>JAJTUH010000007.1:1008413-2281866 GCA_036971555.1 Drechslerella coelobrocha
CTGCTCGCTGCCTATGCAAGACCATGCAAGTCTTCTGAGTTAGGAGGACGCTAGCACCCTGGCATGGCCTCTTTACTTGTGCTTTGCTGAGACGAAGCAGCAGAGGAGAAGTATTATTGCGAGGCACTTCATCCTTCGGCGTACCCAAATGTACCTACCTCCCGAGAACAGGTGCTTCCCCACCACCCTCCCGGAGCCCCAAACCTTCCTCCCACGACTACCTGGCCTTCCCGGACCACCGAACTCCTTTGTTCCCCGGGGACACCCAGACCCGAGCCTATCCTCTCGCTCCGGCCATAACATAGACAGACATCTTACTCGAGCACTTGATATTGCATGTCCATCACCAGGCGTTGAATCTGCCTTAGCGTGCCCTGCTTTAACTCGACGTAATGGGTTCAATGGATTGTCCAATTCCCTGGCGCCTCCAAGACAGATCTATTAAATTTAAACACTTGGAAATTTGAAGGGTTGGCATGGAATTCTTTTTTTACAGTAGTGTGTGAGGTTTAAGGCTGCCACCACTACCATGTTTTATTGAGCTGCACATGCAGCGGAGCTGAATTGAATTTAGACCGAACTGAATCGAATCGATCTCGACTGCGTACGCAGCTGGTCCCCAGCTGTGCTTACTTGCTTTGGTCCGTAGGCTGAAGTAGTAGCTGCGTTCGACCTACAGCAGCGGGCGTAGGAATTAAAAATAAAATCTACAATAAAAAAAATAAAAAATAAAAAAAATTGGGAAAAAGAGAGAGACCGCCTTCGAAGAAAACAGGAATATTCACGGAAGGGCGTCCATTGTGGAGATTCTGCTGCACCGCTCCATGATCATATGAACGAGGACCAAATCGGACGGCCGGCACGGTCGAGTAGTCCAGCAGGAGTTAGTAAATGAGTAGTAACAGCAGCAACTAGGTCTAAGCAATTGCATTTTGTCTGCAAATGCACAAAAGTAATATCCCGGTGGATACTATACCTTAGCATACACATACACATCCACATCCACATACACGCACATACGCCTACACCTACAACATACACATAAATGGCGAGCACTAGAGCTTAATGTCCGATGCTTGTTTGGGTGTCATACATACGGATATTGTACAGACCACTTGCCGGCGTCTAGTTGGGTTAGCCACTGTGCCATCCCCCCTCCCCCCCTCCTCCCCCCCTCCCCGATCGCCACCTTGCCATGAGTATCTCCGAGGGTGTCCTCCCGGTCATCGATTGGGACTACATGCCAGGTAGGTGGTTCGTCTATCTCGAGTCCATGCGGTTCCCATTATCCCACTAGTCGCTGCCGCCGGCACCACCCACTATATTGGAGAGCGATGCGATCCGCCAGTTGTTAATTTCTTGATACTAGATCCGATAAGGACACATTTCACGAGGCTATCATGTATATCCACGGTTCTTGTCCAATTCGACAACTGAAATGGTCAAATCGGGCGATGAGCGGGGACCGGACGTCTATAGACGGTATAATTTACGAATCAGATTTATTGGTGGATAGGATGAATTTCCTAAAGTTGAATTGGATCGGGGCCGGAGTTGCCATGTTGGGAGCTGCATGCCTCTCTCTAGTAACTTTCTTCTTTTTTCCCTCCTCGCCATACATGAACACACATACCTATAGCTTAGATACACATATATCTCAATTATATCTGCGTGGGTTATGTAGGTCTGCAATGGGCTTGCAAATAATGTCAATTTTTGTCGAGGCCAGAACGCAATAAGATAGGTTAATAAACGATAAACCTTACAAATCTGGGCTAGTCAAGTTGGTTAGCTATATGCAACCACCTTTAATTATTAATTGTTTGCTCACGATATTTTACGCTGGCGAAAAATAGCGGCTGTGGCGCGGCGGGCAAATTTTGTCCACAGCTCGCCTCCGTTTCACCGCAACACAATGAGGAAAAGCCCTGGCTTTTAGGACGACGAACGGTGCAGGTTACCGTAGTGACGCCGCACTAGACCTCTCCTCTTGGCGGTGGCTTTTGCGCAGTGGCCGTAGCCGAACCCGTATCGAAACGGGCAATGGTTTCTATGGGACGGCAAGTTCAAGAGAGTTCGAGCATGCAATTGTCCCCAGATTCACACTGCAGCATCTACCACAAGCAGCAGGCCTGCACGCCAAAGCACTCCTCGGCCGTATTCTAATCACCCAGAGAGAGAAAAGTCACCGAGGATTCCGGAGCGGTGGGTGCAAAAGGCGGGAATGAGTAGATGGAACGATAACTGATAAACTGCGTCGATCCTAGGTGGATTCTTTTTTGTTGAAAGGCCCGCTTTGCTTTGCTTTGCTCGCTCGTTGGACGGGCGTACTGACTAAGGATCATACTTGCTTGCATGCTACCGAGTCCTAGTATAGTAGACGTTGCATATCGCTTGGGGAATAATTATACTACCGCGGACAAGGTGACATGCTGGCAATCGATTAATTAATCCTTAAGTCCATCTATTGCTCTTTTTCTTTTTTNTTTTTTTTGTTAAAAAAAAAAAAAAGAACAAACTTGATTTTTATTCATGATATCCTTTTATTTCATGTATGCTGGTAATGATTGGCAATGGAATTAAGTATGATCCTTCACACTGCAGCGCTGGAAGCATATATCCGGCCGGCCTCAATACACTAGGGAATCTAAACTTTATAAACGAGATCAAAAATATGCCGCCTCTCTGCCGCCTCTTAACACTAACTGAGACTAGCCTCGTAACGAGAGCAAGCAAGTAGGTAATTCACCTTTCGGTGATTATTATTTTGTTCAAGGGAAGGTGGGGATCAATGTAGTAATGGTTGCTAGTGGGTGTTCCAATTTATTAGTTAATTATAACAAGATATATCGGCTGCCTTAGTGTAGTGGCATTGACGCCTCCAGCACACCACATTGCAAAAATATGATTTAGGTTATCGTTGAACTATCATGTAATCCGGTAGGCGGGATGCATTGCATTCCAGCCGAGTTTAGCAGCATATGCCATGAGTAACTCGGGCTAGCTGGATATCGTCTACCATATCGCTGTTGTATTATCCAACAGCCTCCACTGCCCAAATTTTGTGTTTTGCGCTTCTAGTTGGGAAACTCCAAGTGCTCATTCGAGCTACAGACCCGACTAGGAAGGAATTTTATATAACAACTATCCACTTCAAAACCTCATAAAATCCTAATAAGTTACCAAATATTCACACATTTTGGGGCATTCCGGGCGATGGCCGACCCCACAGCAGACAGACAAAAAAAAAAAAAAAAAACAATTTGCAGGCACCAAACGAAACATCGACGTCTACGTATCCAGGTCGGCACCAGAAGACTTGTCCAGACCCTCAGCTGGTGGGCTCGAAGAGGCAAACCGTCCTGCTCATGCTCCACCCCTCGTCAGCACTAATCTGTATTTCCAACAGCCTTTTGTTCCTACGGCCGACTGAAACATTTATTCTTTTTGTCTTAGCGAATATACATATCATCTGTCGGTCCGGTCGAGCTGAAGGCGAGGCATCTGCGCCAAGGCGATGCAATGGCGGTCGAGGTCATTTTTGGGACGTGAAGCAGCAGCTCAGCGTAGACGATTGTTGTCGACGGCCAGACCGGCAGCTTTTGGTTGCGCACGAGGCGTATCCGAAGACAGCCCGCTCACATGTAACCAATGGGGAGCACAGGATTTTGTGGATCCATGGTCGTAAAGCGGCTAAATGGGCGTACTTCACATGCGCAGCTCTCGCATACATTGCATGTTGGAAAGCGGAAAAAATAAAAAAAATAAACAAAAAAATAAAATAAAAAATTCAACTCATGTACGGAATATGTATGTAAACTAACAGACGCAGACGCAGGATGGCGAATTCGGCCATGGTACCCTATAATATTCAGACGATATTCCTTTCCTGTTTGGATATATTTATAGCAGTTTCCGGCTAGGGCGAAAACCGGACTAACCGCCCCGAGGATAGTCCGAAGTTTGATGCAGGATAATCCTCCGCCAGACAGCGGGCACCATCCAGTTTTTGTCTCTGAAAGTACGCAATCCGATTTCGGGTTGCGTGCACATCCCATCGCGCAATAACTGGCGGGTAGGGGTGTGTGTGGGTGAGAGAAGAGGCCCGACAAACCTAGGGAACAAATCGATAAGCTGGGAAACTCTCCGATGAGCTCTGAGATGACAACAGCAAATACAAGGTCGACGGGGTTTCATATCCTAGCGATGTGATATTTGACAATTGAGCAATCGACTCGATTTCGGTCTTTTTTTTTCTCAGCTCGTCGAGTTTTCAATTTTAACGTCACGATTCGGCGTAGATTGTGGTCCTGTATGCGCTAGCAAGCATTGTTCAACGTTTGGGGGGGTAGGGTGGTGGTGGTGCGGTTTGTAACGGGCAGCAGCTTGCTGTTCCAAACATATTCAACGGCGACCTAAAGCCTGGCCAGGTTCAGACAACATGAACAATGCAATCCGCTAGGAGGACCAAGAGCGCCGCCCAAAACACCGGGGCCAGAACCAGAACCAGAACCAGTACCAGCACCACAGCTACGAGCACACACACAGGCGCAGGCACAGGCACACGACCATGATCCAGGAGACGGGACGAAATTACTATTGTATTGGGATCGTGCAATTTCGGCCTTTTGTCCAGGTACATTTCGGATTCAGGGAGACACAGAAGAGAGAATAGAATGTGTGTTTGGCCACCGTCCAAGGAGACAGAACGTCTAAAATTGCAGGCTTGATCTATCGTCAGGAGGCGAGTGTAGTTTTACGGTGCGGGCACTTTTCCACACCTCTCAGGCCTTGACAATCAATCAATCAATTACCTCCGAGAGTCGTCCTCGTCCTCATCCTCCTCAGCCAGTCTCAGCCTCCAGCCGGGGCGCAAACTCTGAGCGGGCGGCGGCGGGTGACTGTTCGGTGTTTTGTGTTGTAGCCTTAGCGAGGCTGGCGATCCCTGTCCATCACGTTTTCCGGTGCTTCGTCCCATATTCTAGAAACTTGCCTGTTTGGGAGTAGTGACGACGTCTTGCAGCTGCACCCTGTCAGAATTTTCAACCCCCTGGTCGCATGGGAGCACATCCGCCGTCTTCATTGGCCGCGCGACAACCTTGGCTTGGACCTGACGGCCGGAGGCTTCCTCCAAAGACGTGGATGGGGAGCGCCATGTCTAAGGCAGCCAACGCCTGGTAGCTGGCTGGCTGGCTGGCTGGCGCGCTTCAAGGAAAACACACACACACATTAATACAATACAATAATATACTTGTACGATGAATAATACCCCGAAAAGCGGCCCCAGCTCCTAGTTACCTATTACCTACTGATAGTACACTACGCCCAGCGAATCCAAACGGCTCGCGGTCGATCTGACAGTACCCTAGCCATCAGGTGATTGCGAGACATTGTCTCTCGTTCCGGTCTAGTCTCGAGGCGGCTTCGAAATTGCCCAAACATGCATCGATTCACACAAACCCCACCCGACCCTTCAAGGCTGCCGCTCTCCCTAAACGCTACGCTGCGCTCTTTGCCTTCCTGCAGGCGTTGCATGCACGTAGACGGGTTTCTGGGAAGCCGCCGTCGGCTTCTGTCGCACTCCTCTGATTGATGCCTGGAGGTCCTCAGAATATCACTCGCCAGGGTGGTCTTCAAAGTGGGTCTAGCCCTTGCATCAATGCTGCGACAGAATGTCTCTCATCTAAGACCTACATGAAAGCCAAGTGCTGCTTCCCATCGTAATCGCTCGTGCATCATCATCAATCCGAACTGCGGGATCGTTCGAAGGCCGTGGCCAACCTTCTGTGGGGCAAGAGGCAAGCAGACATTCATGCCCTTTCCCATGTCGCCGCGCCGCCCACGTTTTTCTTTTAACCCGAATCAGGTGGAGACAAACCTCCATCGACGGCGTTCATCAAAGGATATTTATTAATTGGACGACATACGACCATGGGAGGTGGTTTCGCATATGCTTTTACCGGCTAACTTATCGTGGGTGAATCAAATCACCTGGGACCGCCAATTTGGGTATTAAAAAATCACCATGTTGACGTTCCCGCGACATGGCAAGATAATCTCGCGCTAACTTTGTCGGCATGCACCCGGGCGCTCCAATTAATTAGATCCCCCAATCTTGCTTTTTGATACTGGGTGCATGTATACGAATGTATCTTGAACGCGAACGAAGGAATCGAAGAAGAACTGTGCGCATGCTGGCTCTAGGGGCCCCGAAATTTGCATTTTGTCATTAATTCCGGTTCGCAATTCTAAAGGCACTGATCGTAGGGGGGGTTTTTTATTTTTTTATTTTTATTTTTTATTTTTATTTTTTCCAGGCAGTATTCGCCGTCATCCGTTTAGTCGGTTCCTGCATCTGATCTTCGCTGCGAGGTTGAAAGTCTGCGCTCTGCCATGCCGCTCAGGTCAGCAGGATTTACTTTACTTTTCACTGTCTTATTATTATTATTATTAAGCTGGGGCGGACGGTTCCATCCGGCATCCGTGCGCACGTTGACATCTCGCGTTCCAACACAAAAAAATTTTAAATCCCAGCCCCCGCGCGGGCGGAGCGTGGGATGCGGGGGGAAACTCGGAAACTCTGCAGCTTTGGGAGGGTGGGTGTGGTCAACGTCCACAGCATCGATTTTATTTATTTTATTTTATTATTTGAAAGCATCTAGGGAGAGAAAAAAAGAGCCCGTGTATTGAAACGTCACAGCGCAACTGTAAGATCCATGGAGTCCCGTGAGATCTGGCATTCAGGGCGGCCCTCGGGCGATTGAAACCATAGTTCCCGTGCGCGCCAAGTTTAACGTGAAGCGTAGGTATATATACAATGTAGCTCTGATCAAAAAGGGCAGGAGCTTTGCAGTGGGTCCCCAATTGTGGATTCCATTGCGACAATGAAACAGTCTCCACAGGTTTCTATATTGAAAAAGCGCAATTCGAAGTTCTAGCAATACCCACAGAAGCCGTGGAAGCTGCTTCTCTTGCATAAACCACCCCCCCATGACACCTGCATCTGTGGAGCTTTGACTTCAAGCCACCGGATGCCTACAGGTCTGTCGAGAGGTCTTGAAACCACCCGCTCGTACATATTTTAGATATGATATCAGGATATGCACGTTGCTCTTCCGTGCTACTTTGCGTGCCGCTCGAGCTACAGGCAGACAAGTCATTCGCTGCATTCCTGAGACCCGGTGCCGTTGTATTGCACAGTGTTCCTACATGCGAACGCGTGCCAAATGTAGAAATGGAGACATCTCTGCATGTATTCTTTCCCTATTTGTGCTACTCTGAAGCATGAAGCGCAGAGGCGAATGACAAGGCGAAGTGAAACCGCAGCTGGAACATTTACCACACACACAACGCACGCGCTACGAGCAAAAGAGAAACTCAACGCGATGAGGCACATCCCACCGATCGAAAGGGCCCAGTTTTATTTTTATTTTTTTTAAATTTGCTGTCGGCTGGCTATCAAAAAGGGAGGACAACTCATCTCGTCTGCATGTTTTCTAGAGGATCCAAATTTACCGGGGTTGCTCAGTTTAGATACTTTCTCCAGATTCCTGTGCGTTCGGGTTAAATTCTAAATTCTGCATCGAGCTCTTAACTGATAATTACCCGCAATATACTCAAAGGGGGAAATCGATATACATGGAGGTGGTATTCACCTTGATTAATTAGCTAATCATGGACCTGCAAATGCCTTGCACCTGTAATTACTTGCCTTATCGTGAAAGAACGAAAGAAAGAAAGTTTCCGATGGTTGCCACTGCCTGTAGCCTGCAGGGCTGATCGCAACGTGTCAATCACGGTATTTTTTCCCCCGACCTCGGGACAAGTCGCGAGGCAAATTAATCCTTTTGGCATGAAATGGGAACGGTTGATAGTCGAACTAGTTGGTCGGGCCTCGGAGCCAATACACGCAATCCCACACATACACACGTCCGACAGGACCGGTGAGTCTGTCTGTCTGTCCGGCCATGGCGGTTCCGTTTTGTCCCTACAGAGCTAAGCCATGTGCGCGCTTGGCCTGTTGATATCAAGCGAGAGGCATCGGTGCATCACAGTGAAACTCGACCAATCTGCATTGACCATTTGACTTGCATAATGCCCTTTTTTCCCTACTTAGTAGAAAGCCCGAGTCAGCTAGTGCCCGTACAAGACGCGCACGTTGAGAGACGCTGCAATGCCGGTTGCATGACATTTTTGCCTCGCTCTGCTTTACTATTCAGTACAACGGTCTTCCCCCCCCCCCTTGACCGTACATGGCAGCCATAGCTGAGGCTAAGACTTGGTTGGTCGCTTACCCCTATGAGAAGCTGACAGTTATCGTATTCGCGCTTTCCCGTAGAGAGCACCTGGCTGCAGGAAACGATTTGCTGTGAAGAGTCTAGCTTCAGGACCGCTTGTTACACGACAGATATTTTCAGTTTCGCTGAAGCCCGCTGCCAAGGACCCTTTGTTACCTGCTGCCTTGAGTGAAGAGGCACACGACATCCAAAATCGGTACCCAAAGCAGGATTTGATCCTCGAATAGTCACCCTGGCCGTAGCCTGTAACTGGGCAATGCTGCATATTCTCCTAGGCACTCCCATGGCTGGGATTATTTTTTTTTCCTAGCCAACGTTACAGCCGTGCCGTTTGCCGGGCCATTCACACTGGAGAGTACGAGGTGCAGCTGCACTGAGTATCGTCTCGAGAGGCCAATTACCTGGTCGAGATGGTGTCTCTGAAATTCTACGCACAAGTTCACTAGGCGACGCCGGGAGTCGACTTTCGAACCTCGGTCCCACCTCTATGTCTAGTTAGTTCCTCAGATACCTCCGAACTGCCTTCCCCTTGTCTCATGGAGACGCCAACGGCCACATATCCAATCGTTTCAACAGCTCGAGGCACGGATGTTACTAACTGCCTCTGCCGTTCTTGTCAAAAAGTCTCGCTACGGCTAGTCGCTCAGCCAGCTCGCCGGGCTATAGACCCTTACCCTTCCACCCACCCACCCACATACCCACGCGCTCCATTCCTGTCTCTCATTTAATATTAAAAACATCGAAATAACTGGAAGGAAATGAACAGGATCTATATCTGTACACCTACTAATCCTCCCTCGCGCACTTTCTGTAAACCCTCCCCCGGGTGATCGAACACGTCTCCGCTTCGCCCCTGGGCACACGTATCGATACACCCCGGACCCGTCGAGCGCGACCATAGAGCCTTCCCCATCAGGGTACCGTCAGGTACCTGTCACCCCGAGCCCTTCCGCACCCTCGAGGTCATATTTGCTCGTACGGGGGCCTTGTAAATCGTGTCAATCCCTCCAAAAAGCCAATCTCGCAGCCCCTGCATCGACCAGATGTACATACGCCACCATCATGCATCGCATTTAAAATTCCGAGAAGTATCTAGAATTAGACCTGGATGGAGACTAGGAATAAATCAAATATCCCGTCCCCAGATAGACAGAATATTACGTGAAATGTACGTGCCTATCGACTGCCGGGCCCCACTCTCAGTGCTTCTCTCGAATGTACATGTACATGTATACACGCCCCGATGCCGATTTCGACGTGTATTTGATGCTGCCGCTACCCTCGATTGAGCTTTGACCCGACCAGGGTACGTTCAGCTGCGCAAAAGCAACTCCAGAATTGAACCGTTTTTGGACGTCTCACATGGGAAACTATTCATTTTTGTTGGTACCGTTTGATCTAGCCATTGTCTGGTGATCATGATGAAACTCTTCGTGTTCACTCGCTCACCCCTAGCTAGCCTGCATCGTTGAGCCGTGTGGCTTTCGACTTCTCCCATACATTGTAACCCCCACAATGTTACTTAAATTCACGCTTAGCTTAGTGTCATGTCAGTTCAGGACTAGTACGTAGTACTTGGAAGAAATACAACCGTCAAGTCGTACCGGGGTCGCGGCAATTTACTGCTATGGGCCAATGGGTTTACTGCTCAGCTGGGTAGCTGGAGCTGAAGCTGAGATATCAGACGGTAAATGGCAGATACGATACGCAACCTGTCGAGAATCCTTTGCCCCGGATAGATTAGTTGTATCAACAGGATTTCGCAATCCGGTACGTATACATACAGGTATCGCACACGGAATTCAATATTACGCCACCCCCTCTTCTAAAGCTAGGCCTTCGCTCGCCTCGGCATGCATGCAGCCTTTCCCCCCGTTGGACTAAGGAAATCTATTGGCTGCTGTCTCACCACCCGCAATGCGACACCTTCGTAGTCTACGTTTCCCCCCCGGTTACGTTCATGTAGACTGGGCGAAGCCCACTATTTGAGATGCACATACCGGGTACTAAAGCATAAACACGAAACGCGCCACCGCTCGACGTCCCAGGAGCTGGGCGAGCTAAGAGTAAACCTACGCATCGCGAGTGGGTCCCCGTCCTGCATGCAGCATACCAGTACCGTAGCCACGGCACGGGATTTCTGTCAATTAATTGGGCTCTGAAAATGACATTCCATGCATTTAATTCGCTTCAACGTGAGCAGCGAATTAATTTATAGGTCAGCTGATATGGATACTCCTTAGCTAGCTCCTCTATCGCGGTTGAAATTTTATCTGTTTCAGCCTGTTCATAATCCCCCATCCCGATATCCAAAAAGGACTCCATGATATCCTGAACATCCCGCAAGCCGGCCGATATCGGTGGCAAAAGTTGCCACACCGTAGAAAATCAGAATCCGAGCGTCTAAAACATTGGTCATGATACCACGATAGTTTAGCTAGGCTGCCACTTTCTTCATTGTGCACCTGTGCAGATCTGGATGGAGCCTTTGAATCACGTCGAAACACGGATTCGGTTGCAGGAGGGTGTGGATGCCCTAAATCCTACAACTTTAGGTTGCAACTCGAATCGACTTCCAGTCCTTAGTCGCACGGATGCCTCTAGAGGATGGGTGGACGATATGTAAAGTTGGGCTTCATAGTTTCGAGTACCCAAGATGCTAGTATACACGGTGGATTATGAGCTGGCTGGATGCTTGGATGACTCTCGCTATTATGCAGCATTGTCGAGTTTGTCTCAGTTGACTATAATTATCGCACACAATTAAAAAAAAATAAAAAAATAAAATAAAAATACGGACCTTGCGGTCTCATTTTTCTCTCCGAACACGAGCAAAACCACGGAGTTTGAAGTCTGCCTTAGCTGGAGGAGATATCGCATTGAACGCTTCAGCTCGCTAAACATGTAGCATAAAAATCAATCCCGATATTTTAATTAAACCTATGTCTTGCTCGAGGCATCGACACCAGATGGACCGGGATATGCTTCAATGTAATTTTAAAGTTCAACTGTGTTACGATAGCGATACGTACGTATGAGAAATTCGCCGAACTTTTGGTGTTCTCCGTCTGATATGCCCTCTACAATTTGCCCCCTCCTCAAATATTAACTATTACGTATTCAGGATGTACTGTCTCAATCGTGGGATGTGTCGGTGCGGTGGAGATAGGGGACGTATGGTTTCGTATCCACCTTGGTTTTCAAAATCAATAATGTGGGTATGCTGACTCGTAGGAGAGACAGAGGCGTGAGAGCTCGAGACTAGTGTATAAGGCTACATTGCATGTGATCGAGTGGAGCGAAGGTTGAAGGTTGGGAAAATTTAGAAGGCTGGAGATGATGCTCTGTCTGGTGCTTCACTACTAACTCGAGTCGTCCATGAGGGAAAAAGAATGAATCCAAGACAAAGATATTACCGCCCTCGTTGGATGAAGCACTAATGCCCATCTCGTGTTGAAAAAAAAAACATTTTTTTCCCCGCAAAAGCGGTCTTTTTCGTAGTATGGAGTACAAACTTGGGACTATGTTGGAGTTTTTGACCTGGTCATAGGTCACTGCACTGTGCTGTCGATACAAGGGAAACGAGAAAATAAGGCGGTCGAAGGAATCATGAATAGCGGTTCGCCTTGCACGACCGACAGCCGACAGGGTATCGTTGCGTTAAAGTCCTAGGGTCACATATATATTTCCCGATTCTTTATTTCTAAGCCCACTGAAGGCGTCATGGTCGCCCTATCTGCATGCTACCATTGCTCTAGGAGTTATAAGAACTGTAACTTTCGAAATTTCCTATCCTTCAGGTAGCTGAAGCATAGGGCAAATGACAATGCGACGATGCCATAAGCCTAGGATGTGTACCTTGTTCTCTAGCTAGATGTATGGTAGTATCTGAAAACTTTGGCATTGAATAGGCGTGCATGAGTACCCTTACCTCTGTTGAGTAGGCAACTATAACGATAGGCTTATGGTGACCCTTGCTTGCGGTGATGCCTGCATGCATGATAACTCCGCTCACTAGTGAGATACCCAGACTAGCTAGTCAATTTGATTGGGTCATGTTCTATGAGCTTGGTGTAGCGCCTAGGAAACATTTGGAATTCCCAGCCGGCTTCGACTCGAGGCCATGAGAACGTGCCCCGCGTCGATTTCTTTATCAAATTTAATCTCAGGCACTTGATGCGGTTAATTTTTGCCAGACTGATACCTCCATTCTCCCTCTAGATACGTATGAAGGCATGCATCTACCGGAAATGCCTTAAGAAGTTTCACAATACTCTGTCAGGAAGCTTTCCAGGTATCGACATAATAAGGAATGCTACGGAGTAGCGACGATATGACCCCGCACCAGGTAAGAAGTCTACGAAGATTCGAGGCACACTAAAAATGGCCATCTAGTAAACCCGAACAAGAAAAAAGTCTACACGTGTGAAAAGAATAGTTGAGATTATTGACATTTGCCTCTGCATATACCTTGTAAATCAAACAGATCTTACTTTGCACGCACCCTCCACCACAAATAAACGTGCAATTTTGTGTTGAGAGGTCACACAACAAAGTTGTCGCCCCGAAGCGATCGATATACACTGAGATGATACCAAGTGCCTCATGATACACTTGCTTGAATATTCAATTATATGCGGTCTTACTAGGTATAAACGTGAATAGCAAGTCTGCTTGTCTATCTGTCTGCAAGCCTTTATTTCATCTAAACATCTGCTTGCGACGCATACCATATCTAAGAGGAGATGGGATTGATTGTCGTCATGGCAGTAGCGGATTTGCACGATATCGATATGGCACCATCGCAGCCACTAGAAATGACAAAACTTTAATGGGATTTAGGTAAGCTATTAAAATAGCCATTGGTGAGTAACCCAACCTCACAGAGAGTGACTTACCATGATGCTAAAACGGAGGCTGAATATCGGAATCGAAATTCTAGGTGCTACGAACTTACAGATGTGTTGCGGTGTCGTGCCGCCATGTTGCAACAACTATCGCCGTCCTCGATGGCCTGTCCTGGCCGTTGCTCGGTTCGCACGGGCCCAGCGGAAAGCTAAGCTCCAACACCACGTTCTAGTTAAAACGCGTCCTCCCCAAAAATCCCGTGCTTTTGACACCAGACATCGGCGGCTTCCTTGACACCTTCGGCTTCCAACGAAATGAGCAGTCAACGTTCGATATCCAGCTTCTTTGCGCCGGTCGGCCGAACAAATCCCCCTGCCGCCACATCAAGCAACTCCAAGGTCGTACAAACCGCAAAGCCGAGCAGCTCGTCCGCAAAGCCAACTCCCAAAGCTGCTACAAAAGCAACAAAAGGGAAAGCAAGAGCACGCCGGAAGTCTGATGATGACTATGAGGAAGAGGAAGAAAAAGACGATGAGAGCGATACTCAAGCAAGCACGCACTTTTCGAAACGCGTTAGAGCTTTCAGCGTGCAAGCTGGCGATCAACCCCAGGATGCAGACTATACGACACCAGCTCCGAAGCGAGCTCGACTTGCGGATCCCATAGATGAGGAAAATGACGAGGAACCAGGAGACTTGCCACAACAAGACGTCCTAACGCACCCACTCGCAAAACCTGCTATAAAATCGTCCGCGAAGGGGATTATCGCAAACAAGTTTACCTTCTCCTCAAGTCAAATTTCCCAAGAATCAGTGGAAGAGGAGGAACAAATATCCCCTGAAGAGGCACTCAGGAAGAAGAAGAACCACGAAAAGTTTGTTCGCAAATTGGGACACCCAGGGACGATAGATGCTCTACGGAGAAGAGAAAACGGTGTAGAAGAAGGGGATGAGGAGCTTGATGACGAAGACGATGAGCCTGAGAAGCCCCCGGAGCCAAAGAAAGGCTCCAAAGCTGCTGCAAAGCGAGGAAGCAAGTTGACACCGCTAGAGCAGCAGGTAGTTGACATAAAACTTAAGCATCTAGATACTGTTTTGGTTGTCGAGGTTGGATATAAGTTCAGATTCTTTGGGGAGGATGCTAGGGTGTGTATTAAAACCATCAACTTTCGACTAGAAAGACCGTCTGACCCATAATAGGTTGCTGCCAGTGTGCTCTCAATCGTTTGCATTCCCGGAAGAATGAAATTTACTCATGGTAAGCTTCACTATAGCTCTAAGTGCTAGTTGGGCGTATGCTAATATATATTTTCGCAGATCCGTCCGAGGCACATCTTACGAAATTTGCTTCCGCGAGCATCCCTACGCACAGGCTTCATGTCCATGTAAAAAGGTTCGTTCAACATGCAAGCTTACTAAATATGTTTATACTGACACCTGAATAGATTGATAACAGCTGGTTACAAAGTTGGAGTCGTCCGGCAGCTCGAGACGGCGGCTTTAAAAGCGGCTGGAGATAATAGAAATGCGCCATTCGTCCGAAAACTCACAAACTTATACACCAAAGGGACTTATATAGATGATATCGATGGCGTTGATGATTACGACGCTGTTGGGGCTGGTTCGGGCGGCGCCTCATCAACCGGGTATCTATTGTGTATAACTGAGAAGCTCAGTGGAGGCACGGGTGCCGATGAGAAGGTCAAAGTGGGCATTCTGGCCGTTCAGCCATCGACTGGCGATATCATATACGACGAATTCGATGATGGATTCATGCGAACAGAGATAGAGACAAGATTACTACATAGTCAGTAACCACACCCTCTATCTAGGATCATCTTCATCTAACCTTTTTGATAGTTGCCCCCTGTGAATTGCTTATTCTTGGAGAACTTTCCAAGGCTACAGACAAGCTCGTCACCCACCTTGCTGGCAGCACGTAAGATTTTCTACACTACTTCCAAAGCTCAGAAGCTAACTGGTTTCAGGAACAATGTATTTGGAGACAGGATTCGTGTGGAGCGCGTTGACCGTCCGAAAAACATGCACGCCACCGCAGCGATTCATGTCTCGAGCTTCTATGCTGAGAAGAAAACGGGACCTCAAGGTATATTCATCTAAAAGATCTCCTGCTCGACATAATTGTACTAAATCTTCATATACTAGATTTGCTCGATATTGTAACACAAGTACCGGATTTGGTTACGATCTGTTTATCGGCCATGATTGAACACTTGACAGCCTACGGCTTAGAACATGTGTTCGATTTGACAAAATATTTCAAGAGTTTTAGCGCTCGGTCCCATATGTTGCTAAACGGGAATACACTTAGCAGCCTCGAGATATATCGAAACCAAACCGATTTTTCGGAGAGAGGGAGCCTATTTTGGACTTTAGATCACACATCAACACGGTTTGGGAGGAGACTGCTTCGAAAATGGGTGGGCAGGCCAATGTTGGATCGTAGCCACCTGGAAGAGCGGATTAACGCCGTTGAGGAATTGTTAACATCAACTTCTGATCGAACGCACCAGCTTAAAAACTTGTTAACAAATATTCGTTATGACTTGGAGAAAGGTCTTATTCGTATATACTACGGCAAAGTACGTGATTCCGCTTCTACTGAGCTACAAAGTCTGATGAAAAGAAATAGGCAACTCGGCCAGAGGTTTTCAATATACTCAAAACCCTGCAGAAGATCGCGACCACATTCCAAGAGGTGGAGAGTCCCGAACAGTGCGGATATAAAACTCCTTTAATAAACGAAGCGATGGCTTCACTTCCTAAAATCCTGGAATCAGTTGAAGAATATCTCGGGAAATTCGACTCTAAGGCTGCTTCGAAAGATGATAAGTACAACTTTTTTAAGGAGGTCGACGAGTACGATTTTATCTTAGATTTGAAGATGGTATGTAGGAAAATTGAGAATGTGTTTGGTGGCTTCACAGCTAATCATATTTTAATAGGCTATTACAGGTGTCGAGTACAACCTCGAGGAACACCTCATAGAAGCCGCCGCAGCTGTCAAAAAGAAAAAGTTGGGATACGCGACTGTCTCTGGAATTGACGTGAGTGGTATTCAAAGAAATAAACCGCGAAGTCCGGAAATGAGCTAAGACGGGAGCAGTATCTGATCGAAATCGAAAACGCGAGTTTAAAGAATGTTCCGGCCTCGTGGGTTAAAATTAGCGGAACCAAAAGGCTCTCAAGGTTCCACACGCCCGAGGTTCTTAAGCTCCTTCGAGAACGTGACCAACGGAAGGAAACTCTAGCAAATGAATGCGACCGCGCGTTTAGAGAGTTCATGGGACAGATATCTACGCAATATCAAGAGTATAGGGATGCCGTTCAAAGTCTGGCGGCATTAGATTGCATCGCCTCACTGGCGACGGTAGCCCGGCTTCCGGGATACGTTAAACCTACCATCACTGATGGAATCGGGGTCAAAGTGAAGCAAGGACGGCATCCAATGGTCGAACAGTTATTGATTGATACATATGTGCCTAATGATATAGAGCTGGGGTCAGACCAGCGACGAACACTGGTAGTGACTGGTCCTAATATGGGTGGCAAGAGCTCATATGTCCGACAGATCGCATTGATAGGCATTATGGCACAGATCGGGTCATATGTCCCCGCTGATTCTGCGGAGCTGGGTCTATTGGACGCCGTTTTTACGAGGATGGGCGCATTTGACAACATGATGACTGGGGAGGTAAGTTTCGCAGACCTCGTGGGAATGCTCCGTACTCACCAGCTGTCTAGTCAACTTTCATGGTGGAACTATCGGAAACAAGCGATATTCTCAAACAGGCTACCCCACGGTCGCTCGTCATCCTCGACGAACTAGGTCGCGGAACTTCCACGCACGACGGTGTCGCCATCGCATATTCGGTATTGGATTATATGGTCACGATGGTGAAATCGATGACACTATTTGTTACGCATTACCCCATTCTAGCACAGATGGAGAAAGCGTACCCTGGTGAAGTTGTTAACGCGCATATGAGGTTTGAGGAGGCGACAGATGGAAGTGAAGATATCACTTTTCTGTATCAGATCGCAGAGGGAATAGCGCATCGATCGTATGGGTTGAATGTGGCGAAATTGGCAAATGTGCCACCAGCGGTTCTTGAAAGTAAGTGTTGCGGAGTTATCCTGCTAGCATATCGAAGCGGGCGGTTCTGACCAATAGCGCAGCTGCGGCTGTCAAGTCGAAAGAACTAGAGGTGGAGATAAGAGGCCGAGAGACGGCTCGATGGTGAGTTGTCCTTGTGGCAAATATGCAAGTTATTTTTGGTGTCTATCTATAGGTGGAGTTTATGCTGATCTAGGATGCTCTCTGCGCGATAGGTTCGAGAATATCTTGCATGGCAATATCAGTAAAGCGGACGGGTTGCTGTCGGAGATATCCTCGCTATCTATTTCTTGAGGTATGAGAACTTCTTCTTTTGCTAGACTTTGAAATTACCCTACCAGCGAGTATGTACACTACATAGAAACCTTGTTATGGAAATTGTCTTGTTCCCCGCAATTGAATTCTTGAAGTTTAGAAAGCGTGTTTTGTGTAACAGGGAGGTTGGACTTTCCAATGAGGGTTAGGAATCTGCAGGTACGCAATTGGATTTCGACGACGCGACGTCACAGCATGCGCGCGAAAATTGTCCAACCGGCAGTTCGAGACGGAATGTTCTAAAAACAATCCACCCCTCACTACCTCCAGACTTTCCCGGACCAGCATTGGAACGAACACCGATCGATGTTATCTTCTCGGCTTCGTTAATCTCTCTTAGCACGGCCGCTAGCTTGATCCGCTCGCGAGAATAAATCTACTCTGAGACGTCATTAATCCGATTTTGCGTGGCCTGCCTATTTGCTGGATAGTGTGAAGAAACCCGCTTTCAAGCAAGCCCCATGCAAGAGGTCCGTTTCACAGGTTTACAATCGACCGATGCATCTGCTCGCTGTCCAGCAGAACACAGTCGGAAAAGATGCAAGCTGCAGGCATTACCCAGGTCATCTTAGATGACAGACCCACTGATACGCCAGTGGGTCCAATCAGGGGCGTTGGCTTGTTCCGTAAACAGGAAACAGGAGCGTCGATAACCAAACGCCCCATCCGCAATTAACAGTAACTTAACTTGCAGCAGCGAAACTTTACAGGCGTTGGACTGACAGAAAACGAGGCAGAAGAGAAACAATTCATGATGATATAAACTCTCGTTCTTCCCTCCATACACCCAGTTCTTCAGTTTTGCGCACCAGCCCCATTCTTGTCCATTTGCATGTTGTATCTGTCTTGGAGCACGTAGTTGGCGCAGCTCGCCTCCTTCCCTCTGTCGATTGCGCCTCCGTTGTTTCGGCTCCAGCGCCCAAGCATTCGTTTTGATCCAACTCAGCTTCAGGCCCATCCCTTATCCTTTTCCTAGCGGGAACGCACAGCTGCCTTCTGCTGCTAAGTTCATCATACCGCCGCCGAACACTTGACTCTTAGTTCGCCTTCCTGCAGCATCAGCATACCTTCTTTCTAAAGACTGCTCCATTGCATGCCCTAGCTTGGCTGGATTCCTCACAGCTGCGCTAGTGTTAACCCTCCTTGCCAACAGCCCTTTTTCCTTTTTTTTTTTACCCTTCATGTCAGATTTGACTGGCGCCGAGAAGCCAAATTTGATCTTCTGCATCAACTGATATTGTTTTAATTTTACTACCAGCGCATTTAGCTATTTCTAGTAGTGGTAATAGTGGTAACAAGAGAGGTAATTCTTTACTTTTTCTGGTTAGCATTTGGTTATATTCTTCGTTCTTCCATTTTTATTTTTGGCCCAATAAAGTTTTAAAGGAGGTGGTCATGCAGGTCCACACCGCCCGTCCGACCTCCAACTTTCCTTCGCTCTCATTTTCACCTCACCAACGTCCGCCTCTCCGCCACGACTTCCAAAACCAAGCTCAAAAACTCCATTCTTTCCCAGCTGTCCTCTTTGGCGACAATGCAATCTTTCGCAAATACATAGCTCAATCGCAGACCTTATCCTTTGGCGACCCTAAGATGTTAACCAACAACACCAAGAACAACACGCTTACCCTACACCCAAAGCCTCGGCCGCTCGTTGAGCAGGACTTCGAAGTAATCGGCCTTTCTGATGACTATGAACCCGGGAACACATCTGTCCGACCACCTCCTGGAGCCGCGAGGAGGGCTAGCAGTAGCGCTGGTAGCAATATAAACCCGATACGAACACGTTTACAGACTTTGCAAAATGGTTCTACACCCGCTCCCGCTGGACGGGACCTGCTTACTGGGAAGGCACGGCCCCCCTTACCGGTCTCACAGTCTTCACCAGCTGTAGTAGGGGAGCACTTGGCACTACCTATTCGAACTTCTAGGAGGAAGAAGTCGCCAACAAGGGTTCGAGATCCAACGTCGCGGCATTCTAGTCCAAGCCCGCCGAGTCCGAGATCCGTGTCGTTGAACTTCCCAAGCTCGAGTAGAAAGGTTCCCGGTCTACCTACTCTAGGGTCGAAATATGGCGCATCCGGGAGACGGTCATCATGGCAACCCGGCAGGAAAACCAAGACGGTAGAGGAGATAGAAAAGGAGTGCGACGAGGATGATGATGACGAGATCCCTGAAGATACCGTTTTTTGGAACATCCCGCTGTCGCCAAGGGCTGGAAGGTCGCTTCCTTCTGGCGGCTCTAAGAGCCCTTCGCCGGAACGACTGTCTGAAGCTTCAAGTTCCCGACGGAATAGCGAAGTCAACGGAGTCTTGAAGATGGATAGGGCGACGACCCCAACGCCCTCGCAATCTACGGTTTCGTTGCCTTCGCTTGCTAGGTCCGAGTCAGGAGACTCGGAGCCAAGAGGAAGACTGAAGTCTCGGGGAAAATCATGGGGAGATGTCATGCTGGAGCTTGGCCACGACGCTAAAGAATTGACCGAAGCTCTGGAGCGGTATGCAGATGAATCGATCGAGGCTCAGGAGAAGGACTTGCAGCGGAGAGTTAAGGCGACAAGAAATTTGTCCACGACGCCGCCTAAACGGGACGATGTTAAGATCGCTTTGCCGCCGAAGCAGGTGAGCGATAGCATCATGGGGGCTTTGCCAATGAGCAAAGAGAAGGAAGCGGCGCTGAGCAGGACGCGGCCCGGGTGGTTGCCGCCAAAGTCAAAGCATGAAGAAGAGAAGCATCTTAAGGAGTACCAAGAAATGATGCGCCTCTCAATTGAATCTGGTATGAAGGTTGTCCGTCCTGAATTTTTGAAACATCAGGTTCTAATTTCCCGTGTTTGAACTAGATCGCAAGCGAGCAGAAAAGGAGAAACAGGAGGCTGCGAACCGTGAGAAGCAGAGAGATGCAGTACACAAAACTTGGGATGAGAAAATTCTTCCGAACTGGAATCAGGCGATCCTTGAGCAGAGCACTCGGGAGCTATGGTGGGCAGGTGTATCTCCGAAATCTAGAGGAACCGCGTGGCAGCGGGCGATCGGAAATGCGCTGAAGGTCAGCGAGGAGACATATAACATCGCGCTCGAAAGGGCAAAGAAATTAGAGTCCGAGCTGAACGCCACCGATGACCGGCACCCGCAGAAAGACCAATTTGGGGATATTAGGAAAGATGTGGACAACACATTTCCTGAGCTGAAGCTCTTTCAATCCGGAGGCCCCTTACATCAGAGCCTGGTAGATGTCTTGATGGCATATAGCGTTTACCGCAGAGATATTGGCTACAGCTTTGGTCTGCATACTATTACTGCAAATTTGCTTCTCAACCTTTCAGCACCTGATACTTTCCAGACTTTGGCAAATCTTCTTAATCGGCAGTTGCCATTGTCTTTCTTTACTCAGGACGAACAGCAGGTAGGCCATCAAACACCCAGCTGAACACGTCTTGGACTGGCTAATTTTAACATTTCGATGGTTTAGGTTACAAATGTCTACAATGCCTTCTTGCGCACATTCCAGTATAAGCTCCCTAGTCTCTACCAGCATATCCACGGCAAACTGCAGCTTGCACCTCAAATCTACCTTGAGGCAATGTTTACAACCCTGTTCACGCTACACGTTCCCATCGACATAGTGTCTCGGTTGTGGGATGTGTACGCGTTTGAGGGCGACGCCTTCCTGATCAGGACCGCTATTGCGGTGTTGGCCATTCTCGAAGGAAGACTATACGGAACGGCGGAAGAGGTCACAGCCCTCCTCGGGTGGGAGGGAACGGGATGTAAGGATAAAGGAGAATGGAGGCTGGGTAAGGAGGACGAATTTATGGCTAAGGTGAGAGGTGCAGGGAAAGTCGAAGTTGACTAACCTCTCCATCCCTAATGACGGAAAGCGAACAACGATTGGAGTAATGATGACGCTCACGTAGCAGCACAAAATTTTGCTTTGTTTTTTTCTTTTTCTATTTCTAATTGGTGTTGGAGTTTGGGATCAATGCCGGCAACAGGCAGAGGGTAACTCTAATGGTATTTTTCATCGTCATTCATTTGCTTGTTTTCTTGTACACCCTTCAACTTTTACACACCCGGGGTTCCGACTTGCTATCTCGTTTGTTCATACGTTCCGACCAAGCTAATGAATACTTGATCGAGTATTACTCTATTACTTTTTTCTGTCAAGGCGTGCATGGTGTTTTCACTTTTTATCTTCTTCCCGACCTCACTCTGTCCTTCATTCTTCGTTGTAAAACATTCATTCTTCGATGTTCTTTTTTCAGATTTTCATTACCAAATTCTAGATTTGAGGATGTCTCTTCGTTTTGCAGGATTCTATCTCGATGTCATGATTGTTGCCAGCTTCCAAGTATATATCGAGACACCACTTGCATTTAGTAATATTAATGCATAATTGATTCTTGAAAGCCGTTCTAAGAAATTTCCTATCGCAATATCGTATACGTATACTGTTTATAACGTACAGATATGTAACCATACACTTTACACAAGTCTCAGAACAAAGAATAATGATAGTATATGTATATTATTATACAGCGCGACGCGGAGCTTAATACAAGACTAATTATTATACACGTCGAGTGCTTCCCAGGCTACGCTATAGTCATTTACACCTGACTAGGTTGAAAGATATAGACTTTTGTGACGCTAGTACCAAGCAAAATGTAGCAAAAGAAATTGTATACGGACGGACGGGCAAGTAGACAGATGTATCTTTCCATAGAAGGATTCATATTTCAACTAGAGATTGCTCACATCAAACTACTCCTGCCACCAATCTCTGTACTGCTCTGGCCCGTAGGCATCTCTCCACTCCTTCCGACAATGAACTCGTTGTAAATCCGGCGCAACCTTTTTCCTTCATCGGGCGAAATACTAGGCCGCGTGCTCTTCAACGAGCTTTGCAAGTGCCTCCATGTAATAACAACCTCATCATCATCGTTCTCTTCATGAACTTGATTCCCTGTCTGCTGTTGTTGCTGCTTGGCCGCATCATTCTGTACGACCTTCTTCAGCTTCTCCAACTTGGCCATTACTGTCGCCCGCTCTGCAAACCGCGTTCTAGCCGCCTGCGTTCCATTCGGCAGCGCTGCTTGAGCCTGAACCACCTCTTCCTTCGCCGAGCCCATCGAGAATGTAAGGTAATCAATGGTCTCGCCGGTGCCGTTGCTCTCAACCTTCCCCTTGCCCTTCCCCTTGCCGAAACTCTCAGCTTCTTCCTCTTGACTCGCAATCACATCATGAATCGCCTCCAAATGTGCATTATACAACACCGCCTGTAGATCGGCGCCGCTGTAACCCTCTGTTAAATCCGCGATATCCTCCAGCCGAATGCTCTCGGCAATCTTCAGCTTCAACGCTAGGGCGCGTAGTATATCCACGCGGTCCTCATGGTTTGGCAGATCACATAACAAACTCTTATCCAACCGACCGGGACGCAGCAGCGCAGGGTCAATTAGATCCGGTCGCGATGTCGCGGCAAGGACATACACTCCATCTAGCCCCTCAGCACCATCCATCTGCGTCAGCATTTGGTTGACGACTCTGTCTGTCACACCTGTCGAATCGTGTCCACGCTTTGGCGCAATGGAATCGAACTCGTCGAAGAAGAGCACGCAAGGTTTTGCGGCCGACGCGCGTTCGAAGAGGTCGCGGACGGACTTCTCGGAAGCACCGATATACTTGTTGAGGATCTCGGGTCCCTTGACGCTGATGAAGTTGAGGCCGCACTCACCGGCGACGGCAGAGGCGAGGAGAGTCTTTCCGCAGCCAGGGTAACCGTAGAGGAGGAGACCGGACCGCAAGCGCAGAGGACAGTTTGCGAAGATTGGGGCGTAGCGCGTCGGCCATTCCAGGGTTTCGAGGAGGATCTTGCGTGTTTCCGTGAGACCTAGATAAACACTGTCTTTAGTATACTTTCGGCTAAGGAACGGCGATCCGGCGTGCTGTACATACCTCCGATGTCCTTCCAGGCTGCGCCGCTGGTTTGCAGCTTCACGCCACGGAGTCCAGCTGGGACAAACCCCTTGATAGCCCTATCGAAATCCTTTCTTGTGAGAACTAGGTCTTCGTCGATATCGTCGTTTCCTACTTCTACTACTCGCACTATAGCCTCATGCCTCGCTCGTCCCACGAGAAGTTGCAAATCTGCTGGCATATACCCATCGGTCATTCCCGCGATTTCCAACAATTCTAGGCCTTTCTCGATCCTTAGCGCTGGGGCTTCAGCTCCGTTTGTTGCCATGATAGCCCCCGGGTTCTTGATCCTCATGGATCCTCCTTTGATTTCTAGCTTTTCATCTGCAGGGCCCCTAACGGCCTGTTCTAGTACTCGCCTCCTCCCATCTTTATTAGGGGCTTTCAAGGTTATGATCTCTCGGAAAATATGCCCACCAACTATCAAGCTATTGACGCTTTCTTTTGCCTGGACCGTTGCAAGGATAACAACGTTTCCAGGCCCGTGTACGCTCGATTTGAGATCCCGAACGGCCCTCCCGAACGCCTCAGCAATGTATCGACTCCGTGTCGAGTCCGCATGTTCCACCTCAGCGGGTATCATCCTATCCAAGTCATCGAAAACGATCACAGTTGGCGAAAACCATTTAGCTTCCCCCATTGCTCTTGAAAGCGTATCCTTGATGTTTTGGAGCCGCTCATCTGCGAATTTAGCACAGGATATCGGAAGAACATGGAAGAAATGTTTGGTTTTCAGAATCCCGGTGATAACACTGACAAGGCTTGTTTTCCCAGAACCCCTTGCACCTGTTAGCAGCACTGAGGCAGACCTTGTTAGTATGTTGAGCGCAGAATCGATAGCTTTATCTACGCCCACGATGCTGCCTGGCGGTAATAGAGGCAGTGCTGATTCGGATATCGACAGAGGGACATGCGGACGCGGCGTCGAGATTTCAGAGCTCAACTCAAGTATATATTTTCGATCTCCTCCCAAGATCCAGCCATGTTTGACATCCGACCCATCCAGCAACAGCATTCCACCTGCAAACAAGGGTGAATCTGGTATAGCGGGAAGAACCAGACGATCACTCAGTGGACCGGCAAGGATGTCTTCGCCCCAAGCTGACTTTTGCGACAGCACCTCTTTCACCCGTCGAACCGCCAAATCACTTTTCCAATCCTTTCCGCTCCACTTTAGAGATGACTGTTCGGCCGTTGCGGACGACGATAAGGTGCTTGCAGCATAAGGCCTGATGATTACTTTCGTCGTCGACCCCTTTGGAAGTTGTTGATGTGCTGCTTCAATGCGTATCACGCAGCCGACCACATCCTTGATATCCAAGGCATTACCTAAGAGTGACGATACCGCTATATGCTTAAGATCTGGTGCATTTTTCCAGGGAAGTAGCCTGGCAATAATTTTTAAGCTTGGTTTTATTATTTCCCGGGCATCTGGTGAGGTTGATCCTGCAGGATCATTTCCAGACGGGTTCGCATTAGGATCGATAGGTGGTGCAAGACCCGGAGGTTTCACAACAACCACGCTCACAAATGCGCACCCCCTAAGCGCGGGGATAGCAAGGACTTCAGGGTCGAGGTAAACGCAGTAGGCCCCTTTCTGCTCTTCGGTTACATCGAATGATTCATGTGGCAGGTTGACGGCCCGGAAGAAGACGGGTCCACCGCCAGACCCAGAGCCATCGTCTCGACGCTTGCCCTGTCTGGTGGATGCTAACGATTTCGCCTTGACGCTCTTGCCGTGGTGGCTCATGCGCCTCTGTCTAGTCTTGGGGGCGACGATAACCTCTGCATCCGGGGAGATTTTGGCGAATCCGAATGCTGCCACAGCGTCCTCTGGCTCTAATTTCGTAACCTTAATAGATGCTGTTGATGTAGGCGATAGATAAACGGTCAGGGGGTGGGCAAATGTGATGGCTCGAATTTGAGATAAGAGGTTGAGTTCCAAGAAGGTAGCATGTAGCTCAATGACTAGAGGCAATTAGACTGTTAGCTTGAGGTATACGATACACGTGCATTGGTTTGTCTCTTAGTAGGAACGTACTCTCCCAGTCTGAAGCCGTTAGCGGTTCGATGTGTATCGTGTGAGTCGTCGGAGGGTCGACATGGAGCATAATATTAACCTAGATGGAGGGATTCGCAATCGTCAGTCCAGCATTAGGGCATTGATCTCAAGTTCATTCCGTGGCTCACCTTGCTACCCTCCGTCAATCCTACGTTACGGGCGAAAGCGGAATCGATCTCGACGCATCCCTCTATGGAACTAGCCCGCTGCGAACCAGGAAAGGATCCGGGCCCCTGTGCCTGCAATGGTTGCCGTTTGCTCGGCATGCCAGTCCATCCGGCGAAGGCTTGTCGGGTGATAGTCGCAGGTCCGGTGATGGGGCCGGCGGAAGGAGGGGCCTTGACGCGCCATGAGAGCTCGACGACGACGTTCTGCGCAACCTGTATGGAGAGTCGGATTGTCAGCAATTGGTGTCACATGCAGACCGAGATGTGAGGAGAAAGGGCCGCATACCGTGTTTGTAGCTACCAGGGCGGACACCAGACCGGAGGGGAGGTTGACAAGACAATTCCTGAGGGCGGTGAGGCCCACAACCGCAGGGGTCTTTGTGTTTGGACCGCGGCGCTGGGAGCTGGCCATGATTTCTCGACTGTTTTCTTGGTGTTGCAGCAGGCAGCAGACGGAGAGGGAATAAGCGTGTGTGTGTTGAGATGGAGCCGAGCAAGTGATTCGGCGACGGGGAGCAGATTTTGTGTTTCGGTCTCTTGTATTCTTCTGTTCTTCGTCTTCGTCTTCGTCGGCTTCGTCGGCTTCGTCGGCTTCGTCTTCTGTTCGATGGACGCGGTCAACTGTCTCCGGATCCACGTCGCCGTCAGCTTGCTCGCCCAAGTCCAAAATCCAATCGCGTTCGCATGGCCGCTTGGCTGTCGGCCTGCCATCTAAAGCCGGCAACGGACTGTTTTGCGTGCCGAGGTAACTGAATCCGGGGTCTCACCACCACCGCCAGGCTCCGTGATTCAACCTGCAGATGCCGTCCCGTGGATTCACCACCGCTGCATCGTCGCCAAGCTCGACGGCCTTGTCCACGAGGTTACGGGCTCCCTTTCAAGCTCCTTGGTACCAGTTGTGCGACCAGCCTTGGTACGTGATTCATTTAGCCTCCATACCTAGGCAGCTTGCGTAGCTCGCGCTACCACGCTGCAGCGCTGACGTACGGACGCAGATATATCATGCAGGACGCTTGTTATAACGTTGGTTCACGCGCGTCTCAAGGGCGAAATAATAACCCCGACTTGGCTGCTGCTTCTTGGATCCAGTTGGTTCGCCCATTGAGAATGGAAGAGAGTTAACCCTATCGGCCGATTTACTCACCGCGCCCCGATGCATTATGATTACAAAGCCACCACCGGAGTATCGCCCGACTGCACCGTACCTCCGCAAATTGAAGCTGCTATTTGGCCCCCGTGCCGAATAGGGTTCACCTGGGGCTATATAAAGCGATTGCATCATCCGCCCCCGGACCTCATGTTGCAGAAAGTCTCCCAGACTAGGACGTACAAGGTATTTGGTTATTTAGCAAAATCTCGCAATTCGGAACTTTCCAAGTTGATCCCCTCAAAAAACTGACATTCTATCCCCGGGCAAACAAGCCTAGCCTATTGTTCTTTCAACTCCTTGAAAAAAATGTCCAGCCTTGTCAACCGCGCATTGTACGGCCGCCGCCACAACGTTACAAAAGAAGATGCTGCCAAAATCGCTAAGCCAGAGACTACATTTCCTTCTCCAAAATTCAAAGAAAGCATAAAATACCTCGCATATGGCAGCAACCTCTCTGCACAGACCTTTCTTGGCATGCGTGGGATAAAACCACTATCGCAAGTCAATGTGCGTGTGCCGTCACTCACTCTGGCCTTCAATCTCGCTGGTGTCCCATATAAAGAACCTCGCTTCGCCAACGTTCGTCCTCATGAAGCTGGAGATCAAGAGCTTATGGGCGTCGTATACGAGGTCACGGCTAAGGACTACAACACCATACTCATGACCGAGAGCGGATACGACGTCATTGATGTCGCCTGCATTCCATTAACCCCGGTTGATGGTATCGATTCTTTTCAATCGAAAACGCTTATAGTGCCGTCAAAGGGAACACGTACAGGCCACGAGGGAGTACCGTCGCTGCGATATCTCACCTTGATCTTGCATGGAGCAAATGAACACGAGCTGCCTCAGAGTTATAAGGACTATCTTGCAAATACAGGTTACTACTCACCATCCACGTGGAGACAGAGGCTGGGGACAACATTTGTAGCTGGCGCGTGTATACCGGTTGTGGTTCTTTTGTTTGGTCTCCGAAATCTGATGAGTGACAAGAATGGCAAGGCGCCCGGATGGTTAGTGGCTATGCAGCAGGTTTGCTTTCGAACACTGTGGGTTTTATATGACGCGCTATGGAAGCCGCTATACGGAGATGGGGAGAATGACAAGCATGAGGTAAAGCAACCGGTCTCAGAAGCCACAGTGCTGGATTCCGAAAGAGATGCTCTGTTGGTTAGGGTGGAGGAAGCGGCAGCAGACAGGCTTACGGTCTATCAAAGCAATGCTTAACAAAAAAAAACAAAAAAACTTGGCTAAGTAGCACCTTTGTTGAAATTTCCGATGGTCGTCTGAGCGAAGAGGGTACTCTCAATACATGTCTTTCCCGGGCTGCTGGAACAGGCTCTTTTATAAGCTGGTAGTATTTTGCATTTGATGAGCTAGAGCCGTGTATATAAACCATATTGCAATATATAGGGTTGATATGCCCATATATATAGACGATGCACAATCAAATTCATAAATAAACGAATAACTCCCTAATATATGAATAAAAAACTCAGCCTTCTGTTGGGCTTTCGAACCATGAGGTTGCAGTCCACTGCCTTCTGAAGCTGAAGAAATTGTGTTGTTTGTGGTACGCCCTTCAAGCTGCGGCTGCCAAGGGAACGCGTCCACCAACCAGACCGCAAGCGCTCCTCGAGAATCGCAACCCCTCGGCTTCCAAACGACACATAAACACCACGAAAGTACCTGATACCCTCAAGCTCACTGCTGACCACAGCTACCAGTTCCACGGGCACCCTCGTCTAAGCTTTAGCCAGCTCGATCCAGCTAAGTCTGCAGCCGCTCTCGCCAATACCCAGCCATGTCCGCGCAGAAACTTCCCGTTATCCGACTGAACATCGACTACAACAAGCAGCAGGGTAAGAATAAGAAGCAGCAGCAGCTCCACGACCAATTGCCTCGTCCTTAGTACCAGCGGCAGTCGAACTAACGCGCATGACTTTTCAGCTGCATTCGAGGATTTCTTAAAGGGGTTCAAGACATCGCAGGCCGACCCCGCCCAAGCCCTACAAAACCTACAGATCGATGATGAGGACGAGGAACAACTCGGTGGCGCGAGGGACCGGTCCCCTAAGGTCAAATATATTGAAATCCTGCAGAAAATTTCAAACAGAGAGAACGATGCTGTAACAATCGAGTTGGATGATCTAGACAATGTAAGCGACAGGTCTTACGTTTACTCGTCCTAGTCAGCCCAGGCAGCTAACTTACCGATGCGGTTGTAGTTCGAAAAACAAAGCGATGAGAATCTGCACCTAGTGGACTCAATCACGAAGAATGCGTATCATTACATAGAAATCATGGCACGGGCGATTGACAAGGTCATGCCGAAGGAGACAAGCGATATCACCTACAAGGACGATGTCATAGATGTTATCATCAGTCAGAGGAGGGCCATCAATGAAGCTCTCCATGAGGATAACCCCGAGCCGGAAGATCCAACACTATTACTCCCGCCGCAGCTCCGCCGCAGATACCAGGTATATTTCAAACCGCTCTCGGACCCGCAGAGAGTTGGAAAGGCTCTGGCTGTGAGGCAAGTCAAGGGAGAACAGCTTGGACATCTTATTACAGTCCGAGGCATCGCGACACGCGTATCAGATGTGAAGCCAGCGGTAATAGTCAACGCGTATACGTGCGATCGGTGCGGTAATGAAATATTCCAGGAGGTAAAGACAAAACAGTTCATGCCACTCCAAGATTGCCCATCGATGAAGTGCAAGAAGAACGACGCGAAGGGTCAGCTCTTCATGGCTACGCGTGCCAGTAAATTCCTGCCATTCCAGGATGTGCGCATCCAGGAGATGTCTGATCAGGTTCCAGTTGGACACATCCCACGTTCGATCACAGTTCAGTGTCACGGAGCACAGGCGAGGACCATAAATCCCGGCGATCTGATTGATGTCGCAGGCATTTTCTTGCCGACCCCATATACTGGATTCAGAGCGATCAAGGCCGGCCTCCTGACCGATACATACTTAGAGGCTCAGCACGTCACGCAGCACAAGAAGCAATACCACGACCTTGGAATTCTGGATGCTGCAACTGAGAAGAGGATCAAAGAATTGCGAGATGCCGGGTCTTTGTACGACCATCTTGCCAAATCCATCGCGCCAGAAATTTTTGGTCATTTAGATGTTAAAAAAGCCTTGCTTCTACTACTAATTGGCGGCGTGAGCAAGGAGATGGGAGATGGCATGAAGATTCGTGGCGATATCAACATCTGTCTAATGGGTGACCCTGGTGTTGCTAAATCGCAATTGCTCAAATACATTGGAAAAGTGGCTCCAAGAGGCGTTTACACGACTGGTCGTGGATCCTCCGGAGTGGGTCTTACGGCTGCGGTCATGAGAGACCCTGTTACGGATGAAATGGTTCTAGAAGGCGGAGCGCTCGTTCTTGCAGACAACGGGATCTGTTGTATTGACGAGTTCGATAAAATGGACGACAGCGACCGAACAGCCATTCATGAAGTCATGGAGCAACAGACAATTTCGATATCCAAGGCTGGCATCACAACTACGCTGAACGCTCGCACATCAATTGTAGCAGCTGCTAACCCGCTCTATGGTCGTTACAATCCCAAAGTCTCACCAGTCGAGAATATCAACCTTCCTGCTGCTCTACTCTCCCGTTTTGACATCCTGTTCCTCATCCTAGACACCCCAACGCGCGAGACCGACGAGCAGCTAGCTCGCCATGTCACCTATGTGCACATGGAGAACAAACATCCAGAGATGGATTTCGAGCCACTCTCTCCACATGAGATGCGAGCCTACATTAGCCAAGCACGTCTTAGGCGGCCCACAGTCCCGCGAGATGTGTCAGAATACATGGTATCCGCGTACGTGCGCATGCGGCAGGCGATGAAGAAAGACTCAGAGAACCGACGCCAAGTCACCCCCCGTACACTACTAGCACTCGTGCGGTTCTCACAGGCGCTTGCTCGATTACGGTTCAGCGACATGGTTGAGATGGCAGACGTGGACGAGGCGTTGCGGTTGACGGAGATCGCAATGGCCAGCTTGTACGAGAAAGATTTGGGCGATGTTGATACCACGACTACGACGAAGATTTACCATATTATCAAGGCTATGGCACAGGCGAACCGTGAGGAAGGAGGATTGGAGATCGCAGAAATCCGCCGCAGAGTCCTAGCAAGAGGCTTTAGGGATGATGATCTCACGGAGACAATCGAGATATATGAAAATTTGGATGTAAGTTGCAAGCCACAAGGCAATTCGTTGGAAACTTCGGTTTGGATTAACATGATTTCGTTTGATTATAGGTCTGGCAAACAACGGAAGAGGGCTCACGGCTACTCTTTATCCATTTGGATAATGATGATGCGGATGAAGATATTGAGATGGATCTCTAATAATTGGGTTGGCTCCCCTTCACTGTTGAGTCCAACTTGAGATCGGAATCTGTATACATAGCAATGTATTTATTCATACGAAGCGTCTTTTGCTATTATCACATGTAGTTAGCCGTCATAATGATACGTAGATTTGCGTAGAATAATAAGTGCCGATGCCATGCAGCGAAATTTTTCGTTATTATGAAGTATACCCTCGAATTCAGGTTAGCCCGAGTTCTATGGACAACCGAAATCTCTGTCTAGCATCCCCGTTCAGCTCGATTGACTAAGCGGTATCCTTGGGGCCCGTATATTACAACTATCTATGGATATGTATGCTCCATTGGGTTTTTCATCGGTTCCTGCCGAGCACTCCCGTTTTCTCGCGGCTGGAAATCCGGGTTCAAGGACTGACTGCAGGAGGTGACCATGAGGAACACTCGCTCAACAACGTAGAGCTCGCGTTCACGACGGCGTGACTAAATCGGCCTAAGAATCCCCGAGTAAAACATAAATTACTATTCTTGACGTCAAACCCCTGCTCGCATTAAAGAAAAAAATGTTTAATTACGCCGGACAGCTTGCGGCTGCGCTAAGGGGCTCGTTAATAATGCAGCTCGGATAGTTCACCCTTTTTTGCTTCGTCTAGCCGATATACACGGCACCTGGTGATCCGTTTCCGAAACGCGCAAATTTGTGAGATTTAGTCAGCTGAGCTTCCCCGTCCTTTTCGCTTCTTAATTTTGTAGCTAAGAGCGTAGAATCTCAGTGAGATTCTGGTTCTGTCAGGCCTCGCAAGGTACCATTATTCAATAGAAAAGTTTGTTGGGGTTGAGTCGGACGTCAAACGAAATCCACCAAAGAGTTTTTAGATAACGCTATTATAAAAAAATATTCGTTTTCCTAACAACAAAGAGAGAGGGAAAAAAACTCGAAACAATAAGTGGGTCGGTTATGAATTATTATCTGGATAGGAAAGCGTAGCCTACTTTTGGAACCGAATTTAGCGTCATTGTGAACAAGGACAGCATGATATCAAACTTCGGATCGGAATCTTTCTATCCTTCATTGTGATCTAGCAATAACCTTAATATCGGGGACACTGTTATATGGATCGCATCGGGCATCTGGATCTGTCACAGGTACTCGCGCATATACTTGGCGCGACTTTCCGACAGCGCTGGAGCAATATCTGTTAGACCGGAAATATGCAAGGTTAAGCTGCGCCTGGACGGAGCTGGAGTCCAGGATGGAGTGGAGTTGCTGTTAAATTTATCTTGTAAAAATTGACGGTACCCAAATATATTAATAATGAACATATTGATTGGATCTCACGAAAGTCACTAATCACAAGACTAAATTCCTGCAAGATGCATACCATGTGGCTACAATGAGCCGAGAGGTTCATCTGCATTATGCTGCTCAGATTTAAAGAAAATAGTTCGGTCATTTGGTCCATAGAAGTACATTCTGTGGAACGAGTCATTGAAAATAGAGCTCATGATTTGAACTCTCTTAATAGCCCTAGTAGGATGTTTTGAACTTTGAGTGTATTCAAGATTAAAGGATCGCAGCAAGTTTCGGTAAGACACCCGCGACGAGGTCGCCTTGTCGCAAGTGCTGCTCTATCGAGAGACGGTTTGATATAGATGTTCCAACGCATTTCAATGGCCACCCTAGTCTCGCAATACGAGTCCAGTAGCTATATTTGATGTTGTGGGCAAAAATCCACTGCTAGAAAACTTGCAGCTAGCCTAGAATCTTATCGATCGGCGAGGGCCTAAACTATAGTTGACTAGTGCCAATTGTCTAGCTATCAGGCACTAGGGTAACTTTGAAACAATGGCATTATGCGAAGTCTACGCACCTGGGAAGAATATCACGAACAAAAGCCAATTCCGCTGTGAGGCGGATGAAACATGGTTGAAATTAACCGATTGAGGTCAACCAAGATTATACCGGAGGCAGCCAAGCTGTTCAACCATACAATCCCGCGACTTGATCCATGTATTCCGGGCTGAGTATACCGCAAAGAGCCGTCCTGGCCCAATGATGCAAGTTTCGCATCTTCAACTTGATCAATTGATATTTTTATCTCAGAGCATGAGAGCAATGTATGTGTATACAGGCTCATCAGAAAAACCATAAATAAGGCTTTGGCCTCCTCGACAATTCCAATTCTCTTCTCTCATCATCAGCATTCGCTGCCTCGCCTTCATTCATTCCTTCTTCCCCTCCCTACAATCTTAGGACGTTCTTTCTATAGACCTATATATCACATATCCGCTTCTTTACGATCACTCTCTTATCGTAAGAACCCTTCTTCGGCATTTTATTATCGCCGGGAATAATATATAATAATTTAAACTCTACCAATTTCGCCTTACAAGATGAAGTTCGCTACCGTCCTCGCCATCACAGCCGCCTGCGCTGATATGGTCTATGCTACCGGTTGTAACGCAGCCTGTACTAAGATGTCCTGCTTTCCAAAGTGGTGTTCCCAGGCTGGTTATGGTAAGTTTACAAATGGACCTCCAGAACCATTATTGACTTCGAATTATATTTTAACAATATTCAATATATATAGTAAAGTGGAAGACCGAGACAAAGACGCAGTGGTATACTGTCACTCAGAAGGTCACCACAACCGTCCACGACAACTACCCCACGACGGTTACCAAGACTGTGACATCGACTGTTCGCGATGGCTATAACAACGGTCCGGAGACAGTCACAAAGACAGCGACGGTTACAAAAACTATCCACGACGGCTACGGCAATGGCCAAACAACTGTCACCAAAACCGTCTGGGGCAACGGTAACCAGTCCACAATTACACAGACAGCAACCGTCACAAAGACCGTCCACGACGGCTATGGAAACCCAACAACTGTCACCAAGACAGTCGGCGGCAACAATGACCCTCCTAAGACTGTTACCAAGACCGTCTGGGGTAATGGCAATCCCTCCACTCAGACTGTGACTAAGACCGTTCACGACGGCTACGGCAATTCTCCAAATACTGTCACCAAGACTGTCTGGGGCAACGGCAACAACGGTGCCACGGTCACTGTCACCAAGACCGTTTGGGGCAATGGTAACGGTAACGGTAACGGTAACGGTAACGGCCACCACAATGGCAATGGCGGTGATCGCGACCACTATGGCAAGCCAGGCCAAAAATCTCCAAAGACAATCACCAAGACCGTCTGGGGCAACAACAAACCTCAGCCGACGGTCACCATCCACACGACCTGCACGGTCACGGTTACGAAGACTGCTAACAACGGCTACTACTAAGCAGCTGTAGTCGGGTTTGCCTTCGATGCAACCACTCCGGATTGCTCACAAAGCATCTTTGATTTAACTGTTGCCTGTACTAATTCCCTTCATTTTAGTTAAATGCATGCATACATACATACACACATACATACACATCATACAAGGCATTGGGTAATATAGTTCACGAAAGTCATGATGGAACAACCTATTTTTTGCAAGCTTCACTCCTTTTACCGCCCCCCAAGTTTTGATTTAACACTGTTGGTCCAAATCGAGCACTACATAATAATATAATTTGTACTTTAAGAAAACACTGGGGAAGAAATTAAATGGCGTCATTGTTACAATACCGATTGGATCAGTACTTTGCTATCGCAGCTCTGAGCTTCATGTAAACATAACCGGATTGAAGCTATCTTCGTAGGGGATTTGTGTGTGCACAGAATCAGCCTAGAGTCTGGTTACAACAAAAGCACTCGAGGCCACACAAGAATGTGTTGCAGCCAGCTCAATATTTCGATATACTTCCCAAATAGGAAATTGCCCAGGCTAAGATGTTGCAAAATAGCGAGTGCAACACTTTTCATACAATAATGCAAACGAATTGAATTTTCGCAGGTAAAAACCAGCTTTAAGCTGGTAGGTAGTTTTATAAGGACATGATTGAAGAAAATAATTGAATGTTCATATGGCCACAGGTGCAAGAACTCGGCTTTATTCATTAACTTAGCTTGGTAGTTACGATTCCATATGTAACCGCACGCATGTACCAAACCAAAAGCCAACCACCGCCCCGAGCCGAGCCCTGGCCATATTCCAAACATAGAAAAGAAAAAAAAGACAATAGGGATGAATCGAACAATCGTACAAGCCATTCAAAGAAAAGCTATCCCCACGACTCAGCCCGTTCCCTAGTTTTCCCAAATTCCAAGGACCAAATCCTCAATTGCCCGGCGCCCCCAGATCCTACAAAGTCTAGTCCGAAGATGCTTGCGACCCAACCAACAAAGGTGCTGGAGTTAACATCTCGCGTCCTTACAGCCAGAGACATAATCAATTTTAATCTGACACCCATTCCCAAAATCAACCCACCCGCATTTCCTGCATCCCCTGGCTCTGATCTCTTTGTGAAATTGTTTCAGCTGCCAACCCCATGCCTTACACCCGTTTCCTTTAACGAAGAGACCGCAACCGGGAATTCCATTGCAATAGAATTTCGCGCATTTACCGCTGTCAGACCTAAAGCTTTATATCAGTATGCTGCAACATCTACGGTTTCCAAATTCTCAGCAAAGAATCTTACTTTCCAGCGGTGTACTGATGATTATCGTCGATGAGGTCGAGCACGCTGTCGCACTCCCCATTATCCAAATACAATCCACAATAAGTGCTCCCTTTGCAGCTATAAGTGTCTGCTTGGACAATACCAGTGAACACAGAAGTGACGAAAAGTAGCGGGAGAAACTTCATGATGCAGTTCAAAGAGCTGAGGTATACAGTGAAAGATAGCGTTGGAGTTTTGTAATGATGGATATCAAAGCCGTGCTGTGTGAAGGAATGATGGTAGAGAAATGAAAAATCTCTGAGAAACCTACGTATTTATAGCCAGAATAAGTATACAACGCACGTTGTCCTGGATTATATCAATCACTAATCCGTAGATACAGGCTGATATATATCTTACAGCCATGTGAGGCCGAGGTGGATATATCGACATCCGGACGTGGACATCAGAAACAAAATAGTTAGCATGGCAATGTTACATTACGCTGTTATGTAACAACATAAGCTGGAGACGCTTTTCGGAACCCTACTAGATTGTATCCGAGAGCCCCCTTAATAAAATCATACAAAAGGTTGGAGTGTGATTACTTAACGACAGGGCTCAGATCCAGAAAACCACAATATCAAACTAATACAAAATTTACACAAGGCCTGTTCATATAACCGATCGACTATGCCAAGTATTAACTTGAGTAAGAGTTGCTTATGCCGAGCCTGAGCGATGACTAATCTTAAAGGTTTAGGACGCACTTTTGCCCATTTTTCGCGATGGTGTTTTGCATTATTCCCTCAAAGTGTACGATGCAGCCAAGGAAGCCAAGTCTTTTTGAGGGCGGTTAATACATGCTGACAATATATAAATTACAACTCAAAGGATGGAACACGAGACTTTTCTCCACTTTAACCGCAGTTGGGCCTAGATCGTACTCGCTAGGCCGGCAGTACTCAACAGGTCCGAGACTCCTCAACGGGCTCTAGGCTACTTAACAGGGATAGGAGCGACCACACCGAACCAGGTAGGACCCTAATTCCATTGACATGCAAGTAGGCCAAAATCTGTTGATTGGGTAAAACAAGTATAGATAGGAAACTCTTCGAGCCTAGTCTTTTGGGGCTGAAATTTTGGGCTTCCGTATGGGGACATATGGAAAATGGCGATGATAAACAGAATAATTCAATTTTGAGTATACAAGAAACAATCGCCAGAGTTGCTTTCAAAAACTGAAAGTTTTCTGATAGACAATAACCGTTTCGTAGTGACCTCTACTATCATCCCTAGGTAGTGTGTTGTTTGTGTGGTAATTCTGCCAGCAGAGCTCGAGCACAGCAAGCGCCCTCTCACAGCTCGGCTGCGCCTTCCCGCAGCATGCAGGACAACATGGCAATTTCCAAAATTGGACTGCAACAATACATCACCGTTCGCGTTCATCCGTGAGATTCGATTCTACAAGAGTTCTCCTTTCTATCGCATAGGGAGAAGAAATACGCATAAGTTGTGTAAAACTCGCATTCAATAAAGAGAATGAGGACTTGCGAATGTAATTCAAGTTCAATGAAACAGCACAACGAAAATAGCTATGTCAGAGGCCTTCCTGGCTCCTAATCGATTTACTAATCTTCAGCTGCATTGTACTCGCATCATTCTTGCTACTAATTGACGCACCTACTCTAAGCCCAATCAATGCAGCTTGATGACGGCTAAAGGGAATAACTCGGGGGAATCCGAGAGCCAACCGGTGCTTTGGATACGAGCTAAGTCCTTGCTTTTGAAGCGCTGTGGCACCCAATCAATTAACGTGCAATATATGATCTGATGCCTTATAATACTTTAGCCTGTAGGACTGTTCGTAATTCAAAAAAAAATAGAAAGGAGACCCACTGCCGTTCCATTGTATTATGCCCACTCTCAGTATTCAATACTTTCTCTGCTTTTATAACGAGAACCAAGGGCAACAGCGCCGCAGAGAATCCAGCTAGTTTAATAACACTATCATGCCTGTGAAAATAGCAGGTATGCTCAAATATAGTCTGCAGTATATACAAAAGACGAGAAGCCACAATGCGAATTGACGCTGTAATGTTAATGGAAGAAATGCTACTAATGATCCCACACAAATTGGCCAATAACCCAACTCCCACATTCATGCGCTGCAACCCCGAACAGCTGTAATCATGAACCGGTTGTGTCAACCACTCCTACAGTGCATTTGATAGCTGCACCGTTAGCTGCAGTCGTGCGTGCAATACAATCTGAAGAGCTAATTGAAAGAAAGCCGGAATAAATTCGCAGCAATCATACGCCATACCTAAGACGACACCTTAGCTGTTCTTTATTTTGATATAACTCAATTGATTCCAAAAATGGAATCTCAATTAGCTCTTCAAGACAGACAGAACAACTAGTATAGGAAATGGAGGACACCTAAGGTCCCCTAGCCAGGAACCGAAGCGAATATGTTGAAAATAGGGACCGTCGAGAGGACACAATGGACACGAAGCGTAGAATTCTCCGACACGAATCTCGAAACGCGCGTCGTTCGGCAGGAAGTTCTGGTAGCGTATCGATATAACGCTCGTATTCACTATCGATACCGCTTGACGGCGGGGCAGCAACGTGTAGTTTCGAAACAATCGGCAAAGTAACTGCCAAAAGTTATTACTATCCGATGGTGAATGTAGGCGTGAGTGAGGGATGGAGGGGGTGTTAGGGGATGTAGCATGGGGGAGGAGGTGGACTGACGCTCTGGAGTGGTACTTGAAGGTACAAGTTTCGGGAGATGCATCACTGAGCTGGCCGGATTGCAGCATCGAGACCTGTAGATGCGGGAAGATGGAAACTAGTTTCCCAGGACCCTGGCTATGGCTCAGGGTGTGAACGGGATCGGGGACGTCCCGGAGGCCTGTTCGAGGGCCCACGGGCATCAATTGGGCCGGAGAGAGTGCTATATGCACGACTGTGCGGTGTAATTCGAGGAAAAAGCTAGATGTCGAGCATGTGCATGCAGCTAACTAGCTATCAAAAGCTATCGTAGAGTTACAGGTCCAAGCTAGGTCATTGAACATCCGTACCAAGACGGGAGAGGGTCCAGTGTGCATCGCATTGGGCGGTTGAAACGTATCTGATAACTACTGATTCGTCAGGTTGCGAAAGGAAAAAGTCTAGTCGGGGAAAGTCGTAAATTTACAAGCGCTGGAAACAATGCCCAGTTGCCGAGGTCGCGGGGGTTTCCTGATGCTTGCAGGAGCGAACTCTGTTTCCCTTCTGTACATATTGTTTCCAAAAGAGCATGTCCTTGTCGATAAGATACCGTGATGGTGGTAGCTGCGCAGGTTGAAACTGGTAAGACCCTGTATCGACAGCCGCAGCCGACCCATGGGCGGGGCACATCAAAGAAAATTGACAAACAAAACCACATCGTATGGGATGGTGAGGTGAGGTGAGGTTCGCAGGACGCTATCGTTCGAGGAGCCGGTTATCAGGTACTGTTGGGGGCTCCGGATTCCCAAACGAGCAGATGCATGGAAGCCGCATCGAATGGTCCCCACACAACGCATTCACTGCCTGCACAATCCTACCTATTACCATTCACCAATTCACCAAGCTTGCGGGCAGCAGTGGGGCCCATGCCCGGGTTACAGAGTGCCTCCGATCAGAGAGCTAGAGCATTCCCGGGTAGCTCTGGTGGTGGAAAGCCTACGGTAATATAAATCGCACTAACAGTTAGTATATGCACTGCGCTGCAATATGTCAAGCTAGCTAATTGTTGAACCCTGCCGCTTAGTTTCGCCTGCGGATCGAGTAGACTCTACCAATATCGATCTCTGGAGCTTCAAAACAAACGAGTTGGCCTTCGTGCGACCGGTCGACTGGGGTAGCTGTTCGGGGCTGGCACTGCCCACCCTGGGCTCAACTGTCTTGCTGTCGGGTACGCCCTTGGCCTTGATGACAATTATGCGATACCTGCAATGTGCATCACCGGCTCCGTCGACGGACGCGCACGCATACATGGGGTAGAAAACTATAATGCAATGCATGTCACAACGACTGCAATAGCGATCAGGTAGTAACAGTACCAGGGGTGTCTCATTGGATCCGCATCACGGCTTAGGTCCGGAGCGACCCTGCCGACTCATGTCAGGATGTCTTTGATTCGCCTCTTGCCTCGCTTTGAGGATCGGTAGCTTGCTGGATTGCAATCACATGTGCAGCGACGTCAATGCGATGCATGCAATACAGTTTACGCGCACGAAGCCTGCTTAGGATCGCGAATCGACAAATGTTACGCAGCATTTAGCGAGAGCTTCTGATATTTGATAGGTTTGTAGAACTATAGTTAGGTATATCCATGCATGCAAGACGTCAAGACCTCGCGTTCATGCTCTCAGGTAACTCCAATAGCGGCGCTATTAATCGACCCAATAGGCGGTCCTTACATAATATTAATATACTTAGGCGATATTTTAACTTTATATCTCGGATTCTGATACGCCAGATTTCAACGTGTTCAATTAGAATTAAGCTACCTCAAAGCCGAATAGCCTAGTTGCAGGCTATGCTTACCTGGCAATGCGTTATAGAGTTTCAACTTCGAACTTGGTTGACCATGGAACCGAGGTGAGATAGTCTACATGTAGACACTAGCGCCACGCCACTATACATCTTCGTCATATAGCAATAACGGAGAAATGTAACCTCTATATTGACTGAAATAAGAAGACCCTGTTTAAATGTGGGGATCAGTAGCTGTATAAAGCTGCAGCTAAGCTAAGCTATGCGAATAATTTCAAAGCTTAATAGATCGTAGACATTATTACTCTCAAATATTAAGAGCATATCAATACATATACAATTTCCTGCAGGGCTTTGGACCTACTAATATCAACAAAGCAGCCAATTCCGAGATTCCGATGCAGCAGCATCACTATCGTACGAGCGTTATAGTGTTGAAGCTTTGGACACCCCGGAGCACCAATCAAGTGAGGATGAATGTCCAGTTCACATCAGATGATCATGTAGCCACTCACGAAATAGTTATCGTACAGCTAATCATTGCGGGGGGCAAAAGTTAATCCCTAGCTTCAATTCTCTAAGTACACGCAGTTGGTGGCGCAAAAATCTATTAGACTTTCTAATTTCAACCTCATCATATCAGCAGCTAGTATCCACCAGCTACAGTTGTTGACTGCACAGGTATAATTTTGAAAATATAAGTAGTCGCCACGACATATATGACATATTAAGAGGGAGGCTGGGTATGCAATGAAGCCATTAGCCACTAATTGCAAAGTATATGCACAAACAAAAAAGATGATCGTCATCGAATCGACATAAATTTCGTATCCAATCAAATCTACAGGGTGTAGATGAAGTCTGGTCGTTTGTCCCCGCGATTTGCAATTTCCCTTTCATCCAGCCCACTAACCCAGTTGTCTCGGTCCCCGCGGCGGCGTTTCGTATTCTCCCTCGTAAGAAGTAAGAGGTTCAGGATGGAGCCTCCCACTAGACATGCAGCAAGGTATATGAGAACAACAAGGTGGCTAGATTCGGATGCACATCGATGCCCGTTAGCTATAGCTTCGCATCGAAGATAGATATTAGTCGACTTGAAGAACCCGTATTTCACTCACCCAGGTCGATACCATGGCGAGTCTCGCCCTTGATAGATATTCGATGACACGACACCATTCAGATCTAAATGTTATTGTGTGGCATATTAGTAAACGATATCCGAGATACTCAAACCACCCTGCAGCAAATTGCTCGTAAAAGTTTCCACTTACTTCCCCACCTATGATTGGCGAATTCCTGGTTAGCCCTTCCTTCTTAAAGGTACGCATATATGTGGTATATTGACTTACCCAATCACAAGTCCTAAGACGAATCCTCTCTTATAAACACCCTCTGTGTTGTTGGATACCCACGTGATAGTATTCGCGATACAAGGGTAAACGCCCATTGCGGCTAGGTAGGTTCCCGCATAGGATAGTTTGTAGTTCTTGCTTCCAAGCAAAATGGCATATCCTGCAACTGCGACTATCCCAAACAAAATATTGAAGAAGCCGCGAGTCTTAAACCTATCCGCGAAGTACCCGACAATGATTGTGAATATACAGGCGACGGCATAAACAGGGACTCTAAGAGACAGATAAAATTTTAGCAAATTAATAACAAAGTCTCAAATTGTGAGCCCACGAGCTTTTCGAAATGAATACATACGTCAGCAATTGAGCCTTGGTCGATTTATATCCGAGGTTGTTGATAATTGTTGGCAGGAAAAGTGAAAACGCATAAAGCGCACCATCAACCCCCATGTACCTAGTCCGACTATTAGTTTCAAGGTATCCCACAGATATGCATATATCCGTGATAGGACATGTTAGATACTAACATTAACATGCCGAGGTAAGTCTTCCAGTCGGAGAGACCCTGCTTGACGTATTTGAACTGAAATGCCTCATGGTTGGCACTGGCCTGGTTATCAGCCCGGAGACGTCGGATGACTCGTAGACGCTCATCCTCGGTCAAGAAATGAGCCTCGTCAGGGAAGTCAACCAGGATGAAGTAAGAGGCGAATCCAATGAGTGTGGTGGCAATCCCTTCAAGTATCTATTAAGGCAGTCTCGGTTAAGACAAAAGGCGTGTACAATGTGTGGCTGTGAAGTAATGCTTACAAATATCCAGGCCCAGCCGTGGAGGCCTGCGATTCCATCCATATTGTTAATAGCAGCAGCTAGAGACATGCAATCAGCTTCCATAAGCTTTGTTAATATATTTTAGGCATGCAATTCTTACCCAAGAGACCTCCAAAGGAACCACTAACAGCAGCTGCAGAGAAGAAGATCGCTGCCCGAATACCAAATTCGCTTCTCTTATACCAGCAAGAAAGATAGTAATTCACGCCGGGGAATAAACCGGCTTCCCAAAGCCCCAGCCACCATCTAGCAGCCATAAGACCAGACCAGCTGTTTGCCGTAAATCAATCCCATTAGCCACCAACTTTCGAGTATTCGCCCCCTACGTGGAGAATATCCTCAGAGTCCAAAACGTACTTTTTGACAAGTCCCATTAAAGTCATACAGATTCCCCAGACAACCATAATGACCGTAAACCAAATTCTGGGTCTCAGTTTCTTCAGAAGGATATTCGAAATTGGTTCGAAAACCGAGTAGGAAACGAAGAATATCGAGAGCGCCGCATTGTATTGGCCGCTAGTCATGTGATGAAGGTCCGCTAGAGATAACCAGTCAATATGCTAACTTCATTGTTTTACCATCTCGCACCTCGGAAATATAATCCAATAGCTAAATGCGACATTGCGTTACCGTACTTTGCAGGCCCACAATCTTCGCATTCCCAATGTCTACAACACAAAATTAAGTTAGGCATTGTTGGAAAACCTGATGTGGCAGGTGATAATTACTGGTTCGATCAAGGAATGACGCGAGGTATAAGACGCAGAGCCATGGAATGAGCCTATCAAGTAAAGGTTTTGTATTAGTCGACCGTTGAAGGAAATGCGCTAATCGAATTTCTTGTTCTTACCTCCAGTCGAGCTTTCGAAGCAATTTACGGTCCTACAGATATAGAATTCCAGGACGCAACGTCAGTCTCGAATCCATTTGGTAACACAAAAATATTGTTCGAGGGAAAGTATAACTTGAGAATCCGTACCAATTCGGCTCTCTCTTCGTCTGATTTACCCGCATCAGGGTCACGAATGTCTTGATAGTAGTCTTCCCCTTTGTTGAAAGACTCCGCATTCTCCACCTTCGCCTTCTCACTATCGTTGATCGCCGACATTTTTCTAGGTAGCTATCGGTCAAGCGCCCAACGTAGGCTCTCAAACGACAAGACAGTAGGATTCTTTTGGAGACTTAAAGGGAGCTCGGTCAGATGAGAGGAAGGTATGGCCTTGGAATGGAGAACCCAGGAAGCAGCGCAGTGATCGACGAGGCGGAAGCCGCCATGCTTTATACTTTCGCAATTGCTACATACCATCGCGGGGAGACTCCGCTAGCCCGGAGCGTTTTAGTCTCTTCAAAAAGAAAGACATAACCGACTGTTTGGCTGATGTTACATATCGGTTGCCTCTCACGGTCCACAAGACCTAGCTTAGTAGGCTGGGGTTCACGTCGAGCAGAGAAAAAAAAATTTCGTCTGGGGGAAGTATGGTCAGGTTTCTGGCTGTTCCCTGGCATGCCTGCTTGTGTGTTGCAGGTAAGATCCATGATGTAACCGACTTGCACCCCCATCAAAACCGCAACTGCAACCGCTAATCCTCCACAATTGTACAATGCGAAAGATGCAAAGGCGGGATTAGGTCACTATCGAGAGTAGAAACCAAGGTTCTACTCAAACATGTCATGCGTCCGTCTCGAGGCCAGGTCGAGCTGCATTGGCTAATCCCCGTCGGTCTGGTTCCGCGCAATTGGCTCTTGGCGGCGTGTAAGTGTGGAGAAGAAGCTTTTCTGGGGAACCTCGGCAGCAGATTCTCCGTCTTGGGCGCAAAAATCCTGGGTGGCTAGCCCGCCAAGAAAGAACGTTCGATAAGAATACCAAGCTGGTATTCGTCGAAGTTGGGCTCGTTGATGGCAATAGTGGAGCCATCGTTGATTAGAAATGCATCCGATCTTCGCTTTGAATCGCTTGCTTCCTTTCGTCCTAGCGATGATAATACTAGTCCGTCTGCTGACTCCGAAAGACAGCCCGTCTTTGCTGCATGTTGCACAGACTAGACTGCGCACGAGAAGGCTAACAGAGGTACCCTAATAAAGTACTTAATAATCAAGATTATTCCTGTCCTTTCTTTGAGTTTGTTGAGAGCAAGAGGATATATATTTCAGGCCAAGCTGCTGGCTACCCCGGATTTCACAATGGAAATCAACTAGCCTCTCCCTTTGTGCTACCGATTCAGACAATTAGCAAGGGATCTAGCCCAGGCGAGGTTCCCGTCCTGCCAGTTTTTCTGAAGCGAGCGGAATTTACCTCTTCCTTAGTAGTTGTTGAGGAGAGCCACGATACACTCTCGGCTGCGCCGACAACTATCGCATCAACCGGAAACATGTTTAGTAACAGTCGGTAGGTTTCCAATAATGATATCGAATTGACGCAGCTGCCTAGAAGTAAGATGGTGTTGGCAACCGCATTGGCATCGGTCTTGGTACATATTTTGTCCCACTTCCCGCAAAGACAGCATGATTCGACCGGTTTTCCCAGCAATTAGTAAGAACGACTTCGGAAAGTGGCGATTATCGATAACTAATATTCCCGCACCTCGAAGCTAGAGTGGGGATTATTAATGCAAAATCTAATCGAATAATAGTTAACGTTATGTGCTCGTCGAGATGTCCATGCTGACAGTATGCCGAAACCTAATGCCGTCTGTGAGGTACAGTCGGCACAGGTACACGTGCACGTGGAGAGTTTGTTATACTAATACTTGGCATGCGCTCAGGCTCTTGAAATTCGAAGCGCGTCGCATTTTGACATACCTCAAGATCGAAAATACCCCCCAACATTCACAGAAATGTGGCGCTATTGCTGCAGATTGCCTGCATTGCCTTTCGCCCGAATAGCGCTATTTCGCTCGTATCGAAAGCAATGAAGATAAGGTTGCTGAGGGCCGCTGCAGAGGCTGAGAAAGGAAATCGGAATCAGTTCCGTTGCATGCCACCTTTCCTGTATTTATCTCGAATTCGTATGATATGATAGAAATGCTGCAGCCAGTGCTAAGACGGCAGAGTTTTAAATTCTCCACCATTCGCAACCCGTTATCAGAGACAATTGAGCTCCTCTTCCCCACGGCTATGAGGTTTTCCCCGCAACACCTACTCTCTAGGCCTCCGCAAGCCGACATTGGCACCTCGGTAAACACATTATTCATCACGACGCCGGTTGGCCCGTTGGCCGGCTACTCTCAAGTCCAATCCGGTTCACGGCACAGGAATTAATTACTGTTCGGTCCGGATCTAGTCATGGGGAACGCTGCCCTCCGGTTCGGTTCTACGATTCGGCCTGACGGATTTCAATTACCCTCGGATATGGCTGGGTAACCTCAAAACCAGCAAACAGGCTAATCGCAGTATCTCACTCACTTGGCGCATGATATCCACGCGAGAGCCGACTTGAGCTTTCACCAGGACCGGATTTTAAATTATCAAAAGAATTTATTTATTACTAAATAGGGATATAGAAGTAAATCCGCCAGCCCAGAATACGAGATGTGGTAAAGAAGCGCAAAATGGTATCTGAAGAAGGATAACCTAATGGAAACCGAGAACGCCACGAAAATGCTTTGGTGCAAAGAGGCAGGATAAAAAGATGCTTTTGCTTATAAATGTGGGAAAATGATGAAAAGATAGAAAGAATGCGCTCGCTTCGCTATGATTTATACATTTCGGTTCGTCCATGGAAGAGGAAATTGACGGCAGACCGAGCGTGATTGTACAAATGAAAAGAGAGTCGCTGAGATGCTAACGTTAAATCATATCAAAAAAAAAAAGCTCATTAAAAATGCCGAACGTTAACGGGGAACCTCCCGACACCAGTATTTATCGGTGGTAGCGCGGCAAACTTGACGGACTTTGGCGGCGCGTTCCCGCCGGATATCGAGACGCTGTAACTCGATTCAGTACCGTATATATGATCTTCACTTGACCTGCCGCTCCGGCCACTTCGACCGCTCTTAACACTCATTGCGCTTCGCGCCGGGTATACCGGTTTAGGAACGGACGGTCCCGGTTCACCACGTGCAACCAACGGCAAGCCAGATGATGTTGGCGTTGTAGGCGTTGTGAGAGGCCAACCTAGGTTTTCACGAGAACCTGAAGGCGCACGGTAGAATGATGTTCTAGCCGGGCTTGTGGGTACGGGTGGTGGTGGGGGTACGACCACGCTCCTATGAGGATTTAGATGCTGTGGTCTCTGAAGACGTCCCCGTGAAGTCGGCCGCTGAGAATCCGTCGCCGGCATGGAACCAGGAAGCTCCGATACAGAATTGCGGTTTTCTATGGACACATGCCGAGCTGCGTATAGGCTAGTGTACATGGATCCACGATTTGCTGTCGTATGGTGCCAGGACGTGGAACGGATGGGGATGCTAGGGGGAGTGCTTTGGCGTACGTGATAAGGCGTGGCTCTTGGTGGTTGCGGTAGAAAGATCCGTGGTGTGTCCATGCTAGACCTTGCCGCAGGGACAGATGCTCGTTGGCCCTGAACATCTGGTACAGGTTTACGGTGCGGCACGTTTCCTAGAAGCTGTTGCATAGAATCCTGCAATCCTGGCCTGTGCAGTGATATAGGTTCACGGGCACTCTGTGGCGGCCTGTTGATTCGCAATGGCGCTGGTAGCGATTCATGTCGCTTTCGATGTTGTCGCGAGTACCGCTGGAACGAATTATATCTTGGGTGCGCTCTATGGACACCTGGTTCCGGCGGTCCAAGGGAGCCAGTTGACCTCCTATCTCCGGGCTTGGACGACACTGGCGGCATGAGGCTCTGGGGTTGCACAAGTCCGATGACTGCTTCGGTGCTATCGTTTCGCATACTTCGCTCGCGTTGGATATATGCGGAAGGGGATGTAGGAGATGCAATCGCTGCGGCAGCCTCGATATCTTGTTCAGCGGGTGCGGCAGCATGTAAATTCAGGATCAAATTCGAACTCGTGGAAGACCCTGAGCCGCCCCGAGATCTCGATATCCCACCTCTCGTCTCTCGCATAGGTGGCGCCTGGAATCTCTCGTTCCCAACCTGGTTCCACGAAATAGGAGCGGACCTATGTTTCCTCGCTTTGTACCATCTTCTGCCAGGACCGATTATCGCCCATAAACCAATAGGTATAAGTGTGCCGAAGAGCCCGACTAAGAACCACTGCCAGTTTTGTTTCCAAAATTTCGCGATCGCAGGTTCGTCGTCCACTTGCGGCTGCGTGCTGGCGCTGGATGTTGCAGAAGGCAACGTCGTCCGTGTTGTCGAATGTTGTTGTGTCGTCGTCTGCGTATAAACCACGGAATTGTGGAAGAGCAGCAGTATCAATATCGCAGATGGGATTTCCAGAATCCTCCGCGACATGGTCGAATACAAAGGAAAGTATAGTGAGGTGGAGACTTTCACAATCCAGCGTGAAAGCTCTCTATTTCGACGCTTCCAAGTTTCTCGGGAAATATATCTTCTCGGGTTTCTCGGTTTCGTCTATAGGGTATATATATCGTATCGAACGTTCGAGTTCAACATCCAGCGATAGCAAAAACAATAATAGCGTAAGTCCAAATATATCGTCAAGGAGCGAGATGTTTTTGAGAATGATCGTAAATGAGGATAGCTAAAGTCAGAGCATCAAAACCGACCGACCGACAGCTTACTTTGTCAAGGCTGACTTGCAGACGTTCGTATATCTGAAACTGCCGTAAGAGCTATTGGTTGATGCTAGACTAGGTAACAGCACTAAGGTACGACAAAGCTGCAACGCAAGTTGCAAGACGAAGTATGAATAGGAAAAGTGAAAATAATATAAAAGAAAAAAAATAAAAGGTTGTTGATGATGAGCGATAGGTCGATATCGCTCGGATACCAGATCAAGAGAAAGGAATGTTGGAGTAGTACGCCGTAGTGGTGTGTCTATTAGGATGCGGCAACGTAAGGAATGGAAGGATAACGCAAACGACGAAAGAAAGATAGAATCAAAAGCCTAGGGCCCTTCCAGTGGCCTCACAGAAACCCCTCCACAATTAAAAGACGTTTGCATATACATGCAAGGGACGAGGACTTGCTGTACCTTATAAGAATTCATCATGCAAGAGCAACATTGTTTCGTCGGCATTATTTTTTTAAAAGGTCGCATAGCAGACATCAACACGATAGCCGAATAAGGCGCTTTTTTTGCGCTGCTCGTCGTCCCAACTGTCGTGCGAAAGCGTCAAAAAGCAGACTTCACGTCAGATGAATTGGGTTAGGTTGACGTTTGGAGAGACGTGGACAGAGTCGCATACCAGGGCATGCCCCGCGATGCGAATGGCTGAGATTGTTCGGGCATGTTGGAGCAGGCATGTAGCTCGCATCTGGATGCTTGGCTTCCACGAGAGCGAGATCCTGCTGGACAGTTGGGATGACGGTTTCACCAGGGACGGTTTCAGGTTATGAATGGCTCAGAAAAGAAAAGAAAAAACAGGCAGTTCGTCAAACCGCGACAGGATGCACAGTAGCCAATCTTCTGCAAGTAATACGTTGATTGAAGGTTTCTCGCATCGTGCCTGCTGGCGGGAAGCAAGGGGACACGTCCAGGGCTGTTTGAGGGGTGGAGTTTGGCGGGTTAACAGGAAGCCGGGGGATTTTGGGCTGGCGAATCAGCGTTTACGAAACCGCTTCTGCCCTCGGCGGCTGTTGCAACAACTGCCAAATCTGCAGAAATAAATAGCACAGCATATTATTAATATTAATAACGAGTCTGTCGCGCTACGGGAATATATATGCGCAATAGTCAACTTTTTATTTTATTTTTTTTATTTTTTTCCCTTATCTGTGCAATGCGTAGATACGAGAGCGCCCACCGGCTAAGCATCGATGGAGAAAGTTGAATAGAGCTCAGTTACGTATACTTTTTTTTTTTTTNACGACGTGTTTGCCGGCTGAATCCCTCATGCTCTGGCACTTAGGCTCTGAGCGCTACCACGAAATGTCTGAAGTCCAAACGCGTCCTCTCATCAGTGATCACCGCGTGATATCATTGGATTCCACTTTTACAGGGAAGAAAAATTTCTAAAGCGGCCGATCGCAGCCTAGCCATTAGTGGGAACCATCCCCCCCGATTCTGAAATGTTGCCTTGAAGATTTAATTTCGCCGGGCAGTTCCAAGACTCGACTCTACACTTGCACTTTACTTGTACTCGAGATATGTTGGTAGGCCTTTTCTACCTTTCGACATGTTGGGCCAACGCAAGAAATGTTTTCCAGATTTAGCTGCTACGAATGCGGAATAGCGTCCTCGTGTTGGGCTTCTGGTTCTGATATGGCTGCATTATCCATGCAGTCTGCCTCTGCTGCAGTCTCGAAACCTGGCGCTCGACTCTCACTGGAGTTAGCAGACCTGGATTAAGGTATTACCCCCTCTCTACGCATATATCAATTACCAATAAACTTAACAATATATTTCAGAATAACCGTAACATCCGTGGTAATGCAGAGCCATCCACACTAAAAGCTGCCCGATTGGGTCTACAGCCAATAGAACGTGATTTTTAGCGAATATGGGGTGGTTGGGGGAACGGGCTTAAGGCGGACGGCACCTGATCTCTGCAAGTTTACTTCATTGCATTGCATGTGCCAACCAAATCCGTGAATATTTATCACGAGAAGCAAAGTATTATTTAGTACCATGTAGACGCATATTACATGCGGATAGCGTTACGGCGGCAGAAAAGGGAAAACTTCTTTGCTCGCCGAACTTGTACCCGCAAGCCTGTAACATGTTCCTCTTTGTTTTTTTTTTTTTTTAGACGGCTACATAATTATGTGCCTGTAACACTTGGTTCTGTTCTTCGACGGGGAATTTCCACATCAAAAACACATGTTCGAGACTTTTCAAACAGTTTTAAGAATTAAAAAAAAAAAAAGGACCTTCTCGTTAAGGGCTGTCCCAACGTGGCTCATGCATGATGGACGGATCGGCCTGGCTCCTCATTTGGTCGGCTAAATCTGGTCCTTGCAGCGGCATACGGGAATCCCAGCTTGGTGCAAAGAAGATCAGCTGCCCACTCAACATTCCAACAATGATGGCGCGCAAACTGTAGGTAGCTAGAGTTTTCGTGTCGGTAAGAGAAGGGAAACAGGCATGTACTCTGCGGTACAAGTTGGTCAGCGTCGAACACGTTTTTACCCGTTGGAAATACGCCACATTCCCGGACTTATCGCCAGAAATTTATTCAAGGTCCTCTCGACTACTCGGCCGCATTCCTGGGAATTGGGACGGGACAACCTACTTTGCTAATTAATTTTTTATTTTTTCGTCTAAGAGGCGTCCCAAACGCATTGACCTTCTATACCCCTAAATATACCTATCTTAACACAGAATATAGCCGTCTTTACTCAAGTAAATAGCTCTGTTAATCCACGGAATTGATACGTCGGTCCGTTTTCCCAAGGTAGCTTTCGTGGGATATGTCTCCGTAGTGCATATTAAGGCAGATCTTCCGTTTAGACTCCGTCAATGGACAGATCAACTCACGACGGGAAATTCGCTCTTTTACCAGGATATGATTATTTGTTGTAGCTAACCTCCATCGGCAACGACAGCTCGAACTGGTAAGGTGAGGCTCCCACGAGGTTGATAAGAATTACATCGATCCTATGGAGACGAATATTCTGGTTCGGCTCCGTTTTCCTCGCCTATGGGCATCCGAGGATGGCAGGCCTCCCGATGGATACAACCTCACCGTAGCCAGTCACCTCGACTGTCGGCATGTAATAGAATCGAAGTCTATGATAAAATGGCGTGCTAAGAAACGACGAGGGCACTTGCGGCCGTCGATTTGATCAACACCAGATAAACTTTGGTACTAGAGCAAAACTGCGTCCCGTGCATGAAGGAGATGAGCTCGTGAACGGACTAACCACTCTTCCCAGATTCTGGATCCCAGGAAAGCCAACTATAGGCTACCGGCTCCTTAGCTCAGAATGGACCTAAGCGTGGTGGGTGTGAGGCACTGTGCATTTGGCGTGCTCTGTGTGTTGAGCGATTTGGAAAGGTGGGTGTGGGAAGCGCAGCAAGTGCGAGCAGGAAAGAAAAAAGAGAGCTCGAGAGAGAGGCCAGAACATTGCATCACAGTTGGGGGCTGCAAGTCGAGCCATGTTAAAAACTGTACTGTCAAAGATGCAGCGCGGGAGAAGGGAGCGATCCAAGTGGATGGCGTATCGAGAGGTAAGAAAAAAAAAATTTTTTTCTCTGTAGTACTGGGATTAATATAATTACTTTTGATATAATTCTTGATATGTCTGCCGAGTGGCATTTTTCAAGGGCACCTTCTACGGGTACCCGACAGCCGGGTTTTCAGGCAGCGGATCGAATCATTTTTTTTTTTCTTTCCATCTGCGACCCAAGACCAAGAGGCGAATACGATGGAAGGGAGGGGTCAAGCACACCACCATCGGCTCGCATATGTACCTAGAAAAAAAATGGCTTAATAATGTACCTTCTATGCATACTTGCCTGCACGGAACCTGTTACGACATCCCAGTGCGCCCGCCGGCGCTCCTTCATCCCAAAGTCACCCTATCGCCTCCCTCTGATAATGCACAGATCACAGCCATTACTCAAAACGTACAAAGAGGCTTCCCACGTCACGCAGTCTACTAGTATTTTGGACCACTAGCTTAAGTCCTTATATATGCGATTAAAATAGTTTCATTTCATTTTTTTGTACACGTATCGTAACTGTTGGATCAGGTCAAGTGCGCGGGGCACACGTTCTCACGTTTCTAATATTCGAGTTGCCGCTCTTTCGAATCCCGTCGCATTTGATCTTTTCGAATCTGGCTTGTGCATGCGGTACAATATTATAATCTCTATATAGATGCCATGGGGTGTGGGCAATGATAGGACAAGAGCCAGAGAGATGTCAAAAATCCCGGGTCGGATTGGACGGAAAAAGCAAAGGGCGGACGGTACTAGCTACCTGTGCATGTAATATTTTGACCAGTCGCACAGGCGTATTGGCCCCTCTGCGTAGAAGGCATACTAAGTACCCCGGTACTTTCCAGTATAGTCTCGTCGAAAATAAAATTTCCCTCTGTCTTGGTGGAATTTTAGAAATCACTTGCTCCATCGACCACACATCGGGCATGTCAATATATAATCATCCAAGATATATTAAACCATTTTTAGTCGACACGACCTTGAAACCCACAAGTGTTTCCACCATTTCTTTACTCTCACGGTGTATCTCGGAACTATCGTTCGGTTTTCTCCCCGTGGTATCGGTCTATCGAAGCGAAGCGGCTGCTGCGCGGGTCTTTTTTCAAGCGCATCTCTTTATAAATTCCACTTTTGACTTTGCGAAGATACTATAGAAGCTGTGAAGGCACGCGATCGATTGGTTCGCGAAATAGCAGTTGGGTCACATTTTGAAGACTTCTACAAGATCATCCATAGAGAGACTGCTTGAGGCGGACAGTCGGCACTCATCCTCTCTGCTCCTCTATCTACTTGCCATCAAGCCCCTCAAGAATCTCTCCAATCAATTAATCGCGACACACGCCACCGGCGCAGACTGCTTCGCGTGCAGCTCAAATCGTTCGTCTCCTTCAAACACTAGGTGTCCTGCAGTTGCAGTCGCAGTCTTATAGCTTTCGCCCATATCCATTCTACCTAAGGATCCATACGGCGCCCACCGGTTCTCGCATATATTGCTGTTGCACACTCCCATCTCTGTACTACCGACGAAGGCAATTGCAAAACGCTACACACCCTGTATTTCGCAAATTGATTGGGTAAATGGCTTCATAAACTGTCTAAAACAACGGATTGCACGACTCGAGAAACTACAACTGTAATATTCTTGTCGTTCGATATTGGATTCTCGAAAAGGCAAGTACTCCGGCGGGAGAGAATATGTAAGTACGTTTTGACTTTCTCATCGATCGATACGCACATCGCTATCGTCCTTCACCCCCCCATTTCATCGGCGTAGTTTGCCTTTTTTTTTTGAAAAATTTTTGCTCCCTTTTTCTTTTTCTTATTTCCTTTTCTTTTTCCTTTACATTTCTACGTGCATATCTGGGTCTCTTTTCCAAGCTGGATGGTGGTAGTCCTTCTTTTGCGAGGCCTACCCTAGTCGTCGCACTCGGGTCGAGAACTGCATCATACTACGTCGTGGCATGCTATCTAAAGCAGTGTCCAAGCGATATTGAGCGCATGGGCCGGGCCATGATATTATAAAAACGATAGCATCATGGCCATGGGAATTTCGAGCGGCAACACTGATATCGCGATATTGGTTTCATCAAACACGAGGGCCCATGCACCCAGTAAGGCCTGTTTAATTTTATTTACGTCCCGAGGACACATGCGACGTGGTCCGCGCTTTTATTGTCACGAGAAAACAAAAAAAAAAAAAAAAAATTCCCCCAAACTGAGCGATCGGTTAGTAACAAACAATCTATATGCTGCTATTATCGAGTTTTATGTTGTCGCCATTTCTGGCAGCCTCTGCATCTTGCATAAATATATACATCGCGGCATTGTACTACCTTTTCGATTCGAAAGTTGGTTAAAAGGTGGTTATGGTAGTGCCAGTGGTTACTATCAATATCAGCGGTTGTAACTATTGGCTGTCGCACAACTCACATTCGGTCATCTTATTTGCTCGCTAGATTGTTCTGGCAGCTGTTCCATGGGGCCATGCCACCATGCTTCTTCAGATAACCTTATGGCCCTTCACCCATCAGGGTGATACCTGAAAGCGGCGGCTTTTGGAAGAATGCAGACAGGCCAGCTATGTCTCAGGTCAACGCCATTCAATCCTGTTGCATTTTAAAAACCGAGCTACCATTAATTTGATTTTTAACCTTGCGACATACCTGCGTTATTGTCATTTGATTTTTGCCTTCACTCTTTGGTTCGGCGACAGGTCAAATTCTTGCAAGCCACTACCGCTGTTACCGCCGTTGCGAGGGGCAGAATAAAAAAGACGATCGCATGTCGCGTCGTGTCCATGCGACATGAGCGCGGTGCAGTAACACTGGCAGCCGGCGTGCGCGCACTGAAGGATACTATTTTATTTTATCCTTTCGAGTTCTCCCCTTTTTAAAAATTAAGATTGGACAGCTGGCGCATTTAAATACTCGATATATGGCTGTGTCCGTCGCCATTCGCAGCACCCTGCCGCAACTCCAAAATTAACAAAAAAAAACGATCTGGATTGCAGGCTGTCGCATCTGGCTCAAACGGTGGGCGCAAGAGGGGCGACCCGACGCAGAGGAAAAGGGAAACCCCGCTCTGTTAAACGAACTGACAAGTGAAGGGGTGGTCGCAAAAATAACATTATTATTATCTTTGCGAGAAAAGACCGAAAACCTGTTGGTTGCAAGCCGTGGGTACCGTCCTTGACTTAAGTTCCGCAAAGAGTAATTGTTAAATTAGTTTGATTGTTACCCTTACCTTTTATTTCTTACCGTCGTTTTTTTTTTTTTTTTTTTTGCTTTCCTTCCAACTGCAGCCAGGCACGTTATTCCCCTACCCGTCGTTTCTCTCTTGGAATCTGCTGCAGCACGGGAAGAAAAGAGGGGTGTGGGTGGAAAGCACCTCGCGCGGCCTACCCACCAGAGCTCCATCCATCCATCCATCCTAGTGGCAATTCCTCGCGAACAAGTCCCAAGAAAGGCCCAAAAATCCTGGGATTTGGAACCCAACTGAGGATGTTTCCCGGAGTGCAGGCTGCTGCTTTTCTCTTTGTCGACTGGGTCGGTGTGCCTGAAGATCAAGCGAAACACGCCACGGTCCCAGTAGTAGTTGCTGTAGGAGGAGCCTAGGTGGAGAGGGGACATGCGTATGGCATGGCATAGCATAGCATGGCATTTGCATGGGGATTCAATTTCAGTTTGATACCTTTTGGTCGGAATAAAATAAAATACTTTACTATCCAGTATTATTTTATTTTATTTCTCTTTGGTGCTGCATTCTTTTTAATCTGCTTCATACCACCTCCTAAAACACCATCTATACGTCCCAAGACACCCTCTTTTCCAGGCCCTTTTTCCCCATTCGTCTTATTATTAATAATTATTATACGGGTCTCTCTCTCTTTTTTTTTTTTNTTTTTTTCCTTTCTTTCGCAAACTGCCTATAAAGTCAAAAATATTGCCTCCTATCACTAATTTGCACATTTAACACCTAACAAGTATCATATTTGCTTTATAATTCCTTTCCCCTATATACACTAACTATTCTCGAATATTTGGGCATTCTGTTTCCCGCTATTCTTTGTTTCCTTCCAGGTTTCCTGCCCGACGGGACTTATAACCACTTTGGCATGCGTGCTCTGTTTCTTAGTCCTGCCTGACTATCTGCCTCCCCTGCTTTGTCATAACGTTTATAATTGTATTATCTTCTCATTTGCGCCTCTAAGCACCTAACCACTATCCTAATTCATCCATGCTGCCTTTTCTACTTCTATTCGTTTTTCGCTGACCGACATATATGTCGCATTATTCGGGTCTGCCGGCTGCTCTAATACCTCTTTCTCTTTTCGATCTTATATTAATTATTCTTTAATTGCGCATGTTCTTGCGTATACGCCCGCGGATTACCTTGCAAATATATCGATAGCCCTTAACCACTACTAACTTCGTTAGATCCCGCCAGCTACCCTTCCGGATATCCCACTCGGTATAGCCGACCTTTTCATCGTACATATACACACCTATATACGTCTTGCGTGGGGGGATCTTGATTCGACCTTATTCGGCCCTGGTCCATCTCTGAAATCTCGTTTCGCCTGGGGTTACGTGCCTACCTCACTTGGCCGTCGCGAACAGGTCCACCACCTACATCGACAAATCCAAGGCACCCTGTCGTGCGACATTCCCCAATATCTATAGATAGCCGGCCGTACATCTTATCCTACCGGCGACTCTCTTCTGCCTGTTGCGACAGACCAATCGGTCGTATTGTGCGCTTATCTCACCGTCTAAAGTTAAGACCACCCTGAGTGACAAAGATCGAGAAAAGTTTAAACTGTCCAGTGCGCGCAAAACTTTATCGCCGCCTCACCCCCCCGAAAAAACCCTTTCCTACAACCCACCAAACAACGATCACACCTCTGTTCAGATTTAACGATTCGCCATTTTGTCGCCCAATTCAATTTCACCAATTCTCTACAGCAAATTGGTTTCAACCATGGCTGTCAGTTTTACCAGCTCCCTCGGCCAAGAGGACACAGAAAGCCCATCGGCGCAGCTGCTAGGCGAGGGCAGCCCGCCTTTGGGCTCGGAGAGCGCTGCCGGCGACACCAGCACCACGGACCTGAACCTGTCACCCTCGAAGCGTAAAGGCGGCCGACAACCCGTGGACAACTCGGAAGAAACGAAGGAGAGGCACGCGGAGCTGTACAAGTACTACAAGGCGAACACGGGCATGTCGCAAGCAAAGATGGCGGAGTGGTACACCACAAAATTTGGCTCGACAATGTCGCAGTGCACAGTGTCGCGTACGTGCCGTTCTCCCCCCATTTTGACATTCTCTTATATCTTTGTACGCGGCGCGTGCAGCGTCGGAAATAGGCGCTTTACGTCTTAAATTCTTTCGCTATCATTGCTCCTAAATTGGACGGCCGCTAACGTTGGTGTTTTATTTTTTTTTCTCTCCGTGTAGAGGTGTTGAAGAAACAGAAGTTGTTAAACGGGGAGGAAATCGCGGAGCCGCGTCCTCGTATGTAGCCCTTGCCTGTCAACAAACTCCCGTGACATGACCTTGGCGTCATCGTCATCACCATCACCATCGCCAACGACTTTAAACTAATGGCGTCCCGGACCACAGGCAAACGGAAGAGCTTAAAAGCCGAAGAACTACAGGGGGAAAGCAAGCCGAAGAAGCAACGGGGTAACGACGACGGAACATCAATTGGTGGTAGGCCCATCTCCATTGGCTCGATCCGCGATATCGCTCCTTTCGTATCGAAACGTTAGGAAACCAGAGGTTCATTGGTTACTGATCGGAGACATGGCTTCAGGCACACAAACAGTTATCTACACGCCAAACTCCTTTAACAATCCCCCGTCGTTCCAAGCCGTAAACGTCCCCAACCACGGCGGCTCATACTCTACTTTTGCCTCACCCGCGACTCCCGTATCACTTGCACACGCAGCTCTCTCCCACAGCGAAACAATGACGCCATCGGGAACGGTGCCGTTCCGAGCGACAGATCCCTCAAGAACAAATCAGCAACCGTTCAGCGCTGGCCCCAATACAAGGCCTGTAGCACCGATGCTTCATCATCCAGGTGTGTCCACGCCCGTCAAGGCATTAGTCAACGGGAGGCCAACGTCCCCTACAGGTGGTGCAATGCTTGACCAGGTTAGCCATGGCCGGTCCGAAAATCTCCAATCGTTACAGGCGGAACTGGAGAACTCGCGGCGGACTGTTAGCGAGTACCAGAAGATTGTCCAGAAGCAGGAGACGCTCATCGACAACATCCTCACTAACCAGCAGAACGAGAAGGATAAGATAAAGACACTGGAAACCGAGAACATCATACTGCGCGAAAGGAAGGGCAACGAGCAAATCTCGGAACTGCTCAACAAGATCGAGAAGCTTACACGCGATCTCGAGAACGAACGCGACAGAAACCGATCTATGGTGGAGCTATGGTCCAAGGAAGAGCAGCAGCTGAAGGACCTTCTAGCTACGCGGTCGAACAAGTTCCCGCTTGGGGTAGACATGAAGTAGTGCTCTAACCCCGGCGAAGTGACACTGTCGCCGATGCCAACACAACTACACCCCAGTCACCGCCGTCTAACCTGCGTATTCTTTAAGCGATGCGGCGGAAGACGACCTTAACAACGGAGAAAAATACGTTAAACGTCTTTTGTCTCCGACTACATGCTCCTGACATGGGTCCGCATTCATGGCGGCCTATTATCCTATATTTCTATTCATATCTTTCGATTCCTTACCTCGTTTACCCCATTACTTGTTTCTTTTGTTTAAGGTGCTGGATCATAGGGACTGCAATTTTTTTTTGTAAATCGATACCATTGGCTTACCGGCAAAGATTTCATTTGTCATCCATCTTTCCTCACACGTTATTTGGTTTTCTTTTTCTTTGTCAAGCTTTTCTCATGAGGGTCTACTGCCTGGATTCTTGAGCAAGCCTATTTCTTTTAATCGTCAGATAGGGTAGATCCACAGTGTAAGGCCCGCATCGCTTGCATCATCGCATTTTTCTTCTTTGTCCTTTCTTCGAAAGATATTTGACTGTACATTTTCTTATCATCCTGGTGATGGGATGTGCCGCTTTCAGGCCGAACCATTCCCCGTCCCTCTTTACCCTTTTGAATTTCCTTGCACCGTCTCCAAAACGCTGGAGCCCTAACTTCCTTGTAATCCTGGGCTGAATTCTGATATCTCTGCTTTCCCCTTCGCTGGCGTCAAAATCATTGTTTTTTTTTTTTTTTTCCTTTTGGTATAACACTCCAAGACAAGTCCTGTTGGTTCTTCCCGTTGTTTCATTAAATTTTCCTTATCTAACACACCAAATCTCTCTCTAGCATACCATTCCGTTGTTGAACGATCCTGTTCATCTAAGGACTACCCTCTCAGGTAGATTTAGAAATACCAGTTGTGCTTCTATCGTTCTACTACCCCTCATTCCCGCATACGCCACAGTGCCGCAGAACAAAGTCCGTCTTGATTCGTCTGTGTTTAGAATTCCGAGCTCGCTGTTACTGTTTTTTCTTCTTTTGTCTTTGCATATTCGGTCGGATAACAATACAGGAACTGGGGACGGCGTTTTCTTTATATTTACTTTTTTTTTTTTTTTTTTTTTTTTTTTTTTTTTTTTTTTTTTTTTTTTTTTTCTCTTTTTTTTTGGTTTTCCTAGCATACTTGTTTCCCCGTGGTTAATGTTGATCGTTTTGGATCATTACCTCTTATACAAGCTGGAATCGATTTTGAAGGAAATTGGGGGTCTATTGAATTCGCGTAATGATACTTTAGTAGAGAGTAGTGCGTCCAGGGTGGTGACATTTAACAGGCTAACGGCAAACTTTGAACTCGTAGATTCAATTCGCTGCTGCCCCATGGCCCAATTGACCCCGATAGGACGCGCTGATTCCCAGCCACCAGCAGTCGGCCCAAGTGGACGCGATCACGCGCGAGTTCTACTGTGTCTCGTCGTATCGTCCTCTTTCGTTCCAAGTGAGGATCTTTGGCACTTTATACTTAAACTAGACAGGTTCGACCGCCTCATGCGGTGGCACGCGGAAATTGCAGGCCAGCTAGCCGGCCAGCGTCACCTGTCACGACGCTACGGAAGAGCGACAAAGCTAGTTGAGTAAAAAAGAAAAAGCGGAAGAGAAAGAGATCGCTCAACCGGGCTCTGTAATTTAACGCTCTTGCTCTGGAACTCCACAGTGGCTTGTCCCAGCGACGCAGTAGGTTTTTCCGGCGAACGCGCGCTGCTGCCAGACGACCACGCAACACAACGCCCAGCCGAGGCCTGTGATAGGTGGATTTTTTGCTGCTTGAGCGCTCCGGATTTATATTTACACTCCATCGACGCTGACTGACTCGAATTACCAGGTTTCGCGAGTCCGGACCTTGAAGCTTCACTCAAGATGCTATTTAGCCTATGTTCGAACATGCATCTTTTCTGGGGTAAAATTCCAAAGAGACGTAATCGAGGCGGGAAGAAGCTTTTTGCGGAGAAAACAAGCCTTGGAGGCTGTGGGTCGTGCATATCATTGCTCCTCAAAGGTCGAATATCGTGCCATTTAAACCATGGCGAGAGCTACGAATGGAGGTTTCCGTCCACCTTGCACTACGTGGAATCCGGTATGGCACCGGCAAAATTGGACTGTTCCTGAGAACGGTAGCGAACCCGTCCCGTGGTTCAGAGGGATATGGATATACACACGTTGCTGCGACTATTTACTTGGATTGGCCGGTTTGTGATCTTGCATGTCGCGAGCAATGTGCCCCGGTTTTTTGTTTCTCCAGATTTTTTAATTCCTGGATAAAACCGCGATTAATTTATCCATCCCATGAGGGATAGGGATCTCCAGAAACCGGCCCAATGGATCCCGATAGTGACGACTAGGGGTTTCTTGTGTATATATATCAGGGTCCTTGGCCATCTTCTGGTGTTCTTGTCTCGCTCGTCTTGTAGAAACAGCCGGCAGCAACGCAACTCCCAGGTATCAATTGTTGCATTTTACTTGCACGGATACCATTGCATACGGGGACGTACCGAGAGGTATATACTGATATCAGAACGGCAATTTTGATATTTTGATATCTTTCTTGGACTACCCTGGAACCCTAGTCGCCATGTTGTCTAAGGCGGCTCTGAGCAGCCTCTGCCTGCTCCTCGCTGCTCCTCTTTCGCAGTCCATGCCTTTCGAATCCTTCTTCCAGAAGCGAAACGACCCCACTGTAACACAGTGTGATCGCGAGCATTCGGATGGCTATCGCTTCACGTCGAATTCCGCATGCCAGATCCCCACGGATGACCCAATGCAGCACTGTCCGCAGAGCGGCATCCTCGTCGACCCTACCATGAAGCACATCTCCCCTGATTACCCTACCTTCCCGACGATCCAGCAGGCAATCGACAGCATCACCAGTGACAGACGGAAGTACACCATTCTGGTCATGGCGGGGACGTATAACGAGCAACTGAACATCACACGCTCAGCGCCTCTGACCATCCTCGGACAGTCATACGATCCGTTAGACCACTCGAAGAACCTGGTGAAAGTTGTCGGCGGTACGGCCAACTTTAATGCACGGTATACGGACAATGCGTTCACTGCTACGCTGACGGTTGCGCCTAACCTAAACGCTAGCTTGACGGGGTCTGGGCCGACGGGATTCATGGTGCCGGATAACACACCTTTTGGAAATACCGATTTCAGAGTGTATAATATTGATTTCCACAACACCGAGTATGATTTTTCCAACGGGCCTGCGCTGGCGATTAGCGTCAGTCGCGCGAATGCTGGGTTATATTACTGCGGTTTCTACAGCTATCAAGATACGGTATGTTGAGCAAAAAAAAAAGAAAAAGCGACAATATGATACGCAAATCCAAACAGTCATCTAATGTAAATGATACGTACGTCTAGGTCTACATTGGCAAGCTCGGTAACGCCTACTTTTACCGCAGCGAAATCGCCGGCCAAACCGACTTCCTCTACGGCTTCGGCACCGCCTTCATCAGCTTCTCCAAGCTGCTAATGCGCAGCTGCGGCGGCGGCGTCACCGCCTGGAAGGGCACAAACACCACCTTCACAAACACCTACGGCGTGTACATCTCCAACACGGATGTCGTCGCTGCAAACTCCACCATCGCGGTCCCCATGAAGGGTAAATGCGCGCTGGGCCGTCCCTGGAACTACCTCCACCGCAGCGTCTTTATGGACTGCTATATGGACGCTAGCATCCGTACCGTGGGGTATATTACCTGGAGCGCCACCCCTGCTTGGAATAATGTTATCGCGCCGGAGACGTTTATGGCGGAGTATGATAGCTGGGGGCCTGGTGCGAACCCTGTGGGGAGGACACAGACGCAATTGCAGAATGGAGTGCCGGTTGTGGCAACGAAGGAGCTGACTGATGCCCAGGTCAAGCCTTACCGGACGCCGGTTGATGTGTTTATGACGCCGGGAGGGACGTTGGGAGATATCTCGTGGATCGATTCGCAGTTTCTTAATTGGTGATTTGAGGTGACGATTTGGCCGGTGGGAAAGCATGCGGATAGGTTTGTAGGTTGGTGACGGAGAGAGGGTAGGGGCGATATATATCTGCGATGTGTCTGCACGCTGTTTTACGAATTTCATGTATAAGTATCGCCGCTGTAGCAGTATGGGTTGAAAATTATGATTTATGAGATCCTATTTGGTGCAGTTAAACCTTACTATGAGATAACTGCAACTTGAGGGTTGGTTTATGTGTGATAGATATATCTGGAAATATTTATATTTATTTGAACATGCAGGATCTTGTCTAGTGGTCCGGTTACAGGTATCTTGGCTTTCGCAATCCCAGAGCTTTAACGACACCTCCAAACACCCCATTGCTTTTCTGCTTTCGTACCTCCATCAACGCCGCCCAAACTTCATCCGCAGTGACACCGTTACGTTGAATTGCCTCAATGCACTCCTTCCACCAATCCTCTTTTGCATCCAAAACAAATTGCTTTACCAAAACTATCAATTCAACTTCTATCGCCTCTCCGTCATCCCGTTTTGCGGCATTGGATGCTGCAAAACTGGCAGCAATCCACAGCAGCAATATCTTCACTCTAATGTCTCCACCGAACGCTCCACTGCCCCACGGCGGGGCTATAACCCTCTGCTTTCCATTCCCCGCTTGTGAGGAAAACACGCCAAAGAACCCCACATACGCCTTCAATAGGTCCCTCTCCAATATTCCCGGCAGGAAATCCGGTAATACCCCATCTAGGACGTCAACAGTATCAAGCTCGGAGGCGTCGAGGAAGAGAAAAGTATCTGGCGTTATTATCTGCTTGCTATCGAAACTCAGCTTCTCGTGATGGAGGGCGGGTTTTGAGCCGTTGCTATAACTCTTGTCAAGACGGGCGGTCCTTCCGTGGCCTGTAAATATGGCTGTTGGGGCAAACCCGCTGTCTGCTGGTGCTGTCACCGCGAGGGCGGTGTTGTCTTCTAGAGGTGGAGTGAACGTAGATACTGGGAGAAGAATGGGAACGCTGGCTAGCAAACGCTCTTCTTGCGTGGCCGATGGACCGTGGCCGATGAGGCGGTGGGAGGAAATTATATATGTTGTGTGCGGACGCTGGTCGCTGCTGCTACTACTACTTTTGCTGTCTCCTGTGAGATGTGCGGAGATAGCGGGGAAATCGGCTTCTTCGGGCAGTTCGAGAATCGTAAGCTGTGCTAAGGGGGTCTTGGTAGTGAGAGGAGGGAGAGAGGGAGAGTGACAAAGCTGGAAGTGGACTATGGGCTGAGTAGAAGAAGAAGACGAAGAAGGAGCCGGCTGCAGGTCCGGTGATGAAGTAAAGTAGTCTAGCATTATTTCGGTATACGTCCGCTTCGGCTCGATGCGACCGTCAGCATCTGAATACCAAGATGCGAGGCCCACGCCGCCCCAGTCGTTCCATAACGGGCAGGCCAGGGTTAGGAGGAATTGGTGGGAAATCAACGCTGTGAGCTGGGCGTTGGTGTATCCTCTTACTTCACCTGGTTCAAGAGCTTCTAGGCTTCCTGAAGAGAAAAGCGTGGGAAGGGTGGAGGCGGCATGGAGGATGCGCTCTATCGCGGCTTTAGGATCAGAGTGCGATAGGAGGCTAGATTTGAGGATCGTGAGGTTTGGGTCTGGGAGGTTGTGTAGGGTGTATGTGAGGTCTGATATTGCGGTTAGAAATTTCTCCACGAGGACTTCTGGTGAGGTTTCTAGCGGAAGAGATAATAATTTATCCAGGAGATGTGACTGGACAATGGGGTATGCCTGTGTGGGAGTCTCGTCGACATCGCTGAGGCCCAGCGGGTCGATGGTCGTGATGTCTTCATGGTGAGGTAGCAGCATTGGATCTGTGTTGTGTTGCTTGAAATACCACACACTGCACTCACTCTCCGGTGCTTTTGGTGAGTCGATGCGGAGAGCTGTGTCTATTGATATCGATATAACTTCCGGTAGAGTGTTTTGTGGATATCAAAACTGAATCTTAGGTGCCTGGAATCACCAAACGGTATTCGAAGAGCGAGCGTTTAGTTATTTGGGCGTTTCCTAGGCGTTCGATGGCTCACACTTGCTTAACGTCCAAATCGGCAAGTTGCGGATTTTAAGTTTGCTGATTGGCCAAACGGAAACGTTGGCGGCATCCTTCGTCCATTTTCAATATCTCGACAACCTTGCGCATTGCACATTTGTATCAACCAGCCTGCCGGCGCATTACAGCCATGGAGAAGTTCTCTCTCGGCTCCGAGAATCTCGATCTCCGAAAGCGAATCGCTGAACTCGAGAAAGAACTTGCAGAGTACCGCAGTGGGGCCCGTCCCGCATCTAGCGGGTCTGACTCTGCGCCAGAATCAACCGACGGCCCTGCAACGCCAACTGCCCCGGACAGTGATGACACCAAACCTGTTAGGCTTGATCTGGACGAGTTTCGCCGGTACGGGCGGCAAATGATCATGACGGAAGTTGGGCTCGAGGGTGCGGCATTCTCTCATTTGCTAATCTAGCGGACATCGTAAAGCCAAGCATCACGAGACTAACACAAAGACAGGACAGTTGCAACTTAAACGATCGAAAGTGCTGCTTATTGGCGCTGGTGGACTAGGATGTCCAGCTGCCGCATATCTTGCGGGCGCCGGAGTCGGTATGCCTCCTATTGTATTGTCTACCCAAGCATGCTTATCTTGAGGATGCATTGTCGCAAGCGTAACGCTCATGTGCTCATGGATCAGGCACGATTGGCATTGCCGACCACGACCTGGTTGAGCCCTCGAACCTCCACCGCCAGATTCTACACTCTCTCGACCGCGTGGGCCAGCCAAAAGTCACCTCTATTATCGCAACCCTCAAGAACATCAACCGGTACCCAAACTATATCGCCCACAATTATGCTCTGTCGCCAGAAAATGCGATAGAGACGATAGAAAAGTATGATCTTGTTCTCGACTGCACGGACTCCCCACAAACGCGATACATGATTTCCGATGCGTGCGTATTGTTGGGGAAGCCTCTAGTTTCAGCCTCTGCGTTACGGTCCGATGGACAATTGGTAGTATTGAACAACCCGCCAGGGGAGGGCCCGTGCTACCGTTGCGTGTTCCCACGCCCGCCCCCACCGGAGTCGGTGTTGAGCTGCGGGGAGGGCGGGGTGCTCGGACCCGTGGTAGGAGCCATGGGAGTGTTGATGTCCACGGAGGCGTTGAAGGTACTGCTTGCTAAGGCGGATAGAAAGAAGCGACGGAGGCCTGCGCATCTAGCGATGAATGCTGCTGTAGGCGAAGGAGGGGATGGGAGTGAGGCAAAGAAGGAAGATGGGGATGCAAAGGCAAGGAAGTACTACATGACAATATACTCTGCCTTTTCGGATACGCCATTCAAGACCATCAGGATGTTCGGAAAGAGGAAAACCTGCCAAGCCTGCTCACCAGCGGCCACAATGACAAAGGAGTCGATGAAGAATGGATCTTTGGACTATGTGGCGTTCTGCGGAGGTAGAGGGGTTAAATATCTGCCGCTGGCGAAAGAAGAGGTGATTGACGTGGAGGAGTATCAGAAGCTACGGGAGGAAGGTAAAGGGGGTGTGCTTATCGACGTGCGAGATGATGTACAGTTTGGGATGTGTTCATTGGAGGATAGCATAAGTATGATCTTTACTCGCGATCTGGGACCTGTTGAACTGGAGTCTTCATTTGCTAATTCTACCGCAGACGTACCAATTACGACGATTCTAACACTGCCTATCACGGTGGACGAGGCCGAAAAGGGCGAGGACGACGATGCAAAAGAGATAAAACCGATTCCAATACCTTCTTGGCTGCCCAGAGATACATCCACCCCGATCTACTTTATTTGTAGGTTGGGGAATGACTCGCGACTTGCTGTCCAACGGTTGAAGAAGAGTGGTCTGGCGAAAGGCAGCGTCATCAAGGACGTCAACGGAGGGCTGTGGGAGTGGTCGAGGAAAGTGGACCGGAGCTTTCCCGTATATTGACATGCCTTCCCGTTCTGTAGACGTATAAGTAATATTAATATGAATGTCGGAAAACCTGTCCACAGAAGGGAGGCCAAATAGACGCCGTTTGTTGTCTGTGTTGCGTGTGTATGTAAGCCGGTCGGACGCCTGCTAATTCTGAGACCTGGCACCGGCAGCTTACGGCCTGTCGTCTCAGTCAGTCTCCTGAAAAACTACCACCACCTTTCTTTTCCCCTGTGGACGGCCCTGACGCCTACGCCTACCACTCCCACTGCCACTACCACCACCAGTTCGCCTTTACCGACCATGGCTTCCAACATGACGGCTTCCGCGTCCTCTGCAATGCAACAGCTCTCCAACCTCTCCAACATGGACTACGAGGAGTTCATCACCCTCTTGTTCACCGTGCGTGACATGGCCATCACGCAGTTCCACCGGATACCCGGCTCCGCCATTGTCATCCGGTACATCAAGATGTCGTACCAGCACGACCCTGTGCGTTCCGCGATCGAACTGTGCCTGGTCATTTTCGCGATACAGTATCTGCTGGCGCCAAGTTACTCGACCCAGAAGAAGAATTTCGTAAAGCTGCGGGATGATGTAAGTTTAGCGGCGGGTTTTTCGCCATACTGTTGGTTTGGTTGGTTCCGGACGGTACCGTAGTGCTCACACGACACTGTTGGTGTAGGAAATTGAAGAATTGATCGAGGACTGGACGCCAGAGCCATTGGTGGCTCCTCTTACGGAATTCGAGCAAGAGCAGGTCGAGAAGACACCGGTAATTGCAGGGTACGTCACCTCACAGCTCAGCAATCTCGCGACACCCTTTTTTTTTTTTTTTTTTTGGTCCTCCTAACAGCCCTATGAAATATTTTCTAGACCAACTGGCCCCAAAGTTAAACTCACCAACGGTCGGACTGTCACAAACCTCGCATCCGCCAACTTTTATAACCTCGCCGGCCAGGCCGCCCTCGCAGAGTCAGCAATCATCACACTCAGGACCTATGGCGTTGGACCTTGCGGTCCTCCCGGCTTCTACGGAACTCAAGATGTCCACATCGAGTGTGAGAAAGACATTTCCGAGTTCTTGGGGACCCAGGACTGCATCATCTACGCCCAGGCATTCAGCACCATCAACGCCGTTATACCCGCCTTCGCAAAACGCGGCGATGTTATTGTTGCGGACGAGAAGTGCAATTTCGCGATCCAGAAGGCCCTCCAGCTTAGCAGAAGCACGATACGGTGGTACAAGCACAATGATATGGAAGACCTCGAGAAGGTTTTGAAGAAGGTTGAGCGGGAGTCGAGGGGTCGGGAGCTTACGCGGCGATTTATTGTCACGGAAGCGCTGTTTGATGATGGCGGAGATGTCTGTGATTTGCCTACGATTGTGAGTTACCTATAATCGACTCTCATGAAATGTCGGGTTTCAGCGGCTCATTTTGCTAATATTCTATGGCGGCCTTAGGTTAAACTTAAATTTCAGTACAAGTACCGCTTGATCCTCGATGAGATCAATTCCTTTGGAATTGTTGGCCCTACTGGGCGCGGGATCACAGAGTTCTACAACCTTCCAGCGGCGGATGTTGATATGATTGTCGGCACCCTTGCGACCGCCTTCGTCGGTGGTGGCGGTTTCTGCTGTGGATCTAAGGAAATTGTTCACCATCAACGTATCTCTGGTCTCGCCTATGTTTTCTCTGCTGCCTTACCCGCCATGCTAGCTACTACAGTCTCCGAAGTGATCAAGATGTTACGGGAGACGCCGGAGACCTTGACAGTTCCCCTCCAGGAGAACATCAAGACGTTCCATACGGCATTGGCAAAGTCTGATATGTTGAGCATAATCTCCTCTGCTATCAACCCGGTTGTTTCTTTCACGTTGAACACAAAGAAGGAGGCTTCGGTTGCTGAATTGGATAGGATGACCCAGGAAATTGTGGACGAGTGTCTTGCAAATGGAGTGCTTATTACACGGGTCAAGAGGATCATCGCGCCGGCGGGGATGGCTAAAGGCCCATCGTGGTTCGCGTGGGAGCCGGTACCAGCGATTAAGATTTATGTATCGACAGGTTTTACTAAGAAGGAATGCGAGAAGGCTGGGAGCACGATCCGCTCTGCAGTCACAAAGGTTGTTGGTAAGAGACGGTAAGCGGAGAGGCGTGATAAAGGGAGGTTTACTAAAAGTTGGCGAGAGCGGTGCGAGTTTAGCGGTGCAGTAGTTCTTCGATAGAGGTGAGTTTACATTTCAAAGCATGACTTCATTTCTCATGAAACGACTGCGGAATGGCTGTAGTATATAATATGTCCTTGTTACGGCGCTCGGTCCTTATGCGGATGTTACTTAGTAGCTAGCCGTCTAGATAGAAGTAATGATAATAATGTTTATAACGTCTAGAATAATTAATACTATAACAATATCTTTAAATTGCGCACCAGTGGAAAGACGCACGTTGGTCAATTCTTACAAATTCACGCCTGTGCCCGTGGAAAGACATAGTTTTTGGGACCCCTGCGATACCGGCCGCGGCCTGCGGGGGCCCTGAGAACGAATTCAGCCAAGGTGGAGGATCCGAAGCCCGCTGCCACGTTTGTTGATTCAGTTGACCGCATTGGCCGCCTAAGCCCGCCAGTTGCAGATTTTTTTTTAGGCTGTAGCAGGTCGGCGGGCTACTCGTTTGAACCAGTCGGCGCGGGCATAATTTTAAGCAGAGCTAGCTGCGGGATCGCTCTTCTCCATTGGACTCCATTTCCTCAGTACATAACTCCCCGCTCGCCGCCCCTCAAAAACTAAACCTACCAATCTCCAAAACTCGATACCTAATACACCCCACGGACATTCTCTATTACAGCAGCTCGGACAAGTTTGACGCCATGGCGACGGTACGTTACGTCCTTCCCGTCTCATCGATGGGTGGTGCAGTTAGCGGTTGCCTGCAGCGCAGAAAAACCCACCCACCGCACTAGCGATTCTGGCTTGGCGGGCGCTCGTGATGGAAACTTTGCTGATATATCGATGGGGGTTCCTGTGCAGTTCTACATTGAAAACAAGCATGTTGGAGACAAGACCAGCTCTGAGGATTGGAGGAGTGAGTAGTCTGCATTTTCCGAATTCTTTGCAGGTTATTTTTTATTTTATCGGTGTCTTGCTAACGTGTAGAAAATGCAGTTCGAGGATGTATGTCTTCCGCCGCAAAAACCAAGTCCATATTCACCACCATGGCCGCCGCTGTTCGGTCCGGGTTCGAGTGAAAGCAGAGAGAGTAGCTGTCCAAATGCTTGGACCGGCTGCATCTGTACCAGGCAGAGCGCTGACTCGCTTTTCCTCCTTCAAGACAATCCCTTGACGCCACCGGATTTGTTGCAGCATGAGGTTTCACAGGTACTACATTGCCCCTCTATGCGTACCCCGCCATTCCGCGACCACCCCGCGATATATTATATAATATCACTTGCAAAGGGAATGCAGAATGTTTTACAGCGGTATAGCATGCATGGGATCTGGCTAACCTCATCGGAAAACGAATCTTTCTCCCATTGGACGAGATGATAACAGAGCATCGCATCGAAACAAACCGTCCTACAAGGCCGCGAGGAGGCCGTTGAGATCTTGCACGGCCGGGACCCCAACAACCGGTTACTAGTCGTCGTCGGCCCATGCTCCATCCATGATCCCGAAGCAGCGCTCGCCTACTGCGACCGCCTGCTAAAGGAAAAAGAAAAGCACAAGGACGAGCTGCTCATCGTTATGCGCGCTTACCTGGAGAAACCACGCACGACCGTCGGCTGGAAGGGTCTGATCAATGACCCCGATATTGATGGCAGCTTCCAGATCAATAAGGGACTACGGATATCCCGAGATCTGTTCGTCAGATTGACGGAGAAAGGGATGCCTATAGCTTCGGAGATGCTGGATACTATCAGTCCACAATTTCTGGCAGATTTGCTCAGCGTCGGTGCGATTGGGGCACGGACAACAGAGAGTCAGTTGCATAGAGAGCTGGCGAGCGGGTTGAGTTTCCCGGTTGGATTTAAGAATGGAACGGATGGGAGTTTGGATATCGCTATTGATGCGATCGGAGCGTACGTGACATAACTTCCTTTCGCCGCTCTCTGACCTTTATATACGATGGCTGGATATATTTTATATCGTGGGGGGATGTTTCACTTGCTGACTGGCTTGTTTGCGATGCATGTAGAGCGAAGGGGGAGCATCACTTCCTATCCGTCACCAAGCCCGGAGTTGTGGCCATCGTAGGCACGACTGGGAATGAGGATTGCTTTGTCATCTTACGGGGAGGCAAGACGGGAACGAATTACGATGCGAAGAGCATTGCTCTGGCGAAGGAGAAGTTGATTAAGGCGGATACGCAGCCAAATCTGATGGTTGACTGCAGCCACGGTACGATAGATCGTTAACTCTAATTTTGAGTATGTGCTTGTTGGGTGGTTACGCTGATATGCCTGGGTGGGCACATATAGGAAACTCGGAGAAGAACTTTAGGAACCAACCCAAGGTGGCCAATGCCATTGCGGAGCAGCTGGCAGCTGGCGAGACTGCAATCATGGGCGTGATGGTTGAGAGTAATATTAACGAAGGTAGTTCCCTGATTTATGTTTTGTTTGCAAAGTTGGTTTGGATTATAAATATATGATACTGATAGAGGGATGTGCAGGTAATCAGAAAGTGCCGGATGAGGGCCGGGCAGGGTTGAAGTACGGCGTGAGCATCACTGACAGTTGCCTGGGCTGGGATGACACTACAGCTGTGCTGGACGTACTGGCGAACGCGGTCAAGGAGCGCAGGACGCTGCTCAGCAAGCAGACTAATGGGCATTGAATCACTGATTGCAGGATCTCGAAAGCAAAAGAGTCCTCAAAAATAATGTATTGGTGTATTGTAATAGAGATCTATAGACATCATTGTGCATCGAATATCTCGTTTTGTAGTCATTGAAAAAGTCGTGACAGATGCTCTCGGCCAATCAGGAAGCCGTGTTTTGTAACGGCCGTCGGGTCGGCTAAAGTTGACCCCTCCGAGCGAGTGAATTTTGCAGGCGAAAACCGCAGCAACAACAACTGCGTGGTGGACTGACCTCATTGAACCACATCCCACTCGACGACCTCCCTCAACTACCGCTCCCTTTGAGGCTCCGGCCGACACTTCATACTCCGTCTCCGACCTCGATCTCCAATCCGTCTCTTCCTCTCGCTCCTCTCCACACCACCTACCGGCTACAATGTTCTCGCGGGGCTGCCTCCGTCAGGCCTCGCGGGTGTCTAAGTCCCTCCCCATCCGCCAGACCATCCGGGTACGATACCTCATGCCTCCAGTGACCGGCATCCCCATCCAATCGACTATCTAGCCGCATGGGACCCAATTGGCTGACTTTGGGGCTTAGAGAACCACTACCGATGCGTCAAAGGCTGCTCCCGAAGCTTCGCAGCCGGGACTGACGGCGACGGCATACATTGCGACCGCGGTTGCCGTTGCCTCGTCGGGATGGTATTTCTATCAGTATGGGCCGACGGTACACGCCTTGACGCCGGCTGAAGAAGGGTACGAATTCTCAATTGCGTCCCCTCTACATGGAGAAGTGGCTGGCAATGGATGAATATATAACGACGTTTGATTGGGATGGGGTGGTCGGTTTCAATTTTTCATGGTGGTTGGGACCCGTTGCTAATGTTTCTTGTCATTTTCGGGTTGACGTAGACTGCATGCTACAAAGTATCCGTGGGTTCATCAAGGCTGGATGACTACATTCGATCATCAAGCGTGAGTCTTGCATTCCCTATTATTCCCGTGTCCATCCGCCTGGACTTTCGATCTACTGGTTATATACTTGCTGTATGCTAATGATTTTTCATGTCCATCTATCCGTCGTCTATGATGTAGTCTCCGCCGCGGCTTCCAAGTCTACCGCGAAGTCTGCGCTTCGTGTCACTCCCTCACGCGTGTACCCTGGCGCGCTCTCGTCGGTGTCAGCCATACCGTTGATGAAGCCAAGGCTATGGCTGAGGAATTCGAGTACGATGACGAACCGAACGACGAAGGCGAGATTGAGAAACGCGCTGGCAAGCTCTCAGATTACATCCCCGCCCCCTACCCGAACGAGCAGGCTGCCCGCGCGGCCAATCAGGGTGCATTGCCACCAGATCTTAGCTTGATCGTTAAGGCTCGTCACGGCGGATGCGACTACATCTTCTCGCTGCTGACAGGGTATCCCGATGAGCCACCGGCGGGAGCGGCCGTCCAGAGCGGGTTAAACTTCAATCCGTACTTCCCCGGAACTGGTGCGTTTTGATGACCACCCTTTCTCCCTTTCTTGCTTCTTCATACGCCAAAGTTGGATAATGTCGACCGTATGGTTTGGCTATTACGAGAGAAAATGGACTAATTGAATTTGTGGTGGTAATTTTGCAGGTATTGCTATGGCCCGTGTTCTATATGACGGTATCGTTGAATACGAAGACGGAACCCCGGCGACAACATCGCAGATGGCCAAGGACGTCGTTGAGTTCTTGAACTGGGCGGCTGAGCCAGAGATGGACGAGCGGAAGAAGATGGGAATGAAGGTGTTAGTCGTCACGTCCGTCTTGTTCGCGATCAGTATCTGGGTCAAGAAGTACAAGTGGGCGCCACTGAAAACTAGGAAGATTGTAAGTTCACCCTCTATTACCCCCCCTCGTTGACTGTTTCGTCGGACTTTGCACGAGATTGTACTAATAAATGGTTTTCTTTCACTTTTTCTACCACGGTGGAACAGGTCTACAATCCACCAAAGGATATCCGCTAGAGTACTAGAAGCATGCACTGCACTGTACAGCTAGCAGGAGCTGCAATTGTTACGTGATTGCGACCTACAACTATCGATTGTGAATAAAACCTTTGTTTTCTTTTTCTCTATGCTTTGATGTTTACTTTTTTCCTTCTCTTTGACTGTCATATATTTATTATTAAACAGCCCGTCTTGTTCAAAAAGAAAACCCAGACTCCTCATTTTTTTAAAACCCCCCACTTCTTCAGCGTAGGATATTGTGCATACAGCGACCGGTAGGTAATGGAGCGAAACAATAGAAGCCTCGAAGGAGAAACAAAGGAGCTGAACAGATTAGAAAACGTTTCAGCCGGCAAATCATATTTATTCTTACACCGCAGCGCATCCTGCGTGCTTCGGGAAGCTTCAAGTTGATGTTAATAACATACGTACGCCAAGGTGACAGGTGCACTGACTTCTTGTTTTTTCATGATGCTAACAGTATGATACTGATCCTGTTGAAAAACTTGCGCTGTGCATCTTTTATTCGATACCACAGGTCTAATGTAAAAAAATTTCGTGAGCGAGCTCCTGCAGCATTTACTTTGGTGGATCCAACAGATGCGCGGAAGGTGCCAGCGATCAAGTGAGCGCTCCTTTGGGTATAAATAAAAAGGTCGCCTGTTCCCGAATCCGCTCGACCTCGGACACACACACTCCACAACCAGGCTTCTGGGATGATATTTCTACACCTGTTGGACTCAATTCACCGTATGCGAACCTTGAGATTTGGCATATATAAATAAGTATATATGTATAGCCAGATAATCGGTCAACTAAAGACAGCAGAAAAGTGATTAAATCTAGCTTTGGCCGGTATTTATCCTTTGCGACGGTTCTAGTCTCAGCCTTGAGCTTCGCGCTACCATGGACCCAGAAGTCACAATGACCGATACTTCTCCCACAACTGCGGCTAGCACCACTACCACCACCACCACTAACGACAACAGCAGCAAAGATGTCTCCACCGCCAATTCGGACGGCACTAAACGTCGTCGCACCTCCTACCTCCTCTCCTACCTGCAGAAATCCAAGCTTTTTGCTACCGGCGAAAACGGCGCTGAAATGCCAGAGTTCCTCGTCTTCAACGACAACCACAGCTCCAACATGAACGGCAACGGCGACGACGGCTATGATGAAAAAGACTTCGCTGCAACTCTCGCCCTTAAACTTTCTGGCGGCCCTAGCCTGCCTAGTACTAGCAGCACCTCTGATGAAGATAGACGCACTCGCACAACGGGGCACAGCAATACCGACGGCGTCTTGGAGTTCCGAGACGACGGCAGCATAGAAGATGGGCGGGGTTACAGCAACGCCGACGGCGTCCGACAGAACCGAGACGACTATAGTATAGGAGACGGGTTGCAGGGCGCGGGAAAAGAAGAGGAAGAAGAAGGAGACTGGCGCGCAAGTGAATTTGATCCTGATGACTTGACCAACCTGCCGTACAAATCCCCCGCAGTATACCAGCTCCCCGGTTCCGGCAATGGGAATAAATTCCGCACGTTGGTGCGTGACGGACCCCTGGGCAGCACGCAGGGCGAGAACCAGCGGTTCGTAGTGATTGGGAAGCGTAGCTTTCGGGGTGCTGGGCTATACCCTCGCGAGCTGGTGGATGTGGGTTTTGGTGATGACGATGTGGAGATGCAGACGGAAGGTGAAAGGGAGGAACGAGTAGCCGAGGAGGACGAGCAAGTTGATGATGAGGATGAGGCGAGGCTTGAAGGCGAGGTGGAGGTGATGTGGTCGGATGATGGAGAAGAGTTCTGGCTTGTGCGGGACCCGGTGGATGATGGGGGCATCGGACGGGAGACAAGCTGGGTGGCTAAAGAGTGGTTTTTGGAGAAGAGTAGAAAGGGGAGGAGGAAGACGGCTGGGAAGAGTGCTGGGAGGGAGAGAGTGGAACTTAGGATGTCGATGGAAGAGAGTTGAAGCCTTCTGGCGCATCAATACAGCCTTCCTCGATTTCGGTTTCTGGTTTACGAGACAGTCACGCTCTGGTGGCGGATAGTATCTGGATGGTGTATTTTCTTGATGACTGATCGATTGGGGTGACTGTAAGCTTGGTGTATGTTACTTGAATATGTCTATAATACACAATTACGATACCCCGCTTTTAACATAATAATGTACGTCTACGCACAGCTCAGTTCGCTATCTTGTACTGATAGATCTAGTCTCGAGACCAGGCACTCCCGAGACAGAGAGCTGTATCACTCCTTGATATCCTCATACATATGGATATAATACCTCGTCAAAATTCGTGAAAATACTCTAACAAATTATATGAATCGTTCTACAAGTAGGATGAAACTCTAAACCCAGAACGCCAGCCCCCGCTAAATTAACAGAATATCGATACCTATCTAGATTTTGAACCTCCCACTTTACGTCCCCACTTCACAGAGCCTTCTGCACAGCAATGTTCCGATGAATAAAAGCCCTCAAAGCCTGCAGCCCCGATGCCGCTCCTACGTTGCTTCCCCCATCGCCATGCTCCGCCCCGGCGCTTGCATTTGCACTCGCCCCACCAAAGCCAAACTTCTCATCTCGCATAATCACAGCAGCATTCTGCTGGAACCTCCTCCTCTCCGCCTCCTCCAGCTTCTCCTTCCGTTTCCCCATCCCTTTCTTCGTACCCAGACTCTTCATCTTCTGCGGTAGCCCTTCTACCGCGATATTTCCCGCCCGGGTCCGCGCTATCGTGAAATTCACATCGCCTAGTCCGGGTATGCCTACCATTTTACTCCCAGTGGGTACATCCTCGCCGTCCACGCCACTGTAGTCAATGCCTTCAAATTCTGGCAGGGCGTCTGCAAGACTGGAGAGCGAGGTGACGAGTTTACCGCGGGATTTTGCGTCCTGGCCTCGAGAACGCTTCTTCTTCTTCTTGATGCCTGAGGCGTTGGTGAGGCCTGTGGATGCGACGCGGTGGAGGAAGGATGTGTGTTTTGCGACTCGTTTTGCGTGTTTGGTAGGTTGGTATGCGATGGCCGGAGAGGAGGATGTGGCGGAGGGAGGCTGGTCTTGGTCTTCAGAGAAGGCGGCGCCAAGGTCGGCGAAGGTTGTTATGGATTGAGAAGAGGAAGAAGCCGCACGAGCCGAAGCTTTGGCGCGGATGGAAGAACGCTTTTTAGTCGGTGCCTGGTTGAGGTGGCTGTAAGTTAGCGTCGCATTCGCAAGTAGAAGGATTGAGAAGTTGGGCGCTTGCCATGTTGAAACGGAGTGCCGCCTCGTAAGGATGAGGGGCAGATGTTAGTAGCTGATGGTGGGGGAAAGATGGTTGAATTGAAAAACTCTGAGGTTCCGAAGTGCGCTGCGACAGGGCTTGCAGGGTGGCTGACTAAGCACTGCAACGTTATTCAACACACTTTGTGGTATCACGAGATTCGACCGCAGCTTCAATATCAGATTCATTGTTTATTTCATTCATTCACAAGAATGATTCTAATGAGGGCGGAAGGGACTTTCAGGAAGCGCCTCTTCCTCTGCTTCTTCCGCTTCCTACTCCTCGTCCTTGTCCCTGCCCTCGTCCCCGTCCCTGTCCCCGTCCCCTCCCCCCTCTCCCGCCCGAAGAGCTGCCTGTTCCCCCCTCTTCCTCGTCAAACTCATACACGGTAATAACCCTTCCCGCACCCTCGAGCCTTAATCCTTCCTCCAGCAGCTCCCGACTTCTAGCCCAATCAACCCCGAACCTCCCACTATTAATCTTACAAGCATGTACAGGGCCAATCTCCATCTCACCGTCCCGCTCAGCATTTGCCACAAAATTCAGCAAGTTCTCAAATGCCTCAGCCGTACTCTGCAGGATCCGGTCCTCGGGATCCACCCTTCTGCCGTATCCAACCGACGTGAACAAGCACGCAATCCAGTGACCCGGCTCATCATGCGGCTGCGGCGGGATCAGCAGCGCCGTGCCTAGCAGCGCCGACGGATTACTGCGGCTGGCGCAGTGGCGACGGTAGACCTGGTGTGCGGCTGGGTACTATTCCGTTTTTTCCCCATAAGTAAAACAGCCAAAAAAAAACGTCAGCCGGTCTGGTCTGTACGTCCGTCCGTCCCGCTATGTACTATGATGCATTGTGTCGATAAATTACAATTCATTATCACCCCCCTCAGCTTGTGACGGGTGTCTCTCACTTCACATATGAGGTGCATATGCAGTGCAAGGCAGCCCACGTCCGTGTCCGGGGGGGCAAAACAGAATGATATCTGGACCGACACCAACGAGGAGAGACAAGACAATAAACGAAAAAGCTAAAGGTATACCACCAGGCATGTATACAGATTATATGCATGTCCCAGTTCGAATACGCATGCAAACGCAAGTGCCAGTGCAAGTACGAGCCATCCCAAGGGAAGACTCGCAGCCGTCTCGCATACCGTATGCATATGTATACGAACGCAGGCCAGGCCAAAATCCAGCGGACACTTTAGAGAAAGAAAAGACAGACAAAAGGAAATACGAGCTGACGTACCTTCTGCCGAAAAGCCAGCGCAATCCCAGCCCCCCAAGATCCCTCACAATTACAAGCATCTGAAAAGGTATCGAATCGATGCATGTGCATCCTCACGCAATGATCAGCAATCCATCCCAGTTGCCCTGCATACCCCACCTACCCGATGCATCAACCCCCCCTCCGCCGGTGACTAGATCCGTATCGTGTAGAAATCCCTCATGCATATGCGAGCAATTGTACAGTCGATATGCACGTCACAAACCAAGTTAAACAATTAAAAGTTCAAGGGAACATTTTTTTTTTTTTTAAAAAAAAACTCTCCGCGGAGAACTCATGAACATACCTCCTCAAGATGCAAAAGGCAGACAACATAGAGAACTCACAGAAACAGGATCCGGGGTGAAGAAAGTAAGCAAAAAAGGCCAAGGAAGGGACATCACCTACGAAGTAACACCGACCCTACCGGCGCCGCAAAGATATCCCCCCGCACCATCACCACCCCGCTGCCCGTATCCGTAGACGGAGTCGCCGTAGCTGAAGTACTCTCCCCGCCTCCCCCTCCTCCACCATCTCTTATTTCTGTTGTACTACTTCTCGTACCGGCATCTCCATCCGCAACAGTAGACACCGTCCGGCTGGCCATCCTGTTTGCGGGTCGTCAACCCTCCAGCCTCCGTGTTGGAGCCGCTGCGTTGCCTGCACTCCTCTAAGCCTGGTATATCCACCCGGCCGTTACTCTCGTCTCCGTTGAATTTCTTCTGCTCGTTATTCCGTTCCTGCCCCTCTCCCTGTCGGTTGATCACCGCCGTAGGTGAGCTGCCTTAGCCGGTCGACGAGCGATGTCGGTGTTTGTCTTTGTCTCTTCGACTGTGCTGTTGCATGCAGGTCTCTTTCTTGCAAGCTGATGTGAGGGGGGTAGACAAGGCTACGGATGGTGAAGGTGGGCGGAAATGCAGCTGTACAACCGGAAGGCAGTGGTTTAGAGCCAAGAGCCTTAAGTCTTCATCCAGGTCTCTTTCCAGATCCTAAGTCCCAAGATCGGCTGAGTCACAAACATGACAAGGCTGACAGACTCAGCCCTAGATCTATACCACAGACCTCTACAGCAGCTAGTTAATCATCGATAACTGTAAATGAAAGAATGTCATTCTATTTGCTAGCCTTTTCTTTTATCATTCGCATCAAAGCAACGCTGAGCACGCGTCATTGATGCATCATACTAATAAACAGTAGCGCTATTAATCGCTTGAGTGTGCCCAAAGCTGGCCAGTTAACCATCCATGCCCAACTTTATGTCCTTTTTTTGTAAGCAAGAAAACAAATTTTTTGAGGAGAATTCAAAGCAGAAGAAGGTGTGTGCATGTGCGCATAACAGACAATTTGCCCTATCCCTCCCTTCGAATTCACTGTAAAGCGCATATCCTACCTGAATCCGAAAAAACAATAAAGGTAACCGCCTGCCGCCGCTAAAGGAATTAAGCACGCCAGAAAATGAGACAAAGAACCAAGGCAGCTACACTAATGAGTAACAAACCCCTCTCGGTGCTTGAACTAGGTAAAAGTTGGTCCGTCGTAGCCCGAATTGTAGGCCCCGTCGTTGCCGTAACCGAGGCCGACTCTGTGAGCGAAGGGTTTGGCAGCTCTGCTAAAAACGTTACGATGTGCTTTCTTGGAACCAGGGTGTTGTGTATCCGAAAGGACACCAACGTTCTCTGGGATTCGGCTGTGTCCAGGTGTGTGAGGACGGCTCTGCTCCTTCGTACCTTTCTAAGATCTCAGGGAGGCGTCCTGGAAAAGATCGATCATGCAGCTAGCAGACCAAGCTTGTGAAGGACACTGCGTAACAAGAAACGTATTAATTAGTATCTCGTCCCTAGTCCTGGAAACTAAAATCACTATGACTTACCGAATCTCCGCACAATTCTCCATTCTTTTGCGTTAGCTCGGTCAAACCAGCCCATGGCGAATCGCGGATCATTTCCTTGCACTTCTGGATCCGAACGTGTATCTGCTGGAAGGTCTCGATCTTCTCTTCCGGGGTATTCTTCCGGAGCAAATCAAAGTGCAGGAACGCTCGAAGGAAGAACCCAGTGGGCCAGAGCCACTCCGGTCCTTGATGGTAATTTCGGCCCTTTGAGGTTGCGAAATCATTGTTGTCATCCCAATTGATGTAGAATGGGCGGTAGTTCAGGTCGATTGGGCTATCTCCTTGTTAGCGTTCGCTGCCTAAGGTTGGAAACGGATACGTAAAATCGGGTACTTACTCAAGAGTGGCCATTCCGTACGGACCGCGTATGCTGCCATCGGCAATCTTCAACGCTCCAAGAGCGTGATTAGGGTCGAACAGATCCGGAGCGACAGCCATCGCAATGGGGAAGTTTGGTCTAAGCTGGTAGTCCTCATATTCTTTGCCAGACTTATAGATATCCTTGTAGATGCCGCGACGATTGATGATTTTCGGGTTGATGTTATACCAGCTATCATCACCAGGGTCCGTGGGAACATAGTAGCACTTCTCAAAGTTGGCCTTGATCTTTCCTGCCCAGCTGTCCCATGAGATGAACTGGTTGTTGGCATCGACACCTCCCCATTGGAACTTGCCTTGCTTGTTCAGCGATTCGACCCAGCGAAGTGCACTGTACAGCAGACCGGTCATTTCAATGGGAGCACCGTCACGAGGGGTTCCTGGGACACCCCTGCTTCCAGCACGATCGCTCTCACCCATCTTGTCCATCCAAGTACCGCAGTTCCATTGGTTGCCACCAAAGATGATACCAGTCTCCCAATCTGGATGGATTTCAATCTGGAAACCTTCCTGCTTCATCTGAGAATCCAGGTTTGGTCCTGCGTTGGCTTCGCGGTAGCTCATACCTCCTGCATGACGCTGGAGACATTCAAACACGACCTCTCCAATGGTGCTTGATTTGCTGAACGCTCGGGGGTCATCCAACGGGAAATAGGTATCATCCCATGGCAAGAAGCGGCGCTTGACTTTCTCATTGAGAATCGACACCCCGTTTGGCGCGAACTTGATGTAATCTTGGATATTCTGAAGGAAGAACCAGACTGAGTCACGAGAGTTGTATCGCGGGTTGCCACCAGACGCCAATAAGTTTGGAATCATGCCATGTTTGACCACAGCAGCGAATGCCAAGATGTGCTCTTTAGCATCTGCGTAACGACCCGTGCCGATAAGTAATCCACGAAGAGAAATAAAGATGTCTCTTCCCCAACAGCGCATGTAAGTGCTCGAGAAATGTGGCAATCCGGCAGCCAAGCAAGGGGTTTGCTTGATGGGGCTCAACGATGCGCTCTTCATATAACCAGTCACCTGGGCGGACACCAAAGCAAGAGACTTGACAAACTCCTGTCCATTCTTGATGTTGTCGCCAAGCTGTGCGATAACCCGGTCAGTAGCAGCGTCGTAAGCTGTCTGAATGATCAGGGCGAAGTATCGAGGAACCAGGAAATTTGGCAATTGCTTAACCTTCTCAAACCTAGACTTCAGCCAAGCCGCTGGACCGCGGAGACCGCTAAAGCCTTGAGCGACGAGCGCCTCGAGACGATTAACACAGTAGTCAAGGGCCCACGTGCCACTTCGCAAATGCTGGCAGATAGGGTGACCAAGATCGTTGTTGCGAATGACACTTCTCAGAACCGACCACCAACCTTGCAAGCCGGCATACACAAGGGGCCCAAAGTTGGGGATGTTATAAACACCCATCTTGCCATCACTGTGGTCACGCTCTTCAGCATCGCAGCGGTAAAGAGCAAAGTTGAGATCCGTCAAGGTACAGTTCTTGAAAGCTTCAGCTGCACCTGTAACAGCAAGAGTATCGATGTCGACGTCCTGCGCTGGGATCCAGGTCCTCATCAAAGTTATGGAGCCAGGAGGGAAGTCATCTGGGATAGTAACCACAGTATTCTTCCCTTCTTCTCGAATATTCGGATGATTTATCTTAACAACTTTGGATGGTAGACCCTTGATGAACTTTGGATCCTTCAAGGTCTTCTCACGAGTGTAGTTCGAACTATTGCAGGTAAGCTTAGCGCTTAGAATCGGCTCGACCTTAGTGTCAGTCAGGTAAACCGGGTTGAAGTCTCCCCGATGTGTACCTCCGTTGAAAGCGGTATGAGCAATAAGGAAGTATCCCTCGTGAGTCTGTGGGTGCAATCGGTGGACCGTGATGTATTCACCCTCATGATGGACGTGCATTTCATTGAATCCGTCGTTGCCCATCTTGGAATGCAAGTCATTCAAGATCTTCTTGACCCAGCCGATACCCCCAGCGCGGAGAGCAGCATCGTCAGTATCGTAGACACGGCTCTCATTCACAACGTCGAGAAGTTTAGGGTTGATATCATCGTAACCCATAACGCTACCGGTAGCACAGGAGCACATAGAAACGAGAGCGCCGTTTGGTAGAGTGTCCTCCGGAACACGCTTCTGAGTAGGAGTATCATTGTCGTGAGTGCAGTCAGCAAACAGCGCATGGATGTTTGCAGCTGTGACCTTGCGAATTTCATCACCACTTCCATCACTCTTGACATGATCTTGTTCAAAGCTTCCAATGGGCTTTCCAGCATGTCTATGAACAAGTTTTGAGAGTTCTGCGGGGCCCCAAGCCTGCATCGCCTCGCGGATAAGCGAATTGATACCAAGCCTAGATAGGAAAATGTAATCCTTTGCCTCGCTACCAGAGAACAGCTCAGCAGCAACGTAGACATTCGGGTTCGTTCGTCGGGCAGCATCCAAGAGGAACTCAGCAACATGGATTGGAGTTGAGTGGCAATTGTCGATACGGAAACCTTGGAAAATTGATGCCATGAGCTCTGTGTACTTTCTCATGTGGTCCCAAAGCCATGGGCTGTCGTCGGGTCCTCTGCCAAATCGAAGCTTGACGCAGTCGCCCCAAACAATGACTTCACGACGAAGATATGCTTTGCTGGTAGGGCCCGCGAAATCAATCATTGGATCGGCACCCCACATCCATCCATTGTTGGCTAAAGCGAGCTCACTCTTGTCAAACTTGGAGGTTCTTCTGTTGTTTGGCAACCTGGTGAAATAGGACTCGATCAGTGGGAATGCAGCGGTAAACGGTCCCTGCTTTGGGCCATGGTCATCAAGTCGAACATATTTGACGCGGTTGAAAATCTGCTCAAGGGCTTCGCCGGTATCCGTGTCGTATTCCTTGTACAATGGCAAGTTGATCTCATCAAGGTATTTGTGAAGTTCTTTTTGTAGTTGAACCTCCTGCTTCTCGAACTCATGATGGTTTGTTGATGGCTCACCAAAAAGGCTTCGCAGGAACCCAGCTCCAACTTCAGGGTCAATTCGTCGGCGGAATCTTTCGCCTAACCGGTCCTTGCCAGTCATACCCTTTTCAGCGAGGAGTTGCGCCTTTTCTGTAAAGGACAACTTGGAATCGACGTCGAGTTTCTTCCACTGTTTATGACTCCAAGCAAGCACAGCTTCATTCGAATCCCGCTCAGCGTCAACAACGTAGTATTCCCACAGCCTGGTGGCGCCGACACAATGCGTCTTGATGCCCTCCATGATCTGAAGGAGATCGCTGATGCTCTTCAATTCAGTTGGAAACCCGAGCCTTTCCAAATTCTTGCCAAAGTTGACAAGAGCTGTATCAAACTCATAAGCAGACTCAAGCCAGGGTGCGGACTTGGGATTGTAGCCTGCTTCAGGATGGTCTTGGAGCCAGGAGCTGTTGTTGGCTGTGTGGTTCCAGACAACATCAGTAAGCGACAGAATTCCGTACTTCTTGTGCATCATGTCGACGATTCCCCTGACAGCTTGGATGCCCTCCTCCCCTTTCGGGAAGATATCGGGATCGAAGTCCAGTTGCGAGTAGATACTGTACGGCGAATGCGACTCTCCACGCCACATCATAGGAGTGAAATGGATCATATTGTATCCTCTGTCGCTGATACGGGCCAGCTGTGGCTCCCAATTGGTCAATGAGCCCATCCATTTCGAAATGGCCGAGATGAGTGCTATTCCGTCGAGTTCCAGAGTCTTGCCATTGATGGAAAGATGCGGAGATACGCAAACATAACTAGTTGTCGTTCTCGTCGGGGCAACTTCATGAGGTTCGGCGTTGCCCGCGAGCGGGTTCCACTCCGGCAACTTGGAGTAAGAGATGTAAAAGGCATAGACACCGGCGGAATAGATTGGGACGTCGACGGTGAGCGTTTTGTTGAAGTCGGGCGTCAAACTATCCAGCAACGCGACAGTAAAACGCGCGGTCAGCAGATAGGCCAAAACTAGAAACTTCAAGATTTTTCAGCAGGTAGGACAATCGCAACTTACTCGAACTTCCGGAAGTTATCTCGGTAGAACGTCGCGCCTCTTTCCGGGACATTGATCCACAGGCTGCCCTGGCGTGTGATAGGCGACGTGCCCTGGATCGAGAAGCGTAGGATGTACGACTCCTCGGGAGCAGGCAGGCGGATGTATGTGCCATCGACTTCCGGGGTGCCGGAGTCATCGAGTGGGAGGAGGTAGACCTTCTTGGGCATTTTGGGTACCGTAGAGACTGGACGTTGGGGTTCTGATGGAGGACTGGAGACGCGATGTCTGGTTTCTGCCTGGTGAAAAGTATAACGATACGGCAGATATTCTTCCTGCAGCGATAGACAGACGTTCCGTTTAACTTTCTGCAGACAGCTTTGGAGCTGATTTCAAGAACAACAGGGTCAGGATACCTCAGCGGTCAGGCGCCTGCGGTCAATACGGTTCGGTCTAGCCGGGTGGATCGGGGCCCCCGGTGACGTCAGCAAGGACCTGAGGAATGGAAGTATGATGCAGAATGTGAGCTCGAGCTCCTGCTCAAGGCGCTGGTGAACTGTATGTGTATATATACGAGCGAATGAAAGGCCGCCGAGCGAATCGAACGAATGCGAATAGGTCTATATATGCTACGCTATGCTACTGGACAGCGGGTGCGGTGTTTTCGAATTCAAAGGAGGGGTTGAACGCTTGCAGGTAGATGCGATGCGATGCGATGCAAAGAAAGAGAGAAAGAAGAAGAAGAAGGAGAGAGAGTCCAGAAGAGGAGGATGAAGAAGGGGGAAGAAGAGGCCGAGAGCGAGGACAATAATACACAGATAATATTGATTATGCTACAGTTCCAACAGATGTATATGTGTGATATGACCGCCCGCGCGCGGCTGGGAGGAAAAGTGGATGGATGTACATGTACATGACAAAGTTGATCATACATATGTCCGAGTTTCTCGAAACAGGAGCAGCCAAGCGAGGCCCGCCAATCGCGGGAGGGCTGGGAGATCGCTGAGTAACGGAGCAAAAGTGACGCCCACCGCCCGATCGCTCGTTGTTTCGACTACGGCGGGATGCATGATGTCTGCCAAGCGACGTGAGCGGCCGACGCGTTCGGGTCGTGGGTCCGAGGTTTGCGGGGTGGACTCGTCTATTCGGGACGGAGCTAGCCTCTTGAGAATATCCGTCTCCACCGCGTCGCCGAGTCTCACTGGCGTGCATACCTATATGATGCTGCTCATGTTCAGACAATCTCGATGTTGATGATCTGAATGTCCTGCACCGGCTTGTCCTTGTACGTCCGCGCCTGAGAGATCTTGGTGACCACGTCCAACCCCTGAACCGCTCGCCCAAAAATAGTGTGCTTATTGTCCAGCCATGGCGTCTTCTCAACCGTAATGAAAAACTGCGAGGCATTGGTGTTCGGGCCTGCATTGGCCATTCTATATCGAGAATTAGCATACCCTGCATTATAATCTTAACGCTACGCCAATTGAGGAGAGAGCTTACGAGACAGTGTACGGCTTGTCGTGTTTCAGCGTCGAGAATTCATCCTCAAACTCTCGCCCCCAAATGCTCTCTCCACCTGTGCCGTCACCGAACGGGTCGCCAGTCTGCAATATTCGTCATCCACGTAAGCACGTCGTCCAGAGCCGTCCGGAGCTATGCAGCCGGTCTCGCTAACTTACCTGTATCATAAACTTAGGTATAATTCTATGGAATATCAGCCCATTGTAGTATCCGTTCTTCGAATGGGTAACAAAATTCTCGACCGACTTGGGCGCGGCCTCCGGGAACAGTCGGACGTGAATATCGCCATAAGTAGTATGAATAACGGCCGCCGTGCCGGATTCCTTAGCCTTTGCCTCGACCTTCGAGGAGCCCTTCGCGGTTCCTGTTGGCTTCTCGTTGTAGATATCTCGCTCAGACTTGTTAACACTGTAGTGTTAGAAAAGGACCGTTAGCTACTCCCCCACCAGTTTGCATCGATGCCCAAAGCTAGCCACAGCGGAAAACTCACTCATTGTCGGAATTGAACATGTAGAACCTGGGCTTGTTGTAGACAGTGCACACCAGGATTGGATCTCGAAGCCCCGCCTCCTGTAGCAGCGGGTTCGAAGATGCCGCCATGTCCAAGGTGACCACTTTTTTCTTCTTCGGCGCCCCTTGGTACAATGCAAGGTTCAAAGCTCGGCCCATTCCCGTCTCGTCCCTTGCAAGCAGCCTCAGTGCCCGATTCGTGACCGTGTTCACAATCTTAATCCCAAGTATCGATCCATACAGGATAAAGTGCCCACTCTCATCGAAGATGACATTGATCTTGTTCCTCGCCGAAGCTCCCTCGATTTCCTTCTCTAGTGCCAGTCGCCTTCCAAAATCCACATCATCTAGCTTCTGCATTGCCGTCCCCGCCTGCTGCATCGTAGTTAACGTATCAATTGACTCGTCGTAAGTCCGTAGTAGCTTTCCCGACGCAAAATCGAATACCCTAACCTGCCTATCCGGCAGGGAGAATGTCGCAAATTGTGTCCCCGTAGGCGATACGGTTAGGGACATAGGCACTGACTTCGCCTTCTTGAAATCGATCAGATTTGTCGAGCTCTTGTACTCAAACACGTCGCTCGGTTTCTCGTAGTCCCCATGCGGCCGCCAGTACTCCAGCATCCCACCCGTGTCAGCTGACACCACGCAGTCGAATAAGCTGTTGAACGCCATGATGTGGACAGGTTTGCGGTGCAACGTATCCAGCTCATGTATCGGGTTCGGGTTCTCTCCTCGACCATCGTAGATTTGTATCTGGTTTGTCTCGTTCGCCACTGCGAGTAGCGGCAGTGACGCGCCTCTATTGTGGATCCAACATATCGATGTGGGTGTGTGCTGCAGGGTCAACATAGCGATGAGATCTAAAAATCCACCCCCTTAGCAAGCCATCCCGCCACATTACACGCCCGGAACCCCAGCGGAAAAGGTGCTCACCGTACCGAAAGTAACCACATCAAAAATCCTCACCGTCTTATCCACACCACAGCTTGCAAAGCTCCTGCCATCAGCACTCACTGAGATGCCGACGATATCGCCTGTATGCGGCCTAAACATCTTGACAAACTCGATGCCCACATCCTGCTTCTTCCAGAACTTGATGACGCCGTCCGCCGATGTCGTAATGAGGAAGTCTGTAAACGGTGTCCATTGCGCATAAGTGACACTCTCGCGGTGCATCAGGGAGCGGTAGTATCGAGTCTGCGACGGAAGATTGGAGAGATATATGGCTTCATGGCGCAGGGTGCGCTTCTTTTTCGCAATGACCGCCGCAGTAGGAAGCGAGGGACCGACGCCGTCGTCCGATGATGAGTCTGCGATGACCAATTTTAGTCTTCAAAGCAGCTGCATATAACAGCTATAGTGCCGACGTACCATCGTCAGCTTGTTCCTCCTCATCCTGTGCTAGTGGTGCTGACACTGCGCGCTTGTTGGGCGCATCGACCTCCAATTCCTCCCTAGATCTCTTTGTGCCCAGCATGGTGGCCATATATACGTCGTGATAGTGGCTTTCCTCCGATCTGAGGAAGAAACGATGTGTGAAAATTAGGATGGGGAACGCGTCTAAAGTTTCCCGATGGCCGTCGGCTCAAGCTGGGCGCTGTTGTCTCGCTACCAGCCAAATCAAAAGCCTAAATTTGCAACACCACCACCACACCCTTTGACGACATCGACATCGACCACCACCATCAAACTACAATTGCGGCCCAGTGATGAAAGTTCGCGCCCCAGTAGCCCGTCTCAGGGCCTGCTGCGAGCCACAGCTCGTCCATAGACGGAGAATATCATCCTCTGCACCCCGGCATTCGAAATTCAGTCAGTTCCCAAAGGAACAACTACCAGCCTTCCGTGCATGGCCGACAAAGCGATTACCGCGAGATATCAAGTCCGCAGACGTTTCAGAGGGGAAATCGAGTACAGGAAATCAACCTCGCGATCGTAATAGACCCACGGCCCAATATGCCATTACGAGGGTCGGTACAAAACCCAATCGACTCAACTGCATTTTTGGGCCAACAAGTCTTATTAACATAGCCCCGCTAGGTCATACCGCGGATAATCATCAGCGAACAACCAGAAGAAACGAGCACCCTACCGAAAATAAGCGTGAAAAAGGCGGCTTTCCATGGGCCCGCGAATCCCTTACAGCTAAATACATTCCTAAACGAATATGTTCCCTCCCAATGCGACTTCTTTGTAACCGGCCCGTGGGTCTGGGTAACCAAGGACCGAGAGCGACACGGCCTCCCTGTAACCCCATACATCAACTTCAAAGCTAAAACAGACGGGAAGGATGTCGTCTACAAAAATTTCAATGGAGTTACTGCAGCTCGAATGAAGGATACGGAAACTCGAAAACGAATGTCGATCTGGGACGAGGCACTCGAACTCTCCCATCAGCGAGTGAAGGAGATCGCCCTCCAGGCAGGTTATACAGCCGGCGGCTGGTTCGGCCTTGTCAGCGCGGCATATGGCGACGAGATGTTCCGTGTGCTTTCACGCAGCCTAATGAATGGACCTCTATTCCGGACCTCGGCCTGCGGAATCAAGATGACGCCAGGGAACTCCCCTACGTTCCCAAAGGATGTATACATTCTAAGCGTGGGTCTACCTAACATATTCGACGAGGATGCCGCCCGGGAGGTTCTTGAAATTCTAGTTCAGAGGCACGGATTTGTACCCACCGGCGCGAAGCCAAATATATACAGTGACATTGGCCTAGGGCATATGCACCGGTCCAAATCGCATGCATCTATCTACACGCCAGAGGACATGTTGTCCAAAGAGGAAATTGAGCGATACAAAGAAGCTAGAGGGCCGGGGGATGGGCGGTTCTCAGCTCAAGCGGTGCTTGGTCATGGAGTGTAGTACGATAATCACCGCTACCTAAATGGGTACTAGAGTTTCTAAGAAGGCATCTTAGGCTTCAGCAGCATATGTCAGTCTGTGAGCTTAGTTGGGCCTGGGCATGGCTGCAAGCCTGATTGCATGGATATGAGAGCGAAGTATATTCCAGGACCAGGGGGGGCCGGTGAGCTGGGGAAGAGTATCTATTGCCCTATAGGCTCTATGGTGGGACTAAGATGCTTCCCCCAAGCTAAAACCTGGAAACACTTTTGCGGCGAGACTCTATTACATGACTTTTACATGCTATTAATGCGATTTCGATGCACCTGGGCCAAGCTTTTGCGGCCTTCGGATTACATGGTTCAGAAGCGACAGCCTTCGCGGGATACGCGAACGCAGCGTTTGGCCTAGATCCTCGGCCATTATTGGGGACTTGTACATGTACATAAAAAAATATCAGTAAATAAACGTTATATTTCCTTTTAAGATATTTTCCTTTATAGGATTTGCTCGCGGGTTCCACTCTCGCATGTCCACCAGGACTTATTCACAGATCTCAGCTCATCCTAAACACCACCACCACAAGCATCATCGCAACGAATAAGGAACAATTGTTCGCGATTGTTCTCGGTTCCACCTTGGCTTAACTTCGAATATTTCAGTGCCTGTCTCTCTCTCTCTCTCTACGGCTTTGATCACCTATTTTGTATTTGAAAGCGCCCATTTCATCGGGGACTCAAGGGTAAGAGCTCTGGTTGATGCAGAGCTACGGCAATTTGCAGTGGTGCTTCACACCACAACATTGTTGGGTTCAGCCTCACCCAATTGTATCCAAGACCAGCCAAAGTCCTAATATCAAAATAGGAAGATGGTTGCTTGTTTAGAAAATGGAATGGGCTACAAATTTAAGGTTCGCTTCATAATTTAGATCCCTGTGGCCCTGTGGGTGCGCGCCCATGGATAGCCGTCGCGGTCTCGATACCACGGGTGGGGCGGTCTTAAGCATCCAACGAGTTGATATTGAATCTTTATATTGAGGTTCATATAAAGCGTCATAAATACTGCTTTTTGGAAGTGCGAAATTGATTCCGAATAGGATGAAATAAATAAAATTGCCAAATATACTAGACCCGGTTTGTATAATATATTCTTCGTTTTTACTAATTACTCCACAAACCTTCACAACTTTCTCCATTCCGGCTTTCCAGCTTTCCGGTTATTCTAGCTTGGAGTGGGGCCGCAGTGGAAGGCAAGCAGAAGTTAACGCTGGAGGGTGGAGCCAAGGTTTTCAGAAATCCGGCATCCGGGTATTCTTCCAAGATCGTTGATGTCGTGTTGGTCACTGAAAAGGGAAAATTTGCGGGGGTACGATGAATGAGGAGAAGCCGTTATCAGAGTTGCATGCATGATAAGGTATGAAGAGTGTAGAGCGGTGAAAATATATAGTTCGCCGCCCGTCCGAGGGTGTTTCTGGGTCTTTTGGCACACTAACCAATGGGAGGTTCTCCATATTTACTACGACTAGCTTGAGAGGACCATTTCCCGCCCAACTTAGCTACCTGTTCCTACCCCGCCAGTGGAACTACAAGATGAACTGATCTATCAACCCTCCCTCATTTTTAACTCGTCCCTAGCCCGGTTAGCGAATCCAACATCCCAAACTAGACGCCACGGGCAGTCTTGTAAACTGAACCGTGTTGTTTGGTTCTCGATTCGTTTGGTACCTGTGCCCAAATACCCTTCAACAATACTGTACCGTGCTCGGCCCAACCGCATTCAGCATCGATGTTGGAACAACTGCTCGGGTCCGCCTTCAGAGGCATAGTCCCGGCGATTTGCGCCTATCTCTTTCTTTTCCTTCCTCTTAGATTTATCTATAGAGTGTACTTTCATCCTCTCGCCAAAGTTCCCGGTCCAAAGTTGCGCTTGTTTTCCGATTCTGCGACCCGTTTGCACTCGCTAATCACAGGGAGCTATGGACGGGTTCCCTTCGACCTCCGAGAGATGCATGAACAATACGGTATGTCTACATCTAATCACACGATTTTGCTATTGTTCGAAGGCTGGGCAACTAACTTGAAAAATCCGAAACGCTCCAGGACCGGTTATCAGATTATTCTCGAAAGAAGTGCATATATACGATATAGATACTTATAATCAGTAAGTCTATTGGATGGTATTCGGGGTCCCCTTTCATTGATATTATCAGATTATAGATTAATTTGGCCTAAGAAATTATCTGACAAAGCTGGTGACACTAATAGAATCTATAAAGTTGGAACAAAGTTTCCCAAAACGTCCTTTTACTATCGTTATCCGGCCGCCGAATATTCTACATTCGCCATGATTGACTTCAAGGCTGCCCAAATGCGTCGTGGTGCTATTCTACCATATTTCTCCAAGCAAGCGGTTCGAAAGGTAGAATTCATTCTACAAGGGAAAATCGATTATTTCCTCAACCGTGTTGGAGAAATGGAGGAGATAAATCTCAGCCGAGCCTTCAGGTGCCTCGTTTGCGATATCATCACAACTTACTCGTATGAAAAAAGCTTCGAGGCGCTGAAAGATCCTAATTTCGCCCCGAGCTGGTTACTGGCGTTCGAGAAATTAGTCGGTGCCAACAAAGTGTGCTTCACATTTCCAGGAATATTTGGATTCTTGACTTGGTTTTTCGAGACGCTTCTAAGTCGAGCAACTGTCAAAAAGCTTTCGCCCGAGATGGCCTCTATGATGGAAGTCCAGGATCAATGTAGTAACGCCGTGCTGGATCAGCAGAAGCGCTGGCTTGCAGGCGATCGTAATTTCGTAACTATTTTTGAGCAGTTATTCCAGGACGACCCCAAGAAAGGGAGAAAAGCGGATAATAAGGATCAGTTGATGGACGAGGCATTCCTAGTGATTGGCGCCGGCATGGATACCTCTGCCCATGCGTTAGAAGTCGCAATATACTATCTAGTCAAATTTCCAGATATCCAGGCAAAATTGCTCGAAGAATTGAAGACCGTGCTGCCAGGTCCAAAATCTGAGGTTAAAGAAGAGACGCTCGACAAGTTGCCTTTCCTCGTACGTATTTTACTTGTGGCATTTTCCTTCCTCTCGCCCTTAGGCTTACTATGCCCGAGGCTCTACTAACAATTCGTTTTTACCCAAATAGCAAGCTGTCATCAAGGAAACTCTCCGCTTCAGTCACGGAGTCGTCAATCCGATGGCCCGCGATGTGCCCACTACGGGTGCAGATATCCTAGGTTACCATCTCCCACCAACCACAGTAACTTTGAGCTCTGCCTACCTCTACCATATGAATCCTAAAGTCTTCCCGGAGCCTTTTACTTGGAATCCGGAGCGCTGGCTAGGACAAGATACTAGGGAAATGGACAACTATCTGATGCCCTTCAGCCGCGGCGCCAGGATATGCGTCGGTTTGAATCTAGCTTGGGCGGAGCTTTTGTTGACATTGGGACGGCTGATCCGACGATATGATATCTCTTTTACTGATGACTTTACGGATGTAAATATGGACTGGGTTAGTTGGTTTTTGCCGATAACTCAGGGGATGTTGACAGTCACGATGAAGGAGCGGACAGAGTAACCGTATCGTATAAATCCAGAGATTACAGAACAGCGATACGAGATACGAAACGAAATGTGTTGTGGAGTGTTCCTCGGGAACTTTCTGTTACACCGGCCAGGTTCCCCCGAGGTCACTCGAGTCGAGTCCAGCTTCTGTCCTTTCGTTTTACTGCCCTGCCTGATCTTAATTCAGAAAAATATATATATGAAATCTCAAGGTAATAGGATTTGTACCAGGTCTACGAAAGAGACAAGATTTGTACGTAATAATGGAGTTACCCAGGTATATTGAACAGCTGAATTGATATTACAAGTTGACCTATAAATTCAGAACGAGAAGCATCGGCGCATCCTCTGCTAAGGGTAACGATCACTTGATACATGTCGATAATGGCGCACAGAAGATTTTACGAATATGTTAATCAGGTAACACGTGAGCGTATCCGGGCCTAGGCGCCTGTGATATTATTGATACTTCGATCGGGTCGGTGGGACTCGTAGACACAGATTCTAGACGAGATCCTCGGCCCGTTCTGCGGATACGTCGATGCAGATGTACAGAAATAGAATGGAATATAATTAACGTTATATTAAAGGATGAATTAAGCTTTCTCCGGCGCTGTCAGATGGGAAATCTCAGAGGGCCGGGTCCAACTGTCTCGGAATCTTCACTTGTCGCCCCCCACGAGAAACAAATGCTCGCGGTGACATGATCTAGAGGAATGCGTCCGTTGGTCGGAAGCGCAGGCTGAAAGAAGAAGCCTCGGCTGGTTTGTGCACCTGCCGTTTGCGCACAGCCTCGCCGGTACCTTTTTTCACAAGCACCCGAACCAGAAAGACAAAAGAATTTTCTCGGACGCAGAGTTTATGTCATCGGCTGCATGGGCCTGCGCCGGGGATGTCCAAGTTGCTTTGCCCCTGCTGCAGCAGCTGCATGCATTGACCAGTCCGAAATATAAAAACTGCTGCTGACTGTCGTGTGAAGCCGCTCGAGCCTGTTGACGTTACGTACAGCGACCGTTTCCCACCAGTTTGACATTCCTCAACAATATTTATTCCTCTGCTTTCTTCCTGCAGTCTTCCCGTTGCGTCAGTCGGCTGTCGGATTCAGATATCATTCAGCACGGAGCTCCCCTTTTTCTGTTTATAAGACCTCGAACTGCTGCCGTTCGACCTGATCTGGCATATATGTCTACCTCTCGCGCTGCTGCACGTTTGTCCAGAGTCGCCGGTCACATCCACGCATCTACAGCTTCAGCTTCAGCTTCATCTACAAGCTTCCCCAAGAGAATAATGTCCTCCAACGGTCACAGCACCAATCCGACCCGGCGGCACAAGGTCGCCATCATCGGCTCCGGCAACTGGTACGTCTGCAATCTATATAATCAAGTAAATATGGTACAATTAAAATAGACTGGCATGCTAACCAAGCTCAACGCGCAGGGGCTCGGCTATCGCAAAGATCCTGGCTGAGAACACAGCGGCCAACGGTGACGTCTTTGAGACCGAAGTCCGGATGTGGGTCTTCGAGGAGGACTACCAGCTGCCTTCTTCCCACGCCGCCTACGACGCTTCCCAGCACGCCCGCCCTCGCAAGCTCTCCGAGCTGATCAACCAGCTGCACGAGAACGTCAAGTACCTACCGGGCATCCCACTACCTCAAAATATTGTCGCCGACCCGTCCATTCTGTCCGCCGTTAAGGACGCCTCCCTGCTCATATTTAACGTCCCGCATCAGTTCGTCTCTAAAATCTGCGACCAGATCAATGGCAACATCCTCCCCTACGCACGAGCGATATCCTGTATCAAAGGTGTCGATGTCTCACCCTCGGGCATCTCGCTGTTCTCAGACGTCATCGGCCGGAAACTAGGTATCTACTGCGGTGCGCTATCCGGTGCCAACATCGCGAATGAAGTCGCCCTTGAGAAGTTCTGCGAGACCACCATCGCCTATGACCCACCTGGCACGCTGACTCCCGTCCCAGAGGAGCTGCCCGTTATCAACCACGCCCTGTGGAAGTCTCTCTTCCACCGTCCGTACTTCCACGTCAACATGATCCACGACGTAGCAGGCACCTCGCTCGGCGGGGCTCTGAAGAACGTCGTTGCTATCGCTGCCGGGTTTGTGGACGGTATGGGGTGGGGTGATAACGCTAAGGCTGCCATCATGCGCGTTGGTATCCTGGAGATGCGTAAATTCGGGTTGATGTTCTTCGATACATGTCGCAGCGAGACGTTCACAGAGGAGAGCTGCGGTGTAGCGGATCTTATCACTAGTTGTGCGGGTGGCCGTAACCATCGTTGCGCCAAGTTGTCGGTGGAGCAGAAGCGCCCGATCGAAGAGATTGAGCGGGAGGTGCTGAATGGCCAGAAGCTGCAGGGTACGCTGACGGCCAAAGAGGTCTTTGAGTTTTTGAGTGCAAGGGGAAAAGCAGACGAATTCCCCTTGCTGACAGCCGTTCATCGTGAGTATTCCTAATTCTTCTCTAGCGAGATATCACCACTGCTTTTATACAACATAGCTAACTGGCTCCCCTTCAGAAATTCTAATCGGCAAAGTCAAGGTCGAGGATATCCCCTCGCTGCTGAGCTAGAACAATCATAATAATATATAATAATATGGAGAAGGGGCAACAGGGGCACACATGGGTCTGTTTTGAAGTCACAAAAGTTGTATAGATATCATTGCGACCACTGAACACGATTGTTATTTTTTTTGTTTAGACGGATGCAGGGTGAGGGCGGCAACCGGCGTTTTCATATCCTTGAGTCTTTACCGGCAGCGTTCATATGGATATACTTTTTACTTAGCATGTTTAATTCCTTTATCCAAACAACGGAGCTTCTTGAATGTAGCAGTTTTGTGTGGATTAATTTGCAACAAAATCAACGCGTATGCGATTGTCCTAATTCCCCGTTTGGCCGAGCTGGCCTCAGCCGATCGCTGTGATCGTAGATTTCCACTTCCATCTCCATTCATCGACACCGGCTGAGCGATGGTCCGGCGTATTTGTCCACTTGGAAGCTGCCCGGCATCTCTCAACTACATTCCTAGAACATCCTCTCCACTTCATATCAGCATACGTAGATATATATCTCTCTCAAGGTAGCGCCATACGCAGACAGGGACAAATCCTCAGCCAGAGTGGCCCAGTATACAACTTCACAAGCATCTAGACCTTTATATCCAGCATGCCAGCCACCAGGACCCAGCGTCCTCGATACACCCCCCGCCACGCCGGCCGCATCGCCGTCCACCAACTGCAACGCACCCGCAGCCCTCGCAGCACCACTCACATCTACATCCACCGTGCCCACGCCCACGAGCCTCTAGACAACATCACTTATTTAGTTGACGCCCGACGTACCCACGTTGATATCAGCCAGCCCACCTACAGCGAATACATCGAAGAGCAGCGTCACCATGAATACCACCAGCGGCGCCGTACTTGTGAATCTTTCCCTTCCGATCGCTTCTCGATAACGTATGGATCGGACGAGTTCTTCCGGGAGCACACACGTTCAGTTGCTTCTGCACCTGCAGTCGCAGGCTCCCACTCAGGCTCTGCATCGTTCTCCCACGAACAGAGCTCATGGCCGCCAGGCCGCCGGCCACGGTTCGGCACCAGCTCCGAGCGAATGGAAGATGAATGGGAGCTGCTTATTTCGCGGACGTATGCGCCCAGCTCACGATGTTACGATTACACGGGCGACTATAGCGATGACGGCGAAAGCGAAGTTGATGAACGTGAGTACGTTACCTTTACAGAGGTGGATTTACGGCACTGGCGAGCGCAGTTGCGCAGAGGTCGCGGAGGTGACAACGCGAATACATCCGCGTTCGATGAGTGGGAGATAGAAGAGCACGCTGTTGAGGAGCTTATGGGCCCGGAGAGGTATGTAGACCGCCGGGACTTTAGCAGAAGAGCGTGGTTTGTTGAGCCGACGGAGGACTTGGTGGATCGGTTACGAGTGTGTGATGAAGTGGTAGAAGTAGAGAGGCTGACGCCTGATGCTGCTGAGGGGAGGCAAAATGAGGATGAATGGCGGGAAGAGGAGCATGGCAGCTACCGATATTACGATGAGTGGGATGAACCTTGCGAGGAAGAGAGGTTAAGGGCCGATGTTAGTAGAGGGAGACAGAGAGCCGAAGTGCGTGACCGCTGGTGATGATCATTATGTCGTTTGGATGAAATTGTTTTGGGTTTTGTCTGCTGAGTTATCATGTATGATTGAATGAGGCCATTGTACTATCAATGATAGAGTATATGTGATTGGATTGAAGATGCATCTGTACACAAACTTGTGCTCTCTTGTGGATGCTTCTTTTCTTGCATCTGAAAAGAGCCGTCAATATTGAACATTCCTCTTGCCCATCTCCATCCTTTACTTCCATCTTCTCTGGCCACCGCCGTCGTCACCACCGGCAAGTAAATCTACCCAACGTCTATTCTAACATTGGCACGCTTCTCAAATAGCTAGAAGCTAACATATCTACGTTTGCCAGCACCATATCCACCAGCAACAGCAAGCTTCCTCAGATCTCACGATGGGTCCCAAGAAGGTACCTAACCTTACACAAACTTCCCGTACAATCTTGAAGATTCCCTCTCCACCCCCACAACATCCCCCAATCTGCTTTTTAAGTGGAACAATACGAATCTAACCCTGAAATTTGCCTCAAGGAGCCTGTCAGCAAAGTCTACAATATGACGGCGGGGGAGATGAAACGAAAGATTGCAAATCTGCAAAGGCAGAAGGCTCGGCTCCTCACGAGCTTATCTGCCGACGATGCGGCGCCATCGTCGCAATCACCTTCACCAACATCATCTTCATCACAGCCATCCTCTCCGCCGGCTGCAGCGTCCTCCACTCCCTGTTCTGAGAGCACTCAACAGTCCTCCCAAATGTCAACATCAGAGTGGAGGGCGCTGCGAGCCAAAAGTGATGCCGCGTTTGACCGGGCAGTCAAACAACGGATGGAGGAAATCGAAGCCGAAGAGCAGGCCATGGTGGCTAAGCAGGAGCAATATAGCTCTGCTACCGTCCTCGCCGGTGCTGATGACGAAGAGGAGGGCGAGGGATGCCTCCCAGATATCTGGACTGGGGAGAGTTTCTTCCCGCCGGTGGAAGAGGTCTTCCCACCAGAGATCTGGGGCACGGCTACCGAGTTCCCTCTGACTCCTCAGCCCGGTGCCTCGGGGGCGGTAGTTGAAGAAGCTGAGGAAGAACTAAACGACGATGAGGAAGAGGCTTTCGAGCCTACACTCGGCTTTCTCGAGTTAAACGGCAAAAACTATGCCATGAGAGAGAAGCATCTTAGTGACTTCGAGGCCGCGGGTTTCGACTGCTCCCAATTCAGAGAGCAGGCCAGACAGTTGCGCACCCGCAAGGTACGATACCTCACAAATCCAAGATCGATAATCGATAATGGTTGAATTATATTGACGTATCTCATGAAATTAGGGTTAAATTACCGTGGGCTTGTCGAATAAGCCAAACGCCATTGTGCGGAGGGAACAGGCCGTAAAACTTCTCCTTCTTCGCCTTTATTTCCATCCTTCTCCTGATATTTTTGTGAGTATCTCTTTTCTTTTTATCTCCTACAACGGAAGTGTACTAACACCATCAACAACACATTGTAGCTCTATAATGCAACAAAAACTTTGTACCACCTCTCCCACTCGCCGCAGTCAAAAGCGACTCCGTACGGTTGCCTTTCTTCCTTTCTCTGCAACTTTCCTAAGGCACACAGGGAATACCATTTTAATATTTCTCTGACCAATCGTAGAGCTTCCGTCTTCCGTCCGTAACATACATCATTTCTGCGTCGTACTTGCTTTTTTTTTGCATTTAACCAGGGTTCATGCAGTTGTGTTACCTGGTTACGCTCGTCGATTTCTCCGTCTCGTCACTCTAATCCGGCGGAGACCACCCGACGATATCAGCCGCCCTGATGATCCCGCAGACACATCCAATAACCCATGGCTCTGCTATTTAGGCATAGGTTTTTCCGAGTACCGTCAGCGACGGCCGGCTGCTCTGGATAAAAGGGAAGCTCCGAGAGCCCCGCAGCGGGGCAACCTTTGGACCAAGCAAAATTGGGATGATATCCATCATTTTGCCTAGCCTTTCATCTATGTAATTTTTGCCCCCCCAAGGGACGGCTTCGACCTTAATATCAACGGCAATGAACCCCTTTGCAAAATCCAAGATCAAAATTGTGCTCGGTGGGGCAGGCTGGAGCCGTCAGGTCTCACCTCTAACCAACTACCCCCTTCTCACCGAGCCAATGACAGCACAGCTAACACCAGTAACAATGAACCACAGCTGATAACGGACCCGACTTCCAAGCCCGTCCTCCAGACCATCCTCCACGCTCTCTCCCTCGGCATCCGCGCCTTCGACACCTCCCCTTACTACGACCCCTCCGAGATCCTCCTAGGCGCCGCATTCTCCTCACCAGACCTCACATCCGAATACCCACGAGATGAATTGATTCTAATGACCAAATGCGGCCGCGTCACCGCCAACAAATTCGACTACTCCCCCACCGCAGTACGAGCGTCCGTGATGCGCTCCCTCGCCCGCTTCTCGACAACATACCTCGACGTTGTCTTTGCGCACGACGCGGAATTCGTATCCCGCGATGAGGCGATAGCTGCTGTCGGCACATTATTCGAAATGAAGGATGGAGGAATTATCCGCCACGTGGGGATATCGGGGTACCCACCTGATCTACTCGCAGATATCGCTGTCGACATCCGCGAGAGACTAGGTAGGCCTGTGGATGCAGTGCAGACGTATTGTCATATGAACATACAGAATACGACGTTGCTGCGCAGCTTGGCTCGGCTGTACGATGAAGGTGGGGTGGGCGTTGTGCTTAATGCTAGTCCGCTGTGTATGGGTTTACTGCGGAAGGGTGGTGTACCGATCGGAGAGCTGGGCGACTTTCACCCGGCGCCGAGAGGCTTGCGGGAGGCGGCGGCCAAGGCGGCGGAGTGGGTTGAGAGTACTGGGAGGGAGAAAATGTCGTCGCTGTCGCTGCGGTATGCAGTAGGGGAGTTTGCGCGGGTGGATGGGAATGGTGGGGGTGTCACGATATTGGGTGGTGGGAGCATTGAGGAGATTACGGAGAATGTTGAAACGGCGAAGATGGTGCTGAAGAAGGAAGAGGGAGAAGGGGAAGATTTGCGTGCGTATACTGCGTTGGACGAGGTTAAATATCATATGGATAAAGAGCGGTTCGAAAAGGTCCAGCAGATATTCGGCGAATGGCTCGATTACAGCTGGGAGTCGCCGGATGCAGAGTTCCTCGAAGAGCAGAAGCGAGCGAAAGAAGAGCAGCAGCAGTAATGAAGTATTCGAAAAAGCAACTTTCGATGGAATTTTTTATTTGCAACGCTCGAATCTAACTTTGCAGCTATAGCATGTTTGTAGTACCAACCACTTTTACCGATGAAATATAAGTTATAGCGTCTCGATCAATTCTAGTCAACCTTCTTAACACCCGCGCTGGAGATCTATAATATAATAATAATCCTGCGGCGGGTTCCCTCAAATCTTCTCCTTCACTTCCGTGATCACCTTGGCCTCATCGCTCTTCCACCAACTCCCATCAGGGAATCCATACGCCTGCATACTCTCCGGCCGCATCTCAACCGAATACCCAGGCTCCGTCGGCGTCGTATAATACCCATCCTTAATCACCGCCGGGTAGAAGAAATGCTCATGCAAATGGTCAACGTACTCCAACACCGATAGTTTCCCGCTGACAACGACGAAATCGATAGTGCTCAAATGCTGCGTGTATTCGGGCAGCCCGACGCCACCGGAATGTGGGACGATAGGCACGCCAAACTTGCGCGCGAGGAGCAGCACCGCCATCACTTCGTTTACGCCACCCATGCGGCAGGCATCGATCTGGCAGACGTCAATGGCGCCGGAAGCCAGCAGCTGCTTGAAGATTACTCTGTTCTGCACCATTTCACCGGTGGCAACACCGATGCCGTATGGCTTTAACGCTTCGCGGACGGCTTTGTGGCCCAGAATGTCATCTGGGGAGGTGGGTTCTTCGATGAACCAGGGTTTGAATTCGGCGAGCTCTTTCATCCATTCGATAGCCTCGGGGACTGACCAGATCTAGCCGTTTTCAACAGAAATCTAAAGTTAGTTTGATCGATGCCATTCTCCACTTCCGGATATAAGTGTGTATGACGGTAGAGTGAGTATGCATGACATACCTGGTTGGCGTCGACCATCAGCACGTTTCCCTTATCGTATCCAATCGCCTCCCGCGCGATCCGCAACCGTCGCTTATCCTCCTCCAAGTTACCGCCAACCTTCATCTTAAAATGGCGATACCCCTGCGCGATCGTCTCCCTCAGCAGCGCCTTCATCTTCTCCTCGCCATATCCCAACCAACCAGCAGAAGTTGTATACGCGGGCACCGCCCGGTTCGCCTCCGCAGTCTTAATCCTCTCGGCTTTACCTCCTTCTGTCTCCTCCAGCATCGCAATAGCTTCGTCAGGTGTAATAGCGTCGGTGATGTATCGGAAATCGATGCAGCGGACGTACTCTTCCGGCGTGAACTCCGCTACGAGGCGCCACACAGGCTTTCCCACGGACTTCGCCCATAGGTCCCAGATGGCGTTGACGACGGCGCCGAGAGCGAGGTGGGTCACGCCCTTTTCGGGCCCAATCCAGCGGTACTGCGAGTCATTGACGAGGTAGCGCCAGGTCTTGCCCATGTTCTCAGTGAGGGACTCGAGCGTCTTGCCTTTGATGCGGTCGGCGAAGGCCTCGATTGCGCGACAGACAATGTCGTTACCACGGCCAATTGTGAAGGTCTAAAGGCGCGTAGCAGGGCTCAGTTTAGTATAAGATAGGTCCTTCCGGGGGGGCGGTGGAAGTCTGGATAGGAGTGAACAAGACAAACGTATACGTAAAACATACCATGCCATGTCCCTTTAGGTCAGTATCCGTCGACAGAATGCAGTATGCAGCAGAGTAGTCGCCAGCAGCGTTCATCGCGTCCGAACCGGTTTTATCTAACGAGGTCTACATTGTCGTGCGAAAGCGTCACCTCTCACCATCACGGTGTCGTAGCCTACAGTAAGAACTCAATCACTCTTCTGAAATTCGCCTAGAAATTGCCTGTGCTGGGCCTCTCGTTCCCACAAAAACAAGAACCGAGAGAAGGTCTTTTCTGGGGCGCGGTCCACACTTACGGGAAAGCGGACGTCGCGAGAGACGTAGCCGGTGATGGTGACCATTGTGACGGGATGTTGCGTTGCGTGTTGGATATTTGTTCTTGTGAGGGTTGCAAGTAAATTGATGATAGTGTAATATAATGTTGGGAGCTGCACTGATGCAACAAAGCAATACGGCCAATGGATGATGGAATATATTGAAATCACAGCAGGAGGTTCCCTCAGCTATTTATGACGTTTTACCGGCACGCGAGTCTGACAGCTCGACAGCATAATGAGGGGCTGCTTTTCGAAGGTGGGCTTTCGGCAAGTGTCCATTGGGCTAAGCTGTTTGGATTCGCGGCCTGCTATTGGTGGATGAACTCTATGAAGGCAGCCGGAAAATCAATCCTGGCCCGCCATTTTCCCGAGGAATTTACAAGTGTATGTTTTTGATGAACTCAATAGCTTTGGTGGCTTCTATGGATATTCAGAGATGGTCATTTGCCTCTTATGCCTCAACATGAATTGAGAGATGGGCCTACCCCAGAACACCAATTACCTGGCCAGAGGTGCTTTTCCAGTATCTGAACAATCACCATAAATATTATCCGAGCTCGCCTTATACCCAAGTAGTATTGAGGCTTTCCAAGTTCATATGGGACTCCGCCGTTGCATAAAGCTTTATTAATTTCTTAACTCAATTGACCAGTGAGTGCAAGCCTCGGATACAAGCATTTAAGCTAGTCATCACAATCCTTAGAGCTAGAAACCAAGCCCGAACTACATGTACAAAGGCCAAACCACCAAGTGTACATATACGCATTTACATCTGACTAAAGTTAGCCAATTCGTTAAATTTCCTACAAAATTATCTGATAACAGACGGATCCTCATTCAAGTCTGCACGTGTCTAACTCCTCAAACTTAGTGTTTGCCAAGAGCCAGAGCCAATATGGGATACTCAATTAAATTAACTATATCTTCGCGTTCGTCGGACGTATTTTTCAGTTACCGGATGGTATATAAAACAAAGTCTAGAAATCACAACCCAAATATTGACTTTACAGATTGCTCAGAAGTCTACCCACAGATGCATCGGCTGACTAGCGCCAAGATTGTCTAAACGTAAATTATTTTAGTTAGTTGATCATAGAGACTAACTTGGTGATCGTTGGACGGTATCTTACGCTTATCCCCCCGAAAATATTGCTATGGCGCCAATAGTAAACAGAGCCAAAGCCTTCAATTCGCTAAGGTCATTCTGCACCTCTCTCATGGTCTATCTTGGAGTTTGTTTTCAGTAACCAGTGTATTCTGAAGAGACCGGAAGCTGAGAAAATACATTACCTTGTTAATATCTAATAGGATGCTAATAATCCGGTCTGAATGGAAGTCACCGGTTGGCGGGGCCTAATATAATAATCAGCAAAATCTTATGGGGCTCAAGAGTAAGTAGTAGTAGTAGTAGTTACAGTTTTGGGAGAGCAATCGATGTCATGAGTGAGAAAGCGGCGATGGCGTCGACACCGGAGACCTAGATTATGTCGCCAGGAGCGGAGAGAGGGCGAGAGAGAAGAACGAGAAGAAGAGAAGAGGAGGGCCGATGATGAGGAAGGGGGAAGGCGAGGAGAAAGGAGAATATGGAAGCTAGAGATAGCTTTGGTTCGGATCATTGTTGCGGTGTGATAGGTTGAGGTTGAAGCTGGTGTTGAAGTTGAAGTTGAAGTTGCAAGTTGAAGTTAAAGTTGAAGTTGCAAGTTGAAGTTGAGAGGAAACGTAGCCCGTAGAGCTGACTTCAAAGTTTATTTCGCCAATCTACACTAAAAATACATCCTACACGTCGATCAAAGACAGCAAACATTTGCGCTTACTAGACTTCCAAAATTAGGGGCTATCACTAGATTTTGCGTAAATGTGTATCGCTGTCTACTAAAATTACAAGATTTATATACAAAATACAACACGCAACAGGCTGTCTATAGGTACCTCGGTAGTTACTGCTATCGGCCTAGAAGATACATCTATAATACAATTTCAAGCACTCCCCTTCCAAAATTAAATTTATCTGATATTTCAAAGTACTTGTTGCCCTTCGACAATATACCAATCATGTCCCTTAAACGTTTAACGTTATGGTACTTCTGGTTGTAAAATTAGTGATCTGGTTCGCGAAACTAACAGCTCAAGTCCTGACCCATAGACCGTTTAGGATATTATTTAAATGGGGCTTAGCGTAAGTCGTAATATAATCCTCCTCTAAAGGTATGTAAGTATTTATTTATACCTCAGCCTCTCTCCTCTTTCTAAATATTTGAATTTTGCGCCTCCAATCCCTAGTTCCCCAAAGCGAGACCGAAATAGCTTCCCTCAAACGGGTCATTAAATCCATGCCCTTCATGGATTTTATTACTAGGATTTCGAATCAATTATACCATGTTCCCACTAGCCATACGGGTAACGCTACTTCCAGTCTCGAGAATATATTTTGTGTATCAATCAAGCTACTAATAGTCATCAAGCAAAAAAGTAATGAGATTAGAACGCTTCCTTGCTACCTTCATAGACTCATAACGATAGTACTACATAAGCCCAAGTACGTAATATCTAATAGCTAATACAGAAGGGAGCGTCCTCGAGACCACGTAATAGCGGGATAGCGCGGATGCGTGTTTCTATAAGCGTATATAAATTACACCTAACAGCGCAGGCTAGTCCTTCCGACGCGACACTGACATCCAACACCACACCGTAACCCCATCCATATCTGCACATATCGCCCACTACCAATCGCACAATCGCCTGCCTGCATGCGCAAATTCCCAAAAGCACTCCATCCAGCCGGTACCATAAAAGCTTGCCAATTGGTTCAATCCTGGTTCTCCGGTTGGATGGCCATCTGCCCCGCAAACCGGATAAAGCAGGTCCTTCCCAACTCATCGATCTTGCTAAACTCGAGAGACACAGCTCTTCGTCATACTTTTTTTTTTGGACTCGCCTGATACATATATAGAGAGAATAGTGTAAATATAAAAAAGCAAGACCCCGAATCACCGTCCAGATATATGCGGTAATTGGGATCCTAAAAGCAATAGCTATTATGTGCTGCTTTGCAAGCGCAAATCATGGCAACTCTAGCCATGCTTCCCCTCATTGATATTCATACATGCATGCAAGCGTACATACAAGCCAAAGATAAAATAAAAAAAGTAAAAAATAAATAAAAAATAAAATGCCAAATGCCCAGTTCTTAACACCACCGTACCAACTGCGGGGCCAAAGCATGTTTAAAAAAAGAAAACTTGTTGAGATGAGGCTGCGAGGCCAAATATAAGGAATATCAAGACACAGAAGGAAACATGCTAACTCCCGCTAAAATAATATCAAAAACAGGTCCAAATGTCAAAAAAGAGAAATAACCGCTAAACCAATAAATACTAGCATCAATGTCAACTGTCCCACAGCGACAATTTTTTTATCTTCCATTGCAAAAGCAGCCCTAAATCAAAATAAAAATCATGACATCAAATATGCGCCGAAATAACACCATTCATGTATGCTAAGTTTTGCCTCCCACGTAAAACAGAGCCTACTTACTTCCTCGGCCTCTCAACGTAGCTCTCCCTTCTTCTGCTGCTACTACCACCCCCACCACTTCCGCCACTCCCCTTACCCTTTTCTCTTCTCCTTCGCTCTTTATCCCGCCCTTTGTCCTCTTTCCTAAGCGTCTCACCCGTCGCCAAAACAGGCTTGGAGCTGCCATATCCTCCTACTCCAGCCGCATGGATGATTACAGGCGTGCACGATCGGTCCCCACTTGCATCATGCGGGTGTGGCTGTTCTACTGTTACCTTCTTGCTGAACAGCCCAGACCGCTTCGATGTTGACCCGTTAAGTAAGTTCCGTGATGAAGGCACCTTGGTCGATGACCGTGAGCTAGAGCGGTTTACTGGGTCGTCGTGCTGCGCAGTGTCCGGAACCTCGCTTCGCTCGGGTATAGCCTCAAGGTTACGTCCACTCGACGCCGCAGGATGCAGTGGGAATCTCCGCACCGCATCCTTGAGGTCGCTCATTAAAGATCCATAGATTTTTACAGGCAACGCCATGCGAACGTATGCGCTAGGCTTCTTCATGCCGCCCTGACCAGCGTCGAAATTCGATGGTAGCATCCCCGGGTTAGCAGCACCGTTCGCCTGGGTTTGTCGTGGAGGTGCTCTCGCAGCCAGATATTCCTGCAAGACGGAAGCCGACGTCTTTGTCGATACTACAGATCCTGGCACTTGTGGGACGGCCAAAGTCGCTGCAGCAGCTCTAGTCTGCGCCTCTTGATATGCCCGTGTAACGCTCTGTGGAATGCGCCGCGCTCGGTAGGGGTTAATTTGGCTGATACTGTCGTCTGGGAGGAGCGTGTCGCCATCATCATCTTCGTCCTCCAGTTCTTTCTTTAGTTCCTTACGCCTGCGTTTGCGTTCTTCCATCTTGATGATATCCTCGTTCTGAATTTCATCAATTGCGGTCTGAATTTCCGGTGCGAGAACAGGGGTATCGTCGTCGGCTGCTGTCTGTGATGCGAGATGCGATTCAATGCCCTTCTTGCGTTTCTGTATGTTTGTCTGAGCACCTCGCATGCGCGAGATAATCGTCTCAAGCTTCTTGACAGTCTCGTCAATTCCACGGCTCAGTTCAGCACACTCTGTGATTTCCCTCTGCTTATCGGATCGAACGGCGACATCAACGTTTAGGAATGCGGATGCTTGTCTGCTATAGAGAATGTCTAGCTCATCATCGGTCATGTGTTTACAGGCGAGGAGTAGTGGGCGTAGATGCGGGTAGCTAGTCAAATATATCGCGGTTTCTTCCGGTGTGACATCTTCGTCCATGAGCCTTGTCAGACCCTCGATGCAAGGGTCAAGCACTTCCGGTTCCTCGAGACATGCGTTGAAAATAAACATCTTCTCATCGTTATGACCAAAGAACTCGGAAACCGCGTCGTCGTCGTCAAACTCGACATCGGGGAGTTCTGGTATCTCTCTTCTGCCATTGATAAACTCTAAAGTTTCACCCCAGGTGGCTGCGTCTGAGGGTAGATCCCGTGAAAAGAGCTTTCCAACCTTTTCAAGTAACCGCCTGGCAACCGGCTGATATCCACCAATGCCAACAGCAAAGGAGCCCTGAGTTTCCAGTATCGTTTCGTATGCTGTGAGAGTGTTATCGATCAAGCTGATGAGAACGGGAAGTTGTTGACTTAGCGGATCAACGTTAAGTACAGAGTTCGCTAGCAAAGGAAATCCAGAGTTTGATCTCCGCCGAGGAGCCTGGGATCCGAGTGCATGGACAGTTTGGTCATCTGCAGAATCCTCGGGGAGTTCATCTTCATCAATCTCCTGTTCAATTTCGTACCCGGAGTCGAATTGCTCTCGTAGTCCGCCATAGGGCAGTAAGAAGTCAATGTTGTCTGTGTGGTGTATCAAGTCATCCGAAACATCTTCTCCAACGATCTTGACATTTGGGGAGGAATTTATCGACTGTATTGACCCCTTGCGATCTCCCGGGAGTTTCGGGATTGGGAATTCGGCGCCCTTGGGGGTATGGCACTCTGATTTATCGGATTCCGTCGAATCGCCTTCATCTCGGTGAGCAGCCGGCACGGCATCTCCCAAATCAATCCTGACCCTAGTGGATTGATCTGTCTGCTGCAAAACGACTCGGGTGCTACTGGACTTTGGTGACGAGCCACTGAGTCGGTCTTTCGATGGCTTCGAGCTGACGGCACCAGTTATGGCTTGTAGAATGTTTGCAGCGCTCGATCGCAAGATAGATTGCGTCGCCGGGGTGGCTGAGTCTCGTCTCGAGGGCGCAACAGGGGTCGTATATCGGGGCGTCGGTGCCTGTTGTTCTTGGGCGAAAGGAGGTGGGGGCGGTGGTGTACGAGTAGGCGCTTCCGGAACGCTGTTGAAGGGCGGTTTCTCACTATTGCGCCGGATTTCCTCTAGCCGCTCTTCATCGGCCTCACGAGCCTTCCGTTTCCTTCGCTCCTCTCTCTCTTCCGGTGTTCTGTGGCGACGATGATGTTTCTTAGACCGGCTCTTGGTTCGCTCAGGGGGGTCTTCTTTGATCGTAGACAGGTTTCTAGACGATTCTCGGGGTCGGTGGTGGTGGGCAGGGGTCGCTCTACGAGAATCTGGAGGGGTGGGTAGTTCTGGACAGGTGATATCAGGTTGGTCGAGATCGCGCGTCGACTGAGACTTCAGCCTCCTCGAAGAATGACGTCTAGAGGGCGAAGGACTCCGATCTCGTTTGCTGTGACGTTTGTGTGGATCCGCTGCCACTGGCGGCGGGGATGATGAGCTGAGGGACATTGTCGATCTGACGTGTAAAGGGTCCAGTCAGCTGAGCAACACTAATCCAAAGAAAAACTAATATAGGAAAGGAAAAAAATAAAAGGATGTGTGTAGAAAGACGAGAGTTAGCAGATGTACATACGATGAAAAGGCGGACCGGACAGTGTAGATGTAGGCAGCGGGCTTGGGGAAGATGGTACTTTGGGCGAGCAATGCGGGCCCGAAAGCGGAATGCCTGAACGGCGGCGGCAACTGGGGTGGGTCGGCTCTGATGGGCTTGATGGAAGCGTATCCCCCTGTCGGGTGGCCAACGACGACAATAGGCGCAGAATTGGAATTGGCGACGGGGCTGAGGTAGTCGATAGATGATGGTTGATGACGTCCAGCGGAAGGTTTCTTGGAAGAAGATGGAGCAGACGGTGAAGATGAGGAAGGGAAGGAGGAGGGGGAGGAGGACGGCAGCGACTGCCGTTTTTGAGGTTTTAAGGCGGATGAGGCTGTTGCTCCTGCTCCCGCTGCTGGCACAGGCGGCGGCGGATGTTTCTTCAGGGCCAAGGAGAGTGTCGACTTTGAGCTCAGCCCTCCCCTTGAATTCCGCTGTTTCTTCTTGTTAGCATCGTCGTGATGATGATGATGATGATTTTGATGATGACTGGGATGGGGGTGAGGTTCGTCGTTGACGGTGGAGTTTCTGCTGCGAGAAAAGAGTGTCGTCCAATTTGTAGCGCTGCCTCGCCGGGCTGCCTTTGAGGACCCTCCGCCATCACCACTGCCACCACCACCACCACCGCTATCACCACCAAAGAATAGAGCCGACAGCATGACGGGAGAGGATGAAGAACGCCCAATCTCAGCGTGACACCCGTTCAACCGCCTGTGCGTGAATCATCTGCGGCCGTATACGTACCAGTGTGCAGTCAGCAGATGCATGCCACGAATCGCACTGCCTAGACGAGACGCGGGCGTCGACACGGACGCGGAAGCCGGAAGCTCAAGCCAACTCTTCCCGTTCGCAATTGAAACTTCTATGATAATTGGAGCTAGCTAAACAGCTAGCTAAGGATGGGTATGACTGGAAGGAGCGAAGCACAGCAAAAGCGAAAGGGCGTTCAAAATGGCAGTCAAAGCTTGTCAGGGGCTGCTCTGGATGACTGTAGTAAAACTCCCCAGCATTACTGCTAATAATACCAATGTTACACTGTTATTTCCAGTTATTTGAGAGAGAATTAGGAGAAAAAAATCTTTTAGTTTGAGCTCAGCTCAGGATCTGATCCTCAGTGCATAGCCTCCCGAAGCCCTGCTGTTCTGCTACGTATTAGCGAATCGAGTAGCGAATGGCGTTCGGTCTCATCGGGCCAGGGTTTGTGACCACGCAGCTCGAGCTTAGACGCTGGCCGAGTGCTGAGCTCGGTACGTGCGACACACGATTCTGCATTCTGAATCATTTGAAGGAATGGATGAGACTTGCTCTGCGGTAATCCGATCAGGGCCAAATCATCGCATTCCAACTAGAAACATTCCAATCCAGCTTTCGCTTGACTTATAAAACGCACGACCCTACGAGCTTAAAAAGTTGCGGGGCGCATGCACGCTACATTGGACCGAGAACGGTAATCGTGCTCGATTCGATCAAAACTCCCCGGGCTAGCCATTCCGTTATCGATATCCAAGGTTGCACATCCGTCAATTCAAGGAGCCGCATACCGTATAAATACATGCTTTACATACAGTTACATACAGGTGCCGACGTGCTGCATTAAGAAAAGAAAGTATAAACGTAAACAGATTGCATAAAACCGGTCTACCGAATCTTATGCAGGGAATTGAAGATATATAAATAGATGGAAAAGAATAGCATAACACTGAATGAAGACGTGGAGGCAGGTAGACCAAAAAAATATGATCACAACCAAGCCCAGTCTATCAGCACTCTTCCCATAGCCTCATCCGCTAGCACGTCGAATGCACTCCTCGAAAAGTCCAGATCCGTCGGCGCACAGCCGACGCACCGATCCACAACCTTTACATCGACGCTCACATTCCGCCCACCCGGCGCATCGCTGCCGCCCTGTCCAATTAGAAATGCTTCATTATTCGCGCGATACCTGGTCGCCCGGATCTTCAAACCGCAGAGCGGGTTCGCGTTCGGGTTCGCGCTGACGCTCTTCGCATCCCAGAGGAGATGCGACACCGCGACCACGCTTTCTGTCCCTGGGTTATCCCAGCCACACGCGCCCAGACCCGTGTCGTAGTAGGTCGCGTCGCCGCGGAAAGTCTGTCCCGAAGTTGGAAGCGGGAGGAAGGTCCTGCATGAAATTAAAGATCGCGCCGTGTCAGCCCCAAAGCAAATCACGTCTGGTGACACCATCTATTTCAGGCCGTTTCATTTCATTTTCGGCCATGAAAACAACAAGGAAACAACCAAACAACAAAGTAGAGTAAAGCAGGAATGCATGCATACGAATCTGGAGGAGGATCTGAATTTTGGATTGGGTTTGGATCTGTGGCATGCACATACCCATGTTTCTTCTTCTTTGCAGACAGCCCCGCTGCCAGCCCGATGATTAGAATAATCAGTGCCAGCAGCCCAAGCCCGACCAAGAACCACCGCCTGCGAATCCCGAATATCTTCGCCGGCTGCGATAACGTCTGCTTTTCATAAACCGGCTTCAATTTAAATGATCCAATGTCGGGGCGGGTTGGCAGGGTGACTGTAATCGTCCATTGTTTTCCTTTCTTCGGTTCATCTGTCCGCGGAGGTAAGCTGCCGTCGTACACTGACGCGGGTACCGAAGGGGGTACTGAAGTAATGGTCGTCGTTGTGGAGGGCGGCTGTCCCAGTTTCGTGGCGTCGTCGGGAAGGGATTCTAGATCTCGATCCATTGCTTTGCTCAGGCTCTCTCTGGAGCGCTGTAAGAGGGTGAATTCGTGCAGGACGTAACTCCCGAATAGGTTCAGACGGCTATTGTGTCAGGTAGCGGTCGGACGGCGGGTCTCCTCGAACTAACGGCGTCGCGACAGAATTGGAAGCGAGGATGCAAGAAAGATGATCGGGGAATAGTGCGAAGAAACGAAGGTTGGAAGTCGACAGGACTCCCGCTTCATGTTTTTGCGCTGGGTGGCGGATGAATACTGGGAAATTGCGGCGATACCACATAATAAGTTTAAAGGGGGGGGTGGTTAAGCAATTGTCTCGTCGGTGACCGTCCTTCATTTTCATTTGCTCGCGGCAGTCGCAGATATTAAAATATTAATATATTGCACCGGCGCCATTCCAAATCGGGAAGTCGCGCACAAACGGTGGCAGCTGTGTAACGGCGACGGTTGTGTTGCCCGTGTTGTCCAGCAATTTGGCTGGGCTGCCTCGAGTTCCAGTTCCGGTTCCACGCACATTGACCAGCCTGTTGATGAAGTATCGCCGGTTTTATGCTGACAATGGCTGTCTGTCCGTCCACTTCAAGCCATGTTACACAAAGTCGCAGGCCCTCGATTTGGCAATGCTGCCCTTTTCGAGCATACGTATGCTGAATCTAAACCTAAGCTTAAAGCAGCAGCACCAGAGCTGCAAACTATGCAACATAAACCACCCAGCATTGTTGCATAAACCAAGTCAGCAGGATATATTTATAAATCTAGTTCGGGCCCAATAGCTAGTAGCGAGCGAGGATGCGCTCTAACCACTGACCTGTTGCCTTCATCACACCAGAACTTTCTGGGATCAATCCTAAGATATGCGTATACGTACCTAGGTATATACGTTCCTTCGGCATGCCAAACTACTATAGGAAGCCAATAGTATTATGACCAAACTACAAAGAATATGCACACCAAAATCATGTCATTATATCCCATGGTGCTATATCTCATTCGGTTGAGCCTTTGGGATATCCGTCTATGCATCTGCTCACGATAACCTATCTCGACGTAGATATTTTTGGAAATTTTTGAAGTTCTACAACCTCGAAATTGAAATTTCATAGACTAGTCGAGCTCTCAGATAGTACACTACCCATATCACGACCCAGGCAAGGTAATATATGTACTTCCCCTACCCTAGCCCGCGTATATGCAAGTAATCTAGCGAAGCTAGAAGAGCACGTGGTCTCCACCTCCACAAACGTCGATTTGCCTTGTAGCCGATATATTAGAGACACGAGTCAGCGCTACCCTAGCCCCGGTTAACACGTTCCGCATCGAGAGTACCCCTAGCATGGTCTACACAGGAGATACAGCCCTGTTTTCATATTCAGCTCAACAATTTAACTTGGAAACATACTAATTCCGCACATATACTCTGCATGCGTCGATATTACGTATACAATTCGATTAATTCCAGCTGGGGGGGCAACGTCTCCGCTGGGCGAGCTAGGTGTTTCGGGACTGCTTCCCGACAACCAGGGCTACTTTCATGCAGCCAAATATTATAAATCATGCAGTAATGTCGGCAGATGAGCAGAATAACGAAAAGCACCCACGTGATGTTGACTGGTATTGCTCGTCTAGGAGGTAGATGTCGAGAGGTTCTAGACGTCCCCCGCTTGGTAATCCGCACAATAAGCAGGTTGCAGAGCTTGGATGCTGCGGGGTCAAGAGAAGGGCTAGCTTGTCGGGAAAAGCCTAGCTAATCCCAGCCTGCACTTTGAACGGCTGGGAGGCATTCTGCAACATTGTCACTTAGACAATAATATTTTGCAAAATTACTTGCGGTGCTGTTGTAGCTCGTAAACGTCTCATACTCCCAGTAACATGAGAATTATTTGCTGAAGCCGATGATCTCCAAAACTAGATAACAATTTAGATATGTAGATGTAAACTTTAACCGCCTAACCAAGCTGCCGAAATAGTAACAGATAAATTATCAACCATGCGATACAGTCGAACTGTATATTATTGGTGTTTCGTCCAAATAACTAAGTAGGTAACCACAATACATTATAGTAGCTTGAGGCGTCTGTAACAGGAAAATAGCCCGGATATAGCGTGCCGAGACTTTGCTAGCACGACATTAGGCTTCGCTGACGGTATTACCCTAGCTAGGCCTTCGTTTGGTCATAGGATGCACCCTCAGCCGAAGAAGCTTTCGCTGCATAGGATACCTTCATATTTCCACAATCCTACACGTTACAACACGGCCTTGTCGTTGATCTATGCAATGTTCTACGCCCCAAGCAGCGTACGATAGCATATAATATATATCGCAATACTATTTTTCATTCACAAAGTTTTACCCAAAACACGGAGAAGCGTTATGTAGACACTGAATAAAATATTATTGGTGTGAATCGTACGTAAGAACATATATATACAGAGATACACGCATCTACAGCAGCAGTGTAGATAAATGCAATTTGCAAATCCTATTATATTTCCATCTTGCCTCATGGTCCACCGCAGACGCAGCGACTGAACAAGACGACGGCCAAGCCCGCACGCACTTAGAGGCACTGGCTGTAATAAGGGTTGAGCACAGTGCATGTACCCTGTGCACAGGTGGTTGGACCAGTCCAAGTAGCTCCGCCGCACTATTTTACGTTTACTCATTAGTAATGGTCCTTCTGAGCTATAATAATTAACAGTATTTTGTCATTTTGTTTGCTTACCTGGCCATACATGGATTGTCCTCCTCCCGCAGTAGTGGTTCTTGAAGTAGTAGTTGTTGTCCTCGAAGTTGTGGTGGTCGTGGTGGTCGTGCGTGTGGTGGTTCCAACTCCGGGCGTCGTCGTCCGTGTGCTAGTAGTCGTGGTACTAGTGCGCACAGGCGTTGTGGTAGGGTTGTTGTTACCGCTACCGCATGAATAGACAGCTGGGCCAGGGTAGGTGTAGCTGTTAAAATTGGTATAGATATTGACAGTAATGCCTGGGTCGTTTTGGGTGATGTGGCCGGGGATGGAGAACCAAGAAGCAGGAGAACAGCTGCCACTACCGGTGACCTCAAGCTGCAAACAACCAACGTAGAATTGCGGCAGGCCAGCTGGGTAGGGATTGTGGATACCAATCTGCTCGGCACGTAGGAGATATTGACCTGGTGGGACATTTGGGATCACAACATCGAACGATTCTAGTGAATGGGCGATGTTAGTATATATAGCTACGCAGCAGCAGCAGACCAAAGAAAACTAGTTGACATACGTTTCTGAGTAGCATCCCAGTTAACGCTGGAGCCACTGAATACAGGTCCCTATTGAGCCGTTAGAATAGTGAAGTTAACTTGAAACAATAACCATTAGGGTACTGACTCGTTGCTCGAATTTGATCTTATTATTTGGATATTAGGTTAGCAGTTGATATCGATACCAGGTAGATGATCTAACTTCATGGTCTTACCCAATTTGCTCCACTACCGTCCCACGACTGTGCGGTTTGGCCGGAAGGTACGCGGCCCATGTAAAACAAGAGTGGACCATAGTGATACACAGCAGTATCAAGGCCAAGCGTCACCTTGGTTCCAACAGCCACAGTATACGTCTGTGTTGAACCACCAGTCAAGGCACCGACATTGCATCGCAGGTCAGTGCTGGTGAGGTCAGTGACGGGTGAGTTATAGTTGGTGTTCGTCCGGAAATATTGATAAGTGGGGCCGCCATTGAGAGTCTGCCAGATATCTGATAGTGGGTAGGATTTTAGTTAGATATTCAGTTGAGAGTGAACTGTATGGAACGTCTAGCCCTCTAAATGTATGCTTACAATGAGCAGACACGGTCTGGAACAGCAGAGCGCTGCTGGCGAGGGTTGTAGAGAACTTCATTCTGTAGGGCGAATTCAATTCGCTAAAAAGTTATATCAATACTATCAAAGTAAGATAGACAAGATTTTCGGATACACCAAGGCTACAGGCGCTAGTGAGTTGAGAAGAGGGAATATATGTTGGAAGCGGCGGGCACCCGTTCTTATAAAAGCTGGGGGGAAGCGTGCTGTAGATGATAGTGCCTAGATGCCTAGCTAGATAGGGTCCCAAATTGCAACATGGTCCGAGCTACTCCACAGCTGCAATATCACCCTCCAAGTCAAGAAATTTAATATATCTTTGCCGAGTACCGTGCGACTAACTAAAACTTGGAGATTCCAGGATAAGGAGAACGAGGCTTCGGCTATGATGACGCCGACTTTTGCAAGCTTACAAGGTTGCGGTCAGCTGCCCATCTTTTGGACGATATCTTTCTGGCGGTTGTGAAAGTTAAAGCAAGCCTCCAAGGGCTGTTACACCATCCGAATGCATGTCGAGTGCCTGTTTGACGTTTCGAGGCCCACAATTCCCGGTAAACTTGGCCGTAATCCCGTACCCATGCACTCTCGGGTTGATTCAAGATTTATCCCGCTCCCTAGTGCGTTGGAGTTTTGGTGTTGCAGGCCTTTCCTTTCGCCATTTCTGAAACGAACATTTCTACCTCACCAAGCTCATCTTGAAGTGCTGACAGGACGAAAGGCCCAGAGATTCGGCCGGCAGAATTCAGATATCTGAAACTTCGAGTCGTCGCTCAATCAAGTGTTCTTCCGGGTAAAATCCTTTTAAATTAAAGTCAGCAGGCGTGTTCCTGCAGGCGACTGGTACCTGTCCGGCTGCTGACTTCAGCCGATAATTTATACCGAGTATTCGAAACTTGGCACTCTTCAAAGCCAGGTAAGTGATGCGCCTAGCTTTGCAGCTTTTTCACTCTGGAAAAAAGAACTTCTTCCGGAAGGATATGATGAACGGGATGTCGACCAGATTAACGTTGCGGATAAAAGAGCTCGGAGAATTGATCGGTTGGTGTATGCAGTGTGATTGAGATCTCGAGATGGATGGCGTTTGAGAGTGTCGACGACATGTCTCTCTGAGCACACTGTGTTGTCGAGACATCGCACGAGGCCGACTATTAAAGCAGTCTCAAGTGGCACCATCTTCGAGGAACAACCTGGCAGCCCTCCTCATTTCATTTCAGTTCCCATTTTGCCAATATACGCTCCTGTCCAGTGCGGTGAAGCTTTTCCCAAGCCAAGTTCGAGGCCTTCTAGTTAGCCTGTCAGTCCCTGGCAATGTCTCCGATCATCTCTTCTGGAAGCTCTGGCCCTGTCCACTCCCATTCGGGCCATGCGACCCCCAGTTTGGCTCAGCTCCGCCCGTCGGCCGGTTTGCACCGCATAGTCGCAGCACCAGCCAATGGCTGGAGTCCACGAAGGACGACGACAAGGCCCTAGACGATCGCTGGTTGGTCTCGCCGCCGACCGACCAGGCGATCATGCAGGTCATCATGGCTGGAGTGTCGAGCTAGGTGGAGAGAGGCAAACCGAGGCGATTCGAACCATCCCCGGTTGTGCCAGTCAGGGGAACGAATCCGCATTCCGATCTCCTCATCGCATCGCTCGCTCGCTCGCTATAGCTGCCCGGATATATATATAAGTATATATTAGATGTCATTGTCGCTGTTGACCCCTGGATCCACAAGGTCGTTTTAAAACCAAAATTACAAGATGCAGAACAACACGATGACAACCACCACCACCACTACCATTACCACTACCACCGCCACCGCCGAGACCGAAACCGAACCCGAAACCGAACAGGAGCAAGCCTTGTCCGAAGTAGCCTCGACTCCAGGAAGCATCACCATGACCGGTGGAACCAGCAGCAGCAGTGGAAGTACGACGGCCATGGCTCTCCTGAGTTTACAACTCCCTGAGCCTGCGGATAGCACGCCTCGACATAGAGCCGACTCGATCCAGAGCGCTGCGAGCACGATCTACCTAACTTCCCGCAGCATCTCCCATCGGCCTTCGCTCGAGGAAGTCTTCAACACCCGAGTATCTTCGGGCTCCATGTCTCGACCGGTATGTTGCCTAGTACTGTTAATCTTACCTACCAGCGGCTAATAACGCGTGAAAAACGGCATCAGGTAACGCCAACGGCTCGCAAGCTCAGTCTCTGCGAGGATCTCTTCTCGACACCGCCGACGCTCCGCAAGCCCCTTCCCAGAGCCATTCTCCCGCCTCCAACCCCACACCCTGACTTCCAGACATGCGAAACTGTCACTATCGTACCAAATTCCGACGTTGCCCTGTTGGTCGGCCAACCACATTCCCCGGAGCGACGCAAAGTTCTCGCGTCGTCGCACATTCTGACCATCGCCAGCCCCTATTTCCGGGCGTTGCTCGCGCCTGATCGCTTCAGCGAGGGCATTATGTTCCAGCAACACAAACACATCGAATTGCAAATGTTCGAAGACGATCCCGGCGCCGTCGTTACAGTTTGCGACATCTTGCATTTGCAAAGCAGACGAATCCCGCCAAGTCTAAGCGGAGATCAGCTCGCTGAAGTCGCCATAGTGCTGGACAAATACGATTGCGTTGATGCCGCCTGGGCCTGGACTAGACTGTGGATGTCCGGCGACACGGCGAAGGTCGAATTGGAGGAGGACGGCGGGAGAGGAAACGATAGCGTCTCAGGAAACGCTATCAACCTGATGATCACCAAAGAAAAGGACTTGCTTTCCAAATGGCTTTTCATTGCTTGGGCATTCAAGGACGCGGCAGTGTTTGAGATGTGCGCAAACGCTCTCTCGTGGAAGCTGTGCGAGGGTGAACAAGAGGACGATGATTTTTTCCAGAGACTCCCCGAGTCTTTACAGCGTAAGCTCGAAATTCCCAATACAATTACCCTAGTTATATAAAACGCTAAAAACTGTTATTTCTGCAGGCGACTTGGTTGAAACCCGACGTTCATGCATTTCAAGTCTGTATGATTGCACACAAGGATTTATCGACAAGTTCGTCGATCCGGTCTGTGATGTGGGGATCCAGTCATTTTACTACAGGAAGCAAAGCCCCCGAGATTGCGATTCTCGAGTGTTGGGAACAACACTCAAGGGACTACGAGAGGCCGAGCTCTATCCACTTGTCAAGATAGCCAAGTGGGATCGGACGGCAGCGGAACTGCTTGGAGACCTCCGGGCCGTCGGGCGCAGCATCTTTGGTGCAGATGAGCATCACCATGATATTACGCCTGAAATGATATTCTTGGAGGCGCTGGATTGTGCTCGAGAGAGCATGCGAAAGTTCAAAATGGAGGGCTACACGAGATGAGTTTCCTTTTTGGTTGAATCACGATTAAATGAATCGAACGACGGTTTACGACGGAGTGCATGGCATGACGGTTTGATATTATGATTATTATTACTGCTACTACTGTAGCTAGGGAGTTAGACTGCATGAGTGGCTTGACGGTGTTTTTTAAGGTTCCTTTTGGCCTATCTTTTGGTTTCCACTCATTCTGCTGATAGCATGACCGGTTGGGGCAGGGGGTTCTCGGGGCGAGGGGCATCTCCTTCGGACGGTGATATTTACTCTCTATTAATCGTATACAATTTGTATCAAATTGCAGCTATAGTTATTATTATATATAATATAGGATTGCTATTTATTAGTTTATATAGTATTAGAATTGATATCTTCGAATAGCATCTTAAGTTATATTTTCTTGGCAATTACAATTTGGGTTTGTGTGATTGGTCCGGGGTCAGGCAATCAGCACATGCCTTGTATGGCACCGCCAATGAGGTCAGAAAATTTTGGGTGTGCGGCCATCCGAAACCGAGGTCAACACCGCCAGCTCGACAATATTCCGACGAGAAAATAACGCCTTCCACTAAACATCTTCTTTACGCAGACGACACCGCAATTCACCACTATCGAGGCCGCCTTCCACGACAGCACTCGATACTTCGCCAATTGTTAATTATAAATAACTTGACCAGTCTATAATTTTTGACTGGCGGCAGTCTTCGTCGTGTGAAAATGGCAGCCCTCCGCCAGACTCCCCTCCGGCTGCTCGCCTCGTCGAGTATCCGACGAGCGACTTCCTCCCCGACAATTCTCAATGCCACCCGCAGCCTCGCCTCGCTCGCTACCAATCCCGACTCGGCGTCTCCCGCACCAAAGAAGCAGCCGAATTTCAAGAAATTCCAGATCTACCGCTGGTCGCCTGATGAGCCGACGAAAAAGCCGCACATGCAGGAATACACGCTCGATTTGAACGAAACAGGACCCATGGTGCTCGATGCATTGATTCGGATAAAGAATGAATTGGACCCGACATTGACTTTCCGGCGAAGCTGCAGAGAGGGGATCTGCGGGAGCTGCGCAATGAACATTGAGGGAACGAATACGCTGGCCTGTCTGTGTATGTAGCTAGTTATAAAACCCACTTCTATCCCTTCTCATGTGCCCTCGTACAAGGGCCAATTACTTCTATACAACATCTAGTCTACCCTGTGGGCTTGCTTTTGCTAACGGAGAATGAATAGGCCGCATAAACAAAGATGCTTCCCAGACCACGCGGATATACCCACTGCCGCACATGTACATCGTCAGAGATCTCGTCCCGGACCTGACCAACTTTTACAAGCAGTACAAATCGATCAAGCCGTACTTGCAGCGAAAGGAAATGCCGGAGGACGGCAAGGAGATTCGTCAAAGCAAGGAGGATAGGCGCAAGCTAGACGGGCTGTACGAGTGCATTCTGTGTGCGTGCTGCAGCACCTCATGTCCGAGCTACTGGTGGAACCAGGAGGAGTACCTTGGGCCGGCAGTGTTGATGCAAGCTTATAGGTAAGACTCGCATCTTTAGTTTTTTTTTTGTCTTCCTTTTTTTTCCCTTTGTTGGTTGGTGATAATGTGGTACTGATATTATATTATATAGGTGGCTCGCGGACTCGCGTGACCAGATGGGCGGCCAGAGGAAGGATGCGCTTGACAATAGTATGTCGCTGTATCGCTGCCATACGATTATGAACTGCGCCCGCACGTGTCCCAAGGGATTGAACCCGGGTCTAGCGATAGCTAAGATCAAGAAGATGATGGTTAAGGGCGCTTGATTGCATTGGGTAAGAACACCACAGGCACTTGCGACGACCTGATTTATAGTCGTGCGAGTAAATGTGGGGTGGTGGTCTCGGTGGCGACGGTGATGACGGTGAAGTGAAGTTGAATGACAATCGTGTAATACCTAGCCTCTGATATTCAGTCTGAAATTGTTCATTGGGGTTACTAGCTTGAGTTCTCCTGTCTCGTATCATAACTCTTTCGTGTTTTTTACGAGACTACAGTTCTCCCTGCTTTTACTTTATTTTTTATATATAACCGCCGCTTGTACAGTGCTTCTTGAAGCGTACTATTTACCACTGACAGTTATAATGAGAACCATACCCTCTGCATGAAAATCGAGATTGCTGGATTTTTCCGACACCTGGTCATCCTAGAATTTACGCACAGGCATGCATGCTGATGAGGTTTGGGATATAATTGGTGCTCGAACAAGCGCAAGTCTGGCTGCGAGACCCACTTTGAATTATGTGCCATGCGGGTGCTAAGGGGCGAAAACCCAGGTCCGTTGATTACCTGATCATCCTGCATAGATGGTTACCTACGAAGCTACAGGACTGGAGATACAAATACGAAGTACTTCGAGTATTTCCCTCGACAAGTAGCGTAGAGGTACACCATGGCCACGTGATCCAACTGTCAACCCTGTCCGCTCTAACTTTGTCGAACACATACGTCGTTCGGGAAAATAAATTATTCCGTGCATATGCACGTTCGAAGGATCTCAACTGGACGCCTTGCCACTAGCGGCTTGCCACGGATGGTCGAAGCGTAGGTGGCAGATGTCCCTGTACAACCGGGTACGCAGCCGTTGCCCTCGCATGTCGGTTGAACCTTGAGCTAAAATTTTGTGGAACTGAAATGAGGGCTTGAGAGGCGGGTTTTGACTGTATTATTATAATGCTCAGTTTGTGTTCGAACGATGGAGGGTATGATCTCTTTCTGCATCTACTTGGTAGATATATGAGTGGGGCCTCCAGGCAAAGAGGTGTGTATATATTCACCCGTATTATTATAGTAATCGGAAATATACCAGCATGTTATCTCTTGAGCTCTCGACTTCTGTCAAAGCTCAGGCTGCGGACTTGCTCGATCTCTACCCACGAAACTTGAACTCTAAAGACAAAAAAACTCCTTCCTGCAGCATTTTGCAGAACCTCTCAGGGAAATTTTTGCCGTTTCAGGCAGCCCCCCCCGGCAGCAGAATCTCTCGGTTCCTGGATTCCGGGACAGCAAAAAATGGCTGCCTTCGGTTCAAGACCCTCGCTCGTGCCCACCGGCCCCACTCTCTGGCCTTCCAACAGCGAATCACCGCTGCTTGCTGGGCGGCACCCCAATCTCAACAACGGCGAATACATGGCCATCGATATGCGCATGCACGCGAGACTTGGTTCTGGAAGTATTTCATGCTTTGCGGTATTGTCGACGAAGAGCTAACGTCAGCGCGATCGCTGCAGCTTACACTTCGTCCACCGGCTTCGCCTGTCTGTGCAACCGCTTGTCTCGAGCGGTATCTCTACATGCATCCATATTGTGATAACTGCACACCACCATCACTCGCATTTTCTGCTGGAATTCAAGGTTTCAAGTAGAGATATGCTTCGAGACCACGAGAACCTAATTTCCAATGCAGAAAAGCTACATGTCCAAGCCGCGCACACTCACATTCCGCCTAACCGTCCTATCAGAAGCGGAATTGATATCAGAACTCTAGCTTTCGAGCCCTGGACGCGACCATTGTGGGAACGATCAACCCTTGTCCTGAGGAACGCTGTTCACATCAGACCCATGTCGCTTTTAGACCTTGTGGCACCTCGGATTGGGTATCGCGATAGTCACAGCCGTGCAAAAAAAGAACGAAAAGGAGGCCAGCACTCTCAAGCGCAGCGGATTCGGGGGAACAGACAAGGGCAAGCAAGATCTCCATAAGCTTACTGGTCCTTCGTCTTTTTTTTCCCTTCATTCCCATCCCGCGTGGGGTCCCTCTTTAAGCCTATTCCGGAGCGCTGGCCTTTGGTCCTTCTTTCTTTTTTTTTTTTTGGGTTCCGTTTTTAAGGCCCAAGTGACTTCTTTCCTGACTCAGCTTTGCCCTTGGAACGCAACGCTATGCAAGCACCACTCTACTTTCTGTAGACGGACGCTGGATTGGAACAAAAGTATACCAGGGTCTCTCAAAATTTCTCGGACCTCCCTTCTCTTCAGTTTCTGTCTCGTATTTGGCTTATACGGTCGAGCGTAAGATCTATCCACCCCTATCCTAGCAGGCATGACTGCCCTATAATGCTTCTTCTCCCTCTTTTTTTGGACTTTGTTTTCGTTCCATATACGTTCGTCACGGGGACTACCTGCTAATCAAGGGAACTCTTTGTGCGCTATAGCCAGGGAATTTAAAACAGACCCTCAGCCGCAGGCCGTATCTAATACGGTCTCCACGATTGAATTTAGGCCCGCGGCAACTACCCGACTCCAGCAGAAGATATCACAAACGTGGCCCTGAATCCTATTATATCTCCACGACCACCCCGATCATTCAACTCTGAAAGCCATCACCCATCCCTCTAACCGATCCAGCGTCGGTTTAACTACGCGAGAGCAAAAGATGCATTTCAGAAGACCCAAGCTCCAGCTGGACCCGCTGCCGGCGACATACGCCCCGTCGAACAAATGGTCGAACAAAGGTTGGATATTCTCCGCACAGTTTACTATCCGAACCTTTAGTTCCCGAAAACGGGATCCGGAATTGAGAGGAAGGAAAATAGTCGTGGCTAACCGGATCCGAATGGGAACGTAGACATGGACCCCGTCCCTGCGGAGTTGCGGACTTGGCGGTGGTATCATATTGTTGGTACGTGGAGCGAGCAGTTCGGAACCCTATTGATGCAGAAAGCAGACTGACAAAAAAATGGTATTATCGCAGCTTACTGGGTACATAAACCTCTCTCCAGACATGAAATTATATCGATGGCGTTGGATCCAATATGGCTAACGTAAACTGTCGCATGCGCATAGATCTCGGATGCATTTAACGTGTATGAACTCTCCTGGCGATACACCAAATTAAGCGGCAGGCGTCGCGGAGACGGCGCGCCAACATTGATGGCAGTACAACTGACGGGACGACGTGCTTTTACAGACCGACGTGGCAATTGGCATCGGCTATGATAGCTGTCGGGCTTGGATTCAAAGCTTCTATTGCGTATGTCAGAGGTTTCATTTTCTTAAATTTTTACGTAATGCGATTGTGTAGGTGCGACAACACATTTTTTGTGCTAACATGCGGCAATGCAGTGCGATCGTTGTAGGACAAGTAAGAATACGAAAAATGATACTCCTTGGGCTTCGCACCTGATATAGTGGGTTTCTAACGCGGTGTTATTTAGTTGTTCATCTCGATCCCGATGACGCTACATGGATGGATTGGCGCAAAACTGCACATACCCTTCCCGGTGCTTGCGCGGTCGAGCTTTGGGTTCTACTTTTCGTACTTTCCGATTGTATCGCGGGTGATTCTGGCTTGCTTCTGGTATGTATTCTTCTTTTCTTTCTTTCTTCTATCAGTGTCTATCGTTACATATTTCCGCTAACTCTACGTAGGTTCGGTATCCAGACAACGACGGGCGGGAACTGCGTGCGCGAGATAATCAAGGCGATATGGCCGAGCTTCGCATCGTTCCCGAATCACCTACCTGAGAATGCGGGCACTACAAGCCAAGGGATGCTCTGCTACTTCCTCTACTGGCTAATTCAGTTCCCCTTCCGTACGTTATTATACCTTTCGTATCCAATAATATTGGGGGCCTTTAGTCGACTGTTTCTAATAATGCTAGCAGTGCTCGTCCACCCTACTAAGATCAGGTACCTATTCATCTTAAAGGCCATCCTGACGCCTATCTGCGGCATATGTTTGATGGCATGGGCATTCCACAAGACTGGCGGTGGTCCCATCTTCTCTGACGCGGCGACATTGCGCGGCAGCGCTGCCGCCTGGCAGTGGCTCGGGGGCCTGAATTCGGTTCTTGGGAACTGGTGTAAGTGCAAGCTAGCAGGAGTAGGAGCGTACGGTTATATCGATTTAAGCTAACGAGGTGTCTAGCTACCCTTGCTGTCAACATTGGTGATTTCACGAGATACGCCCGTAGCCCGCGAGAGCAATACGTCCAGGTAGGCACCTCCCCGCCATCTACACAGTGAGAGTATTCATTGACATCTTGCGCCAGCCATTCATCATTCCCCTAGCTTTCACGTTTATTTCGTTCATGGGTATCTCAGTCACCTCGGCATCCAACGTCATCTACGGCAAATACTACTGGTAACCCCACCATTCAAAACTTCACCCTTGAAAATACGGCGCCATTGCTAATATCTTTCCTATTTGTAACGCTAGGGATCCTCTCGAGTTAATCTCTCTCTGGGGTAACAGTCCCGGCGAGCGCGCTGCGCGCTTCTGGTGCGCCTTTTCGTTCGCCCTCGCCACTCTGGGCACCAACATTGCCGCCAACTCGATCTCTGCAGGGAACGACTTCAACGCGCTGTTGCCCCGATACCTGAACATTCGGCGCGGCAGCGTGCTATGCGCGTTCATCGGCGGGTGGGTGCTCGTACCGTGGTATATACTCGCGTCGGCGCCACGGTTCCTCAGTTTTGCGGGCGGGTATACGGTGTTTCTTGCACCGATCGCGGGTGTTATCACTTCTGATTTCTTTCTGGTGAAGAAGCGGAAGGTTAGCGTGCCGGAGATGTATCGGCCGCATGGGATATACAAGTACTCTGCGGGTGTTAACTGGCGAGCTTGTAAGTGCCTTCTCTCCTCTCTTCGAGCATTCACTGCTTTATTCCCCCCTCCCATTTGTTCACCTTGCTGTAGATGGATGACGGGCTCGAGACGGTAAACGTAGACGTAGACATGCATGCATGCTAACGAGTATTTGTGTTTTCTTTTCTTATAGTGGTGGCTATGCTCGTCGGCTGCGTTCCCTGCTTCCCGGGCTTTCTACATAACATCAACCCTACCATCGGCGGTAACGGCGTGACCTATATGTTCAGCATCTCATGGATTTACGGATACTTTGTCACGATTTTAGTCTACTGGATCCTCTCCACGCTGGCGCCGGACAACGCATCGATGCTGCCTGCGATGGTGTATGATGATGTAGGCAGGTATCCGGACCAGGAGTCGATCGAGGGGATTGGGTCGGACGGGTCGCAGGAGAAGGAGAAGGGTGGGCAGACGACGGCGGCTAGGGTCGTCGGGGAGGCGAAAGGGCCGTCGTCGTTTTAGCCGGGAACAGTTTTTAATCTTTTTTTTTTTGTTATATATGGGCTTGTTATCATGTTGTTGGATATTCATTCTATTGGCCTGTTTGCGTGGTTTTGCCTTTCACTTGAGAGGTAATATATATTGTGGATATGGATGGATGGATGGTTAATATATATAAGTAACTACTTACTAAGTACTTAGTGGGTACATAATGTTGGGATACATTTGGGGTTTCGTGGGTCGATTGCACAATTGTAGGCTGTAATGCTGATCGAGCGTTATATGGAGTGAGTGCTTTATATGAGCCGGGAATACGGCTTGCAAAACTAGCGGGGCTGTATGATTATTACTATTACTACTATATATCATTATTGTTAATTATTGATACACTTAGCTAAGGTTTGAACCTATACTCGGGTTGGCACGTATAGAACCATAATTACGAGAAAATTGCCATATAAAAGCTGATGAGAGAGAGAGAGAGAGCATTGAGGATAATTCAAAGGTTACCGGAAGTCAATTAACTTTCCACACCTCACTGCACTCGATACTATTGTAGGCCACTAAAAGCCAATGTGCGCGCGTTTCTATACGTCGGTAAAATCAAAAAATCCCCAGTGCTGTGTGGGTATCTATTGGTAGCTAAAAAGGCCAACATAACAATGATATCTCAAGCTCCACCAATCAAATCGCATAGCCGAAGAAACTTAACATCCCTCTCCGCGGTATGTAAGGCAAGCGCGCAGCAGCAGATATGTTACATGACGTAATAGGGTATGAAATATATACACTGAAAGATCCTTGAAAAGGAAAAAAAAGAAAAGAAAAAAAAGAAAGAAAAGAAAAAAAGTCAAGAAGTTGAAGGAAAAATGAAATAGAAAAAAAAGAGTCCCGAGGGAGGCTTGTTTTACTGTGCTTGCGTGTAGTAGCATCGAGCTAACTAGTGGCTGACAGGTTGGATATAGTCAGATCCGAATATAGTAGCGGACTCGACAAAGTTGAAAGCCTCCCCAGTGCTCTCTCGTTGGTTCCTTCATGTGGAGTTTTGTAGAGACGTAGAAATAGAAAACAGATTTTGCTGGTGCGTTAAATGGTAAGAAAGCTCGTCTCGATAGTGAATCCTGTGAATGTGTAGCTTTCGGTTTGCTGAAAGATGTAAGGTGCGTGCGCGTGAGTATAGTATGGTGCCGTTTCGAGTATCGTAAGTAGTAAGTGGGTTGGTGTGAGTGAGTGAGTAGTGGGTGAATGAGTGTCGCGTGGGACGGTGCAAATCCAGCGCGTGGGCCCAGTTCAGGACAGTGCAATTCAATTCAATTCGGTTCGAGCAGAGCGAGGCCTGCCTGTCGCTCGCTCGCTTCCCGGCTCTACACCTCCCTCTCAAGCCAGGGATTTCTTTTTATCTTGTTTTTTCGTTCGTTGTAAAATAAAAAAAAATCGAGGGTAGTAAAATCCCAGAATCCAGGTTCATCCACCCGAACGGGCCGACCAAATCCAACCCAGGGTTACCTCGCCGAGTGTGTATATACGGGTGCGCGTATATATCCGAAAACGGGTTTGTGCACATCTTGTACATGTGCATGTAACGGTAGAGGGGAAACAATCAATCTACACTAGCGGCGAGAAGGCGATCGCGCGGCCGCTAGCCCTGCGCTTCTTGAGGCAGAAGAGGATGAGGGATAGGATGATGATGAGGAGGACGAGGCCGCCGAGGGCGACGCCGAGGTGGAAGGTGAGGCTGCTGGTGTCGATATTTGCCATTTTGTTGAACGATTTTCTCGTAATGTAGGGGTATACCAATAGCGGGTTCGGATCAACGTCTTGGTGTTGCTAGCTGCGATAGTCGAGTAGACTGATTTGTTCTTCTCCTGGCGATGAGAAAGAGATGGAAAGGAGGTAGAGGTAAGTAGATAGGTGGGTACCTAGGTAGGTATAGGTATATTGACGGGGTATTTGGCTGGAATTGCAAATCTGGAATGCAGTGGATTTTTCGAATGCGAAATGTAATGCTCCGAGGCGAAGGGAAAGCAGGAGAGCGAGAAAGCAAGTGAATAGAGAGAATCGAAACTATGAAATGAAGGAAGGAAGGTGAGAAATGAATGAAGGCTGGCCAGCACTCCTGTAACACGACAGACACTGCGAGAAAAGAAGAACAGAGGGAGAGAGGGAGAGGGATAGGAACGAAATGCGCTCCGTACCAGCGCGGCCAAAGTAAGCTCGAGAGTAATACAGCGACGCAAAAGCCGTAATGCCCAGACAGCCAGAAGGATCGTACAGTCAGCAGTTGCAACCACCACCACACATCCGCGGAAGAACAGAAAGTGGAAAAAAAAAGTGAGTGAGTGAATGAAGGAAAAAAAAAGTGTCTGTCGCAGCTGCCGGAAAAGGGAGGGTGAGTAGGACGCAAAGTGGACGGTTGTCTGCCGCGTGCTGTTTCTGCTGCTTGAAGCACCGAAGCGGGCGGTCGCTTGGCGGGGCAGGCACAGGCACATCGCTCTCTTCATCCCTTAATATATCACAACTGTTTCGGCTCGAGGTGCCAACCCGGTTGGCGGTCGCTTGGCGAGCAGCTCGAAGGGGCTGTGCAGCCGTGCCATTTCGATCTCTCGTCATTACTCTGAGAGGAGCTTCAATGCTGATGATTGCTGTGGATTAAATTGCCAAATAAAACCATCCGAGTATTTGTGTACATGTACATGCAAGATTCGATATTGTCAGATCCATGCGGCATCATAGTGTCCCAGCTCTGTCGGCATCCAACGATACCCAACTTCCACTCCCTCCACCGCTGCCGCATGCCGCACCGCCGTCAGCTCGCCTACCCCAGGCGCCTCCCGCGTCTCCAGCAGCCCACGCAGCTCCTTTGCATGAGGTAGCCCCGCCGCGCCTTCAAACCCCTCCCGGCCGGGTATGCGCCCCAGCGATACGATATACTTCATCACGGCCGCCAGGCTCACATGAACCTCCCAGCTGCCGCCCTGCGTTATGCGTCGATGCATTGCGGCCAGGATGCCCAAAGCGAGAAAGTACCCAGCCGTGTGGTCGAGCGCCTGACATGGCCACCGTTTGAACTTCCCGCCAGTAGCAGCACCAGCTGCACCAGCAGTAGTAAAAGCAGTTTCCTCGTCGCCGGTGTAATACGCTGCTTCAGAGCAATTGACGCCGGAGCATAGCTGCACCATCGAGTCGAATCCGCGACGGGACGCCCACGGACCTTCCTCGCCAAATGCATTCAGCGAGGCGTAGACTATTCCGCCGGGATTGATGCGAGCCACCTCAGCCGGCAAGAACCCTTTGCTCGCTATCGCGCCCGGGCGGAACGACTGGATGAAGACGTCGGCGGTGGAAAGCAGGTCGCGGAGCGTGTCTCTGCCGCTATCGTCGCGCAAGTCGACAAACGCAGATCGCTTTCCCCGGGAAGTGTCAATGTCAATTGCAGGGAGGGAAGGCAGGTGCGGGCCATGCAGCCAGAGGACGTCGGCGCCATGAGCGGCGAGAGCGCGGCCGGCGACGGGGCCTGCTATCACGCGAGAGAGCTCCGCGACGCGCAGGCCTTGGAGGCACGAAGCTGGGTTCGAGTTCTCCCCATTAAAGGTAGCGGGAAGGCCAGCTGGTGCATCACCGATCCGGCGCAGGGTGATCGGGAAGTCTGGCAGTGCAGCGGCGGCAGGTCGCGAGTTCCAGCCGCCTGGTGTGCGAAGGGCGTAGATAACAGCGCCGTTGTTGCTGGCGATAGTTTCGAGCTGTACTGCCCTGAAGCGTTTGACCTGCGCTGCGATGGCGGATTTATTCTCGCAGTCATCGGGCAGGCGGAGGATGCGGAGGGCGGCGCGGGCGTGATTGGGGAAGTTGGCGTGGATGCCGACGATGCGGTTGTCTGACGTCTCGTAGGTGCCTGATACAGGGCCCCATAGCTCGCGCGGCGGAGCGTCTTTGAGCGTGATGAAGTTCTCGGAGCGGTATTCGATGGTGGCGTGGACGGAATCTACGGAGACGGGGGCAATGCGGCCGTCAGCCGTGCGGTGGGAGCGAATGAGGGAAGCGGCGAGAGCGGTGGCGGATATAGCGGCGGGTGGGAGTAGAGAGAGCCTGTAGCTGGAAGGGAGAGTGTGCGCGGGACCGGTGAGGCGGAGGAGAGACTCGTCGAGGGCGGCGAGCGGGAGGTTGAGGGTGGACCAAAGATCGCGAACGACGTCTCTGGCAGCGAAGGACGCCCGAGCCATCGTTTGCCGAGTTGTGTTTTATATATGAAGTTCTTCGTCCGAAGTCGAGATACCTCGGCTGAAAGAAATGAATATGTGTTGTGTGTTGCCAAGCCCGTTGATCGCAACGCACCAATGAGACAGCGCCAAGCATTCCCGATTTAGCTGCTTTGACATGGCGTCCCTTTCTGCCTCCGTTTCACAGCATCGATAATCCCGCCGTCTAAATTCCAAAGGATCACAATACCTCGCTGCCCGCAGCCTTGCCGACAGAATCAAAGTCCATCAGGATGCCCCTCCCGGCCTCACCTCATCTCGCATTCGCATCTTTATCCTCCTACCGACGACCGACCGCTCTACCTAGCTAGCGAGCGAGCAAGCACAGCATCCCGATACCGCATATCTTATCGGATATCGATACGCGAACTCGAATTCGATAAACACGATACACAAAGCGAAAAAAAAAGAAACCCCATGCGCATGCGCGTGCGCGCCCGATCACGAAGCTAAGCTTAGGGCGTCCGTCCGTCCGTCCGTCGTACGTCGTACGTCGTGGGCCACCGGTTCGCCTGGGTATCAACCTGGGTACAACTAAGCGCGCATGTCTGCACCAGCTGCCACCAGCGCCGAAGAGCCGCTCCCGCCCAAGGCCGACTTCCCCACGAGGCGGCTCTCCCGCTCGTCGGTCCACGCTTACAACTTTGCCTACCCGGTATGGGCAACCGGTTTACCTAACGCATCATCCACGGGGGAATCCGCGGCGGCTGCATCCCGGGTAAGCAATTCGGGTCCCACGACGGATGATGGTGGCGCCGCCGACGTCACCGATGCACAAGTACCGGCGTTACCGCGGCCGCCACCAGCAGCAGTAGTGAGGCGCGGCCTGGGGGACCACAGCGGCGATGAAGGCATCTTCATTTCTACGAATCTCAACAATCCGGCCATCATATATGGAGAAGTAGCCGCGGATGCGGATGCGAATGCGAACGCAAAGGGGAGCACATATCCTCTCCACGACATCGCTGCTGACGGAACGGTAGATGCGACTACACCAGATGAAGACCACGATGGCGTCCGTCGGTTTACAATCCCCTTTCTCAATACCACCATCCCGCGCCGCCAGCGCCAAGAATCTAAATCAAATCCATACGCTCCAACCGCACGCACCAAACTCACAGCCCTGACGCACACCTCCGCCTACGGTGCCAAGGTCTTCCTCTACCGCAGCGCTACCACCTTGTGGAACCTCCCCGAACACACCGTCCGTCTCGTCCGCTCGGTGACCAAGCCACGCAATCATCCGCCTGCCGGAATCGCTAGTGCAGCAGCGACAGCGACAGCGACAACGACAGCATCACCCGACACTAGATTTAAAAAGACCATGCGCTGGCTGTTCAAGAAGGAGCACGGACATGTACTCACCATGCTGGCTTACCTGGCGCTGAATGCGACATTCGCGTATTGGGTGTGGGTACAAACGGACGTGTATCTTCACCCGCACCGATGGCGAACGCGCAAGGCCCTGACGTCGAGTCAGGGGACCTGGACGACGTTTAAGAGCGTGCAGTTATGGATGTCGATTATGCTGGGGATATTTAACTCTGGTGGGACTATAATTGCAATGTTGGGGATCGGGTATATCGTGGTATGGGTGTCCCGTGTAGTGAAAGGCGGGTATAAGGCTGCTGCGACGAAGATGGGGAGGCCGCCACCGGCTGAGTCGACGAGGCCGGCTGCGAATAGCCGTGCGGCGGTCCTGGGCGGTGGGAGAGAGATGAGGAGGAAGAAGATGCGGGATCAGTGCTTTTTGACGGTGTTTTGCGTGGTTGTGCTGGCGATGATTGTGTGGCCGTTGGTGGCGACGCTGGCGGCTCCGCCGAGGAGTAGGGTGTATGCATATCCGGGAAGATGTGGTCAGGGGAAATGGGATTTCAGGGCGCGGCTGGATGGGAGGGTTGAAGCGGGGAATCTGACGAAGGGGAGGGTGGAAATATGGGATGCGAGGTCGGGAGTGATGTATGGGAGCTTTGTGACGGATGGGTATGTGAATGCGTCATGGGCGAGGACACCGGAGAGGCTGACGTTGCAGAGGACGGCGGACAGGCCGGCACCGTTTGCAAATGTGTATGTGCAAGAGGTGGCGGTGAGGTTTCCGTATGTGCGAACGGAGTGGGAGAGAGCCGGGTGGGCGAGCATGGGGGATGTGAGGAGGGAGCTCGGGGGGAACTACTCGGCGACGGTGGTGGATCCCGTGGAGAACATTACAAAGGTGGTGACCGGGGAGTTTCCATATCTGGAGGATGGGAATGGGCTGAGGATTGACGGGCTGGCGCTGGTGCCGGATGTTCGAAGGACGTGGCGGTCCGTGGCCAACTCGCCGGGAGGATGCGCTTGGGGGCCGGATGCACGGTTGCTGGAGAACGAGGATGTGACGGCGAGGGATCCCGGGAACGGCAACGGGACCGGGAACGTGGTACTGGAGACAGACATGACAAAGTTCGGACGGTGCGCAGAGCTGACGGTGTGCATGAACCGACGCCTGAGCGGTGGAGACGAAGAGGAGCGGCGGGAACTAGACGCACTGCTGGTGGTGCCGCTGGCACTGTTGCTAGCGGAACAGATTCGATGGGGGAGCTGCTGCGGCGATGGCTGGGTGGCGGCTAGCGACTGATTGATAGATGACGGTGGTGATGATGATGATGATGTATGTATATATTAATTGTCATGAGTTTGGTGTTTTGGTGTTTTTAGTTTTGGGGGGATGGGACGGAGCGGCAGCAGGGATTGGCGAGCTCTTCGTTCGTACGACGGGCAGCCGATATATCCCTCAGCAGCGTGTATAATAATAATAATAATGTTTATATCAAATAGCGTGGGGTGCAGCAAAAGCTTAGCTGCGAGCCGGCTGGGCATCCAATCGGGCAGCTGTGCTTGGAGTCTGCGTCCCCGGTTCGAGTGCTGGATCGTGTCGGCAGACCGGATGATGGATACGCTGTGCAAGCATGTGTCTGTCGGTGTATGTGCATGTCTGTGTAGGGTGTCGGGTGTCTGTCGGTGGATGCTCGCGTAGGGCAATGCAATGCACGATTCGATTCGAGGCGGAGGCTGATGATGGTGATGATGATATATCGCGCAAAGCCGAGTTACAGCGCGAGTTACAGCTGCACCGTGATACAATCCCGCTAACTGCAGCGTCAAGTGTCTTCCATCTGCTCAGCTGTTGTGTGCCGGCCTGCAGTTCCCGCCATCTGCATTAATTTTCTCCCACAGAAAACAGGAATTGGAAAAATAATATATATTATTCTTATTATATTTTAACATCTCCTCTTCCTCTTCTCCCTCCTCCTCTTCTTCCTCTTCTCTCTTCCTCCCTTCTCACTCTCACTTCCACCTCTTCGCTCGAGAACCCGTCGTCCACCCGCCAATTGAGACCGCTCTGCACCTCCGCTCTCAGCCGGAAGCTCTTCCTCTCCATCTGTCTGCCTGTCCTCACAGCTGTTCGACTCTCTCTCCCGGTGAGTGACTGTCATTGTCTTCCCCCCCCTCTCCATTCCCATAATCTCTTCCCCGCTTGTTCCACTGAGTTGTCTCGTCGTCGCATTTTTTCTTTTTCTTGGTCTTTCCCTTCTTTTTCCGTGTCGTTTGCGTGTGGCGGCCAGCCCTCCTGTCATGGGACCGAGTCTTGGTATCGTGGAATCCTGGGGAACGAAGGCTTGGTATTGGAGAACCCGCTCGGCTGTCTTGTCCACTCTCGGTTGACATCACCCTGCTCCTCTCTCTCACGATGGGTTGACTGAACACTCCTCCTTCTACTTCTTCTTCTTCTTCTTCTCCACACATTCCACAATCATTCACTCGTTCATTGGTAGCTGTCATTCATGTTCACTTATCGCTACGATGAATGCGGAGGGGCCTTTTCTGTTTATCTTTCTCTCTCCCCATCCGTCTTTCGTGGCCTCGCTTGCAAAAAGCTTGAAATCCCGGCCTCACTCCCTGCACACCTCCCTCCCAAAAGCCACCTCCCCCATTCCTTTACCGCCCTGCGCAGCCAAGACGAAGGCACAAAAAGGAAAGTGTTGGTTCGACCAAAAGCACCTGACTGACCCATTGACCATCCGAAAGCAGCTCGAACACGCGAAAAACAAAACCTCAAGACTTGACTGTTCTTGGGACAAAAGAAGAACCTGCAATACTTTGGATTGATTTTCTGACGAGATGCTCCCACCCGGCCCCATTGTCGTCTTTGCCCTCATCGGCGCCGTCGCTATCCTCGTTGGCAGCATCTACGTGCACAAGCATGTCTCCAGGAAACGCGCCGAGCGCGCTCACAGTGCCGTCTAGGGAACGGACTAGCTTGAGCTGCCTGTCCGTGTGCGCCGCCGTCGTCTACGACCGGGGTCTACTATTTCGACAATAATCGCGATGGAGGGGGTTTTGATAACTAGTTGGGTGGATGATGATGATGATGTATGATGGTATCGTCGAGTAATTTAATGATGGAGAGGGGAGGATGCATGCATTGTATTGCATTGCGATCGATATTCTATTAAAGAGGGGGGATTTCACATGTAGGGATGCAAGGTGGTTGGAAGGAAAGACAAATCCAGCATATCGTGTACGTTAGTTGTAGACGTACTTGCGCTCCCTGGCTCGTCTTCCTTTTTATTGTTTTAACGTGATACCTGGGTGCGAATTGAATCGATCAAAGAGGCGGATAATAATGACAACTTTTTTTTTTTTTCACTCCCGTTTACGGCCTTCTCGTTCCTTTAAGAGGGGTTCTTTCCTTGCTTTCTTTGGCTTGTGATTTACTTTTTACCCGCTCAATGGGTTTAATACGGTGTGAAATGGTGAACTGGGGATGGGAATCACGAACCCGATATGCTGTGATCGGATGTATTAATGAAATTCTCTCACTCTTCCCTGCGACTGTGTATTGCGTGCTATTGGACGTCGTCCAGGATGAAGTTTCCCATCTACATACAATATGCCTGGCACAGTATGGTCCGGGGGCGACCGTTGACCAATTGAGCGATTCTGGATTCATTACGTACAGAGATGGAGCTACGCGTACGCGTGCTGGATACGTACCGTGCTGCCGGAGAAATAGCTAGGTTACCAAAGTAAGTACTCTTGTGGATGCATGCATCCATGCATGTCTGCACGGTTTGAATCGGAGGAATGCAGCAGAGGATTTGTACTGGCTGGTTGGGCTGACTGGTCGGCCGGCTTGCTTGCTTGCTCACGGTCTGGGCTTGAGATTGGGCTTTTTGCTCGTAGTGTCTGTCCGCCAGTTTGGCCAACGAACGAGATCAGGTTCACGAGACAAAGCTTGGAGTTTAGCGCTGGGCAAGGTGTTGCTTTTACAGAGGATTGTGTCAATTGTCTGTCCAGCTACGTATATCTCAGTTGATCGTCACATGCATAGCGCTCGAGGACGTAGGTATACGTGTACCTGGTACAGGTATATGTGTGTGAACAAGTACGCAAGTACCTAAGTACTTAATTAAAGCATGTATCCATCCATGGTTTGCTGGGGAAATGCAATGTGAAACGGAGGTTTTGTTTTAGAGGTTGCAGCGAGGACACTGTCCGGAAGGAGAGTCGCGAGTACGGTATGTACTATAGCAGAGGCTTATTCATTTCGGCCCGGTTGGTTTGGATGGATGGACGGGATGGCCTTGCTATACTAGGTAGGATCTTGCATGTCCGCATTGATTAATTCATGAATTAATTACTTAGTTTGGTAATTAATTGCTCGTTCGTTTGCAAATTGACGGTTGGATGGATTTTTGCTTTCGCGGTTACAGGTTCAGCTCGGTTGGATGTTAGATACTTATGCATGCTTATGGTCGCATGAGTAGGTTCTCAAGTGGTGAGCATCTGGCGGTTCGCCGTCAGCCGACGCAGCGCGTTCCTGGTTCTGTTGCGTTTCAGCTTGTGAGCATGAAGTAGATGGCCATGAAAGATGCAGGTGGCTGGTTCCCCCCTTCCTCTTCTTCCTCTTCTTCTTTCCCTCCCCCGTTCGTGTTCGCGTTGAGGGCTGGCTAAGAATAGGTCCAGATGTTTCGAGGTATTTTATGGTATATGGCCGTGGCGGGCTGCGATGGGCTGCGATTTGCAATAATCAAAGGTCGAGTCGGTTGGATTCAATTCGGGTTGGGTATGCGGATGCGCAGATACGCTGTTGTGAGAGTATGTGTACCGTATCGTACCGCTTGTGACCTAGCGCTAGCTTGCTTGAGCTTACTGGGTTGGAAGGAAAGCAGGAAAGACAATCTAGAAGGAAAAAGAACAGCATTCGAATATTCTTAGCACGGGGAACGACGTGATTCGATTCGAAACTCGAGCTCTGGTCATGCGTAGTCGGGTCCGTATATTCTCGTCGTAGCGGTTAACTGCATCTGGGAAAGAACCACTACTATATTTGAAACGGAGCGTCGACCCGAGATCCATCCATCTCGTCGGAACGTTGCGTGAACAGGGCATTGATTACATTCACAGCTAGCTCACACGACCAGGCAATTCAAATCCCGAGTTCGAGTCCTCCCATTATTGCCAATCTGCAAAAAAAATCTCACCTTCGAAGCGATTGATGAATTGCAACCTCAAGTCAGATGCACTCGAGTTTTCTCGGTGAGCGAATATTATTGTTTTCTTTGTCGTTAGTCGAGTCCACTTATATAATCAAGTGCTCGCCTATAAATGCTGCTGACTTGCACAAGAGTCTACTTTAAACTCGCGAACTGCTCGTTTTCACGTGGCTGAGCGGTCGCATGCGCATGCGCCGATTCCTTTCGATTGTATCGAGCAGGCAGGTGACACGGTACTTGTCGACGCTGCCAACAAACGAGGCAGCTCGCGTACCCCAATCGATGTATAATGGATAGGATATATAACCCCACGGGTCCCCATCCATCCAGCCATCCAGCCATCCATCGCCCCCTTGCACGATTGCAGCAGAGGGAGCAGAGCAGAGGTTGGGCGAGCGAGCGAGCGAACGAGCAGGCGAGTGTCAATTGACAGACGCAGCTGCCATGTCCGACGGAGCGCCGCGAACACATGCATATACCTAGTACATGTATACTTACTTACCTACCTCCATACTTTTCTGAGCTGAGCATAAGAAATATCGTCCACACCACACCACTGCCACGGCAAACCCGGATTGGTCGTCGACAGTCTCGAAAGGCCACTATGGTACTACCATGTAAAAAAAATACCAGCATACGTAAGTATGTCTGCTAGAATTTTCTTATATTCAATGTAATAGAAACTGGTGCACCCCCCCGAATGCGAAACGCACACCAATGTGTACATCGCCAGCCCACCAACCAGCGCAGAGGGTACCCGGGTGGATATAGTATTTTCAGTGCATCCACCCCTCCTCCCTCTGAGCTAGCTGAGAAGATGCAATGAATAGCATGGTAGACGCTGGTCGAGAGTCTCGTCTGGTCTGTCTGTCTGTCTCTGTCTGTAACGTGTGTAGCGTAACGTAGCGCAACGGGACCATGCGGGTTCTTGGCGGCCAGCTCACACCCCATTCCGGCCGATTTTTTTTTTTTCCTTCTGAGTGCTGCTTCATGATATCTGTGCGGCCCCATGCTTTGCCATGCCCATGCCATGCCATTGCACCGCGCTGCTACTGCTGCTGCAGTGGAGGGATGGATGGATGGTGCATGGGCAGCAAGCAGCTAGCTGGAGCTTAAAACTGAGGTACAGCAGATAGGTACTTCAGTACATTGCAATATATACTCTGTCTGCACGTGTAGGTACCAATATGTGGAGAGGTATAGGTATAGGTATAGGTAGGTACAGGGGTCACAGCGGCGGTCATGTCTTTGTTTCTTTGTTTCTTTTTTTTTTCGTCGTCTGGTTTCGAGTTCTTAGGCGTTCGGCGGGCTTCGATCCAGCGGTTCACTGGCGAGTAGTCGGCCAATTGGGAGCCGCGAGTGGAAAGCCAGCGCTGCAAGCTGCGCGGGGGACTTGGTAGCTCTCTGATGACATATAGCAGATGGAGATGAAGATGAAGCTACTCTATAGGTTCACCGACTCTGGCGGACCAGATCTCATGGTTTGAACTGCTGGTGCTGGTGCTGCTGGTGCGATTGATTGAACACACACGCTGGCCGGCCAGCTATTTTTGACCACAGCTGGCAGCTGGCAGCCTGGGGTCCGGGTGCCATCATCAATCCCATGCTGGCTCAGTTCTGGAAGAGGTTAGCTGGTTGGGGTTTGGTGGTGAGTGAGTGGCCGGTGAGGTGAGTTAGGGGTTGACGACTGAGCGAGCTGCTTAATATCAAACAGCAAAATGGCGATTTTTATCACTCACAGGCACTCACTCGCCAGACCCAGCGCTAGCCGGCCCACAGCCTAGCCAGTCCACTCAACTTCCACTCTGCTGCTGCTGCTCCTCCCACACTCGATGCTCTTCTGCTTCTGCTGCCGAGTCAGTCGACGCGGGAATAATTAATACTAATAAGAAGAAAAAGGAGGAGCAGGAGGAGGAGTAAGCTCTTCGACAGCAGCTGCAGCTGACGGGCCAAAAAGTCACCTACCTCCAAGGAAACACCGAAACATCCATCTCTCCCTCCCCTCCTCTTCCTCAGCTTCACACTGAACCGACTGTCCTTTTCTTTCCTCTGCCCTCGTCTCTTCTTTTCCGCTTTGCATTCTTACCGGCGGAGACCCTGATCGATGCTTTCAGCCCAGGGTCAACTTCCTTTTTGCCAGTAGCGTACGTTTGCCGGCCAATTCCACAGTTATCGTGTTGAGTCCGACGCCGACCTCTTAAACAAGAAGCGGAGCCTGATTCGAATCCTCATCTCCGGTAAGCCAGAAAAAACATACAAACCCCGATCGATTCCCTCATCCGCATGGATCATTGCTTCTGCTTCCGGATGCCTCTTGCGTCTCGTCTGTGTCGCGAACCGCTCTTTTCAATTTGCTGCTAGCTTTGTGCTCTAACTTCCATCCTGTTTGTCGCTGCTCGTCCCGTTTCTGTCGGAGGCGTTATCTCGGCCTGCATTGTACCCGTTTTGTAGCTGACTTTTTCTCTCTCCTCTCCGGTGGCCGCAGAATCGGTAACTGGGTAGATCGTAGCTTCTCCCAAGATAAGCACTCAAGCTCCTCTCGCGGATTTCGCTCCCCCAGCAGCTCACGGCGACGACGACGACGACGACAACGACAACGGCAAGCACTGCTCCTTCTGTACGTGCGATACCACGACCCGCCCTGCTCCACCTCGTTCGGCCCATCGTCGTTTAAGGGGGGAAAAACAAAGCAGAGCGTCCTGAGCGTAACGGCCGTTTCCATTCTTCCCTAGTTCCACAAGGATCCGATTGTGCTCTCATTCATTCGTCGCTGGAGTCTTCTTTGAGATAATTTTTAATTCCCCGTGGCACGGTACGCTGCGGAAGAGCCGCCTGCTGTCCTGAACGTCTGGTTTCCTGGTCACAGGCCGCAACTGCATCACATCGCGCCTGTTTCAATCGATCCTTCACGGCCGCTTAACGAAATCTTTCCGTCAACTTTTACCTGTTCATTCATTCTTCCTTCGAATCAATAATTCTTTCTTTCTTCCTTCTTCCTTCTTGTTCTTACTCTTATTTTCCCGCTAGCTGGCTTTCCGAGTTGGAGCTTGCCTGAATTTGTTCCTTTCTTGTCCAAGACCGCTGGGTCAGGCTGTTAATACTGTCCATATCTCTCGCTGGTATCTTCAGAGCCATTCTCACTGGATTTCCACGCCAGTTCGAACCTCATTCGCAGCATCATCGGTTTTCTTTTCGCATCATTTTCGCAGGATACCCACCCGATTTCTTCGTTCGAAATTTTTACCCGCGCGCGAACGAACTGTATAAACTTTGGCATTCTCGACGCTCGGGCCAGAAATTCGGCCAGCTACGATCCATAGAGACGGTGCGAAAAGAACAAAACGAAAAAAAAAAAACCAACCCATTCGACGATTCAAGGTAGGCAAGCGTCGTGTATGAGCTTCTAAACCATTGAGACGGTCTATCGCTAATGCTTTTGTGTCGCTGTTCTCTAGCTGCTGCATATAACGACGTATATATATAAAAATTGCACTTTTCGAAAGCTTTTTTTTTGCTCATTTGACTCCTCATTGCATATATACGCGAGTCCATCAAGCTCGGCGCCACGACTTATACGACTCATTTCCTTAAGCTTTGCGAGAGCTCCAAGCGATATATATCGTACCGGGTTTCCAGAGTAATCTCAGCGAAAGGATAAACCGCGGACGGAAAAATATATCTCGATAACCTGTTAGCTTAGCTACGCCCTCCCACTTTTTTGGTTGATCTTTTTTTTTTTTCTCCGGGTGGAGTCAACGACTATCGATATCGACAAGAGAAGAGAGCCCCTCCTTCATTCAACCCTAGCTTGCAGACCACCTGCCGACCATCTTGCGGCACTTGACCTGGATAATTTTTTTTACCTTGTGCCCTGCTGCAAGCTGCTGCATTCGGGTTGGTTGGACCCAATCAGGTACCGACAACGCACAAAGGCCAATTGCGGGCTGAACCGTTCCGCACGACACTGGTTTCGAGGAAGGAAAGCGGGTATGTTGAAATTCTTTTCTATCATCTTCTGTTTTTTTCTCTTTCTTTTCTTATTTGGTTTTGGTTTTGGTTTGATTTCCGCTGGCTTCTCATTGAGCAGCTTGCGGTGGAGCTGGATTTTCTACCCGAGGCCATTGGCTTCTTGCATGCATGCACTATGAGGTATATATAAAAACAAACACAACATCTACCAGCCGTGCTTGCAGATGGGAACGAACCTCACGTCACTCGAGCAGTTTTTATATTGTTTTTTTGCTTCGTTTGAAACAGCAGGCACAAGTCGATGGGCTGGGCGCCTTCTCACTATCTCTCCACTTTCTGCCGATTTTGCGCCCTTGAGTTACCTTCCAACGTGACAGCTCAAACAGGCATGCAGAAGGGTGTCGTAATTTGCCTCTGGCTGGCGCGGGGGTGGCATATTCAGTGTAACCGAGAGGCGGGGGCGTCGCCCTATTCGTAGCTCTAGCTAAACTTCATTTGTTTACTTTCCTTTACTGGTCGTTATCACTGTACTACTTTTTTTTTTTGGCTCTCTCGCAACGTTGACGCCGCTAAACTGATTGTTGTGTGTAGTCGAATCTACGAAAAGCACAGCTATAGCCTAGTCTGTTGCTTTTTCCCGCCCCGCCGTCTTCCTTGAGCGGAACAGAGCGCCGCTTCCGCATAACTAGTCGACAATGGCCCAGACTAGCTCGTCGTCATATTCCTTCTTTGATAACTCTCCGTTGTATCATCCGTCGGTGAAGGATACCGTGCACGGGAGCGGCATGAGCGCAATGGATGATGAAGAGGCTCGACGATCGCCAATCGGCGTGACGGAGAGCGTCAATTCGCAATTAGAATTGGAGATACCAGCCAATGAACACCCGCCGCCGCCGTCGGAGTACTCGGAATATCGGGATCGGACGTCGCAGGACTACTCGACGCAGGAGTTCGGACAGGAATTCGGACAAGAGTTCGGGCAGGAATTCAACCAGGAGTTCGATCGAGAGTTCGACCGCGATTTCAGTCAGGAGTTCCCTCAGGAGCATGTCGAGGAACAGCCACCACCACCGCCACTACCACAACCACAGCAGTCTCAGCAGCAACCTCTGCAACAGTCTCCGCAGCAACAACAACAACCGCACCACAGCCATTACCAGAAGCCTTCTCGAAGCTCGTTTGGATCTGGTCATGGAAATGAGGAAGCAGCAGGTCACGACAGTGGGAGAGAGGAGAAGCTGCCACTGGCGCCGTCTCCGCCTCCTGCAACGGCGGCTTCTCATGCTGTGAGGCAACCGGAAGCTCATCTCCAAGAGCAAGATCAAAGCCAGACGCCGGTACAGGGTGGCCTATCCGCGCCGCCGCCGCATCATGCACCTCAGCATCCACAAAGTGTCGCGGGAGACACCGAATCGCAGAAGGAGTTCCCATCCGAATTTGTCGAACCCAAGTTTATAAGCATACCATCGCCAATGGTTCAGCAGCAAGTTGTGCAGCTTCAGCAGCGTCGTGAACAGCCAGAGCTCGAGGTGGACGCGGACATGTCGCAACAGGTCCCACGGCAGCCGGAGCAGGACATGTCTCCTAGGTCTCAGGGTTCCCAGCATAGCCAGCACAGTCAGCATAGCCAGCATACGCAGCACAGCCAGCACACACAGCACACACAGCACAGTCAACATACACAGCACACCCAACATACCCAGCACACGCAGCACACGCAGCACACGCAGCACACGCAGCATACTCAACACAACCAATCGCATTTCAGAGACACTGCGCCGTCACCTGCGGGCTCGGTCTCCTCGCTACTGCAGTCTAGCTCTCCAGAGATTTTTATGCATCAGAACCGGCAGCCGAGAGCGTCGTTTTCCTCCGCTCACGGACAGACAATCATACAGCGAGAGCCACCTAGGGATCCCAATGCTTTTGCGCCGTCGTCCTATGAGTCCACATATTCGGTTGGACAGCCACGGCCGGAGTTTCCTAGCTTCAGCAGGACGACGAGCCAGTCACATGAGGGAGGCGTCTCTCTCGACAACCGTGAGGAGCAACAGCTACAGCAGGCAGGCGGTGGCGGCGGGCCATGGGGTAGCGCACGAATTGGCGGCAGTACAGGGATGCGGCATTCCAGCTTTGGCAGCAGCACGAGTCCTGTCAGCGCTCGGGGTAATGAGAGCTTGATGGCGACGCTCGCGAACGCGAAGGAGCCCGGAAGCGCTGGGGTAATTGCCCGGCCGACGCCTCCGAGTACCACCGGCAGCGCTGTGAAGGATGTTCAGGGCGGCGCGTACACTCCGCCGAGCGCGATACCTCCGAAGCACGTTCAACAAGAACAGCAGAGACAGGGGCTTGCTTCCCATCATCATCACAGCCATCATCACCACCACAACCATAACCAGGGAGGACAACATCTCCATGGCGACGTGCAGCAGGTCGTGCAAGGGAAGGAGCATCCAACGTTCGCGCCGCAGATGTTCCAGAACCGCCAGCTCCAGCAGCAACCGCAGCAGTCGATTCAGCATTCTAACCAGAGCTCGTCGAAACCTGGAAGCCATCATTCTTCAGCATCGAGCATACTATCGCCATCGTCGCAGCTATCGTCGTATCCGTTTACCCCTCAAGCCGTTGGGGCGCAGTCCTCTGCAACGTCGTCCGCTGCCGCAGCATCCGCTGGGCATCGATTTCAGGGTATCAAAGCGGAAGCGCCGTCGCCGGCCGGTAGCGGAACATCGTACGGGTCTCCATTGCCCCTGCTTCATAACGTTCCACCACCGGCACCGTCCGCGCCGCCTCCGACTGAGCGGTATCAGATGCCGCCTGGAGTTGCCCAGGCTTTCAATGCCAGCAAGGAGTCCTCGCGAGAAGAATACCCTCCCCCGACGCATTTCAGCCCAACCAAATCCGGCAACGTCATGAGTGCAGGCAGCAGCTCCTTGAACCCCAATCGTCTGTCCGGTGGATACCCTAAACAACAAACTCACGGCGCGCCAGCTAAGAATAGCCCCAAGCTAACAGGAAGCATCGGCGGTGTCCAGCTCGGGTCGGCCAATGGTGCCAAGGGGTTTGGTGGAATCGGAGGCCATGGGCATTTAGGCGGACCGAATGGCGGCACCTTTATCGTTGGCGGTGTTAAGATCCCGACGTCGTCGCTCGAGCTACCGCGACCCCCCAGCATCTTCGAGGAGGATCCTATACCAGCCGAGTACCGTCCCAACAAGCGGATTCAGAGCGCGGACCAAGAATCGATCGAAGGTCGACTAGGACGATTACCAGAGAAGCCAGGATCCGGAGCGAGCAACTACAGCGCGGGACAGCCCACACACATCCACGGTGGCCGGATACTCGGCGACAGTCCTGTTCGGCAAGGGCTGGGGATAAATGCGCAAAGCAGCTCAGGCAGCTACGCCTCGCCTCCCATGCCATCGCTGGGCTCCGGCTCGCTAGGGAGCACGAAAGAGAGCGTAATGCGCGGCCATTGGGGATCGACGGGAGCAACGTCGATTCCTGCTGTCCGCCAACGCAACAGCAGCGGGGATTCCGCTCATCACAAGAACCAAGGGTACGACGACCACGGCTCCTACGCGCGACAGGATGACGCGCGCGACCACTCCCGACAGAGAGAACAACCGCAATCGGGACTAACCTCTGCTGCCAGTGGCCTCGGCGAGGCGAGAAACTACATTGGGGAATACCAGTCACCACCTCTCCCAGGACACGGCCAGGGCCACAGTCAGGGCCACAGTCAGGGTCACAGCCAAGGACACAGCCAAGGTCACAGCCAAGGTCACAGCCAAGGTCACAGCCAGGGACACAGCCAGGGACACGGTCACAGTCACGGCCACGGGCAGCGCGAGAACCGCCTGTCGCAGTCCTACGACCCGCAGTCCGGCCCACGACCAGGCCAGTTTTTGCAGCACCTCCACTCACAGATGCATGCAGCAACGGAGAGGAACATCCAGCAGCAGCAGCAACAGCAACAGCAGCAGCAACAGCAGCAACAGCAGCAGCAGTACGCCTCTCAGCATCAGCATCAACAGCCGCAGCAGGCGCCGCAACCACAGCAGAGTCACAATTGGCCGTCGGCGAACAGCACTGGCTCCGCATCTTCATTCCAGGGCAGACTCGGCGGCCATCAGCAACAGACGCCGCAACAATCATCATCATCACACATGCAGTCCAACAGTGGGCATCAGAACAGCCTACCCAGGCACATCCTTACCTCTCCGCCAGCGAATCCAATGTCGCCGGATGTGTACCAGAACACGAACCCGAGCGTCGGACCGACGCCGGAGCTGCCGATACTCTCGCATCCATCGCTGCGCCGCACGGAGAGCATGGACCAGAAGGACACAGAGGATGACTACTTTGATTCTCTGTCGTCGCTGTACCCGACGCTGCCAACAGACCATTTAAGGTCGCTGCATAAGTTTGCGCTGTTCCTGTGTGACGACGCCATGGCGGGCGACTCTGCAGACAAGCTGCGAGATTTCCTGAGGAGCAGCGCGGGAAATCGCAATTCGCAGAATTATACAGACTATGAAGAGAAGCAGGATATAATGCAAGCGCAGGATAAGTTGAGGAATATTATTGACTCGAGGATTAAGAATTGGAACGATTGGGTAGATCAGGAGGAGTCGGAGAGGAAGAAGCAGGCTGGTGCATCGGGTGCGCCGCTTAAGCTGCCGATGAATGAGAATCCGAAGGGCAATGGATGTAAGCGATGACTACACTCTTTTGGCTTTTGTCCAACTTGAAGGTTTCAAGCCAACTAACTGATTTCGACTGGGGTAGCACTGACTGGGACGACGTACAATGATCGTGATGATACGCCTACTGAGGAAGATGGATTGCTTATGCGCAAAGAAGGTATGCCACAGGAAAAAGAAACCTTAGAATGTTGGAATAATTTGTTTTCGGCAATGCTAATCTATCTGCTTTAGTGGATCTCGGGTCCCCATCGCTGTCGAAGAAATCAGAAATCACAGGAGCTAAGCTCGACATCGACGATGATGAGAAACGGCCTCTATCGCCGCCCGAGAATCTGCTATCCCCATCTCCAACACCGACCTACATCCAAGTTGCCAAGGCGCCAAAGGTCGATCTTGTCCTGCAGATGCCTCGACCGATTGTAACGGTTCCTACGATGAAGCTCGACCCCAGCACCAGGAGACAGGACGATGAGATGTCGACGGTTGCCGAGAGCGATATCGGTGAGGGTGTCGAGTTCGCCTCGTACAGCCAATATGCAGTTGCTACCAACGGGAACTACCGCCCAGTTGATCCCAAGACACTTGCGACCCTACTCGCGACGTTCAATCGAGGTAACGTTAGCCGTAACGGCGGCCTTGTCTCGGGACCGACGTCTCCATCTCAAGACATTCCCCCGCTGCTGCATGCGGCCTACGCGGCGCTCGAGACCGCTACGAATCATCCCTCACTAGAGACGTACCTGGCCGACGCGCGCCGAAGTCTCGAGCAGAAAACGCTCAGTCTACTCCGTGAGGCTGAATCCGAGGCCGTCTCGCGCCGACAGCTCCACCAACAACAGGCAAACATGTACTACAACACGCGAAGGTACACAACAGATGAGCTCCAGAACGCCAACCTTGAGTTCGAAAAGGCAGAAGCAAAGATCAAGCTCGAGGTGGAAAAGAAAGCATACCTGCTATTCGAGAACGAGTACGTGGAGGTCTCCTACAAGGACGTCAAGCGGCAGCTCGAGATCCTCGGTGGCAAGTGGTACGAGGAAGTACGAATCTGGCTGATCGGGGCAGCGTCCTCCGCCAAGACGACGACTGCTCTGGACTACCATCTTATCTTGGAGTGCATCGATCTACTCAACAAGTTTTTCGAGACGATGGAGCAGCACGAACATGTGTTACAGAACTTGGTGTCTGAGCGCAACGGGCGGTACTTACAGGTATCGATTGCGCCGCTGCTGCAGTTTGGAGATACGGTGCGAGCGCAGGATGCCGAGCGACGCTTCTGGGCGGACGAGCAAGAACGGCAGCTGATTGCTAAGAAGGATGCGTTGAAACGGGCGAAGGAGCATTCCAGCACGATCGAGCTTGTGGTTACTGATGTGATTCGTGGACTCAAGCGCAAGTATGAAGAGATGGTGGATGAGATTAACAATTTGATCTTCCAGTTCCCGCAGTCGGTGATTCCGGATCTATTCCGGCGGTTCTTCGACTATGATAAGAACCGGAACCTGCCGCCTGCACATCACTCGGATGCGGACTTTATTGTACCCAAGCAGATTGTGGAGTTGCTGAGGGAGGGGACGCAGAACCTGTCGGATCTGCTGGGGTTGATGAAGCTGGCGATGGAGTTCCAGAATAAGCCACAGATTAAGATGTGTGAAGCCAAGTGCTCGCTGCAAGTGGCGGAGGAGCACGCGCAAACAGCTGGGGTGACGTCGCCGTCGCAAACGAGTGCGGCGTGTTCGGCGGGACTGGGGAAGGTGTGGCCGCCGGAGTTGAAGCGGTTGAGGGAGGAGCAGAACAACAAACTGGCGGGAATCCAGGAAGATCTTATCGATATTCTGAGGCGGTTGAACGCAATGGTGTCGGCATTTGAGAAGGACCCGAGGTTGCCGTCGTCGTTGGCGGGCGGTGGCGGTGGTGGAGGTGGAGGAGGGCATTATTCTTCCCAGCAGCAGCAGCAGCAGCAACAACAACAACAGTCTCAGCAACAGCAACAGCAACAGGCACAACAACATGGACATCACCATAGCCAGAGCTGGCAGGGGCCATCGGAGCTGGAGGCGGCACCGCCATCGCATGCAAGCGGGAATGGAATGTATAATGAGAATAGATGGAGCGGGAGCCAGTTACAGGGACTCGGTGGACTAGGCGGGCACCAGCTCGGACACGGCAGTCAGCATGGAATGCACCAAGCACAGACACAGCAAGGCCTGCTACATCATCAATCGCAGTTGCATGGCGGTCAGCAGCAGCAGACGCATCATGGACAGCTGGGAAGCATGGCCGCCGGGCTGCATTCGCTGGTCCAGCAGCAACAAGGCCAGGCGGGGCAGGGGCATCTGGGTGCGGCGCAACTGTCGAGCAGCTATTTGCAGCAGCAGCAGCAACAGCAGCGTGGTGGAGGTGGAGGTGGAGGTGGGTTGCCCGGGCAGCAGGGTGTGCCGGCGTTGCGGACGATGTTGGGGAATTTGAGAGCGGTAGGTGTTCAGTATCCCAGCCTTTAGGTGGGTGGAGTGGAATGCTAACGTTGCGGTGTGTGTTCAGGGCGGACATAACTATGGGATAGCGAGCGGGTCAGCGGGGGGTAGCGGTGGTGGTGGTGGGGGTGGTGGTGGTGGTAGCGGCGGCGGTGGGGCGGGATATGGTGGTGGATACACAAACAGTCAGGGGATCTGGCATGGGAGTGGCAATGGGCAGTAGTGGAAGCTGGGTACTACGATGTGCGACAGGTGGTGTCTGTGGGTGATACAATCTGAATCTGGATGATATATATATGAATTTGCAGAGGGACATGTCGGATCGCGCGGAAGTTATGGATCTGTTGATGTCTTTTTTTAACCTTTTGGATATCGAGGCTGTTTTCTTTATACTTGAGTATATATATACATATTTTCTTGTGTATTTTTTTCCTCTTATTTTATCCCTGATTTTGTACTTTTTTTATCTCTATCTTTTACTCTCTTGAGGGTGGGACATTTACAGTCTGCCGTCATATTACCTACCATCTTACAACCTTTAGTTTTCTTTCTTTTCTTTTTCTCTCTTTCTCACACAGTTATTCTTTAACTTGCCGATGTCGTTCATGATTCGGCTGAGATTGATTGTTATATATATACGGTATCTCACGAGTTGTGGGGGGGAAGTATGTGCTACACAATCAGTACTAAACTGCTGTTGGAAGAACTAGAACCGGACTGACGTCGACAGATATAGAGGCAGATAATAGTATACTTTTTTTTCTTCTAGAGATATATTAGCTATAAGTTTACAGATTCTCGATTCCGGCAAGCATGCTGAACGCCGAGAAAATAAAAGATGCAAAAATATAAATAAAATAAATACTTATCCACGAGATAGTCGATGAAACAAGGCCTATATTGGTGGTGGAATATAAATAATAGTTACCAGGATATAATCCGCCCCATGCTCCTTCGCTTGAAACGATTGAAGGACGGCAGGTGGGCTCGCTTTGGGATTTCTCTCGCCGAGATCGATGCAGGCCGTGCTTACTAAGAGCTTATGTGGGCATAGGAGTCGTGGGGGTCACTTTACAGTCCCCTTTTCTTTTTTTCTCTTTCCTTTTTTTTTTTTCCTCTTTGATTTCTAATTGTATGTAAAGACTTAATATCTTGCTCGACTACGTATACTATCGCGGATCGGATGAGTTGACGTGATGAGTGTAGGTTGGTAAAGCATTGGTCAAGTAGACTCCAGTTAGTCGGTGTTAAGGTTAGCCCAAAATAAAAAACACTTGGTAACTTGGTCGGAGGGGAGCGTCGCGCGTCTCCGACTAAATATGGCCCTACTGCAGATCGGCTTTATCTGATGTCTGCATCGAAGCAGTGTAGCGCGAGAACGGTTAACGGTCGAGCTAAACTTAAACCCCGCGTTTTCGAATTCGGCCAAGCTGCTCTGGTTCCGTCGGAGCTTGCACTTGGTCGGATTAGAGCGAGGATTCAACCGACGGTTAGACAAACCGCAGGATTTTAAGAGAGCAACGATGACGGTATCTTTGACCCTCTTCTTTCTCCCTCTTCGTCTTCTTCGTATATAGCCGACTGTGGCTGATTTGGTGATATATATCGATGAGTGGACGGACCTCGCTTTGTTCGATATTTTGTCCCTTGCTGCTCTGGTTTCACTCGGCCCCACATTCTATCTGCCTATTGGTATGTTGGTGCCCAATTAATCCAGCATTGCTCTCTGACCGAATACAGATAGAGAGAGAAAGGGACAGAGTCGGTAATGCGAAACCGGTGACCATGGACTGATTCTGAAAGATTTTCGGTCGTCGTACAGGAGTTTTAATGTTGGGCCCGTCTTGAATTTCTGCGAGCATGGTCGATTCAGGAGTCGACGTTTCTGGCTCTTAGCATGATTGGATAAATATGATATGACGTGACTGAGGTGCATCGTTACACCACCTTCACGACGATATATTCCCAATGTTCTGGATTGGATTCTCTGGGAAATAGACAATGTGCTGCAACATATTGACACGGACCGCCCCTGCGTGTTACCTGGTGAAGATTAGCCTCGAGATCCAAGCGTCTCGAGGCTAGGTGGAAATATGATATCTGTTCTACCACGGACATGTCCGTGAGCCTGTCATCGATATCACAACGGGCTTCTCGATTGATAACCGTAAATCAAAAAAACACAGAGGTCGTTCGCTTTGGAAGAGGAGGACTTGGACGATCTGCCCAATGTCCGGTTTAGGCAAGGCAATAGGCTTTTTAGGATTGGGGTTTCGGCTGTTCGGCACTTTTGTCGGCACCTATCTTGCAATCTAGCGTGGGTGGAGTTAAAGTAGGGATAATTCCGTGGCATGGACGATTGGTAGAAACTGTTATTATTATTGCCTCTTGGATCCACGGAGATGCTCGCGCCGCGTGCAGCTGCAGTTGGAGCATGAACCTTTTTTTTTTTTGAAACTGACCACGAGGTTTGTTTGAAATGTCAATGTGATTGATTAACTTAGCTGTCGTCTAACCGTATCCATCAGCATTCGACGGAGAGATCTGGAAAATGGATGTTCACAGATCCGAGACCCCGAGGCGCCGTCCGTTTGTTTGATCTCAATTCAAGCTTTTTGCTTGCCCAGCTGCAGGGGTATTAGCAAGTCGGATTTTAGTTTACGAGGGCAACGAACATGTAATTCGAGTCAGGGTGACCGGCCCACATTGGAGCGCATCACATCACCGCAATCAGTCGCTTGGCCAAGGACAAAATGGGGGGAATTGTTCAGGGTAATTGGTGGAACAGACCACAGCTCGAATATATAATTTAAAAGGAACACTAACACTAACGCTAAAGCCAAAAGCTCGAAAAAGGTCGGCGGACGGAGGTTAGCTGCTGTCCCGGAACCCAATCTATCCGGGACCCGTACCCGATGAAGAGCAAATCAGAGAGCATATCCCTCTGCGGCCTTAATCTCTCAACACCACCAATATGTGGGATATATGCAGTTGGGCGGGGCTTAAAACTTGCTGAACGTGCATGCCGGCCTTGCTTAATCATTAGATTGGGTTTTCTGCCGTTATGATATATTCAGGCGGCAACCCCCAGTTTTTCTATTTCCATGACTCTTTCTTTTTGAACGTCAGTTTAGCCTCTTTTTTTCTCTTTGCTTTAATGAGTTTTGGGTAACGACTTTTGGTCACAATATCTGACCATTGTTGCAATTTGACATCGCCGCACCTGTTTTGTCGATTGCATCTAGACAATTATTCGATTGTTCGTCTAGTGCAGCAGGTGATACCATATACTCCTTTGTGTAAGTGTAGATATGCCCTGAGGCTCATTGAATCGCTCCTTCTCGTACGAGCGACGGCGCATGCAATCCGCCTAATATATTGTTCGGCATATTTGCAAGGGTCAAAACGATACTAATACGCTTTTAATTGTTTGTTTGTTATAATCCTCGCAGCATCCAACGTTCAACATATATCAATGTTGAATTCTCAGGAGTAAAATATTTATACGGACAACTGGACAGACATACCTCAGGCAGTGCAGTGTAGCTGATATCTCAGCGGTTCCTTATCTCAGATGGAACCCTTGCCAGAGCTCGAAAGAGCTCTATCGCATTTATCAAACACCCATGGTGGCATCGAAGGCGCAATGGACAAGGAACTCGAAGCAGAGAATAGGAAGCTCGAGGAGGCGGAGGGCAGAGTCGTCGACCAGGACACAGAAGAAATGACCCGACGGATATCGACATCGAGAAAGGAAATCGATCTAGAGAAGAATGAAGAGGCGACGGGTATACCTGGCTCATCAATGTCAAATGCGGAAACGCTTGCGGAAAACGACCCATTCGTGGTTAAATGGGCCACCGACGACCCCGAAAACCCTGTTAACTGGCCGATGAGCAAAAAGTGGAAGAACATGGGCCTCGTCTCCCTCATCACCTTGATCACACCGCTGGCTTCCTCCATGTTTGCACCCGCCATCCCTGAAGTTATGAAAGACTTCCACTCAAACAGCACGACGTTGTCCTCCTTCATAGTCTCTGTATATCTCCTGGGTTTCGCGATCGGTCCCATCTTCATCGCGCCGCTGTCCGAGTTGTACGGGCGAAAGTGGGTGTATATCATATGCAACTATGTCTTCACCGCATTTACGATCGCCTGCGGCCGCTCGACATCTCTTGGCATGCTCATTGCATTCCGTCTGCTGGCTGGTGCGGCCGGTTGTGCGCCGCTCACACTTGGCGGCGGCTCGATTGCAGATATGATTCCGTTCGAGCAGAGAGGCAAGTTCATGGCCATATACGGCATGGGACCGCTGCTGGGGCCTATCATTGGTCCCATCGCGGGTGGCTATCTTGGTGATAGCAAGGGCTGGCGATGGATTTTCTATGTCCTCGCCATCGCGTTGGCGGTGATTTCGATTCTGTCGAATGTATTACTGGATGAGAGTCACCACCCGACGTTGTTGAAGTATCGAACGAGGAGGCTTAACAAGGAGAACAATACGACCAAGTACAAGTCGATGTACCACAGCGATTTACCCTCGACAGAGATCTTTATGCGCGCAATCTGGCGACCGGTCAAGATGCTTATCTTTTCGCCGATTATTCTGCTCCTGTCGTTGTACATGTCTGTGGTATATGGATACCTCTATCTGCTCTTCACAACGTTTTATTTGGTCTTCCAGGGTATTTATGGCTTCTCAACCGGGTCTGTCGGGTTGGCATACTTGGGTATCGGTATCGGCTCGTTCTCAGGCTTGCTCATCTTTGGTGGGCTGAACGACAAGGTATATATCAGGCTAAGAAATAAGCATGGTGGCGATAGTGAGTTTTTACTTCTTATTCTTCCTTTCGTAACGTTTTGGTAGACTCGAGATTTACTGATTGATATCTCGACATAGAGCCTGAATACCGTCTCCCAATGCTCACGTGGTCCTGCTGGCTCATCCCTGTAGGGCTGTTCATGTAAGTCACAGGCCTCTCTCTCTGATTTGAGGAATTGCTTCTGATTGGTTAACTTTTGTGGTATAGATACGGCTGGACTGCGGAAAAGCATGTGCACTGGATAGCTCCGATCATTGGCACTTCGCTTGTCGGTATCGGCCTGCTGGCGACGTTCATGCCGATTCAGACGTATCTCGTCGACGCCTTCTCGTTTTATGCCGCCAGCGCGATCGGTGCGAATACTATTCTGAGATCTGCTGTTGGGGCTTTGCTCCCACTGGCCGGCGTGCCAATGTACGATGCTTTGGGCCTCGGTCCTGGGAACAGCTTGCTGGGCGGTATTGCAATAGCTCTGATGCCGATTCCGTTCCTGTTTGAGAGGTAATTCGCCGTTCCTGTTGGTATTCTTTGTGAGGTCTTGGAGATGAGTGGGAGTGCTAATTTGGGTGTTTGTGGTTTAGATACGGCGAAAGGATCCGAGAAAGGTTCAAGGTCAACTTTGACTAAGAACGACTGCACTAACGGCTGACGACAAGTTTTGCAACGGCTACATCTTTTCGATTTCGATTGCTTTTGTTCTGTAAATATTAAGCATGTCTGCTTCACTGCTTCTCTGGCATGCTACATCTTCATTTCTTTATTTCCTCACAACGATATATCGGTCAGACCGGACGACTGCACCTCCCTGCACTCCTGGCATCTGGATATCTTCTGGCTGTTGAAATCACCAGAAGCATTTCTGTTGTTTCCTTTTGTTTCTTGGGACTCGACTGCATCAGATTATACCCGCTCTCCCATCTCAGTTTCTTGCATCCGGCATAGAATACCCCTTATATATATAGAGCCTGATACATTGCATCTTATAATATATTAATACACTCGAGTGCTGCGATGTGCGTTGAATCGCGAGGGCGGTCTGTTGATCTCCGCCGTGTCCACAAACACCAGCCGGCCGCCGTCTTCTTGCCATCTTCTCTACTCCTCTCCACCTATTTAGACACCTAGGCAGTTACCTACAACCGACCAAGGAGTAGTCCACAAGTCCACTCTTCAGCATCTCCAAGTCCTGGCTTTTCTTACCATGCAATCGATTGTCAGATTTGCGATACTGATATTTATATTAGTACTGGGCACAACGACTTCCTTTGCTCAAGAAGCCGAAACGACGACAGATGCCAGCAAGAGTACGAGCCCCCCAGATAACACTGTCGGTACGACCTGGAGGGAGACTGTGACAAGAGACGGAAACGTCGTGATTGTTGTCCACCCCCACGCTACGATACATTCTCATTCTGAACTACCTAAAGATGCTCCTACGCCGCCCACATACACCGAAGCTTCGCCCATGGAGACTCAGCAAGGGTCCTCTGTGGTATCTCCCAATACGGCCACAGGGTCCTTATCACCTTCTGAGCTAGGCTCTACCTCGCCATCTGAAGCACCATCGTCATCACTATCATCGTCACCATCACCATCACCATCACCATCATCACTATCACCGACGCAAAGCACGACGCCAGCACCTGCCCCTCTGCCCACTGTTCTGCTTTTGACATCATCCTACTCGCCACCGTTGACATCACCCTCGGAAGCACCATCTAGGGACCGTCCGCTAGACTCGTCTCAAATACAAGTCTGCACGGGAGGATCATACGCCAAATGCGTCGCTAACTATGATTGCAGCCGAGAGCCGACGGAGGCAACACGCTGTTACTGCCGGAACAATGTGCGGCAGGGGTGCGATCGCGCGTGTGGCGCGTACGAGAAGCCGCAGCCGGAGCCATGCCCATTGCTACCGGTGCCAGAGCGGCCGGATGGGCTACCAGGGGCAGGCGAGAGCGTAAGGATGGGGAGAAGGATAAGGCGACAGCGGCGATCGGAAAATACCGGTAGCAGAAAGTCAGCTTCGTGGAGGGATTTGAAATTTTCGAGGGTCATGAGGGTGCTGTTGGCGATGTGGCCAGCTGCTAATGAACCAGGGTGACTGTTTTTTGTTTTCTGTCTCTTTGATACTTCTTGCCTCCTTTAACTTTGGCTTTTCTACATAGATAGGTATGCATGTGTGAGTGAGTGCGAGAAAAAGAAGAGGATTGGCTACTAATTTATATATGTCTCCGAGCAACGAATGGCCCTTCAATTGCTGCCAACTCTTTCAGTGTCTTGCAACTTGAAGGCTATTGCTGGCTTTTCGATGGTGGAGCTATCTTTGAGATGCATATAATTAATCTGAAGTACCTGGGTAGTTTAACGTAGCGTGTTAATTCTATATAATTTTTCTCATTCATTTTGTGTTTGGATAATAGCGGATATTTTGTTACACAGATCTACTAATGGATGGTCTCGTGAACCAGCCAAACCCAAAGAGTTGCCTAATGGACAAACTTAGATATGGTTGACCGACTTTGAATGTTATCGTCTAATTACATATACCAAAATAATAATTTAGACTGGAAGTTGAGGGTGTAATGGCAATATTAATAGAGGTGAGAGTTGTATTGATTGTTGCAACATACGGCCTGAACTTTGCAACGTTCCCGAGTACTCGAAGACCTCGCTCGTGACATAAGAGATAGGAAGGCCCCGATAATGGCACCATGGTTTTGTAGATCTAGTCAAGCGTTAAACAGACGGTTTGGCCATTGGACGAGCGACCCCCAAAAGCATGCATTGGAATAACGTGTTTTATTTTTATTATTTTTATTTTTTAGCTAACGCTAGAGGCCGAGAACAGGGCTCCCGGATGTGCTATACCTACTTGGACGTACACCCTGCAGGTTTGTAGACATGGGGGCTCTCCTCGGTGTTTTTGATTGACGGGCAGAAGTGCGTTGAGAGTGTGGTCAGACCACAAAGCCGAGTCGAATCCACTCAGCTGACGTCTGGCTGCAGATGCTTTCGAATCTGCTGCAGGCGCGGCAGGGCAGCGCAGAGTTCCCCCCCCTCTCGAGGAGGCCTCTCAGGGAATCCAACTTACCTCCGGCGCTCTGGAAGAGGCGAGATGAGCTGGCAGATTCCGCCCAGACGGCCAATGGAGCCGTGCAGAATATCTCGCATCGCGCGGCGGGAGGTATGAGGGGCAAACTTGTAATTAAACTGAGGGTGGCCAATCTAGGCTGCGACCCGCGACATGGACATGGTCATGATATTGACACCGTCATGGAATCGTCAGTGACAGCGACAGCGACAGCGTCAACGTCAACCCCCTTCTTTTTATTTGCGTCGAATGGAAAATTTTGAATTCGAGATTGGCATGGAGGGGACAGCTGAGGGGTGCGCTATGCAGATGCCTGGATTCGGACGCTGTTAGCGCCATGTGGGGAATTTCAGACCGATCGGGATGACCACGTCAGAATCTCGGAGACAGAGCCATGGGACTGGGCAGAGAGGAAAAAAAATTATTTCGAGTCGGGTCTTGTGAGGGAATACTTAAGTTGCTACTTCGCCCCTCCCCGACCTCGGATTCTCGATCATCAGAAACTAGAAACGCATTACTCATTCAACTTTAGGGATCCATTTGGTATCCGTTTATAAAGAAAAAGCAGGACGGACAGAGTTGGTTCTTGAACTTTCCCGTTTGATTTATTATTTTCAAGTATTTTATTGGTTTTCTTGTTCCCTGTTCGCATGCTTTGCGCTACGAGAGAGAGGCATATCTCAATATCCGCTGCCCCGATCCGACGCCCACCGCTACTACCACCAACATCACCGCCGTCGCATAGAATGAGGATGTGCTGGGCTGCATTTGCGCTCGACGCTGAGGAGAGCGGCTGGGACGACTTTATCGCCAGGTAAATTATCACAATCACAGTTTTCCTTCCATGTTGCCCTTTTCCCAACAGTTTTCTTTTTTTTTCCTTCGGCTTCATCGTATTGTATACAATACACATGCGTCGTCGTCATCATTATATCTATACGGCCTGCCCTGCAAGTTACGTTCCGCGATACGATGCATTTTTATTTTTCGATTCTCCCTCGGAGTTAAACGTGCATGTAGCTTGTCTGTATATATATACACATACGGTACGCACACGTACGTATCACGATGAAAAGAAAGAAGAAGAAGAAAATTATTATCTTGTATACCAAGTTTGAAAAGATCGAGAACAAGAGAGAGAATAATATCCCTTAACTATTTACGTATTTATGACCTTTCCCTTCCCATTTTTGCAGCCGCAAAAGCATATCCAGCTCTCCATCGCTGTCCGATGCGTATGCCAACGCTGTTACTACCGCTACCCTCCCGCCGGTGCAAGTGCCGCCAGCACATGTGCAAACCCCGCCGACACCCACATCGCCGGTTTCGGTCTCGGTACCCGTCGACATCGAGGTCGATATGGTGATGGATATGGATATGGATCTTGATGACGATTCCAGCAACGGACAGATACGGCTGGATGAACGGGGCGCAGATGCAACCGCTGTCGTCGTCATGTCGGTCTCGGCGCCGTCGTCGCCACCCTCGCAAATCGTTACACCTTCGGAGCAGCAGGAATGGGTGCGCACGATCGATGCCCAGATCGAGGAGGGACACCGCCAACTGGAGCTGACGACAACGACAATGGTGCGCGTCGAGGAAGTGATCAAGCCTGCGAGACGGTACATCCCGACGAAGATTACATCGTACTTTCCCTCGTCGCCCGTGCTGTCCGTCCCATTTAACCTGATAGCTACGCCTGCGTCGTCCACGTCGTCTTCACCTGCCCCTGGCCCCGCGCTTACAACTTCGACATCGCTGCAGATGGTTGCGCTTGACTCTGCGAGCGAGTCTGAAGAGGAGAAGCAGCAGCGCGAGATCCTCGAGGAACTAGCTAGGAGCCTTAGCTCGGTGTCGCTAAGGACGCGGGCGAGACATGTGCAGCCGATTAAGGTGGTGAAGGCTAAGGCGGCTAAGGCTTTACCCTCGTCTACGCCGTCGTCGCCGCCGCCACCGATCGGGATTGGAATCGGGATGATGATGGGATATAAAACCGGGAAGAGCGAGAGTGCATCGTCGTCGCCAAAGATGAAGAGTAGGGAGGTGGAGATGGTGAGTGGGATGCATGCAGCACCGACTAAGATTACCAAGCGTGGGGTGATTTCCGGTGGGAGGGGGCGTGGGCTTATGCGGCGAAGGAACTCGGGGGGTAGCTATCGAGGGGATACCATTAGTCTGTGATTACTTTTTTCTTTTAGTTTCCTGTTATTATCCTGCATGCATGGGTCTGTTGAGCAATTGAGTCGTCTGGTAGCTTTTGATTTTGGTCGGGCATTTGTTTTTTTGAGCTTCAGTGGATGTTTGGTTTTGGATTTTTCTGGCCTATGCATAGCCTGCCGCATTATACATCTATACCTTCTCTCTTTGCATTTTGATATATCATCCTCTTTTCTGTTCATTATGGCTATATAGTCTTGTTAGCATAAACCCTGGTTTTAGAGAAAATAATTTGGACAAAATGTTATATCTACCGCGTATACCAATCTATACCTTTGTATTTGTATGGCCGCTTTTACCTACAAAGAAAGCTCTTGCAACTTCCACCAGGGTTTTCTACTCTCGCCTCCTAGGCCGTTCATCGTTTTACCCTTTGGATCTACGAAGGAAGTTCTTTACTGATGTAGCAGGTTCTACCTGCGTCCTCGTGTGACGATTGGTTGCTCGGTGTTCGCAGAAGGTCGTTATGTAGACGGTAGAGTATATAAACCGGTCTAGTAGTTTTAGCATCTACGAATTATATTAACACCCGCACCAATTCATATATTAGTCGTCTTTGCTTTTCAGCCTCGTCAAAACACAAGGCCAAACATTGAACTTGTAAACTAAAATCCTGACAAATGAGTGCCTCCAAAGTAGATCCCCATGACTGCTTCAAATGGTACAAGATTGACGAAAACTATAACTGCAATGTGCTTCTTAAAGACAGCGCAACAGAGCACGTCTACCGCGTCTCCAAATCCGCCTTACGTCTTGCTTCCCCTGTCCTTGCAAAGATGGTTGACCCAAAGTCACCATGGGCAAGTGCCGCCGCCGCAGCTTCTGCTACAATTAATAAATGCAAGTCTAAAGCCGACATTGCCAATATGAATACCGACACCAGTAACGATGCAGCACTCACCATAACCCTGCACGACGACGACCCAGACGCTCTCAGTATCCTTTTCAAACTGATGCATTTCCAAAAGAAAGAAATACCAAAACATCTAGACTTAAAGAGCATGTTCCGCCTCGCTTTAGCCTGCGATAAATACGACTGTGTGGATGTCGCCAAATCTCTCATGCACGATTTCGCAGGCGATCTTCGTGAAGCGGAGACGGCGGAGTTTTGGAAGGCGTTCTACAGCTACTCTTTCGACCTGCAGCCCGAAGAAGAAGAAGAAGGGAATGATATTGCTGCTGCTGCGGCGGCGGCAGACGAACAAGGCGATAGCGGCTTGCATGCTCCGGATAAACCAGAAGTTGCAAAGATGCTTCTCTTCGTTTCGTTCATGTTTAATCTTGAAGAGATATTCTCGAAAGCTTATCAGGCATATCTGTTCATTTGGCAGCCGAAGAAGAAGACTGGTGAGTCTGACGATCTTGTGGATGGGCCGGTCTGTCTACCTGATAAACTGTACAGTAAGTCTTCTATGAAGTTCTCACCGCTTCCCTCTATTGGTATTCCTCCTGTACTGTGTGCACCAACTATATTGTTCTTGTTGTATACGTCCGTACTTTATTTCTGACGGCTAAACACGCGCGCACACTAGAGCACTTTATGGCGGAATGGGAGCAGAAACGCATCTCGATTGTGCAGGCTGTGAACGAAAAGATCCACAAGTACACATTTGGCCTGCTGTACGGACACCAAGACCGGTGCCTTGTAACCCATGACTGCACTCTATGCGACATCGTGCTGTACGGATCCTTCATCCGCCGCTTGCATTATAAAGGAATCTTCCCAGTGCAGGAAAAAAGCGATGCACTCTCGCTGTACGAGCTGAGCGAGCGGATCAAGTCCATTCGCATTGGGCAATACTGGGAATCGTATAGTCATAACCATCGGGGGTCACGCACACGTCTACAGTTTCCGCATCATGAATGCATTGGAGCGTTTCTGGGTGAGTTGGTCCGTACTGTTAAGCAGGTGATGGTGCCGAGGGCCGTCAAGTTGGCGGATTTTAAGGCACAGTGTGGAATCAAGAGGAAGCTTTGGGTGCTTGAAGATGGGAGGGAAGTAGACGGTGAGGAGGGAGAGGAAAATAGGGAAATACGTTCGGACGAGTCTCTGTCAGCCTTGTTTCCTTTGGAAGAGCTAAATTCAGAAGGATTCGTCGAATTTGATGATGGGAGTTCTTCGGATTAGGGTGATGAAGGGGTTAGCTGGGCTTTAGACGGTGGTTTCACATTTGGACATTTTGCTTGATAAGAATAATAATGTAGGAAGGACCTCTGGACGCTTGGAGTATGGTAGATATGCTCCGATCTTTTGATCCAGGACATAGGTTTTGAGCTAGTGTTACGCTCTTGTTGTATTTCATATGCATCACGCAGAGCTCTAAAGCAGCAGTCTCGACAAAAGACTCCCGCGATGCACAATATTGTTTAGACTCTAGATTGCAAAAAAACAAAAGACTGATCATTTAGTAGATTTTGTTGCTTCTCTCTAAATCTTCTCATTATTTTGAATCTCATCATTTTCAAAATAATTTTCGATATCCCTATCCTTTCCTTCGATCACTATCTTTTTTGGACCCTTTACTCTCGTTCTCTGGTAGCATTTATACGGACATGGCGGAGCAATTTATTGGAGATCTGCTTGAATCGTTCTCTCTCGACATTGGCGAATCCTATGGCATTGAGGACATCTCCCGCATTCCACTACTTGTTATTAACCAATCATCGTCAAAAAATGATGATGATGATACTCCTGATCCTGACACTGGTACCTCGTTGGTCACATCTTCTCTCACTAGATTCTTTCGCAGATCAAAGAAGCGTGCTGTGGCACCACCGCCTCCGCGTGAGCCGATTCAATCGTGTCGTGGAGGCTCGCTTGCAAGGTTACCATGGCATGAAGATCCAACGCGGGATATCAAAATCCCGGGGTTCACATTCTGCACACTTGGGAGCCTGGAGTTCGAGACTATCGCAATGATGTCCCCGGATTATGTCATTCCTGTTCGCTTCCGGCAGCAAGCAGGTGGGGTAGGGCTATACGGTAAGTTCATAGCCTCAGCTAGACCAAAGTCTATATAGAAATCAATTTGGTCGAATTATTCCCTCTACAATATTAGCTTATTAGGTTTTGACAGACGACAGTTGTATTGCTTGAGGCTGACATGGATAACTTGCCGGTGACTCCAGCCGTTGTAGGCGCCAGGATGGTACTTCAGGGCGAAAGAAGTGTGAACATTGGATGGCCGATGATGCCGACTGATGCTTCGTACTTCCAACCAGTGTGGGCAAAGCATATGACCCCACTGTTGGACGAGATGGATGTCGGTATCCAATGGTTGCCTAAGATCGGACGGTTTCGAGTTTTAAAATATGATCACATGCACGAATGGAGAGGTGAGCATTGCATACTCGTTCTGTACATCTTTATATCTCATGCGGGAGTTGTAAATGGCGTTAACGGAAACCTGATTCGGTATGATGTAGGAAGGAAACTCCTTTACAACACTGAGGGCATAGACGTCATGCCAGGCGATCTAGACGATGAATGTCTTGCTGCTAAGGTTTTCCATATTCGCTGCGGACCTGTCGAAGCCGTAAAGCAAATTGAGAAGCTCCACCGCCTGGTTAAAAGGAGGTACCCGAAAAACGAAGCACCAATCGTCGTTTGGGACCCGGAAAGTGAGAAATGCACCAATGGCTCGGCTGACAGCTTCATCAAAGCCTGCAGCATGGCCGACGTCGTCACTCCCTTAGCTAGTGACCTGCTCAATATTTTCGTGGATATCCTCCCTAAAAACTATGACGTTACTCGAGGGATACTGAAGAAGGCTGTTGAGATATGCTGCAAAAGAACCCTCAACGTGTTCCAACCAAAGGGCGGCCGAAATGGAGGGCTCAAGGGTGTGCTTGTTGTCAGATGTGCAGATATGGGCGTATACGTCTTTGGGCATCCAAAATCTTTTCAATCAGATCCGTCAAGTCTAATCGGTCGCAGGCGTCGAAGCGATCTAGCCTTACAGCGACGTGCTCAATGGCTTCCCGCTTACTACGATGAGTCTGACGAGAAGGTTCGCGATACCGTCGGTGGCAACAGCGCATTTATTGGCGCCTTTTGTGCATATATTGCTCAAGTTGAAGAAGATTATGTCGAAGCCGCAATTATCGGAACCGTTGTAGCGAGCTTTGCCATCGAGCTTCTTGTCCAACCTGAAATGACAATATCGGGATATCTGGAAGAGCTTTGGAATGACCAAAGCCTGATCGAACGACTGAACGCCTATTATGTGTGGCGCCTCAATAAGTCAAGAGTACCTCTTGTGATGGTCCCACCACGGACGCCGCTACGCACCGTTAAGGAATACATCCCGTTTCATCGCAATGGGGAAGAAGGTCCGGACCATATGTTCATCTTCTCAGATTTACGTGCTCCGATGATTGGAGGAATGGAAACAGGTTATATCGATAGGGGCCTGAATTTTGTCGACATCCCAAATATCTTGACGGAAGTGAGCTTGACAACCGATCAAATCAGAGGCTGGGAGGCGCGAAGAGGTGGAAATATCGGGATGCAAGCTTGGAGAGTTCAGTATGAAAATGCTGGCGAGGGTGATGCTGGAGCTTCCCAGGACTCTCTCAAAGCACAACCTAGCTATTCATTTGTTGGTGATGGCCAAGCTGAGGTTGCGGTTCGATGTTGTTTCCGGAAATTGAATCTTGATAGAGTGGACATCGATTTTGACTGGGACGAACCACTGAAGGCACATCACCTTTAAGGATATCTGCTAGAGATTGAGCGAGGTATTGCCGCACTAAGAGATGGATAGACGCCGAACCCTCTTTTGACCCTTCTTCTTCTCGCATGTAAGTAGAGGACCAACTACCATCGGCAGATTATTAGATCATCAAATAACAAAGATTCAATCGGCTGTTGTATTCTGATGGATCGTGTTGCGTGTCTTTTCTTCCTTCCGTTTTGCGCAACACAGTTGACTCATGCGGACGTTCAAGGCTCCATGCATATGCAGGCACCCCAGTCTTCTTACTCTCTCTTCAACTAGCTATCGGCACCGCTGTTTTGGCCCTTTCTCCATCAAAGACTCATAGGCAAGTGGCAGGCTGATAGCGACCATAGTCCCATCCGTATCTCAGAGTTGCGCCTGCGTAGTTCATCAGATCGGGGAATCTATAAAGCGAAGACTTTGCGCTGATAGTCAGACAAAAGGCAGAACTTTCTATCCCGCACTTTATCAAACCTGCAGCTTGAACACTTTGCTTAATATCATTAGCCTTCCAACTATACACAGATAAAGAACAAAGAATTCACCACTGCTGCCAATCTCCGACTTCTACATAATAATTCCTTCATAAAAATTAACCGCTTTAGATCAACGCCGCAGTTGGAGACGCACCATCCAACATGGCTCCTAAGAACAAGAAGAAAAAGCCGGCCGCCAATCCAGCTAGAGCAGTTGCGACAATATCATTACCTTCTAAGGCAAAACTCCAACAAGCAGAAGAAGAGAAGGCACGACTAGCTGCTGAGGAAGAAGAGAGAAAGGCCGCCGAAGCTGCGGCTGCAGCTGCAGCCGAAGAAGCCGCGAAACAGGCGGACGCGAACAAAGCCGGGACAGATAAGGAAATCGCACTTACTCCAGAGGAGTTTGCAGCTCAACTTGAAGACAACGAGCTCCAAGAATTCCTGGATAGGAATGGAGACAAAGTACTCCGAGATGTAAAGAGACAGGTGGCAAAGGTCGAGACGGAGAGACGGACTCTCAGGGCGACCGGGAATGCGGGCTGCACTCCGTTCTTCGTCGGGGACTGGTTGGATGATAGCGATGTTGAGCGTATTCTCGCCATTTCAAGGGAAAACGAAGCGTCCCGATATACTTTGGCATCCACCGACGAGACAGCATATACTCTGGAGATCTGGAAGTTGCACCATACCCTTGCAGATTTGGGGTTCAAGGAGGCACATATCAAAGAAACGATTACGCTCGGGATAACGTCTATGGACGATGCGATTGAGCACTTGGTGCTTACGTATCCGGAGAGTGAACTCCCTAGTTTCACTGCTTCATCCTCCCATGTCCCTAAGTATGGTCAGCTACTGGCACAAGTAACTACTGGTAAGGTCGTACCCAGGAGGACATTTCCAGAGCCAATGGAAAACACTCCCACGGATTCAACAGCGCCAGATTCAGAACATGCTGTGGGAGCCATCCCCACCGAGCCTCCAGCGCCAGCAGATGACGTATCTTCTGAGAGTGAGATGGAGGAAAACATGGAGCCGTCGATTTTAATACCTCAATATTTAAAATATCGGCGGAAAATAGCCAAGATCACTGGAGTATGGGCTGCGGAGCCGACGAAGAAGTCTAAGAAGAAAGCTGGTGCCGGAGTTTCCATATCTCAATCTGTTGGCCTCACAAAAGAGCGTTCAGAGCAGCTCGCCATCTTGAAATCAAAAATTGAAAAGCTCAAAACAGACCCTTTGTTCGATTCTGGACAAGCAGCAGAGCTCTGGGAGAAGGAAGTGGAAGAAGCGAAACAAAAAATACACGCTCAAGCACGAACGTCAAAGAGACGCGCAGCCGGTACAACCCCACAACAGCAGAGTGAAAATCCCAGTCGAGCAACTTCGAGGAGTCGCCCAAGTAGTGTTAGCGGGGATTCAGGAGATGAAGGAATATCTACTGGACTGGGCGGTATTAGACTGAGCCGGAGCCGAAGCCGCGCCTCGAGTAGGGCTAGTGCTTCTAGTGCGGATGCCGGCGCATTTGGTTCCTTATTCGACGGGGACGGAGATAGTGAAGAACCCAAGGTTTCTGCCAATTCCACTGTCTTTGTCCGTGACTTCGGCAAGGCTGCGGAGTTAACCCCCTCTTCAAGGAAAGTACTCGATGAGGCGGTTACTGGTCGCTATGCTGGATCGAAGGCGACATTTAGAGACATTGGCCGTGGCACAAGCTTTCAGTCGGAAATCTATGTGACATGGCCGCTAACCGGAACATTGCCGACAACTTTCCCCACTGAGATCGACGAGGTGGATGAAAAAGGGGAGATGCGGAAAGATATCCTCTACTCTGTGCATACCCTCAAGTCGCACGATGGCACAACTGTCACGACACGGTTTAGGATGTTGAACATCTCATGCCCTACCAAGACTCAGGCGGATTTTTATCTAGCCACAGTTGTCTTATATAAATTGTTTCCGGAGGAAAAGCTATACTTACGCTTGAACAGCGTATGGAGAAGTTTCTGGCGGGAGTTGGTGGATGATGCAAAGCATGAGAGTGATAGACGCGAAAAACATCTCCTAAGATGGATGAGAAGCACTACGGAGGACATCATGCAAAGCCCCCTACCAGTCGATGAAAAGGGGAGGATTGATGTTGCAGATGATGCAGGAGATAGCAAGAAAATGCTTTATGAGCCTCTAGAGTTCATGACTACACAACAGCTTCTGAACATTTACACAGCGAAGACGTCGAATCCAGCATATCATTATATGCTACAAGGGAGAATGACATTACCAATATGGCAATATAGAGACCAACTGCTGCAAGCGATAAGCGAGAATCAAGTTACTATCGTCTGCGGTGAAACGGGTTGCGGAAAGAGCACCCAACTACCCGCCTACATCCTGGAAGATTGCCTAGCAGCTGGTCAATCATGTCGTATATTTGTGACGGAGCCGCGACGTATCTCTGCCATCTCTCTAGCGAAGAGGGTATGCGAGGAGCTTGGAGAAACTGATGTTGGTAGCAACCGATCCTTGGTCGGATACTCAATTCGGCTTGAAGCCAAGTTCACCTCGAAAACCAGACTTATATACGCAACTACTGGTATTGTCATGCGCATGCTTGAGCGAGGCACTAATCTTCGCGAGATAACCCATCTAATTCTCGATGAAGTACACGAGCGCTCGATTGAAAGTGACTTTCTGCTTCTCGTCTTGAAGAAGCTTCTTGCTGTTCGCCAAGATCTAAAGGTTATCCTCATGTCCGCCACTGTCGACGCCAACAAGTTTTCTGAGTACCTAAACGATGCACCGGTTTTCCAAATACCTGGCAGAACTTACCCGGTGCAAAGTTACTATCTGGAAGATGCGGTGGAACTAACGCGCTTCGTTCTTTCTGACGAGTCCATTCGCTCAAGTCGCCGCCGTTTCGATGACTACGATGTTGACGACGTCGAGGAAACGGGACCAAATTCAGTCTCAGCCCTTGAAACTTATAGTGCCAATACACGTAAAACGATGGCAAGATTTAATGAATGGACCATTAACTACGAACTCATTGTGCAACTGCTAATCCAAATCGCCACAAATCCATCGTACGCTCCGTATAGTCAGGCCATTCTTGTATTTTTGCCTGGTCTCAATGAAATTAGAAAACTACACAACGCTATCCTCGGAGATCCGAACCTACAGAATGGGTGGGAGGTGCACGCACTACATTCGACTATCGCTACCGAAGAACAGGAGCAGGCTTTCCTTCTCCCCCCAGAAGGATTCAGAAAAGTCGTGCTTGCTACAAATATTGCAGAGACGGGTATTACGATTCCGGATATTACATGTGTCATTGACACCTGCAAATCTAAAGAAATGAGGTTTGATGAGAAGCGGCAGCTTTCGAGGCTTATAGAAACGTTTATTTCGAAAGCCAATGCCAAGCAACGGCGAGGCAGAGCCGGTAGAGTTCAGGCCGGCCTCTGCTTTCATTTAGTTACGCAGGAGAGGTTCAATAGCTACGTATGCTACCTTTATACTTTATTCATCTCAGTATGGGTCTGTTGCTAAAATATATCTCCTACTACTTTAGTTTGCAGAACAACAAGTCCCGGAAATGCTTCGGCTGTCCCTTCAAGATTTGATCCTGCGCATCAAAATCTGCAACCTAGGAGGAATTGAAGAAACACTATCTTCGGCTCTTGACCCCCCCACGCCAAAGAATGTTAATCGAGCAATTGACTCCCTATTAGAGGTTAAAGCTTTAACCGCAACCGAGGAGTTGACACCACTAGGCAGACATCTCGCTCAGCTGCCCCTTGATGTATATCTTGGGAAACTACTTTTGCTCAGTACACTATACGGATGTGTCGATGTTTGTGTAACTATCGCCGCCATCCTATCTTCCAAATCTCCATGGATCCAACCATTTGGCAAGCGCGAACAAGCAGAGATTGCTAGGATGAGCTGGAAGACGGGTAAGACTTTTATCGATATTGTTATTTTATCTCTGCTATATATGCATCACTAACAGATTCCTAGGTGACTCTGACCTCCTAACAACTTATTATGCATACTGCGGGTGGAGAAGAGCCGTCGAGACAAAAGGCGTAAACGAGTACGAATTCTGCAACAAGAACTATCTCAGCGCCAAAAACCTTGTTGCAATCGAGGAAATGAAGACGCAGCTGTTTGTTGCATTGACCGACAGCGGCATCATGCGGCTGGAGGCCGATGAGCGTGTCCGCCTTAATAGGGCGCGATATCTCCGCCGTGGGAAACAACAATTCTTCGAAGTTCCCGATCGATACAATTTTAATAGCCAAAACGATCTTGTTGTAAACTCCACTATTGCAGCAGGCTTCTACCCCAAGATCATCTCACGGGAGGGTAAAGGATGGAGAAATATTGTGAATAACCAGAGCCTTAATGTCTCCTTGACGTCGGTCAACAGGAAGAGCACCAATATCTCCTGGCTGTCATATTATAATATCCTTCAATCGAGCAACAAGTACTACGATGCATATGAAACTAGCAAGGTCAACGATGTTGCGCTGGCGATGCTCTGTGGTGATGCTGAGTTCAAGGTAAATAAAACTACAGGTTACCCTTCTGAGACGTTGGCTAATGAAATTGGCGAATGAAATATAGCTCTATGCTGGTTCAATGATCATTGACGGTAACCGCATCCGTTTCGTTTTCGATAGTTGGAGAGGCATGATTGCCATCCGTATCCTTCGACGCCGCGTCCGTGCTCTAACGTCCCTGCGATGGAAGAATATTGACAACACTATTTTGGAAGATGACAAGCAATGGTTTGATATCGCGATTCGCGTTCTAGGACGTGGGAAGATGGCTTCAAAGCCTATCTCATTGACATAGAATTTTTTTGGGGGAGGGACCTTTTTCTTTCCCCATGCAAGCTTACTTTTTGGTATTTGGATGTTTGTTCATCTTTGATCTGAACACTGGCTTTTATGCATGCTCTTTCCCTGCGGCATTCTGTTTGGTCAGCAGTCTTCTAATAAACGTTCCCTTTGTGCTGCCCGCATGTGTGCACACGTATATACATAGACGTTTGCATTGGCGCACTGGATTCTTGCATACACTTTGCGTACGCTCTTTCCCGAGAAATTTTTCGTTTTAGCTTGAATACATATTTGCATAGATATAAGTCAATATGACTTGTATTTTTCGTATACATGTCCTACAGCCCTACAATCACTTTAGGATTCTTCATAACAACAAGCAGAGCTTTCTTCAATTCTTCCATTCTGGACTTCTTCAGAAACCGGTACACCGCTATTATCCTCTTAAACCTATTCTACCCCCCCCCTCCCCGATTACACTAACAAATTTGCACGCTCGGTGGCGCTAGCATACACGAACCAAAAAGCATTGTACAAGCATACCAATTCAATTCCTCCAGGAGATTTGTTTGTACAGTACGCATGTATGTATACACAAGAATTGTGGGTATAAACGAAATTATCCCTCAAATGTATGAGTATAAAGCTATGTCTTTGAGGAAAGCTGAAAATCAAAAGAGAATACAACAATAAAAAGTGATCATACATGGCATTATAAGGGGAAAGGAAAGTTCGTGAAGGAGGGTATGAAGTATTCGAATAAATTCGAAAAAAAGACAAAGAAAGCAAATAAAGAAGAAGAAAACTCGCAAGTATCGTACAAAAACATTCGGGAACATATCCACTGTCGACCAGAGTCGCGGTAACAACAGGGAAGTGCTGAAGCGATTGACAACCCTAAAACAAACCTCGTCCACTTGCCATCCTGACAAAATCGTAGGGCACACTCTGTCCAACCAAGTTCTGGAGTTGCCGGACAGTCGTCCAAGCGGCGATGTCTGCAATACCAAACGTCGTCCATCCAGTGGCTGCAGCAACTCCCAGTGGGTCGCCGCGCTTCGGTCCGTTGCTTAGATCCAAGAACACCTTGCCGCCACGGATGGGCTGGGAGTGGCTGTTGATTATACGCAGCAAAGGATGGATGACATAGGCATGCTCCGCAGACACCGCAGACACCATCACGAAGGGATGGGGTAGCATTTCCACCATCTGCTGAGAGTTGCAGTACTCAGCGTTGGCGGCGGCCTCATTCGTTGGCGGGATCTTGAAGCCGACGGTGTACAGTGTTCCGCAACCAAGCTCACGAAGGGCGTAGATAGCGGAAGCTGCTTCCTCAAAGCTATTTGAGACAACGAGGGCAGGCTTTTCGTCGAAGGCTGCTGGTGCAAACTCCCTAGTCAATGCAAGTTTTATCCCTTTCGCGGAAGCATTGTCTCCGACGAGAGTCTGCTGGTTGCCTTCTCGCTGAACGAAGATAGTGTCTATAATACCGGTGCCACGAGCAGCGCTAGTGTACTCGTGAATGTAGCTTGGCTTTGAAAGCAAGGGAGGGTCAAGGATTGCGCCTCCAAAGTAAGGCTGTTGGCTGAAAGAATATATAGAATGCTCAGATATTCTCTCTAGGCAGGAGTAGTTGTGAGGGAGACCGAGCTCCTTAAAGCATTTTTCAAAGAATTGGGTCATGGGAACAGCGCGGGGTGTGCCAATGCTATAGATGTGCTTCTTTGGCAGTTGGCCAATGATGTGAAGGGCGCCATTGATTTCGGCGGCACTCAGTTGGCCGGGAGCACCAGCGATGGGAAGAAGAGGGTGAGTAGCCGTCGTTAGGAAGGTATTGAAAAGACGGGAAAGTTGGCCGACTTGACCGGCGTTTAGCGTGATGAGCGGATGGTTGTACGAAGCAGTGACACTGGAGCGGAAATGCTCTAGGTCGTAGTTGTCAGAAAGGTTGTTTGCAAAGCCAACGAATTTGACGATATCCGCGTGCCTTCGAGCTTCGTGATAACGCCGGTGAATTTCGCTACCAGTCCACTTGAAGCGACCGCTGTGATCATGGTATGAGACGATCATTTTGGTGTTGCCCTTGCGATTCGCAAGATCGGAGCGAATTTCCTCGTCATTTCGCACTTCAACATCGATATACTCACAACCCCACTGTATCGCCTTCTTGTAGAAGTGGAACCCGGCATAATCAGAATCAAGAGGGAGACTATAAAGATAGTTGAATGAGTAAATAAAACCACTTTTAAACTGATATAACACACGGATTAACTTACTTTCCACCTTCTCGAGAGGATCTCGATGTAAAGACAATTGGCAGCTCGGTTGCTTGTCTCAGTGCCATGAGCTGCTCACCAACATATTTGATGCTTGGGATATCAGAATATTTTCCACCACCGACGGGTTCCTTCAAAAGATCGGCACGGAATTCAATGCTATCGGATCCAACAGTGAGGATATCGAGGTTCGCAAGAGCAATTCGAACATCTGAGAAAGTAAGAGCAAGACAGACAGTTCGCCGCTTCTTACAAACCTCAGCGTGTTTGTTCGATTGCCCAAGGACGAACGACAGGAATCTCGTTAGATCACGCCTGGAGATGCGCCGAGAGGGATACAGATACTCAAAGTCTGCCTCATCGGACATCTGCAGGTTTCCGTCATCTTTAGCATCGACGGCATACGTATTGATCAGTAAAACTTGTGCTCGGTCCCTCTGCTGAATTTCTTTCCGTAGTGGACCGTTCGCTATTGAAGCCGGTATACCAACGACCGGGTGTCCGTCAATCTGACTTAATTCAGTTGACGAAGTGACAATGACCTTCGGCTTTCCCAATACATCGGCAACAACATCCACAATCTCTTCGCACCCGCTATTGAAAAGAACGAGAATAGCCCGAAAACGGACAAGCAGCGATCCTTCATGTGACGCAGATCTCGAGGGTGCAGGCGAGCTTACTCGCGAACGGACAGTCTGATTTAAAACCCTTCGCTCAGACTGGACAAGCATTCTCAGTGAGGAGTTGACAGCGCCAAAGTGATCATATCCATTGATCCGCTGCACGATTTCGAAGAAGAAGCGATCGTGGAACTGGTCGGTAGAAAGATGGAGATACTCTCCCTTTTCGTCACGATCGTAGAGAACATTGTGGAGGCGCAATTTCTTAATGAAGTCTCGAGACAGATCATAGCGCTGATGCAACTCGTCATAGTAGTGTGAGGGAACACGGAGGAAGTGGCTTGTATGGCCGGTCCGACGAATCCTATCGACCGTCTCGAAGATATCATTTGTGGCGAAGGCAATATGATTAACGACACAGCCAGGGGACCCTCTAGCTAGCTTGCTAACGTTGAAGTTCTTCTCGTCGAGAGCACGAAGAAGGAAACGGGGCGAGCCAGTATTCGAGACTAATGCCCTAGTAGCAGGTGCGCCAAAGGGATCCTCGGATTGGAATATCTCCTGGTTCTGTAAGCCAAAGGTAGACCTCAAGAACAAAACCATCTGGTCGATCGAAAGCCTATCGAGGAACTGAGAAATGTGATCAATTCCAGCAAAAGTTGGGACATAGCCGGCAAAATGAGTGGCGGCGCTATTGCTACTTGGCGGAATTGGCACGAAATCTTGCTCCCAGAAGTTGTCGTTCTCCACCATGTAGAATAAGGTGTCATCCGGTGTGCGAACAGCAGGTATAGATGCTTCTCCAGGGCTAAGTTTCAGTGGTTGAACGACGCTAAGCCCCAAGGACTCAGCTCTTGTTAAAGTCCTTGCGACATCGTCAACGCGAAGAGCAATAGCACAGACTGAGTCTCCATGTAACAGTGTAAACGACGACGCATGTGACTCCGGTTCATAATTTAACACGATGGATACGCCGCCGCTGCGATAAAGCAAAACGTTTTTCGACCTGTGCTGTGCAAACTTCTGAAAGCCCAGATCTTGGAGATAGTCTTCTAGCTCGGCGAGATGACTCTCCGTAATTGCAAACTCGATGAACTCAACACCAAACAATTTAGGTAGAGGGGGAAGGAGATGTTCTCCAAAAATATCTGCTTGCATCAGTGTCATGCTCCGCATACAATCCGCAGCTACTACTTTTGCAGGAGCCGCACGGAAATCGTCGTTCAAGATTTCGAGAGATAGAGGCCCTCGATATCCTGTCTGAGCAACAGCTCTGATAAAAGGAACAATTGGGAAGGAGCCTTGACCAGGGAAGGTACGGCAATGTCTAGAATAATCAAGAATGCTAATGTTAAGAAGTGGAGCATCTGCTACCTGAACCATAAAAATCTTGTCACCAGGGACAGATGAGAGGCCTGAGTAATCACCCCCAGAAGAAAACAGGTGGAATGTGTCAAGAACCAAACCTAGATTAGGCTGCACGAAATGTTAGATAGACGGGCCGCAAAGTGAAAACGCAATAATAGTATTCCGTGGGAGGGGAGCCCCCCCGGAAGAGCGAGTAAGCAGATGGTGGTTGCATCATTGTGTCTGCAGCGGGAATTTTTTGTGTGGGTCTTTCTCCCGACTAGCAGGGCACTCAGATACATGGTGAACTGGCAAGGGAAAAACTAACATGATCAACTTCCCGGACGATATCCCAAGACTTCTGCCACGTATTAATGTGTTCCGCCCAAGATAAAGCTTCGTATCCGATCCGTTTGTTGTGTAATTTTGCGTGTTCAGCAGCAAGCCTCAAATCATGAACTATTCTGGTATGATCATTACTCTATATCCCCCAAAGGTCAGCTAATTGGAAAAGAACAAACAAATATCATTGGGATGACGGACAGCCAGATCTTAAGGTCTCTGGCATAAATTGTATTGGGGTACTCACAGAAGAAGGAGAACAAGAGGAGCAGATAAGAAGGAGCTCTGTTCCAACTTGGTCCATAAGATCGAATTTTTGTTGCATTCTGCGTGGTAGAACCAAAGTCAGGTAACACGTCCCGGAAAAATCTATGCAGAAGGCCTGGTATATATTATTGACGTACCTTCGCATGTTCTTTTCAAATGCACCAGGAGCAGTAGTACCCTCGAAATCTCGAAATGTCTGATACATTGTTACCTTTAACCCCAATTCTCTGCAAAGAGCACCAATCTCGCTAGGGGGACCTGGGTACCGGAGCAGGTCATCTTCGAATATGTCGACACTCCGAAAGCCAGCATTTGCGATAGCTTTCAGCTTGTCGACCAAAGGGCCGGACAAGCAAAAAGTTGCGATACTGTTCTCATGCGGCAGGTTTGCGTTGATGCTGGCCATGTTCGATGGGCTTGCCGACGCCATGACGGGCTTGTCTTCTTTAACAGAAGCGAATGAAGGTAAACTTCCGGGGTTTTCGATTTGATAGCGTGAGATTTAGGGTAGGAAGAAATGCGCCGGGATATGGACGAGGTTTTCGAATGACCCAAGGCGGATATTGGAAGGCGGATATTGGAAAGCAAATTGCCGCGAATTCCAAGGCCAGGGAAGTTTAGCTCCCAAAATAAACCGTTTCCCGCTGACGTCTTGTCTACAGCTAGGGATGGGCGCTGGACATGCCGACGGACTTTTCGCGATCGATATTCGGTAACGTGGATATGGGACAGGAGCCAAGCAAGCAAGTAGAGTATGTTGGTTGTGTTCTGGAAGATCGCCCTTGATCAAGGAACAAGCCAGCCGGAGTTCCGATGTTCAAAAGCAGGGTTGGACCGAGCGCGCAGAGTCGCGAGCAAACCGAGTAAGTGCGGAACACTCCCTTGACTGCGGGGGGGCATGCGGGTTAACGTTAAGTCTGGCACAGCAAAGATTGAACGGGACGAAGCATCTCCTGCGACCACGGTTTTGGTGCCATGGCACTAGCTTATTGGTTCCCTCGAAAGAGCCGTCCGTGACAAGATGCCGGCCAGAGATTATCGAGAGATGGTTGACTAGGAACTTTTTTTTTTGGGATTCGTTGAAGTCTGGGGAAGAGAGACTTCGGGCGACGGGGCAGCTGGACATGGTTTTTCCGCCAATAAGACGTCCCGGAGCGTGCAGGGTTGTGTTGGGTTTAGCCTATATGCGGACCGATCAAGCTTTCCCCAGTCAGCATTGGTTGGATTAATTCGCGATGGCAGCTCCGGCTCACCAGCCACGACACACAGGTATGTGCATGTAGGACGAGAACAAAAGAGAACGGGACGACGATGGCGGTGGTAATACTAATGACTTTCTTCGCTAGACCCAGCATAGGCTTCTGGTTTCCTCTGGCGATGTTTCGCGGGGTGCTACAAGGGTTTTTATTAAATTGCGGAAGTTGAGGGTAGAGCACCGATACTCTCCAGAGCTCTTAGCCTCCTCGCCTAGCCATCGGCCATCAGCCAAAGGGTGGCGCCTTTATTGCAGAGCATCGCTCACACTTGGCTAACATGCAAGTAAGCCCAAGAAAGCTTGTTAAATATCAGAGTCCATTCCTTGCTCTTGAATTTAATTGGTGGCTCACGCAGAACATACATGAGCTCTATTACCAGATTCAATTACTAAAACATGCTACCCCTCATGCTCAGCAGATTTATCTCGATGTGTGTCAATCCTGAATTCGGCCATGCGCTCTGATATATCTGGCCAATCTTGAAACCTTCATCATCGATCGCATATATGAACATCAATGCGTTATTATATATATTATTATTATATATATTATTTTATGTCAAAACAGCTCCATGTGACAGGCAGCCCAGTTAGCAGTTTATCCAGCTGCATGTTCTACCATTTAGGTTGAGAAATCAGATGCCACCGTGACCATCGACGGATTCGACATCACGGCGGAAGCAATTCACGGACTAAAGTGTCATAGAATTTTTTATAAACATCACAAGTCATATCAGAAATATCCGTGTTTTTCATTGGTGGATGAATCGCGGCCCGATCTTCCCGTTGCCCTCAAACCACATAAGAACCTCATCGTCCCCTCCATGCACATGTTGATGTACTATCTCCAGGTTTTCCGCAGCCCTTTAACCGTTATTGCGGGCTAGGTCCCTGCATGCAGCAAGCCAGTTTTTGGTTGTTTGAGCCTTTGCTTTCAACCGGGGTTTGTTCCGTCGTCAAATAGCGCGCGAAGCTGCCTGGTCGTGATCGGCTTTTGGTGCTCTCCACTGTCTACCAACATCCCCAGACCGGGGGCTCCACACTCCACAAATAGTCGTCCGACTTTGGTGCCCTATCGATATGCCTCGCTCGGGAACGCTTAACGGGCCCAACCCATGCCGGAACTGCGCAACGGCGTACGCTGTAAATTCCCCCCTTTGGAGCTCGTCACGAGCTATTGAAACAAATATTTCTTTGGGAAAACGAGATCTTCAGAACCCCGCCTATGCTCCCTCATGTGGCTCTGGAAGTAGTAGATTATCAGTAGGAAAAAATTTCCAGTAAGTGATAGCGGGCAGTTGGCCATAGTCAACAAGTAGAACGTAGCCTGCGGAGTAAACACTAGCGCACAGATCGTAATGGTCATGAGATGAATAAAGCCAAAGAAGTCGTGATCCTGAGCTGACCTACTCTTTAAAAGTAACTATTCCCTAGCACTCAAGAAGCTTTCGGGCTCAAAGCTTAGAAAAGTAACTTTTGCTAATATTAATATATAAGCTTGGCTGAAGCAATGGCCTCAAGTTTTTTTAGTGCGCCGCAATCAGAGTTTGAATCCGTGCATCAAAGTGGAGATCCCACATCCTCAAACCTGACGCCTTCTTCTTGCGGCTTTTGGAGATTGTCCCGGTGGTCAAAGCAGCGACGGCCAGAGCTCAAGGTCCCGAAAATGCCTAGGAACTTGTAATTTTAATATTTATAGCATCCAGAAATATTCGCAATGTCGAGCGGGCGCTTCGGTCTAATATATTAGACGTGTTCTTACTCTATCGTCGACAGTGACTTGAACCATCTGCTCCGCCTGAGGCTGCTCCGAATGTATGACCAAAACGCCCCTATATGTCGTGATTACTTAAAAGTCCCGATCCGTTAATTAAATATGACAGGTCGCCACCAACTTCAGCTTCATTCCGCCACTCATGGCGGAAGATGCCCTTCGTTATGACGATACAAAAGCCGCTCGTACGGCGTGCAGCAAAGATCCCAGTGCTCACCCCGGTGTCTTGCATGACACCCCTGCCCGGTTTTCGAAAGTTGCGACTCCACTTTCTAGTCTTTCCAAAATTTCTTCCTTATGTAGTCCGTGAATGGCCTAGTTGAGATATTGGGCTTTGCTCCACACCATCACTCTCGGACCCATTCAAGAGCGAGAAAATAAAGAAAGGAAGAAAAGACTGAGGAGTAGATTACCTGGGGAGCCGAGCTGCATGATGCCTGCCTGTCTTCTCTGCATCTTCTCTGTCATAAGCCCTGGTGATGCGCTGCTGTGACTTCCAACGAAAAACGTAAAAAGAAACTTTGACCATCTCGGCGACGGAAGGCGAAGTTGGAACTACATTACTAACGAACAACCCCGAACGAAACTCCTGACTCTGGCTATCATCAAGCGAACACATCCTCGTATCGCATACATACAACCACTAGAGGCGAAACTGCATCCCCAACCGTTACTTTAGGCGAAACCAATCGTCATTGTTCGCCCGCCGACAACAGGCATTCACCCAGCGACATTAACATTACAGAGAACCAAACAAGAGTTTTTTTGGTACTCGGTAACTTCTTCCTACATATTTTCTTTTTCCCTTCGACTTTCTATTGGGGCTGCCTCGTTTCCTTGGGCTGCGTCGGAGCCCTTGCCGGATGTCCATCATATAGCCGCGGAAAGAGGACATCGTGACACCCTTTCTCTCCTCGCTGATCTCTAGGGTTCGTTCCAACGTGGGCCTTCCCTTCCAATCCAATATACTCGGCATCAGGGTATCCCTTAGACGTGAACCCATCATTGGCGTGCGCAGATTTACATACAAGCTTTCCGCGGGATTCATCAATCCGAAAAACCTGGACCTTCATCAGCACCTCTCGTTCTCGAAGTGGCCTCGCTCGTGGTCGGCCAAAAAACTTGGAACAACGACGTGAGGAGGGAACTCGTTAGTTGGACATGCAAAACATCTACAACCATTGATAATCTTGGAGCGGACACGACAGAGGCCGGCCTGAAAGTGACGAGCGCACACGTGCATCACCATTACCAAGCAGCTATCACGACATAAAAACAGACATATTCCACGATAACGAGATTACGAACCGAACCTATCCGGACCGGTCAGGATAGGATCAAATCCGACTTTCAGACGACAGACGCCAATAATAAGAAGAGAAACAACCATAGGGCTAAGAAAGAGGATCGCTAACGGTGCGTCCTCGCAAACTGAAGAAGCGCAAATTGGATTCAGAACCAGGTCCGAAGCTGGAGTCGATACCCGGCGGCTACGAGGGCGTCATCGCCGATGGTCCAGCCACGATGTCCCGGCCAGCAAACGGAAATGTATACGCGATCACAAAGCTACCGAACAGAAAATCGGTAAGCGAAGAGAAAGAGGCCATGAACTGCAAGTCATGTCGCAAACGAAAGGTTCGTCGCCCGCCCGCCCGCTTCAGCGATGATTACAATTATAGCCGCAATGGCGCACTACGGCAACAGTTTCCTGTCAAACAGCATGCATGGATTACTGACAGCCGGGAACGAACCCTCCAAAACCTACAGATAAAATGCAGTAGAACACGCCCAAAATGCAATTCTTGTGAAGTTTTTCATTGCGAGTGCATCTATGGTAAGGTCATCTCGTCTCGTCACCGCAGCTTCCTGGGCCGGGTGTGAGTGGCTAGCCAGCCCGCAGCTAACATTCTTCTGTTCCTGCTTTGTTTAGATGCTGTTCCCCGCAAACGGTATGCACCAGAATTCCCATCCCGCTAAACCGCGACCCAACCCAACCGAACAACGCATGTCGGCTAACAACACAACCCTCACTTACAGCGGCCCCAAAACCGAGCTTCTTGAAGACCTCCTGCGGCGGATCGGCCATTTGTGAGTTCCAGACAACCGAAACCTTTCAGATTCCATCAATATTGAGCATGTGCTAAATGTCGCCTTGCAGGGAGAAGCGGCTGGAAGATAATAAAAATCCGGGATCTGGCGACGACGAGAAAGCCTCGGATGAAACTCCTGCAACCGAGGCGAACGGTCATGGCTCTTCGGCTGCCCTGGTCACGCCCCCTTCAGCCACCATTTCATTATCACACCCAGGAAGGGAGGATCCGGGGCCCAAGCTTGAGGAGGACATAGCGCCTATCGAGACGGAAGTACCTGAGCTTGCCCCTACTCCCATAAGGTCAGCAAACAAGATCCCAGCCCTCCTTGTCGCTTCGGGGCCAACTGACCATTTTGCAGCTTGGACATGGACGCAAACTTCGTTCCTCATCTGGTAGACGTATACTTCAGTCGAGTGAATAAGAAACCTTACTCTTATATACATGAAAAGACATTTAGAGCTCGACTACAGGATGGTAATGTACCCCAGCATCTTTTGAATGCGGTGTGTGCAACGAGTATTCGGTAAGCGAATGTGTTCAATATTCCAGGGCCAATATAAGAAGATACCCGAGGCTTACAATGTGATAGTTACACCCTACCTCCCACTGGAAAGTCCCTCCTAGAATGTACAGAACGGTTTGCTAGCCTAGCTCGAAACCAGGTGGACGCAGATGAACCACTTGTCGACAATCTCCTAACCTTGATATTGCTCTCGGACGTTTTCTTTGCACTTGGCCAAGGGAAGAAGTCGTTTATGCAGCTAGGTGTGTAGATATGCCCCCCACGCCCAATTCCAATGGCACGAACAGTGCACACTAACATGGGATTCTAGGGTCCGCAATACGCATGGCTCTTGCTCTTGAGCTACATCGAGAGCTACCTTTAACTTCGTCTGCAACACCTATTGAACGGGAAGTGCGTAGGAGATGCTTCTGGACTTGCTACCTAATGGACCGTTTTGCGGTTTGCGGTTCCAATCGGCCTCCTTTGATCAGCGACTGCACAATCAAGCTGCGACTTCCTTGCTCAGAATCACACTTTCGAAGCGGGAAACCGAGCGAAGAATCATTATTTTCGGAGGATGGTTTCGGGCAGCAATTTGGCAGCATCCCTCTATCTCGTAACACAAACGCTATGCTTGTCGAAATTGTCCGAATATTGGGCAAGACTGTTCTATATATTCAACAAGGTGGTGTAAAGGGCGACTCCCATTTTCCCTGGCATTCATCCTCGAATTTGTCTATGATTCGCAACGAGCTAAAAGTATGGGCGGGCTACTTCGAAAACAAGGCTCAAGAGAAGGCTTCATTCCCTTCAGGAAGCGAAGCCACGGTTTTCTATTTGAGTAAGGCAGTATATCATTTGATACACTGCCTGATGTACCGAACGTTTTTACCCATCGATTTGAAGGAAATAAACGGCACAGGAACACAACAGGCCTGGCAGCAAGAAGCCACCAACATGTGTTTGCAACACGCGAAAGCTCTTACCGATCTCGCTCATCAGGCCGCGAACACGCCTTCTATAGAATGGCCTGCGTTCATGTCGTATTGCCTAACATCAGCTGCCACCGTTCATTTGCATGGAACGCAGTATACAGGACATTCGCTATCGGAGGGTAGTAGGGATAACCTACTAAGAGTCATCAAGTTCTTGATTCGTATGAGGCGGCAATGGGCAATCATCAATCACCAGGTAAAGCGTGACTCGGCTGAAGTTATACCGCTCAATATGTATCCTTTTTGCTAACACTCTAACTAGTGCTCGACAATACGGCGAATATATATGAATCATATTCGGCTGTCGAAGGGCTCGCCTTCTGAAATCAAATATCTTGACGACTTTTTCGACCGCTATGAAGATGTGACATTTGATACTGCATTCATCCCATTCGAATTCCTTAACGACTTCTCTGTTGAAAAGTCAGTTTCCCCTTAACTACCATTAAAATTCTAGGCGACGTACGAGCTAACCACCTATGTAGCCTCTCGAGCCCTGATGATCTTTTCGCCGACCCTTCCCTGTCCGAAATCTTCCACTCTCCAGTCCCATCCGTCGGCACTCCCCAAATCCCCAACGCATCACCATCGAATACAACAGACGGTGGATCGGCTTCTTCGATAACTCATGTCGATGAGTACGGCCACCCACGGCATACAAAGCGCGCCAAAATCCACAGGGGCTCTTCAGTTTCGGATGGGTCAACACCGATCAACGGCCAAAATTCACCTAAAGACCACTACCGCATGCAAACGCACCAACGACTCCACAACAATCGTAACAACTTTCACTATCCGGGGCAGCCACCACCAATGGGTCCAAGAGGACCTCCAGCAATTTCTATTCCCGAAAATACACCGTTCGACTTCACCTCTCCCGTCCTGCCTAACACGGCTTATTCTTACGATATGAATAAATACACGTTCTCTCCCTCGGCAAATTATTCATTCTTCTCCTCAACTCCGTATAACAACTTTTTCGATTTCGGAATGGATCCGGCAGTGTTTTCGGGGGACGCCAATGTCGTTCAGGAGAAGGACTCACTACCAACGGAACTCGAGCCTGATCCATTGATGACGCTGTTGTCTGAGATGGCGACACGGGAGGACGGCAACGGTCTCGATATGTTCATGGGGAACCCCTCTGGAGCTACAAATTGAACGGCTACATCCTAGTCCTTAGTTTGTAAATCCTCTTTGAGAACACCTCGCGTGACATGAACGGTTAATGTCCTCGGCATTCCAGCACACCACGACCGTACAATGATTCTCATTAGCCTATTTTATATAATCTTTCTGTTATTTTCTACCTTTTTTGTTCGGAACGTACCACTCAAAAGAAAATCTCAGATACCGGGCGTTATTTATATGATTTTTTTCTTCTAAAATTCAACTACTCATTCTGCAGGAACATTTATACCAATTGGCGTTTCCGGAGACAGTTCTAACCCTTATTTTTCCTATTACTTTCCTTATTTTGCTTTCAGCTTCCTCGACATTACTTGGCGAGTTCTAGGGTGAGCGGTGCTTGTTTGACCAGTTATTCGACTATATGCCTAGTTGTTTGAACGAAAAGCGTTCCTCAGCAGAATTTATCTGGCATCGAGAACGAGATTACTGTATTTTTAGGCAGAGGGACTTCGGGAAATTATTCTTTTTCAGTACTTTTACCATTGTTTCTGTAGATATGCTGAGCATATGCAAATTCCTTGAGACGTTTCAAGAATCCTTAAAGCTGTAACTTTCGATATTTACAACGGAGTGTTAGGTATCTAGGTAGATACTGCTAGCGGTTATCGATATATCGATAGACATTATTACCTACCAACTTAAGTAAGTACAGAAAAGAACTAACCTCCCGTTCCCCACCGCACCCGCCCGTACAATAGTCGAATCACACAGGTATCTCCTAGATCTACCCGCGTGAGCAACAGCTCCAAGATCCAGATCTGTGATCTGTGATCCACGTGTGGGAGGATCGATTAATACTAAGCGCCGAGAGCATGCAGGCCGGCCAGGGACCGCCTCGATTAACGAACATTAAATTCCACGAATCGCTGACCCACACGAATTTCCCAAACCCTAGATAGGCGAGCGAGAAAACAAGCTTTTTGATACTCTTATTTTTTGAGGCATACAGTTTCAAAATACCCTGTGCAGCGTGGGGGTTATAACGTTAGTGGCACCAGCCAACTGACGGAAAAAATCATTGTCTAGGATGTCTCCACAGTCCCCCCCCAGAAAAGCTTGGTCCGGTCTCTCCGAACTTGAAGTTAGGTTTCGGTTAGGTTGTCAGTTTCCTTGCATAGCTGCATAGATAAATACACTGCATGCTTTTACCTTTTTTTTTAACCCCTCTGAGGGGCGGCTTATCGGCAATGTATCGATGTTTTGTAATCGGTTATTCAAGAAGACGGACGATTTTAACCGATTACTAACAGCCGCCTACCAGCTACTCACAACTTAAACAGATAAAATATTTAAATATATCACCTGCTTGAATACTTTAGTACTTCCTGCGCACCTAGACACTTTCGGCTACACAAGCAGCGTTGGCCAATGCAAAGATTGGAATATAGCTTGAGACCCGCCATTTTCCGACAATTCGAATTCTCAACCTTGTGCCCAAGTATCTATAAACTATCCGCGACCCAAGGAACAAGACTACGCAATTTCAGCCACTTTGCTCGCAAGATGTCACAAAACACAGCCACCGGATCAGAACAACCTGTAAAGAGGTTCGTAAAAGCCCATGGACCTGACAAAAGCCCAGATGGATGCACCTCAATATCTACGTACCAAGGGTACCATATATGCTTCGGCTCAGCGAATGCTAATTTACTAGTTACTATCGCTTAGATCTACGCACCCGGATTTCAAATCGACAGAAGCTTCGCGACCAGATTGGGAAGACATCCAATGGCGGTTGACCAAAACCGTCAGTCCGGAATGGAAAGCGGGTCCGTAGACATACATCTTAGCCAGAACCAACATCAGCGTACGAAGAAGAAATAATTTCTCATACAAGTGAGAGAGAATCTTAGGAACCGGCGCCAACAACGACTCATGGAAAGGCTTCAAGAAGGTTGAGGTTGACCCATACGCACCAGGGCGAGTGCCTAATCAAAACTACAAACTCATGATATCCGCCATCACTCCCAGATTTGTATGACTCCCAGTTTTATTCAATTAGTGTGAATTTCGAACTCGATTGTAAGATTCAATCTCCCTCTGCAGTCATATAAACTAACTCGGGATGCTATGGATGGCGCCGGCCTCTAAAGATTGGGTTTATATCAACCATCTCAAAGGATGGAACGACTACGAACCTTGCGCCATTCTCATACACTACCATGGTCAACTCCGATCCTCCAATAATGTAGGCACCCGAACCTCCAGCACCCAAACCGAAACAGGTAAAATAATATAAGTATACGTAATAAATATTTATGATGCTAATATGGTCCACGAAATCGCGCAGGGTCGTTGGTATCTCCAGTGGCATGGAGAATAAGAAAGATACCTTGCAGAACATCCTCGACACCGGCGAACTAGTCATCAACGTAATATCCGAATGGTTTTTAGAGTAAGTGGCGATACTTATCCATCAATGCCACTCCAACTCCCATGGTTTATCGATTACTGAACTGACTAATCGAATGATCTATAGAGCCGCAAATTATACCGCAATCAATGCACCACTAGGTGTCTCGGAGTTCGCTCTCTCCGGGCTAACTCCACTACCCTCATCAAAGGTAAAGCCTCCACATGTAGCCGAATCCGCCTTCAGCATTGAGGCGAAGCTCGTGTCACACCATCCATGGTACTCGCCGGCGTCTGGCAAGAACACCGGTGTCACAATCTTCGCTGAGGGTGTAAACTTTCATGTTCGAGAGGATATGTGGGCGGAGGGTAATGAGGGGTCGATTGTGGATATTGGCAAGTTGAAGCCGGTGAGCAGGTTAGGTGGAATCATGTATGGTAGGACAACAGAAGCTTCTGAACTACTGCGGGCTGATTTTGCGAAGGAAAAGGAGAAAGAAGAGGTCAAGGGGCATTTATAGAAGTAAGAGTCACGTAGCTAGGTAATGCTCGTACCCTGCACCTAGTCTTGTACTGAGCCTCGCGTCGCGTTGCCCTGCACCTACTGTGTCATGTTACTGATTCCTCTTAGTTTTCAGCAGTAAATAGCGAGATAGAAAGCTATAGAGATATATATATTCGAGGAAATATCAATTATATGTCCCTGGGTTCATTGTCTAATTGTAGCGCCTTCAAGATAGAAAAGAAGCGACTTAGTCATCATCGTCGTTCTCGTCATCACCCTTCTTCTTAGCCTGCTTCTCTTCGTCTTTCTTTCTCTCCGCCTTTGCCTCCTCCTTTTTCAAAACCCGTTCAACCTTCGCGGCCTTCTTTTTCCTCTCTTGGCTGCTGGACCCTACATCGCCCGAGGATTCGGACTCACCCTTCCCGTCCCACTCAACACCATACTCTTCCGCAACTCCCTTGATCTCTCGCCGCAAAGTGCGGCCTTCGTCAAGCAATTCCTGCCATCTATCCACCTCAAATCCGTGCATTTCATATAACTTGAGTTGCCGACGGGATATCGTTGCGTGTAGCACAGAGCGGTACGAGACTTCGCGGTTGTGGTAGAGGAACCAGAGGTAGCCAGCCATAATGCCGGAAAGACCTACAAGGTATGTTACCGGCTCCATCGTATCTGCGGTTTCACACTGGAGTTAGGATGCATCCTCGCATAGAAACTTCTTAGGTAGGGAAACTAGTACCCCATCCAAGAGATCTAGTGAAGTTAAGTCCATTTAGTATATATTCTGCAGTAGTTTTTCGAGCGTTTCACATACGTATTGAAGGTTAAGACGTAAACTAGTGCCCACCAACCAATCAGACCGGCGAAACCACCAAGAGCGACGTGCTATAAATCGAATTTTAAGCTATATTGATCGGAAATTTTGGGAGGAGCTATATCTTACCTGCGCAGTCTTATGGGCTAGTTTGTCGCATTTCTATTATCATTTGCGTTAGAGCTAGCATGCCCAATAGGAGACATATTTCGTAAGCGGGAGTATCATACTTCCTTAATTTCAACGAGGCCTTCAATCTCTTTCGTGATTCGGCCGTACCTGCGTCGTAGAAATAGCGTCCGGTCATTGAAACTAGGAACAGCCACCCACACGCCGCTTTGACCTCTAATTAGCAAGGAATACCGAAAAAGCTATCCAGAGATAGCCGTGAGGGAAGCATCAGCATACCTTTTATCTAGAGTGCCCTCGATATCGATCACAAACCCGCCCTCAATCCCCCTTGCCTCCTCTTCATGTCCTGCCGCAGCATCTCTCACGAAATCGCCAACCTCAGTGCTGCCTGACCACAGCACCAAACTTTCATCGTCCGCATCCTTAGACTGGCCTTGAGCCGCTTTAGGCGCCTCCTCCCCACCAGACTTTACCACCTCCTGTCCCGGCGGCGCGACGACCTTGGACTTAGGCGGCGGTGTATCCTGCGGCCGGTAAAAGTTGACAGCAGGTATCCTCCCAGATTTAAGCGTCGGTAGCTGTGATTGTATCAGCTGCGCGAGGTGAGAGAGCGGCTGGTTTGGATGTATTAACAGCGCCAGATGTTTAGGTTTCTGGTCAACGTTGTTCGCATCTGATTCTTGAGGAGGCGACAATGCCGACGGTGGGTCTCGCTGATACTCATCGGTTTCCTTTGCCGTCAGCGGCCGGTCCGGGTCGCCGTTCTTTCGGATTGCAGGTAATGGTAGTACAAGCTTGAACAGGCGCGACGGCGTTGATGTCAGCCGGGCGGTGAGGCCATGTAGCACTTGCTGGCGAGCTTGGGGAGTATCGGCACGCGAAGAGAGTGATCTGTGGTTGTATTGGCTGAGGAGGGTCCGACGTGCTGGGTGAGTACGAATGCACTGTCGCGTGTGCAGAAAAGCCAGCCGCGTCACCGTATGCCGCATTGTAGATGCAGACTTGAGAAGCGCGAGGACCAAGAAAACTTGGTGGACGACGCCGGCTTAAGAGGTAGAAAGCCGCTAGAGGCCATGATGGAGATCAATCGGTTGCGGTTGTGCAGCATGCAGCTGTCTGAGAGCATGGCCGACTGAGTTTCTGGTTGGCGAGGTCAGGTTCGGTTATGGTGGGAGGCCTGACGTCACTGCTCATTCTCCTAGTTTACTAGTAATAATGCGGACAACGAACAAGAAATCTTTGACTCGATTAGGTTCCTGTACCGGGTTTAGCAGAGGCTTACTTTATTCTAAGCTTCAATATCCGAACGATCTTGGGGTTATAAGCATACGGTACCTCGACTGTCCCGTTAAAGTTCTTATCGATAAGAAACGATGGTGTGGCGGTGACAAGCAGCAGCTGTGGCGGCGGCGAAGGGCAGCTGCAGCAGCCGACGTCATGTCGCCGCAACAAGGGCGTCATCTGGCTTGCAGGGGAGCTGAGAGCTGAGAGCTGAGAGTGACAGACCCGCTGTGGGGCCGCGATGCCCGACATAACAGAGAAAAATAAAATATATTTCTTGTATATCTCCTGACGATATATCGTCTCGTGCTGCCCCAGTAAACTAACCTAACTAAAATATCGTCTACTCTGCTAAGAATACCATATTCAACAGACCTGTCGAGCTTGCAAGCTCGCCCGTTGCACAACCCATCACAAACTCCCACTACTGCGACCCCCGTCGCCCACGCCAACGACATGCTGGAGTACTTCAGCTACCGCAAGTTTAAAAAGCATCAAGATGCTAAAGATTCCGGGGCAACGGAAGTCCTCGATCACAAGGACGAAAAGTACTTTGAAGGCCTGGTAGACAGCCCCGATGCCCAGGAGGTTCCACTCCACGCCAGCGGATCTGGAACAAACTCGGTTACCACCTCGGGTTCGCCAACGGAAACCCCGTCATCGTCTGAAACAAGCGCCCTACCCAAAAAGCAGACCTGGAAGGAAACTGTCACCGACTATGCCACTGAAACATACGGGAAAGCACGTCAGGTGAAGCTGGCCGAGCATCTGCCGGCATTCCTGCAAAAGAAGGAGGGTGAAGCCGCAGATACAGATAAAGATAAAGAGGACAAGGACGACGAGAAGGACAAAGATAAAGAGAAGGATAAAGGCAAGGAGAAGGAGGCCGGATCGCCTAAGAAGAAGGAAAAAGAAAAGAAGGAGAAGGAGAAGAAAGATAAAGGGAAGGGCAAGGGAAAAGATGAGGAATACTACGCCAACCTGACAGGGGAGGAGAAGGAACTTCACGATGCTCTTGACGCTCTCAGCCTTGCCGCTCAGGATGGCAAGGCCTTCTCCCTATCTTCAGACACTCGCGAGTTACTCAAGTCCTTCACGCAGATCTTGAAGGACATGGTCAACGGTGTGCCTACCGCCTACGACGACTTGATCGAGCTGTTCGAAACAAAGTCCAAGCAGCTCGAGACCATGTTTAACGAGATGCCCGGCTTCTTGAAGACCCTCGCGAAGAAGATCCCGGGTGCCCTAGGTTTCGGAGAGAAGGCTTTGGCAGGTGAAGAAGGAGCGGGAGCGGGAGCGGGCCTTGCTGCGCAAGCTGCAACACTCAGCATACCTACCTTGAAGCAGCTTGCTACCAAACCTGGTAAGTTATCGCCCTTGAGGTTTATTCCAGTCAACGTTCAACTTGGCTAATAGATAAAATTTCGTCCGTAGGCATGGTCGCAGATACTTTGAAAACGGTCGTCAATGCCATCAAACTGCGATTCCCAGGTATCGCTTTGGGTACTAATGTCATAATTTCCATGGCATTATTTGGTAAGTATCCGGAACTCTTCTTGCTGAACTCCTTATTTGTGGCTGGGTACTAACCGCTCTCTCCTCCTAATACAGTGCTCCTCTTCGTCTTTTGGTATTGCTGGAGTGAGTCCCCCCAATGACATATCCAAGCTCTTTCGACACCAGCTAATTGTTATCTCGTAGAACGTGGGAAGGAAGTTAGGCTTGAGAAGGAACGTCTTGAGCGTGAAACTGAGGAGGCTAAGGCCGCCGAAAGGGTGTTAGATCTGGCACCGCCTGTCCCGACGACTGAACCCGGTACTAGCACTACAGCAACCACCAATACTACGATTGATGAAGTCATATCGCCAGCTAGCTCGAGTGTTGCTACAGGGCAATCCATTCTACCTGCCCGGTCTCCATATGCACCCCCTGATCCTCCTCAGGAACAGCATTCGAGTGCTACTACTAGACAACCTATCCCAGCTACCCGATCCCCATATGCTCCTCCTGATGCCCCCTAGGAAGAGCATAAGCCGGAGAAACAGATCAAGGACCTGTTCTAAGAAAGCAGAGTAGTACTGTTTGGGAATGAAACGAGTATGGATTGGGCGTACGAGCTTTAGTGGGATATTTTGCCTGTCTTTTTTTTTTTTGATTCATTCTCCACTCGTTATTGTCGTTCTCGGGCTAGGTTTCTCTTGTTGCATTGCAAAAGCTGTTACCATTCGTCTGTATTTCTTTGTAGTCGCATTCCAGTTCTACTTCACCGTATACTATGATTCCAAGTAGGGTATAAATTGCTTGCCCACTCCAATCAGCCTCTAGACCGGGGTATTTTCGAACGAAATACAAAATACGTAGTAGCGCCACAAGTACCTAGCGTATAGTACCTACTTACCTAGGTACACAGTACTTACTTACCTATGCATGTTATACCAACACCAACGTCTACCACTGTCTACGCACCGTTCCCCCGCCCAGCCCTCACCGGCTCCGGGCCTTTCACTAACTTGCCCTGTTCATCCTCTTCCTCTTCCTCCTCCTCCTCCTTTTGTGCAAACCCCTCTCCATCTCTCATATACGTACTAACAAACACCCCAACCATCGCCACCACGGCCATCGCCCACCAAACCGCCCCCACAACCCCCTTCTCCAACGCCAATCCATACCCCCACCCGGCGCTCAACGGTCCCACCGCTCTTGCAAGACTACTCAAACTAGACCCCAACCCATTGACCGTACCCAGCGCGCGCCGATTCTCTACAGAATTAATCAGCAATATCACATTCCCCGGCGACGCAAACGTCCTGGCCGTCACTTGTATGAACAGCGCAGTAACGATTCCCGCCCACACTGCAGGTCCCGCTGCAGGGTCGGCTACATCTCGGGTTGTAGACGGCAGGACGGCGATGAATGGCGTGAGAGTATACGCTAGGGGGAAGAATAGAAGGCTCATCCGGTAGGAACGTAGAGTGCCGAATCGCGTCTGTAGCGGTGGGTAGATGAATAGCTGCATAGCGATACCGATGAAGCCCAGGACGGCCATGGCGGAGCCGACTTGCGCGGCGGGGAGGCCGAGGCCGCCGCTGAAGGAGAGTGGGGCATCACGATGGGAGTTGTCGCGGCGCGGGGTGGATAGAAAGATGGGGAAGAGTTGCATGAAGGTGCTGTTGTGCAGCGGGAGAAGAATGAAACCGACGAGGGTGAGGATGACGCTGGGGGTGAGGACTTCTTTGAGGGGAACAGTGCGGGGTTGTGTTGGCTCCAGCAGAGGGGTGCTGGCATCGATGTTCTGTGGTGGTGGTGGGGAGTTATCGTTATTTGCGTCTTGAAGGAGGTCATATCGTGGGGATCGATGGAAGATGCGTTCGAATACTGCTCGGATAGAAGACCAGAGGTTGAAGAACTTGGAGGCGATGCCGCCCAATATATCGCCCGAGGGGTTCGTCTCCTCTAAAGCAAATGCTGCTAGTAGTAAGGAGAAAAATAGGAAAACGGCGCTGACGAGGTTTGGCACTGAGGATATCTCTAAATTAGCGCTTGCTGTGGGTCTATCTGAGTTTCGTAGATGCTCGGCTTGACTTACAAGCATATGGATATTCTTTCATCCAGCCAACACCATCTTCCCCTCCTAACCAACTGCCCGGACCAAAGAGGCCTGGATGTGACTCCAACGGATTTGCAAGAATGCCACCTAGTATAGGTCCGATGATGATGCCAATGTTCCAGCACATCCTAGATAAACCCGCAAGTTAGAAGTCAACATAGAGCATATGCATGTGCGTAGTCGTTATTCAACAAATGCAAATGTTGGACTTACGGCATAATCAGAAATGCCCTCGACTGATACCTATACGAATACACTAGTCAGCATTCCGGCCCGTTCAATGTTGAAAGATGTACGGCCATCAGCAAACTGCTCTCACTTCTTTTCCTTCACCAGTTCCGCAACAACCGTTCGCAGCACTCCGGTAGTCGCATTCGACCCGCCGCAGAGCATACGCATAAACACTGCCCATCGAAAAGTCGTCGAGAACGCTAACCCCAAGCTCGCCATCATGTTCCCTAGCAATCCAAGTGCAATGATCGGTTTCCGGCCGTAGATATCGCTCAGCCGGCCCCATATCATCCCGGTGACAAATTGGGACAGCGAGAACGCCGCTACCATTATCCCCGCCCTCCTTGCGATCTCCTCCGGCGTGTTGGCACCAGGGAGGGACTTGATAAAGTAGTAAACGTAGGAGAGCAGTGAAGTTGAGGAAATCGGCTCCGAAAGGCGGCAAAGTGCCAGGACGATCAACTGTTTTTTCTTAGGCAGCGACAGCCATCCTATGTTCCCTGTATCTTCGTCCACCTCTCCTCGTTCGATGCGAGCTACATCTCCGTCGAGACTTGTAGTAGCACTGGCGCCTGTGAGGTCGACATTGGACGAAGATGTGGATCCGCCCGAGCTGTGACTGAAGACTGCGTTGCTTCTGTTGGCCAAGAGTGGCGTTCGCTCTGCATCCGCGTCATCTGTGGAGATTCCCATAACTGCTATATCTATAAGTCCTGTGCCAGAAGTCCCCCGTTTTTAGCTATGGTTCTGAATACGCTTATATTGTAAGGATTAACTGTAATACTGTAGAAATACCGTAAAATTATAGTTATTTTTGATATCCAGATTTTAAGCGTACTATATGCCTAGAATTCCGTAATAATGCAGGTATTTTTTTATTTTTTTTTGAAAAGTCCGGATAAATCCACACCCAACTTCCGGCACAGTACTTACGTAAGTAAGTACTTGTGCAATTGGAACCTCTGGAGGCTGTAATCGAGAACCGGGAACTGTAGGTAGACGTGCGGTTGGCAAGAGAACATGTTCTTGCCGCCGTCCCCAATGTAAACGTTATCTCTGGTCTTATTTAATTAAAGTCCCCTGAGGGCCTAGATCCAGGGCCACGATGCCGGCCTTCGGACTAGCGAGCTCAACACGGAACGCAGATACGAATCGCAGGCAGGCCGCGTGGCGGGACGAGTTTAAAATGGTTTGGACTGTCCCGCCCTGCAGGAGGTGCCCTGTCACCATGGGCTTTCACTCGGCATTGATTGGCGCTCCGAATCCAAAGCTAACGTTAGGGTACCACGGAATGCTCACAGTCGGGTTCGTGAAAAAGAAAGCCGTCGAGGAGACACAGTTGTGTTGGGTGGAGGTTGTGCAAGATGTTTGACCTTTCTATTATTTCCTGTTCTGGAAACATGATTGATCTGGGCGAACGCGTCTTCCGGCGCCCAAACATGTTTATCTCCAAGCTCTCCCTCCCTCAACCGCTAGCTCAGTGCAATCCCATTACATTCTCCAGCAGCAAGCTCAAGTATCTCGAACGAAATCAAACCCAAGAGTCACTGCCATGCCGTCCAAAGAAGATATCACCATCGATTCCCCTCCCGACGACATAGATCCTTACGAGGTCCTCGGCGTCGCGCAGACTGCTACCGATGCCGAAATTCGTAGCGCATACCGCAAGCTCGCGCTCAAAACACACCCGGATAAAGCCGCACCAGACGAGAAAGCTGCCGCGCACACAGAATTCCAAAAGATCGCGTTCGCGTACGCCATCCTTAGCGATGAGAACCGCCGGAAGCGATTTGACCGTACTGGAAGAACGGACGAAGGCGTCGGTAGCGACGATGATGATTTCGACTGGGAGAGCTTTTACAAGGAAATGTGGGCGGATGTGGTCAGCGGCGATACGCTGACTGAGTTCAAGAAGACGTATCAAGGTAAGAGAAAAAAAAAGAGATAAATAAGTCAATACAGAGGGAAAGAGTAGCAGGGAGCTAATATGGATGCTCTCAGGTTCGGACGAGGAACGTGGCGATCTGCTCACTATCTTCGAAGAAGCCGAAGGCAATATGGACCAGCTATTCGAAATGGTCATGCTCTCCGACCCAATCGCCGATGAGGATCGCTTCCGTGCGATCATTGATGCAGCCATCAAAGCCGGCGAGGTGCAAGCTCATCCTGCATATGTCAATGAGACGAAGAAAACCCGCCAGCAAAGACGCAAGAACGCCGAGAAGGAAAGCAAGGAAGCTGAGGAGTACGCGAAAAAGCTGGGTGTATATGATAAGCTCTTCGGGGACTCCAAAGACAAGAACGCTGATGTCGAAGAAGTCGATGATGACGAAGAGCCTGTTGCTTCCACTTCAGCACGTGGAAAGAAGAAGGCTGTGGCGGCCAAGAAGAAGAAAGCTAGTAACCCTGAGGATGACCCGAATCACCCTCTCGCAGCTTTGATCAGGAGTCGACAAAACGAGAGGCATGGGAGGATGCACAACTTTTTCGACAACCTCGAGGCCAAGTATGGCGGCCAGCCAGCGACTAAGAAGGGCAAAAAGCGAGCAAGTGTGGAACCAGAGCCATCAGAGGAAGAGTTTTTGGCTGCACAACAACGGCTAAACGGTAGTGGCTCCGGCCGGAACAAGAGAGCTAAGAGAAAGTAGTTGATTCCTAGTTGTTCATTTGTACTGTTAATTATGATGTTGCATATGTATTATACGATTTTGAATTATTGGCGTCAAGCGGTTGGGAAGGATTCGGGGGGCGGCTACGTAATAGAAACTTTTCGGGAAAAAAGGGACTTTCAAATCATGAGTTACGTTACGCCTGCTATATACACTTCTTACGACAATGACGCGGCTAACATTAATTACTACTACAATTACTATTACCGCCACATCGCACGATTGCTACATATCTATATCTCTCTATATATATTATATTACATCTTAACTATCATTTCCGCTTGCCTTCCATCCCCGCAGCCCTGAGCACAGCCCACCTCAAATCGTTAATCCCCTTCACTGGCTGCGTCGACGTCGCCAGGATCTCGCCCAGCCCCGCATGGCCGCCATATTCCCCCATGACTTGCTGCACCTCCATAAACACTTCGCTCAGGTGTATCTTCTTCTTCTTCCCGCTTTTCACCATCCTATCAGACTCCAGTCTATCCGTCTTGGACAGTACCAGTTGGTAGGGAATACCCATCTCCGCGAAGGATTCCATGATCATAACGTCGAGCTCTTTCACGCCGTGCATCGAGTCGATGAGCAGAAATGCCCGTCGGAACCTACGCCGTACGAAATAAAGCCCATTGTTAACTCCGAGATGTAGAGAACGAATTGGGGAAAGGTTGAAGTCGGGCTAGGCTAGGGCAAATTGAGAAAGGGAAAGTGCTTTACATACTGTTTCCGTGATCTTAGATACTCCATAATCTCCAGACCCCAGGACTTTCGCGACCCATGGCCGTACCCAGGCATGTCGAGTAGCGTCAGCCGCGCTCCACCGACGCTGAACGCATTCATCTTCCTGGTTCGTCCGGGCTTTGATGACGTCCGCGCCATATCCTTATGGTGCATCAGCGCGTTCAGGATGGATGATTTCTACATCCCGAAAGAGTAAGCAAAGAAGCAACATGGTGAGAACAGTAAAAACTAAAAAAGTCCATATGTAGGCATGACTCTATAGGCCACCATTTAGCTCTACAAGAGCAAAGAGGGCTCCAATAACAATTTTTTTTTTGTAACAAAAGAAATGATCACATACCCCAACGTTACTCCTACCCAGAAATGCGACCTCCGGCACCGCTCCATCCGGCATCTTGGCAAACTCATCCGCAGCCCACAGGAACCGCGTCGGATACCGCTCGAAAAACCGCGCGGCATATTTAAGCTGCTCTACGCTCGGGGCGGTAGTGTCCCAGCGGTAAGCGATAGATGTGATTGTGGGTTCCGGCGGCTTGAATATGAACCCTTCGTCTTTATCCACTCTCGAAGATTTGAAGTTTTGCTGTAGCGCCCTCGGCTCTGCCGCAGCAGGTTGTTCAGCCAGTTTGGGAGATCCGGGACGAAGCTCAACTTGATGCTGGGCCTGAACTTGGGAGCCATGGGCCGGGACGTTTAAATTTGCATCTGGTATAGCAGCGACTGCAGATTGAGTTCGCATTTTTGACCGTATGCGTGGGTAGGGTCGCCATGCTTGCGTTGAGAAGCTACATCTTGCGTTTCGTGTGCATACTAGACACCGTGGGAGTGTCAGAGTCGTGGGATTCATGTCTTCATCATGTGGGATGGACCGGTCGAGTTTTCGCAGGTTTCAGAATACAACAGCAATTTTGGGTTGCGCCAGATTGGAAAAAGCAACAACTGCAACACGATAATTTGTATTATTTCGCTGGTCACAAGTAAATGCCACTCAACATAGCTAATTGACGGGGTCTGCAGATCGTTTCTTTTCACCATCGGCTATCACTTTAGTATATTAGGCCGAGAGCATTGTTTTTCTTTGTTCCGACAGGTGTTGAAATTAATTCAGGTCCGCGGGCATAACGGTTGGGTATTAGGACGTTGTGACAAGCGCCTGACTAAGATACACGATATCCATATCATTTGTGATACAGCTGCCGCCTGAAATAGGCTCGCAATAGTAGAACACAAACGCCAAAAGAAGCCTTATAAAATAAAAGAGTCCCTCATGCAATGCATAAACTGGAAGCTATCCTTATGCAATAGCGCCTTAATCAACGAAAACTACACAATCTCCAAGAAAGTCTAAAAGTTCTTGCTCAAGAAAATTCTCTTTAGCGCCCTCCGTGGCTACCTGCGGACTTATGGACATGGTAGTATTGGGAGTAGCACATTCCATTGTATGATTGTCCCCATCACTGATCATATTGGATTCCGAGGATGTTGTAAGAAATACGGGATTCCTATGTGTATTTTGCTTGCTGGAAGGTTTTGTCGAGATATCAAGCAAAGGCGTGTCAAATCTAACCCTTTTATTGGGTTGTCGAGGCGCTGAGGCCCCCTGCATTTCCTTCGGTAGCCTTTTCGGAGGCGGTGAGGACGGTAGTACAACTACCCAATATCAGTACCTGCAGAATTAATGACAAGAACCTATCGCCTACCTAAGGGAATCTCTTTAGCTTTAGGCTCGTCCTCAACTCCGTTCGTTCCAACTGGGTCTATATCCGATGTTATGGCGATTGGCTCGTCCGCGTCTCCAATTTCTTCTAATTTGCGTTTCGATTTCATGTTCTCTCTCAGCAGCGCTTCCTCCGAGGTATGCCTCTGCACACTGCCCCCAGAGCCATCTGGGTCGTCCGCAACGTATATCTCGAAGCTATCAAACGAGGCATCGTCCAAGCCGTATATTTCATCGCATTGCACCGGCTTCTTCTCAGATACTCTCTGAATTCGTGATTCTTCCATGATCTCAGAAACAGTAGGGAAGTCGTCATCATCCTCAAGGAGCTCTGCAAGCTCGTCCGAAATAGTTTTTTTCGTAGCCTGTGATTTCTTTTTTTCGTAGTCAAATGTGGGTTTTGAGAGTTTCGGAAGCTTACTGACCGTGTTGGCTTGAGATTTCGCATGGAGCTCGTTCAACTTTCGTACAGATTTTGTCCCATTACCCTTGAATGGCGGCGACTCTTCGTCTTCTCTAGAGAGATCTATGATCGGCACGTTGGAGTTAATAGCTGCACTGACCAGATCGGAGACCCGCTTCCTAGGAACTCCGTGGGCTGGCTTTGTCTGTGGGAGCTCCTTCATTCCTTGTTTTTGAGGCGGCTTGCTTTTGTAAGCTTCACCAAGGCCTTTCGCAGTAAGAGCAACCTGTGTGGGCTCCGGTTTCTTTGAAATTGCCTTTGCAGGTACCTTCTTCGATTTTGGCCTGTGCTCCAAACCTTCCCTACAGCAGAGATGGCGACAAGAAGATTTATCTGCACAACGGTGATTGCAGTCCCATTTACCGTCGAGTCGCCGCTTGGGTTCAGCTTCTTCAAGGCCTTCGATTTGGCTTCTTTGTTCAACCCGATCAAGTTCATCATGAACTTTTATAGAAAAAGTATCGTTATTCTTGGCATGATTCGACTTATTGATCGGCGTCCAGCTTATAGGCCGAGTCGACTCCGGGGCTTCATCCATGACGATACTCTCGCCTAGAGTATCCACTATTCACCACTGTTAGTCAAATTCTATTAGATGCTCAAGTTCACATTTCATACATTCTAACAAGTCGCGTTCAAGCTCAGCGCCTCCAAACTCGTCGGATTCGACTTCCGAGATCTTGCTACTCTCCCGAGTTGGAGGCTTGAATGGCTTGTTAACAATTGAGGTTTGCGACGCCGTAAGGTCTATTACGTTAGGGTCTTCAGGGTTCAATTGCTGTTGGGACCGTTTTCGAAGGAACGCTGACATAGGCCCCTCCCTCTTTATAGGTGGAAATTGTGATGCTTGGACGTCAGTCTGCACCTCAACGCTCCTATAAGTATTGACTAGATTATCTATTGGTTAGAACCCTATTTTTCTCTTAATTTACGTAGATTGATATCATATCGCCTACCGATTTGCTCGCAAGCGATATGGCACGTCAGCTTCTGCCCTGGCTCCGTGAGCTCTGCCTGTACCGTAATATCCTTGTTCGAAGAGAGTCTCAAGATGCTAGATTTTATTCGGTTAGCTCGCGACTATAGAAGCGGGCCTGCAAATATGCTAACATACGGCATTCGGCGAAAATCTACTAAGTATCCATCCGACCTCTCAACGAGGAAGTATAAGTGAAGCAATTTGCCATGCCACTTGGTTGGAGCGTGGTCATTCAATACCCCAAACTCAACCCGAAAGTTGATCTTAACTGGGTCTTTCCGATTTGCTTGGACCTAAAAAAATTGTGATTATGGTAGTTCATACCAATCAAATACGCTAGCCTGGGACTTACTTTAGTTACTTGAGTGAATAACCGAAATCTTGGTATCCCAGAAATATCTTGTTTGAGCTTCGCTCCATAAGGAGGATTCCGACTAGCGATTATCTCGATTTTATGTGCCTCTAATTCATGGAGCTGTTCTATTGCTTTGATGTCGTTGTTGACGAATTTCCGAAGGGCCATAGGTCCCAGGCCTTCCAGTTGTAGAAGCATGGACGGTGAATTTTCCCAGACTTTGGCTTCGATACACCTAGCGAGCTCGAGGGCATTCAGGCAGCTTACAGCATCTCGAAGGAATACCTTTATGTCGCATATACATCTTATAAGGCGATGCAGTTGTTGGAAGATCAAGGACTTGTCCTGCAAGAGCGCTACCCTATATTTTTGGAAACCCTCTGTTGTAGGGAACTCCATGCAACCAATTTCAAACTGCCAATTTATATGTTAATTCAGGAACTGGTTTATGCATTTTCTGACTTAACCCGAAGGTCGACGAACCTGAATAAGAATATTAGCTTTATGAGCAGGGCCGCCAATGTCAACTTTTATCGGCCACTTCATGCTCGTCGAATTGTTCATCTCTTTCAGAACAGATTTTTCTCCAGACCGAATGCGAAATTCTTTGAATTCAGCGGCTTCCGATATGCACATCAACTACGCAGACACCAATATCAGCGAATAGCAACCAAAAACCTAAATCCATAGCGCAGCTCTCGGTACCCACAATTTCAGAAACCTTTGCTTTCTCCTTCAGTTCGATTATGTTCTTCATTGTTTCGAATTTTATATAATACCTAGCCATAGCATCTCCTGGTTCGAGACACTTGAGCTTTGATTGATCGTACTCAACCAATCCCATCTCTTCAAGCGCCATTATGTCCCTTTCCATGATATTCTCGAGCTCGTTTTCAATCCGTTCAGCTCTAAACTTATAGAATGCAGGATTGGCTTTCATGCGGACGTAGAGGAAAGTAGAGCGAAGCCATTGCTTCGCTGATTCGAGGTCTATTATTGTCCCTAGCCCTATTTCAGCATTCTTGAAATGTCACGTTAGTATCCCAGGCATCGAAAGCCGAAAAGAGCGATAAAATACCAGGTGCTCGATAAGATTAAGGTGCAAACTGTAGAGGTGTTAGCAGTGCTTCTATAGATCCCAAGTGAGCATTGCATCGAATCGTAAATCTCACTTACCAACTCTCAAGCTTTTCGGTTCCTGAGATCATCCTCTCATATCGGTCCTTTTTCTCTTTCCTCGTCAATATCACAGCAGTTCCAGTTGTATCGAACTGAGGCCTGCCGGCTCTCCCAACCATCTGCATAACTTCAAGATCTAGGTATTCGCGCATTTGGCAGTTCTGCCAACTAACGGTGTTTTTAATGACAACTAAATGGGTTGGTAGATTGACTCCAACAGCCAAAGTGGACGTACAGCATATCACGGAAATATGCCCTTCCAAAAACAGCTTTTCAATGAGATTTCGATCAGACGAGTCAAGACCAGCGTGGTGGAAAGCAACGCCAGCCTTAGATGTCACTAGGTAGCCCACCAATTAGCTAAGAGCACTCGCTGTGAAGGTTTCTAGTGCGACCGACCTTGTAAATCCCTATCGCGCAAGGAAAAGTTGACCAAAGGTGCAGGCCAAGGCTTTTCTCTGTGCCCAGAGTTCCACTTCTCGGCAAGTACCTTTGCAGTCGAGACACAAATGTTACGAGTAGCACAAAACACCATGACAGGTTTTCTCTGTGAGTGTTTCTGGATAATCTCATATAACTTCGCATCAAGAAATTTATCAAACACAAAGTCATTTGAATTGGCTTGGTAGCCGTAAACAACTTTCTCCAGCTTTACCGGGCGGAATTCTTCTCCCAGCCGTTCCTCATGAGCGGGGACACTAGGTTCATCGTTGTTTTTGCCCAGCCATGTTGCGATATCTTTCGAATTAGGGACTGTTGCACTAAGAGCTATGAATCGAACTCTAGAACCGATCGTTTTCATTCTACTAACAACTACTTCGAGAGTTGCGCCTCGGTCCTCCTTGAGTATATGGACTTCGTCAATCTAGAATAGAGTTAGAAATTTGGATATATCAGCCTTTATAACAGTGCAAGCATAAATACATACCAAGAATAGCCGAACCAGCTCAAGCAGTTTCTTATGGTCCGTCCACCGCCTTGTGACAGAGTCCCATTTTTCAGGCGTGGTAACAATTAAGTCGCCATTTTTAACTTCAGCAAGTTGATTGAATTGAGTGTCTCCAGTGAGCTCAGTACATTTGAGCCCTAACGGCGCCAATTTCTCCCCCCAATCTCGCTTTCTCTCTGCGCACAAAGCTTTCGTGGGGGCCTGATATATTATTTTGAATGTACCGGGCTCAAAGGTTTCCATCAGTCGGCAGATCGCCAGTTCCATAACGACAGTCTTTCCACTGCCGGTGGGGGCACTGAGCACGAGGTTGTCACTGCTATTGAAGACAGCGTTGAAGCATTTTGACTGAGTTGCATTGAAGATTTTATATGGGAACACACTATGGTATCTTGGGGGAAGGGCATCGATGGGTACTAGTGGGATTCCTTGGGCCATCAACGGAGCATGAGAAAGCGATAAAACTTGGCGTGGCGAGTTATCGATCGTCTGTTTGGCTGGCGAGAATGGTAGATCGAATGCATCCTCGGGGTCTGGCTGGAAATGTGATTGATTATGCTTTTCTAGCAGAGCTTTCAATCGATTCTCTCTCGGTGCTCGAGGATGAGAAGGGGATGTACCAGGTGGATAATTTCTCTGGCTTTGGAATACTCGACGAGATGGCGGGGGCATTGCTGATGGGCTCGAATTCGAATCTACCTCGTATTCGTCCGAAGAACTAGACCGTTGCTGCTGCTTTTGCGGTAGCCTTACTGGTGTGTTTGGCTCAGCTATGCCGGAGCGATGTTTAAACCGGTCTTCACAACAGTTAGCTGCCTGCATACATATCTCCATATATCTGCATAGCATATATTTTCACATGTTATAAAAGATTGGGGGATCAATACCGAAGAAGGTAGACGCCTGATCTGCCGTCGAGTTTGATCTAACTCTCCCCGTAAAGACTGACCCATCTATGGATGCTGGTACCACATTTGGGGGCGACATCGGACTCAATGTAAGCCTTGGGGGTGGTCGTGGAGGTTCCCTGAACTGCAGCCTCGGCGGCAGAGCAACAGGCTGGCTTTGATTGCCAATAGATGGGAAGAACGGTGACTGATAGGGAAATGCTGCTTGATTCTGTGCTACAGTTTGTGAAGCAGCATCTGTTTCGTCTGCAGTTAGTCAGCCAGAAAGTTAACATGCACGATGGAGTGATATTCAGCACCCACCATAACTAATAGCGGCAGCCCTCGAATGACCTGTTTGATCTTGATATACTGGCCTATTCAAGTACTGAGGACGACTAAAGTGCCGTGGAGGGGACTCAGCCGATAGGAAATCTGTGTCAGCATCCTGGAACATGCTCTCATCATAGTAGCCTTGGTGTAATTGTTGGCTCCTATGTGATCGAAAGTCAGTTTGGAACTCAGATGAGGTAAACCCCTCGTCGATACCGCGAGCGTATCCCCTTGACATGACGCTAGGAATATGATTAAGAGTCGTGGTGATGGAAGGACAGCGGTGAGAATGGTATTTTGGATAGCAATGCAATGGATGGGTCAAATCAACAGCGAGGATCCTAAGAAGAAACTAGTATATACAGCGTAGTCTGTCCAGCTAGTTATATATATGGGCCTAGATATATGTGACGATTATGTCCTCACCTTATACAATGGTATATGAGGCATGGGGCTAGAGTATGGAGCGTGCAATATCGAGGCCACCAGCCGTGTCACATCTATGAGCATTCCTCCAGACATCCTGATACAAGGAAAGAAACAAAGCTGTTACCTCTCCAGCAACAACGATATTCTTGACTCTAGATACGAAAGAAGAATATCTTTACAACGTACGCACGGGGACGCATGTGTGCGATAGATCGGTTGGTGCCTTACATTCCGACTAGCGACGGAGATAGAGCGTCGACTCCAGTTCCAGCTGTGTTGCGTGTGTTAGCTTTGGGAATCCTCCATTTAAACTCCCATTGCTTCGACGCCACCGAATGACGTTACCCCGCCCCAGGGCCCTTGCGCAAGCCCCTGCGGCTGGTACGAGATCCAGCAAACTTCGGGGCGTTCGCGAATCCCACCCTAGCCAAACGCCTGGCGAGCAGAGCAGCAAATTTGGAAAGCCATGCATGGGGAGCAATCATACATCATGCACATTTCCTAAACCTTAAACGCTATCCGAATCCGAATATATCCATCTGTAGGAGTTCTGCACAAGTGTGTTGAAATCCATGCGTCGTGGTCTTTAGAATAACAATGAGTGGATGGATCTCGAGCAACGCCGCGTGGGCTCAATATAAGACTAGCATCTCGATACTTAAGGATATATATATTCACACTGTTCTGTACAGGGTTGGGCGACTAAACTTATGCGTCAAGGGAAGAGAAACAAATGAAAAAAAATTGAAAAAATTTTGAAAAAAAATTGAAAAAATTGAAAAACTAAACAAAAACCGAACGAAACAAGAGAAAGGGGAAAGGACAGGATTTAGAATAAGGCAGCGCTACGTTTTTTAAGCTCCAGTGATTGGAATATATACCTTTTACTTTTTGTTCTCGCACGTGAAATGTTTGCCTCCCAGAATCCATTTCTTCGAAGCCCCCGAGAATGTATCTTCCGATACACAACAACGAGAAGATTGATGTAGATGAGAATCTTAGCGGGATTAGGAATTTAAATAAAGAAATACCCCTGATACTTATCAATACAAAGGAAATTAATACCAAAACAAAGAAAAGGATGAAAAGAAGGATACACCAATGAGATATTGCCTCCCAAAACTCCTACATGGGGAACCCAGGTCCCCTAGGTTGCTCATTATCTGGATAAACGTAGAATGAAAGCGCAATTATAAAGTAGCTGTAAAAATCGTTAGAGTTAGTATCTTCAGAACAACAAAAATGTTGTATAAGGGGAGTTTTTTTCGTGGCTAACTTACATCCCAAGTAACATAGCACCTTCAAGGTAGTTAGACTTGCCGTCCTGGATCAAGTAATTTGTAATAAGGACGGATACGAAGAAAACGGTTGTTTCGAAAGTTTGGAAAAATAAGCTCATATCACGGCCTATGATCCAACCAAGGACAACGAGGAAAGGAGTGACGAGAATGGCGATTTGCAAGCTGCTGCCAATAGCGACGCCGATAGCAAGGTCCATCTGTTACCGAAAGTGTTAGAATAGCCCCTGTGAGTGACAACTGGTGGTTGATCAGCTTCAAAAATACCTTGTTTTTGGTAGCCACAACTACAGCTGTAACATGTTCAGCTGCATTTCCAACTATAGGAAGCAATATAAGACCTATAAATGTCTTTGAAATATTTGTCGTTGCAACAATGCTATCGATGCTATCCACCAGATATTCGGCGCAAATCGCAACCATGAGTGTAACTATCACTAAAACGAAGGCTGCGCTCCAGACAGAGAGGGTGGGTGTCTCAGCCTCTTCCTCTTCGTTTTGCTCATCGCTGAACAATTCGGTATGGGTCTTGAGTTGGAAGAAAAGGTAAAGGACGTAGAGGATGAGAAGGACAATTGAGGTTCCTCGGGACAGGAGGAGAATGCTGGCGTTGTGTGACGCATATTGATCGGGATTCTTAATAGGGTCGATGTCGTTATTGAAGCTGTTGTATAGGGCAGCTGGGATGATAAGAGAACCAGCCGCAACAGCCATCAGCGACGACATAGTCGAGGCAACGGTCGAGTTGAACGACTGTTCTTTATATTTGATCCCTCCGAACAAGAAGCAGCAGCCAAGAACCTAATGTCTTATTAGTGGACAAGCGGGCATCTGCGAGCGAAAACTGTGACGTACCAGCAGGATGTTGGAAAGGATGCTACCGAGCATACTCGCCTGGACGATGCGTATCTCATTCTTTTGCAGAGCGACAATGCTGACCTAAGTTGAAGTATCTAGGTTAGTAAAGAGGCCTCGAGGTGTTTAAACATGCTATCCGATCAGACTCACAATCAACTCAACAGCATTTCCGAATGTCGCATTGAGCAATCCGCCCAGGGTTTGTCCGACATAGAGAGAAATTTCTTCCGTCGCATAGCTGAGCAAAGCGGCGAGGGGAACGATAGCGAGGAAGTTCAAGGTAAATACGGTGATAGGAGTCCATTCGAGGACACCAGAAATGATACCAAGCGGTACGAAAACCAGTAGTACGTTGACGTAACTAAATGAAGGATAAAGATGGTAAGCTACCGGACTGGGGTCAAGCCAATAGTGCATTTTCGGGTAATGAAGCTTTTTTGGACTGTCAAACCTACTTGCTGGTTAATACCGACATGGTCGCATTCCAACTTTCCTTCGCGTGTCTTTTGACGAAGCCATCGTTTGCATGAACGGGCGATCCGAGCAAGGGGGTGTGTTCGTCTGTATGGCCGTTTACACCGTTCGTGCCATTTACGCCATTTGTGCCGCGTTCTGGGTCTCGAGGAGGAGACATATTGGTTGGCTGTTGCGAGGGTTCAAAAAGCCAGGCGAAGGATGAACGGCGTGAGGCGGACCGTTTCAGCTGGACTGTAAGGTTCTCCGGGACCCAGCCCAGAACTTCATCAGATATTTGTCGCTAGTAGAACTATCATCGACCATCGGGAGGGGATGCGAGGGTAAGTGAGTATGCAGTGGGGGGGGCTTTTTTTTTGCTGTAGATTCAAAAAAAAAAAAGGTGTGCTGTGGTGACGATGGGTTTGAAGGCAACAGGTGACCAGTCGGAGAATATATGAGAAAAGGACTTTGGACCAACGAACTTAGATGGGACAGCGGGGATTTGCGAGCATGACGATTATTACGTTTGATGCGCAGCACAAACAGATTTCGCTTGACTCGCAGATTAATGTCCGCGGCTTTCGATAACGAAGAAAAGAGAAAGAAAAAAGAAAACAAAATAGGATATATATCAGATACGACAAAGTAAGGGTTTAAAAGAGGGAATCTTGTTCCTCTATGCGTTTCGAACGAGAATGAATCGGGCTAAAAGGGAATGTTGCAGGCCTGCACCTGTAGCCTCTCTGATCGATCGCAGGAGAGTGTTTTTTTCCCTTCTCATTTCGCGCGGGGACAAAGCGACAACGAAAAAGGTGCAGATGCTTGCTTGCTTGCTGGGGCGGAGAAGAGGGCTGTGCAAAACGATGAACGGGACCTTAATAATCGGTCGAAACCACTGTGCTTCGAGTCGAAAGCGGGCGCCTGCTGGTTCGAACCCGTTCTGGGAATGTTCGATGGCAGATGCTAACCGATTTTAACCAAATAGCCGAACGAGATTTGGACTCTCCGGCCCCACAGAACAGCAGGAAGCAGCAGCCACCACGAAACAACAGACTGTCGTACCGTGGGAACCAGTGACCAGAGCCATATGATCATGAAATCGATCAGATACAGCGCGAGATAGGTCACCCAGCCGGCAAAGCAAAGCAGGGCAAGAACAGAGAGTAAAGCCATCCGCCCAGGTGCATGTACAGCACACAGTACATGTGCATGTATGTACAAAGCGCCCGCGAAAACAAGCAGGGTGCATGCATGTTAGGTAAACACACCGCCCCGGCGCATCTTGATAACTCGATGGTCCAACTGACGGAGCTCGAGCAGGAGCTGGCTCCACGTGTTGTGCTGCTGCTGCTGCAACTAGCCAAAGCTAGCGGAAGGCACAGAGATAAACGACCCGAAGTCTCAAGGAACGTTGGCGATGATGTGGGTCCCAGTCTGCCTTCTTTCAACCTTGTCGGCTATCCAATGGGCAAAAAGCGGCGACGAACAGGAGATGCACCGATGCGTTGCGTGCCAGTCAAACAAATGTCTTTCCAACTCGGGAGTGCGCGGGAAATAAACTAGGCCAGCCAGCGCCGGAATGGACTTGGGGGGGAATTCCTGCGCCCATTCATTCGGCCAGTAACCCAAAGGGGGCAAATTTCACTTACACATTGAGAGCAGAATTGATAAAATACGGTGATGACCAAGAGAAGGAAAAGAGAGAAGGGTGGGAAAGTTAAAAAAGATGCCAATGGAGGATGACGAGAGGAGAGCTCGATGGATGTTGGGGGTGGTACGGTTGCTCAATTAATTCAAGGCTGGCAGCAAGGCGGAGTAGGAGAGCCCAGCAATTCGACCAAGTAAAAGTAAAATGAAAAATAAGATAAGAGCGATGGATCCAGACTGCCAATGTCGACCAGATGTGGCGGCGGTAATGTTAACGTTAGTTGGTATCGTGGTTGTATCGCCGGCTAAACATTAATCCAACGGACAGATCAAAACCCTCCTCCAAGCTACCGCTGACTAGCAAAGCAAACGCCCTCAGGTAATTGGATGCTTTTTTCTTGCTTCTATAGTATACTATCTGACGGCGTGCAGTTTGTCCGTTCCAAAGAGGTTGTGATAGCAGGTGTATCACTAATCGTACGCCGGGACGAGCGGAAACGACTCGAGAAATATGCTCGGTGAAGTGGCTATCGGGTTGCAAAATGTCGTGCTCATAAAGATAAACCAGGGAAAGAGCGACGGCCGGCCACTATGACGCCAATGGACGACAATATCGTCACCGGTACTAGCTTCGGGACTTGTTCTTATTTTTATTTTTATTTTTGCTTAGCGACCAACCTTCTTAATTTAATTTAAACAAAATGGAGTGATGCAACGACCCCAGAGCACAGAGCGAGATTTATATACTTTCAGATGCCTTGGGGAATTCGAAACCACGTCAGGACCGCCTCCTGTGTATTTGGTCGATCCGGACTAGCCACCGCCGTTTTCATACTCCTACAGAACAGGCCATTGAGATTTTACTGGCTAGGCTTTACGGGGCATTGGCTGCGAGGCTACGATTCTATTTGCTATTTTGCTATTTTATCTCCGCTCGACCTCGTGAAAATTCTTGCATATTATTATGATTATGTCACTTGGCGGACAGGTTCTCGAATTCTAGCCGAGGCCAGGCCAAGGGTTCAGCCGTGGCTGTGCACGGGAAAAATGTCGATGCCCAGCACGATGGGCGCCAGAGCGTCATCAGCAGGTAACGCGCATCGCCGAAGTGAGAAAGATGCGAATCTGGCCAGCCTGTTCTGCAGCTCTGATAGGGCTGATGTCAATTCGTGGCTAGTGCAGCGTAATCCGGTCCATGCATATTCTGACTTTGATTCCTGTTTCGAAGGCTGGTGACGGCGAAAAAAACTTTAAAAGTCACTTCGAGCTGAAACCTTTTTCAGGCTTGCCGGGTATGCTTCATGGCAACCCAGTTTTATACGCAGTCCGGGGACGTGCTGACCCAAAGTTTGGACCCTCCACATAATTAACACCCTGTTGTGCCACCTCTTTTTTTAACCTTTCTTTCTTTCTTTCTATCGGAGAATATTCCTATTCCTATTCTTATTCTTACTCTTATTCGTATTCTCGCGAGGTGCGCGGCGTGCATGCGCCGATATCAGATCTGACGACGCGACGCCGCGCCATACGGCCTAGTCTTGTCTGGAATGCAGATCCGGTCCGCATCTTCAAATTGAGCGTGCTGGCCAAGAAGGGTTCCATCCGTGGTGATCGGTCCGCCGCTAGAAGCCCGTTGGCTTTGTCCAGCCAGCGGGCTCCTGTACTACATCACGTATCTGCCGTCTAGGCCAATCGAAGAGCCTCAGACTTGAATTCATGTTGGTGGGCAGCGATGTCCATGTCCGCTGGAGTTAGCATACATTGGCGTTCAAAAACAATGGCACCACCAGGGATCAAAGGGGTAGCTTTCGCGAGTGTGCTGATTGACCCACATGGATGGCAAAAGCATCGATCGTTTTAGGTAGGTGCGAGGCATAGGTTTTTATTTGATATAAAGCACCATCCCGGTTTATATATAGGTGCGTTGGGTATCAAAAGGCAAAACAATTCGCAAGGTCGGATTCGAATATTAATATACTTGGAGAGCTCAAGGGGGCTCGCAAACATGCATGGGAATATGCGACGATGGAAGGAGGATAGAAGACAGGACCCTGTCGAAACTGGGAAGTGTAATCGATGCAGCGGAAACGGATGTCTGAAAAGGGTCTTGATGCCAAGCCACAGCGGCTACTTAACCTAATTACCTTGACATTATAGAGTTCAATTGCAGGTTAGATGAACAGGCCCATTACATACATATTTCAATCGTACTTCGTATATTGCTGCTGTAACGGTAGTAACCTAAATTATAGAACTCTGAGCAGAGTCTGATTTGGATGTCGAACTCTATCATCGTGGCATGTACGCCTAGTGCTAGTATATATTAATGCAACGGGAGCTGCATATTGCTAGCGTCCGAGATAACAATGGCTCTAACCAATTTATTTTATCCGAGGATGCATTCTGGACTTATTTAAGTTCCTATGATTATATTCGGCACCATATCCTCAGCGGGACTTGTCTTGAACGGCGCACAGAAACAAAAAAATTACCAGGCGGCATTTGTCACCGTCTGGGGTCGATCCATTAGCCCTCTTTGGAGTTTTGGGCGTGTCTGAACAAAACTTTTGACATAAAGGTTTAGCCATCGCTAGCAAGGGGGGGCTGAGTGGAATCGAATTCAGAAGCCTCCTTTTCCCATTTATCATTCATCTGTCTCGCTTCTTCTTCAACCCTGACCCAGCCGGCATCCTTTCTTTCTACATCATCCGCAGCGGCAGCAACAATAAAAAATTCTTACACCTAGTCAAAGCTCTCGAACGCCTAAATATATTCCTATCCCGATTCTATACACGAAAACGATAACAGCTTTAGAGATACCATTACGCGACAAAACTATCTTTAACTTTTGAGGATTCTGAGGACACAAAGAGGGGAGAAGGCTTTGGTTCCCCGGATTTCGGCCTCGGTATAGGCCAAAGCGACGCACAAGATGGTCGACAACTCGCGGAAAGCGTCCTTCATGGGCATCCCCATGAAGCACGTCTCCCTAGTCACTGTGAGTGCCGTACTCTTACTACTTGAAGCGTTTATGGTAATCGCTGACTGATCTGAGAGCTAGCTCACATTTCAAAACTCCGCCTTGATATTGGTACGTCCATTTTACTTCACACTGCAACGCGGCAGATACCTGTCAGATTCCAGGGGCAGGTTTTGCTAACTCCCGGGTTTCGACTCTAGATAATGCACTATTCACGAATCATGCCCTCTACACCCGGTGGCCGCTACCTCACCTCGACCGCCGTTTTTATGAATGAAGTTATCAAGTTCATAATCTGCTCGTTAATCGCATACCAAGACCAAACCGCAAAGGATGGACCGCGTGCCAGCTGGCTAGCCACCGCCTCGGCCGTTTACAACGACGTGTTTCGGCAAGATAGTTGGAAACTCGCTATTCCCGCCGCTCTCTATACTCTGCAAAACAGCCTCCAATACGTGGCAGTATCAAATCTTGATGCAGCCACCTTCCAGGTCACATACCAGCTCAAAATCCTCACGACTGCACTATTCAGCGTTAGCATGCTTGGGCGCAAACTGTCCGCTCGACGATGGCTCTCATTGATCCTCCTAACTGCCGGAGTTGCGATTGTTCAACTACCATCCCCACAACCGGACACATCGGGACAAGGCACGAGGTCAGCCATTAGGGCTATTCGCGATGTTCTCACTGGCAGATCGGCTTCTTATGACGGTATTCACAAGGACAACGACACCTCACTACAGATGAATAGGTCCGTTGGGCTGTTAGCCGTTATCATTGCGTGTACCATCTCGGGGCTGGCCGGAGTTTATTTTGAGAAGGTGCTGAAAGGGACTCCGGCAACTCTCTGGGTCCGAAATGTTCAATTGTCGTTCTACTCCCTTTTCCCAGCCTTCTTTATTGGAGTGGCATGGAAGGATGGCGCGGAAATTGCGAAGCGAGGCTTCTTCAGTGGCTACAATGGGGTAGTGTGGACCGCCATTGCTTTCCAGGCGTTGGGAGGTATTGTTGTCGCCCTCTGCGTCAATTACGCGGACAATATTGCCAAGAATTTCGCGACGAGCATCAGTATCATTCTCAGCTGCATCGCTAGCATTTATTTTTTCGAATTTGTGGTTTCTACACAGGTAGGCACAGTGCAACCCTTTTCAAGTGACGATCACAATTGATTCTGCGAATACTAACATTCCTCTGCCTTATATAGTTTGTGATCGGATCCTCAATCGTCTTATTTGCAACTTATCTGTATTCTAGAGCGGACAGTGAGAAGCCCGTGGCTTACGTCCCTCTGGAGAAGACAACCACGGAACCTTCATTTTCGTCGGATCCAAAGCAACGCCTTGAGAGAGTTGGCTCCTTACGGATGAACCTCGCCCCTTCAACTGCTCTCGGTGGCTCTAGTCCCATTTCCGAACGGCCACGGAGTCCTGCGCTGTTTGCCAAATACGCAGGCGAGAAACGAGACGACTAGGCAAATACTTCTCTTTCTGGACGATAAGCATCGTGTGAACACGAGCCCAATTTTGGCTAACATACTACTAGACCATCTATATTCTTAATATTGATACTCACGGTCTTCGATTTTTGTACATAATATCGACATTGCAATGATGGCACGACGTCGTAGGTGACTATTAATTAGATCACAGCATTCTTTTCAGCGGTCAAGGCATAAGTTGGTGGGTTCATTGGGTCGTTCCTCTCGAATGTTGTTTTTGTTTTTGCATTTCATTGGCTTTGAGGGAAGCTACTATAGTTTGAAGCCCATAATAATATATGGAAGTCGACGGCCTCATGTAGTTGGGTTTTGATTTTGCAAACTTTCTTAGATAGCAACAGCAGGCGTTATAGTTGGGATGATTAAAAATGAAGTTGGCTGCGAGATATAAGCAGATATCTATAAAATAAAATAAAAGGCTCTCAAGTCCATGATAATTTAGTTATTGGTGAAACATCAAGATCGATCGCAATTGGTTTCGAAGTTGAACTGTGGTTATCCACATGTGTGCATCGTTACGAGACACATGGCCGCACATGTAAGTTGGATCCTGGCGAGCAGGTCAGGCAAGGGACAAACAGCGGCAACCTTATGTTAGATTATTTTTTGGACAGTAAACAACACACTGCGTCACGTCTCCCGCATCTTTTTCTCCACTCCGACTTCATCATCCCCTCGGATCCTCTGCGACACCGCACTCCACGAACAACTGTTCGCGTCGGATATCGAGAGAATCGTTCTTGCCATCAAGTTCTTTGCTAATCGACCCTTCTTTTCGTTCCATTCCTTTCTCCCGCTCGCCAGTTGTTAATTCTAAAAGAGTCACCCCTGATACAACATCCACAAATTCAATCGTGCAGGCGCGTTTCTCAACAACCACAACTTCATCCCTTTCCCACCAACCGTCCTTTAGGCAATCTTCTCATCTCTTTTATTATTTTTCCCCTTATAACAGCAATAATCATTAATTTAATCGACTTTCGACGCTTGTACTTCACTTACAACCATGGAGGTCGACGCTCCTCCATCGCAAGCGTCACAGACGGCGGCGACCTTCGACGTTCCTAAAATCTCAGCCTTCCTTGAGATTCCGCAAGTCACCGTAGAATTACTAGCCAATACAAGCGAAGCCGCCATCGCGACCATTCTCGAAGCCCTAACTGCCAAAGCCCGTCTTCACGATGAAGTCAAGGCAGACAAAATCCGACTGGAGGTGGAGTTGGAGCAGAACGCCCGTACTGCTAAGGCGCGGGTGAACAGCATGAAGAGCAGGATGGAGGCGACACAGGCAGAGACACAGGATCTTCGGAAACAGGTCGCTGAAGCTGGTAATTACGATCACTATCCCCCCAGGTGGCCATTGCACCTTCGTTGAATAGTACATGAATGATCTAACGCTACGAAAAATCCCTTCAGAGTCCAAACGTGTCACGCTTGAAGCCGATCTGAACGCCCTCCGAAACAGTACCTCCTCGACAGATGACGAGACTCGAGCGCTTAAATCACGGATAGGCAATCTAGAATCGGAGAAGCGCGAGGCGCTGGAGGCTTTGACGAGGAAGAGTTTGGAGGTCGATGAAATGCAAGAGGAATACAGCCGCCAGCAGTCAAAATTCCTTGAACTACGCCGTGAAGTCAGCACCTTGGAGGCGAAAGCGCAGCAAGCCGAATCTGCACAATCTACAGCGAAATTTCGAGAGCAAACTGTTAAGCAGGAGTTGGAGATCGTAAAGAAGAACAACGAATGGCTTGAGGGTGAGCTTACAGCAAAGCAAGCTGATTTCTCGAAGTACAGGAAAGAGAAGAGCGCTCAGATAAATGGACTGGAGCGAGGATTGGAGGAGGCGCAGTCAAAGGCCCATATGTCCGAACAGAAGGCGAACAACCTCACTAAACGCTACGAAGAGGTTTGTCACAAGGTTGAGGAGTATCAGCACCGCATCAAATCCCTCACCGAAGATCTTGCTTCTCGAGAAGACGACTTCCGAACAGAGATCTCGAATGCTAAGCGACTTGCCGAACTTTGGGAGAACAGTACCAAGTCCGCTAAAGAGCGCATCAGGCAATTGGAGGACCTGAGAGAACAGCACCAAGCCCAATCGGCTGAGGAGGTTGGAAGAGTCCAGGCTTTGAACGAAGCGCTTAGAGAAGAGCAAGGGGTTCTCCATAAGAAGATCGAAGAGCTAGAGGTTCAAATTGAGCGTCTCGAAGCCGACCTTGGTCTTTATGCTTCTGGTGCCGTACAGCCAATCGTGCAGTCACCCGCGGCGAACCGAAGAGGCCGGAATGGGCCCATGACTCCAGTACGAGGAGCTGGCACCCCAGAGCGGCAACTGATATCGCCGGCGGCTCATGCCATCGTTATGTCTCAGAAATCTGGAAAGTCGCTTACTGAGGTCTACACGGACTACGCGGCTGTTAAGCGTGAATTGGAAGCCGCCAACGCCCGCAACATGAGGCTACAGGAAAGTTTCGATGAGCTTATCCGAGAACTAGAGGACAAGGGACCCGAGTTCGAGAGCCAGAAGGCCGAGCTTGACCGTGCTGCCGAGGAAATTGTCATTTTGAGTGAACTTCTACAGGAGGCAAATAACAACAATGAGCATGGCACAAAGGAGATGAAGACTTTGAAGAAACAAATCAAGGATGGTGTCAAAGAGGTCGATGCCCTCAAACAACGTAAGTCACTATTCACTGACTTCTGGTTGGGTTCATAGCTAATATATCATAGAAATACGAGACTCCGGTGCCCAAATTCAGTTCCTACTTGCGGAAGTACAACATCTTGCACAGGGCATGGGTCCGATGTCCGCAGCTGATCAGGCTCGGTTTAAGAAGATGGCCCTGCAAGGTATTAGTATGGGTCTACCGCAAACTGATACCGATCGTCTCATTAGTGAGCGACTAGTCGTTTTCGCGAATATCAAGGAGCTCCAGGAGCAAAACTCGGAGCTTCTACGTGCGGCTCGCACCGTCGGAAAACAGCTCGAGGATCATGAAGAACAAATGCGTCTAGAGGCCGAAGGCAAAAAGACCCGTGAGCTCCAAGACATGCAACAGATGCTCGAGGGCATGCGTGATGAGATTCGAAATCTTGAGAAACGGGCGGAGACATTTGTCAGAGAGCGCGATATGTTCCGACGCATGCTTCAACATCGTAACCAACTACCAGCAGAAATGCAGGTAGACAACGAACAAACCCCTATGAGACAATCCACCCGAGAGGTTGAGCAGGAGTCCAGCGACAAGCAAGACTATGGACAGCTCCTACGCGAACTACAGCAATCGTTTGATCAGTACAAGATGGAGGCAGGTACCGATCAGAAGACTCTACGGGAACAGGCCGTCTCTCTCCAAAACGAGAAGAATGAATTACAGATTCAATTAACTAGGCTCAGTGGACAGCTTGAGCTGGCCGCTGCGAGATACGAGATGCTGAATGGCAACGTGACCATGATGAGCAGCGAAAACCGCGAACTCCTCAAGCGTAACCAAGAATTGTCGGATCTCCACGCCAAGCTGGATCTACGGAGTCAGCAGATTGAACAGGAACTGGTTGAAAACCGCTCGATGCTGGATAGTATCAAGAACGATAACGTCAAGTTGAAAGCCGAGAAGGATCTCTGGAAGAACATTGAGGAGCGCTTGTCTAAGGATAACGATACCCTCCTCTCCGAGCGAGCGCAGCTCAAGAGTACCGTCAACAGCCTGCAAGCTATGCAAACCGAGAAGGAGCAGCTTGAGGTTGAGGCTAGGAGACGTCTTACAACACAACTGGGCAGATTAGAAGGCGAGCTGGAATCGACAAAGAAGCGCCTGAACGAGGAGGTTGAGGAAACGAAGAAACTGCAGCTGCGCCGCGATACTGATTCTCGCGAATCCCAAAGGAAGATTGATGAGATCAACGCTGCTCTTGCTTCTGCAAGAGAGGGTATGGTCGCCGCCAAAACAACTCAAGACCATCTCCAATCCAAGGTGGACGAACTCCAGATATCACTCAAGGCTGCTGAAGAAAAGATTAGCGTTCTACAACCACAAACCAACCGGAACCAAGACGAAGAAGCTCTCAGCCGTGAGCAGGACCTTCAGATCGAAATTAGCGAGCTCACCAGGAACCTCGAACTTGCCAAGGCCGACCTCGACTCTGCCCGCGCGGATGTTGACAAGTACAGGGAGATCAGTCAGAGCAGCGAAGATGCACTCCAGAGTATCAGCGACTCGCATGAGACATATGTTCAGGACACCGAACAACAACTTGAGCAGAAGAATGTAAGTGGAAATAAAAACGAACGTTCAGTCCTAGCGGAACTTTGCTAATATATTTGACTTGAAGGCCAAGATTCAGGACCTGGAGCAACGTATGGCTGAAATTACTAGCGAGTTGCAGTCATCTAACGAAGAACTTTCAAGGTTGCGGCAAGAACAAGCAGAGGGGGTTCGTATTAAGGAGGACCAACTCAAGCTTCAGGAGTCTGAAATTACCAGTCTCAAGGAGGAGGTTAAGAGCCAAATGATAGCGAGCAAGCATCACCAAGACGACTTGAAGAGGCAAGCGTTAATTGCGCAAGACGCGCAACAGTCATATGAGCAAGAGCTTATGAAGCATGCCCAAGCCGCCGATGCTCTTCAAAAGATTCGAGCTGAATATACAGCTATCAAGATGCAGGTCCACGGATTTAAAACGGAAGCCGAGACGGCCAAGTCCATGCTTGATTCCTCGACAGTAAGCTGGGAGTCCCAAAAGGAAACGTACGAGAAGGAGCTTAAAGACGTCAGAGCTCGCTGCGACGACCTTGTTAAACAGAACAAGCTTGTCCACGACCAGTTCGAGGTTGTCAGCCAGCAAATTACAGACTTACAAAAGGATCGTGAGCGCGCCATCGGGGAGCTTGAAACCGCCAGCTCGGACAAATCCTTGGAGGAACTTCGAGAGGTCATATCCTACTTGCGTCGTGAGAAGGAGATTGTTGATGTCCAACTCGAGCTTCAAACACAAGAGGCTAAGAGGATCAAGGTGCAACTTGACCATACGAGGAAACAGCTCGACGAGGTTCGCATTACTTTGTCCGAGGAACGCGCCAATGAAACAGAATCGATGCGTCTGGCAGCCCAGAACGAGGAGTTCAAGCAGAAGATGGGCGAGCTTACGGTCATCCGAGAGAGCAATGTTACTTTGCGTGCTGAACGCGACAGGTTTGCTGGGGCCGCCGATCAGCTGCGCAAGGAAGTTGCAGATCTCAAAGCCAAGATTGAGCCACTGGAAGAGAAGATTACCATGCTTGAGGGTGATGTTGAAGTCAAGGACGGGCAGATGAAGTTACTACAAGAGGATAACGAGCGGTGGAAAGCACGGACTAATCAGATCCTGCAGAAATATGACGTAAGTATCAGGGCTGACTGGAATCCTATACCTAGCCCAAGCAATTCATGCTAACTAGTTATCTTGCAGAGAATCGACCCTGCTGAGCTTGAGGCTCTTAAAGATGAGCTCAAGTCTGTACAGGAACAACTGGGAGAATCGCAAGGGAAATTGGTCTCTGCAGAGGAACAACTCCAAGCCAAGAACACCGAAATCGAGACAAAAAATGCTGAGGTTGCAGACGCGACTCAGAAGGAAACAGCGAGATGGCGAGGCCGCCTTGACAAGCTTGTTAACGAGACTAAGGAGAAACTTGCTGCTCGTCGTAGAGAAATCGAACAGCAGAAGACCGAAATCACCGAGCTTAGACAGACTCTCGAACAGGCACAGGCAGCAGCTTCGTCGTCTGCTAACTCGGAGGAAGTTATCAACCAGATGCGTGTTGCCCTCGAATCCGAGAAGGCGTCCTTCGAGCAACAATTCCAAACTCAACAGGCCGAACAGGCGGCTCACATACAGCAATTGACACAATCATTGGTAAGATTCAAGTCGCTTATTACTGGCTAATAGAAAATACTAACAGAGAGGACAGACCGAATGCACGACAAGACTGGAGGAAGCCCGAGCACAAGTTTCCAACCTTGAAGCTCAGCTCGCTAACGCCCGCACGGAGCAAGGATCCTCTGAGGCTCCAGCCATGTCAACTGAACAAATTGAGGCTGAAGTCGAACGCCGGCTTGCAGAGAGGATGCCGGAAATCGAAGCAAGGATTGCGGCGAATACGACCCAACAGGAAGCCAGCGCGCCAGTCGATGAAGCAGTCATAGAGCAGCGTATAGCTGAGGAAAAGCAGAAGTTTGAAGACGAGAAAAAACGGCTGCGTGAGAGCTATACAGCTAGTGCACGAAACCACGTGCAAAAGATGACGGCCTCCAAAGACAAAGAAATCGCGGATTTGAAGACTGCAAGCGAGACCCAAGCCGCAGAACTACAGGCCACAAATACCCAACTCAGCGCCCAGGTTGCCGAATTGCAAGCCAGCGTTGAAGCTGCTAAGGCTGAGGCCCCTGCAGCTGATCCCGATCAAGTCAGCACTGTGGCACCGTCTGGTGACCCATCAGAGATTGAAGCGCAGTTACGCTCAGAGCTCAAGGCGGCTCAAGTCAAGGTTGCTGAGCTTGAACAAGAGCAGACAGCTAAGTCTGAAGAATTGGAAAAGAAACTTGAAACAACTCAGTCAGCGCTAAAGCGCCATGAGGAAAATATGAAGTCCATTATCAAGAAGAATGTTGAGGCCCGGTTCGCCCAGCACAAGGAGAAGCTCGAGAAAGACTATGCGGAGAAGCTTGAGGCTGCCAAGAAAGAGAATCCAGATCAGTCACAAACCGAACCCACAGCTGGTGGTGAATCCAATGAAGTGGAAGTGAACGCTCTAAAGGAGAAACACGCAGCTGAACTTTCTGCAAAAGAAAAGGAATTAACGGAGAAGATCGAGACAGCCAGGGAATCCGGTCGAAAAGAAATGCAAATGAGAACCAAGGTTCAGGTATCCATGCTAGAAAAGAAAAACAAGGATCTATTAGAGAGAGTAAAGGTCCTTGAAGGCACTCCAGGCGCACAGTTAACTCTCCAATCTTCGCCTGCTCAGGCACCACCCAGCCAGATTCCTCAACCAGGTGCCCCCATGGCACCTGCATTTGGTATGATGCAGCGATCTGGTACTCCGACTCAACCCGCTCCGGCATTTGGCCAACCTCCTCAAGTTGCCTCTGCATTTGGTGGGCCCCCGCAGCCCCACGCCCAGCAACCTCAAGCTCAGCAAATCGGCAACCAACCAAGCGGTATTCCGCAGCCCATGATCCCAGGAGGCAATCCAGGAACTGGTCCCGCTGCTATGAAGAACATCCGAGGCAACCTCCAGTCTGGCATTCCAAGAGGGGGTGGCGCTGTCAGAGGGGCATTCAATGTCGGTCGCGGTGGTGCCCAGACGGGGATACCTCAACCTCAATCCATCCAGCCAGCCTTTGGTGCTGCTCCCACCGGCCAACAACCGCAGTCGCAATTACCGCGAGGTGGAGCCGGTGGACGTGGCGGCGCTTTCGGTCATAGACTGAGTCGAGGTGGCGCTGCTACTGGAATAATTCCGCAACCTCATCAAGCGCAGCCACCAAGTGCAATTCCTGTACCAGGGCAGATTGCCAATCCACAGTTGAATGCACAGGCGCGTACGTTTAATCCCGGTTTAGGGAACAAGCGCACTAGAGAGGAAGGAGAAGTCGCGGATGATGACCCGACGAAGAGACAAAAGAGTGAGGAATAGAGAGCCCGCTCTAGCGGCCAGAAATCCCCAGAGACTCCGAGTCGTAAGCGGAGAGGAGACAGTGGCAAATAGGTGCCCCGCTCAGCGCCCGTGACCCCATCCTCCCTATCGCCCCGCAGACCACAAGCCGACAGATCGAGATCCCTTCCTTCCTCGCCACCTAAACGCCAACAACATCGACCCTCGGATAAGATCGAGAGCAGAATAGCACGGGGTAGGCGGAATAGGCTTGAAGAATGGATTCGGCCATCTGGTGATACGAACAAACGAGCAGCACGCACCAAACGGTTCGGTCCTGTTTAACCACCGACAACGCCTCTTTTTTTTTTTCTCGTATATTGACTTGCAAAAATACCTGTTTGCCTTTCGTTTATGGTCTCTACTATTACCATTTCTTTATATCTATGCTCTTTCTTTAATTCCTCTGGAACTGCAGCCTGAGAACGCGACAAGTCCTTGCTTTTGACACAAAAAACTACTCATGGTTATATAGCTATCATGCATTAGCATATTACAGATATGGTGTTTCTGTACTTGATTTTTTTGTTTGTTTTTTTCTTTCCTTTCCCTGTACTTCCAGGTATCGGTGTTTTCATATATAGGGAGGGAAGCCTGGAAGCTGGCAGCGCGACTAGCTTGATATCTTACACATATTCTTTCTTGTACATGGCATTTTTTTTATCCATCACCTTTGTTGTTGTTTTTTCCTTTACGTTTATATATGTTTGCATTAATGACAAGGCTAAGGTCCCATGACAATGAACTATATTGTCATGATGGTCCTTCTTTACTCCCTTGAGAAATAAGTTGTCTCACAACCCATATAACATTACTACCGTAGCACGCTTCGTTGGATATACGATAACACATGTAAAAACGAGCATAGACCAAATGATACCGAAAGAGAGAAACAGATTCGAGAGTGAAAGCCCAGATATAAATCAGAATAGGAAAAAATACATTCCCATTAGTTAGTATCCTAGATAACACAAATGTAAATACAAGAGATAGAAACGACGGGGGTGGGAAACAACCGACTATAGCTCATTAAATACCGTCGTAAATAACCTCGCATTCGCTCGACGGTCATCTTCTGCTGCTTGATTCAAGGAAATAGTGGTATTTTGGCGCCGCACCAACACAAGCAGGTCGATGTGCAGAAAAACGCCTAGGAGAATGACAATAGGGCAAGCAACCGTCACCACTATAAATAAAAGAGTGACACTATTGGACAAGGTACAATTTATAGAGTGTGAATTGGATATAGGGAAGAAAGGACATTTGTGATAAGAATCCGAGCAACTCCCTGGTATATTTGCTGCTAGCTTTCCAGCCTGTTCATCAATGAAGCACGAAAAGTCTGTGGAGTAATCACAGGAAGACAATAATATGAAAAGAAAAGAAAGGAAAAGAAAAAACAGACACTGGTGACTGCAACCAAGGCAATTCTAAGCCTGACTTTTATGGAATATCGGACTGACGAGAATCTTTGCTATTAGCGAACTTTTGGATGCATTCAGGTAACATATCTCTTGAGAACGTGTTTTTCAAGTTTTCAACGTATTCGGCAATCAATTTTTCGACAAGAGTGGTTCGTTCCGGGTTAGGGATGGTAGAATAACGCATGCTGATGAGGGCTTCAGCTGCGTCAAGCATCTCTTGATCTGGAAAGATGAGCTTTTCTGGCGTTTGAGAACTACTCCAGGTCGAAGTACCACAAGCATCCCCGTTGGGGGATGACAGCTGTAGCTCCGAATGTGCTATTTCCATATTGCCGTTGTGAGTGGGTTTGACTCCGTTATTGTTGTGGTTGGGGAAATCGTGGCATTCCTCTCCGGAGGACCAAGGGGGGGAAGGTGGGTTGAGCAAAGACGCCATCTTTGTAACAGGAGCTTTAACTCTCAACTTCAAAGCGCCCAATCGTTTCTGTGGACTACGTGATGGTGCAGACTTGGGTTGTTTTGTGACGTTAGGTTTTGCGCCATTGCTTGCACCACGTAGCTTCTTTGTGGGCGTGGTTGTGACGGCTATGACGTGCTCATCACCATCGCTATCGCTTTCGCTGAAGCACTTGCGCTTTCCCGGTGAGACTGCTACTTTCTGATGAGTATGGGTATTTGCTAGAGGTATAAGACCGAGAAACTCGCCCTCGATATGTGTCTCCAAATTTTCGACAAACCCTATCTTCGGGTCCTGCTTCACTGTAGGCTGAGGTGGCGGCTCAGTTTGGTAGACATGCTCTGCCAAAGCCATCTTGCTGTTTGAAGTGACCATTGCTGTACGCCTTTGGGCTAGAGATTTCTTGCCAGGTTGGGTGAGTCTGAGAGCTTTGGCTTCGGTAGCTCTGACTGATGTTGGCGGTATCTTTCTTTTGCGATGATTAGCTGTTTGGGTTTTGGGAACAGACTGGGCCCTCCCGCTCGTCGTCACTGCTGGCTTGGGACGGGCAGTGACGGCAGCGGGAGGGATAGTCTTAATGATCAGCTTGAACCGGCCGCCTCTCATCTCTATTTTGAGCGACATGGCTGTTGGGGATAAATGAAGGATAAATATATCAGGGAAATGGCAGATATGATGGAGTTTGACTGCAGAGGTGGTTGTATGTCGTTGGCTGTGAGGTGCTATTTGATGGTGAAGAGGCAAGATTATAAAATATCGAAAGTGGTTGATAAATAATTCTACAAGTTCGGGGACAGCAACGCCGCAACATCAACGAAGGGTTTATAAACCGATTCCCGCGGTTCTCCTCGGAATATCGTACATTGTCTCTACAACAGACGGTTACCTTGACTGTATAGAGGGCATCGCTTGGACTAACGGTCATGACATGTATCTTTGCATTCACCAAGATGAGGCCCAAGTCCCGTCAGACTACAGCGAACAGGCTGCGCAAAGGTGTCATCCCGAGTACCCGCGCTCAATTGATAAGCAATCTCGCAAGCAAAGTGCAACTTAGTTTTTGTTTCGATTATCCTTCTTCTTTGATCATCATCATCGCCCATAGAATCGACACAAGGGAAAGTGTTGCCCTGACGTTAGAAAACGCGTTGCCGCCGCAGAATACAACACGATCACGTGATATCAAAATTATCGAATGGGCTTGTGGGTTTTCTCAACCTCGACCGCGTTGACATCCAGACCACGTTCACTTCATTCTGTGGCCGGAATGCCAGCATTCGGTATGTAAGCGCTCCTCTCCAGGCAGCTTTGGTAACCCTCCTTTTCAACTATGTCGGCACGGATACTACGGGTCGGCGCGCCCTTGCTCCATTCCTTCGTTCAAGGAGCTCCGCGATCCTCAACCGCAGTAGCCTTCGGCGCCACCCTTGGAAGACTTGCTTTCCAGAATGTGAGATATGATTCTACATCAACTCACCAAACAAATATCAGTCCACGCAGCTCTGCAGCAGGTGGAGGAGGAAGAGGAGGAGGAGGCAGTGTTGACCCCGAAGAGCTGTCACATTTTAATGCCCTTGCATCCACCTGGTGGGATGCACAAGGACCGTCTCGATTGCTGCACCTGATGAACCCGATGAGGATTGAATTTGCGAAACAATGTCTCGCCATGCACGACACAGCGTCTGCGACTACCGGAGAATCTAACAGCGGTGTGCTCTCCCAGGGATTCACCGTCCTCGACGTAGGATGCGGCGGCGGCATCTTCTCAGAATCGATAGCGCGACTACCAGATACTGCTCAAGTGGTCGGACTCGATCCTTCCGAGCAGGTCCTGGGTGTCGCAAGGGCACATGCTATGAAGGACCCCACCTTATCGGGGAAATTACATTACATCAATTCGACCATCGATGACTATTCACCTGACCACGAGTTCGATTTGCTCACCCTCTTCGAAGTGGTGGAGCATGTGCCGTATCCTGCCGCATTTTTGCAGTCGTGTGTGCGGCATGTGCGGCCCGGTGGATGGATCGTCCTAAGCACAATTGCGAGGACATGGAGCAGCTGGCTTACGACCAAAGTCGTCGCGGAGGATCTGTTACGGATTGTGCCGAGGGGTACCCATGACTGGTACAAGTACATAAACGAGGATGAGATGCGCGCTTTCTTCGAGAAGCAACCGGGCTGGGGATCACAGGGAATGCTCACCATGGGTTGCCTCTACGTTCCCGGTATTGGATGGAAGGCGGTCAAGGGCGGCGAGCAGTTTGGCAACTACTTTTTCGGCGTGCGCCGCGATCTCTAGCTGTGAGCACAGAGAAGGTCGAAAAGGGAATAAAACTCCTTGAAAAGAACAGAGAGCAAGTTCTTGCGGCGCTGGACGTCTCGTATGCATATCCCCGATTGGAGGAGACGCTGCGTCCTGTGCCCTTTTTTTTGGTTTCTTCCTAACCCCTTGCCTATTGACAACGCCAACTTTGAACGCACCAGTCGAAAAATGACCCGTTTCCAGCAAACTAACAGTGTGATTGCTGGTACCGAGGGCGGCGGTTGCTCTCTTCCTCGACGGTAAAATAAGTTGGTTCTGCAACCATAAAACATGGCCCTGCCGCAAGGTTGTGACGGGATGGAGACGAAACAAGCAAACCGTGGGTGGAATGGCAGAATTCTACCTCTCAAGGATTAATATAATTTTGGGACCAGGCACGCGCATGTATTTTCAGAGGTAGCTTCGGGATAAATTTCTTAGTCTGAAGCCGCCACCAACGATATGCATACCGATAATATTAATATAATTAAGAGCAGCTATTATCGTGATAGCATGGGTTCGAGCAGAGAAACACAGGCCTGCTGTAACTTTTCTTTTTTTTCCTTTTTTCTTTCCCCCCTTCTTTCCCTCGCCTTCTTCCGCCTTCGTATTTCCGCTTTATTATTCGTTTAATACACTAGAGGAAAATTCCTTTAAGGTTAAAATTTCGGTTGGGTCAGCTGTTACCAGGTAATTGATCCGTTCTCACGATCTGTGGAGGAATTATATCTGAAGTTCAGGCCTGCAGGGAGAGGGTAAGGGTCGCGAACAGCGCAAAAAGATCCACCAATCAGAACGCGAGCAATATCGATAGCAACGAAAGCACTGCAATTTGGTCCCCTCGTGGAACTTGAGAAGGGGGTAAAAAGGTCCCATGGTTGCGCTGTAATAGTGTTATTTGCTTTTCTCATAGCAGAAGCCCCGGGTGCCTCTGCACGTTCCATGCTCCTGGTCTGGAAAGCAGGAAGCGCGAGCAATCAATAACGGGAGACTGTTTAAGGTGGATGTATTGATTCAGTCTCCACAGCGGGTCATACTATTATATGCTGTCCCACCACATGCTCGGCTTATTTGTTTCGGCAAAATTCAATCAAGTTCGTCTGGCCAGCTGTGCGCATTGCGGTTGGTTTGAGGTCTGGCTACACCACATATGCATTACAAGCCTTAGAGTAAGCTTCGAGGGTCTGCGAAATGCAAATGTAAATTTGAGTGTAGTAGGCACAGACTTGCGCGCGCCCTGCCTTGCTCTCTCTGCCTTGCCAGAGCTTCTGCTGACCGGATAACCCTGTCCAGCAAACACAGAGAGACATTCACGGTTGGATTTCCTTCTGGATATCCAATCCGCTGCAGCGGGGAAATGTTGGTATACTTGCTCATTGGCTGTTGGCTTCATGGCCGGCGGCTGGGGAACTCTCTCTGCAGCATCAGGAATGTTGGTTGGATCACGAGGGAGAAGGTTAAGGGTATCCTCCCGGCCGGAATGCAAGGAAGGCTACCTCTCCAACAAGCTCCTTCCCTCTGGCTCCTAGTCCCCTACTCCTCATCATCCCATCCCGAGCTTCATCCGAAAGTAACCTAAAAACCAACAGAAACGAAAATTAAATTGCAACCTTTGGTCCGCATCCTTTAATCCGCATCCTCTAAACCAAAAGGAGCGAAGGTTTGAAGCTTTAGTGCCCGTTACAAACATATTTCACGAGATGGATGGAGGCGAGGGAAACAGGCGAAACGAACAAACAAAAAAGGAACGATCCAGACGCGAGGATTTTCTGCATCAAAGACAAGACAGCGGCAGGCTGCCATCGCCTGATTATGACCCAGGGCAGTATCTGAGACACATCGGAACCAAGTGCGTGCCTTTTGCCCGTGCGCCGGTTTAAGCGAAGTTGCTGGATGGTCGCCTGTGTCGCCCTCAGATCTTGGAACCTCGGGTGTACCTCATGTAATGTACGTATCTCCCGTCCATTGTGTCCGGCTGTTCACGCAGAGAGAGAAACAATTATGGTGCACCGTGTGGGTTCTTTTGGTTTTTAAATGCACGGGGTGTTCCATGGCAAGAGCGAATCGATGCACAATGATGACGGCAATGTCACAGATGGAGTTATCTGAATGGTCAAGTTAAAATGGTGCTCAGTGCGGTCAGCCCGACGGCAGGCCTGTCTTTCTAGCTTTGTACCTAATCGTGCTCGGTTGTACAATTCGTGACCTAACTCTGGACACGGGCTAGTGGCCTGACAGACTGCGTTCGGCATGAGCAGGAGGGAGGTCGACGGTTGTGGAGAACGCTTCGGGTAGAGCCCCGCAGCAATCCAGTGGTTCGTCCTCGGTTCAGTTTCTCGAAAGTGTGGAACAGAGAAGACCCGATGCATGGTTCAGAAAAAAAGATCCATGGCAAGCCATGCCAATGAAACGCTCTGTTTGCTTCTGACAACTGGACAAGGGGGTAACACTACACCAGCAGTGATGAGAGAGAGAAGGCTCGTTGAAGGAGATGAAGAAGGATACGAGATATGAGAGAACAGCAGGAGCAACAGGCAGTAACAGAGAGCACAAGATCCTTGGCATCTCTAGGTCTCTCATTCTCAAGGCTCCTATTTTATTCTCGTATGTGCCACTATCCGAGGGCATGCTAGTTCTATATCCGGCTAGAAAACAACCTGAATGAATGCATCGTATCGAACATTCATTCTCGTTTTCCGACTTCTGCAGGAAGCTGCCGGCTTGTTGGCGTCCAAACCGACAATACTCTTCACGGATAGCAAAAAAAATATTCAAAATATGATGGATCACAATTAATAAGAGCGCCGACGACGGGGGCAAACAGCAAACACACACACACACTTTCTCTCGCTCATTTTAATTCCTTTCACGCATTCATGCACCAAAAGAGAACGCTTGCCAGCTAGCTGTGCTGCAATGAACTGTCTCGATCGAGAGGAATCGATATCGTTTATTTGGCAAGGAGTGTCTCAGGTGTGCAGGCCAGCCAGCTAATGGAGCAGCTGCGCTCTGTGCTGTACCACCTCAACAAATATTTTCGAGAGGAGGTCGGCATGGCTGGCTGGCTGGCTAGCTCGCCAATCTTGGCAGAATCTCAAGACCGACAGAGAAGAAGAAGAGGAAGAAGAAGAAGAAGAAGAAAAGGAGGGGTGCAACTAGCAACTGTCTGCGCTGCATGTGGGGGAGCTTAGGGCAAGGCCGTCAACGATGAACCCAGCAACCTCCAGTCCCAGGCAGCTCTTTTAATCTTTTTAAGTTTTTCTTTTATGTCACTTTGCTTTTATCTTGTGTTCCCCTTTCATCACAGGAAGCAAGGCAAAAAGGTGGGCGGGATGGGAATCGGATGGGAGCACTTGCATCCGAGAATATTGCCTGCCAAAGTCGATGGACGAGCAATCCAAATGCTACCCTCCGGACGTAGATGCATATCTGCAGAATCGAGCGAGCTCGAGGAGTTCCAGCCAGATCCAGAGTCGCTCCATTTGTAAGCGTCTTAGCATCCATTTTGCTGAACAGAAAAAACAAAAAAAGGGAAAGCGAAGGAAAAAGAAAAATTCATGGAGAAACTCGAAAAATAGAGGAGGGAAGTGTAAGTTACTCGCGACGAAGGGTTATGGTTGCCCCCACTTGACTGTCCCACTAATGCAGAAAGCACCTGTTAAATGCTGGCTCGTCCACATGCTGCACCGACTTTACTATTCTGTCTCAAGCCGAACCACAGAAACCTCCACCGGGCTCTGATTCGCCTCCACAAAAAGAGGGCTTGAGGGTGCGTGTGGGAAGGGAGCAAATTAAAAACGTGGTCCAGAAAATCCTATGGTGTCGGGTCCGGACATACTCCCGTTCCACTCGATGGTTGCGCTAACATGTTGACTGACTTGCATAAGAAAAAAACAAAAGGAATGGGTCCTGCTTCTCTCCTTGACCATTCCAGTCCACAATATACGAGAAAAGGGACAGACATAATACGGGCTTGCTATTACAGCAGCCAGCGCCTTCTTCGACATTGTTTCTTCCTTTTTAAAATTATTCGCTCGGTGGGTCGCTCACGCACTCGCTCACGCCTTCCACCGGTCTCTTTTCCCTTTTCATATGCGTATATCAAATGCAGGATGAAAAAAAAAAAAAAAATTTTTTTGCGCGTCCTAGAACAAAGGACGGTTAACGGGCTGTTGCCCGGCGCCTCCCTCTTTCCCAAATAATATGCTGTCATCACACACGGTCATCTGAGGTGATCGTGAAAGGCTAGGGAGATAAGCAAGGGTGCATGGAAGCAGGCGGTGTGTTAGGTTAGGCGCAGTGATCGATCCGAGCATAAAATCGATATTTTACTGCCCTTTCCAGTTGCAAAATGCCAGGGCGCTTTGATCACGAACTTGCATAGTCTTGATTGATTTTTGAAAACCTGCAAACGGTCTAGACAAGCGACCTTGGTTGCCAAAAAAGTTTGTTCAAAAAAATGCATATACATATACATCTATTGCATCGAAAAAGAAAAACGAAAGTAATAAAATAAAGAAAATAAAAATACATATGTCCTAATTCGATCCCGATTCATAAGCAATTGCAAATCTAAACAAGTTATGTACTCGGTGTTGGATTTGTTTCTACCTGCATCTAAGTATGCTACACAACGAGACGCCCAATCTCCATTTTTCCATGCAGGACAGGTGGGGTAGGAGCATCCCGCTTGCCTTTGAGTTTCTCAAAATCTGGTATTGCTGAGCTTCTTCATCGTGGTTTATCACACTCTCTTATGTGTGTGTGTGTGTTTTTTTCTTTTTCCTTCTTATTCTTCTGCTTCTTTGCTTTGCACAAACACAAATTGAACGAACAAAAAAAAAAAAAAAAAAGCACAGCCATTCCCGGATTGCATCGATTGTTCCAACCAGAATAAACGCCTAATGTCTTCTTTTCTTTTGACTGAAGGAACGAACGTAAAAAGGCAACAAGAGATAAAACACATAAACGAAAGGAATATCATAAATTACAAAAATGTAAGATGTAAGATGGTACATGTATACGTTGCGGGATCTGTCCCGCTTTCTCATAGGAAAGCTGGATTGCCCTTGCAGGATGGAAAGGTCCAAAAAGTTAAGTGTGCTAACTGCTAAAACGCCTCAAATGCCTCGGTAGAAAAACAAAAGAAGAAGAAAAAAAAAACCAATAACACAAAAAGTATGATGAAAGTAAAAACTAGTTGGTAATGGCATAACGGCAGAACATCCCATAAACATTGAATATATATCCTATACTTGTAATTTCCGAATTGTGTTCCTGTGGTTGTATCTCGCGACTATGAAGCATAAGTTTCAAACGATATCGGAGGCCCCGGTGTCTTAGTGTGTGTTTGTGTCCGTAGGCTCGACCCGTGTGGTTCAGACAGGGGTGGGAGCTGCAGCGGAGGGAGAGAGAACCCTGACTTGTACGGCGACGGAGGCTGGGCAGGCATTGTGGGACCTCTTGAACTGGAGTTCATTGGAGATGATGTATGAGAGGCCATCGACCCAGATGTCCTTGATAGGCCTGGCGAGGGAAGTCCACCCGGCGGAGAGTGAACCGACCCAGTTTGGGGCTGCGTCGTCCTGTATGCGGATTGCTTTACTGTATCCTCGGGATAAGATGGCGGATACGTCGCTGGTGGACCCGTAGTTTGTCTGTCGTAGCCTTTGTAAGGTGCAGAGCTAGTAACTGGTGATCTTGTGCTTTGGGACGAAGGGTGGTAGTTGGGTGATTCGTAGAGCGGAGATGGTTGCTGGGTTGGATGTACAGGAGATGGACCAGAGTACGAAGAGTGTCGACTTGGAGGATACTCATGCGGTGGGTGCTGTGGAGGGTAGTGGCCATAGCTCGAGTTGGAATGCGAGCTGTGCGGTGGCGGCGGGAAATACCCTCCTGGCGTTGTCGGAGAACGTTGCTGCTGGTATGAAGCATTGGGGTAGTTTGGATATCCAGGATGGTAATTTGGTGGATTTGGCTGTGAGTTCGGGGGGTATTCGCCATATGGCGACCGTTCACCGTATGGCTCCCGTCCATGAGGATACTGAGGACCTGCGTCCATTTTGACTCGTTTATGCATATCATGATAAGGCCCATATCCGTAGTCAACGGAGGAGTGAGGGGTAGGATAGCCATGAGCCATATAATGGCTGTCGGGCGAGGACGGCCGTCTCATCTGAGCGCTGGCATAGGCCTCTGGCGGCGGTGGCCGATAAGCACGCTTCCTCCTAAGAGTTGGTCAGCTTAAATTCATAGAAATAGTAGTACCGCGGCCTGGATGCAATAACTAACACTAGAGTACGAGGTTCCTTTCTTATCCTCAAACGAACGCCCTGATCACCAAAGGACCGAGAGAGGAAGGTTGACTCTGACATCCCGGGGAAATTCTTCATTGGGTACACTAGAAATAATGTTACTATCATGGTTAAAAGGTCTGAAATGGCTGTAAGAGAACCTACCAGTGAATGGAGCCGAAGTTATGGATTTGATATAGTGCACCTCGTTACTAGACCAGGTTAGCGTTCGATGTCTTTGCTCAGAAGGTGTACGTTCGCTCAGCTATTGTAACTTACTTGGATATTTCAAAAAGGCTGAACCTTAGTCGGAACTGTCCTTCAACCTTAACAGAGAGGTCTCCAAAAACAAAGAAGCCACCATCTAGAATCGTAGGGTTTATATCAGCGAGCTGTACAGATCCAAGTTCTTGCGTTGCAAATGTTCCACCCACCAGTGTTATCGATGTCCTTCAATCTGTGCAACGAAGAGACCAAGGTACCAGCGAGGGCTTGGTTGTACGATGAGCTCGCACCGGTGTCCTTCGGGGTCTCCGAGGCAGGGTAGAGATTTGTGCACATGAAGTAATACGGGCTCTGCAGATAGTTCTGCTGCGGGTCGCTGTCGTCCCTGATCTTTAGCTGTATAATTGGAGGCGGGTCGACGGGTTTTCGGTCTGTTGTTTTCGATTCACAATGTTAGCCAACCGGTATCCCCAGCCAGAACGGCAGAGCCCATTTGAATAATAGGTAAAACGTACCCTTCTCCTTCGTGCCAGCTACCCGGGCCCTCTCTGGGCCTTGTCGGATATAAAGTTCATAGTCGTCGCTGCGTAGACGTTTAAGTCAGCATATGGTGAACATGCACATATAGTAGTAAAGGCGAATGGACGGCTCACCCTCTTAGCCTCGACATTCTGGAAGATGCATCTGCAAAAGAATGGTTCTGCATTTCCACCAGGGCTCCCGAGCTACGGCTGCAGGAGGTCTGATATCCAGGGGATCGTGAGATGAGCGGTGTCGGATTCTCGGATTTGGGTCTGACTCTTAGTTGAAGAGCACTGCACGCACCGGCGTCAGCGGTTGTTTTGTGCGTTGCGGCTGATATGTCGTCTGAATATGCGTACGCCGTTCTTGGCCGATGTTTGGTCTGACAGGAGTCTTGTGAAAGTCGCAGCAATCGAGTCTACATCTATTGAAGGCAGTCAAGCGCGGATTCGACAGATGGTTGAGTCCCAGAATCTCTTGGTGCCAGCTCAGTCGAGTTCCTCCTCCACGATGGCTGCGGATTTAAGCAGTGGTTGGGTTTCCAGTCCAAACGGATATGTCGGGTCGGTGTGTTGACGACGAGTGAATGAAGCGGTCGAACAGGAGGCTAACCAGCTGCCAGCTGAACCGAACCTCTGGAGCGAAGGAACACAAGAAAGAAATAAAGGCCGAAGACAATAGCCGATTGCTGAGTGCCGTATTAACCGTAGGTCGTGGCTAGCTACTCGAGGGCGTTTTTTATTTTATTTTATTTTATTTTATTTGTCGTAACTGACGGTTTGTTGTTAACGTCCAGCGATAGGGTGGGTGTAAGTAAGTAAGTAAGTATCTAGAACTAAGTCTTTATCTCTTGGACTTCGTAGCGTAATAGCAGCCAGCGTCCTATCCTATTCCGGACCGAAGATGGTTTTACGACAATAGAAGAGGTGAACGATGGTATAGCCGGCAGCGGACTGATACGACCCGAGGTTTTCCAGCCAGCCTAGGGTGGTGTCAAACTGTGGAGCAAGCACAGGGAAGGGATGCAGGACCTATTTGAAACAGAAGCAAGGACTGCTGTTCGATGGGTTAGGTTACCGGTCTTCTGTTCCCTTCAAATTGAATTCGCCGGATAGCGAGGACACCGCTGCAAGGCTTTTTAAAAGGTGCTTCGAGGAAAATTTCCTTCGGATCCGATCCAAGATATGTTTGGTACCAGGGAATCAACAGTTCCGTGTGATCGTTGACGCCACCACGCAATAATTTGGCTGGGGGATTTTTAGTGGGTTGGCAAGCGGCAGCTCAAACTTTGGTCACTAAATTGTCGGGCCACCAGCAACTAAAATAGAGCTGACTCCAGGCTACTCGGATTCGAACGTAAAAACTATGTAATGTAGCACCCTCGAAACGGAACCAAGTTGTAAGGCCGGTGGCGCAATTTCCACAGGCGAACGGCGGGTTTGGGGAAGCTTTGAGGGGGGCGTTTCTCAGTGCAAAGAAATTAAGCAAAGGCAGGGAGGACCGGTGTGAATCAATGCGATGATATGCCGGGCTGGAGGACTCGATAACAGCAGCAACAGCAGCCGTCTTAATGTTGGTTAACTTTAATGTTAAATGTGTATAGTGTTCTAATGTTAATAACAATGGTGCTTAATGGTTCGAAAGTTAACTCCTGGGCGGCCCAAGGCAAATTGAGGGTCGCGCAAGATGCAGATTGAGGCAAGAAGCCAGCCAGCCAGCCGGTGGAACCAAAAGAAAGTTACGCCGCGTGTTCGAAGTGGCGTGCTGAAGCGGCTGCAGGTTCTGAACAAAAGGTGACGGCGGTGGTTTAAGGCCGGTATTTTCGTGTAATGTTAATAGGCGACCCGGCGAAAGCTCGTGCTGGTACGGAGCACTATTTGATTCAATTGGCAGGCGGGTTAGCGACACGATACGCATTTAAATTGGCTGTTTGAATGCCGATTGCTCGTTGTTTCTGAGAAGCCCAGATTCCGAGAGATCCAAATGCAAAGGGCCATGCAGTGGTTCCCGGTTCCCAGGCAAGTTCCCAAAAATGGGTACTTGCAGAGGCCATCGACATGCTGCCGCTTCGTGCGACGGAATCAAACCAGCAAAGGGCACATGCGATACAAAGTTCAAACCGAGCATCGGCCTGGATGCTACAATCGATAAACCGGAGCACATGCACACAATAACCCACGCAGACGAATATCTGTTTTTCTTATTTTCATGTGTCTCTCTCTCTCTCTCTCTCTCTCTCTCCGAGATCGAAAACAAAGAAGAAGAAGAAGAAGCAGGAGAAGAAGAAGAAAAAAAAATTCAAATGGTTGCTTCAAGGTGATATGTACGCTGAGCGAGCGACAGCTAGCCAGCCAGCTGCGCTCCGTAACTGCACATCATCACAAGTCCAATTTTATGATACGAACCAATATTTGGACAGACAACTTAACACGGATGCTGTACGACAACTTAACTGCTGCATACCAACCAGCATCACCTGGACGTGTCAAACTCTAGTGAGTGCGATACGTTTCTGCATAACCCAAACCGACAAAATATGACCAGAAAAGGGAATGTGCTCTTGCTGAAGAATTCGCGAACCCAGACCGTGCATGTGGAGAGCCAACAAGAAGCGAATGAACGAAGAGAGTCAAATGTGCCACTTACATTTAAATGGGCAAGAAAATATGGAGGATGATATAATATACCTTTTGGTAGTGTTTACAAAAATTGCCGTCTTTCTTCGATGTTCAAGTACGAGTGTGCGTGGTGTGTGTGGTGGTGGTAGTAGTTTGTATGTGATGGTCTCAACACAAAGCCTCAGGAGATGTCTAAACAAGCTTGGAAGATATAACAGGAGAAAGAGACGATGGTTTTAAAAGTAGACGGGTGAATGGCTGTAGGGTCTTTAAAAAGCCTAGATAGCTCGTTTACCAGCCGCAAGCCTTCAGAGTTATAACAAGAGGGAAAAGAAAAAAGAAAATGGTAGGAGATGGATGTCCTGGGGCGGGCTGCTACCAAATATATGGGTAGGTCAACCTGGTCGAAGAATATCAGTTCGGGTGGGCTGCATGCGCATGAAGGAGGTGGGAGGTATGAACAGTTATAATCGAAAGACTTATTGGGGCGGTATCGGGGGGAAAAGGCTAAAGTACTCGAGGACTAAAAGTGCTTATTTTGACATGAAAGAGCATAGATCAGGACCGCCAAAAAAGCGAGCCATGCGCCTTCAGGATGAATTGGAGGAGCTTGGGTCCGGTCTGAAATGCTGGGGAGCCGAGTGTTAATATGTATTAGAACGGTACTAACAGTAAGTTCCGACAGGAATAGCAGGGACGAGAAAAGTGGAAATCGGGTTTATTGGCGTCAGTAGACAAATAACAAAGGAAGCGGCAGCCGGGAAGGTGGGCCAACTAGCAGAGCTGATATGAGGGAATCCTCGCGGTCCCGACCTCTTAAAAAGTATGCGAGCGAGAAGGGCCAGCACCTAAACTCAACTAAGCACTTACAGACCGCTTGTCCCTTGATCATAATTGGCTGCAATATTGGGGTCTCTTTCGATGCCTGGAATTTTCCTCTCGCTGACAGCAATTATTAGCAACCTTTATTTTTTTTTGGTTATTTCGTTTTTCCTCTTTCTTTTTCTTTCTTTTTTTTTTTTTTTTTTTTTTTTTTTTTTTTTTTTTTCTTTTTTTTTTTTTTTTCGGAATGGGGGTGTGTGGGTTCATTTTCGCTCCCTCTCTTTTGTTCCTTCGATATCTGTGGCCATGGTACCGAACCCGAACCGGCTTCCCATGGAAGGCAGGTAGCAAGACCGCGTTTGACCTTGGTCCAACGGCGACAGCAACAGTGCCACCACGCTGCTAAGCCCGGACGCTGGGACCTAAGCATTGCATGTGCTTAATATTCTCCAGCATTATGGCATTTATCGTACGTACCCAACTATTGCGATTGTTATATGACTAAAAAGTCGAAAATTAAAACCCCGCCAAGGATATTCAAGCAGAATATTAAGCAATGCTAGGCAGCGTTTACAGATGACGCTCGACCATCTATGGATCGAAAAAGAGGGCTGGTTAGCGAGTCATCATACTTCTGACCAAGGATTCCCCCCTGAGAAGCCGTCGTGAAAACTAAGAGAATATCTGGAAGGTCCATCGTCAGAGTCCAGATGATAAATTGCTATCAGACCTAAAGATCCGTGACCTCCAGCCCGGCCTCTGACAACAGTCTGCCTTTCTCGTCCATCTTTGCCTTGGCTGTTCTATGTCTCTACAATAATGAACCTTGTCAAGCAGGCCGGCATTTTGGCTTGGCTCCTGGAAAGGAGCCGTTCCTTTTTCCCGCGTCTGGGATCGGTCTCGTCGAGCACGGGGTACAGGTGAGGTCTGCAATCCCGCAATCGAGGGGTAAGCTGATTTGAACGGAACAAGATAGGCTGGAAGGTGCGCTGTGGGAGATGCTCTGACAGGAAAAAGGAAAGAGACCTGGGTCAATCAACGAGATGGGCGGTTCGGGGTCATCCTTGCACTTGTCGCCATTTTCTCCCAGGAGGGAAGGAAGATCAACTTGCTTAGGCTCCACAGGACCGCATCACTACGATTGCATGCAACGAGGGTGCGGCCCACGAACATCATACAAATTCACGCCAACATGTAAGGGAAGTACATATGCACATTGCATGCCCCCATGACAGCACTCCTGGTTGTGCTCTTACCAGGCTGCGGAGTCGTGCCCGTACAGCTAAAGAAGAGTGGAAGTTGCATGCACCGTAAATGTATAGGCATGTATGTCAATGTTCCTTTCTCTCCATCCAGAGCGGAAAATACCAGAATGCAATACCAGGGACTTGATGCTGCGACTTCCTGGCAGCTCGCCGGCTGGCCGATTCCTATTTGCCAAAACGGAAAGAGATGGAGATGGCATATCTGCATCACTACTGTGTCAAGCTGGTCCGGTCCGGTCCATCCAGTCGTCAACAAGGCTCCGTTAAGCAAGGTTGAATACAGATAGGAGGCATTATTCCTCCCGTCGACGACGGGCACTGTTCTGCAGGCAGACAAATAGACAGGACAGGACAATTGCAAGGCAAAAAGCAGGGCATCGCAAAAAACAGCGATCCCAGAAACCCCCACTGCACCGGATTGGACTGCACTTCAGCTCAGACATATTGCATTTAAGGAACCGTACCTTTTTTGTCGGAGCTTTATGCACACCATCCTGCTGATGCGAGTCCAGGCCCCGATAGGAAGACATCGCTTGACCAGCTGTGATAACTAGGCGTGATCAGTTGTTTATTTTTTTCTTTTCTTTTGTTTGCGAGATGAATCCCAAACACGCTCGATACCTGCATAACACTAATACTAGAAAAATAGCGACAGAAGCCTATAAATTTCTTTTCCTTGATGGGTGTTTACATTGATTCCTATGGTTCAAGTTCATAGATCTCCAAGGAATCCGCGGCACTCTGGCGCCTCTCTCACAAGAGCGGACAGTGACCCACCTGCAGGGAACAAGGATTCGGAAGTTCCTTGCGCAATTGTCTCGCAGACCTCAGCCAATTATCCCAGCCGGTCGCAGGCTGGACACACTTCTTTTGGGCTGTCAAGTTTCGTGCGAAACAAACGAGGTCTTATTTTAGCAGCCGGGGTGACAAGCCCAGGACATTCAGCTCCCGCATTTCAATACAGGTTAATCCACTGGTAAGTTGGGCGGAAGCGGCAAGAATCGTAACGCTTCAAGACAAACAACCTGCAAGGTTGGCTTATTGGCCCCGCCAACGGGCCAACCGATGAGGGAAGTAGCGACGGTTCTTGGACCAGTCGTCACCAGGTTCTCATTCTTAGACAGGTCAATGATACCCGGCCCTCTGAATGGACATATGTCGAGCATCGTGTGGGTTGTTTTTGTTTTTCAGGTTGATTAAAGCGACTTATTAAAGGTTGACAAGTAAGCGATTTGTCAACTCCACCAAGACTTGCATTTACGAGCTCGATCCTTCCAGATATCACAGGCAAAACAGAACGAGCGAAGAGCTATCATGAAACCTGCAAGACTCTCTCGCTATCGAGATTTGGGGCATCGAATTCGATAATCTAATTTATAATTAATTACAAGCGGAAAACTACCCTAGCGTCCGAATAATGTCTACAAGAACCTTAAAAGCACGGAAAAACACGAGCTTCCGTTTGAAGTTACTATTAATACAGAGAATGGAAACAAGCGTCTTGTCTTGCGAGTGCGAAATTGCTTCGGCTGTGGAGATCGGATATGGGTCCTCGACAAGGCAACGTACAAACTAGCCGGTATACGGTATTAGCGATGCCGTTTTCCAAGTTCAGATTCTCTCTTTCCTTTCCTAATCCAACATGCTGCCGACCTGGGGGGCCGTACATGTCCATGGGAATTTCGACACCGGGCACGATCGGCTGCACCTAAAAACTTGCCTTTGAGAGTGTGTTCAGGCCCAAGAAGGGAGCTATGACACCTACTTGGCACATGAGTGGAGATCAGTGCCGTTATGTCATCATCATCAAGCTCCAGAAAGGCAGAACGGTTATAGAACTTGCTGTTAACTTCATCAGTCCGTCTTCGGATGGCGAAACGTGGCGTCAACATTCGAAACAAACCCTTCGCCCTCTAAACAAGCAAAATGTGGAGACTGGGTAATCAACCGCAACGTTACCTGCTATTTTTATGCGTCTCGAAAGTTCAGACAAATAAAACGGCTGGCTTGCGACGACTAAAACAAAGCAAAGCAATGTCACACAAGCCGGATTGTCTAGAACCCACCTTGTAGCGAACGCTTAATTAATTTCTCCAAAGCGCTGGTGGGCCATGCAAACAAAAAAAAAGCCAAATCCTGTGAAATAAGCTTGATTGTATCAGAGAAAAACAACGTTGGAAGGACGTCGGTTTTGCGTTGCAGCTGGAGTTCGAGCTGTTTCCCGCCGGCCGCCCGTCTTCGAGATATTATTACCATTATCATTTTACCTACTAAGTGTTTACATACGGCTATTGCTTTGAGGGCACCCAATGACATCCATATGCCATCATGCCTCGCTGAATCGGTGCAATGGACGCACCAATTCTACCTGCCGCAGGTGCCTGCTCAGCGATGCGTACTTTAATGTAACCTGCGGGCATCATCTAGCACTCTCCGCTCCAACTCTATTTCCTCTCTCTATCACAAGCCCTGCCTTCGCATTAACATGTGTATCTTCTAAATTCCGAAAAACGGCATGACATCGCCAAGCAACCTCCGTGGATCCAGGGATCTTAGTGTTTCTTTAGTCCCAACCCGGTCCAAATTCCGGGGGCATGCGAACGCTTCGGGCAGGCAGGCAGCAATCCACCCCTCGGGTCGCTCGAACTCCATCTTTTTCGAAATCAGCTACTTGCTTGAATCAGTGCTCTTGCATGCGAAACCCGCTTGTCAGACCACTTCACTCTCGTCTCTACTTTACCTGTGTTCGCCTGTTCCAAATAGCCGAGTCCTTCTTGGTCGAGGAAGTGACAAGGCTAAGGGGACCATCGACGAAGGTTGTACGGGTATCTCCACATCACAGCCCCTGCTGGTTCGCATGATAGTCCCCAGGTCTCACAACACTGTCAGTCTCATCTTCTTTTTCTTCTTCCCAATATGCTAAAATGAAGATATCTACATGCTCGCATGGACCGACGGAGCCAATAGTAAATCACCGCGATTTGGTCCGGGGATCACATATCAGTGAACATGGTTTCAAAAAATCTCATCAGCGTAATGCGATAGAATGCCCGCTAGCAATGAGATCCTTTCCGGCCACGGGACCGCAGTTAGCCTGGTGGTTATATATCTACGGTTCGAAATCGTAGCGGAATAAGCAAGCATATCTGCGAACAAGAACGGGACTGCATGTCCATCCTATGTATCTTTCACATTTGCCTCAATTTCCGCTAGGAAAATACAAAAAAGGTTGCTTTTTTGTCAGGTCTCCCTCTAGAGTAAGGTGAGGATGTCTTTGGGAAATGTGAGACAAAACATACACACGTGGTGCCTGGTAAAGGAAACCCCGCCAATGCAGCTGGAAGCGATACAGAAGTTACAAACTCCACTTGGAATTTTGTTTTTCAAAATATCTGATTTCGGAGGCACACTAACTGCAAACAAATTTTTTTCTAAGCTCTGAGAGGGTGTGCGGGAAGCACCCCACGAACGGTTAAGAAATTGCCACTACCCTACCTTGCAAGATTGTCAGCTGCACCAGATTTTGGTTCACCTAGTTGACCTGGTTCGACCAATGTGCCGTCGATGGTACTCAACGGGAACATCCTAGAACGTTAGCTTATCTAGCACATCAGGCTCTCGAGGACGGCTTTAGATTTTGGATCTCATGGCGCTTGCAACGTTTGCTCTGGAAGGGCACCGTTTCATGGCTTTGGAGGTATCAGAGATGGCAAGTGCATCCCGTCCAGCTGTAGGTTGACGTTGCAACTGACCATTTCCCCCTCATCGACATACCATGAAGCGCTCAAGCCGAAACCTCGGATCGCTATCACGGCTAACGATCCAGAGACAAAGATGACTGTCATTTCTGCCATTTCTGCCTGAGGCCCAAACATGCCAGTGGTGGCATCGGGACGAGCGATTTAGTTGATAAACCGACTAAAGGCCTTGAGTTCTCTTTCCTGCTTCAAAGAAGATATCCTTGCCACCGCCATCGCCAGTCTAGATCCAGCTACAAGCAGGATGGAACCCACCCACTCTCGTTCCCATAGATTGTCGAGAGGGATGCACCATCTGGCCCGGGCTTTCAAAGCAGACGGTTCCTTCGGGAAGGATCCAATGGTTATCCTACCCTTGAATCCGTCACTTCTTTCCGGAAAAGAAAGCTCGCACATCTGCGTCAGCATGGGGGCACGGCACGGTAGACTGGCCAACCACTTTAACTCCCCGAGAACCTAGACCTTGACAAATTTTCTTGGGGCTGTGGACCGGATGCAGCCTGTCGAAACCGTTCTTATGCGAAGCAATTTGCATACATACGCGGCATTTCAAGCTCGTGCCTACTGATTTTGGCCAATGGAGATCCGAAAAACTCCACACCAATTCGTCTTGAGATGTCTTTCAGCAGCCATGGACTCGAGGCTAAGATATGCCTGCATGCCTTAGGGTCTCAAACTGCTTGCTTGGTGTATGAATCTGCAGCTCCGCTTGTTTTTCGAATTTCGCAGCTGATACGATGCAGCTCAAGATCCTTTTGGGAGACACCATGAGTCTAATAGCCAGTTTAGTCGGTAGATCCCGTGTCCGTATCGATATCGTATTGTATTCACACACCGGTAGATAAAGCGAAACTAGACCGCCCTAGTCCTTACTGGGGCCTCGGTACCATCTAAGCGCACTTGCGATATTGAGGTATCTTTTAAAAACTAACAAGTCGGACACGATCTTCTACCGTTCCATGTCGCGGTTAAAATAAGAGCTTTATTTTAAATCTCGAAACGCTTAAAAGTGAGCACGAACACCTAGTATTAGAGGCGTCTCTCGATGTGGTAATCCTAGGGTCCGGGAGAAATCCCAGGTCCACTTCGTCATCTATCGTCATATATATCTGAAACAACCATTATATAATTGCGAACCGTGTTTGTGTTTACAGGCGAATCTTTACTCCTCTGTGCTTTGGTATATAGACGCAAGCCATGCACTAAGCATGGGCCTCACTTGTGCTGCAATTGAAGGTTGAATATCGTGTGGTCTAGATGAAAAGATATTTGACAATCTAAAATAGAAGTAGCGAATAAATTTCATCATTCGGTACGAAATAAACCCTCATACCCTTCAGCAATATTGTAATTTTCGGTTCGTTATAAAAAAAACTTCGAAGCGAATTAGGTCGCAATACATGCAAGGGCTCATTTCTAGCTTGGTGGACCTGTTCGCGGGTTGCAACGTATATCAAAGGCGTATTAAGATCTTGTTCTAGGTTCCTCGGACAAAATCCTCGGATAATCTTAAGCTCACACGCTCGCAGACGCACTCACACTCATCCTCCGTGAGAGGGCAGTATCAACGAATCCCCACTATTCAGGGCGAAATACTCTTGGTTTGTGCTTCACAATTCTGGATAATCGGCTCCGCCAAAAGTTGAATAATCTAAAGTGCAGGTTTACGAGCCAATGCCGGAGTCAGTAGGCCCGTGCGCACGTGCGATCGCATAGCAATCACAATATCCAACAGGAAAACCGCACATTTCAACGTAATCTGGATGGACGATTCTGCATCCCGGTCAAACTAAGATGCGGGAAACTGCGAACGATGCCGGGAAGATAACCCGATGCCTCCAAAGGTTGTTTGGCTTGTTACTGTTGAGATGTTGTTTACAAGCAACGGCATCCGCATGATCCCCGGGTTTTTCCAGCTTTTCGCGATACCATTCCGATAAATTAAATTAAATTAAATTAAATTATTACTCAGTCTATCAGCCTCCCTCTCTCTTCTAGTGGGTGTCCGCATAAATACCCTGGTAGCATGGTTATGTTTTAATTTGGGTTGACAGCTCATGCACGGGAACTTGGAAAGTATCCTCCAAAGTCCCACAATTGCCATCACATCCATGGAATTGAAACTCCCACACTGCTCTGGTGCTGCGGGCTGCAGTTGTTGATTGGAGGCTCATTTTTTTTTTTTTTTTTTTGACGGCAGATGTCTTCCGGATAGGGGCTTGGATCGCATTCCAAAGAGAATGGAAGGGAGAGCGGTTAGGTCGTCGTCACGGTCACCCAGTGCATCTAGAGTAGCTGGTTTTAGGTTGGTAATTGGTACATGCACGACAAATATACGTTGCTCCACGTGAGAGATCTAAAGATTGGATTCTTCTCTCGGATCCAGCTTTCGAGAAGCTTGCTGAAACGAGATCTGTCCTGGTATCACGCTGTAAGTACAAGTTAATTATTGTCCGAGCGTTGAACTCGAACCTGCCGTTTTGCTGTGCGTCAAGGTCCCACCATGTTTCAGCCATTTCATTAATATTGTTTCGTAGATTCTGGATAAAAAGAGCCTCAGACGTCACATCGGCGGGTGCATTTACGTATGTAATCACGAAGCATTGGCCTCCAATTTTTATTTTTTATTTTTTGTCAGGGTTCCATTTGCTGGACCGGTGGGAACGAATCTTGGGTTCATCAAACCTGTGGTTATACGCTGCAGCTGCTCCACCAAGCACTCACGCCGGGTAAAAGGGGATGTTTTTCTTCTTTCGTATCAAATTCTGTACCAGCTGCGCACTGATGAAGCGGGTGTGAGGAGTTCGTGATCACACCTTTTTCTTTTTCCAGTTTAAAACCGGTTATACTAGTGTACCGCTATCGTATTGCTGCTCTTTTAAAATTCAAAGCTGCAGACTCCCTTGCACCTTAGCTTGCAAACTTGCCACGACGAATTTTAAAACAAAAACCAGGTTGCTTGCCAGCCTGCATTAAAATTGGTTCCTGTGATTCCTCATATTTGGCTAAATTCGGGTGTTGTCCTATTGGTCTTTGGAGATTGCCTCAACCGTTCCCCTTTGCCCAGCCGAACAGAAATCTGAGAGTGCGAGAGAGGGAGAGAGAGCCGATATGAAAAGTAATAATCTTCATAGGTTGGGAATCTTAATTAAAAAGCGTCGCGATCTTGCCCTATCAGACTCAACGATTCTGTAATTGAAAACTCCACATGCTATATCAGGCAGTAGTATTTTATAATATTACTCCCATTTGCCCAGCTATTATTTTGTATGTGATAGATTATCGAGCGTGTGCAATGCGAAAGATATCACATCACTGTGATCAAAGTTCTAGTTCACTTTTATAAGCCAGGGTAAACCCCGGGTCAGATGTCCGTGCTACCATGATGGAATCGTCGCGATTCGCCAGCATCTTGGAGCGACGCCTTTTGGAATGGAACATTCGGACAAACTGAAATCGGGGAGCCCGGTGAGAAACTGCTGGTAAGGTGGGGCCGAATGAAGCATCAACGCAAACCATTCTTCCAAATGCAACAGCGAACAAGACTCGAGGAGTCAAGAAATTCTTCAAAAGAAAAAGTTCAGCGTTCTGGCAAGAGATCCGAAATTACCCCATCGGTCGCACAGACTTCCATGGATCCAGGCAGCCAGAGCTTGGGCCACCCGGTTGGCCGATAATCATCTTTTAAACTGTGTGCATGAAATATTTAATACCCCAGCCCCCCCGCCGAAAAACGCGTTACTGTTGTGTGAGGACCTGAACGTTTGAATTTAGCCGACTCTCTCAACCGTCAACCGCAACCTCGTGTGGGACGAACCGGTGGTTCTTGAATTGATGGTGTGAATGTGAGTGTGTGTGTGATTAAACTTTAGTCACCTGACGCATAAGGAGGGAACAAATACTTAGGCAGCTAATTTGGAAGGAGAGCAATCATGGTTTTTGAGGTTTGATATCGTATCTGCGCCTTGAAATACCTTTATAGAATTAATCATATCAGAGACAAGTTTTCCGAGACAAGGCTGCTGAAAAGGCTAGCCGTCTGGAACTATATCAGCGCACGCTCATGAGCTAGAACAAGAAACTGTCACTTCGGCTCGGATCTTGTTACCATAGTTCAAGTCGTCAGGCTAAATCGGCATCCCTTCAGAATACCCTTAGCCGGCCCACAGAAGCGGGGAGTTGATCCGGTGATGCTTGATCGAAACCTAACGAAGGGCGTGCGCCCGTTCAATCTCAGACACTTTTTAACAAGCTTTCAACACTTACTTAGCTATTTTTGAGTTATTGTAAGGGGTATTTCTCTGAGAACGCGCGTACTCACGCTGGATCGGTTCTGGAATTTTTTTTTCTCGACGGAAAGTACATCGACCGGTCGCTGCAAGTTGCCAGCGCTTTTACCAAGACTCCAAGTTTGCTGGGGGGATATCCTAAGGCTCCCTAAATGCCCTATTATAGTCATGCAAGATGCAGGCCATATGTCCACGTTTTTTCTATGTTCGAATTTATCCCCTCTTCTCCGGGTAGCCGGGCTCCGCTACAGAGCTAGCAGATCTTGAATGCAAGTGCTCACTATCCTGCTTCTGGGGCTTCAAATCTCCAGTCAGATGCCTATTTTGCCTGTCACAGGTTACCATTCCAGCACCCCGATCAGAGAGATCGAGGGCAAGATCTGGGCCTCAATGGGTAAAACCGGAAGAAGTCGAAAGGGAGACACGCGACCCCGCATCTTAAGCTTCCAGAACGCTTGAAGTAAGAAAGAATTAGCAGTCGGCTACCAGCTTAAAGATATCTGAATCTCACTCTTCGCTTCATCCGGGCCACGAGCTTGGTGAATTTAGCAAAAAATGTTCAGCAAGAAAAGGATAAAGTGTCGTTCCAGAAGATCCCTTGAAAATTCCCCGACTCCACTTCCCGAGCATAAAATCGTAGCTTTGGGTATGGCTTTAGGGGGGTATTTACGGATGTACTATGCTTTTGCAAAAGGATAAAAGGGAACACGGAGCTTCAAGAGAGCGTTGTGGGCGTTAAGCTCGATGATTGGGAGGTAGAACAGAGACCAACCATGGTTTATGCTTGTAGCTGCAAGGAGACCCGGAGACCCTCCTGCTATTAATTTGTAGGGTGGGGTTCCAGCTGACCAGGGAATCGGGTGGACGTCGCGCATCCAACCGCCATTCCTCATAGCCACTGCTTATTGATGAAACAATCGTGCTTAATGGAGGTCCTCTATGGACATTATTTGCGACACGACACGACTCGCGAAGCTCGCTCGTATTTGATATCAGCACTAGTCATGTTTTTGAACATATTAGCTATACGTACGCACCGGCTCGCAAGCGACTTGAACCCGAATGCATTTGAAATATTGAACAAGATGAGCTAACATGATTCGCAAATTCGGCACAAAGGTTATCACATCCGTTCAATCGATTTATTGCTTAAAGCAATAGAGCCCATCGTGTGTTATCCTGAGGTATATATCTGGTGAAATCTAAATTTGAGATACCATTGTCTTCCGCGGACAATGATACAAGATGAATTTTACGCTATGTATACGTATATAAAAAGAATTGTAGAGATCCCGGGTCAGATACGCAACTTGCGTCAATTATGGTTCCATCTACCCCGTGAATTCGATACCAAAGGTCCTGGCCGCGGAAACCAGTTCTATGGTCAACTGAGCATGTTTAATCAAAGCTTTGTCATTTACATTGTCATCCATAAGCGAGAGCAAACCCACAATTTGGCCATGCATGAAACGCAATCCACCGCCATTGCTCAATCACCATTCCATGGGAACGCAGAGTAGAAAACAGTGGAAATGAGGCGGGAGCGGAGTAGCCTTCTCCGAATACTCTGTCCATAGCCACAGTCCGCTCGGCATCCGACCTACGGTAACACACTTGGCTGGTATCCAGGAAAGCAAATGTGTCAGACCCTCGAATCTTGACGCCCCTCCCATATCATGAGACGGAGGGCGCAAGCAAATTTGCGGTGGGTTTGACAAGAGCTTTGGCTCCGCACTTGTGAGACCTCTTGCATGAAGCCAAGCCAGGGATAAAGCTGCCTAGCTGGTAATTGGCTTGCTCCCCGGTACCGCGGTGCTCGAGGCGGACTGGAGGATGTTGCACAGAGGTCACATTCTACATTCCCGAGCTTGTGTGCACCGCGCTGCATGCGTGAACGAAGGACGGGTTGTCCGGGGAGCTCCGGCGCTCACCTCATAGGCTGGTCCTCGCATTGTGTGAATCTTCCCTCATCCAAATTCGCTCTCAAAAGTTATGCAGAACTGGCTATCTGCACTCGGATAAATGTGATGAGAATTCTCTATTTCCACAGTTCCCTAGCGTCCCGGTTTTGCCTCAACGTATAAATTTGTGAAGCCGTACAGGCGACTGACGGATGGAAGAAAGGAAGTACATGGAGGCAAGGGAGTCTGAGGGATGCATAGTTAATAGTATATGTGATATACGGATGCATGTATATGCAACGACGGCAAGGATGTCCTCGCTTCTTGACGGAAGTTAGGCCAGAAAAGACGAAGAAACTCCAGTTTTCAGGTATGAGCAAAGTGCCGCACCGGGGGTGAGGGGTTAGATTGTGACTGATAAGGCAAAGAACAAAATTAAAAAAAAAGCCTGTTTTCTTGATATAGGAAAGGAACCCGTTGACAAAAAAGTAAGCACTATGCGAATCGAGAACGCCAGCTAAGGTAGTATTAAACCCTAATGATGAGAAAAATGAAGAGAGAGTAAATGAAGAGGGAATGAGGTAACCAAAAACCTGACGGAGACCATGATGAAGAAAGTGAAGAAAACTATATAGAAAGTAGGATGAATGAACCAATGTTTATCTATAACCTTTCTCCCATGACAAAGAGATGTCTTGCATCTCCTCTGTGTTGAATGCTTAATTTACAACAAAACGACGCATTGCGTAACATTTGATTTCCACTCCCAAGTGTAAACCATGGCTTGATCAGATATTGCCGTAGCAATGACGTGACGACTCCTAGACTAGCAGTGTATAGGCGTAGCAGCAAAGGGAGATATGCATTAAGATGAATCAAGAAAGAACGGGAAAGTGATAAGTGGTGTTTTCGGGGTGGTCTTTTCAGAAAAGAGGCAATCGTATCTTCACGGCTTTGCACCTGGCAAATCCGACTTGGCCGATTTTACTGACTTTGCGGCAGCCAGGGAACCATCAGAGTCGTTCATTTGATCGGTTGATTCGTAGCCGCCGTTGCCACCGTTCGTGATTACAGTAATCTGTCCGCCGGTACTGGGGGCAGGAGACGGAACGTGGCCTCGCGGAGCCAGTGAAACTCTTGTGGACTTGCGTGATGATTGGCGTATTATCGTCATGCTGTGAGGTTCCCTTGCTTCCTCAAAGAGGCTTGATCTCGCTTTACGGATCTGCTGTTGGGGTGTAGGCTGGGGCGGCTGAGCTTTCCGGTTTGACTTTGATTCAGAGGAACTAGGTGTTCGAGAAGCAGAAGGGGGAGCTGATACTACCCGTTGTTGCTGTTGCTGTTGCTGTTGCTGCTGCTGCTGCTGGGTGGTTTTCGAAGCCGAGGAGGAGGCGGATGATGGAGATCTTGTGAACTTGGGCTTTTTCAAATTAGAACCAGGCGTCGAAGAAACAAGTTGGAAGCGGGTTGGGGGTATGTAGTTTGGATCAACGGCAACTCTTGTAGGCAGCTCCTTCGCAGGAGTTGATGATGCTCTCCGGAAGGGATCATCTCCTAGTCGGATGAAAGATGTATTATTGCGTTTCGTAATGTTTGGAGGATCCTCGGGTGGCGTAAGTTTTGTGCTGGGTGGACTCCGTACTTTCTGCTCCGTAAAGTCTGTGCATGGCTGTGGTTCACTGGAATCGACGTCCATTGGATCGCCACTTTTTCCAGGGGAGTTTGACTCCTCATGATCCATAACACTATCTTTAGGGGTATTGGCGCTTTCGGCAACAGGTGTACTGACGACCGTCTCATCTACGAGCACGCCTTCTTCTAGGATAGCCTCATCTTCTCGGGGTGCGATTGTGGGCGGGGCGGCCTGGAGAAGTGACTGCCTTCCCATAACGAATGGTACCCATACTAGAGCACGTGGATTCAATTTGACATATCCTTTACTCTCCCATTTGTCGATAATAGCCTGCATCATGGCTCTATCTATTCGGAATGCATAGGTCTTCGTGATGGGATCACGAATAAGTGCATGTAGGTTCTCTAGAGCACTGATGACATCATCCGCAGTCATCCCAGTCTGATCGCACATCACTATTGAAGTAGAGTTAGCTAATTGCAACAATTCTGGAAGGAACGATATCACTTACCTTGGACGCTCGTGCTCCCCTGGAAATCTCTCAATAGATAACACAGTGTGAGCTTCCAGTAATTTCGATATGATACTAGCCCAAGGTCCGAGAGTGGCTTCTCGGGGGAACCTAGTCTTCCCTCTGTACGGGTGAGAAGGTACGAGAAGTCAATGAGTAAGTGGCCATAACCCTTTCTCTGATGTATGGGCAAGGTCAAAATGCAAGAAACGTTGTTAGAGCTTGTTGATCGTTTTTCCTAGAGTAAATATTAGCTAGTGTTTACAGTGTCGGGGGTGAAGCCGAAAACCAGTATTACCTTAGAGAAGTATCCTACAAAGTGGCACCCCGTCTCGTTATATTCAGTCATAATGTAGAATAGAAATTGATCCACATCGTAGTAAAGTGTTTTGGAGCCAAGAAACAACTTTGCTAGGAGACAAAGGTTCTGGCAGTAAGCCGGCTGCTTGCGACCGTCTACCTCAAATATCGAAATAGTTCCTTCGCGATAGATCTCATCACCAGGAGGGTGTTTGTGCGGACATTTTAACTTCGAAGACGTTAGCGCATTTAAAACAAAAGTGTGAATCCTCAACGGGAAATACTTACCCGATGTCTCCACTGGACGAACTCCGAGTTCATGTACTTTAGACAAAACTCACAGAGGTAGAGTATTCGGTTTCTGCTGTATTCTTCAGGATATGGCGCGGCATACCATGTATCTATTTGGTTATTCCCAAAATGAACGCACTTGATCATGCTTGCATGAGAGCTAGCTCTCAGGGACTGGTCGTGCCTCTTATTTGGTTTGGGCGTAGGAGCAGCTGCAGCGAGCATAGCTTCTCTTTGAGCCTTCTCTTCTTCTGCTTCCTGTCTCGCCTTGTCAAACTTGATTTTGTCGGTTGATATCGGAACCGTTTTTGATGTATCTGCTTCTGTTTCGCTGAGAATTCCCCCATACGGCTTGTTGTTCTGATCATCCATGACGGTCTCATAATGGGCGAGGGTATAATGTGAATATTGTACTTGTGGAGGTGGCTGAAAGGGATTCGTATGGCCTGGCGTCATCCACGGTTGTGTTTGGGTCCCTCTTCCACCTCGCTTAGGAAACTGAGTAAGAATCGATGGCGATGTCGCTATCGCGTATGCCAGTTTTTCTGGTTTAAATTTTAGCCTGAGGATAAGCCGCTGGTTTAGTTTCTGCAAAGATGCTCCTGTAGAGGTACCCTCAGGAAAGCGAGTCTTCCTCTGTCTGCTAGATATCCTGATTGGAGTAGCACCAGAATCGCCTTCTGGTTCAACAGAGCCATCTAGCCCGAGAGCAGTTTGGAGCTGTAGATAGTTGGTCCTCCGGACTTGCCGCTGGGGCCGCCCTTCTTGAGGAGTGTTAAATTCATCCGATGGTCGCGTTCGTAGCCTCCTGGCGCTACCCTCATTATCCTGATTAGAATGGGTGGTTGTTGCCTGGTTCTGCGCTGTGTCGGGTGTACTCTTCAATTTTAGTTTTAGACGAGGAGTTGTTCTTTCTTCTGTTTCCTCAGCGGTATCTGGGTCAAATGATAGGCTCGCACACGTTGAGCACCGCCAGTTTGATAAACCTAAATCAACAAACATCAATATAATGTATTATGGTTAGAGTATCAAAGTTTCCTTACCATTAGTATCGGTTGATAGTCGGCCAGGTCCATTGTGATTACGAGCACACTGTCGATGAGCTATAAAGCAAGCATGGTCAGTCTCGACTTTTGCAGTTCCTGGAAAGGAAGCTGATGAAAACGGCTATTCTGACAAGAACACATTCGATCCAAGGGAATAGCTGGGGCCAAAATCCAACAGACACCTGGACACGAACCTGTGTTGCTACATATTTTACACTCTAGCAGTTCCTCAAAGGTTTCACTAGGATCTTCGTCTTCTTCTCCGCCACAAAACCTAGCCATCACAAGGTCGTTAGCTTATCGCGTCTGCAGGCAATGTGTCTGCAATTGTGGGCGTAGCGACTCACATGCATATATTTGATGTCGGTTCGACGACCTCATCATTATCGGAATGGCCGTCCCACAATTCTCCAGCATCTTCGGATTCTCCGTCGCTACCACTGCTGCTGCTGCTGCTGCTACTGCCGCTGCCGCTGCTGCTAGAGTTATCTGTTGAACCACTGGCATCACCACTGTCGCTATCGCCAGAACCGCTACCGTCATCGCCACTCCCACTTTCACTTCCACTTTCGCTTCCACTCTCGCTCCCACTCTCGCTCCCACTTCCACTCCCGCTCCCGCTTTCACTTTCGCTCTCACTAGCACTAGTGCCATCAGAGCTAACTGACGCTGTCGCAGAGGCGCGTGGGATTGGAGTGGTAGGCGAGTCGGATTCTTCGCCCTCGTCATCAGAATCCCGCTACCGTTGAAGACCCATTTGATTAGCTCTCCAGCCGTGAAAACCTCAAAACACAATCTTGTCACCGGATTTAACTTCCAAACAGCGCATCAACACACCTTTCGCTTCTTACGGTTACTGCGATCAGCAGTGACTGCCATCCTTTCCAAATGGCTTATCGGGTATGGAAACGGTCCCTTCTGGCCGCCTTTACGCAAATCCGGGGCCCACAACCACCCTAGCTTGTCGTGGCGACGGTGCCGATATTGTCATGCGGTGGTGTGGTTGGGGGTGAAAGAATAGAGACCCCGAATTCCAGGATTGTTGACCAACACCAAAGCAGATTAGAGGTCGTCGGAATGATATATTTATCGATGCAAATTGTATATATTACTGGGGGGTGGTGGTTGGATATCAGAAGTCGCAAATCAAAGTCGCAAACACCACCACCAGAAACCAAACGTTGATATGGGCCAAAAGGGTTAGAGGCCCGGAGGCTTGTGGTCTGTCGCCTGAGAACGGTAGGCCGGGTCCAAGAATATGGTGGGTCTATTGGAAGGTGGCTTTGCCTATGCGCGTTTTCGTAGAGGCCAAGCCTGTCGCAGCTGGGTCCGAACCGGGAGGGTGTTTCGATGGGCAAGTGTGACAAAGAGAGTTGGGAAAGGCTGGTATCAGTCGGTCGGGGAAAGGGTTATATCGACGCGTTTCGGATTGGCAAATCCCGGATATTGGAGGCGACGTCGTGGAGATAGAGAGAGATGGACAGGCGGTGGAGCGACTACCCGATGATGGTTCTAGATAGAGAGAAGAGGCGTAGATGGTTGGAAAGGCGCTAAAGAGTTGGATATGCCGCCGCGATGCGCGCAGAGAGATGCAGCCCGCTTTAATTTCTGCTAGTCGCGATAAACCTGGCTGGACGTTGTTGAGCTGATGTTGTTCGCCCGCCCGCGCCACGCAGCTTGTGGCTGGTGAGCAAACACCGCTGTGGCTACCACAACGCAGTTTGACTTTCTGCAACACACGGATTTTTGCTATGACATGATGCGTTTGTCACGTGGTTGTCTCTCCGTTTTCATAGACCCGACTCTCTACACCAAGTCCGCCGCCTGTCTTCAATGTCGAACCACCATTAGACAATCCACGACACCTTGACAGCGATAGCCTTTCCACACCATCCAACATGCCTGTCCCCTGGGAAGGCCTTGTGCCTTACGGCATTGTTATGCTCGTACGTCCTAGCAGTCACAACACCCGACATCACGCAATACAATGGCAATTATCAACAAGAGCGCTAACACGCATGATATCATACAGATGTTCGGCATTTCCGGCGCTGGTATGGCCACTTCCGCCTACATCGCCAACGGGTACAAGCCGAAGAGATGGAACCTCGATATCTGGGATAACGTACGCAACCCGCCTTCACCTATCTTAATTCTCCAAAGGCCCGGGAAGGCTTGCTAATACTGCGTTTCCTGGATTGTAACAGCAAAGTAAGCTCCGTTACACTCGGCAGCTCCGATGGACGACGATCTGGTCCAACAAAAGGAACGCCGTGCACTAATTTGGTTTCCCATGGGCAGTGATGAGACGAGATTACCGTTTAACGAACGTCTGGAGAGGCCAATCTGACACCCCGAGAGCGCCGAGGGGGTACGAATTAAGTTCTCGGTGGAGGGTATGTGAACTTGTGCAGTTGCTTCATGCAAAACCGGAGACCCCGACTAACATGGAAGGACCTTCTTACAGTTGGAGAAACGGATTCTTTAGCGATCAAGCAGCATTATTTTTTTACAGAGAGCTTTCTAGGTGCAGTTGTATGAAATGATAGGGATTGGCAATTGTCCGTTGGATCTGCGGATCCGTGAACAGGTGTACATACACAATTCTATATACTGTGTTCCCGCTACGAATTATTTTATGGTATTTCTTCAATCGACGTACAGTCAACGGATCCCGAAGGAATTCGGGTTGGGCACTTAGCTAGCCGACCCTTGCAACCGCTTTCGCTTGCTGAAGAGAAACAAAATAGGTGTATTCATATATATATATATATGTATATAAGTATATTGGGATATAAAAACGATGTTTGCGGGTATCCTTCTTTTGTAGAAAGTGATAGGCTCATAAGCGTGTTCCCTGCACAGAGCTGTAACGGGGATCAAGAGCTTTGGAGAGAAAATACAGAAAATTGAGATATATAAAAAGAAGAGGGGTTTGGGAAGCAAGATAAATATGGAATATGAATGATATGAGACAAAGGAGAGGGGAAACAGTATAACTGTCGATTTTAAGAAAATTCGTACCCGTCGTTAGGGTGCTACAAACAAGAATCTTAGCTGAAATACCGGAGTCTTCACCAAAATATAAAATGGAAAGAGATGAAAGAATTTAAGTGTGCCCGCCCCGCAAGAAGGAAAAAAGTAACATTCAAAATGCACAGTAGCCATCACCACCAACCTCGCCTCCTAACAACATAAGCCACAACTACACCGACAGCTACAAAACTAATAACCCCACTCGCAACTTTAGCTACGGCCAGTCAATCGCTACTTGTGACAATCGTGGGGTCTGTCAACTGCTCATCGATCTTATCCAACGTAATAATATTCACCTCCTCTACTGCGTCTGAAGAACCTTCCCCAGCAGTATTATTAGGACTTCCAGGGGTTATTGGGCTCTTAAGAATCCTTAGTGGTAGGATGCTAGGAAGGTCGTTTTCGTCGTCGCTGTCGATGTCGTCGTCATCATCAGGGGCGGCATCTTCAAGGTCATCATCGGAGAGATGGAGACTGTGTAGCTCTGAGGGTGGCATCGACTCCTTAATTAAGTCGACTACTACATCGTCGTCTTCGTCAGATGATGAGACCACATCATCGTCGTCGTCGTCGTCGTCGTCATCATCATCATCATCATCGTCTTCACCGAGGAGGGAACGACGGGAGTTGCTGAGCAGTACCGGGGATGTGGAGGATTCTGCATGGTCTTCGCTGCCAAATAACATCTAAGATTTCCGCATAATTCCAACCAGTGTTAGCGGGTAATGTCGCAGCAGGAATAAGAAAGTTCAACAAGAAAACAGATTCTTGAAGCATATAGAATCAAAATATTCGATTTATTCTAGGACATATCCATACCTGGTCGTCCCCCAACACCCTCCGAGTGAACTCATCCTCGTCGGAAGCTTCATCATGTTCAACCATCAGACCTTCCCCTTCGATATCTTGACTGTTGCCGATGAGTGTTTCCTCAGCGTTCTCTGAGATCTTCCGCCACTTGAGCGCAATTCTCAATGGCTTTATAGCTTCTGGGCTAGCCGTATGCGCCGCGCTGGGGCTACTTTCGCTGCTTGAGCTCAAGGCGGTAGTCTAGATAATCCAGACAGAAGAAAGGAGGTAAAACACGTCCGCATTAGCAAACTCATTTTTTGAACTCGAACAGTGCGGAGGGAGAAGGAAAGAATCAGAGTAGAGAAAAGCTGAGACATAGGAAGAGAAACTTTGCCAGCTTTGCCAGCGTCAACTATTTAATCGATGTGCAGGCGGCTATCTTCTAGCCATAGCAGTGCTAAGAAAGCTGAACAGCTATGGGTATACGTGAGATATACGGGATAATGTCAAGAAGCAGCCACCCCGAGTAGCAGCTTCACCAAATCACGATCAAGCAGCAGCAGCAGAAGATAGGTTTGTTCGAACAGATTGTGTGCCCTCTTTTCTTTTTCTTTTTGTTTTTCTTGTTCCCTTATATATTGAACCCTTGGAGCCTAACGAAGGTCGGTAGTCTCTGAGAAAAAGTCGCCGCAGATAAATCGATAGTAAGTGGTGAAGTGAAGATGAGAAAAAGCTCGAAAGACAATCAGAAAAAAAGCGGAGATGTTGGAAAGAGAAGAAAAGAAAAAAAAGATTCCAAGCTCGCCAGAAGTAGTAGTAAAGATGCAATAGAAGTCAGGTCAACCAACTCAAATGGTTTCGCTCCCAGATATATCGTGTGGTTTCGTTCTTTTACACAAGTAGGCGAGGCATGATTGCAAAGAGAATCTCGAAAATGAAAACGCCGGTGTTAGGGAAAAGAAAATGCATAGCAAAAAGAGTATCCCTAAAGACGATACTTTTTTCTGAACAGTAGCCGTCTATATGATGAGACCAAAGATCCTGGTAAATATGGCCATTTTACGCTGCATTCGAAGGTGCCGATTAACCAAGTCAAGCTGAATGAGATTTAGTCGCTCACATGTCCTCTAATATGGGGTTTCAGGGCTCCAAGGGTTCACGCTTTTTCATCTTCATCATCACTACCATCTGTAGTCTTATCCTTTGTCTCCATCTCATGGTCCTCGTCGTTATCCTTTTCCTTCTGCTCTGCTTCTGGCGCGTTCGGATCTGCACTACTCTGGTCCTGTTCAAAACCCTCACCGATTCCCGCTCCATGCTCATCCTCTTCGTCCTCAATATCGTCCTCAACGTCTTCTGAAAGCAAGAGTTGCAGGTATCTTACTTGGTTACGGTCGCCCGTCAATTCCAACCTCATCTGATCGTCGTCATCACTGTCCCCCAGATGCATCTCCTCGTCTTCGTCCTCGTCTGAACTGCTACCGAATCCGGATGACGGTTTGTCGCTTCCATCGTGATGCGGCAAGCCCGACCGAGAACCGATATCCGCTCCTACGTCGCCGTCGTCGCCGTCAAATGTTTCTGCTGGCTGGGTCTCCGCTCCTTCCCCTATGCCGCTGTTCTGAAGTTCGATGGTATCTAATCCAGTATCGGCGGAGTTGCTGATCTGGCTAAGTCCTCCTCCAAACGTTTGGGAAATACCGATTGAACCGCCACCCATACCAGGACGACCAGCCATGATGTCGGGTCGTACTCCACCAAGGATAGCATTATCTCGTTCGCGGGTTTCTGTCAAAGTCTGCTCCTGATAAAACACCCAGTCTTGATCCACCATTTTCTTATGCACTTCTTCGCTAAGTGACGCGGGCGATTGCCTCTCCGAAAACTTGACCACTTCCTCAGCGATCAATGTCAGGTGGCCCATATACCCGAGTCTCATGTTGGATTCCTCTTGCGCTTTATCAGATTGTTTCTGACCTTCGACAATCCTATTTGTGATCCTCCCTTTGATGAACAGATCAATTGCGAGATGCTTGTTGAAGCCCCTATCCATTGGCCCATTGAAAACTTGCTGGACAACGTCGTAGACTACATTGTGGAGAAAGTTGTTCCACGGAAATCTGAAAAAGAAATCCTATTGCAAGTTAGACATTCGCTACAAAACAAATTGACGGGATCCTAACTTACCAGTATGGTCGGGACGACTTGATGCTGAACGAACATCATCTTTAGATAATCGCCAACAAGTGGCCGGCCATCAATATCCAGTTCAATACCATCAGCTTTAAGAAGCTCATGATCTAGACGTAAGTCTAGGATCAGTTTGTCCACTGGTATTTCAGCCGCTTCTGGTAGAGGTGGTAACGGTTTGTCTGTGCCGGTTTTGTCATCACTCGTTTCGGGATCAGGATTTGATGTCGATTCAGCCAATGTGGCAGTGATTGTTGGAGGGGATGACATATGTTCGTCGGGTTGCTCGACATCCGCCTTATCACCAGCAGGATCTGCCTTATCTAGCGGGTCAGGAGGAGGTGGGGACCGCATCACGGTATCTTCATCTTCGATTTTGATAGCTTCAACTTCCTTAGCGGCTTCAGATATAGGCGAGAGTGCGGCGGCCGGTTGAGACGGCGTTGGGACTTCAAGCTCGGTTATAACGGTGTCTGCGTCCTGGCTATCTTGTTTGTCTTCTTGTGAGGACCCCGCCGCATCTTCCACGATGGAAGGTTTAACCTTTTCATGCTCATCTGCGAATTCTCCATCATTAACCTCTTCGAGTACAGTTCCTACAGCGACATTCTCAAATTCTTCTTCGTCTTTTCTGTCGGACAGATAGTTGGGGCGATTATAAGTAGGACTTGGTAAATCCTGTCGACCAGCAACAAGAGTTGCCAGGTCATGTTCTCTCTGTTGTCTTAAGCGTTCCCTCTGCCCATCCCTCTGTCGAACATATTCGTCGCTTCCTCTCTCATTGAGGAGGCCCATATTACTGCAGTGTAACAGCTCAGCCATCAGCTCGCATGTCTTAAATCGATCGAATCCTAGCGGCTCGATTGTCCCGCCAAATGCAGCTTTCAGCTCTCTCCTCTTTACCGTCTTAGTACCGTCTTCGTTGATAATAATGGGTTCGGAGTTTAGTATTAAAGTTGTAAAGTCAGGCACGTGTTTTGCGAATAATCTCAAGAGATTTCCTAGATATATCGGATCCCTGCCTGAGGGAACAGAGTCTATACCGCCAGCGAGTTCTGGATCGTAGTCCGAGTTGTTCTTTCGGATTACCTCAATGATGATTCCTACACCGACGGTGAGAGGATTGCCTCCTTTGAGCATTGCATCAATAAGACTCTCTACGCTACTCTCCGAAACAAGCTGACGAGTGAGATTATTCGGGCCAATGCAAGACTGCTCGTTTTGAGATGCATTTGCGGAAATAGTGATGATGGCTTTGAGAAAGTCCCCGGTCGAGGTCTGGGTAGTCGAAGAGTGTTCTGGGGAGAGGAATGATAGAAGACGAGGTATCAGATCCTTAGCGCATAGCCACTATAGAGAACAAAACCCAGCTGTTAGAGAACCAAAGCTTTGATGATCTTTTGCATATCAACTCGACATATACTTACATCAACTATGCCATTTCCTCCGTCAGATTTCTCCATGCTAATGATCTTAAGGATGAGGTCCATGATAAGTGGAGTGTCAATATGCTTTAGCATCATCGGGACAATGTTTTCGATTGACTTGAAAAAATCCATCATCTCGCCGGTCTTCTTATCGAACAGAGTCTCATTGACCTTGGTGAAATATCCTGCCTGAAGGGGATCTAAAGGTGCTGGCCGCTCCAAGAACTTCCAAAACATCCGCAGATTCTCCAGGTTGTCCATAAGAGCTTCACATATTGACCATGTCTCGCTCGAAAGGACTTCGCAGGATACATAAGAGTATTTTAATCGCGTCTTTTCAGCCTTCTCTCGCTCCACCTCAGTTAGAGTAGCTGGAATATCGGGAGACTTTTCATCCTTAGGCGAGCTGGTCTCATCTTCAGGAGGAGTAGCAACATCTCCCTTTTCCTCTTCATCTTTATCGCTAGTCGCCTCGTCAACGTTTGAGGGAGCATCTTCTTCACCAGTAGGCTCTTTTGCTTCCTCGTCCGCTCCTTCAGGAGTAAGGGGCAGAGGTTTGGAATCACCAGGCGGCGAACCAGTTATTGTCGGGGCCACTGGCTTCGGCGCAATAACGTACTCGAGAAGCTTCCTGATGACAGCATCTTCCCTGATATACTCGATGAGCTTCGTGTTGTGCTGCTTGAGCTCTTGAATAAGGTCAGGTTCGTCGAGGAGGGCTTCGAGGGTGACATCGGGTTTATCTAGGATGGTGTCTATCGTGCTGATATTCGCATAGCCACCGAATCGCCAAAACATGCTGACCTGTTTCCGGGAGTTCGGGTCGTGGGAGCCAGTCGGAGAGTGGGGATTTTGTGCGTGGGAGATATGGAGGGGTAGTATGGAAGCAGTGCGTTGCGCTGAGGTGGAGCTAGCAGATTTGCGCTGGTCGCCCGACTGACTGGCTAGCTAGCAAAGACAACGGCAATCGATCTCCCGCTTCGAGAGTTACGCATATGGTACGAGGACGATAAAATGCGGATAGCTGAAGAGAGAGATGGTGATGACGCTGCGGATCAGGAAGAGGAGGTTGAGGATGTCTATGAAGGTATGTAGCCTTGTTAGCTTAGAAGCTCCCGTCTGATCCGTTGTTTTAATTAATTTTTTTCCATTTGGGTAGCAGCAGCAGAGCAACAGAGCAGCAGCAGAAACTTTAGGCACAGCGGCGTAGCGTGTGGCTCTTCGGAAGAGGTATTCTGATCGGGCAGAACAAAGCTGTCGAGCTCGGACTCTGGCTGGGCAACATTATGGATGGTGCACGTACCATTCAAAGTTGGGTGCAGTCCAGAACACTGACCAGACGATGAGGAGGGTGATGATGGCAATGTCGATACTATTGGCTCGGGTGGATATACTGATAGAAATGATAACGTATTGTTACAAAGGCCTGTGGCGTATCGACTGCAGTGAAGTGACGTTGAGATGTCAAGATCTTTGGCGGCCGAGCTACCTCACAGCACTTAAGCTACGACTACGTACACTTGACTGCTCCTGCTCCTCATCAAACGCACAAGGCAACAAGTCTTCATCGGCTCCAGGGACTCGCGGGATGCCACTTGCATTGACAATGACAAGCACCTGTGGGTACAGCAAATCCGAGTGGGTAGAAGCAACTTAACCAGCCAACCAGACCACCGCCTCGGTCCAAGGTGGCAGATTTCATTTCCCCGTCTTCGCAGCGATAGCCAATTATCGACGTGGCTCAAGCGAAGAGCAGCCTACGGATTAGAAAGAAGCCTGCCGGAGCCATGCATGGGCGTCGCCTAACAGCTATGAAGCTCTTCTCACAGGTGCTAAATCACACCCGCAGCTAGCTCCTTCGAACTCTTTCAGTCAACATTCCGGGTTCTGTTCGAGGTAGAACCATCCGAGCCGAGAGTGTCCACGAGCTCTCTGGTCACAACGTAGGGCTTGGGGGGAATCAGATGTCAGAATGTGGTGCTTGACCAGGTACGAAAGCCACGCAAACGCTTAAACGAGACCATCCATGCCACAGTTTTGGTGGCAAGCAGAGATAGCTCCAGCTCGCGAGCTAGCGGGGAATAACATGGAGCTCGATAAGCAGAACCCCACTGCGAGTAGGGAAAGGCCCCGATTCCCGACGAAATTTGGTGATAACAAGCGCTCGGGCAGAAAGCCTTTAAGCTACTATTAATATCTTTTGGGGAAGATGTCTTCGATTATTGCACGTGATAATGTCAATACCGGATGCGAGAATTTGAAAAATGGCCGGCAGCTTTCCAGTAGGATTCGATGTCAATATGTTCCAAGATCCTTTCGCTATAAGGATCCGGAGGGGTTGGCTGTCGCCTTTGAAAGCTAAAGCACGAGACTCATCCTTAACGCAGCGCGGGAGACAGACAGCCACATATCTCAAGGCCTCGCAAGCTTTGCTTGTCATGGTGCAGAAGACAAAGAGAATGACAACGTACAGAATCTAGTCTTGACCTAAAAACTTGACGCCTCTACTCGCATTGATCAGCATCTAGGGCCTGTGGTATACTCCTTACGATATTTCTTTCGCCAGCAGTAAATGATCGGCCTTGTACCAATCTTGCTGGGAAAACTACGGCTAGGCGGTACGAAATTGTCTGCCAGGGAGCCTGAGTATATGATAATTTTCGCAAGTTGCAACATAGATTTAGGGCTAGTACGCGTAGATATAAAGTACCTTATCAGATATTATAAGAAACATACGGTAATTAGAACTTGCACGAGCGACAAAGTTTTTTAAACTATTCTCGCCTTAAGAAACAATCGTCGTCCTGGGATGGACGGGCGAATGGATTTAAGCTTGTGTTGCGTCGCCGCCAAATGCACCGGCTCTGATTGGCTAGGCCTCAAAGCAAGTGACGTTCAATCCATCCAACTTCACCCGACGTCGATATTCTCGGCCCAGCTTCCACCATCCAACAGATACCGCGACTTCGCCCATTGACTGGAGACATCAATCCAATTGGGGTCCTATAGGCCTCTATAGATTGCCCATCATGCTGGCCTCCCGAAGCTGTTGTTCCTCTGCCTCCGTCCGAACCGTCTCTAAATCTCTCTCCTCAACCTCCGCGCTACCTGCGGCCGCCACGCCTTCCTCGCTGCTCACCAATTCTCTCCTCCGAATCCGCCCTCTCCAACAATCCCGCGGCCTGGCAACACCCACGGATCCTCCTCCAGCACCAAAGCGCACGAAATTCGGCAACCTTAAGGATCAAGACCGAATTTTCCAAAACCTCTATGACCACCACGGCGCTGACCTCAAGTCTGCCCAAAAATATGGCGACTGGCATAAGACTAAGGAAATCATCCTTAAAGGTCACGACTGGATTATCAATGAGGTCAAAGCATCTGGTCTACGTGGCCGTGGCGGCGCTGGTTTTCCCTCAGGTCTGAAGTGGTCGTTTATGAACTTCCCGGGCTGGGACAAGGACACCCGGCCGCGGTACCTGGTTGTCAATGCCGACGAAGGCGAGCCGGGGACGTGCAAAGATCGTGAGATCATGCGTAAAGACCCGCACAAGTTGATCGAAGGGTGTTTGGTCACAGGCCGGGCGATGAACGCTACGGCAGCGTATATCTACATTCGGGGGGAATTTTACCATGAGGCAACGTGTGTGCAGCGGGCGATACAGGAGGCGTATGCTGCCGGGTTGATTGGGAAGAATGCGTGCGGGAGTGGGTACGACTTTGATATTTACGTGCATCGTGGGATGGGGGTGAGCATTGTTGCCCTAGATCTAATATACCCGCAACAGCTAGCATACTAATGTATGACCTCTAGGCTTATATCTGTGGCGAGGAAACATCCCTCATTGAATCACTCGAGGGCAAGCCAGGAAAACCACGCCTAAAGCCCCCTTTCCCTGCCTCCGTCGGCCTTTTTGGCTGTCCCTCTACGGTCACTAACGTCGAAACCGTCGCCGTTGCGCCTACCATTTGTCGCCGCGGCGGGAAATGGTTCGCTAGTTTCGGCCGTGAACGTAACTCTGGTACTAAACTTTTCTGTATCTCGGGTAATGTTAACAACCCGTGTACCGTTGAAGAGGAGATGTCGATCCCTCTTCGCGAGCTGATTGAACGACACTGTGGTGGCGTTCGCGGAGGGTGGGATAATCTCCTTGCAGTGATACCGGGTGGCTCGTCGACACCAATCTTGCCAAAGCGAATATGCGACGATGTGCTCATGGACTTTGATGCACTGAAGGATGCACAGAGTGGGTTGGGTACCGCAGCTGTGATTGTCCTAGATAAGAGTGCAGACGTTGTACGGTCTATCGCGCGTTTGTCGGTTTTTTACCGACATGAGAGCTGTGGGCAGTGCACGCCTTGTAGAGAGGGAAGCAAGTGGACGCAGCAGATTATGGAGAGGTTCGAGAGGGGACAGGGTACTGCAAGGGAGATCGATATGTTACAGGAGCTAACAAAGCAGGTGGAGGGCCATTCTATTTGTGGTACGTACACAACCCTCTTTTAACATCATATTCAGAGCTTGTTTCTATACTTTGTGTATGGGCTAGGCTAATGTATGGTTATGCGATTTCTAGCTTTGGGAGAAGCTTTTGCGTGGCCGATTCAAGGTTTGATCAGGCACTTTAGACCGGAGCTGGAAGCACGGATGAAGAAGTATGCTGAGCTCCAGGGCGGTGCTGCGAGGGCAGGAGGATGGGATCACGATGCTATCGAGAAGGGTGTTCTATCCGCGCCAGGTCCTTAAAGTTGCTGACCTATTAAATCTGAAGTTTGAGCTAGCGGATGTTGTCTCTTTGTGACTTGTATCGTGGTGAAAGCGGCGGCAGTTGTGGTACAGTACAGTTTCGGTTCTATGTATAGCCTTATTTTACAGGGGAGGGAGAAGTACATACGTATATGTCGAGTTTCTACCGTTGATGGCGGACTAGTGCTATCGATGCTATCTAGACCAGACATCAACTGGTCTATGTCAAATATATAATTATAACCAAAAGATATCCTCAAAGCGAATGCGCAGCCACCCAGACAACGCCAAAACTCAATATCCAACAATCCCGGCCCATACACAAAGCTTGAAGCATGAAGAAACATTTGCAATTTATATACCCTGTGAAAGAATAAGCTGTTACGATGCTGCTTCTTTGAGCGGCCGCGCATCCTCTTTCCCACCATCGATAAAAGTTGGGACCTCCTCCTGCATAAAGCTCGGCAGGGCGCTGCCTTCCATGTTAGACTCACCCCACCCCATCTCGGCTTCGGCACCGAGAGCTTCCAGCTCGGCGTCTAGCTCAGCCTCGTCGACATCGTCTGGAACATCGTACGCGCGGGCAAGGGAGGCGTTGATATCATTTCCAACTTCGAGAAGATCAGCCATTTCGTCTTGCAGCTGTTCGATCTTGTCGATATTTATTTTGCCATATTGCTTTTTGAGGGCTTGGTTCGTTGATTTGAGGGCATCCACGGTGGTCATTACGTCTATATTCGATAGTACCAAATAGCTGCGTTAGCAATACATTCTTGGGTTGTTTGGAGACTTGTATGATTCGGTGGTTTCTTCGCACTCTTCACGTTGTCGGTCATCATGTTCGCTTGCTCCATGTTCCAGCTTTGGTTCATCAGCTGATCGCGCTGTTGCTCGTACTGCTTCCGGCGCTTGAGGATGGAGAGAGCCTTGGTCTTGATGGAGTTCTTGGCCGGGCCGTCGCGCATGTTGGACATCTTGGTCTGATAGGTCGCCAGCTCGGCGTTAAGCTTGGAGATCTGGACGTCGAGGGTAGACACACGGGAGTCGATACGGGAGATAGCATCGTCTAGGGTGGGCTTGGGCGCCGTGGTCTTGGAGCCGAAGAGACGGTTCATGGTTTCGAGTGTCGCTCGAGCCTGGCAGGTAAGATGTATACGGTGTGTAAATTGGTATAATAGTATCTCTTGTTTGGATCTTGGTGTAAGTTGATGCCGGGGTTGCGTCGTTGGGAGTACGTTGAAGGCGGAATGGTTGAAGGCGGCAACGGAGGGATGAGTGGTGGTGGGATGGCTGGCGTCATCAGTCTTCGCAGGCGAGCACGAGCCAACATCCACATGCAGATAATATAGCAGCGATATACGTATACTGATTAAAGCTTATATTCATATTCTATTTCAATGTACTTTGTTTGATACTCTATGCCCTTCTCCATATATCTCGCTGCTTCACGTTTTAGCAGGAGCACCTCGAGTTCATCAATCGAATTGTGGCGCATTCTAACGCTGCAGGGCGGACCACTTGCCGAAAGCACACCGTTGCCCCAATTCATCCGCTCAGTCTCAACCTCGACCCAACCTCAGTCCACCCTCGTCCCCGGAACGATACGATGAACCTGCTATCGATATCGTCCATACCGACATGCAGGTCTCCGGCTTTGCCCACACTCCGATTTCTCAGTTCTTCGTCTACTACCTCGTCATAGCCGCCGTCGCCATCTCCGTCAGCGACTACAAGTATCTCTTCCACGTTCAAATCGTTCCCCACCTCTGGCCATGGAACCAATGGTGGCGCCTGCTTATTTGGCAAGGCTCCTACGCCAACACCGGGGAAGTGCTCTTCGCATCGCTGGCCGTCTATAATTTACGTATTATAGAGCGATTATGGGGAAGCAGAAAGTTTGCGGTATGCCCCTCAATCCTCCATCTTTCCAAAGCTATTGCGGTCTTCACCACGTGGTACATCGTTGACCTCCGCTGATGCTATTAAAATTGTATTTATTTAGAGCTTCTTGACTTATAACCTCCTCTCCACTTCAATCGTCGCACCCATCCTCCTCGGCACTGTCTTCCGCCCGCTAACTCTCTGGCGGATGAACTACCTCCCTCCCGGCCCGACTCCTCTCATCTTCGCCCTCCTCGCACAATACCACGCCACCATCCCCTCGACGTATAAGTTCCGCCTCCTGTTGCCCCCGCTTACCAATTCTCCCCCCCCTGCCGCAACACCAGCTCTCCAAGTCGCTAGAGATGACGCAGAACCAGCAATCACCCTCACCGATAAGTTCTACGTTTACCTCGTGGCCGCGCAGCTAGCGTTGAGCCAACCGCCTGGCAGTCTCCTCGGCGCAGCAGTTGGATGGATCGCTGGATACGCGTGGCGGGCGGAGCTACTGCCCTGGGGACGATGGCGATATCCGATCTGGCTGTTTGAGAAGGGCCGTAGGGATGGTGAGTACGGTGAGTTACGGAGAATGGCAAGAGGAGAAGACCAACAAACGGGCGTCGGGGTGGCTGGTGGAGCGAATCAGGCAGAGGGCGGCGCTGATGAAAGGCGCCCGTTGAGCACACAGATACTGGATCAGTTTAGAGGGGGGTTCTAGTCAGGTACATACGAAAATTCTTGTATAGAGTGGGGAGGACAACTGGTTAGTCTGGGAGCTGCTATTCTACCGGGTTCCACGACGATGGATTTATGGGCGATTGGATAGCGTTATGCAGTATAGAATATGCGTATTATCAATATCGTATCAAGCATTCATTTTCTTCAAGAGAAGAGCAATAATGTACTTAAGTACCTAGGTAGGCACAAGTACTTATCTGTCATTGTCGACGTGTGGCGCTGTCTTGACATTATTTGGGTAATGACTCGATCGCAAAGTGTTGCTCAATCCTCACTTCAATCTCCAACCATTAAAATCCTCGACCGCGTCTTCTTCCTCTCTTTCTCTCTCACCCGCGCCTCATCCCGCCATGATGAAACGCTCGAAATTGTCGATGCAGGTCGCCTATGAATCCGACTCCTCTGATCCCTCTGACGATGACGACCTCCCCGGCCTGCCAGACGAAACCAGCGAATTCGACCTTAACTCCCAGCATCGCCGCAAGCGTCGCAAACGCTCCAAGCAAGCCGCGAAGGACGACGCCGCTCTAGGCGTCTTTGGCGACGAGAGCGATGAAGACGACAACTATAAAGACTACTCGCGCAGCACAAAGGGTCGGAGAGGGTTTCGGAGACTCCATGAGGGAGGGATGAGCTTTGTAAAGACCGGGGAAGCTGCTGATAACGACGACGAAGATGATGATGATAGCGACGAAGACGACAGCGAAAACGATGCGGGGAAGATTGACTTTTCAATTGAGGCTACAGCTGGGCTACGCGATATAGGTACGGGAAGGGGTGCAGCTGGATACTCCGAGGACGAAGACGAAGACGATCGACGTACAGGACTTGGAGGCGCACTAAGATCTGGGCTAGGAGCCAGTGGTCTCGGATTCAAACCTGCGACGCAAGATGAGATGGACGTCGATGAGGATGTGGACGACCGGCCGAGGATAGGGCTCGGTGGCACCGGCTCGCGAACAGGGCTAGGCTCATCTCTTCGACCAAACCTGTTCGCGCCGAGGGCCTTGGGAGCAAGGGCAACTGCGGCTACATCTGGCACGGCGACGCCAGCCTCACTAGACGGCCATCGCGGCCTAGGCTTTCAATCCGCTGGAACGAGCAGCATGGAACAGTCACCGGCGCCGGAAAGTGACAGGCCGCTATTTACACGACCTGGTGGTAAAGGTGGCCTCGGATTCCACAAAGCCGGGATGATAGATTCAGCAGACTTAGAGCATCAACCGTTACCTGGAGACCACATGGAGGAAGATGACGAAGAAGCTGCTGCAACTATGGCCGCACCGTTAGGCAAGGGCTTCATTTCGTCTATACGTCGAGATGAAATGTTTTTTGCGTCTTCAAAGCTCGATGATGAGGAGCCTGCTGCCGCTCCAGAGAAGCCCAAGATACGCCCCTCGTTTACGGACGTTCGGAGCAGCAAGAAAGGCAAAGGAGATGCGCCGGTTGTTAACCAAGATTCCTTCGCTGCGAGAATGATGGCGAAGATGGGTTACGTTGCTGGGCAAGGTCTAGGAAAAACAGGAGAGGGTAGACTCACACCCGTCGATACCAAGCTGCGGCCGGCCGGGGCTGGCTTGGGTGCAGTCAAGGAGAAGACAGAGCAAGCGAGGAAGGAGGAGAAACGGGCGAAGGAACTACGCGGAGAAGCTCCATCGGACAGTGATAGTGAGAAGGAAAGGAAGAAACGGAGGAAGGCGAAGGCGAAGGCGAAAGCACTGGGTGAGAGCGCGTCTGGAAGTGGTGCATCGACGCCTGCGCGTCGAAAACCAAAGTTTAAGACGGCGGAGGAGATGTCAAAGGAGCTGGTCGGCTTGAATGTGCCGTCTGCCTTGAAGAACATTATCGACTATACTGGAAAAGAATCTCGTACATTGGACATTGGAAGCCCCGGTTTAATGTCCGCCAGCACCGGCACCCAGGAAGTTGAAAGTGAAGACGCGAAGCTCGCTCGGCTCGCTCGACGGGAACTAGAGGATGTCTCGAGAGAGTGGAAGAGGCTACAGGAACGGAAGAAGTTCATAGAGGCGGAAGAAAAGCAGGCGACCGAGGATATTGATGAGCAAACGGAGGCTGTCAAAACCCTTCAGGGCATTTTCGATCTAGCGTCGTCGCTGCGCTGCGATTCTGCCGGAGCCGCTAGCCGGAGCCACTACGAAGGCAAGGTCGATGCTCTCACGAAACAATTAGAAGAGTTACAATTCAAGTACAAGAATGAAGTGGAGGTATATGGCCTGTCAGAGATCGCCGTGGCCGCTTTCAATTCTCTAGTAAGTCCCATGCTTTTCGCCCGCTCAATTACTGAGGTGAATGCTAACATACATTTTCCACAGTTTGAATTGTCCATGCTCTATTGGGACCCTCTCACCGACCCTGTTTTTCATCTTGAACAAATCCGCAAGCTCCGCTACATCTTTAACATTCGCACCCTAGAAGATATTGAAGCGTCCCTCGCTGCTACCGGTTATGCGGAAAGGTCTGGTAAAAAGTCAACATACTACGAAAGCATGATGTACAATAGCTGGCTACCCAGGCTTCGTAGGGCGATCAACAACGAGTGGGATGTATACAACCCAACCCCCATACTTACTATCCTCGAGACATGGAGCAGTGTGCTACCACCCTTCATACACGCCAATATCCTCAACCAGCTAATCCTGCCCAAGCTCAAAGCCGCGGTAACTGACTGGAACCCTCGCGCCACAAGCTCGAGCAAGCGGAAGAGCGCAGTAGCCCCACCGCCTCACGTTTGGGTTTTCCCCTGGCTGCCACACCTGAGCACGCACATGGACGACCTGGTACGTGAGGTCAAACGCAAGTTCCGTGTGATCCTCGACAAATGGGATCTATATAAGGGCGTCGTTGATGGTCTTGAGGCTTGGCGTGAAGTCTTTGGCCCTGGAGAGCTAGAGAAGCTGCTGATTTCGCATCTACTGCCACGGTTGGCGGACATGCTGCGTCGTAAGTTCGAGGTCAATCCTGCGGATCAGGATGTGCGACCCATAGAAGCGGTTATGGCGTGGCATGGGTTCTTTCGGCAATCGACGTTTGCCCAGTTATTAGAAGCAGAGTTTTTCCCAAAGTGGTTGCAGACGCTTTATTCGTGGCTAACTATGGACGGAGTTGATTTGGAAGAAGTGAGCGGATGGTATAAATGGTGGGGGGAGCAGTTTCCGAAGGAAGTGAGGGAGTACGTCCAAGTTCGACGGGAGTTCAAGAAGGCGTTGGACATGATGGGCCAGGCAATGGATATGCAGGAGGGCGTTGGAGGGGCGAAATTGGTGCCGCCGGAGAGTGGCGCTGCAAAGCCTATCCGGCCATCACCACCCCCACCAGCGGCTGCTAGCGGTGGAAAGGGGAAGAAGTCGAATGGTAGCAGTGCTACTACAGCGGCGGCGCCAACGGAGACCACTTTCAGGGAGTATATGGAAGAATGGTGTGCAGAGCATGGACTATTGCTCATGCCGCTGCGCAAGGCGCATGAGGCGACGGGGCAACCGCTGTTCCGGATCACGGAGAGCGCAAGCGGGAGCGGGGGAGTATTGTGTTATTTCAGCCAGGATGTGGTGTGGGCGCAAGACCGCAAGAAGAAGGACTTGTTTGAACCGACGAGTTTAGAGAAGATTGAGCAGCGAATAGAGGCTGCTCACCATTGATATGGTATGTCCTCAGACAACGACATTCTACAACGAGTCTGTCCTAAGATTCCACGGGACACTTTTCTGGCAATTCATCATACACTAGAATAATATTAGAGGTGTTCATGGAAGATCTATTGTTTGTACGATATGTACGATTTTGTTTACATTTATATATCTTCTCTATAGTGAAGAAGGAAAATATGAAGCGATACCCTCCTGTCTTCCAAGAATTCTCTGCATGCAATCTATTTGCAATTTGAGCGACAAGTGAAAATATTTAAGCCGAGCATGCATTTAAGCAAAGATAGTTCAGATCCCCTTCCGGTGTTTATCGAATGCCTCCTGCAACCCACTATTGTTCTCAAGCACGTCCACCCGAACCTTGTCGTCTGCCGCCGTGATCCTCGGTAGCAGTTCGAGAACTGCATCCAGCTTATGCTTTGGGATGCATACAACGCCGTTCACAGAATCCGCGAAGATTATATCTCCCTGTTGTGAATACACATCATGACCGGATGCCGGTAGTATCAGTACCACCAATATTAGAAGCCAAGCCGCTTAGAGTACCCATTTATGCTATACCAGATAACATATGCAATAGAGGATAGAGAAGATACGTACCGCTGAGATCTTTACACCCTCGACTTCAATTTCCTCGCCGACAGAGACACATCTTGACTCCCCGCCTGCGCCGACTGTGCTAGTGCCTTTGGACCATACCTGCAGTGGATCTAATGCTGCGAGCTCCTTAACGTCGCGGATGCGGCCGTCGACAATGATGCCGGTTGTACCCAGAACTTTCATCCTAGCCGCGACTAGGCCGCCTAGGACAGCATTGCGCTGGTTCTGCGGCTGGGAGATGATGGTGATTGTGGAAGGTGGGGTTAAATCTGCAAAGTGCGTATGAGGTGGGAGAGTGCAGGGCGGTTCCGTGGAGGATTTTGGAGCGAAGAGGACGGTATGAGCGGGCCCTATCAGGGGCCTGGTGGGAGCTGGTCCAGAGTTGAGGAGGGGGTATGGCGTTTGTTGGACTTGAATTTTGAACGCAGATATGCAAAGGGAGTAGATGACATTTTATTAGCAGACAGACAGGTGAAATAATGCTATTACATTTGAGGCTATTTGCATTATATATAGGGTATTGCGGAGGTATACTTACAGATGTCTGCTAGGAATCCAGCGCCGGGAACTTTGAGCTTGAGTAGAGCATCCGAGACCTATAACCCGCTCAAAACAGAATGCGTAAGCTTGTGAATATCTCTGCCTATTTCACGCAGATATCAGTTTGTGAAAAGCTACGATATATTTTCCATATTGCACTGGCGGTTCGGGTCTCATTCTCAATGTACTATTGCAATTGAGACGCTGCTGCACAAGTATATCCACGACTATTATCTTATGCGCAGGTTGTGTCCGACAAATGCATGTGACATTTCTTTGTTTGCAGTATCACTATATACTAGTTATGTAACAGTAGCTGTAAAATGTAAACTCACGTCGCAGGCATTATAGGCAGCCAGGGCCTCGATTTTCTTATCGTCGATCGACATGAGGGCCGAGGGGGGTGTATTAATGAAGCTGGAGACGGAGACGGATCAATGGAGCTCTCGGTTGCGGTTACAGGGAGCTATTGAAACGAGGTTGCAAGTGTGGGCTCGGTTGTCCCACAGGTTGCGTTACACCATCCAGCTAAACGCGGCACCATCTTGGCAACCCTTCTCGGCCCGCAGGTCTGGGTTCAGGGTACAAATACAATGAATGGTTAAAGATGCTTCCTTAGCTTAGTATATATCTATTGACCTCTCACGATATATAACGACTTAGATAAATTATAAACCGGTTACTGAGTAAAGTTTATTATTGGGCCTGAGTAGCTATCAATTGTATAAAATAGCGCGGTTATTTAAAGCCTTTTAGCAGCACGCCCAAAGCTCATACGGGCTACTCGAGCTCCAAGCTCCATTACTGTATATACGCGATATATACTAGGGGGGCTGAGTAGGCATCCTATGCCAGCAAGGCCAGGTTAATTAAGCAACCATACTCATGAATTTATACTGCCTCTGAGTTACGCACAGGCCTATTTTATAATCTTGAAGCTAGTAGCCACATAGCGATAGCCAGGTATCTCTCACCTTGTATGACGGCGTCTGGAGGATACATAGATCTGCTGATTCGTACCTGGACAATTGCGTCTATAATTTCACACCAGTGAAAACCATACGTTTCCAGCTTCAATTTTAACGGATACTCAACTGTTATCTCCGAGCTCCGTCGCAGGCCTTTCCAGAGGAGACACTCAGCTGGTAAGACTGCGAATGCTACTACATGGATAGATACTGTCCACCGACAAACAGCACTTAGGCTTATGGGAGAGAGTTGGAGATATATAATCGTCTCCATATGTGTATATCTTGGCCGTTATCCTTCCCTTTATTTCCTATTCGATTCCCACGACACCACTATAAAAACGAAGATTTGGCTGATCAACTCCAGTATCCAGCAAGACGTACCCACTGTACATTTATTCATTCCTATACATTTTATTGTCATACCTCAAAGTAGACACATTTCGGAAATCAACAATAGAGTCCCAGCTCTCGGTGAAGTTTGCGACAAGATTCTAGTTCTCCAGAACTTTAAGGATACAGACGAGTTTGGAATACCATGAGCAACAAGCAACAGTCTCCTCTCCACCCAGGATAGTTAGGACTGGAACTGGGCACTTGACTGTCAGAAAAATACAGTAAGGTATAGACTCAGGTTCAGCATACCAAGATTGGCGACGAAGGGAAATACGGAAGCACGGCCGGGAGATTGTCTTTGAAATCATCTTAGTGTGTCATGTCTGCCCTGGGTTCCGGCAGCCATGGCTGCAGGGCCATATGTCTTCGCGAAAAGGGTGAATAGCTATTTCACAGACCCGCTTTACGAGCCGTCTTCAGCAATGTGCCGAGGGTCCGGTCGCTGGAGGATTTTGATCATGGACTTTCCAGGCGCGAACCCGATAAACAAAATTGTGGAGAGAGCTCTCAGAGTCCACTCTGGGTCAAATCTTCCCCGTGCGCAGGAGCACCCTGAGTCCGAGTCCGAGCCCGAGCCCGAGCCTAAGCCTAGGCCTGCGCCAATTCCGATTCCTGCCCCCACTCCCAATAATCAAGGTGACAAAAAAGAACCGGCGAAAGATTCAGATAGTGCCGAAGTGGAAACAGTTCTTGGCGTGGATAAGATAATGAGTGACTTTGGTAAAACTCGTCGATAGAAGCGTCTAGACGTCTTAGCAAGCGCTTACGCGGAGTTCTAGAGATCAGGGCTGTTTATGGCAAGCAAGTGAGGGTGTTCTGGTTCTCGACAATCTGACTATTATTGAATCTACATTGCGATTCTAAACTCCTTTCCTGTATTGATTCCTCGTCCCCGTCTGCGAGTTAATTACCCCAGCCTGGGTTAGCGTTAAGCCTTTAGGTGAGATTGACTGCTACACGTATATTACTACTAAGCGTATCTATAAACCCGCATACCTAGGTATCTATAAAATCCGGCCTCTATACGTCCTGTGAATATTACTATGTGGCATGTTCCGCCAACTAGCAACTGCTTGTGGATTGTCCTATCGTACGTGCTCAGGCTAGCTGAAGATTACGTTTGAAGGGGTTCGGTCTCAATACGATATAAGCCTCATATATGCATATGCTCATCGAACCACTCCTCAGCCCAGCTAGCGCTCCCTAGTTAGGTATCAGCTGGTTGGGCCTGCAGCTGCGCCTGAAGCGGCGACAGCGAGCGGCATAATCGCATAAGGCCAGGTCGAGTCAGTAAACGAGAAGCGGGGTACAATGGATCACTGCAGAGGGAATCGGATTCGGGATTCGGGGACAGCAGAATAAATTTGCGCATGAAACCTAAAAAAAAAAAGGATGCCACCAGCAGAGCGATAATAGCTAAGGTACTATCGATAGGTGCTGGGGGTGTTCAGGTGATACCATGGTACCATGTACATGTACAAATTACAAATGGTGATAAATTGCAATCGTATATCGTATATGAATTCAGGGAGTACAGCCAGTGCTCGGTTCGCGTAATGTTAGCACTGCATTGCATTGGCGATGTCGTACAAAAAATTTTCAATTCGCTGAGTGTAACGGTCTACGAATTCAGCCAAAAAAGAGAGGAGCTGTGTGACCGTGTTGCTTCTGCGTCGTCGACTCTGCGGGGTTTCACGATTTTAGCTTTTACTAGGCTTGCAAGCCACAAACCAGACGGAACCGTGGACACGAGCCGATAGGCCGACGCAGGTTGTCTATCTTGACCAGGCTAGTTACAGCAGCAAACCCTTGATATCTTGTATCACCTGCAACGCGGTCAGACTAGCTCGCTCCTCTCTAGTTTTCTAGCCTCCTCCTCCCTGCTCTCCATGTTCCGTGGCTCATTGCCGGAATTCACCGCCAACGGTCAGCGTCGACTGTTGACATGTAAATGTCCGACTCAATTCGCAAATACTACATGCACTATGTCTCACAGGGAACGAGACTTATTGGTTCATTCACGAGGCATATATAGACCGCTGCAATATAGACTACGGGGGCGCGAGGCCAGCTTCGTCAAACATCTAGATGATCAGATGGACCGCTGCAGCAGTTTGAGCTGGAGCTTGCCGACTCGACTCCTAGTCCTATGCATAAGTAATAACTGACTTAGGTAAACGTAGGAAGTACTTAAGTACTTACTTACTTCTTACAGACTTACAGACTGACACGACTCTGTGCTATCGTATTGCTCAATTTATGATATTACTCAAGTTAGTATGCACATATGTAGGCATGAACCTTGATGCTGGTCTTTATGCATATGCAATTATGTCGTCTCACACGTCGCCTTGCAGATAAGTCTGAGTGTTTGCCTTTAATTTTCAAAGGCCTCGCAAATGTAGTTAGAACGCATGTGCGATGAAACCGCCATGGGCAGGTATTAGTCTAGGCTGGTGATAAGCTAAGCTAATCGATTATCATCGTCGGCCTGGGAGAGCCTGAGTGCTAGGCTAATGTCCATTAATTTCGAGATCGCAAAAATTCGTAACGAAACAACTGGCGCCGAGGCGCGAAGAGCCTCAGTAGCTACCCGTCCATCTGATAGCTAGCTTAAAGGAAAGGAGGCGAAGGAGGGTAGCCACCCGAAGTTCATGCACGGGATGCATGTGATTGCACGAAATATGTGGAACGTTACCTTACGGGGCTCGCCTCGTGAAGGGAAGCAACCACATCCACACGACACAGTCCACAGCTATCCGTCTTTTTTTTAAAAAAAAAAATAAAAATAAAAATAAAAAAATTTGGCCCCCCTTCTGAGATCTGGCGAAGGATGTGGGGGATCGTGTTTGTTCAATTGTTCACCCGTCAGATCTCTTTTCGTTTACAGTTTAGTTTTTTAGCCTTGGTTGGCTGTTTCGAGACTGGGGCCCACCCCGTTTCGAAAGTTGATCTGCTAGAGTTCAAGGCTTTTTTGTTTAAAATTTTGTAATGGATTTGCAGGTGACGAGGGACATTAAGCGGCATACAGGATGCATATTTGCCATGTATAATGATTACAATGGGTGGTAGCTAGGTGTGTTTTCCGCGGATGGGTTCTTGCATGCATGCATACATTCGCTCTCTGCTTATCAAGCCACTGTTGTGTGCTGGACCTGGGTTTGAGTCGGTAGTGGCTGGATGAAGCGTCCGGTTCGTCCTTGCAGATGGCTGGATGCCGAGCCGGGAACAAACGTGAACGGCCATTTCGTTTATAGCCGGGCCGGGCCTGGGGGGAAGTTTGAGAAGGGCTGACAGACAAATCAAAAGAACGGAAGGGTTAATGTTTGAAGTTTGACAGTTGCAATGGAGGAAGTCCTAAGCAAGCGCGTGAGGTTTGATTGGCCGGGGTTGCACGGTTAAAAAGAGGAGACAAGAGGGAGCGAGGCGAGGTGGAGATGGTCTAAGCACGGATAGTGCCTGCCTCCAGCAAAAACATGCCGTTTTGTGAGTTTTTTTTTTTTTTTTCTTCCCTGGCCGTCAATTATCATTGGCAATGTGAATATATTGTTTTCAAAAGTTCAGCTGGGTATTACCCGGCAGGAGAGATCTCGAGAAGGAGCGTGCACGGCATCCGGATATCGTATCTCTGTTGTGCCTCTCACTTTCGATCGGGACCAGGGCCCCTCGTCGTGTCTGCTGCCTCAAAGGGAATCTATGAGGGAGTGGAGCGGTTTCAGCCTGCCCATCATATAATAATATGGCCAGCAGGGCGCATATAATGCATGTCCATATGTATATTGTACACCGGACCACATTTGTACATGGCATCTGATGTACAATTTTACTGGATGTTAGTTGCTGGATGGCTTGTGCTGGAGTCTGTCAATTATTGCATCTTTGGCACGAGAAGGGTCGCGGTCGAGAGGAGCAGGAAGCTTGTCTCGCAAAGCTAACCGAAACCAGCACCATCACACCGACGGGATCGCATTGAGACTAAGCTCGAATCCGAAAGTTGCTCCCTACCCCCATGTCCCTGGCCCATACTCTGTGTCTGTGTCCGGAGCTGCTGTCCAGGTTCTCTTTCCTTTTCTCGATATATCTCTTCTGGGCCAGGTGTTGTTGTCCTGAATGAGCTGCCTGTTGTCCGTTCCTCCCGGGTCCCCTATCCATTAGTCAGCGCGTCTGTTCTCTCCCTATTCCATCCGAGCATCAGAAGCAATAACAATAATAAGAATAATAGTCAGAAGGAGCAGCAATATCGTGCTGGGTTTGGACAGCAGCCCCGCCCATCGATCGACGATACATCATCTCGACGACAAGGCTCGACCAAACTAAGCAAGCAGCTTGGATTTGCCTCGGCACTAAGCATCTCGCACCCTGTCAGCCAGCGACAGCATCAGCAACGGTAACAGCAACAGCATCATCGGCATAGGGGCGTCGGTATACCCACCCTGCCCGTTTTGCCCCGTTTCGCTGCTCGCTCCCACTTTCCCCGTCGTCGCCTTTCGTCTTCCGTCGTTTGTCCGTTTGACTTTTGTTTTTTTTTCGGTGGTGTTGTTGAGTGTGTTCCGTTGGTCGTTGCAGTTGCACTGGCTGGCTGTTTGTCCTGCCTGGCCCCCCGGAGCAATAATCAATCAATCAATCAATCTCTCTTTCTTCGTCGCTACCACCAAACCACATTTTTACTGCCACCACCGCTAACACTAACACTAACACTTCCACTACCGCTGCTGCTGCTGCTACCACTGCTACTTGCTGCTTCCTGCCCATAGACAGCCCCCCCCCAGACGCTTTTCCCGCCCACACACTCCACTCCACACTGCACCCACGCACCCTTTCTTATTATATCCTTCCCTTCCGTCCTTCCCTTCCTTCTCTCTTGGTTCCTTTTTTTACTTCCCTCGGTCTCGCTCCTCTTCCCTCTATCAAATGTCATCAGACGGAGACCCCCTTTCGGACCGATATTCTGCAATTGCCTCGCCTGACCTCAACCAGAACTCGATATCATCGCCCTCGTCCTTTCCCTCCATCTCGACTGCTGTCTTCGCATCCAGCTCGTCGTCAATCATCCCTAATCAGTCCTCCTTACCCAAGACCGATCCCGGTTCATCCTTGAAGCGCCCAGGCTCGCCACTACTGCGAAAGACTCATTCCTTCAAACTGGACGAAGGCTACGGCGAGGGCGCAGAGGAATCTCAGTCCTTCCAAGAGACCCACCCCGAATCGCAGGACGCCGTCCGGAACGAATACAACCCTCCCGGCTCACCTTCGGGTGCTTCCGAGGTTAGGGTCCCACGCTGGATGATGGATCTTAGTGACGATGTTCGGAAAGGTTAGTACCGCTCCGTCCCATATCTGCTCTTGCATTCTATTCTTCTCGTTTCGTACACCCTGCTGACATGGCCACCGCCTCCTAAATAGAGCTTGCATACAAACTTGTTCGCTCGCTTCCCACGTCGGCCATTGCTTCGATCGTGGAGCGCCTGATTCCCGTCCTTCATCTCGATTTCATCACCCTCCTCCCATCCGAGCTCTCGCTGCAGATTCTCTCCTACCTTCCGCCCAAATCCCTCCTCAATGCATCCCTGGCGTCGAGAACATGGCGAAAGTTCGCCATGGAGCCACGGCTCTGGAAGGGTCTATATCGGGGGGAGGGTTGGTCGCTGAACGAAGAAGAAGCATTTGAATTCGAACGCGAGATGAGAGGCGAAGGAAAGAGGAAGTTACAACAGGAAGCGGAAGCTTTCATGAGAACGAGATTTATCGGGTACAACAACGCCCCCGGAGCCTCGACAGCCGATAACATGTCGACGGCCGCTACCGCTGGAAGCGAAACAAGATCTACGTCGAGCTTTTCTACGCAGCAGCACACGCCTCCGGCTTCATTTCAGTCAAACCATACCACGCCAGATGAAGAGGATATGTATCCCTCGCCCTTCGTCCCGCAGCGCGCGAACCCAGTTCTCCTTGCAGCTTCATCCGTTGATCCTGCAAACGTCACATCCATAACGACATACGGTCTCACGCATCCGCGACTGAACTGGGCGTACGTGTTCAGGAATCGCAGAAGGCTGGAGGAAAACTGGCGGACAAATAAATACGTTTCGTTCCAGATGCCCGATCCAGCATATGCCCACGAAGGGCATAGTGAGTGCATTTACACCATTCAGCATTCCGCTAAATATCTTCTTTCTGGATCTCGCGATAGGTCGATTAAGATCTGGAATATACACACGCGGAGACTGGTAAAATCTTTGACAGGCCATGAAGGCTCCGTCCTTTGCCTCCAGTTCGATGATTCTCCACAGGAGGACGTGATATTCAGTGGCTCCTCAGATACCAATGTCATCGTCTGGAGGTTCTCAACGGGAGAGCGGCTCCGGACTATTACCAAGGCCCATGCCGAATCTGTTCTCAACCTGCGGTTCAACAGAAAATACGTTGTCACGTGCTCGAAGGACAAGTGCGTGAAAGTTTGGTCAAGGAATCAGCTACAGTTTGGGGAGCGGGAGTACGATGCCGCCGTGCGACAAATCCAGCTTGGTAACAATCGGTTGATCGACCCTTCACAGCTGCCCCATTACCTCCAAATGCCCGGACATTCACGACCAACCAAGGACCTGGCGCCTCTGACGCTCATCCATACGCTTATAGGCCATAATGCTGCCGTCAATGCGATTCAGTTAAATGGCGATGAGGTCGTGTCGGCGTCGGGTGACCGGCTGATAAAGCTGTGGAACTTGACAACCGGGTACTGCGAGAAGTCATATGTCGGCCATAAGAAAGGCATCGCTTGTATCCAATATGATGGCGTAAAGATTGTTTCAGGCTCCTCCGATAAATCGATTCGGGTATGGGATAAGGCCTCCCAGGCGGAGATTGCAAGATTGGAAGGCCACTCGGGACTTGTGAGAACGGTCCAGGCTGGTGGTCCATTCAATGCTAGGATTGTTAGCGGTGGCTACGACGAAACGATTCGGATTTGGAGACGCGAAGATGAAAACGGCGACTTGGATGATGGAGAGAACCCTGGTATCTTTGGATCCTTGAGAGATGGTGTCTCATGGAGGACTACTGGGATCCTCAGACACGTCAATGAAGTTCCACCGGCGAGATCACACAATCAGGTGTTAGCTCAGGCCGCAGCCGCAGCTGCGGCTGCCAACGCGGCGGCCTTACAAGCACCGCCTCCGCCGAATCCCCAGACCATGGCTCCACCGAATCCACCGAATCCACCGAATCCCTTGAATCCCGCTTTGAATGCTGCTCAGACTGCGTTCATCAACATCAACAACCAAACCAATGGAAATGCCACCGTTGCCCCTGTTGTTGCTGCCCCGGCTCCACAACCTCACCCACACCCACCTCCGCCACACTTCAATATCGCACCAATACCTCCCGCAAATGTGCAGCAATTCCTGCCCCAGCCATGGAATCCTCAGAATCACAACCACAATCTGGCGCCCCCCGCAGCAGCATCCCAAAACCAAAACAAAGTATTCAAGCTGCAATTCGACGCGAGATTTGTTTGGTGTTGTAGCCAAGATATGAGAATCGTCGGGTGGGACTTTGCCGCGGGCGATCCTGATATCATCGAAGCCAGTCGGTTTTTCTAGGAGAAGAGCCGGTTTAACGGTCATTGATGATTTCGTTTTTTAGCATTGTCAAAAGCAAGAAAAAAAAGTTGGGTCTTTAACCGATATGACACGATTGCAACGACAGCGAAACAAGAAACAGAGACAAAGTTGTTTACCCACCTCTTTCGAGGATTGGCTTGTTTAAAGTTTTATTATGCTTGGATCTGACAGTAGATAGTGGAGGTTCCACCCTCCAAAGACGACGAAGCCAGAAAGCCCCTGTTTTTGTAACACCTCCAGTTCCTTTTTCCTCTTCTGTTCTTATGTCTGCAAATTCGATTCAATATAGAGGGCGTAATGCCCAAGGTATCAGGTTGCCTAGCAAACAAGCATGTCGTTGATTTCTTGAAGCCTTAATGCCACATACCCACTTGATTTTTCTCACTTCTTTCTCTCTCTGGGTTTTGGAGCAGGTGGTGGTTTAACGCTTTGCAAGCTGTGCGGGGTGGACATGCGCGTCTTTCTGAATAGGGATATTCGCGTCCAAATGGCGTCGGCTTTTCATTTTTACTTACTCTGTTCTCTACTCTTCCTTTTACCTAATGTAACTAGCTTCTTTTCAATAATTGATTTATCTTCTTTTTTTTGTTTTTGTAATATGTCTACATGGTTCCATGGTACGTACGGCTGCATTGCTAGTACACGAGTTTCCGTGGGTATCCTGCAGAGGACCATAAGGGTCAACTGTAAATCGCTATTTGGTATGCATGCCACGATCCTGCCGCTTCTAGACGGTACATACATTCTCGACACAAGGTTGTGTATAAGCGGTTTCGCTAGCTTACTCGATCACATCGAAATGCACAATATTGGGTGGTCCCGCACCGGCCATCATCATGGGCCCCACCGCCACTTTGAACGCATCCGTCTGGATAAACTGCAGGTTCTGCTCAATGCTCGCCCACAGGTTAATAGCGAGAAGGAGGTGGTCGTCCTCGACGGAGAAGCCGTATGTGCACTGTACTCCGTAGTCCTCGACAGCGCCCTTTAGCGGGAGGAGTTCGGTGGTTAGCTGGGGGATGTCGAGTTCGGGTTTCACTTTTGCGCTGAAGAACTCGGACTTCGGCTGGATGCCCTTTGCGACGGTGGCGGCATAGACGGTGGAGTAGAGTGGGTCGAGCGGGTAGTGGTGGACGGAGAAGGGGCCTTCTGGGTGGCTCGGGTTTGTAAGAGGGACGAGATCTTGGACGAAAGGTTTGTATTCCGGCTGTGGGTTTGTTACATGCATGTTAGTCCGTGTATATCAAGGTAAGTACCTAGGTATGTGTGTATGTGTGTTTTGTACGTACGGTAGCCTGGAACTTCTGGTGGGAAGAAATGTCGTCCCATTCTGTTTAGTGCGCGTGCACGCGGGTTAGCGATGCTGAGTAAGTTCACCAAACATGTATTTCAAAATATATATACGATCATTCAGTTAATTGGAGATTTGTAGATGCATGCGTACCGACAAACCAAAACACCTTCCTAGGATCGGTGCCTGCATTCAGGCCCGCAGGCCCTCCTGCTTCTGGTGTGAATTCTGTGCTGGGGTCAGGACCTGGAGTAGGGATCCCGACTCCCCAGAACAGTTTCTGGCATCCCGGTTGGCTCTTCACCAGGTTGATACATCTCATGTGCGGGCCTGCTGGGTCCGCGAGGGCGGCGCGTGTGACGTCATCCTTGAGGTTCACGACAACAACTTCGGTGATGGTCATGTTGACAAGTACTTGTGCGTGCAGCTAGATGCGGATTTTAGAGCTAGAGGTATGGGTACCAATTTGCTAGCGTAATGTGTGTGAGAGCTTCGGTTTTCGGTTGTGAGCTTCAATAGAGAGAGCTCAACTACCTTCCTCGAAGCTTTATATAACCAGCGCGGAGCATTTCCCTGGATCTCGGAGCGGGGTCAGGCCCACTATGCGACTGGCTTACGCACCCGCATGTATTTTAACTAGAATGGAAGAGGCAAGCAAGAAAGCAAGCCCATGTGTGGAGAAAAAAAAATATCCGCGTCGCTGTCGTGGCAGATTGTCAGCTACGCCGAGTGTTCCGACAGGGGAGACTCAGGAAAACGAGAATTTAACCCCCAGTTATAAACGTTGTTGCTGTTGTTGTTGGTGTCACGACGTCAGGCGTAGGGCTGAGCTTCGGTATTCACAATTGCCGTAATTACAACGCTCGCTCATGTTCACATGTTGTCGTTCGTTTGTTCGTTCAAACCCCTCTCTCAGTTCTTGAAATTCAGCTCTGGTTAGGTGGGGAACACAAGTATTAATTAATTCGGCCTGTTTCAAGCATTAATCTCCATCGTCAATAATATTGATTATGCGGCTGACATGCGGATCCGATTGCCAGATGCCGGAGTGTGAATAAACGGTCCACAGAGGCCCCACTATTGTGCTTCGAATGAGAACCAGATTAGTCGGCAACCCCGATCAGTTGGGCGAGTTTCAGGTTAACATGCGCGTACAGGTTTGTGCGCGCGGAGGGTTTCTTCCTGGTGCTCCCTTGTGAATTCTCAGGCGATTTACAACAGCTAGCTAGGCTACAGGCTGGCTTTCAGCTTGAGGTAGTGCTATGCATGCAAATGAATAGTCACGAGATATATACCCAGGAATCTAGGTAGCACTCAGTTCAGAGCGAGCTGGGCCGCGGCCGACCCGCTTATCATCGTTCCAGAAGAAGCGGGGCGAGTACGAGCAATTCGGTCTCGATGAGTTGTGCGGTTCGTTGTATTTTGCTCTCGTTTCGTGTTGAGCTACCCACTATCTCTTTCCATTAATTTAAGCGCTTTTGACACAATTGCATAACGTTAACCTGGGACACTCGTGGTCATGATGCATGGCGAAGCTGATCCTATTTGCGCTATTATTCTAGAGTAGACTCTCCAAATTTGGGAGAGGCCAAAATAATGCAAAATTTTAAGAAAATCCTCCGGCCCTCCGCAAGCATAGCATGGGGTACCTGGAACTGGCTCGTGAGGCCGGGGTAAGCGCTTAAATTTTAATTTGTATATCTATCCTAGGATTGGATGGCCAAGAAGGTGCCGAGTCCCGATGTAAGCGCATGATGCATATCCAGTAAACCTTTCTGTGTCACTTGATAGAACAACGATAATATTTAAGATTTAATATTGCCAGCAATCTCGAGAGTCCGTGAGACGATGAGGGATGATCGATACCAAGAGCAGGCACAATTTTATATATGCGTAGCAAAATATTACAACGCGCTTGGTGAACGGAGATTATCGAGCACCGGTGGCAATAATCTCACCGCAGGTGATCAAGTAGAAATATAAGCTATAGCTTTCCAGTACAAATACTCCGGACACAACTGCCATCTCGATACACATATCACGCTTGAATCTGAGGAGGGAGGTGCATCCAATCTGGTCTGTTATGTGAGTTTCTATTTTCCCATGGTCGCTAAACATGCTTGTACTAGGGCAGCCACCACTACGTATGTTCTTCCTAGAAGCTGACTTGTGAGACCCGATGGGGGCAAGGTCAATCCTATGACTGAATAAACAAGCAGAACGCTTCGAATTCAAGTCTCGCAACGAAGGCATCACCCTAGGCCTAGGTACGTTTATCCTTACATATCTTGTTTGTGTAACGGTTTTCTACCGCCATTTATCGTAAGACTACTTCATGCAAGACAACTACCGTCCGATCTAGGCGAGTTCGAAAGGATCGGCTCAAGCTGAACTTCAGGAAATCATATGCAACTTCAAAACTCTATCGTGAAGATGATTCAAATTATGGACACAACGTGCACGGCCTAAAAGTTTGTGGACTCTATATGTGTATCACGCTATCCGCGCTAAAACCACACTCTGTCGTAAATATGAGATCTGTGCAGGATAAGCCTAAATCTCATTACAGCATTATTAAGAACACCAAAACTCAAACCGCTTCCTCCACTCTAAAACTTAAACAACAGCCGTCTAAAACTAAACAGGATACACAGGTACAGCCTTCAGAACAACAGCCTCGCAGTAGGGTGAAACCGCCCCAAGGGTTACAAGGTAATTTGCAAAATTGCTAGGAGAATAATTGGGGTCTCCAATGGCGAAAACATCGGGACTGACATTAGCCGCATCGCAGTTGAGAATGCCCGCAAGGGTTGTAAGGTCGTTCATATAAAAGTGAAACAGATGGTCGGCATCAAGAGATGTCAACACGGGGGAATTCTGCGGAGTAGACGTGGCGCCAACAGGGAAGATACGGGTGAATTCATTGGCACCCGGCGTAAGCCAGTCTATTATGGCGTTTACTGTATTCTGATCGCTGGTATATGTAGTCCCGTCGACAATATGGTATATGCTTGGAAGCTCCCCTTCTTCTGGAAGACCAATGTAGCCCCAAACAAAAACATCGGCAGTTGCATACAAAAGGTACCTTCCGTCGTATTTGCCGCCCTGTACTTGTAGAGCGAATCGAGATGCAAGGGTGAGGGTCGTAGTTTCTACGGCTGTTGCGGTAGCCGTGCTCACCGATGTGGCATCTGTGGTGTCTATAGTAACTGTGGCGTCGGTGGTAGTGACATACTCGGTGGAAATAACAGTCGTGTCCGTCTGGGTTGACGCAGTGATGGTCGTATCGGTATAGCTTGTAACGGTTGATACTGGAATAGTGGTAGTTGGAGCGACGACGCCAAGGCAGGAACAAGCGCTAGAATAACCAGCAACGCCCGAACAGAGAGTCGCATAAGTGGGTATTGCTACGTCGCGTTTCTGCAGCGGATCGATATACACGCTGGTAGCAACGGTCACAGTGTCGGTTACAATGTCGATTTCTGTGTGGTGGATCACGGAAGTTGCTGTTTCAGCGACTGTGATTGTGTCAGTGATACTGTCGGTGGTCGTAACAGTTACGGACACAGTGTTGGTCAAAATGGTCGTCCTGGGCCCTCGATCAGTATTAGTTCACCATCAATTATAGCGCGATATCATATGTGAAGGTTGTCTTAAAAGTCGACGGGGGGTCCGAGATGCGTGGGTCAGCAATAACTTACACAGGGCCGACATAAACCGTCGATGCGAAGTAGGAAGAGCAGTCCGCAGTTCCAGCTCTCGCAGGATTAATGACGGCTACGCATATGGTACCATAATGTTAGCAATCGCCTAACATTATGTCTGTAGTAATATTTGTAACTAAGGCGACGGAAATATTTACCGCGATAACAATTGTTATGGGCGCAATCACGTCCAACAAGTTTGACAGCAGGTGAAGCCCAGGCGCGGCCCGCCTGGAGGCAGGCAACAAGGAGGGTTAATGCATGGCGCCTCATTGTATATATTTTTATAGCCAAGCTGCAACATCCGCCAGCACTGATAACGGCGAGAAATTTAACAGATACAATATATTATATAATTTTTAGGTAAAAGGGAAATCAAAGCCGCGAAAAACAAAAGGGGATGGGCGCCATTCGGAGAAGTGTCAAAATATCTGGGCGCTCTCAGTTCCCATTTTGTACTCTATGCCTCCAATTTTTAGACTTGTTCCTTATTTCCCTTTTCCCATCAGCGGCAGTACTTTCATCCGTACGACTTTGCTCATTAGCGGAACCAAGGGCGTGATAATGCATCCGAAATATGCACGATGAATTGCAATGTGGGTCCTTTTCCAGCCCTAGAACCCTTTTCAGCCCAGAAAATTACTCGTACACAAACAACGCCGTTAATACTTGCCGCTGAGCGAAGGGGAATTTGGACACGCTTCCCGCGTCTAATTTCCCATGCACGACTGCTGACTTCATTGTGTGTAGTGTACAGCCGGTGTTTAGTGCATATCCATCCAATTATCGTCAGCTGGAGCTCGTTCGGCGAACTCTTCTCTCTCGTCGTAGGGACCAAATATTTACAGGACTTCCCCCTTACGATGCAGTTTCTCAGCCTTGAGTTATAGGGCTCTCTATAGGGTATAAATCACGCTATTAAGAATGCCACCCTTGTTCAGTTGGTATCATTTCGCGAGCGCCACCTCGGCCCTGGCAAAACGCCGTCGCAATCAATGGTTTTGGCGGCGAAACAACGCAATTGTTTCTTCTACTTGATTTTAGGTCTACAGGATGATCAGGCCTGAAGGACCCAATATAGAAACCGCTAGATGATAAGCATCAATTGAAGGATTATCACATGCCATCAGAAATATAATTTTCACCCAAAATATCTTCTCTTAAACAGATCTGCGTGCTTGCTTAAAGAGATCTGTTCATTATCCAGTCTACAACTCGATACATCGTAATAATATTACCTTCCAAAAAACATTAACCCTATTTAATGACATCAAGACTACATTCTACATTCAACTCTTAGCGTCTCGCCGCATGTCTGAATACAAGTTTAGTTGGAATCTTATTCTACTGACACTATGGATGACTATATTTCCCGAGCTCTCACGCCCGGCTACGGAGCCGATAGTCTTGGGCTAAACCGGGGGGAAATAGGGTATATATACGCATACATATTGAGATTTCAACCACGGGGTACCAAGACAGAACATAGCTATTATATACATGTTATCCCAGATATCTTGGGAAGAGAGGCTTGCGGGAAAATTGGGAATGCGTATGTATGTCGACAAGATTCATATCATTCGAGCATGGGAGAGCTCGGTGATCGTAGAATCTTCAACACGCCTGTTGGCTTGATCTAGGTTTCCAGATATTTAACCAGTCAGATTAGAACCTCTCTGACTGGTCTGTAGCCGCACACCAAGCTGCATTGCTGTGCCGTGGCATGAGGCTTACGGGAAACCGGTGGTTTTCTTCCGTCAAAATCCGTTTCGAAAGTTTGACCCACTGTTCGCTACAGCATTTGTAGCAAAATGCTAGAGTCACAGTTAGAACACCGGGCTCTAGATTGCAATGGGGGAGTAGGAACAGGGGGGAACGCACCTTCTTGGAACCTGAAGGGAAGAGAGAAAAGAAAGCCAGAAGGCGGGCTTCTTCGAGATTGAAATAGGATACGGCCGGATGGGTTTATGGATCAGTATCGATTTATCGATTATTATTATTTTGATCTTCCGAATCCATACACCGGGATGGGCGGTCTGGAGTAATTCCAATGTGGCTTGCCCATTGTCGTGAAATCCTCACATTTATGATATTTCTGATTTTCATATATAATAATAATAAATACTAGTATACACGTATTTTGGCAGTTGTCCAGCAATCGACACAATAGTCTAAACAATTGAGACATGTACCTACTTAAGTACTTAAGTATCTTAAGTAAAATTGGATATTGGGAATCTTATCGATGGCAAAAGGGTGTTGCTGTGGTATTGAATTCTGTGGACTGTCCACTAATCTCGGCTGGGTGTAGACAGCTGACAGGCCTACTAAGTTCTGGCTGGATAATTCAGATTCGCAAATTCATAGGCAAACAATACCGGAGAAGCCTAATGCCGTGCTGCACTAGACGTCAAGTTGGCATTGATTATACAATAATAAGTGGCAGTCTGCTAGCCGTATATGTTCTGTTTAGTATAATGTCCTAGCTAGCTCTAGAGCATCGAGACATCAATATTGACATTGGTATATGATTGTATTGGTAGTCATGTTTACCGTGTTGTGACAACGCGCGAACCCGACCTCAGTCACAAGTAACCGCTTTGTCCTGATGGTATCTAGAACCGACCCTACGTCTTCTCCAACTAGACTGGTTGATATATATGTCGCGAAGCAGCCGCAGACTCATCTTGCTCCTTGGAGCACCGACCACCGTTTCCCTTCGCTCGTCGGACGAACGCCTGCTGTCATACCCAACTCCACCATTCGAACCAGTTTCCGATGCAGATTCTACCAGGTTAGAGGACTATCTAGGAACCGGTACACTGCCGACAATATCAACATTTGATCCCGATGGTGAGAACGAAAATATTGAAAAGCCATTCGTATCGCCCAGCCGGTTGAAACCAGCGCCAATTCCACCATGGCGTGTCCTCCCGCTCCACAAGCCGTCGTTGCACACCGGCTTCACGCAGCGTGTATACGACCCCACACCGTCGATATATGCTTGGAAGGAACGCTGCTTTGCGGCTTCTCTACTAAAAGATGGCAGCCAGAGCCGGGAGTCTTCTCTGCTCGTGCCACTGTCTCCAACAACACCACACCTCTCAATTAACGATGAGGTTGTCGATGAAAGTGGTGTAACCGAAGGCAGCGAATGCTCCTTCCTCGAGCGTTCTTATGCAGTCCATAATCTCCCATCTTCACAAGTCCCAACATTCTCCAGCCCTCCGCCACAAGTTTTATCCTCTCCGTATCCTCATGACCAGTCCGCATCTGACGAAGCAACTTTCTACGAGGAGGATTCAATGCTAGCACCACTCCCATCCATTCCCATAACAAAGATAACAGACTTAGAAGATCTACCGTCCCCATCCGCTGTCCTAAATCCCTACAAAACATACTCTGCGACGCTTCTCGTCGGTATAATGAAGAAGGAATCGCAGATAATCAAAACAAAATACCAAAACGAGGCTAATCCCTCGGGCCAAATAGAGCTCGTCACATTGACTGTCGGCGACTACACCTCTGCTGGGCTGCAAATCAAAATCTGGCTACCGCTGTCGAATGTCCAACCGGCAGCTTCGGCCAACCCTGCTTTGATATCGGGGTTAGCAAAATCGAGGTGTTTTATACGTGGTGATATAGTATTATTCCAAGAATTCGTATTGACGACGTTCGGTGGCGTGGTCTACGCTAATTCATTGCGAAGAGAGAGGAGTAAGGTTACTTTGGTATACAGGGAGAAGAGAGGCTTTCGAGTAGACTTGTCGGATCCTGAAGACGCGGCAGTGGAGAAAGTAAGACGGTTGCGGGAGTGGATTAGAGGGTATGTAGGACGTGAGGGTGATGGCGATATGGGAAACGCCATTCCGACGGAGAGTTTTTAACACGAATTTTTGTTCGGCGCGATCATGAGAATTCTGTTACTTGGTCCATTTAGTCATATCTTAGATACCCGCAAGATATAAATGGTTGCTTTGGCCAACTGTTTGCATGGGTGGAATGAATTTGCATTATCATTAACATTTTTTGTTGGGCTCTTCTCTTCAGACCCTTTTAAGATTTGGACTATACAGGTACTTGTTCTTCGTCGGTGTCGTCCACCAAATGCTCGAAATGAGTTAAGAGAATCTCTTCTCTGCTGTCTTCCAGTTGATAACGTTCCAAATAGCCTTGAAGTAGTCGGCTTTAACGTTCTTGTATTGGAGGCTGTTTCGTAAAGAAAAGGAAACATTGATTAGTGAGTGCTCCCTCTCACTGAAGATTTCACCAAGGTCTAGAGATGGGATATTAAACTTACTAGTAAGCGTGCTCCCAGGCATCAATACCGATAAGTGGGGTAAACTGGGTGGTATTCACCGGATCTTGATTCTGTGGGGCGTTATCGTGTCAGCGATAAGGCGAAAGCCGCGGGTATGCATAAATAACGTCACATACCGGCATACTGATGATGGAGAGTTTGTTGGTGGTATTATCCTTCACGAGCCATCCCCATCCAGAGCCCTGGATGCCTGCTAGAGTAGTACTAAAAGGAAAGAAAGGCCCGATTAGCGATGCCCTTCCATATTCCACCTTTCATAGACGAAATATCAAAATAGCACTCGTGAAAGAAGACAAACTTCATCTTTCCCTTGAAGCTATCCAAGCTGCCCCATGTGTCATCGATGGCCTGCGCGAGGGCACCGGAGGGAGGGGCGCCGCCGTCCTTGTTTACGGGCGATAGGTTCTCCCAAAAGAGACTGTGGTTGACATGTCCACCACCGTGGAACTTGATGAGTGAGGTCAGCGCCACCTTCTCCGCTGGGGAAGAAGTAGCAGCGAATTTTTCCTGTGCGTCATTGATGCCATTGACGTATGTTTGGTGGTGCTTCGTATAGTGGACCTGCACATGGAGAATGGTTGCATGTAAGCGGCAAGGTCAATTGACACTTGGTCCTCGAGCTAAGAGGAACAATCGTCCCGAACATCTCCGCTGGTGGCGTGATGGCCTTGTCCGTACCTCCATAATTTGACCGGAAATGTGTGGCTCGAGTGCGCCATAGTCGTACGGGAGGTCCGGGAGGGTGTACTTGGTCCGGACGGCTGTCAGGCTTCCAAGCGAGCGAATGGAGGGCGTTCTGGACGCCCTGGCAAGTGCCGAGCGGGCTGAGGCTGCGACTGGCATTTTCGTGGTTCAATCGTACGTAGACTACGAAGTGACTGAGTTCGAAACTATATTATATGTTATCACACCGAACATTCACATGGCAGGTTGAGTAGTGAAAAATCAATTGAAGGGAGAGAATCTGGTGACGGGAGTCTTTATAATTATGGCTTACGGGTAGAACGAGTGAGGTTCGGATGCTTGCCGGGTGCTCGTGGGGAGCCAAGAATTGAGGTTGAGAGCTTGTTACAAATGTCAGTGAAGGCGGCCTGGGAGATATTACCAAACATCATCGGCCTAGAATTCCGCCATTACATCACCCACACAGAGAATAACGCTAGCACTAAATTACCTATTCTGGAATATCTAGTTTCTATTTCCTAAACTGGTAATACAGCTGCCCTCACCCCAACGCGGTCAAACGGAAACACGTTTTCGCATTTCCACGCGAACCAGCAAGAAAAACCTCCAATTCAGCTGCCAACTGCAACCCCAGGCCATCATTCCGGCGACCAAGCTCTGCACATTCCAGCTCTCCCAGCTGACAGCTTTCTTCTTTCGCTTCTCCTTGGATATATAGCAAACAGCGGAACCGGGAGGCTACAGGCTGTCGAGCCACGTAAATACGTCCCCACTGGCCTAGATCTAAGATGGGCAGCAAATACTACGATATCGATGCAATTCAGACCGATGCACAGGTACATAATCCGCATATGCACCCCTCGTGTACTCCCTCGCTTCTGATTCTCCTCCTCTTTTACTTCAATTTCGGTGTATATAAACTGTCCAATGTAACAGCTTCAAGCGACATGAAAAGGGCGAAACATGCGCACAAAGCACTTGCTGGATTCCCTCATGGACTAGTATTCCAATGGCAAACTGACACGGGTACTCACATGTTTTTTTGGAATTTAGAAGATACCATGCACTTTCGAGGTGGATGTGCCCGGTTTGGGCTATTTGGACGGCAACGACAATGCCGATATGAAGGCCGGGACGAAATTGGAGCTGCCTATCTGGCTGGCTGAAATGTTAGCTGTTAGGTACGATATAGTCCAATCGCTCCAATTTTCTCTTTCTTTTCCTTTTTAGCGACCCTTTTTGGTTGCTTCCGCGGCGAAAACGAAAAAAGATGGGACGATGTCATGCATGGGCAATTCACTAAAACAAAATGTGGAGCGAGTTGTACTACAATATAGCGAGCAACTCGGGACTGAGAACTTCATCCACACAAATCTCCCGCACGCATTATCGGGGCAGGTTATGAATGCACTCAAAGCGAATGCTCTATCTGTTAACCTTCGAGATCTTGCCACGCATTTCTACGCTTTAGGGGAGCGAATGGTGAACCTTGTCGAGGATGCAGAAGAAGAATTGGTAGACATATTGTCAGATACTTTCAGACAGCGGGCTATAGAAATTGCAGACCATGCAGTCAATCCACGAGGCGCGCTAGGCGAGGGCACGGAGTTCCTAACAGGCTTGGAGGAGTCCGAGAGGCAGAGTATGCTCCCGCTTTCTCTATGTCAATGGGTGTTCCGAAAGAGCTCGTTATGAAACCCAAATCAGATATTGATCTCCACAGCTGACACTATGGCCCCTTTAGTATTTCGTGCAGCTCACGAAAGTTCTAAAACAATGAAAAGCTGGCGTGCAGAGAAGAAGTAGATACGCGAGCTTCTGAGACCACGAGAAGCAACCCATTAGGTCGCACAGGGCTTAACTGGAGGGGGAGATAAAATGCTTGTCGCTTCATGTCCACTTGTTCAAGTGTGGCTTGGTGTGACCGATTTCAAGCTCGATACCAGCAAATTTTCAGGTCCAGGCGACTGAGACACCTATCCTTGGGTCTACAAGAGAAGCGTCATACATGAAATTTCTCTTATTTTGTGTTCACGAAAGTCTGCAATTCACGGCTCTTTTCGTCGTTTCCAGCCGCCGCTAGCTGTGCCCCAGGAAATTGCGATACACACGTGTCTACTGTAGAAGATTGTGTGCACTGATGCCAGCTTTACATATGCCGCGCATTTGGTAGCCAACGCCATTGTTTGTTGCATTCAAGCGAACGCGGAACTGTTGGGGATAAAGCTCGCCAGAATTCCTTCTGATTCCCAACTTCGTCCAATCACATGTTTGCGAGTTCGAACTAATCACTGCAGGAGCACCGATGCAAGATGCACATATAGACTCCTTCCAGCCCGGTTACTGCCTGATCAGGTTAATTTTTCTTCATCGGCATTGGCAAACAACGAGCAACCTTGACCCCTGCTTCAGCTTTCTGCAGATGAAATCAAGTTGTCCTCTTCGATGGTTCAATCAAAAGCTCGGAATTTCAATCGTCAGCGGCGAGGATTGCTGCTGTACAACCCTACTTGGTCCTTTCTTTCTTTCTTTCTTTCACTAGTTTTTTTTACCGAACTACTCAGTGCCAACTGTCAACAGCGGGTTTGAAAGCGATTCCGATCAACAGAGCAAAGGAGGTGCACTCCCAATCGAGCCGTCAATTAAATACAGTATTTGAGCTCTTCATCAACTCCAGGGCACTGGTTACTGGTGTAACATATCTCAATCATCCTGCGTATCGGTTACGCAACAGCTCGAGGGCTTAACTGATGATATCGGACGACGGCCCTAGCAATGGAGAGTATGATGGCGCATAGCGATAAAGTCCCCCAACTTAATCCACTCCCGTTCCAGCATTCCTATATACATTTCGCTCAGATGTTACTAGTTTTATTGTGCTCGTTCCAATCTTATGCCCTGCAGGCCCAGATTAAATTGAGCTATATCTGGTTCTGCTTTGTCGGGAAGTCTCTCTGCCTTTGGGGGTTCCTTTTGAAAAGCTTACTTACTTAAAGCTTGTTCAGCTTTAGTTATCTTTTAATCATTGATGCATGACCAATCGGTAGTCAGTGTCCATATGTGCCGCATTCCGACGTCCCACAGCACGCCAAACGAAGAGATAAAGTTCGCTAAACTACATAAAAAGGTCTAGCTGCTGACTCGATATGCGAGCTGAAGGAGCGCAGCGCCGGTGAGTGGGGCATTTCCATCGAAGATGGCATTGCTAGTTCGTGACCACAATAAAGCAGAAAGTGACATTTGCCATGTTGTACCATGGATCCGATATTATATTTGTAGTTCGTCGGCGGCGCAAGCGAATAGAGCCGAACTACTTGGTAGCCCATGCATGAAAGCTGTCATCTGTACGCTGCAGCAAACTTCTGATTAAAGCCTTCGGCCTGTGAACATGACGGGTTGACAAACTGAACTCCCACCGATATGCATGAAGAGTTCACGCAATGCAGATATCGTCCTATATCGAGACCTTCCACGAGAATGCTAAGAACTGCTTTATAATCATGAATTTATGATTCCTCGAGTACATAAAGGTGCAGTGGTCATTTGCTATAAATTCAATGGGGAAGGCTCCACGAAGAAATATGCTGTGGATGCTCGACTGAAATATCCAGAATTACCAGGCGCCCCCCAAAACAGCGGGCAATACCACTAAGCCCTAGATCTGCTTTCTCCAGATTTATCTTAAAACTCTCAGCTCCCAGGTGGACGCGCCTCTGCCGGGGCGAGCAAGCGGGCAAGATTGTCAGTCCTACATACTCTACAACACTGTGCACAAACGCGCCCCAAACCAGCCAACCTCAGCGTTTCAGCTTCCCAGCTTCCTACATAGCTACACGACGAATATATGATAGTTTCTGGAGTATTCTACCTCGTCCGCAGAATGAATAAAATTCAAAGCCAAGCTACCAACAACTCCAGTCTCCTTTATGCTAAAGATCTAGGCGTCATGTCATATTTCCCTATCGGCGCCATGCTGGATCCCTTTGTGTCCAGTCATGATATCGTTACCAAAATTCTAGAATACTTTCATAGATTCGCCTTCTTCAAGTTTGTGATTGCCTTTGGTACTCTCGCGATCGCTTTGATGAGTTCCCTAACATCTACGTCTTACATCTGGTGCAAAATCATGAATCTGGCTGCAGAGTATTTCCAGTCCACAGTAACGATTGACGAGGGGGATATAATATACTCGCACGTAATGACATGGTTGGTTGATCGTGACCGTATTAACACGAGGAATCTCCAAGCCAGGACGAAGAGGGCCAACTATCATCATGACGCGAACGAGCAGATGCGGATCTCCGAGTACATTGCTTCTGCGGGACGCAGAAAATTCCATCTGATTGAATGGCAAAAGTTCCTGCGTATGTACGGTGTTGCAATGTTCATCTACTTCTGCTTTTTTTTTTTATTACAAAAATGTTTGCGGTCTTGGGCTTACAGTATAGCTGGATGAGCAGGGCCGAACTACGAACCATACCATGGATGCCATGCCTTTTTCTTCCGTGGGAAGAAATTCTGGATCAGCCGGAGCAAGCAAGATAATTCCTTAGTTGACATTAAGGGCCGCCAGATCAACCGTACGTTTTTTGACATCTAATACCCCCATCCGTGTGTGAGCTAGGTTGACGTTGAATCACACCATTCATTTATTCATTCACGTCCACCAGTTGATCAAGTAGAAAACATCACAATCGCCTGCTGGGGCCGATCCACCGACCCGATCAAAGAGCTCCTGCAAGACGCCAAAAGTGTCTTCCTCGACCGCGAATATGCACAGACCAGAATATTCAGGCCGAAGGGCGTCCAATGGTCAACGCACTGGACATGCGCTATCACCCGTCTATCCAGGCCTCTGGACACCGTCGTTATCGACGAGGCTCAGAAAGAGGCGCTGTTGAAGGATATCGACCAGTTCTTGCACCCCAGCTCGCCGCGGTGGTATGCGAGTAGAGGAATTCCCTATCGTCGAGGATACTTGTTGCACGGCCCGCCGGGGACTGGTAAAACTTCGTTAGCGTTAGCACTTGGCGGGAACTTTGGGCTTCCTATCTTCTGCTTGAGTCTTTTGGATCACAATCTAACTGAGGAGAGGTTGATGGCATACTTTGGGGAACTGCCTGAGAGATGTATAATGCTGATGGAAGATATCGATACCTTGGAGATTAGTTGGAAGAGGAAAGAAGATGGGGAGGCTACCTCGTCGGATGCGAAGCGCGATGACAAACAACAAAAAACTAATCTTAGTCTGTCGGCGTTACTGAACGCTATTGATGGCGTATCATCCCATGAAGGTATGTTACATGCATTTCCACTACACGTTTACAGTATTCCATTGGCCTCGAAGCTAGGACTCCAGCTGTGTTGCAAGAAACAGCCTGCAGGTTATTACTATCTCCGTGTATATGCTGATTGTTGGCGGGACTGGTCATCAATTAATAGGCCGGGTTCTGGTCATGACGACCAATCATCCGGACAAGTTGGATCCAGCGTTGACGAGAGCGGGCCGGATCGACCTTACTGTCGAGTTCAAGCTTGCGTCTAGAGAACAAATCTTCAATCTATTCATGGTGATGTATGAATCGGATAGCAAGGAGGATAAAGTAGCGAAAGAGAAGCTCGTTGCGGCAGCGAGAGCGTTCAGCGATAAGTTTCCAGATAATAAGTTTTCACCAGCAGACATCCAGGGATTTCTGATGATCCAGCGCGAGAATTATATGGACGCGTTGCTTAAAGTCGAGGGATGGAGAGACAGTCTACTTGCGAAACGAGGTCCCTAAATTTAGGAAACGGGTGCTGGATACGAGAGAATAGCAGATCATTTAGCTCGGTTGATATCTGAGTATAGACTTTGTTGAGTTTAAATTGTCGTATTTTATCAATTCGCCGCAGATATTTGTTGATAGAAGTTCGTTTACATATTCTTACGACCCTGAGGGGATGGCTAGGATGGATTTAACCAAGCCTCATTATAATATTCCAGACATTCTTGTGAACGATACCATCGACGAGTAGTGAATTTGTGACTGTGTTGTCGTTGGATATGCTGAAGTGGTTAGCCGGATGCCCGCCAATCCAACGGAAAAAAAAAAAAACCAAACTAAAACTAAAAACTGTTGAAATGTCAGGTCAAAGTAACCTCGAAACCATGTCAAAGTGGGATGTGAATGACGTTGACTTGCATGGTGCTTTTCAGGCCAATATGAATTACGACGGCGACCGCCGCCATCGAAAACATTTAAATCTTACGCCTCGTGACAGTCCTGGGAGAGTCAAAGCACATTCTACGGGCTTCTCCACGGCAATTTTGTCCGTTCTGTGTGCATCATGCATCATGCAGAAAAGAAAAACGGAACAGCTTTACGAAGTCGCAAAGGTACCGACCGAACTTCAAATGACTTCAATGCGATTTGCAAGCTACTGCTCTGATCCGGCTGGGATCCGAGCTCCCTTCCACGGCGTCTGCAAGGGTGCGTGTGTGTGGTGCTCCAGGCAGAACTCCTATCGGTGAGTTTCGGTTACCCAACAAGTAAAGAGACGGGACACCGAACGGGAATGGCAACGGCGTCCGATATTTCGTGTGTACGTACTGGAAAAGTAAGTTCCACCGAAGCTAAGAAGACTAAGAGAAAGAGCAAGAAAACCATCGGGATGGAGGTTCCGATACACGGACACCCGGATTGCCGGTGCCTTGAGGGCTGAAAGGACGGTCAGCGACGCCTTTTGAACTTTCCGTATTGGGCATTCGGCTGCTTCGAGCTCCATCAATTGCTGCAGCAGAGTTGGAAATCGCTCCACCTATATCACGCTGTATTATGTGCTGGGAAGCAGTTCTAGACCGAGCATGTACCACCACGAAGGAGGGATTAAAGCTGGGTGGATACCAAGCCAAGATGTTTTTGCTGTCAAAGTCCAGTTTCAGGGCGGGCGAAGAGAGAAGACGTCCGAGCCCCTCAGCGACCCCGGATTGATACACAGACATGTATTGTATCATCCATGCGAAGCAATATCAAAACTTTGATGTTTCTCGAACAAACTGTCAAAGCAACTTGACTGCAGCAGGAGCTTTTGTTTAGCTTATCGCGGGCGAGATAACGTTAATATAATAAGCTTCACTGAAGCTTAAAGCCAAGCATCGAGGGGACCAGTGCGCGGGTCGCTGATGGGTCTATCTCTTACCGTAATCTGTTGGTGTGAAACGAAAGTGGCATTAAACGGCCTACTCCAAGCTTCCTTGTTCTCGCAATGGTGTTTACGCAATGGGATAAAACCAAAAAAAAAAAACTTCTTTCATTCTTTCTCGCTCTCGTCCAGTCGTTCTTTCGCATGAACAGCTTCCCGGCCAGTGCTAGCCCAAGCTCCCGAATGAGCTCAACCTGACCTCAGACCTGATAACCTGACATCCACCAGGCTTCCCCCGCCCCTTCAAACACGGCATGCTCCACAGGGCTCCAGCTTCGGTTGCACATCACATATCACGCAAGCTTAACTTGGGTGGGACGTATCCTGGTGTCAGTGCAGGTGCGGGTGCAGGTGCAGGTGGGGGCATCATCGGAAAGTCTATATCATCTTCTCGCTCACGCCTCCCCACGCCCGCTACAAATACTCGCTCAGGCCTCCGTCTCTGCCCTCCTCGAGCGAGCAATTTTCTTTCTCTTCTCTCCGCGACGGGATATACTACATCTAAAATACTGCAGATACGATCATTCACCATGCTTCATCCGCTCCACCACAACCAGAAGAAAGACGGCGGCAGCGCCAGCCCAGTCCAACATTTGACAGCAGACACCAGCAATGGCGCCAGCGGCGCCAGTACTCCCTCGAGGCGCGGGCATAAACATCCCTTCACCAAGGAGGACCCGATCGAGGCGCTGCTGGCCAGGAACGAGAGCTGGTCTTCACACATCACCGAAAAATATCCCGAACTGTTTCCCTCGCTCGCCTCAACACAAAAGCCACAAATCCTCTGGTTTGGCTGCAGTGATTCTCGTGTGCCGGAGACGACCATCTTGAACCTGCTGCCCGGTGAGGTATTCGTCCATCGTAATATTGCCAACTGCCTGCCGCCAAACGATCTCAGCTCGTTGAGCGTCTTGCAGTACGCCGTTGAGGTGTTGAAGGTTTGTCCACCGCCTAATCCATACCAAGTGTGCGGTTGCACGGACGCAAGCCATGCGATCAGATTTTGTCTTCCTGCAGATCGAGCATGCTAATGTCAATCGAACCCTCTGTAGGTCAAGCACATCATCGTCTGTGGACACTATGGCTGTGGTGGTGTAGCCGCTGCCTGCAGTCAGAAAAAGGTACCTACCCCCCTCGACCAGAGGTATGCATAGGACAACATTATTCTAACGATGACAATGTTAAACCTCAACAGCTCGGTCTCATCGACGTTTGGCTCAAGTAAGTGCATGTACCAACAGGGATATCCATTATTGGTTTGATGCTTACGAGGGGTATGATTGGTTGTAGGAACATTCGCGACGTACGGGCCAAACACATCGAAGAACTCAATGCCATCAAGGACGCCGATGCACGTGTGAGACGGCTCGTCGAGCTCAACACTGTCGCGCAGGTGCACAGCGTTTTACACAATGCCAACGTAATCGATGCGATCAAAGAGCGCGGACTGAAGGTGCACGGATTTGTGTACGATGTCGCTAATGGCAAGATCCGTCCGCTGGACATTCCGGACGATCATGCTACGGACATTTTCCAACTGGAGCAGTGAGCTCCGCCGAGCGGGCGCTGGGGCTAGCTCGACTGCCGTGTCTCAATTTTTCTTCTTTTTTCCAGCAATGGCCCTTACTATTGTATGATTATTTGTGTTTTGGTGGATATATCAGCGGATTCCTTTTTTCTGGAGGGAGGTTTTAAGCGGTGGGTGTATCTGTTTTGGAGTTGCCAGCCATCCAAATCAATACAGGCGAAGTTTCTACCCGAGGCTACCACGATAGATCGATTTTAGTCTCTAGATAGTAGCAAACAATAGCCCCATGCGTATATATATTGGCTAATCTATTAGACAAATGACGTTGATGTATGTTCCCGTGCTATCAATTCGGCAAAATAATCCCTTGGAACCTGTAAACGAGTGAGCGAGCAACCGAGCGCCCAAGCCACCCTGGCCTGCGAGATCGAGACCGCAGTGCTGAATGGTTAAGGTTCATTGTTACCCTATCACAGCCCCAATTATGCCATGTCTCAAGGAATGTTCCGTCCATTGTCCCGTTTACTTAATTTAATGTCCTCAAGCTATTGGGCGACGTGTAGCGCCGCGCGCGTCTACATGCATCGACCCTATAGTTGCCACATTCCTCATACGCGTCTTTCAGCCACAAGGCTACTTGAGTATGCAGATGGGGTTTACCATTTTGGTCACACAGGAATGCTTCTCGATACTTCGGTGAGTGAAGATAATAGATACATCTAGCTTTGCATGGAGTGGGGTCAATTCGCAAGCCGGCCGCAGCGCTGGATTATTGCGTCTACGCTATTGGCTTCATGCTTTCTGTGGAAGGCTTGGGAGCACATAGGATAACGTTGTCTCGTGAACTAACGTTGTGATAACGTTACGCAGTGTCATTATAGGCAACGATTTTGGCTATCAATCGTGGTCATTGATGCCTGTTGCGAGTACTTGACGACTACAAAGTGGAAGAAGAGAATCTCGAGACTACAATGTGTTGTAGCTTCCCAACCTCGTCTGTACAAATGACGGCAAACTCCATCGTCGAGTACCGAGACTACATCGAGCATCTTATTCGCACTTCGCGTAAGGCTTACGACGACACGGCACGACAAATTCCCGCCGTAAACGGAACTTCTAAGAGGCAAACGAGATGTCCATGACAAAACCCCTAGTAGCTAACCTTGGGCCTAGATTTTTAGAAATGCGAAATGTTGACAACTGTTCCATTCGCGATAATTGCGACTTCCGACTTCACTACTGGCCGACCTAGACGGCCAGCAGTCGCCGACAAAATAGAATCGGCAGGCAGAACTGCAGGCGAAAAGAATCCAGGGCTTCGGGATTTGGAATCGCGCTAGCTTGGGCAACTCCTGCCTGCCAAGTTCGATCCTGATGATTCACACACGGGATATCGATACGACGCATTCAGATACGACGGGATTCGAGCGGGCCTGAGAAATCCATCCATCATGAATCAGAGCCTTCCCGTACGCCTATATACCTCTTTTGCAGTACCTGCAAACCGCGGTGCATGCACGAATGGCATGCGTCTGTTTCCGTCCAACGTGACACCGGTATCGCACACCCAGCCTTTGTATCTTGCGAGTTAGCTTGCCGTAGCCTTCGGGACTAATTCTCCAGTCGGGGATTTTAGGCAGACTCCATTTGTCAACACGGAAGGAGAATTACCAAAGTGGTTCTAAATTGTCAATTCTCGCTCCGCAAAAGTCAAGCGGCTCTAAGAATGACGGGAAGGTCGCACATGTGTCTGTGGAGGATGCAATGATGGTCTATTGCTGCCTCGACCAAACCTGACCAGGGTTACACAAATCCATCCAGACTTGCTTGGCGCAGACATCAAGCGACCCCCAGAACTCTCTCAGCAGGGGCCCCCTTCCCAGACGTCGAATGGGCTTGGCCAGTAGCCGTTCGCCATTCCAGCGCTCATGCATCGTTTGCGACCCCTCGCTCAGCCCCCGCTTAGTAAACCTAAAAAAAGAACAGACTCCACGAAGAACAGCTTCGAATCGCAGCGGACCGGAACTGCCCTTGTCTAGTTCGGTCGTCGATGCTCAGCTCCGTGTGGAACGGCGTTTGCCTATTCACTAACTTGCAGAAGAAAATAACAGTAATATCGTTGGTGCTATGGAGGAACGGCTGACGAATACCAACCAGGCTCATCCACAAATCGAAAGCCAGACAGGCCGCACCCTGCCAGCCACATACGCTATGCAACCTTCGAGGGCAGCAAAATGGAGGGAGAATAAACAAAAAGAAAAGAAATAGAAATTAAAACGTCGGTTATTGTGTCTTCGCGAAATGCCACCTTGAACGGCTGGAAGTTTTTTCTTGCGCCGCTGCATTTTGCCTTTCGGACAGCCACTAGTCGAGTCGTCCCCTAGTCATCCTTGCTTCCTTTTATATAACCCTCTTGGCGTTCGCACAACGAGATGTGCGGCTTGCGAGCTTGAGGTTCTACCATACATACTTTATCTAGCTACTCTCGTCCACCTTTTCACGATTAGATACGGATTCGGACGCTCGTTATAGACTATACTCACCTACGGGGCCACAAACCCACAATGTCGAAAAATAAGTTAACGTACGCGAACCCGGCATTTGAAGGGCTTCCTGGCCAGTCCGAGACAGAGTACACTGGCGCATCTATTGACGACGAGAAAACTGGCGGATTTGTGCCGGAGTCGACGACTGACCGGCTAGTACGTCGGCTAGCGGGGGGCTTCGGAGGGGCGAAACGAGGTCGCTCCAGCGATACCCTGGTGTCTGAGGGAAACTGGTCAAGGTCGTCTTCGACTAAGAGGAAAGGCGACTTTGTAGAAAGGTCAACAGAAGAATCAGAATTAATTGACGATGAACGTGGCTCTCGGATCTCAAACGACGGAGATGGTAAGTTCTTATTGCTTTGGTCTTGTGTTATCCACTCGTCTAATTGAGTGTTGTCCATCTAGGTGATGATCCAAAAGCTCCAGGAGTAAATGACTTAGCAAGGATCCCGAAGTTCTCGGGGTTGGGTGTCATGATACTGTCACTGTCGATTTTCTCGACGCTGTTTTCCATACTGGTAAGCAATATTGTCCTATTTTGTTATAAATTAATTAATAGGCGTGTATACTAACAATGAGCTGGCCTTTAGTTCTTTCTAATAGCCGTTTCGAAGCCACGATATCGAAACTATGTCCACGCTACTGGCAACCTCTCGCCAAACACGGCCTCCCTATTGTCCGCTGTATTCGCCAAAGCGATTGAGATATCGTTCGTAACGGTGTTTACGTCGTTTATCGGCCAAGCACTGAGCAAAAGAGCGCTGAGAAAGGCCTCGAAGGGCATCACTATCGCGGATATGTTGATGAAGGGTTGGGTGTATCAGCCAGGGTCTCTGTTGACCACAATGCCAGCTCTAAAATATGCCGGCAGGACGGTGCTGGGAGTTGTATCGTTGGGCATAGTTTTGTGTGTGACGTTTTACACAACTGGTACGTGATATATATCCTTATATATGCCTGAACTATAGGTAGTTGACAGCAGCTGACAATCAAATTCCCTGCAGCGGCGGATTCTCTGGTCTCCCCAAAGCTCCATTTCGGCAACTGGGGGTCGGTGAACCTCAAAGGCGTCGTTTCTCTGACGTATGCAAATTCGACGGCTCTAGCGTCTAGATGCCCCGCAATTATCAGCTCGACTCTCGACGGGCCGATGAATGGCTCAGCCCTTCCCGTTTCACAATCTACTTGTTACAAAGTGCACAACAGCTATCAGCCCCTCCGCGACTTCACCTTCTACACAGATACATGGAACGAGTACCGCGCAGATACATCCATCCCACGTGACGAATTAATGCGCAGGCCAGTCGGTTGGACCACCATCGGCAATGAAAGATACTACGGCGAATGGCTCGACGTCAATGGCTCGGACGGTCTCAACAATGTTACTTTGGCGATGCCCCACGGTGGTGTCGTCCCATCGGTGCGCAATATCACCCTCAACGATCTAGTACAACCCGAAGCGCAGAGCGACTTTGGCAACATCGACGCAACTGCCTCTGTCGTTAGCCCCGCTATCAATGTGCTCTGTTACAAGCTCACTGGCCCAACTGCACAATGGTTCATCGCGAATAACGCCTCCTCCCGTCGCAGCGGCTCTCTCGACCCGAACGTCCAGCGGATCTTCAACTTCGACCCGGACTCGTTGCAAAACAAAACATCAGCCGCTGCAGGCCGGTATCTAGCACCAATATTCTCCGCTGTCGCCCCCTTCAACGTCGCCATATGGTCTTCTGCAGGATACACCGACCCGTCCATGTACGCACTCATAGGTGCAAACTCCACCTCGCCAGCATACACTATGTGTGCACTACGCTCCCTCCTCACCTCCCGCTGCTCGACAAGCTACATTTCCGCCACCGGCGGAGGCAACGTAACCGTCAACTGCGACCCAAACAACCCCTCAGCACTCACCCGCCTCCTGCCATCCGCACAAGATATCTACCAATCCCAATTCAAAGACATCTCCACCGAACTCTCCTACGCGCTCTCCATCAACGTTCTAGACGCCGCCCTCTCACGCATCCTCGGCATCTTTGCCTCCTCTCCAACCCCAGGGTTCAACCCGGGTCTCCCCTCCGTCGCTGAAGCCTTTGCAATCCTATATTCCAACGCGATCGTGCTCTCCTCTGTTGGTGCGCAGTTTGGCGCGAGCGAAGAATCAAACTCATACTCCGGAGTATCCGCATATCCTATCGCCTTACCGACTATAGAGAGCTTCCGTGTGAAGGTCCGCACTGTCGAGTACGCTAGCGGCGTGTCGGGGGGTTGGCAGGCGAGTTTCTATGTGGTCCTCGCGGGAGTGATGGTGACCAACTTATTCTGCCTCGTGTACTTTTTCGTGACGCGACACTTGGTGTTTGATATTACTGAGATTGAAAATTTGTTCTGTGTGGCGTATAATTCGAGGGGTTCGACAAAACGAGACGATGGGTTTTATGGACAAGGACCCAAGGGGAAGCAGTTTGGAACGGCATTTCATACGGATGTCGAGGATGAAAAGTTCATCTTGCATAAGAAGGAGTGATGGGTGCCTTGCTAATTTCTTTTAATTTTTATTTTTCGTCTTCTCAATATCTTAAATTTCACTTTTCTGTTTCTTCGGGCCTCATCGACTCACTTCTACCTGTCTTCTTTTTTTCTTCTTGCTGGTTTTGGTTGCATCTTTGACGTTTAGCAGGTATTGTTTTTTAATTGCAGTATGGGAAGGATTTCTTTTTTTTTTGTCCCACTTTGAGCAAAACAGCGGCGCTATGCTCCTACGAATATTATATACTAGAACACGAGATAGAAAGGTCTGTTTGTAACAGGCTAAAATGCATCTTAGCATACACACTCAATTAATTGTAAAGGTTTAGACGACGAGGAGAAACATGAATTCTAACAGAGTAAACATCAATACTTTTATTGGCAAGTGATGAAGCAAAAATATCTCAAAAAAAACACCCCCTAATTTCAGGGTCGCCTGCTGGCTACAACGAATTATTCAAACGCAAAGCGCACAATCAAAAAGGTAAAAGTTAAACGCCCCGAAAATGCTCGTTTCGCTAAGTAACTCGACCAAATGCAATGAGCAATGAAATTGTAGATGCCATGCTGGTCTAGTCGGTAGAAGAAGAAGAGAAGAAACGGTTAAATGTTGAAACAAGTCGATGAAGCTGATGGATTGTAGTAAAAGCCCAATCCATCAAACTGCAATAGCGGCGTTCTCAAGAAGAATTAGTAACAAGTATAAGGGTAGAGCCATGAAAAGTATAGCAAGACTCTCCGAATAAACGCCGTTGTTTAAGCAATTTCACATCTATAATCGTGCAGAATACTCGCGTTAAAAGAAAAAAAAAAAATTCGAAAGTAACCGAAACGCCGTTGAATCCCGATAAAAAAAAACATATTTGGTGACGGTAGTGGTACCTTGCAAGTTATCGTACCTGCGCGTCAAGTGGCTCTCGCTGTTGTCAGAAGATGTGTATAAACGAGGCTAAGAGCAGCATTGCGAGTGGAAGTAAAGTGTGACCAGGCTGAGAAAAGTAAATCCGTAAATGAAAAAGGAACCGGAGTTGCAGAAGGGGGTTTCAGCTGTGAAAAGTGCATAAAGGCTGCATTGCAAAATCTGATATTCGGCGCGTTGATAGGATATATCGTGATAAACGTTGAAATGTCGACTGAGTAATTATTCCTCATCGTCAAAGATATCTCTTTCTCCTTCGTACAAAAACTTCTGAATCGTGACCTGGTGGATACCACTAGACCCACTGCGAACGCGTTCGGGCTATGAAATATATTAGTTGAAGGATAGATTTATTGCGTTTGAGAAGGAAACTTACCGCCAAAACGCCCTTGTTGGTGTGGAAACGAGCCCTTTCCTTTTGGTCAAATCGGTATTCCAAAAGTTCATGCCATTTAACCCGCTTGGCAAATGCTGAGGGCTCAGGGGGTGTATAATCGGCATCGTCGCCAGGACCCAATGCGACGCCAGTCTCCTCAAAGACTCGCTTACGCATGGTACGTGACTCCTCGGCCGCGCTACTCTGAGTTTCCCGAGTTGGAGATGGTGGTCTTTGACCTTCGAGACGAACGACTTTGCGTTCAAAGTTGACATGCTTATAAACACCGTTCCTGGTGGTGTTGCGTGCAGTAAGCTTTGACAACTCTCTATCTGGGAGGTTAGTAGTCTGCGAGACACGGTTTAGGCGAGATCTAAAAGCAGAGCTACCGCCTCTACTTGGGGCCTTCAACATTGGAATGCGTGACTTCTTCTCCGGTTCGGCTTCGCGAATCTTTGGTTCTGGTTTGGGCGACGGAGGCGGAGAATCCGCGCCGTCATACCCCTGCGAGATATGCTGGGCCAAAGCTGACAATTCAGCATCATCGTTGCTGGCATCAGAGGATGGCAGGTCGGCAAGGACACTGTTGGTTTCGGATTCAGGTACGTCCGAACTCGGCTGCTCATCTGGACGTTCGTTGCGCGCCCTCTCTTCTAGCTGATGCTCTAGATCGGTCGTGGTGTGCTCGGCAATCATAATCTGATCTGGTTCCGTCAAGACAGGATCTTCCTCAGTCGTAGCGTCCTCGGCAGGCGTATCTAGAGAGGCAGCAGGTAGGGCATCAGTATTGCCCACATTGAAAGATGCAACAGTTGCATCTTCCACCTGAACCTCCTCCTCAACGAGAACCAGGCTCATGGTCTCGGCGCGACGGATGGTACTATCTCCTTCCATGATAGAGGAAGCACCCAGAACCGAACTCTTAAACTGGCTCTGATAGTCGTCGACCGAAACAACTGGCGGGGGGCCGAGATAATGATGGCGGGCTTCGGCCGCTCGAGGGTGCTTGATGTCACGCGAGGAACCAGCGGTGACATCAATCGATCCGCTCAGGGTGGTCCTTCGAGCGGATTTCTCGGCCGGCTCCTTCGACCTAGGAAGGGTGCCGGTGGAGTGGCGAGCTCCAATCTTCTCCCGCCTGCCTTCAAAGAGGCATTGTCGCTCTGGTGGGATGAGGGCCCCAACCTCATCAGGTACCACCGGTGAAACGGCCCCGTCCTGGGGTGAAATTGCCGAAAGCTCAGCAGGTTGACCTTCAGCTGCAGCCAGCAAAGGCGAGTACAGCTCCTCCAACACAGACTGAGATGCAAGCTCAGGGGTTGGAGTCCCAGGAATCTCCTCCTCGCGGAGTTCTGAGATGTCTTGGGTCGGGTCGTAGTCTGAGACCCGAGGCAGAGGGTTGAGAACACGCCCAAGCTGGGGAGTCCCAGAGCCCTTGGCACTGCTCTCGGGCTCACCGGCGCCGTCCTGGATCGAGAACTCGACCGCATTCTTAAGCGGCGAGCTCTCTCTCCGAATGGAGCGGCTCCTGCTGCGCTTTCTGGAGACGGGCGTTGAAATTCTCCGCGGGGAAGGCTGGCCCGGAGAATTGGCGGGCGTGGCGCTGTATTCCTGCAGTTAGCATTCGAAGACCAGAATGATCGATCTAGAACTATAACTTACAAATCAGTATTACCGAGTTCGTCAGGCCGGAGCGGTGACGGGTCACAAGACCCCGAGATGATCCCATTCTCTGAGATCCGCCTCCTTCGGGCAGGCGCTGGCGGCGTCACCTCGCTCGGGCTGTAAGTCAGCGGTGGACGCTTCAGCGGCGAGCTGACCAGCGGCATGTGCCGCATGAACTGCCACCGGGGGGTAGCAGACAGAGGCGGAGCCAGCTGGTTGTCGGTTGGCCTTACCGGAGTCCCAATAGGGACCTCGGGCTCTTTGGTCGGCGAGACACAGCTCGAAGCAGCATGCTCGGGTGTGCCCACCTGCCCAGTGTGCCCGGCATTGACGGCGGCCTCGGACATTGGTGTGAGGGCGGTCGGGGTGCTGACAGCCTCGAGCTCGGCGAACGCCTTTTTCTCCGGAGTCTGGTTCGCCTCCTCCTCCATCAGGAATGTCGGATCGACATCCATCATCTACATAGATAGTTAGCAACACGCTGGCAAGCTTCAGAATGTCAGATATTGAACGTACCTGGAGGTCGCCCACTTCCTGTTCGGGCGCTTCCTCAGCAGTGACGATAGCGACGGCATCGGGCGAGCAATTCTCCTGTTCTTCCAGGAGCTGCTGGCTGGCCTCGCTGCGATTGATACCTTTAACGTCCTTTGGTGCAGGCTCGCTGTCCTCTTGCTGTGGAGGGTCAGCGGCAACGGTCTCGACGGCTGCTGCAGGCTCTTCAGCAATTGCTTCAGGCGAAGCGTTTTTCCTACCCCGTCGGGTAGTTCGTGGCCGCTTGACCGGAGGGACCTCCTCGTGTTCAGCGTCTCCTTCAATCGCCCGTTTTGAACGGGTAGGTCGGGAGGCCGGTCGCTCAGACACCGCTTCAGCAGCTGCACCACCTCTGGCTCTGGTTCTCGATCTGGTCGGTGCTGGAGCGTCACTAGGTACAGGGGCAGCTTCGTCGTCATTGTTGTTATCTTCAATGCTGGCAATGGTGATGGTGGTAGTAGTGGTGGTGGTCGTGGTGGTAGTAACGACATTGGTGGTAGAGGCGGCGGGGACGTCGGCGGCGGCTTTCTTTCCGCGATTGGAGCGTCTCGGTGCAGCAGGTTCTGGTTCTGGTTCTGTCACCTGTTTTTTGCCTCGAGCCCTCGTGTTTCGACGGACTGGAGCGACTTCTTCTTCTACTACTACTTCGACCGCTACTGCTATTGCTTCCTCAATTACTGGCGGTTTAGCAGAAGATGCTGCTCGGCCTCTCGTCCTTCGCGTCGGCTTTGCAGGGAGCTCTGGCTGGACGACATCTAAAGTTGGAGTAGGATCGGAGACGGCTGCAGCAGGGAGTTCGATCTCCTTGGTGGCTCTTGCAGAGGATCGCGTGGTTCGGCCCTTCGGCGGCGCTGTGGTAGGCTCTGTCGACGAGACAGCAACAGCAGGAGCAGCAGCCTTTTTCGCAGCCGGCTTTCGTCTCGGCGGCATTGTGAGAGGTGGTTGGTGTGGAAATTGGTTGTGAGGCAGAGGAGTCAATTGAGATGGATTGGTCGCGTGTTAAACAGGGAGATTGTCTAGCAGCGTGTTGTGGCGATGGAGGAGATATCGTTGTCGTCGTCGTCGTCGTCGTCGACGGTGATGCTGAAGAGAGGAGCGTCGATGGGCAAAGACGGCGATGGCGATGGAGGAGAGGAAGATGTCGAGGAAAAGTGGGAGACGAGGGAAGACGCGACTGTCGCTCAAAATTAGTATGTTGTTGATTCCAATTTCACTAATTTGTTGTTGTTGTTGTTTCTGTTTCAGCCGATCTGGTTAGCGGCCGCCAATCCTGCACGCTCTCATTGGCCGCTGTCGTTGCCCAATTGGGAAATGTCGCACCTGACAAACGTCATCCCAACGCAGAGCCGCATGCCACTTACTAAGCTATAGCTGCAGCAGCAACTATCGCAGAGCTGTCGAGCACCTCAGGTCCCTTTTCACATGCAAATGAAATGCACAAAAAAAAAAAAAAAAAAAAAAAAAACGACACCATTCCCACGAGCAATACCGCCATCCATCCCGGTGTACACAGGGCCGGCTCAGCTCGGCTGTGATACCATCTCTCCCATGTCCATACACCTCTTGGCAGGTACGTCTACAGGCATACTTCCCGTGTCAATGATACCTATTACTTACTACCCAGTGTTACGTTCGCTGCCGGGCCGCTGGGTGCTACGGTGCCGGCCAGGGCTAAGACTATATCGGCACTCAGGACTTGCGTACGTACCACCGTTCGTACGTAGAGATAACCATGCAGGCATACGTCCTCCAACTGACCGAACACACGGTGTAGATTCCCGTGCCCAGGCCTGTACGCACGCAGTAGCCAGGTCCGGGCAGCCACGAGGCCTGCTTGCAAATGTTTCAGAGAGTATCCAAGTTAACTGCTAATTAACTTGCAGGCGACGATTTCTTTCGGCACCTTCCGGATTATTGTTTCACTGCCATCTACGGCTTCGAAACGGCTCACTCTATCGGACACCTGCAGCCTTATGTTTACTTTCTTTTATTCTATTTTTTGTTCGGTGGCCCTTGATCGTGAGAGTACAGCCTTATGCACGGCCCCATGGGGCCAATGTGGCTTGCTTAAACCAACGCACGGCACGACTTCCAGCATGCATTGATGCAGGATATAGCATCTGAATCATGAGACACCGCCGCTTACTAACCAAACGCTGAAGGTCTGAAGTTTGACAATGAGACAAGTCGATAACATTGCGTCTTAATGCCATGGTACACCTGCCTGGGTGGTGACATGCAAGGCCAGGCTGCGGCCTGTGGAAAAGAGCTCGCAGGTAGATATTCCATGCCGCTATGCAGTCACGCTGTTCGCGGCGGCAGAGGTTTCGGAACCACCTGCGATGTTTGAACGGTCCACCGCGCTCGTCTATCTGACATCCCGACAGCTCGGCCCACTTCTGCAAGCCGTTGGCACCACCACAAGCGAGGTGCGCCGGCACCGCATTCGCGGGTGGAGTCGACCCCCCATCATGTCATCAAGGCCCTCCCCGTCTGTGAGCAAAAAATTTTATCGAAATTTTATCTCAGGGTACTCAAGGGAAAAAAAAACTAGTCTGCCGCGCAAAAAACCGCCAATGGAGGTTGTTCGTTCAGCCGTCCGTTAATCTTACTCCTTCCAGGGTGAGATAGATTTTGAGTGCTTCACCCAACCAACACAGCGCAGCGGAACTTCCCAATTGCAACAGCCTGGAGGATCTTCAGCTCGTTAATCTTAATCCCGACATCCGCCCCGCGACTCAATTGGTCCGTTCACCAACAACCGCAGGGAAGGGCCTTTAGCTGCCCTGTCGCTCTAACCCTCCCGAGCATGAGGGCGCGTTGATCGGTCGACGAAACCCACCGTGAACAGCCTGGCTGCCTGGACATTTTATTTTCATGCCCGGTTTTATTTTTTTCCTCGGAGCGAGAGAGTATGTTTTTAACTTAGATGATGGGGGTCTGGCATCAATGCATTGTTGGCGTCCTGGACAAGAAACAAATTATATATATACGCATCCATATTCCCAAAATATTCCGCTCCTACCTATTCCAGCCATGGTCCCTTTATAGTAGGCTTTTGCTACTGCCGAAAGAAGGCGTTGAAAGTACCGCTCTTTCCTTTACCTTTGGATCACCGTTATCGTTATCATCATCTCGCATATGCATGTGCATCCTTTCATTCTATCTTCTCCATGGTAGACAGTTGCTTCTACAAAGTCGGACGTAGATTAATTACCAAATCCTACCATCTAATAAAACAACGGTCAAGTTCATCGACAATACGCAAGTGCTGGACGCTTGCGGCCCGCCGGTTTTCCAAGCAGGAAGAAACCCAAAGAAACAAAAAAAAAAAAAAAAAAATTTACATCCCGCTCGACACCTGCCAATCCATGCTTTTTTGTCCTTTCCCGCCAGCAGACTTCGATCCTGGGCTTTCCCCCGTTTGCGGTGGCCTGCCATTCTGTCGAGCCGAAACAAAATTAAGTCAGGATACAGTGACGAGCATGGTCATCCGATGATATTCAGTCACCGATAGGGAAACTCGCACGACCGGACAAGCATTCGCCCAGTCTGGGCGGGTCTGTTGCCGACCCGCGATACCGATTGGCAAGGAATCCGTATGCAAGAAATACCAAAAAACTTGCTCACACATCTGAAAAAGCTATAAGGTTTGGCTGGGTTGAAGGGACAAAAAAGATGGCGAGCCAAAACGAAACCTTAAAACCTACAGCGATATCCTGCGATCCAGTCGACGTTAACGCTATCGCCAACCACCACGAGCAGCTGACGGAAGTTTCCATTGACTTAGGGAACAATAACGGATACTGTTATTTTTCAGTGTACAACTACTCCTCTACCGTTATGATCTTCAATCCAAACTTTAGCTTCAGCGGAAGCGTCAGCAGTCGTCGGGGTCGCAGTCATGTTCGCGGCAAGTCTATCAGCTGGTTCGAAAGCGACGGCGAAGCGTCGCCTGTCGGAAAGAGCCCGCTGACCAGAATTGAAGAAGTGCCGCTGTCGCCAAAGTCGTTGCCCGTGGACGTCGCCCTCGGCCATGCCGTCGCTGGTGATCGGGGGGACAAAGCAGGCGTCGAAGACATCCGTCCGCCATCTCGATCTCGAATCGGGGTCGGAAAGTTAAATTTCAATCTCTGCAAACCCAATCGCAGAAAGCCACTGCCGCCGCAGTGGGCCGCACCGGGTCTAGACCAACGCCGCTGTTGCATGTTGGACCGCAACGCAGACGGGGAACTCAATGCTTTGTCCAAGCTTCCAGACGCCATAGACATCGGAGCTAGACGCGGAGAAAAAAACCATGCGGGAGGAGGGAAGACGGCAATGATAAATTCAAATGCTTCCCCCTCCCCCTCCCCTTCTTTACCCATCGATCGCTCTTCTACCGCTACCCCCATATTGAAACCGACCGGACGGATCAGGTTTCCAACGCCAGACGTGCAGCCACGAGGCTCGAACCCCCTTCGGAAATTAAGGCCCAAGTTACAGCTTCGCACGACCGCTCTGACGAAGGCTCCTACGGCATCAGCTGCAATTAGTAGCGATCGAAACCGCCGCATTAACAACATTTCCAAGGAGAGTCTGACTTTAAACCGTGCTTCGCCTTCACCTCTCCCTAGCGTTTCAAGATTGTCGTTGGAATCCGCCTGCAGTCGACAAAGTGAGACAAGCCAACACCGCCGCATTGGCTCGTCCAAACTGCCCTTGCAGTCGCTGCTCTTAAGCCCGTTGGGTGCGAAGAGCAAGTCCTGCATCCCGAGTGTTAGCAGCACCACTATCACCCCGTCCGCTACCGGTACCACGGGTCGCACAAGCACTACAACGTCAACTTCAACTTCAACCGCATCTGTTGCCACAGCCAACGGCAAAAGGCAGCGGAACAGCATTTTCTCACTCAAACCGCGCACCGCAGGGATCGACGAGGAGGAGGAACGAGAGGGAATCGCAGAAATGGTTTCGTCCGGCCATCATTTTAATTTTGGGAGTGGTTCCGCCAAGGAGCCTGGCCAGCGGCCGGTATCCCGCTTTCGTAGGTTCAGCCTAGCGTACCTTTCCGGATCCGAACACGACTACGATGGCGGCAGCGAACAGTCCTCCAGGTCGCCGCTACGCAGCTGGCGATCATGGTCCAACCGCTCTTCCCTAGTGTCATTCTCTTCGAACCAAAATGCCGGTACCAACGGCAACGGTAGTACCAGCAACCGGCACAGCAGGAGCAGCAGGTTCTCTTCCGCATCTTTATCTACTTCGAACGGATCGCTGTCGACTCCGCCCCTTGGTAGCTCGTTTGCAGACCATCATCATTCCAGGTACTCTGACGCGAGCAGTAACGGTGGGCATATAGACCATAGTCGTCGGCCTTCGCTATCGTGCTCATCGGTCGCTGAACTGCCGTGGCGGCAGGTACCGCCGCAGACATACGCACACCTCATGTCGTCGAGACGGAACTCGGTAGTTATGACTACTACTACTACTACGACCACCACTACCACCACGCAGACGCAGGCGCAGATGCAGGCGCAGGCTTATAACGCTGCCCCTTCTTCTTCTGCTGCTACTCTTGCCCCTGCGACTTTTGCTATTGCTAATATGAAGCCGCCGCTGCCGCCGTCGCCGGGGCTCAGCATTGCCGCTTCGGCATCGCAGTCTGATGTTTCGTCTGTACATTCTCTTGTGGAGAGAGTGTACACGACGCAGACGCCGGCTTTGGAGCGCGAAGACCCGTTTATGGCGTTCTATCTTGCTACCATGCCGAAGACAGTGCAGGTTTCGCAGCCGTTGCCTATTCCTCAACGGCGGCAGCAGCAACAACCAGTTGATCGGCAGAAGAGGCTGCAGTCCAAGAGGGATAAATTTGCGGCGCAGATGGAGGCCGGTGGGTTTTACGACTCGAGCGAGGAGGATGATGAGGATGAGGAAGAGGGAGTGTTTCTAGCTCTGCAACAAATAGAGGAAGAGGAGGATTCTCCGGCTGTTGAGGAGGATGTATTTGGTCACTCGGATGCACATGATTGGTGGATGTCTGGGATTGAAGTCATCCCTGAAGACATTGAGGAAGAGGAGGAAGAGGAAGACTTTTGGAAGATACCACGTGTGCCGTCGCTGGAGTTTCCAAGGCCGGCGAACCGCGAGAGCAGCGTGTCGACGGGGACAACGTCTGACGAGATACTGGCTAATCCGCCGACGCCGACGGCAGCGGATATGGCAGCGCAGTATGCTAGAGTTGTAGGCCTTGGGATGACGCCCATGCCATTCGCGATAGAGAAGAAGGTTAAACATCGAGGTACGAGGAGGCGAACGGCAAGTTCGGAGTGTTTGATCATGGAGGCGGCGGAGGGGATTAGGGAGATGTATCTTGCTGGTGAACAGATGGGGGATGAGTTTGCGGTTGAGGAAGAGGAGAGTGAAGCAGTACAGCCGCTGGAGATGTTGGCTGATCTCGAGAGGTGATATATTCGATATATTCTATTATCACGGTTCAATCGTTTGTAGTTTCCTTTTTTTTTCCTTTTCGGTTTTTTTTTTTTTTTTTTTTTTTNTTTTTGGGGTCTTAAAAAGTCTTTAGAGTTGCGGTGCAGTGGCGGCTATTCGTGTCTGGTCTTCCTTTTGTCGATGTTTCTTACCTTTGCGCAAGAGACTTGTAAATTTTGTTACCTTGGGGTGTGGATTTTGTTGCATTTCGTGGATTTGGCGTTATGGTTGGTGGGGCTTTCTACTTTTGCCAATTTTGGTTTTCTTTCGTTTGTTGCGACTGTCAGAAAGGAGTTTCTTTTGTTTCGTATCGAAGTTTTGAAGTGCTTTGGGGGGGAGGCCAAAGCTAAAGCTACATTTACCAACATTGCATTACACCTGTCAAAGTTTTGGATCCGTATCGTTTGTGTAAAATATGTAGAGTATAGTACAGTATAAACAGCAGCTGGGCTGATAGTAAGAATGCGATAAACCATCTATGGAACCATCACCTAGATAATATAGGAGGCGAGGAGCTTTCGACACAGGTCGACCATTGAGATTCCTAGTCAATTGCATCACCTAGAATTGGCGAGCATCGGCGAATGACCGTGGTCCGACCCCGGTGTACAATTGAGGAGGACCGAATAAACAAATGAATTTCAAGGTAGAAATCACCCACTGCCAAGGGTTTCGAGCTGAGAAAATACGGTTTCAGATGTGCGAAACAATATGACAGCAGTGCGAAGCTACACACTACAAATCGTTCGTCCGCGTCCTCCTGTTCGATATCTTGTTTACAACTCTACGCATCAGGGGGGGTTAGTTGACGTGACGGCTACCTAGCCGACTGACGACAGCCTGGATGGTGTGCATATTGAAAGAGGGGTATACAAAATATGCGAATGGAACCAATTTTGTTTCCTTATGGGCGCACAGCCAGTGAATCTATCGATAGGGCTTAAAATTGCATATTGCTACATTCATAGTGCGTGAGCATATCATGTTGGAAATTGGAAAATGGGTTGTGGGGTCCTGCACCATTCCAAATCTGGTAGCTCCGAAAGGAGCAATGGGTCCTGTAAACTTTTGCACGGAGGGCAGCGTCCCCGAGAGAATGCCAATTGCAAAGACCAACAATTCAGAGCATACAGAGGGAGAATGTGCAGGCCAAGTGCGATACTAAGCTGAAGCGGGGTGTATACATCAGTAGGTACCTAAGTGCTAACTTGAGAGACTCAAGCAAAGCTGCCGGCAGCAGCTTCTCCTTCCGGCGCCTGTCAACAGGATGCAACTGTTGAAGCTCTCAAAAACAACAACAACAAAAACAACCATTTTGAGTTTGAGTGCAGACAGGATGTATCACGTGATCTGATATTGGTGTCTGGTGTATATTGGGCGCAGCCACAAACGGCAACCACTGCCGCCACTATTGCCGGAGCGGTGAATTTCTGATTTTGGGTCTTCACGTTTGATTTGATTGCTGCGCGCTGCGTAATTACTACTGTTATTATTATGAGTATTATTATCATTATTATTATTATTATTATTATTAAGGATTGCTTGGTAAATGGGCAGCTTTGAAGGGGCTATATTTAGCCGGGGTCGGAGGAACTGCACTGTCATTGCATTGCATTGGGGGTCAATTGAAGGCGGGGTTTGTAAGATTTGCTTTGTTGTATGTATGCAGGTTGAAAGGACGTATAACGGACTGTATACTAGGCGTATGCAATTACTGAGAGAAAATAAGAAATTCACGTGATGAAAACAAAAGGAAGGGCGCCCATCGCAACGGCGGTCGAAGCGTATCGGGTAATCGATAGCTTTCGCAAACGCAGGGGGAGAAAGGAAAGTGCTAGGTATCAGGCGAGACATAACTTTGTGGTATGTGCATACGAAATGTTTTAATGTATCCCATACAACAGACCATCGACATGCATGGAGCATGGAGTTGAACCGGCCCGGCCGTGTATTTTGCAGCTGGAAAGGGAAGCTGCGTGCTGGACGAGCGGGGATTGTTTTAACGTCCGGTTGCTATGAATACAATAATGGTAATGACCAATTCTGTTTTTTTTTTTCCAAAACGAACGAAAATATATACTCAGATACAGATTGTAGAACACGATGATTGGCCGACAAACAGGCAAAAAAAAAGGTGACGCGAAACTGCAGATATGCAGGCAGATGCAGATGCAGCTGCAGGTTCGAAGGGATTATTCAAGAGTCCCTAATCGCGCAGAGCAATTTCGAGTCATCATGATGATATCGATGTGTGATTGGTGGTGGTGTGGAGAGAGAGAGACTCGGCGGCAGGCTGCAGCTGCAGGAAAGGCCAAACGGAGCCCAAAGCGGACATGTCTCGTTGCCGTGGCAATAGCACAACACGCGGCGTGGGGATCGCGCAGATCGCAGCGGGCCAACGACATTCCAGCCAGCGCTGAATAATGCTTAGCGGCCCCACATGCTCATCTTATTTTATTTGTTGACAGCCGGCCAAAAAGCAAAGCACAAACCCACAGCCCGGCAGCGGAGGCCCAGCCCGATCGGTGATATAATAACACTGCGAATGGCTTCACTGCTCCTGCTGCTGTTGCTTCCTGCTGCTGCTATTGCTGCTCTGCTTCCTGCTCCTGCTCCTGCTCCTGCTTCATGCTCCTGCTCTTCTCCTGCGTAGGGCGTGCCACTCTTCTCCACTTCTCTTCCTCCTCCACTCCCTCCTCTCCACTCTCCTGCATGTCTTCTTCTCCTTCTTGTTCCTGTCCTTATTCTTCTTCGTCTTCTTCTTCTATCTACGCGATATCTGTGTCCATGTCCGCTTCCGCTTAGTCGGCTTCTCCTTCTCCTTCTCCTGCTTCGGAAACATCTCAATTGACGTCTTTGTGTGCGCCGTTTATAACGGAAACGGACGCTGTCTCTTTTTTATTTTTATTTCCCTCGGAGCTTCATCTTATTTTTTTTTATAACCAGCAGCCAGCCTGCCCGTTGCAGTTCACGGGCCCGCTGCCTCTCGGACACAATTTATTTACTCCCATTTACGTTTAACAACCGGCTGCTGTTTGCAACCCTGAAAAACTCTCTCCATCGGCGTCGGATCGCTGCCTGTCGAGTCAATACATCGCGACGACGACAAATGAGCCATAAACCACAGCTCTGGTAAGTTGCTTCCTCTTCCTCGTCTTCTCATGGCTGCTGTTCCTCGTCATCACCATCTCCCTGGCATCGTCAATTGGACTGCGTCAAGATGGGTAACGCGGCTTCCGCCATGTTCCCGGCCAGACGACGCCGTAGACAACAACGACAGCAACTCCGCCAATGGAAACATCTCTCTGCTGACACGGTGCTTAATCACTACTCCTCTCTAGACGATACCCACGATATCATCACTAGCACAATGGCCTCTCCGCCGTCCCCGACTAAGCGGTCCTCCCGCTTGTTCGGCCGTCACCGACACTCACAGTCCGTCAATGAGGTCTCATTCAAGGCTGCTCCACCACAGCTCCCTCCCTTAAACTTCTCCTTTGTCAGCGGTGCGGCCAATGACAAGGCAGACCGTCAATTTGGCCCACCGCTACCAGCCAAGCCTTCCAACGCTGGCACCCCAAAACCGAAACACAGCAAGTCCCCAAGCCTCATAGAACTCTTCGTTAAGAAGAAGGATGCTCCAAAGAGGGAGTCCGGCTTCACAATCATCCCGGACAGCGACTGCAGCAGTGATAGCAGCGATGACGTTCGCCGGGCTAAGACCTCGGCCATCGTCGAATCGCGCGTCCTGCAGCCATCCGGCGGCCGACGACCGCAAACGATACTGATGTCTCCTTTTCCTTCAAAGATGGACGTGGATGATGATTCATCAATCATATTTGATCAAGAGAACGTTAGACCCTTGCCTCGCCCATCCCGCGCGAACATGAATAAAGCTCTGCCACCCATCCAAACCGATATTCCCGTTGATGTAGCCCGGGAAATATCACTCTACACTCCAAAACTTTACACTGCCTCCGGCCAGCGCAACTTTGGTGCCGGTGGAATGATGACGCCTGGACTACGAGCTCCCCAATCCAGGCCGAATAGTGTCTATGGCCAGACCGGCGAGCGGAAGACCAGCTGGGGCAGTATTATGTCCCTCAGCAGGCGAAACAGCGTGATGGACACCGGAGCGGAGTCTGTGAGCAGCCCTGAGCGTAACGAGAAACCACCAGGGTTGATGTCTCGCATGATGGGAGCCGGTGGCTCGAAGAGAGTACATCCTGCGGCATTGGACCAAATGCCACCGTCAACCAATTCCCTGAACCACGAATTTAACGACTTGCTGGTATGTGTTTACCTTTGTGTTTATGCATGCATGATATATTATCATCATGACTGTCATCTTCAATGCTAACAGATCGTGATGCCTTAGTCCAACTATGGCCTCCCGCATAACATCAAGAATGGAGCTTCAAGCATGGCTGCCCACGTCAAGGCAACGCTTCTCAAGTCGAGCAAAGTCATGTCGAATGCTCCACTTCCACCTCCAAGTCGCAATGGGTCGCCACCTGACCGAAACTCGATGATGATGCCACCCCCTCCGACGCCAAAATCCGCCGCGGCTCCACCGCGTGAGAAGAAGAAGCGACCACTGAGCGCCATCGGTGCTGCATTGTTCCGTGGGGGTGATAACGCTCGTCCCCGAGGCAAGACGCTCAGCACAGTTGGCATGCCCGCCAAGCAAAGCGAGGAGAAGGCACGACCAAGAACTACGGTGTCGGAGCAACCGTTCCGCGCTGCTAAGGCCACTGTGGCGGCAATGCCAATGACACCGATCAGTCCGGCGGCTCCGGCTAACACCGTCGTTGGGCCGCTTCATGCAAACAACCCAAGCGATTTCGTTGGATACCTTCGCGGAATCGACTATAGAGATGTCGATCTTGGGTGGCTTCGCCGTCTCAAGCGGATGCTTCGTAACGAGCGACTTGCCTGGGTTGAGTCCTTCTTTGAGCAGGAAGGGTTGGACCGTCTGGCTGACCTTATCAAGAACATTTACAACCTCGAATACCAGTAAGTTACAGTTCTGGACAATGCTATACGCCGTGAGTTGATACTAACGAGCCTGAGTAGTGATTTGCAAAGTGGCAACGTTTTAAAAGAAGTCTTTTTGTGCCTCAAGGCCGCGTACACGGCACCCATGGCGGACAGGCGCTTTGATGCAATGCACGAGGAGTTGTTCACGCTCATCTTGTCAATGACATTCGACGAAGAGCGCAAGAAGACTCCGTATGAGTATGAGACGCGAGAGGTCGCCGTTGGCCTCATCCTTACATACCTCTCGCAAGCCCCGCTCGATCAACAGGCAGCCCGCGCACGCTCCGTCATGAAGATCCTGGAGAACCCGCCGTTGACTAACGGTCAGCAGGGGCCTGCTTGGGTCGAAGCGATAAAGCAGCCGCGGCCGTTCACACGATGGAGCGGAGAGGTTGCACGCCTGACGTACGAGACTGGATGGGTGTGGTACCATCCGGGAAATAGAATTGCCCTCCGAGAGAACGTCGATGGGTCTGCACCGTTCAACATTGCACATTTCCCAACCCCGCGGGCCTTCATGGCGATTGATGGAGGCAGCGTGAACTCAATTGAGATGAACGTGGCCAATTATGCAGCGCTACACTTGGAAGTTATGAATGCGATCATTGCGTATCTGCCAACACAGGAGGAGCGAAACAATTTCCGTTTGGCGGTGCAAAGGTCCGGAATGGAGAAGAATATGGGCCAGGTTCTACGGTGCGCAGGCAAGGGCAAGCACTATGAACATCTTGCCAATATTCATTCCGCTCTCAGCGATTGGGTTACCGCAGCCAAGGTTGATGAGTGGGAGTCGTGGGAGCATGTTCGCACTGGACGGTTCCCACCTGAGAGAGGCGACAAGGTGAAAGCGATGAAGAAGATTGAGGCGATGTATGGCCCGCAGTATGAGCTCCCGGATATGGGATTGCAGGATACTGTGCAACAGCGCAAGCGAATGTCGATGCAAGTCGAACAGCAGGACGCGTTTCAGGTTAACGGCGAGGGAGGTGTTGTGCTAGAGTGGGACTTTTAGGTGAGAAAGTCGTGAATATACATGGTACGATTACGGCGAGAGAGACAGATTACTCTTCGGTGTCTATACATTGATTGATTCGCGTTTTAACTTTTTTTGTCGTCTTTTTTTCTTCTCATTTTTGGACTGGAGGAGCAGCCGACCAAACTACGATATTTTACCAGTGGGACCAGCGTTATACATGCTAGCGTCGTTCTACCAGCTACTGAGCTACCACTGACTTTTGCGACGGAACTTGTTTTACCGGCGGCTAGCTCTTCATTTTATAACTTTCTGAGGATTTTTTTTTGCAGACGGCGAGGAGGAGGAGGATTAATTTATGAGTTTCCTTTGTTCGGAAGAGAGAAGAAGGAAGGAAAGAAGGAAGGCAACGGATGGGGACGGGATGACAGATGTGCCTACGAGTGTTACGCCAGACTACGGACCCCTTTGCCATGAGCAGCGAGCGAGTATGGCGTGCGCTTATTCCGATTATTATATCACCAAGTGTGTGTGGATTATTATGCGTCTTTGCTTCGACTGATTGATTGATTGATTGATGCCTTTTGCACGTCTCTTTTTTTTCCCGTTTTGTCGCCTTTTTCCACGTTGTAGGCGTTCTGGGCTGGCATTTTTTTACTCTGTTCTCCTTGTTTCTTTCTGCTTGTGATGATAGGAATGCTTTTTGTGCAAATAATGAAATGAAGTCATGAACGAATGTTATTAGCATCCAGTGTAATCTGACGGCGGAATGCGAGAAACAATACGGCCGGTATTCTTGCAGATAACGTGACGCAGCGGGCGGCGGGCTGACTAAGTCGGGCGGCATTAGTCAGCGTGGAGGGCGGGGGCATTTGGTCAGCATTGCTAAGAGTGAGTGAGCGAGCGAGCGAGCGCTGGAGCTCAATCAACAGGGCCGGCCGCATATGCGAGGGAAGGTGTAGCCTCGGCCCAGACCGGCTGCGAACCCAGGGCCTGCATTTGCCATTGCCAATGTCATATAAGACTACCGCTCGCTCCCGCTGGAGAAGGTGGATGTGAAGTATATTATCCTCGGTCGGTGTCCGATTTCTTTTTCTCTCTATTTCCATTTTATATTACCTAGGCACTCGGAGGTTTATACAGCTATCTACAGATAGATACTTAGATATATATTTTATCAATCGCAACGCATCGCGGAGTGGACAGTTTTAATTTTTTTTTTGCCATTTCGCATCCGAAGTCGGCCAGGGTCCTACAATAGCGCTACGCCATTATCACATTTAAATTAATTTTTGATATACACTAAACCCCCAATCCAATCCAATCCATACGACGACGTCGCTAAACATGCCGGCAACGATGGCTGCACCGACAACAAACGGCGTCAACGGGAACAACAGCAGCAACGGTGTCAATGGCGTCAGCAACGGCCATGGGAATGGTGTTGCGGCGGCGAACGGGAACGGGAAGGAACATCGGTTCGATTCGATCGAGGACTCGATAGAGGCTTTTAGTACGTTTACCCCTAGCTTCTTAGCTGTTAGCGACAGGTGTCCGCACAGTTTATCTCTTTTTCCTTCTTCTTCCGTTTAATCCAGAGTTGCTGACAATAGCCCCGGTGGAAATGGTGAATAACTAGGAAGGGGAGAGTTCCTGGTTGTGCTGGACTCGACAGACCGGGAGAACGAGGGAGACTTGATCATTGCGGCGGAGGATGTGACGACGGAAAAGATGGCGTTTATGGTGCGGCATACCAGGTACGATTATTATTATTATTATCACCGCTTCATATTATACGCACTACATACACCCACCCACCCACCCAAACCATGAGCACCATCCATCTACGGCTTGATAGTTATCATTTGCCAAAATACAATGCTAACTTTCAGTCTCTGTGGAATTGCGAATCCAGCGGCTACGTCTGCGTGCCCATGACCCCCGACCGCACGAAACGGCTAAACCTCCCACAAATGGTACCGCAAAACGAAGACGCCCACCAGACCGCCTACACCATCACCGCGGACTACGCGCACGGCACCACGACGGGCATATCGGCACACGACAGGGCGCTAACCGCGCGGAAACTGGCCGATCCCACCGTTAAACCCGAGGATTTTCGGCGGCCCGGCCACGTGCTGCCGCTGAGGGCGCGGAGAGGCGCTGTTAGAGTCCGCAGGGGCCATACCGAGGCGGCCGTTGAGCTGTGTAGGTTGGCGGGAAAACAGGAGGTTGGTGCGATTTGTGAGATTGTGAAGGATGAGGATGGGTTGATGGCGAGGAGGGATGATTGTTTGGCGTTTGCGAGGAGGCATGGGATTAAAGTTTGTACGATTGAGGATTTGGTTGAGTATGTTGAGGAGAAGGAGGGGGCGTGGCGGGAGTAAAGAAAGAGTACTCTTATGTATACGACTTGATATGATTTTTGGTTGATTGGTATGGTATAATATGGTAGGGATGGATGGATGGATGAACGGACGGACGGACGGAGCGGTAGGGTCTTTTGTATCTCTTTTTTATGTTTTGGTTACCTTTGGTTTCTTAACCTTTTTTTTTTTTTTCGAGTGGTGTAATAGTATTTGGTACTTGTTATATTATATATATCTATAGATGGTAGTTCACGTATATACTTTTCATATATCCCATTCGAGGAGAGGTGCCAGCGAGTGTGTAGTTCGATATCTGTACAAGTCGTATGTCAGGTCAACGGATGATAATAATAATAATAATGTAGTATGTACAGTAAACTGCCCCTGAACGAACCAAAATATATATACACATGTGGATCCCTCAGCTCGTCCAGCATCCCCCCCGCAATCCTCTCTCCCCACGTTAGCTGTGCGGCTTCTGCGGACCCGCAATCTTGGGATACAGCCGTGCCATATGGTAATTGATCGTGCTCTTCTTCGTTTCCGCTTTTTTCTATAACATCAAAATGAACAAAAGCATTAGCACACTATTGCAATATTTTTTATCATATGGTTACGAGAATATACAGAAGGGTGGATGGATGAATGGACTTGGTGTGGGGAATGTGTGTGTATACGTACCGTCACATCCATGCACGTGCGCAATGCCTGCTCAAACGCCTCGCATCCCTTCGCCGTATGACCCTGCGATGCCCAGCAGCTCAGCACTGTAGCCATGACGATTGCGCAGGGCTGCGATTGTTGCTTCCGACTTGACCGAAGGCGGAACCGCGGCAGCGGGGGCAGCATAAAGTTGACCTTTTTGACGGGCATCTTTAAATTTTATGTGTTTTTTTTTTTTTCCTTTCCTTTCCTTTTATTTCCACTCTATTCCGTCCTCTTTCTAACTCTTCTTAAAAATCCTTCCTGCGCTTTTCTTGCTTGTACGTAAACGGTAGCGGGCTTTCGTTCGTCGTTGCGAAGTGCGTAGATGCTGGCGGGTAGGGACGTAGACAGGCTGGGCTATAAAGTGATCACCGGCGGCCCGGCGCGAGAGGCATCGTAGAGCGGTGCTGGTGGCTGTGATGCCGTGGGGCCAGGTAGACCAGTTGGGCTGTTGGGGATCAATTGGCCGTTGTGTCCCTCAATTGGTTGGTGGGGTCGAGCTTCTTACTTGCTGTCGGGATAGTTCAAAAGTCAACATGAAGAGCGAAGTTTTGTCGACGCCATAAAATTTTAGAGATATATATATCACGTGATACACCGCCACTCCAACCTTTTCGCGCATGCGCAGCGACACCAACTTGTGAGATGAGTCGATTGGCACAGATATTTTCGATTTGGTGACTTGGCGATAGATAAATTGTTCTATATATTTTAAATCTTCGGCCTGCATTTGAACGGTGTTCAATATGGGCTGTGGAACCAGCGGGTTGGTGGCTTGCGAGACTTCTGCCGGAATCCAACACTGTCAACACCGCACAGCTGCAAAAGAGTCACATCAGTGTGTATTCACACTTTAGATGCTATTTGGAAATGAAACTGCGGTTGCGAAACGTGCACTTGATTGATGTGGTAGAGACCCTAAGCTAAGCTAAGCCAAGAATCACTGCAGACTCGAAGACTAGAATTAATTACGGATTCTCTCTACGATACCTTGCACCTTCCCGCCTGATTCTTCCCGCCTAAAATATATATATATACACCAACCCGTCTTCTGAGATCGCTCTTTTCGATTCTATATATATGTAGCTCTACTATGCTGTTCGCAGCTGAGCTCCTTCTTCCTCTGCTGTGTATATTATGCTTTGTCACCGCGAACAGTAGCCCGTGGGACGGGGGCAACCAGCCCATTTTGCAAGCGTTGAATAAGGCACTGCAGATACATCCGCGAGAGCCACATGAAGTCGCTCGTAGGGACGTCAACACGGACGATGCGGACGGCGATGACACGCCATTCACTGATCTATTCGCAACCGATGTACCTATGAAGGCAGTGGAAGGCCAGAGTAAGTAGACATCTACGATGACATATATATTCAATACCATGTAACGCACACCTTAAAAACCTAATTAATACTGACGCCCGGAACACATACGCGTATTATTTTAAAATCTAGTCTCCGTCCACATATACGGCGATTTGTCAGACGATTCAGGTGGAAGATACTGCCTCTCCGACCTCAACCTCAACAGGACGAATCCCGGCGACTTTGTGACGCTGGAGGAATGCCAGGAGGCCGAGCCGAGATTTATATGGCGTACACAGGGCCACGGATACCGTCGGAATGATACGAGTTTTACATTCCAGGACTCCATTTACAGCGGGTGGGTCAAAAACACCGTCACGCAGCGGTGCATCTGGGCGTATCCGTACAAATTTGAAGAGCCTGGTGATCTAGGAGCGCAAGAGATTGGATTCGAGGTGCACGGATTTCTGGTCGTGAAGGACTGTGAGGAAGGTAGTCAGCCTGTGGAGGCACAGATGCGACTTGATCCGCTAGATCCGACAGATGATACGTGCGTACTCTCCAAATAGATATATCCAACTTTATCAGCCGTAATCGCTGGCACTAGCACTACTATTCACCTTATTCCTTATGATCGAGTGTAAGTGCTAACTTAAGATTACACGTACATATGTAGGAGCCAACTGACGCACATGTACCCTAAGGCTCCAATCGGCCTCGGCGCCACCGACTACCAGGTTGCCAACGCAGCCGATAATTGGAACCACGTTTACAAATGCCCCGAAGGCTCCGCACAAACCATCGTCGTCCCGAAAATTTTCAACCTCTCCTCCATCAACATCGACTACAGTCCCGCACTATGGGGCTGTCGTAGCATAACTCTGCCCGGTGCAGACATGGCTTTTGCTACCATGGACGGCGGTGCGCCGTTGCTACATTTTGTGGATTACCTCAGTCGGCTTGAAAAGGCGCAACCGTCGCCAACGCCGACTTCGTCGTCATCAATGACACCGACTCCGACCAGCCTGTGCGTTGGTAAGCGAGATTTGGAGCGAATGCACGCAGAGTACCAAAGGGTGAAGCGGGACACTGACACGACGTTTTGGGACACTTGCGATGTGCTTAGGCAGAGCGGCAATGTAGCTGCGGCTGTTTCAATGAATTGCGATGCTATGCCTGAGCGGCCGACGACACTGCCGCCCCCGACTGCGACTTGTTAAGGTTGAGCGATCTGTTTGGCTTTTTTTTCGTAACTCTAGCACATCATTTAATAATTACCAGGGACGTACCTGGTACTTTGCAGGTAGGGACACGTACGTACTGTAGACGGTAGTCAATTATATTGAACTCCAACTTAACTTTGTATTATGAGACGTTCGTGTTCCGTACTCCCGTATACCATGTTTCAGAGACCGAAATTAGCTTAAATGTTGGACATAATTTTTTTTTTCTGAACTTTGGTTTACGCGCAAAGGATGTGAATGTTAATTGATAAGACCAGCACGCGCACGACAGCTTTGCTTGTCACAACATCCAACAAAAGGTGTACCAAATTATCGTGTTGTATTTAAATAAGACGTCGAAATCCAACGCAGGCGCGCATGCGCATAACGTGTGCATATTTGGAGTCGACTCCGGTTCGCGAAACCAGCTGTGATTGATGTACCCCCACATTCTTGTAGACACTGTTGCGAGGATCAATGATATATATACTCTATTATGCCAATTTGATTTCAGCTCTAAAATTCCTAATCAAAGCCATCGCATGCGCACAGCTATAGCTAGCTGTACAACTTCATTCTTTCCTTCAAGCAAGTTTTGACGTTTCTATAATATCTTAACACTCTCTACACAGTAACGTAACAGCATAGGCGTACTCCGGTGGCTGCAATGCAACAGTGGACGCTTTCTATTCTTTTGTTAATTCTAGGCACTCTGCCAATCAGCTACGCCGTACTAGTTGATATAGAAAGACTCAAAAATTATATAGATACAAGTTATGGGGCGCTCGGAGCAGATGCAGAGCCCATCAATACTCATAATTACTTGTTGGACAACATTACGAGTAAGTTTACCACCAATCTGCTTATATTCATGTTGACACGCCAGAATAAATAAGCACGTATCTATTCATCTACACGCCAAGGAGCCTTAACTATCGTGCTAAGCTGCACTCAAGGCTACCATATCCGTTAATTCGATAGTTCTATAAATTTACTCTGGCTAACCACTTGAAAATATAACGGGTATCCGACCCATTATATTTGCTATATTGAAAAAGTCTCCTTTACCAAGGATAGCAAGAAATACTGCCTCCAGGAGATACGAACAACACTACCAAACGACACGGCTCCAGATGAGCTTGCCGTACTCGGTGAATGCAACGACAACGACGCTACACAACGCTGGACCGTGAGCGGGACAGAATTCGCAAGATACTATAACCACAGTCGCCCCATTCTGAACGATATAATCACAAATCCTCCCAAAACCAATAGGACCTGGTATACTGGCTACATCCAGAACAATGCGACCAAACGCTGCATCTACTATAAAGGGCAGGACAGCCACAGGAGTGCTGATAGCCTGAATTATATTGACTTTCCCCAACAGAGTACTGACAATGAACAGGCCGTGGGATGGGTTTTTCTCACGACGGACTGTAACGGAAAAGTTAATGCCACAACTATTGGGATTGACCCATACGATGAAAAGTATGTTAGGAGAGCCCGGCTGTCTATGATCGTTTACGCGATACGTGTGCATACATCGTCCAGCCTTGTATTTTTTATGATGGGTTCTTGTCATGCCGAGACTGGCTTACTAGATAAACCTCCCCACCCTCCCTGCCTCCTCTTAGGAACCTCTCACAATAGTTATAATATATCTCATCAAGCCTTTTTCTTCTTCTTTTTTTTCCTGTTAACAAATGATACCAGCAGAGAACCTGCGCTAACGTGATATTGGAATTGACAGCAATGAATACATATACCCAAAACAACTAGTATCACCTGAGTACGCGAAATCTGCATCTGACGATAGATATGGTAACGCAGCTACGAAAGGTGGCGGCTTCGACTGGGGCCCGTACAGGCCTTACGCATGCGATGTTAACTCGACCAAATCTCTGTTACTGCCTTGGACGACCAATATCACATACAACTCTTTGAATATTATTCCTGCGGTATTCGGCTGCGTTACACAACTTGATTTTGACAGCACAAATCATATTGCGCAAATGGTACCTTCCCCGCGCTATGATTGGGTCGAACGTGTGAGGGCGGAGTTTGATTGCCGCATTCAAGCGGGGGCCGCTAAGGGCAAGTATGAGCAAGCAGTAGTCGCCTATAATACGGTGCAGGTCGAATTGATTCACTGGCAGGAATGTCAGGAGATAGAAGCACTTGGGAACCGACAAGTTCAGAAACTAACGCTGGAGTTGTGTGAGGGTGTTGATACTTCAGCGCCACAGCCCGTGGTACCACCAGAGCCATCGGACGGGCCTTATGACTCTTGCAATGAGTACGAACCGCTCGGCTATTTCAAAGATTGGAATTTCCTATAAATTGAACGCCCGCTTGTACTTTGCAATATTTCGTTGCCATGAGCAGGGCGTACACTTATTGAGCAGTTTAGTCGAAAACCTTGCACTGCGTGAAGGTCCGGCAGGTCTTACATAGAGGATTCGTACCATTGGAGGACATAGGCTGGGCCTATTTCCGTATCTGTTATATAACCAATAGCTCCAAATTTATAGACTAGATTCTTTACATAATTTACCTAGCTAGGCAACCCACCAAACTGAGAAACTGTGCCGTAATGTCGACGAGCCACTTTTTTTTCCAACACCAACTGTCATGTCGCATAACCCTACCCCGTTTCATGATAGATATGTAGCCGCTCAGGGTCCGCGAACTAGCCAGATCATAATTGAGGGATTTGCAGTTGATCCGATACTTTCCTGGCTCAGAGTAAGACCCAATTATGGGACCCTCTTTCGCGCCGACACGCAATCGTATAGACTCGCTGAGTTCCCGTTCATAGCGTCCATGTATTAATATATTCAAGAACTACCCACGAACGTGGTGCTCCGGTTCGGTTGATGTAAACTATCTTTCGCCTCATCCACACAGATATTTGCGATGTCCTGTTATCAAATGCTAGCTATCGCGATGCTGATTACAAAGCCCTCCATATTCCTGCTACTTCTTAGCGCACTATCAAGTGTCTACGGGCGTGTAGATATCCACAGGCTCAAGACAATCTATGACAATAGCACTGCTATCTCAAAAGAAGACACTGATCTTATCAACCGTCACTACTTCATCACCTCTACAAGAAGTAAGTCAACCTTTTCTGTGGGTCCGACAAGAATACACATACGACTCCACGAACATACATGATAGCACTTGAAAATCTCGTCGAAATATATAGAGGCGATAGCATGCACTAGCTAACTTTTGAGCTCAATTTCGATGACATACGTCATGGAACGATTTAGTTTCTGTGACTGTAAATGATGTCAAGTACTGTCTAACGGACTTGCGGAAAGCCACTACATCTGGGAACTGGGAGGATCCAGATGAACCCGCCTCTCTCGTTCCATGCGCAAGTTGTTGCGATGAATTATTGAAACAATGCGATCCCAAGGGGCCTGTGTTTTGCTCGCAGCAAAGGTGGCGGATGGACGGATATATATACGCAAGGTACTCGAACTCGAGTTACAATGCAACCCTTCAGGGTGATGTCGCCAGCATACCCAAAAGGGAGAGAGTTTGGTTTGTTACAAATTCCATTATAAACCCGCAATCGCTACGCTGCCTTTATGCAAGGACATTCACTCCCGATGAACCTGAGGCCCTCGGAACCGCGGCCCAGTATAACACGGTTGACAAGTACTTCCCTCTTGGCGGCCTCTACCTATCACCTTGCGATCTCAACCTAAAGGACCATCATCTGGCGGTTAATACGACGTGGGAAATTGATCCCTACGATAATGAGTACGTTGTTGAATGGGGCTTAAATTTTTTTTTCTTGACCCATCCACGATATAAAATTTTCAAAAATGTACTGATATCGTGATGCTTTGCTGTCATTGCTCCTTAGTCACGAATACATCTTCCCGGCGGTCGCCGGAGGGCTTTCGCAAACAGACTCAGACTCAGCAGCTCCAAGTAATGACACTGGGAACGATGACTCGCAACCTGTAGATACGGACGCCAACCAGTTTCGAGCTAGACGTCCTGAGGTCGAGGTAAGGCGGCCGACATTGACTGTTACCTACGAGTGCCCCGCTGGCACGAATAAAACACTCCTAATGCCCCCGCCAGCTAACGCCACGACTGTAAATGGCGAGTTTCCCCTGGCATTTTGGGGCTGTATCCCTTGGAGCTTTGACAATACAGGGGTAAAATATGGTGCGGAGATGCAAGATTCACCGACTCATACCTGGCTCAAATACTTACAAGAGCAAGTTTCATGCACGGCCGAAACAATCAAGAACAGGACTGAAAACGCTGTAGCCTATGCACACGAACATTATATGGATTGCAAACAGGATCCTCCCCCGGATGGCGTTGATTGCAGTAATGACTATAGTATAAATTATTGGAACCTACATCCTGCTTATACGGAGTGTTTTCGAGTTTATCTTGGCTATTTCCCATCCACGGCAAAGGCCTCTGGTGTATGGACTGGTCTAAACCGAGAGATTATAGATCATAGTCTACCTTAACATAGACAGCCCGATGGTCTGCTGTGGCGAGGCCGCGAGGTAAACACTGTATCTGTATTTAGTCGTTAACATCGTATCCAGCTGCATGTAATTAAAGGCTAAAATGAAATTGATTCGGTACTCATACTCTGTGATATCAAGCAACTGTGGGGATAGCTTGGGGGCATTTACGTTCGCGTGCAGCGCCAACTGCGTGAATATACAAATATAGAGGACCTCTCAGCGACCCAAAATCATGTATGAGTTGACCCAACTTAAGAGAGGCGCTTTGGAAGTCTTCTATGGCATGCGAGATGGGCGTCAGTAGCTTTTGAATTGTGACATTGGATTGATCAGTGCTATAGCAGTGTTACCACGGTGTTGTGCATAAGGTCAATCGCCAACAATATTGTAGATCCAGTAGCGCTAGGAGATCCGGAGAATATAAGATTGCGCAAGTTGGGCATGTAGGATGCCATGGTGTTGTGTTTTTTGCTTTCTTTTGAAATTTATAAGACCCTGTGTGCCACAGCCAATTCTGCTTACAACTTGCAACCCAAATATATTAACATACCTTTCAACTGGCGGCGCAGTAACAACCTGTGGTTTCGAAGACTGCACTCAGTAATTAGATCCTAGAATAGAGCCCGCACTTTCGTGTTTCATTTTTAGCATCAGCTATGGTGAAGCTCATTATTCAAAAATTCGAAAGTCAACTCGAGATTGTAAAGTCTGAATTCTAGGCCTATAAATTCAGCTGAAGAAACAGCCATACCGGGAACCGGTTCTTGTTCCTTTGGTTTATAATTTATAACAAACCATAATTGAGTCCGATCCGTTCTCTTATTCCCAAGATTATAGCCAAGACGTCATTAGCCACAACAAACAACTTGGTCGGGCACCAAGGTTATCCGGACCATCGCTATGCTACTAGAGATTTTCTCCGTGTTTTTCTTGATCTTTGGTTCACTCACCAGTGTATATGGGAGTGTCGATATTACCAAGCTTAAAACTGTTGTAACTTTTGATGACGAGGACAGAGACCCTATTTGGAAGCACAATTTCAATTTACAGAATGTAAAGAGTGAGTTCCGTATACAACTATTATTCCAAGTCAAGTCTGGTCATGTTCATTCATCTATATATGGGAATGCTTCCCAACAGCGAAATATATTTACGCTATAGCAACTAACGATCTATACCATACAGTATTCTACACTCAAAATGGCACCAAATACTGCCTAGCAGAAAGAGTTGACAGTCCGCTACCAAAATTTCAAAATAAAACACAACCAGATCAACTTGCCGTCGTTAGTGAATGCAAAGAAGACGAGAGAAAGCAACTATGGAACGTCAATGGGACCGCAATCGCGAGGTATTCTAATGAAAGCTATAATGCAGCCGTTCGAGGCAACATCACAGCAGCGCCAAAAAACGAAAGGACGTGGTATGTCGTCAATTTCGTCCGAAGTGTAACCTCTAGTCGCTGCATCTACTCTAGACTTTGGGACGCATCGAGAGCCACCCATGGGGCCCAGGAGGTTCAATTTCTCTCATATCCATCCTCGGAGGATTTGACCCAGCCAACCAACCAGACGAGCATTGTGATTAGTGGAGGAATCGCTTTCGGTGCGATCTATCTTGCAGGATGTGATTCAAACTTTGAACCGCGAAGGACTGATTTTGAAATCGACCCCTATGATGACCGGTAAGTTCTGCCACGCTGCTTATTAGCACACAAGCCTGCCGCCAAATATCTATGCGAAGAGATATCCTCGCAGAGTGTCCTACTGTTTTTCATCTCATAAATTTAACGGCTAAAGAAGTATGGCAAAATGACCCACGAAAATTCAACACGTTCAGTGGGTCGGGCTGCGCCTTTAATAATACTTCCACGAAGCATGGGGCATTTATATATCAGGACAATTAGATACAGACTCTAGAATATGTTTCAAAGTTCATAGAGCAGACAATAATGCCTGAGACTCATCTTAGCGTAACTAGCCCCGAAAGAAAACACCCTAACATAACTAACTTCACACGCACCCATAGCGACGAATACCTCTTTGCGCCAACTGCGAAATCGGTTTTTTTCAATGCAGGCCAGAATATCTCCTCTCTATCACCCGCTTTGTCAGCGTTGTATTCTAGCAACAGCGGAAACGCAACATTACTAGTACCTGCACTCAATGTCACGGCGGGATCTTTTAGCGGCATTCCTGCACTCTTCGGCTATTATCCTTTGGTTTTCAACGATACAAACCACGGTGTACAAATGGAGCCGTCCCCCCGCCGTACCTGGGTCGAAAGAGTACGAGAGGAGGTTAGCTGCCGTGCCAGGCATGCGAACAACACTAGAGGAGTTGGGTCTTGCAATATGTATGAGCCGCTGGATTTCTTTCCAAAGTAGAATGTTATATCTATAGTGCTAGGGCACGGTGCACGCGTGGGCCTTACTGAAGCCTTGTTATTGGTTATTTCTAAAGTGTATTGCTAAAATAGTGCGACTCTATTATGCTAGAATTTATAATATTAATTATCGACGTCCAAGCTTGTTAGTGGACTTTTGGCGGAAAATTCTCTGCTGCTCAACTAATGCTTTTATACCCCCCTGTTGCTCTCTACGAAGCTTGAGCCTGCCAGATCGCTTTGTCTGTAGTGTTAGGTATGAAGCTGTGTGCCATGACGTTGAAATGTGCTGTTGGTTGGCTCTTAGTAGTGATAGTCGAGCCTATGGAACTAGAAAATAGAACAAATAGCTGCTGCGGCCAACAAGCACATCTTCGTATAATTTTACACATCATTAATGGGGATTACTTAGATAATTAGGCGCAGGCTTTTTGGGAGCATAGCTCTGTTAAATTAACTCGTTTGTACAAGCTTTACCGAGTTTTGGTATCAACGCGCTGACTCGCCAAGGTATTTCAACCTGTGAATTTCACGGATTGTAATACTTTTTTATATCTGTTCTGGCACACCACAAGCCGCAGGTTTTTTTTTTAAAAAAAAAATAAAAAAATAAAAAAATAAAAAAATAAATTTCAGCCACTAATCTTGACTTGAGTTTTGCATCGCGTCAGCTAGACATTTGAAATTGAGTTCTACGCTAGTATCCTAAAATTCTATTCTTTTTGATTCGTATCCGCGAGCTACCTTGCTAGAAATAAGTATTATAAGAAACCCTTGACACTAACGGTAATGCAAGAAAATTGCCCAAATGCCCTAACAAAAGGTGACGGAGAGACACTGTGGGTACCCAGCATTCTTTTTTTAAATCTCTCTCGTGTATTCCTGAAACCTCCAAGGGAACGGAGAAAACACCGATTTTCAAGCTCTAGAAAAAAGAAAATTCAAAAATACGTAAAACAAAGCTTATATAACTACACCAATTCAGATCCTCCCCTGCCCCACGTATCCCTTTAATCGTGAAAATACAAACAACAGCAATGTCCACTAGCGCTATACCTTATGGCTTCCACATCCCCGGCAAGTCCTCATATCCCAAAATCCTATTTTCGGGTGCCACTTCCTTCCACCTTTGTGGATTTGTCACAAACTCGCTCTGGAACTGCTTCTTCCGCCGTGCTGTTGCCCGCTTCTCGGCCTCCATCGTCTTGGCCCTTTGCTCTCCACTCAGGATCATCGCATCCGTCGAATTCGGCGTGAAGAACAACTTATAGGAGTTCACGCAAATCTTCAGTTCCAACCCTTCTTGAACTATCGGTTTCTTGTAGCTATATACGCCACCGAGCTCACAATCGCGCGACGAGAACAAATCTATGACATCCTGCGTCGGGAGGTTTCTAACAAGGAAAGGCGGCCGCTGCGGAGCGGGAACACCTTCTGTGGGCTGCGACATAATAAATGCATCCACGTAGTACGACCATTTCTCATCCCGGGTCAGCTTGGCGGTATGAGTCGGGTCAACACGGAACAACAACTGTATAGCTATGTCTTTCGAGTCGGTGTTCTATAGAAGGATGTGAATTAACTTCTGGCCTTTCTGGGTACAATACAAAAGCAAAGCATAGATAAACTTACCCATTCAATCCTATAGGTCGGCTCCTCTCTACCAATATAAGCCTCTACTTCCCTCCGGTATGACATCTGAAGTTGGAAATTAGTCTTGTCGGTGGCCCGGTCTTTCGCAAACAAGTTGAATATCTCGCCGCAGTTGTCTCGGTTTTCACTGCCAAATGTCTGAATCATCTTGTTTAGCGTAGCTATGTGCTTGTCGATGGTGTAAAGCTGCCATCCCTTCTGTATATAAACAGACCGCATTCCGTCTTCAAATACGCTAGACTCGATGCTACCCAGTATGAGCCGCTCGCAATGCTCAAGGACTTGTGGATAGTATACAGACTTGTCGGATACCGCGAAGAAATCGTCGTACATCTGAGGAATTAAGCCGAGTTTGCGAGCGGTCGTGTTGTTCTTTCGGCGGACCAATGTAGCCTTCGCTTCTTCCTCGCAATTCTTTACATCTAACAAACGTTGATAAACAACTTGAAGGAGCCTGATGAAGCAGTAGATAGTGCTGTTGGCAAACAAGTTGTAGGCGGTGCGTTCCTTAAGCTCTGATACAACGATGTCACGAGCATCTGTTCCTGCCGTAGAACCTGGCAATTCGGCTCCATTTGATTGACGGGAGCCCGTTGGATTTATCCATGTGGTGGGTAAATTGGGTGGAGCAGGTTCCACGTCCATAGGGTCGCCATCAGTGTGGTCATCGTCGTTTGACGGCTCCGGAGTTGTTCCATTACTACCGGCGCCTTCTACCTTGTGCGACTTTCCTGCCTTTACACGCCTCAATACATCCTGTCGCAAGTTCTGCTCTTGTTTCTTCCGGTTCCGTCCGGAACTAGCTTCGACATTGTCTGTGTCCATGTCTTCATCGGGTGATTTCCGTGACACATTACCCATTGCACTTTCCGCGTCCTCCTTGCGTATCCCAAAGAATTTTGGAATGAAATCTTGGATAAATGTAGCAATTTTTACACGATCAGAATGTGAATACGCGCCATCCTTATCAAGTTGCGTAGCGAGTAGACGGCAAACATCCAGCAGGACGCTAAGATCGGGAAAGCTAAACTTGAGATGGTAAGGCTTATCGGTTGCACTGGAGTCGGCGGATTTATATAATGCATCAATCTCGCTGATGAAGTGGCGGTTCGTCGTCGTCCGTTTATCGTTTTGTTTAAAGGTGTTACCTTGGTGATCCAGACTTTTGTAGAAGATTTTACCTGTTTGCTCTCTCCATACTTTGTTCCACTCCCTCTGTATATATTATTAGCGAATGCTAGACTCATCGTGCAGGTTTGGACCACTGAGCATACCTGAGCAAACCGCCATTCTTCATCCTTCATTTTGAGACGCCTCAGGATTATAGGGACAGCGCTTGCGGGCCGCTCATGAAGAAGCTTGATAACCTCAAGACCGTCGTCCCTATAGACCTTCTTGATAGCCCTCTGATAGATCGTTCTGCTTTGACCACCAAGTCCCGGGCTCAGCCTGAAGTTTGCCTGTTCGTCTGGATTCATGCTGGCAATCCTTTGGGCAATGGGTTCGAGAAGCTGAATTGTGCGGGAGTTGCACTCTATGTGGAAATCATAATCGTGTCTCTCTTCTTCGACGCGATGGAGCATTTCCTCATATTGGTTCTTCTTATGCCCAACGAATCCACTATCCTCGCTTGCCCAAGTGGGATGTGATGCCCATTCATCATTCAAAACCTCCCTGCACATTTCATCCCTGCCGCTGCATGGCTTGTTGGCTTCCTAAAGAGCTATTAGGGAAAAAAAGACATAAACGAAGGCATGGAATGCATAGGAATACTTACCAGCTTGGGCAAAAGGCGATAACTAGGGCCTAATGCTCGACAAACATTCAATCTGACTTTTTGGCTCTTCTTGAGGGCGTTCTGAACGCTGTCTTCTGTCTTCTCAGCGATTCCAAGGAAACGCTTGATCCAGTTAAACAGCTCAGGATTCGTTCCAAGAAAGCTTTCGAGTGTTGACACAAGGAGCGATTTGTCCATAAGGTCTTGACTGAAGAGATTCAATAGTTTCAGGAACTCATTATATGTTTGCTTATTGCCAATATATTTCCGAACTCTATCGAAGAAAGCAATCTCCTCGCTTGTAGCACCAACTGGATCTGTCGGAATGAGTGGCGAAGGGTTGGCTGGGATCAACGTCGGGGAAACAGGTGCATCAGGTACTGCTTTGTGCATTATCTTCGGCCGCTATAGGACGGAAAGGTCAGAGATTTTGCTCTAGAGTATTTCTCCAGCTCTTCGGACATAGTAAGGGAAATTTACCTTGTTCGCAGCAGGGCCACGAGCTCCAGATGCAGGATTCAAATCATTCAGGGGATTATTTTGAAGAGGAGCAATCCCAGAGTCTCGGGAACTGGAGAGCACGGGTTGGGCAGTCCTCTTCCGTTTTCCAGTGTCTTTGGGAGCCGTCAGAGGTGGAGCAAAATGGCCTTGCGGAGGTGGGCCTCTTGGTGCAGAACCTGGTCCACCCATTCCATTCTAATACATTATTTTACGTCAGCCAAATTTTCAACCTATTTCATAAAGAGAACAATACTTACAACATCTCGGATGTGCTCCTCTGGTTTTTGACGAGCTTGAGCGGCGCTCTCCGGCAAAAACTGTTTAAAATCCTCGAGAAGATCTGGCGCAGCATTGAAGAGCTGTGTTACTTGGCTATAGACCTCTTGAATGGGCTTAGATTCTCTCTGATACGTCTGTAGGATTTCCAAGAAGTTTTTGTAGATTTCGGGTTGTGAAGAAAAACGTGTCTAAATGAAAAAAAAACCCAATGTTAATAAAATTCTATATATTTAGCAGGGGTAAAATAGCCATGTACCTTGATTTTGTTGACATAGCTTATGGCATGATTGAATTCAACAGGGCCGCGCTTGGTATCAGCGCCTGGTGTTAGAGGGCCATTTGGGACTGGGTGTACCATGGCACCAACAGGCGGTGCTTGCCTCATTTGGCCTTGGGGGATAGGTCCATTTCCATTTGCTGCAGCCGCTGCATTCTGTAGTTGGCTGACTGTATCCGTATTTGAAGGTTGCCCTAAGGCAGGCTGCAGTGGTTGTGGCTGCTGCAAGTGAACTGGTTGATTCGGACCTTGGTGGCCTGGGCGGCCTTGCACTTGTGCAGCCCTAAGCTGTTCACGTGAAGGTTGTTCTTGAGGACCAGGCGCCTCTGGGCCTTCAAATCGGAATCGCGCCGGCTCACCCCAGGCATCCTGTGCCCTCCAGTTTCCATTTCCTTGCCCTGCAGGAGGCATCCCGACTTGCGACAGATGATGTGGAGGTATGCCTGAAGTTGCCGTTGTAGTTCCCTGAGGGGTTGTGACACGGATGGAATGTGGGTCAGAAGGGTCACTAGAACATTCGATCCGGTAGCCTGGAGGTAGGAATGTATTGAACCCTTGGATGAGATTCGGATGGCCTGCGAAAAGTGTCGAAACACGTTCAATTACGCCCGGTGTATCGATTCTAAAGTCGTGTAAACAACGTCAGCGCTAAAGACTTCTTTGGAGAGTGTAACTACGGATAGAGTGACGCACGCTTGACTCTTAAAATCTTTCATGATGTCCAGGAACCGGTTGTAAACATCAGGATGTTCAGCAAACTGAACCTTAACCTGATCGAGATATGATAGAGCATCTTTGACGTTCAAAGGTCTATACGATGCAGGCATTGCGGAAGGGACACCCATTTGGACATTGACTAAACCAGGTGCAGGTGCGTTTACAAGGCTGGCAACAGCGTCCTGGTGAGATTGTGGTGGTGGAGGGCCGTTCTGCGGTTGCATTTGTACCAAGCTCTGAAGTGGATGAGGAGGGATCCCTGGAAGGGCCTGTGAGGCGTTTGGAGGCATTCCTCCTAGTCTCTCCTGTGGCGGGGGCTGCTGCATTTGGCCCGGTGGATTAGAAGCTGAAAACATGTGACTCGGGGCAGGTTGCTGCTGTTGGCCGATGCTTACTGGCGGGCTCGCGAGCTGCGGAATCTGACCGTGGGGCGGCCTCGTCTCGTGCTGGGGGCGCTCCAGCATGTGTGCGTGCGGTGGGCCTTGTTGATTCAATGGGGGCGGGTTTCCCTGCAGAGAAGGCAGAGGATAAGGAGGTTGTCCAGATGCAAGTCCAGGTAGATGCGGTAACGGCCCTTGCGCCTGAGTCGGTGGGCCGGACTGGGAGGTGGGTGGTGGGGGTCCCTGAGGATAAAAGCTCCCTAAAAAGCACGAAGAGTCAGCGGCACTCAGCTGTTGTGAGAAACAACCCTCGAAATGATTATGCGCCTCTGAGAGTCCGACTTGGGAGGGAGGACTGTAGGGGTATACGAAGATAGGCTTGAGGACGTGGGGAAACAAAATTGTCGCATGATGGACTGTCATGGATGACGGGGTGGCGTACCTTGGTTGTTGGGCGGCCTGCAAATTGAAAGTCAAACGATTAGCCGAGAGAATTCGTAGGAGAAGGTAACGGGCCCAAGAGGAGGACGGTCAACTTACTGATAGCGATGCATGCCTCCAGGGGATTGTCTACCAGGTTGTGAGGGTGGAAGGTGTGCACTGGTGGGAGGTTGGTCCCGTTGGTCGGCCGGGTGCCATCCTTCTTTCCCTGACGACATGGTAACAGGGAAAAATCCGTGCTGTCGAAACGAGAGATCCGGCGAGGAGTGCTACGTCCTCTAGCTGTATGGGGTAATGGAGTGTGAGGAGGTGTATACCGAAAGCCGGGGAGAGTAAAAGAGGGGAGTGGAGTGTTTGAAGGATAAAAGATTGTATTGTCGGCGCGTGTCGCGAGGAGCCGTTCCCAGACGACACCGAAAAGAAAAAGCGAGAGATCAAGACCGGGAGTAAGAATAGAAGCGGGACCTGGCAAAAGTCATCGTCTCGCCATAGAACAAGCAACTGCGAGGCCGGAGACCTGACCGGACGGCGAGAGTATCGGTAGGTGACGGCGGTGATGGTACGATATGGTGATGAGGGTGGAGAGGAAAGAAGGAGAAGAAGAAAGGCTTTCGGAACGGTGGAGCGGCGGCGGACCTCTCCCAGGGCGTAATTTTGCGTGCAGCGGCCGCCAAAACTTGCCGAGAAGGGAAACTCGTGATGCACTATTCCGCTTTGGGTGTGCCGCGGCATTTCCCGCGACTTATCGCTCTTATCGCGAAAAAGAGTCTGTCGTTTGCATAGAGAATGGCACGAAACTTCGTTGGCTATGATGCTAGTGAAATATAACAGGAGGATACAAGAAAGAAAAAAAAAAAGCTACAAGCTCGAGTGAAGCGAAAGCATGAACTGAACAGACACGACTGTGAAATCCGATAATAAACTCCTTGAGACGCCTGAAAATGGGGGGAATATGTTGTTCTTTTAACAAGTCTTTCACTTTGGCTGTTCTCTATTATATCCCTAATCTCTTCCTTCTACCGTTCTCGTTCTGCGGGAGGCGTTTGATGCTCCATCTCGCCGCCGAGGGGCAATTCCCTCTTGCACAGCTTTCCTCGAACTACTGATCGTTATTTTCCACCACACCGCAAAATACGAACGCCTGTAGCATCTTGACGTGGCAGCTTCCGGTCGCGGGCGTGTATATTGATACGCTTGTTTCCATGAAGGTATCGGGGAGAGATGGTTTAGTTTGCGGCTGGCTGGCCATAATTCTTCGGGCGTCTGCGTCCACGATGTAGAGTCAGCAATCTTCCTCCCATGCCCTTCCCCTCCATCCTCAAAGAAACACTCACTTGAACAGAAGGATATGTGGTTCTGGTGCATGGACTTCGTAATGCTCCCATCCGAGGGACTGATATGACGCAGCAGGTTAGCCGTCTGCCCGGATGCTCTCGTTTTTACGCTAATTTTGACCAGCATACCTGCGTAATCCCCAGCCCACGCCACTCCTCCTCCATGAGAATCTTCAGGAGCCCGGTGGTCGAATCTTTGAGATCATTGGGGATATAGTCTAGCATGGCTTTCGGGAGCATAACGTGGCTATATATATAGCGTTTAGCAGGCGCTCAATCACGACAAGGAATGTCTCGGCGCAGCGTACCGATACTCATATTTGCTGTCCGAATAGCTGTTCGATGCTGTTAGCTAATTCCAGTCCTGGGGTAGACAGATATTAGAAGTTACGCGTACCGAGCAGAGTAGTTGATTTCCGGAATGAACTCTTCAAGTCTGTCGCGTTCGATTGCAGTCAGAGTTCTTGGTCTTTGGGCGGATCGACCTTGAGAACGAGACATTATAGCTGCAAGGGGAAGAAGGTGGGCTGTCTATTAGGTTGAGAAGCTGTAGGAGAACGTTGTCAGGAGTCGAACATAAGCTTTTTGCTAGGGTCACGGAGCTAGCGATAGTAGGGAAAGAATACTGACAGATGACGGGCCGGAGCTTGAGGGGGAGAGATGGAGAGAAAGGGTGTGCAGCCAGATTGGCAAGATGCCGGGGAGGCTGATTATATGAGGCCCTCAAAGGGCTATCCGGCTCCTTCTTCCTTTTGTTTCCTTCCTTCCTTCCTTTCCTTCTTGCTCGCTTTCTTTTCTGAGCTTGGCGGGGCAGAGCGATATTATTGGCTGGCTGGCAGAGGAGAGCGAGCAGAGCAGAGGGCAGATATCGCGAACAAAGCTTGAGGTGAGGCAGAGTTTTGGTGGTGAAAGAGCGGCCGGCCGGTCTTGGCTCCCAAACCACATTCAGACGAACGGAGAGACGTACGCTGGTAAAACAAACAACACTTTGCCTCGACGCATAACAGAACATCGTATCACCGTCGCCAGAGTTAACAATGGCATCATCTAATTATATCCATTCGTACATACATCCATACATACTTGAGCTCTCGTCGTATCATTACAGATATGCTTTCTCGAGTGGCTGGCCGACGCCCGGTCCCCATTCTGTGTGCTCGCCGGGATGATTATGCCGCCTCCCTCCTCGAGTTCTCCATCTCCTCCACACGCACACACACACACACACACAATCTCTCTCCTACCATAGAGCCTATTTCGCTTCGCACAGGATGGAGACATGGCCCGAGCGAGCTGGTGTTTTGTCGCGAGGGCAGTTGGGGTTGGCGCTGGGTTGGATTAAGGTACCTTGCATGAAAAGAGACAGCCGAGAGCAGCTGGCCGGCCCTTTTTTTTTTCTGTTCTGTTCGTCGCCTCAACCGCCCGCTTTGCTGGGAAAGCCACCTTGGAAACAAAGAGGGAAAAACTCTATATAATATAAAAATAAAAAAAATTAAATACCCAAAATTACCAGAAAGAAAGAAAGAAAAGAACCAAGCCCGTAGATGCTAGATGGCTTCCCCTAAGCAAGAACCGCCATTTACAGGAGAATAAGATATACACGTAAACTCATCATCTCGAGAAGGCCAGGCTGAAAAGGTTGTCTCGTCCGTTCGCCAGTCGGTCCGGTTCGCAAGTCGTATTTTATATTTTGGTGTCGCCCGTCCCCTTCTCACCCCCAATTTCCCGCGTATCATCTCAGCCATCGACAACCGGCCGGTCGCGCGCTTTCACACCCCGTCTCCCACCCCCACCAAACAGCCGTCGACTCTCAACCCCCATCCTCCCCATCCTCCAACGACAAGCCCGTCGCCCATTTGTCCACCAGCAAGCGCCAGCGCTCGGCAACAGCTCCGAACCGGTCGCGTCAACCCCAGAAATTATCCCTGACAGGATCGCGGTTCGGAGGATAACTACACCACCACCCACCGGTACCACGTCCCACCTTTCATCGACCCATCCCGATTCTCGCCATCACCCGTCGTTTTCAACTCGCCCGATACATCGACAAGTCTTGTTTTCTCGGTTTGACCGTTGTTGGTTGCGAAAGCGGTAGCCGAAGATGGGAAGGCCCAAACGTAAGGAGCAGTCCGGCTCTCCAGTCAAAGACAGCGACTCGTCCAAAAGACGCCGTCAAACATCGACTGTAAGCTTGGCCCTCCGCTGTCCGTTCCCGATCAATCGTTCGCGAAAAACTAACCCGGTTCTCCTTCCGTCAAAGCCTGTCTCGCTCGAGTTCAGCGATAGTCAGTCGATTGCCGAGTTTGGCAGAACCGCCCTCAAGCACATAAATGAGGCGAAGGACTCGAGAAGGTGGGTTTGCTCCTGTTCTTTTTCTATCAGTAGTCGGAGAAGTTGCAGATGAATGGAGAAATCCACCGCCAGCTCTTTCGGAAAGGTTGAAGTGGTCCTGTCAGACAGAAAGAAAGACCACGTTCGAAATGGCATCAGCGCTTCCGGATGCTAACATGCTATGCTAAACCAACAGGGGACAATTGATTGCCGCAGATTTCCAGACAGTTCCAACCAAGGTACGCAATTTCAAGATAGCTACACCTTGAGCTCTCTCCTGCATGCTGCCCACCGGGCCAACATGCAGCTTCCCGATCCCGATCCTTTCTATCGAGTCCAATCGCTGATAAACCCTTGCTTTGCGTTGCGGCTCCAGGATGAACTTCCCGGATATCACCAAATCATAAAAACCCCCGTCGCTCTTGATACTATTGAGGTGGGTAGATACAAGCCCCCTCTGTGACACCCTTTGCTAGAATACATGTTTCTAACCTAGTTGTGTTGGTGTCCATCGTGCGCTGGAATTTAGTCCAAGCTTGAGTCGTACGCATCCGTGGATGAGATGCTTGATGACTTCAAACTCATGGAGGCCAATGCTCACACCTTCAACAAGTCAAACTCCCTGATCGCCCAGTATTCGACCAGGATCAGAACCATGGCTGAAGAATTCATTGCTACCCGCACCGAAAAACTCGAAGCTAGCGCCAATGGCGTTATAAAAAATGACGATGACCGATCGCAAGCCAGATACGATGAAATCCGAGATGCAATGCTTGGGGTCTTAGACTACGCGTTGAACACTCTCAAAGACTCAGGGTAAGGCTTAGGGCCTAATAGGTTATGTTACCACCATCTTGCTACAGTTGCTAATGCGATATCCCGACAGTGGCGAGCACTTTGCTGGTGACCTATTCCGTACGATGGTTTCCAAAAAGAAATACCCTGACTATTATCGAGTGATAAAGAGGCCTATTGCCTTGGCGGTCATCGAGAAAAAACTCAAATCGAAGGAATGGCCCTTGGAGTCGATTGTTGATAATTTCGAGGAAGATCTCTGGCTCATGTTGAACAACGCTGCTGAGTACAATGAGCCAGAAAGTGAAGTCACCAAAGATGCAAAAATACTTGAGGTACATTGGCTTACCTAGCTCTTGGACATTTCTGCCCTTTAAATTTCAAGACCTCGAAGCTAACGTGGTGGCCAGAAATTCTTCAAAACACGTCTGCCAGAAGAACGAAAGAAATTAGGGCTCCCACCAAGAACCTTACCTCCTGAAGATCGCGATATCCAGAAAGACATAAAGTCAGAAGATGTCATCATGTCCAATGGGATAGAATCCACACCTCGGCTTCTCCTCAAAATGAATGGCCAGAAAAAAGCAGAAAGTCCCGCCTCTGTCCCTGATGGCTCGAGGCAGACAACAGCTGTCTCTACTCCAGCTGCCATGAGCACTGCGCACTCGCCTCCACCGATTTCTGAACAACCGGGAACATCTCGTAATTCATTAAAGGCCACCTACTCGCCACATCTGAATGCTGCTAGTCCGGGAAATTTAAGAAACACCTCATCAATATCACCAATGATCTCGAACGCGTCAATGGCACGTCCAACGCCACAGCTAGCCCGTCAGCCCTCTAATTCCTCCATTTCCACATCTGCTGCCCCCCAATCCCGGCCTCCTCAGGCACCGGCACCCATAGTATATCCCGAATTCTCACTAGGCGGCCCTATTGGGAAGGACAGCATGCTCTCCCAACCTTGCATTGCTTCGAACCATGAGTGGCGCCGCAGACCGGGAACTTGTAAGTTGTTGTTACCGCTTCTCAAACCTCACTATAGACTAAACGCCATTCCCCTTCTTAGCTAGCAATGATTCGCCCATCCAAGCCCTCCGACTATCCACGCGGCCCAAAATTCGGGGTCCTCACTGGTCAAACTTCAGGGAGGCATCTGAAACCAGCATACAAGCAAATTCCATATTCCACATAAGTGCCGAGCAAGCCTACATCCGTGTAGAACCATCTCTTCATCCCACTATTGTCGCGACAAGGAAGGGGTACGGCATATGGCTCAAGCATGGTAACAACTTCATCCCTCCTCAGCCCTCTCAGAATACGGAAAAGGGGGTACTCCACTACTGGGATCTCAATCTGACCCCTGGGAGAACAAATGTCATCGAGGTGATCTGTGACATGATTCGAAATGATAGACCAAGCAAGGAAGCAATTGAGAGGGCAATATTCACGGCCACTATCAGTGTGTTCCCTGCGTGATGCACACTTGGAAATACCATACCCTAAAGATCCTTTCTCTCGGAATATTTACATCTTCTACGCTCCCTTCTTTCAGCTTCTCTTCTCTTCAATAAAGCTTTAAGCAAGGTTTTTTTTTTTTTCCTATGAAACCATAAATCGATGTTTTATCCCGGCGTTCCTCGTGTAGGTCTGCAGATATCTTTAAACTTGTTCCTGTGCCTTTTCATTCATGTTCACATGCTGACTGAGCAGCTCAACACGCATACACATTTTATGTTCTTCCAACCATCCCGACTTTTGCCCACTTTTGCTCTCGTCCTGGCTACCTCCTGTCTACAATTCATGGATTCAGAGGAAAATGTGTATCATACTTTTTTTTTTATATTTAAAAATAACTCCTTTGTAACTTAAATACCCAGCTTCCATTTCATTTCTTCCATACTCCCATGTACAGGTGTTGGATAGAGCTTAGACAGACTATCCACGCATGTTTTGTTGCCACTAGAATACCACAACTGGGGTCCCAGGTACGCTTTGTAACGGAACGGCTGCATGAGCCGAACTCCAAGGGAAGGGTACCGATAATTGCTGCCAACGTAAAGCCTATCTGTAGGTGGTGAACTACCCGCAGGAAAGCGTTTGGTTTACGAAAAAAGGTAAACACTGCTCGGCGGAAAATGAAAAAGATGACCGACAGGTTTCGAGGTCTGTCAAATTACTACCGAGCATTGAGGTGAGAAGCTCGGTAAATACCTTTTACGATAATACACCGATCGACCTTGTGCATAATCGCTGCTCGTATGCCGTAGTAGGATGTGGTGTCCGAACTCGCTTCCAGCAGCTGCTTCGCATCATCATAACAGCTCTTTCGTGCCACTAGACTTCGGCAAGGCCTTCTTCTTGTCCGCTATGTAAATTAGTTTAAATTCAAATTCTTGAGTTCTCAGAAACCACGAGTTTGATTTAGCTGGAGCGCTGCGCTGGACAGCTGAGTCTTGAGGAATGATATCAGGGTGTACAGTTGGGCTCAGAACTGGATTTATAGCCCAAGTTGCATGTACACTTACTAGTTGAATAGAAGACCAAAAACTACAGGCATCTTGAACTTTGGGTTCAGAACACATGATGGGCTTCTGGAGTCAAAACCCAAATTGATTGCATATGCATGCTAATGAACCCGCAAGACTACATGCTACAAAGGAAGTAAAAAAAATATATCCCGCCCATGCATTCCAATTGATGCACGTCGCCTCGTGAGCCGGACGAATATGCACGTCGCAAAACGCCGAAGATATCTCAACTAGTATTAGAGCTATACGAAAAAAGATAGAGATCTAGCTGGCCTCGGCCCACTCGGCTGTTTCCCTGAGCTAGCGCCTTATCACTACCATCGCGCACCGGCACTGATACAACAAAATTTGCAAGAGGCAAATCGTTCCGTCGACATCTGGGAGACCAAGAAACAATGTAGCCGCGGCTCCTCGAGTCGACACAAAAATTAGGCTTCACAAACCCCATCCTGTGTCCGAGCTACGTAGACGTGGCCGAACGTTGAAATACTGAGCGATGTTACGGAGCAGGCAAAGGACTATTGACACTTAAATGATAGCAAGCCAATGGCTAGCGCATGCCCAGCCTCCAGGCCTCCCCACTCGCGCCACAGTACGTTACAATCAAGCACACTACTCAGGCAAAATATCCATTCTCTTTTCTTTACTGGAATTTAACAACACGACAAGCGCGGATCTACCGTCCGCTTACCTTCGACACGGTTGAATATCCTAAAATTTGCTTACGGTAAAAACAGCGTGCAGGTCAATTTCTTTTCCTAATCAGCCGAATTAGAAGCCGGTTACCGGTGGGTACTATGCTAACATTAAAGCGGGTCGGTATTTTCACCCTACCCTTAACTAGACCCTGTAGTGGATCTTAGCTATAAACTGCTGTAGCTAATATTATAATTGCTTCATGTTATATTTTATCCATTCGCAACGCATTTTTAGCTGCAGTGGGGGTGTATTGGCGACCAGTCCTCCTTGAGTATCTTGAACCTATGTCGTATTTGAGTCGTGCCAGAGGATCGCTGTTTTATAGCTTATGGGATCTCGTGGACAGAAAATGACCAGGGTCTGTATTTACAGACGCATATAACAGCAAATCTCCACAGTCGCGATCGAGTATGCCTCAGTTACAGGGCAGTTGGGACATATGATGGAGACTGCCCGATTGAATCATCTGGTACTTGACCCACTGCTGGACTAGTTTAGTTGTATGTAAGTGCGTATATGTATATACTTTGATTAGGTCATGTTCAACGTTTATCACATATCACAGCATCTACTTTTTCCAAATACCGATTGCTGTATACATGTAACCTCTCGACACTACGACGTCAATTGCAACCACAGAACCCTGTTGATACGATGGGTAACTCGCATCTATAGCGTACTTTCCGTGGTCCTATCGGTTCACGCATCATGTTTCCAAACGAGTTGGTAAACCTATAAACGTAGCTGCAGAGCTGCAGAGTTAAGGAAATTTAAGATATGTACTACAAATTACTTGACTAACCCAGATATAATAATAACTTACCTGGAAGACCGCACTACAGGCAAAGGGGGGGAACCAAGAATTTAGACAAGCCTAGCGACTTAAAACGTGGGCCGTCGAGCATCAAAATCTTAAACCGATGGAGGGAGTCTATACGGCCGATATTGTCAACCAATAGACGCCGTATACATAGAGCTGTAGGCAAATAAATAACGAAGCCTTAAGAAGGCATGGAAGGGCGCTAAAGCAGCAAATGTACGCACCCGTAGCGGTGTATGTAGTTACATGCATACACGGGAAACTAGACTAAACTGCAACATTGCATTTCGGAGTGGCAACCTCCCCTAGCGGTGCACCGGTGGTGCATGATACATTGATACGCATTAGGGTATATCCATGGAGTTCGGGCTAGCACATATATGCGTGCACGCTCGGATACACGCAAGTGCAATCGGCGCAAAGTCGGACAGAGAGACGGATGGGAAGACGCATGGAAAAGGTCACTTGGCCGATCTGTAGGTATAAATACCCCTCCAACTTTCCAGACCGACTGGGCGGGATTGAGAGACTAGTGTCGTTTACGTTGCCAGAGACATTTGACATTCGAGATATATTACCGTCGTTACAGGAGCTAGCTTTAGCCTATCATCGAAATATATACTTGGTCGTGTATACGCCTTTTGCATCTTTGAGATATCATTTCGGTCGATAACACTTATATATAAGCGGTTATCTGTGTATCAGATTGCAGAGACCCCCCGGGAAAATGTCCTACACAACAAAGCAATGGATGGTTAAAGATCAGGCTGGAGACCAGCTTGAAATTGACAAAACTTTCAAACTCATCACGAAGAAGCTTTCAGCCAAAGATCTTAAGGATGGACAAGTCATTGCTAAGACAATATACCTGTCCAATGACCCAGCTCAGCGGACGTGGATTCACAAGAATAATATCGAGGGAAGGCTTTACAGAACGGTACGTAGAAAGGTCGATGGTTATCTTGAAACTTTTATATCCCATTGCATCCGTTAATAGGCAATCCTAACAAAATCTTATCTATTCAATAGCCTATAAGAGCTGGCGACCCAATGGAGGCCTTTGGCATCGCTGAAATCGTGGAGTCAAAAAACCCGGAATACACAAAGGGAGAATTAGTTCTTGGTAACATGTTCTGGACCGAATACTCGATTCTGGATCCCGCAGCAATCTTCTTCAAAGCTCCAGCCAACGCCGCCGCAGATACCCTAACATTAGGCATTACTGTAAATACATCCTCGATATGTTTTCCTTATTACACAGCTCTAGCTAATATGTACCTCTCGTAGGGAATAACGGCATATTTTGGTCTCCTCAATGTCGGCGCAGCAACATCCAAGGACAGCACCATTGTCGTCTCCGGTGCGGCCGGCGCAACTGGCTCTATTGTTTGCCAGATCGCTAAGAACGTCTTGGGGGTAAAGAACGTTGTCGGCATTGCCGGAACTGATGCCAAATGCGAGGTGCTAAAGAAAGATTGCGGTTGCGATTTCGCTCTTAACTATAAATCTCCAACTTTCAGAAAGGACTTTGAGGCTGCCACTAAGGACGATATTGACGTTTACTTCGACAACACTGGAGGAGAGGCTACAGATTTGGCGATAACAAGAATGAAGGAATTTGGCAGAGTGGTTGTCTGCGGTGCTATCAGTTCCTATGATAACTTAGACCAGAAGAGCGATATATCACGGGCTGCTTGGTTGCAAATAGTAAGTGACGATGATTTACATTGCATACCTGCATATCTTCCCGTGCCTATCCCCCTATGCATGGTTACGGCTGTGCATGCTTCTTTCATCATCTATAAAGACTAAGTTGACCAGCGGCTGATTTTGTGCATGAAGATTTGTCATAAGATCAGGATAGAAGGCTTTGTGATCTTCCAGTTTGCAGACCAATTCGTAAAGGGCCTTACCGATCTCGGAAAGTGGGCGCAGGAAGGAAAGATCAAGCTTATCAAGCAGGAATGGGAAGCGCCGATTGAAGATGTTCCTCAGGGAATGCTCAAGCTGCTGCGTGGGTACGTATACGTCATCTACAAATTGGAATATTACTTTTCAAGCACGAGCACCCTCCATTGGTAATTTTGAGCTAACTGCAATTCGCCAATAGCGAGAATACCGGCAAGCTTATCACAAAACTGGTGGTTTAAGCCTGCGGTTGTGGTGGTCCCGTATCATATCGATATATATCAGCATGTCGGGTATCCGGATGTGTATCACAGAGGTGACGAATATATTAATACGGCCATAAAAGTGTCCTTCCAAGATTGTTTCCACAACCCTAGAGCACTGCAGTGTGAATGAACGTATAAACGCCGATACGGTCTAATACTAGACTCCGATACCGATCGATATGTGGCGTGATTTCTGCGACGTATTCAAAACCTTTATAAACAATGCAAATTATAATAATAGTATCATGCGATATTAATTTACACCTACCGCAAAGGCAAAGAAAAATATGGAGACGAGTGTCATCTGCGCACGCGCCAAAGTGGATAAATATCAACTTCCAAAACGGTTTCCGCGTGTCGGCCAGTTAATGTATAGTTGGCAGACGTTATTCATTTAATATCGGTGTTTCGGCGTTTTGGCTTCTAACGACGGGATGACATGCATATGCATGCCGCAATTTATGGATTGCAGATATCGATCCTTAATGCCGAAAATTTCAAATTTAAGCCGCTAGCCTAGAATCAGAACTAGAGAGTCTGAAACCAGCTAAAAAATGCCGATGGAACTGAACGGTATAATTAAGAGCAGAATATACTAGAATAAGTGTCAGTAATCATCTGGCGTATATGCCTTGTGCAAGAAGATAGTTTGGTGTGGTAGAACCCTGACATGGTGGCCCCCATATCTGACTTTCCTGATCGAGGTACTTTGGTCAATAAACCGTTTTCTTTCAAATAATACGGGGGACATTGTGAAGTAAACTCGTAATCAGAAAACTGGACTAGATTCTTACTGCTTTCAACCTCAATCAAGCAGTTCACAATGCACCGATACCACTCGATGCATTCATCTAGAATTGGTAGTGATCAAATGAGCAAGAAAAAAAAAAAAACATCTCGACACTTTGAGGTTCAACACCTAGATGCCAAAAGTAATAACGTACCCAAATGGCGTTTGCGATGTCAATATTTTGAGATATCACATTTTCGGTTCCAAGTGCGAAGTGAGCATTTCCTGCAAGCCGAAAGTTGGCCTGTGATTCCGATGAGAAAGGGGCATGCATCGTAAGGTTACCCCGCAGCCCGCAGCTTGCAGGCCGCGATCCGACCAAACTGCATGCATTGGGCCCGAGGCCACTGGGTGGGGGAGCTCAAGCCAAGTCCGCTCAGGTCAGGTCAGGTCAGGCTAGGGGAGTGTTTGCTATAGAGAGATTTTATAAGTAAATTTCGTATTGGCATCTTGCTATCTTCTCAAGGTCAGTTTCGCTTCCGTCAACATGTTTCGATCAAAGCCTGGTTGTATAGGGAGCTCGTGGGCTTTTGTCCTACCATACCTGTTACTCGAACTCACCAAGTTTGTGATTCAGGTTGCAGGACACAAAAGGGCCTGTCAGCGAGTGGGGGCATTTGCAGCGGTTTGAAGAGCGTTAGACCCAACACAAAAGGACTGCGCACTGGTCCCGGAACCCAGCCTGACACATTCTCGATATGGTTATCTACGCGAGCTGGCCCGGCGTCTGGTCTGCTTCGTCTCGTAATCCAAACGCTGGACGCAGGGTGATTGCTGAGGTAACTTACATTAAGTATGTTCGAATCTCGTATCTCCTATTTCTCTCCCAATCGAGTTATAGAACGGCACGGCTGCCTTATTGCTAATCTTTGATCTTCTAGCACACAGCATATACAAATTTCAGGGTCAGTCCTCACGAATGAGATACCTCGGCATTCTGTGAGATGAGACCACCCAAGGGGAGTCCAGGCTCGTAGCGCAGCTACTGTACTTGATACGCACGATATCGATCGATGCACCACCGTCACCAGACTGCATAACTATCTACACAGATGCAGAAAACCGACTGCAGACTGGCTCAACTCGCTAAGCGCCGTCCAGATCCAGATATCACCACATGATCAATTTCCTGGCGAGTCGTAGGCTAAACAGCTCTGTCAAAGCCGAAAATACGAGTGTTCTCGAGCTTGGTGTGGAGTGGCTGAGCCGAGTTTGGGGAAACACCCTGCAGCCCGTGGTTTGGCCAGCGTTGAATCCCTGCGCAGATCACGACCGATGCTCGATATGTTAACCTCAGACGTCGACCAAACAGTTGCACTGCATTAGGCTGCAGCTGCAATCAAGGTCAAAGCTTCGTCGCTTCTGCTTTCTCGTCAAAGTTGCCGCCCGAGTGTTCTCGCGATTGGTCACCCGCCACGGACAAGCAGTCTGCATGCGAGATTTCCTGGGTATTTCTTACTCAGCTCACCGCCCATACCAATTGCGCGAAGGTGAACGAATTAATTGCACAAAGAGATGCCGGGATGGGATATACAGGATCTTCGTATCCTGTTTCCTCGAACACGACACCATCCATGTATCCGTACAGCTGTTCAGTAATATTAATTACGAGGTCCAAAGTATATAGGCCAAATCAAGCAGCTGTACAGCTGTAGATATTCCATTTTAATACCCCGACGTCAATTATATACCTCCTTCGCGTGCTTTTCGATCTCATAGGCTTCGATGACCCAAGCGGCCAGCTCTCACATGCATGGGCCGCACGAAGGGATGCGCAGGCTAGCGGACAAGAAAAAATAACGCACAAGCACCCGGCACGGGGCGTCCGTGAATTGTTCTGCAGCTGGACGCGAAGGTTCAAGACATGGACAGAACGGAACCCCACCATTGACACGACGCTGCTGCATGAGAAATTTCAAGTCATTCGACAGCGGCCTCCCTTTTCATTTGCAAGAAATATTACACAAGTTTCTTGTTTTCTGAGATCCACAATACAGCCATCGATGCGTTTACGTTCGGTGGCTGAACCATCAGCTGATGGGCTCTGATAATCCAAGCACCATCGCCATGGGTATATCCGATGAGGTTCCGAATTCAGAGCACGAGGCTGCTGTCTTTGGGAACAAGTTTGATAAAAAAAATAAAATAAAAAAAAAGTATATGCAAAATGCAGATGGCGCTGGTTTAGTTTCTGTAGGGTTGAGCTCTCACAATCTAAGACGCCTTTTGCCTTTTGCATACATTGGCTCTAACGCGTTCCTTCGTGAACAACCGGGTGCAGATGTGTGAAGTAAAGGGCTGTCAAACTACATATGGGAGCTCCTATCTGAGTGACCCGATAGAATTCACCGAAGGTACCCGTCAGCCGCTCCATCGACCTTTGTATTGCGTAAGTCGAGTCCTCTGGGCGAGTTTTAAAAGTCAAGCGCCGATTTAATTGCTTCTGGATAAAAACAATACGCTAAAATACAACAGAACTGGTCAAAAGATGACCTGTCATTGTCCACAGACCACACTCTAATGTCTCCCCGGAGCCGATATGCAATAATAGGGCTTGTTATACCCCAGCTGTTCCTGGAAATATTGCTTCTTGCTCCGGCTCGAAACTATTATTTTTTTGACCTCCAGCAAACGTATGATCTGGCGCATGGATCCGTGCTGGGCCAGAGCGTGATTTGCAAGTCCCTGGCCGCCGTTCTGCTTCGTCTAGCCCGCAATGCCCTCTCTGCTCGGATTTTCTTGTGTCGCCTGCGTCGTCACAAGGCCCGAAGCCTTCCCACCATCAACTGCAGGTTGGTTGACAAAGCACCCCGTCATCGCTGACTACGTTCAAATGTGACCCCTATCGCGAATGTGTGCACAGCTGCACAGGAGCTGATCGCAATTTGTTTACCAGATTCGCGGAACAACAGTGACCGGTCGCCCTTGTGGCGCCTTTTGACTTTTCTCGAATCTGCTGAAGCCCGAACACGTTCAACAAAACAAAAAAAAAAAAAACAAAATTGTCAAACGGTAGAAGCCGGTTAAATAACAGCCAAGGCCTGGAAGAAATCCCCTAAAGGATGAGCGTCCCAGCGGATATATTCATTCATTTACCATTTTTCTCAACCTCGCTTCAAGGGTCGGATCCGGTGATTGAGGAGTCTGCGGATATGTCCTGGTCATGATCGACACGAGGATTATGTTCGGCAAAGCCTAAAGCTTGCCACATTCAAAAGTCTCCTTGTGAATGCATGCATATAGCTATTGTTTGTATGTATATCGATATGCAGCGGCGCATCCCGGATAATCTCGGCGGGCAAACCTTCGTCAGGGCAATGGGGGGATGCCTGGATTTCGCCCGAACCCTAGCTACCAGCTTCGAATTGAAGTTGTTTCGGCTATGCCAGCGCGATATGTTGCTGTATCTCTATCACACCATTGAGACCCCCTGATTGGTCGGATTCCGCTAAAAACCTTTGAAGGGCAAATATCCCTTCATATCAGTTTTTGTCTCTGTGATTCGCATTTTCTCCGCGATGAGCAATTTAACCAATGTGATATTCCGGATATCTTATTTTGACGATCTACTTTCTCCGGCGCTCCGATGGAAGGATTGCCTCCGGCTCGCGAGACAGGTTGACTTGAGTGCATTCTGTAACATTCTCGCCTTCCCTCGGCAAGCAGGGAGAATTATAATTATTTAGCTTAAAATCCCTGTCATAGAAAAAAGAAAGAATCGAGGAAAGACCATCCTTCCGGCCGGCCAGGTTGACCGAAATGTAAACCGCTTCTGCATGCCGGATAAATCGGGAAAATCCAGCTTTGACAGGGAAAAGCTGAACCTAGACGAGGGGGAAGCAGATGGGACCACTGCAGGAAAGACACACCCATGACCTGTCACTCGATAAGATTTTTCTTGTACTTTGTCGAAATCCTGGGGTATCGTGGGAGCAAAATTTTTTTTTAAAAACAAAATAAAACAAGAAATAAAAGAATAAAATACCGCGCATAGCAGATTGGTCAACCATGGCCATGGATAGAAGCTACCGAAAGTCGATGGCAAACTGGTTTTGGATAAAGGGCCCAAGACACGGTTTCGCCGCCCAGGGAATTGCGAATTGGTACCCTACACGGATCGCAAGCCTGGTGCAACGGAATATTTTAGACATCAAGCCGGACATCTGCTCAAGATCCATGCGCCAGCCTTTCTTGGAATGATGATTTGGCGATGGGTTCTCTGGATCCAGCGTCCCACTTCACCTGCATCGGGTCACGCCCCCCCCAACCTATTTCGTCGAGTGAATTCATCCTGGAAACGAGCCCACGCTGAATATCCATACGGCTCTGGGGGCCCGGAGTTTCTCTGGGCACTGAGTAATGGCTGTTCTTTTGCGGCTTCCACATCGGGCCAGGTATGAATGGCCAGGCTGCGCTGTCTGGGGATTGTGCGTGTGCCGTGGATGTGATCTTTTCGGTGCAGATGCAATTGCAATGCGGGCCTGCAACAGAAAACTGGATTGGACTATTAAGGACCCGAAACCAGAATATTACTGGTCGGATTACTCTTTGTCCATCCTCGGGTTTTCGCCAATCCTATGCAAAAAGCGTCTCGACAAATGTAAAGGACCAAGGCAGCGTTCAAACCATCGCCATCGGTCAGCTTCTGGCATCGTTCTAGATGGGATGAAATAGCCTAGCCGCCGATATTTACAAATCAGCAGCCGAATAAAGTTGTCAGCGTGACATTTCTGCGAATGGAAATACAACATGATTGCTTTTTAAGGCTTGGATTCTACGCCGTAACATACTTCAATCTGAAGCCAGGGAAGTCAAGGAAATACTCCGATCGAAGGGGTAACTAAAATCACCTAGTCCGTGCACAAAACCGCAGCACTCCGCATTGCAGACTTTTCACCAGGTTGTTGACCTGTTGCGCGAGTAAGCTTCGATAACGGTCATTTGAATTCATCGACGGCGCAAAATACAGTCAGCGTTAATTAGCAGCAGCAGCAGCACAGTCACAGGCCTTATTTCTCCCCCTGCTATCTTCCCGCTTCGGTTGGGTTCTGCGGTTTCATAATCGATCAAAAGCATGATATTCGCTAATACCTCATCCGTGCATCGATTCCGCTAGCGCTGGTGAGGTACATGTACATTAGTTTACTCCCCATGGATCCAGCAATTTGACAATATCAAGCTGGCTCCTATCCTGTTTCAGCAACAGCTCAAGATCCATACTTGGGCTTTTACCTGGGTCTTGTGTGCAGCTGCCTTTGCTTCCCCACTTGCAAGGCTTCCCTCCTCGCTGACTGCACAAACGTCCTGAAAGTCGGTTCCACGCTCCAGCAGTTGCTGGCCCATTGTCAAACTCCATCCAAACTACGCATTGATCTCCAATACAGGATTTCTGTATTCCGTGAGCTTTGCAATCGGCCCCCTTCGTTCTGCAGCTGGTGAAACGGCACGGCACACCTCGCTCGATCACTGCGCTCTGCTCATCGTTTCGAACTCGAAATAGACCGGCTGAGCTTTGGGGAGCCTGGGGCACCAATTGTGCGAATTGCGACTACCGAGCGGAGCCTCGACCGAGTACCTAGAGTCGGATTTGCCACTTTGGAATACACCAATCTTTTGAACCACGAACACTATTAGATATCACATATCTCTATCAAAGGGATACCCAAAAGGAATAACGTCCTGCGATCGACATACCAGCAGCTGTACAGCTTGAATTACATGCCAATCAAGTTTTCATACCATCGATGAATATTGGCTGACTACCGCAGAAATCTTTCGGATACCCAGCCTGAAGTCGGCTGGTTCTCGGCACAGCCTCGACAAAATCGTCTATACCTTTTTTCGCTGTAAGTATATATTTCTTCACATATATATACAGTTATATATATAGATATCACACTCAAACCAAGTTATTCTTGGTCCTCTTATTTACGAGCATATATCGATGACTCGGCGTTTTTGATCATCTGAGATGCTCTTATTGGACGAATTGGCTTCCACAAGCCCTATAGCTGGCATATATGAGTTGGGTATGGCTTGACGATATTATTTGTCTGTTAGCGCTAGCTGGCAGAGGTTGATTGGGGGGATTTAAAGCTGTCCGCTACGTATACATCTGCACAAGGATCTCACAGTTGTTTGTTTGATGGCTCCAAACCTCCTATGAAACTGCAGACATTCCTTGCCAGATCGACTCATGTCTTGCATTTCTTTTTCTCAGAGTTTTCAGCTCATATAGCTAACTTCTTATTTTAAGGGTTGTAATAATATATGATATTTTGCATCAATTCTACGGGGATTTTGGTACCTTATAGCCTCGGAATTTTCGCAAATCTTTTGCCTTGAAGAGATTCAATATTAGGGTCGCAAAAACCACTAAGAGGTGCCTTCTCTATCTAAAACCTATCTAAAACGAATTCACAGATAAGGTATAGGCTCTCTACTGTCTTTCAAAATAGTTTGATTCTCGAGTTTAACTAGGTTTGCGTATGTAGGGTTCTAATATCAATATCTCACTAGCGCTCACTCCAACAAGCCAGCACCCTCCACTAAAAATAATTTGGCTTACATCTATTTATTCCTAACCTCCGTCTTTCTATCGTCCATTATTAAACTACTACTGAGTAAGCCATTATCACTATCGGAGTCTATTCCGTCATCCGACACCAGCACGATTACCAGCCTTTCAATAAGGTTTATACCCCGTCTGCTACTATATCGGAGCATTTCGAAGTTGCACTCCCGTGACATTACATTAACAAAGAAGCCGGAGTGAACGTTAAAGCCATCATACTTTGTACCGAGACATCATTACATCGAGGGTTCATGGAACATCGGCATTGAGTTCTCCATTCCGTCTTTGTTTGGGTTTGTTTGGGGACAAAGGCAATAAACTTTTAGGGTTCACTTAGAGGTGCGTACGGCAAAATAGTCAGTGTTTTCTTTGTTAGTAGAAAGGCATCGCTTTATGTAACAGCCCATCAAGATCTATTTCCCTTCGCTTTCGGGCCCCGAGATTATGCATCTTAGCTCGAATGGTGCTTCATCGCAAGAGGCGTTTTGCGCCTAGTTTGCCTTTGGGATCGGGTTTCCCGGGTGCCCTTGGCAGCCGAAACTTGCGCTTCAATTTGACAGCGGGAGTATGCATTTCATCCGACTCAGCTGCTCTTTCTTCACAGTTTGCAATATTTACTCCCTTGCACCCAAGACGAACTCAATCCCCAGTTTCCAATACATTACTGAGATACCCCCGGAAATCGTGTTTAATGGCGTATCGGAGAAATTGTACCGTCGAGAAGGCTTCCGCTTGGTTTTCTGTTTTTAGCTGACACATCTTCCCCCCCAGGACATTTTTCTGCGGTGGAACAAAAAGCCCAAACCTTGAAAGAAAGCCATTTGAAGCTCCTGGCTTCCTGTGCTGGCTAATTGTCTTTGCTGTTGGTTTTTAACGTTGCCGCAACACTTTCTCCAACGTACCGCGGCACTTCGAAGCTGTTTTCGACAAGAAAGGAGGACGAAAAAAAGGTAGCTACAGAGGAAAGGAAGATAGGAAAGGAAACTCGACATCTGACCTGGAATTTATCTCGCCCTCTAGCTCTTTGGAGGTCGCCTCGCCTGCTGGAGTCTGTGTGCTGGAGGCAACAGTAGCCTTTGTCTCCCGCAGGGCCTAGGGTGCAACCGCCCGGACGCCCGCAAAATCTTGTCCTTGTTGCTCTGCATATGGAAAGGCTGGTCTCAGTCGACCACCACCACCAAATCTAATTTCTTTAGAATCCCGCACCCCTTCGTCTGGAGGCGAGCCACTGTCTGCGCTGAGATTTACATTACTATCGAGTCCAAGTTCCGGAGCCGTGGTTAAAGCCTTTCCAGTTTGAGTCTTGTGCCAAGGAACCTTTTTCTGTGCATTTCGCTCTTGCGAGATATGCTCCATAACTTATAAAGTCGACATCAACCCTCACCACCTGACATCTTGATTCTCTAGCTTCGAGGATTTTCGCTTTTTTAATATAATTATTCCCGCACCTTCTCGTCTAACTCCTGGGCCTGTCGGTGAGCTATTGGTCTCCTGCAAGAAAAGCGCCTTGCATTATAGTCAGCTTTGCTTTTGTCTGTTTAGCCGATTCTATTACCCAGCTTCTACCATCAAACCTCCAAAATGGATATCGTCAATATCCTCAACAAAAAAGATGCCGGGGTCAGCAGCGCCAGTGAAAGTGGTGTTACCGCATCTTCCTCGACCCAAACCGCATGGTCGACTCCCGAAGAAAGCAATAACCAGGCATTTGACAGAAAAGAGTCAATTCGATTACCCTCGTTAACGACCCCTTCGTATTCGACATATCCACATTCACCTTATACGCCTAGGTATTCATTCGAGTCGCAACAATCTGCACCTGCTACCTCCAATTCTTCAAGAGCGTACAGCCCAACCACGACAATCGGCGCGGATCCTTCCAGCGCGGGAGATGATCCTTCAAAACCGTACCACTGCAAGACATGTCAAAAAGGTTTCGCTAGACGGAGCGACTTGTCGCGTCATGGTAAGCTGAATAAAGGCCCGAATATACTGTGAATAGCTTCTAATGTTCCCCTCAGAACGTATTCATAGTGGCATCAGACCACACGTTTGTGATTTCGAAGGCTGTGGAAAACAATTCATCCAAAGATCAGCTTTAACAGTGCATGCGAGAGTTCACACTGGAGAGAAACCCCACATGTGTGAGGCGTGTGGAAAGGTACTATTCCTCGTGTGGCACCCTTTGTGTGTGGCGAGAGTATTTGCTTACACATCTTCTTCACGAGAACAACAGCCTTTCAGCGATTCGAGCTCTCTCGCCCGACATCGTCGGATTCATTCCGGCAAACGGCCATACAAATGCCCTTACGCAGACTGTCAGAAAACCTTTACAAGGTACGCTTAGCGGATTACGCCAACAGATACTTGTATTTTCCCGTGCTAATACCCGGTTGCAATAGACGAACCACTCTCACTCGGCATCAAAATCACCATACCGGAACGATTAGCGAAGCGGCTGCGGCAACGGCTGCAGCACTGGCGAGCAGAAGGTCATCCAGCAAATCCAGCGCCCAGTCTCTCCAGCTGACCGGAGTCCATGAAGAGAATATGGAGTCAGTCTCCCAATCCCGCACCGGACCGAACTCATCATTAAGATTATCTCAAGGCGGGAGTCCGGGAGCAGATCACGACAAGTCAGTGAATCTAGCATGGCGTGAAAACCAGAACTACCAGGCCATCACATCGCTACCTACTCCAGTATCTACACCAACCATTCCTGTAAACTTGGTGGCTGGTACAGCTGCGCTGCATATATCGGACTCCAGGTCGAATCAGAGAGGCTTGCCACCGGCGCTGAGCATCGCGTCTCAGCCCCGCTCGCTCAGTCCTTTCCATACCAGTCCAAGCTCGCGAATGGCACATCATGCATGGCCACCCCATGTGCCACATGGTTCTCCTCGCTGTAGGTTTAACCTTCTTACATTACTTTCAGGAACTGGCCGCTAACACCTATCCAATGATAGCCCTTCTCCCACTTCATGCCACTGTGAGCCTGTCACCGCAACCTGCATACCGGTAGCCATACAAGGCGTTCAAAAAGTCTTTGAGGGGTTATTTTTTCCATAAATTCGTTTTCGAGTTTGCTTATACAGAATATGTAATATTCCTTTTTTTTTTCTCTTTGATTTTTACTGTTATACATATTACGCGATACCATAAGGTTTCCACTGTAGCAAGTCTAGGTGTTATTTTTTTCTTTCCTTTTCTTTCTTCTCCACTAGCTGTTTCTTGGATTACTATCAACTACTACATCATAACATGCACGGACGGTTTTCCTTTCCCAATCTTGTTTTCTCCTTGCATCTGAAGATTTAATTACCTGTTTCACGGCGTAAATTTTTGGGTAGCTTTCTTGAGATTTCCTTCTATCAAATGGCAGCAGGTGCGGGTGCGAGGATCAGATTTCGCCGAGACGGCTTGTACTTGTTAGGTCGTCGCTGCGTTGTTATTGTCGTTTCGCCACGAATTTCCTAGACTTCTTTGACTTGGTAACTTGGTATACTGGCCAATGTAGAGGTAGCGCGCGCACCGACAGCAATCACAAAAGCAAAACGGAATAAAAGAAATAAAAAAGTCACGATGGTCCTACCAAAGAACGAGAGTGTGTGAGCAAGTTTAGTCTTTTTTTTTTTTTTTTTTTTCCTCCTTTGATAGTACAAGCATCTCGAGAGAGATTCCACTCTAGTTTCCCCAGGCTAGCGCGCTGGAGTTGTCAAACTTGACATGCTGCCCAAATGAAAATTACACGCTGCAGGTTCGATCGACATTGCAGGCCAAAGTCCGGTCGTACGAGCCAACAAGAAAACATGCGTCTGTCTTGCCCTTTCCGGCGGCAGGACCCTTTGCATCCCATTCAAGGTCTGAGAACTATCTTTCTCGAAGCCNATTTCTGTGCCTGTCTTTCTGCAGTTGGGCTTTTCTTCGATCTATGTTCCACCCCTTGTCCCATTCTATTCCAAACGGCAGGAAGAGCATCTCGTTGGGGAACTCTGAGTTCGAACATCCATCACCAGCCGTACGTAACGTATGTACGTCCTGAGTCAGGAGCGGTTGGTTTTTTTTTTTTTCAGTGCCATGGCATGGCTAGTCTGCGCTGCTGGGTTACGTCTGTCCGTCTGTCTGCTCAGCCTTGGCCAGCTGGCGTGCCTCTCTGCATTGCATATGGCCAGCATTGCGGGAGCTGCAAGGCCAAGGATGGGAGACAGGAATATGACAGATGGCCATGCCATGGGAGGCCCACCCTCCGAAATCCAATCCTTTTATCAAGATGTGTGTAAAGTCAATTCTATTTTACCATATGAGAACTCTATTGGAGGACTATTCCCAGCGAAATGCACATTACCTACATGGACGGTAGGTACACCACGGCGTCCCCCCTAAGTTTGGGCTGGCAGGCATGGCATGGCAATCGATTCGATTATGCAATTACATGGGTTTCTTCTTTCTTATCGATTAAATTTACGCGATCTGCCTGGGCAAATTTTGCCCTTTTTCTTTTCTCTCTCCTTTGCGCCTCGCTGCGAGTTCACAGGAATGTAACGAAAGCGTTACGGGCGGCTGTTACCTATATTGTTTGTGATTGGGAATGTATATTAAAAGTTAGACAGTAACATATCAAGGGGAGGAAAAGAAAAAAGGTCGTCACTCAGCACTGTTAGTGAACGTTAGCGTTCAAATCCAAAAAGCTGGTGCCAACTGTGAGCTTGCTTGCGTCGGTCTGTGCTATCTTGGACGCCTGAAGAAACGGCTCGAGCGCAAAAGCGAAACTAATGCGATGCGAATGTAGGAGTATGTAAGTAAGTGGGCAGCTTGGTCTGGGGGGCCACTAGACATACAACAGCGCTGTTGCCCGCAACGTGACCAGACCGATCATCAGCTTGGACCGCTTGCGAATTGGATGGAGAAATACCTATTTGGCATTGGCAGATTGATTCGTTGACGTGACAGCTCAGAAACTCGAAAACTAGTGCATCGGGATTTCTCCACCTTCAAACCCAAAGTTTATTTACCGTCGATGACCACGGGCCCTTTCCACTTTGTGTTTGTTGGAGGGGTTTCTCTTGGTATTTCACGGCCGGATGCGGGCTCGCTGCACTCGCTGTGTGTAGACAAGATGAGTCTGGGCAGGCCGTAGTAGTACTTTCAAGCTGAATCTCCAAGATCACTGGGCGACTTTAGGCTCAATGGATGAGGATTCGAGTGTCTTGCTCGAGGAATTCAACTCGAGTTAGCCAGACAAACAGCCCGACACAAAATCTTACTTGATAACGTTAAATTTTGCGACAGCCAAACCAAGATCCTAGTTGAAGTGGAGAAACATGCTGTTGGGCCAGAACAAATCAAGTTACAGGCTGATTCGCTCGCTCGCTCGATCGCGGAGTTCGACCAAGCAAATTTCTATCGATATCTATCGAGCTAGGGCTCTCCTGCAGGCTAGTGCTCCAGGGTATATTACCTTCGATCGGTAGCCGGTTGGTTTTTTTTTTTTTTTTTTTTTTTTTTTTTTTTTTTTTTGTTTTTTCCTTCTTTTTTTCATTAAAAAAGTTTTGTGGCTTCGCGAGTCCCGGCCGTACTAATTCCCCACTCGACCCATAGCAGATTGACAGACCAGCAATCTTAAGTTTGACTGTTAACTTTTGGCACGGACCGATGCGAACATTTCTCGATCGAGGCTCTCAAGTTACAGGCTGCGCCCGAGCTTAGCTCCTTAAGATCCCCTTGTTATTGGCCACGGCCCGGGCGCTAGATACGGCTCGGGGCTAAGACGATTGTTATATTAATTTGATATCTCGTCCAAGCTCGGGCAGGAGAGTGCGAAGATTGAGTTTCTTTTCGTTGGATCTGGGCTTTGAAGTTAGCCACGATTGAGTTTCTCGGACGATAGACTTAGTTCTCTCCGAGTTTTTCCCCCTTTAGTCACGATAGGTTTTCCATTGGGAGGAAGGGCTGATTGAAATGATGGCGTTGAATCAAAGGCTTGGAATGTAAACCCGTGGCATACACACGCACACACACGCACACACACACACACACACACACACACACACACACACACAATCATGTACATGTACATGTACCATACCAGCGATGCCTGTCGTGCCTGCCATGCCTTGTCAGCCAACGTTAGCTTCCTGGAACAAATCTGGCAGAAATGTCCCCACTCCATGGGGCAAGGCCGGTTCGACCACAGGCGCAGCCAACTGAAACCACGGGAACTGTGCCGACCCAATGTATCCACTTGGCTGCCGTCAGAGAAATATCTGTCTCAAAACCAGGTTATGCATGTTAGGGGTATCCGGATGACAATGAAAGGGAGGAAAGGCGGCCGAAGGGAGGAAGGGAGCAGATATCAGCAATCGATCATGGCGTTTTCCGTTTGTCCTTGTCCTTACCCCAATCCTAGCCATCTTGGAAAATACAATATATGGGGAACCGACCCTTGCAGCAGTTTGTATATGTACCTATTCGTAAGGATACAACGTCAAAAAAGCTGGTTCCCTGCTCAATTTAGCTTTATTATGCAAGGTTTGACGAACAGACGTCCGTCTTTATTAGTACCAGTGACCGTCCCTTTCGTCAATTTGGAGTGCAATCACGTATCGGATAAAGGAAATTCCGGTGCCTAAAAGATCGTAATAAGGTACTACCAGTGTAACCCCAAACCTAGGCCTGATTCGATTCGCCTGTGGAATGCGGGGGAATCATGGCAAAAGGCCCCTGCTGCTGCTGGCTGTGTCCTGGCACCATGGTCCGGCTGGCTTGGTCCCTCTGGAGAGACCAAGCCGGGGCTCGGCACAGCACTCGACCTCGTATCGCCGGTTATTATCGTCTGGCAAGCGATTTGGGGGGCCGGGGGATACTTGCCGGAGCCGAGGTCTCAATGCAGATTGCATTGGCCTGTTTGGGCCAGATGAAGGTCCGTGGCGATGATTGTGTTTTGCATTGTGGTGGAAGAAAGCTCCAACGCGCGGGCAACACGCTAAATTAGTGGCATGTTTTTTTTATTTTATTTTTCTGTTATTTCTTGCATAATGCCAAACTCTATTGATTCCATCTAGGCACTTTTGGGTTAATCGTGGACTATTACCTACTTAAGCATTATTTAGAATAAACTTCGAAGCTATGGACATGCAATTCGTGACATTTCGAAAGGCACGGCATGGCGATGCAGGCGAGTTCCTCAAATGTCATGTCAGGTGGAGCGATTGGTGTGATAGAGGCTAGGCTGCGGGCGCTTGTATCAAGTCGCACAGCGTTATCTCTCCCATGTTTACTCAATCGAGGTTTGATTTTCATGCATGTAAATGGTTATCACTGCGGCTGCGAACGTGCACTGCATCCAAAGCGTACCTGGATGGGCTGCAAAACCGACCTATTTGGCTACTTCCGCGATCGATCAAGAAAAAGCCACCATGGAGAGCAGCCGCCTTAGCCGATCGCTCTTGTCCGGAGGCTGTCCCTGTCGAAATGGCTGCGTGGGTTCTCACATTCACGACTTCCTCCTCATGATCACAGCTTCCAATATACACCATACACTTTTGGATGTGGCATATCCAGAACGAGAACGGTAACCTGATAATCACACCACTCGATTTCCTCTTTCGATCTGTTATGCAGAACGGAGTGCCAGAAATGGTGGTCCAAACGCAGTGGCGCAGACCGTCAAGAACATCGGTTGAGTTCCGCGATGTCGATTCCTAGACTTCCGTTGACACTAGCTCCGCTTTGGCCATGTGCCGGAGCTAACGTCCTCATCGATTAAATATCGGTGTAACATGAATCCGCTATCGGCATGTCCGATGGATCAGTTAGCTACACGTACGTTGTGATCATGGTGACCACATAAATGCATCGCCTCTATGGGCTTGATCATGAAACTTGCTAGTTCATCCCAATTTCAAGGAGGCGCATATGGTCGTGCGCCTGCTTTTGCATGCTCTACATGCCGTCAATCATGTACGCACATACCTAAACCTCAAGTAACTCTGATACAACGAAGGAGAATGCGCATGCATATGCATAGATGCAACGTATGGGGGGGCAAATGGACCTGCAATATCTAACCTCGAGACCGAGCCTGCAATATCGATGAAGTGTAGATCAAAGCTGGGCGGTGAATCTTGGTGGGGTGGAGTCTCTCGAGGCTGGAAATGGAAGACGCCTCGGGAAAAAAATAAAACCGTCGCTTCAATTGCGCATATTTTTTTTGCTATAACTATAGTCAGCACAGACCTGCTATATACAAAAATACCAGTTTCCCAGTTTGTTCGTTGAGGATTATCACCCTCTGTGGCACTGACATCAGCAGCGATCGTTACCTCGTCTGCTAATTCTACCAATGTTGTTCGTGGCCCACCTTCCTTGTCCCTTTTTCTCTTCTTTTTTATTTCCAACGACCGTGCACATGGCGCAGGATTATTTGTCCGCATATCGGCCAGGGGAGAAAAAATTATTCCAACTGAGGCAAGGGACAGCGGTTTGCTTTGACAGGGGCAATATTCATTGTGAGGTCACGTCGGGAACCGGGTGACGCTTCTTTGGCTGCGCAAGTTGTCCTCCGTACCTGTACTTACTTTTTTTTGTGTGCGCACTGGGCATCAAAACCTTCATAATATATTTGACATTGCGCTAGGATCGTTCTGGCCTTTTTAACTAGTGGTGGCGAATCAGCTGTCGCGATTGCCGATTGATTGATTGATTAATGATCACGTTATTCATTAATCTAGCGGAGAGCAATGGCATGCATGCATGCATGAGATACCTTGGTAGTTGTGTATCTATGCGCACTGCTCACTGGTCCTCCTCTTCCTCCTTCCCCCGCTACCCATGGGAACGCCATGCATGTAGCCTCGATTCCAGCGGCCGGGCGCTACGACGAGTTCTGTTACATGTCTTTGAGCTATCTCATGCAGCTGCAGGTGCAGTTGTAGGCTGAAAGGGATGCCACGCTCTGCACGGCCGTATCGCTTTTCCCCGTACTATGCTTCATGTAGAATCCCTCCGAGCAGTGTGGACATGTGTAGGGCAACATCCCCGAGACTAGGCAGATTGTCCTTGCGGTTCAAGCGATCTGCGGGCTGACCAGTCGCATTCGGCAGATGAACTAGTGGAAGCTGTCTGTCTGTCAGTCAGCTGGTTTGCTTTTCAATGCCGCTCTTCGCTCTTCGATATGCGGGAAACTGGGGGCGGTTTGGGAATTGGCAACGTGCGCGAGATCGTTCACAGATAGATGTTTAGGCCAGTTAGCCGAGGGGATCAACCGAAAGGGCAGAATCCAGATGATCCGAAAACAGGACTTGAAGTCGAATGGCCGATTTAGCCGTACACGGAAGGGTATAAAAATTCCAAATAACGAGGAACTAGATGCTTGCTCGTGATGGTTGCACCGAAGGCTTGATTAAATTGAGGAGACAGTAACATAAAAGAACCATGCCAAAACTTCAAACCTAGCCGGACCTGAAACGAATTACTGCCAAGAAAGGAGACCTGAGAAATATGAACACATGATATAGACTGGGATGGCGATGGGTATGCATGCAGGCACCAACGGTGTGCCTTAATTCAATGTATATAGGACGGGAATAACCTCTGACTGAGCGCGGAATCGAGTCTCGCAAAGTAGGAGAAAACACGCGGAACGCAGGGAAACATGTGAGTTGGCGGTGCTAAAACTTAGACCAGATGGGTATGCTTTAGCACGCCAGCTGGCTGTCTTGACAGATAAACGACACGTTTGCAAATATACTTGTTATTCCCCACGACAGATTGCAATAAACTCCTGCTCGTTTACTGTAGGTTTCATAATGATTAGCGTCAATATGGTCTTGTCATCACATGTCCACATGCCAAAAAGGGTTTATTCTTACTTAAACCATCTCCGTCCAAGTCAAACTCTTCAATCATTGCTCTGATCTCATCTTCTTCCAAGTTCTCCCCTATGTCCTTTGCGATTCTTCTTAGATCTGCAATGCTGATGCCACCCTTCCCATCTTCATCGAACATTGTATAAGCCCTTCTAATTTCTTCCAGCGGGTCGCGGCTTAACATCTTTTGCGTGGCTACGGTGACAAAGTCCTCGCGGCCAATAAGCAACCGTGATGAGCTGCCAGATGTAGGAGCTGGGTACCGGTGAAGGATCGAGACCAATTCTGATTTGGGTATATCTTCGAAGCCCAAAGCCCGTAGAGCCACTTTCAACTCATGGAAGTCTATCCTTTGGTCTTTGTCCATGTCAAAGAGGCCGAACTAGATTGATCGTAAGAAAAATGTCAGTTAGTCTGGGATGCTGTTGCGCATTGGTTGTTGCTTTGGAAATCGTAGCAGTGGAATGGATTAGGCAGTTCCATAGATACATACAGCCTCGTTGATCTCCTCCCTCTGTTCCTCGCTTAGTTCCCGAGCTGCAACCCCGCCATTCGATTGATGCTGGTGCTGCTGCTGGTGATGTGACCCCGCTGCAGAACCAACCCCGGCTGATCCACCACCAATCGTGGACCGGCCGAAGAACACACCTGTGGAAGAAGTGCCCCCAGGCATCTGTCGTGACGAACCTGCAACTCCGGAGGGCGAATGTGATCGCTGTGGTTGCTTTTGCAAGGCGATAGAGGATATCGGACCAGCTTGCTGGGTTTGAGATGAGGTTCCCGCAGACTGTTGCTGGGCTGGTCGTCGGGTTCGTGGATTGGGAGGCTGCGGCTTGGAGGATTGCGCGACGGATGTGGCGAACATTTAGGCGCACATGTAGCGAAAGCTATTCGGAAGCAAGAATGTGGAGGATATTTCTTTCGTCTTCTTTTATCTTAGATGTGCTCTTGTCCGAGTTTCTGCTTCGAGGGAGGTTCGGAGGGAGGATGATGCGTGCCGATGAGCGCCAGCGTTGTGGTTGGTTGGTTTGTTGGTTTAGTTGGTTGGCGCCCGAGATTTTGCGCTGGGTCGACGCGTTTGGCGTGGTTGGCTGGGACAAACGCGTGGGCAACACAACAACTGGCGGGCCTCGCGAGATCAGTGGATGGTCCGAGCTTTGGATATAATTGGCCTGTCGCCAACGTCATTGATATAAAAAGACAAAGGCAGATTCGATACACAGGATCAGGATATATCATATGATCAGGATGGATTCTCTATGTACGTAGATACACGTATATACATCACAAACGACGTCTGAGTAGAAAAAAACGCCGTTTGTATGACAAATTAAAAACTCCTTGCAGTCAGGCGAATCTACATAGATCGGTCCAGGCCCCGCCGAATAGCCTGATTCCCATCGCTATCTCGACGACCCAACCTATCAGGATCTGGCGACCGAGAAAGAATGCACCTTTCGTACTTTTTGGTGGCCGTTGCATTGCTGCCTTGCGAACAGGATCCATGGTACGATGACTGTGTTGCGGGGCTTAGTCAGCTGCCTCCGCCCGCCAAACACAATTTATATTGGCGTCTTTTTTTCTGCTGTGGTGTCAACCTCACTAACAACAACTCCCGCCGCTCGCCTTTCATCATCACCTCACGCTGGACAGCGACTGCCATCATCATTATCGGCCGGCATCTCTCCTCTACGTCTACTCCTTCACCGTCGCATACACTCCCTCTGCTCTCCGGCTTCTTCTTGTTTTCCTACTCTAGTCTACCTTCTTGAACTAGTTCCCTTGACCGCTTTTGTCAACTTCCTGCCCTCCCTTTTCAATTGCACGTCGAGTTCATCGCGAATTTATTCGACCTTCAACAGCGCAAATCATCGTTCTGCAACAGCTATCTTGCATTTTCTTTCATTTTTTCTACAGTAAATCCATAGCGCCTGTGGGATACGCGCTATATTTCGCAACCACATTGTTCATTCCATTGACGACACGAACTTTGCGCGCGTATCTGTCGCAGAAGAACTGCACCCGTGCGCGTCATTTATCCGTACTGCTTTCCATAGCGATCAATTAGGTCACCATCGCGATGTTTGGCGCTCAATCAGGCGGCGGTGGCGGCTTTGGTGGCTTCGGCCAGAACCAGCAACAGCAACAGCAACAGCAACAGCAGCAGCAGCAGCAGCAGCAATCGGCCGGTGGATTTGGAGCCAATGCCACTGGTACCGGATTCGGAGGTGAGTTCAATTCTCCTGCTAGACCTTTGCCTCTCCCTTTATTCAAGCCCCCGTTTTCCTCTGTTATATTGGCAACAGCTTGCTCGTTGAAGCAGCAACCGGCACGTTCCTGGATGTGTCTAACCTGCGCCTGCTGGGGATATCATTTCCAGGTTTCGGTCAAGCTGCACAAAACCAATCGACTGGATTCGGTTCTACAGGCTTCGGCACGAATACCCAGCCGTCGGGGTTCGGTTCAACCGGTATGTACAGGAAACGGCGAGACCTTCTGAACCTTTCCTATCTCGACTCTCCAGCCTCTTCGTCGGTTTTGTCACTATTTTCGATTCTTCCCAAAGGTTTCGAGTTTAGGACGCTTTCTTGAAAGCAGCAAAAACGAGCAAGGAGGAACCTTGGCAATTCTGAGCGGCTTGTCCATCAGTCAACATGTCTACTTGGAGCCTAAAGAATGGAAGGAACAGAGGGCCTGGCTTCTTCAATCGCGGGGGAACGCAAAAAACACATTGGGCACCACAGCCAGCTAACTTGGTTTCTACTACGTCTACAGGATTTGGGGCTTCCACTGCTGGTGGATTTGGCCAGAATAAAGGCTTCGGAAGCACCCCGGCCACAACAGGGGGTGGCTTATTCGGGTCGAACACAACGACTTCGGGGTTTGGGGGTGGGGCAGGAGGATTTGGCTCCAATAATACTGCAGGAGGTACGGGGTTCGGTTCGTCAGCTGCTGGTGGGACTGGACTGTTTAGCTCAAAACCCGCAACCACAGGTTTTGGTGGAACGAGCGCAGGTGCAGGTATTTTTGGTAGCAGCACGACCGGCGCCGCTGCCACCACTGGATTCGGAGGCGGTCAGACAGCTGGTGGGTTTGGTGGTGCCAGCAACGCCACTCTTCAACCCCCAGCTCAAGGATCCGCGACTTCGCCTTTTACTCCCTTCACGGAAAAAGATGCTGCGAGCAGCATGACGAACCACTTCCAGACGATTGCATTCCAGGAACCATACACAAAATGGAGCTTGGAGGTGAGTTATAATTGACCTTTAAAGTCTCACAACGAAAAATGAAAATGCTAATTAAGCTTACGCAGGAAATTCGCCTTCAAGATTACTCACAAGGCCGAACAAAGGCATCTGGACCCACTGGCTTTGGTGGCACTGGCACTGGGTTCGGTGCATTTGGCCAGCAGCAACAAAACGCTGGCGGGTTTGGGCAGCCACAGGCAGCTGCTACTACGGCAGGCGGTGGTCTGTTCGGTGCTGCCGCAAACACTGGCACTGGTTTCGGTGCAGGGACTGCAGGTGGCTTTGGCGCGTCAACTGCGAACACGGGCGGTGGTGGTCTCTTCGGATCCGCAAAACCTGCAGGAGCCGGCATCTTTGGCAGTAGCACTACTGGGACAGGCACTACTGGTACAGGATTATTCGGTCAACAGAATGCAGGCACTGGCTTCGGCGCAGCGGGTACCACCGGAACTGCTACTGGTGGTTTTGGGCAGCCTGCCCAATCCACCGGCACTGGGCTCTTCGCACAAAATCAACCAAAACCGGCTGGGTTTGGGGCAGGAGGTTTTGGCAATACTGGTACCACAACAGGATTCGGTCAGACTTCCGGTAGTCTATTCGGACAGCCAGCAACATCGACAGCTACCGGAACTGGTGGATTGTTTGGCACTGGCGCTGCCCAGCAGACTCCTGGGGGATTTGGTCAACAAGCTACACCTGCCTTTGGCGGTGGTGGCGGCTTTGGTGCTCAGAACCAACCGCAACAGCCAGCTGCTACCACTGGCTTCGGTGCTTTCGGATCAAACCAAGCTCAGACCCCAGCTAAACCGGCGTTTGGGGGATTTGGGGCTCAATCAACAACTCCTGCACCAGCTGCAACAGGGACTGGGTTGTTTGGTCAACCTGCGCAGAACCAGCAAGCAGGTGCTGGCGGACTATTCGGCAATAAGAATTTCGGTACGACCCCGGCACCATCAGGTACAAATCTTTTCGGGCAACCCGCGCAGCAACCAGCACAATCTGGAGGATTATTTGGACAACCAGCAGCGGCTACCGCAAGTACTGGACTATTTGGACAGCCTCAACAGCAGCAGCAGCAGCAAGCAGGCGGTCTATTTGGGGCCCAAAACAAACCTACTACTGGACTTTTTGGGCAACTGTCTCAACCTAGTGCAGCCGCAGGTGGTCTTTTCGGATCCGCCAGCACCAACAACCCAGCCCAAGCCTCTGCAATGTTTGGCCAACCAGCTCAAGCCGCAGGTGCAGGTTTCGGTGGTCTAGGACAGCCTGCCGGAGGACTTTTCGGCAGCAACCCTCAAGCCGCGCAGACCGGGTTTGGAAATAGTCTTTTTCAACAGCATCAACATCAACCACAACAGCCAGGCATTCAGCAACCACTTACAGCATCTATCATGGACCAAAGACCCTACGGAAATGTCCCATTACTCGACGTCTCACTGTCTGCAGCTGCTACACCCAGCCTTCTAGCTACTCCACTTTCAGGAAGTACTAAGAAGAAGGCCGCGATGATTCCTCACAGCAAGATTGCCCCTCGCCAGCCTGCTCTGACCCCGAGGGTAGCATCACCTTTCTCTAGATCTTCTCTTGGAACTGCTTCTCCTATGTTGGGTGGAAGCTTGGGTAGGACTTTCAACGGTGGTTCTAGCAGAGTCGGACTCGGCGGTTCTGTCTTCGACTCTCAATCTGCCAGTGATGACTCGATATTAAACACATCGGCTTTTACTCCTGGCGGCAATCGATCTGCGAATCTAAAACGGCTTGTAATCGATCGAAACCTCAGAGATCATGATTTGTTTGTTAAAGATGGAGAAGTTCGGGCAATTAAGGGGGGTCAGGACAGCTCCTCGAAACCGGACGCCACTATCAAAAAGACCACCCTCGATGCTACTACTCGATCTCAAACTTCGAGTCCCACAGCTGGTGGTGATCTAGGCTACATGAGAACTCCGACTCGGCAAAACAACACCTCCATCCCCTCCCCCGCTCCAGAAAATGCTCTGGTTCCAGTCCCTGCCTCCCCAGAACCACAAGCTGAGCCAGCTGCATCGGAAATGGAGGATATCGCCGCTTCTAGCATAAGAGCTGCTGCTTCTAACGAGAAGCAAGGAGACTATTGGTCAATTCCGTCCATTGCGGGGCTTAAGTCTCTGCCTCGCGACAAGTTGTCGGCTGTGCCGGACTTGCTGGTTGGGAGAACGAATTTTGGCCAGATCAGATTCGACCAACCAGTTGACCTTTCGGCTATCGCAGATGATTTGGGAGCTCTTCTTGGTGGCGTCATCACGTTCGGTGATCGTGTGTGCACTGTCTATCCTCCAGGCTGGGAGAAACCAGCGCCGGGCAATGGGCTGAACGTGCCCGCTACCATTACGTTAGAAGAATGCTTTCCTACCGATCGTGAGCATAAGCAACCGATTCGGGACCCTGACCACCCCCGTTACCAATTCCATCTTCGTCGACTCAAAAACATCAAAGATACAGAGTTTGTCGACTATCTTGTCCAAGACGGCATTTGGATTTTCAAAGTCAAGCATTTCACTACTTATGGTTTGCCCAACGAAGATGATGAGGAAAACACTGATGCTTACATGGAGGACTCGATCTACTCTGATGTAACTCCGACGAAGGGTCGTTACGACTCGAGTGCACTCGAAGAGTCAAGCTTTGCATCTCCCGCTGACATCACGTTTGAAGACGACAGTATCGCTGATGATACTTTTGAGTTCAAACGCTCGAAAAAGACAACCGCCATGCGTTTTGTCAGCGAACCCGATAGTTCTGACATTTTGGAACACGAAGAGGAATCTGAGGACTCTGCCGGAAACTCTGATCTCTCTGAGGAGGAAGATGTGACTCAAATTCTCCCCCATGACGACGTCTCCATTGCTGGTGAGGACGACACTGAACTCGCCACTGTCACCCAAGACTATCGCGAAGCTACCCCAGAGATGAAGCTAGGCGTTGGTCGGGATTGGACAGATCAGCTTAGCCGAACTATCAGTCCCGTGAAAAATCGAGTACCCCTTGGCTTCAAAAGCTCTGTTACTTCGTCAAGAAACCCTTTCGCCGATGTCAGCAATGTCGACTTTTCAGAAAGCTTGTTCGCTTCAAGAAATCGTGATTTTGAGGTGTGATTTCCCATCATCCATCTACTCCTTGCAATTTTCCTTTTTTTTTTTTTTTTGACTTTAGGTCCATGTGGTACCCAAATTCTCCTTTCCCATGATATCAAACGCACTTGATTTTTACCCCGTTTCTACCTGTTTCCCCAAGCTACTCTGGGCCTCCAATTTAGCATACTGTTTTCCAATGCTTTAGCTTGTACTCGCGACACATTCATGTATTTAGATAACTTCTACCCTAACGAAAGTCCGGTTAAATAAATAATAAGTTTCAAGAGAGAACGATTGGCTAAAATACTGGGTCTCCGTAGTCTCCCTATCGACCCTCCGTTCGGACATTCGCGTCCTCCGTGATAAAGAAAAATAAGAAGGCCTCTAATCCAGCAGCTTCATACAAACGGCCGGATGCCTTTGATAAAGACAGTCAACAATCTGATGACCGTGAATGGCGCCAGTGCGTTCGACCTTCCTGGGGCCCAAATAGTGAACTCATATACACTGGTTCTATTGAGGGTGGTCGCTCTAGAGCATTCAATGACATCAAACTCTCCAAGACTAAGAAGGCGAAGTTAAAGTACTCTGTCAGCCTAGCTGTAAGCCCTCGTTCCTAACTTCATAGTCTACCAAAAATATACATATATACTGACTATAACACGTCGATAGCCCTCGGCGACAACCCTGCTAGGTTTTCAGCTAGCTGCCTCAGAAATAACGCAGGATCAGGCTAACATCCCGCTTGCAAAACTCGATCGCAGCCTAGAATTCTCGCAGTTCGCCAATGCCAGGTTCGGAGCCTCGCCACAACAGCAGCACGAAAAGAGCGTTTGGCAGCTCGCGTCTATTCTTTTCGACCCTCTTGATGATAAGCTTCCCGAGACGGTTCCGTTCCATGTGAAATTGCATATTCGTGATAAGAAGCGCAAGTCTAGATTATCACAATTTTTCGAACAAGTAGTTGCTCAAGATGTCGCTAAAGCCGAGAAGGCGGCATCAAGCCCGGAGGCCAGTGCCTTTGCACTTCTAAGCGGCAACAAAGTCGAGGAAGCTATAGAGCACTTGATCGGTGGTAGTGATTTCCGCCTCGCGACACTAGTCCCACTAATTGGTGGCGATAAGCAGGCGAGGGATGATGTGAAGAAACAACTTCAATCGTGGAGATCCTCCGGTGTCCTTGCCGAAGTCCCGCTTGCTGTCAGAGCGCTGTACGAGCTAGTGGCTGGCAATGTAGGGTATTCGGAAGGAACCAATGCCCCAATGGAAGATGCCACACCATCTTTCTGGCTCGGTGAGATGTTCAACCTCGACTGGCGACGGACGTTCGCGCTAAGGCTCTGGTACGAGGCCTTTGAGGATGAGAAGCTAGAGCGAGCTGTCGCCAAGTACGAGGGCGCATTCCGCGCTACAGAGACCCAACATGTCAGACACCCAGAACCGTGGTATCAGACTGCTGCTACAGACTCGGTTGATGATCAGGCGGCGCGCGAAGTTGAAGCACCAATCTACGATACGCTCTGGGGTTTGCTCAAGATCTACACCGATGACAATTACCAGCTGGAGAAGGTTTTGCTTCCACGTAGTTATAGCCCTTCGCCGTGTGACTTCAGACTCGCGTGGCAGCTGAGGATGATGTTTGCGGAGAAGTCGATCCGAGATCTTGCCGACGCAGGTGGGATGATGGATGAAGGGGAGAGCTTTGTTGCAGCCGACCGGCTTACGATTGACTTTGCGAGTCAGCTTGAAGCGGAAGGGGAGTGGCATTGGGCGGTCTATGTGCTAATGCATCTTGGAAGTCCGGAAAGGTAAGCGAGATTGTACCCACCCTACCCATCTCGAATATACAAAACTTGAAACCGCATCATTATCATTTATCGGCTGTCGTCATTGTTGTTTTTCTAACAAATACTTGTCTTCAATGTTATAGCCGCGCATGCACTATCAAGGACATGTTGGCACGACATGTCGCCGACCTTACTAGCGGTAACGACAAGCTCGACTTCATCCTCCACAAGCTCCTCATTCCCTCCGCATGGGTCTATGAAGCCAAGGCGCTGCAAGCGCGGTTCCAGCAGGACCATTTCGAAGAAGTCGACTGCCTGCTCAGCGCCTCCGCGTGGAACGAGGCGCATAAGACGCTGTTGAACCATGCTGCTCCGTTATGCATCATCAACGAAGACCTGGAGAAACTCTACGGCGTAATCTGCAAGTTTACAGATGCTACGGTGGTCGCAAACTGGGCAACCGGCGCACAGGTCTATCTTGACTTTATCATACTGTCGACGCTGGTCCAGGGCTCAAGCAACGGGTTTATGCCAGCGGCGCTGAAGGCCCGGGGCGTGCACAAGGCGAACTCGAGGCGCGATGTGGCGAAGCGACTGATCGAGGCGTTGCCAAAGATGGATATCAGGGAGTTTTTGCCCGGTGTGGCTGTCAGGGAAATGAGTCGTGTGCTGGCGGATTACATTCTGAAGAGCGGCGAGCTTGGGTCCGAGAGTGGCAGGGTGCTGGGGCTGCCGTTAACGGAGGACCAGATGTTGTATAAGGAGCTAACAATTAAGGCAAGGGAGGGGATGGTGTTTGGTTGAAATGACGGTACTATCGGCTATCTAACCGTTTGGCAGGTGAAGTGCTACGGGAACTAAAGACCAACGCTATCTACCGTCTTTTTCTTTTTCTTTTTCTTTTTTGTTTCTCACATGCCATTTTAGGCATTGATTCCGGTACCGATGTCATCACATGCCTTCGGGGTTTCGTTCCTGGTTTGTGTTTTCCTATCCTTCCTCCTCGTTTAACCGAATCTACTATATTTGTGTGCTCTCCCCCGGTCTTCTACACCGGTTGGAAAGCACGTTTTAGACTAGCTTAGTAAATAGTAGATCGTCATAATACCATTACTAGTAATAAACCTCACATTCGAAGTGAAAAGAGCTTAAAAGGTTGATTTAACGCCTTTTTTGTTCCCCCTAGACCCAGACCGATATACCTAAGTACTATACTACGATTTGAGTTACAAGCCAGCAAGCAGACGGATATTAAGATGAGGGAAAGAGTGGCGTTTTCAAATGAAGGAATCGACCTTGACACATCCCAGCATGAACAGAGAAGGAATAAACGACAGGTTCACAAACCAAACCAGAATCATGAGCAGAGAAGCAGAAAAGCATGCCCAAAAGTCACCTCCCACTGCAGAAAAGCCCCCCACAACCAAGAAATAACCAACCGTTAAAAAGTCACACCCCGTTCATCCACAAGACCTCGAAGGATATCCTAAACCGTCTTCTTCCGGCGAATGTTAAGGCGGACGGTATCATCATCGCTTTCTTCGTCGAGCTCCTCTTTCTCCTCGCTTTCGCTTTGCCTCCTACTCCGCTCCTTACGACGCTCAACGAGTCTACGGTTGACCTCTTCAAAGCTGGATTTGCTGTCGATAGAGCTAAATGCTTTGATACTAAGTGGTCGAAAGGGAAAAGTTAGCAGGATGGCACTTGATTTGATGCAAAGGGCTGCGTTTAACTCACTGAAATCCCCCATTGCTGTTACTTCTACTTCTCGCTCGGCTGACCGGCCTAGATGCAAACAATCCAATATTGCCCAAATTGCTGAAACTCTCGTTCCTAGGCAATCCATTGACCATCGTCATTGTCACGGAAGGCGTCTTCAGATCTGGAAGAGCGCTGCTGCTGTAGGTGTCCGACATCTGGCTACCACGTCTCGATAGCACCGGCGTATGCGGGTCATTCGTAGTAGGCGAGTTCTCCGCGTCTCGAAGGAACGGATCCGCGATGATGCGTTTGTTGTCGAAATCGGGAAATAGCTCGGGTCCGAGGATGTTGATCATATTGGCGACCTCGACAGCAAGCTCTTCTCTTCGCTGCCGGAGCTTGACAATAGTGTTGGCGGTACCAGGGTTCAAGGAGAGGACAAGAGGTCGAAGCGATTTGAAGATATCCATACCAATTTCACCAATCCGGAGGGCGGCAAAGGTAATGGCGGGGAAGAAAGAGTATCCAAACACCACAACGAGCCATAGAGGGACCCATTCGGGGAGGATACCCCAAATGCGGTGGCGGTAGGCCCAGTAAGTGAGAAGGAAAGTGTAGAAGGAATATAGAGTCGGGGCGAAGGCAAGGGCCACCAAGAGTTTCCAAGAAGCGATGACGTCCTTCGCGCTGATTTTCACGGTAGAGGCTTTAAGGGCTTCTTTGGCTCGCTTGTGGGAGATGTAGCGGGTGGTGATGAAGACAGGTGCGAATAAAATTGTGCCTGGAAGGGCCGCTAATGCCAAGATTGAGAGTTTTACGGTACGGTACAAGAGTGTACCAATCACCTGTGGGATTGAAAATTTCGCGTATTCGACTTGGTGGTCCCGAAGACCCAGGAGCCGGAGATTCTTATTGTAGTCCAGCACGAGTTCCTTGAGCTTGATAATCCTAGGGTCGTCTTTATAGTGAGTGTAACCGGTAACGAGCCTGCGATTGAGCTCAACCACGTAAGGCAGCGGGAGCTTCTTATTCGTTGGCCTGTAGAGACGGCGGGCAGCTTGGATGACCATGAGAGTCTCATAATCAGGACTTATGACAGTTACAGCAACCAGAGCGTTGTAGACCATCTCCAAGAGGACTCTAACCGCTTCTCGTTTCTCACCGCTTTGGTACTGCGTAACAAGTTCTGGAGGGACTTCGATGGGACTGCCGAATTCAATGACGGCGCGGGACCTAAATTTATTCGGATGGAAGTAATTCAACCCGCAAGGTATGATTTTGAGATTACAATCCGGGTTCGCCGCAAGAGCTCCAAGGGCCATAATTGCAACACCAGCTAATCCGCCAAATCGTTAGCACGGCGCGATGCCCAATAATAGTAATAAAAAATCAGGATATTCATCACAGACATACCTTTCAACGGTAACAGCTCTGTTCGGTCATGGCTACCACCCTCGGGAAAGATACCAACACATTCACCCTCGTTAAGTCGTTGAAATACCGCATCATACACTTGGCTCTGGTCTACCTTCGGCGCAACTTTGTATTTGGTTCCGCTCCCACTCTCGGACTTATTGGTGATTTGATCGGTAGCTTCGGTCCCTTTGAATTCCTTCTTCAACCTGATTTCCTCGTCACTGATGATTTCAACAATCTCAGCACTGGCAGCACTACCACCGCTTGGTGGCGTAGGCAGGACTAGAAGACCCCCAACTGATGCCTCAGACGTAAACTTTGTTCCTTCTCCTCGAATGAGAGTTGGGTTTTCAGGATCAGGGAGATATATCTTCCCAGTGGCTGGTTTGGTCATATCTAGGGCACGAGAAACTGGTACAGCGCCGGCGCATCCAGAAGCGAACCCGACGAACTTTCGACGCATGGACTTTTCGGCGACGAGAAAGGCGATGCGGCGTCCAGCCTCAAGCTTGACGGAGCGCATAAGGAGAAGCGGGTCAACAAACTACGGATCATGTTAGCTTCTGCGCAAAGCGACCTGAGTTGAGGTGCAGCATAATTTTCAGGGTCTGCGACTGACTTGGTTGGCATGAGGGGCAGCAACGAAGATAATCGGCCCTCGTTTGGGTATACGATAAGCACCGCGGGGGTGAACTTCTCTGAAGAATAAATCCACCAGAACTGCTCGTCGACGTCATATCAGCATGTGCGCACAAACGGGATACCAAACTCGGGAGCTAAATGTGTTGCGCACCGGTGAAGAACCATATCAGGATGTCATAGGTCCAAGGGTTCAGCTTTGGAAATTTTGGCTTCTCTGGCGGAGCTGTCATCGTGACAGCTTGCTCCTTGGCGGTGCCTTGAGCCAGTGGCGGTGGTTGGAAGAAAACTTTACGGCTGCTGTGGGTAGATTAATTGGCGAGAGGGTTTTAGTTTAGTTTAGTTTATTTTTTTTTTTCCGGTTGGCGATCAAAAACTAGATGCAGGTGCGGCTTTCGTATCTCTTGATGTCAGGTTTGTATCAATCGGTTGGAGGGGGCAATTCTGGGCCGAGTGCTTTTTATATTTGACTGAAATGGCAAACAGGATCCCATGCAACAGGAGCAGAACGTCCCATCCGGCGACCGAGTGATTTAAAAAGCAGTTCGATAAAATGAGATTTTGGCTTGCTGGTGATATCAAAATGTCCGAGGCTCTCTTGCAAGCAGCAGGTTTGAGGTATTGGGAACGTGAAAAATGTAATATCCGTGGCCTGTCCCTGCTTCCGGATACTGAAAGCCGGCCGGACCCAGGTTATGCTCGTCCCGGCTGCTAGGTTGGTGTTCAGCAACCCCCACCTCGTAATGTCTGGCTTGACCCGTCGGGGAATTACGAAGAGTCCTCAGGTCCCTCGGCCTCAGAACGGAAGGCGGAAAGCAGACCGAGAGGGAAAAGCTTTTCCAGAAGTCCCAACAGAATCCTCAAAATAAACACCACGACAGAGGACGAGGAAAGTTAGGTGGAAGGCGACGACAAACGTAGATGGTTGACCGTTCGATGGTGGGAACTACGACTGGAATATCGTGAGATGCGTATACGAGGACGGATTCGACGTTGGTGGTGCACACGACTGCCTTCCAAAAGTCGGTCAAGTGTAGTGGATTGATGACTACTTATGATTCGATGGCGAATGTGGGCCCGTGATATCAACATGATCCAATCGATCCGTCGGGCAGGTGCCCAGGAAGCACAAGCCTCCCAAACGGGCGCCGTCGACGTCTGCTGCTTGGCCCGTGCAGCTGCCAAGCCCTGTGCAACACAACTAGTCCTTCGAGATATATAACTTACGCCCCGTGCCTCCAAACCATAAAAGGCACAGAGAGGCATCAGGAATCGGAGAGTAATATTTAGGCCACGGAATTCTAGGAAAGATGCGCAGACGAGTGTATTATTTGATATACAAGAGGACACGATGTTCCCCTGACAGTTGAATCAGTCCAGATCCGTAGAGTAAAGAAGCCATCGATCAAATTACCTATTACCCATTGCACCCAGCTTGGTGATATCGCCATGCCATTGTATTTTCAGTTTCTGAAATATTTTGCTATAATACACACATTCTCAGCGACCACAACTGCTACTCCCGATGATCCCGGATCCCTTGGCCCGAGTCCAATCTCAAAGCCTTATACGTGGGAAGGCAAAATAAGTAAGCTGATATCCCAGCAAAGGAGCCACGCATATTCACTAGAAACATTCTGGTAACCTATATCAATTATAAACCACGACTAACCGCGTATCCAAACGAAATGTTAGTCGGGACAATAGCAAACTATACCGGCCACTCCCTCTGTCTCGCTGCAGACCCCGACAGTGACACCGCCAGATATCTGAAACCAATCGCACGCCGTTGTCCTGATGTGGGTAGAGTGAGAAGCGGGTGGACTACCTGGAGAATCAACGGAATACTTAATGCAACGGACATCAACAGTCCTGCGATATTCACGGGATACTTGTATCATGTCCTGCTGCGAGTTTGTATCTTATATCAATACGGCGGTGACGGTGGCGACAATGGCTTTATGGAAGATGAAAGTCCTAGGGGGAAGTTGCGACTAGAGGCATGCGATAAGCTCCAAGATGATTTCAGCAGGGGCCCCGAGAAAATATTTGACTCCAAATATCAACGATTTATGAACACCATCAAACTACCTATACATATGAGATCGGTCAACATGTCGACGAAGGGTGTCGCTCGCTGGTAAGCTCAGATACAAACCATTCAATTGTTGGCGCGCTTTGCCTATGCTTTAGGATACTGGTATCTCTTCGGAGATTTTACAAGTAAAGTTATCGTAGCGGAGATATAGGGCTGACGGACACCCCCGCTATAACCATGCTAATATCGGCGTCATTTTAGGGTCTATCCGGAGTCAAGCACTAATCAATTTCTCTTAGGCAGTGATCTACCTCGCGACGAGGAAGACCGTGCCGATTTGGAGGACAATGCAAGAGGCACAATTTCAAAAGTGGGGACTTGCGGGCAATATTTGGACATGGGCCAACCTGGAACGTGGTCGATGGTAGCAAATATTGAAATGGACGACGGTGACAAGTGGCGTTGGGGATGTGGCACAAGGACTGTTGACTTTGATCCGCCTTTCAGCCTCGACCTGTGACTTTATATTATACTTACCTAGGTACATATCCTATGCCTAGAGGTAGATATTGAGGATGATGTGAGATACAAATGTTACAACTTTAACTCGAGAATCTCCATTTCTTTTTTTTTTTTTTTCTCAAGATTTTATCGACTATTTGAAGTGTGTTGCTGCACGTTGTGCACTTGCTGTTCTGTCTCATATTGCAACGCGCCAAGCAGAGAGCCTTGATACGACACTGGCTCGTATCAAGGTACTTTGGTTCATCCTCACGGCTCTTCATCAACCACCCCATACATAGCACTTACGACATTGCTGCCATGGCAGATTCCCCAGACACCAAAGTTCCTACAATCACAAAGCTCGATCCCAAGACACGTCTCATCAGGTGACTCCTGTGTTCTATCGCGGTCGTGACGCGGTGCTTTGTTAACTCGATCTATTGATTAGCTTCAACTTACGAGCAGATCATGTCACAGCTTCCGCTCGGTTCTACCCGTTCCCTCTTCCTCGAACGAACCCCATACAGTCAATGACACTATACGCGAGTACTGGTGGTGAACCGTCAGCCGGCTCCGATCACCCTAACGATCGAAGCATCGTGGTGTATGGCACACGTACTGGCCTCACGATACTCTACCCTCGGCGGTCGCGGCGGTCGCGGCGCCGAGAGACGCAGCAACATCAGTCGCAGTATTTTCCACAATCCGACTGTGAAGGAAGCGAAACCGACCCGGACGTTGAAATTGAAGATGCTGATTGGGTAGTCTACGAAAACATTGAAGATGAGCAGATGGCCAAATCCCACATGACGTCGCAGTTCAACTCGGACGAATACGACGACAGTTACGAATCATACAGCGAGCCGGAAGAATATAACTATCAGCGCAATGCTCGTTTTCCGTGGAAATATTCCGTCGATCTGGGGAGCCCTGTTACCGAGTTTGCGCTTCTTAGCGCCTCCGACTCCTTTCTTGACATTCCCAGTCCCAATTCCCAACCATGGATGCAGCGGATGTACATATCCGCTGTTACAGAGAACGGCGCTGTGCAACTGATTGTTCTTCCTTTGCGTCTTCCTCCACCTGGAGTATTCTCAACCCGAAAGGCATCAAGCAAGTTTCCAGTTGACATTATTCTTCTGAAACCCCAGAGTCCCGGCCAGATCCGACCCAGGGGAATTTGCCTCAGCCTCATGCAACGCCTATCATGTTCCGGCCCATCTTAGCAAGATGGGACTACGAGTGAACTCGGGTGGTATCTTATCGTTGGATCAGCTCATGTATCTGGTCGGATATATGTTTGGAATGTCGAGGTTCTTTCCGATGGACAGACGGGAAGGCCATTCCAGCTTATAGGCAGGCTTCAGAACTTCAATACCAGCGAGATTTTAATCGACATTGCATGCCTTGGGAATATCACATCACCAGGGGAAACGCTCAACACGATCGCACTCCACATCGTCCGAAAGTTCAACGGTTTAATCAAGGTCCTTCACCTGGATCCGTTCGACGGCATTTTCAAAGAGAAAACAACTTTATACACGCCTACTAAAGGCGAGAGTAAGTGTGAGCCGGGAGCAGTCCCATCGCTGCCATTTCACCTCGAAGCTAGAAAGCAGATTTTGGCGATAAATTCGGTACTTCGCAAGCAACGAACAGGTGAATTGCCCTATCAACTGTGGGCTATCCTTGACGACGGCGAATACGGATATTGGGATCTAACGGAGACGGTAGCGAGATTCCAGCATCACGGGTACTGTTCAAAGGATGGGGCTCCTCCAACCGGTGATATTTCGAAGGATGAGGCTGCCAATCACGCCTCGATTTCATTTTCTGTCGATGGTCTTGGTGTTTTCCCTCCCCGAGACCTTTGCATGACCCGGTACAACAATGTTTTGAGAACCAGGGGGCCAGGAGGGGAGAACTTTGAGCTGGTAATTGGAAGAATCTTCAACCGTGTTTCCAACCAACTTTCCTGTTCTTCTTTCACCAACCCTGAAGGCACCCGTCGTCTGTTGATGACGCATGCATTGAACGGCTTTGCGATACTTGAATACAATATGCTGGACGGGTTGAACAAAGCATACTTTCAGAGAAATGAGGACAACCGGCGAATTGTAGATCCCTGGGAGGTGGCTCTAGAAGTAAGGAGAGCGCGGATAAGGCATCAACTAGAGGGCGAAAGAGAAATCGAAGCACTAGCTGGCCTGCTTCAACAGCAGAGGCTGACTAGGGGTGAAGAGGCAACCAAACCGGATATCGGCAACAGAAAGAAGGGAAAGGCACTCTGACTATTCTTCGGTAATGGTTTCTTGTGAAGCTTGTTTTGTTTTGTGCACTAATATCCCTGTGACTGATCTTCGACTCCCCTTCCCCGTCAAAGCAATCTTGCTTCTATATTGTTTGTATCAAGCCGGGATACAGCTACTGAATACACGTTAATACAGTCAATTTATCACCAGTAGCCAAAGAGCACAGGTCTCTTCAGTGCCAGAGTACTAGATTTTGAGATACATCCGCGTTCTTATAGTATTCGCAGGTTAAGGTGGAGCGCAAGGAAAGATCAGTCCTTGATAATGTGACAAAGCCTAGCGAACGCCACAGCTCTGTATATCCTAGCGATAGATTGATTGAGGTCCCGTGAAGATCAAGCATGTCGCCGAGAAGGGGTTTAAACAGTCCGGATCGAAACAGCCTAGAAGCCTAGAGACAAATGTTTGATCGGGATCCTCGCTTGCAGTTCCATTTGTTCTCGATATGGAGAGGTGAAGGAGAATTAGGAAAGCTTTGACGCTTCGATGGTCAACACAGCTCGGCCCGGCCTGCTGCTAATCTTTGACGTGAAAGCCGGAACCTCTGGAACTCCAAACAAACAATACTAAGTAGTTTACAGAAATATATATTTCATTGCTTTTGCAAATTTTGAATACACCGGGGCTTCTGGAGATAAATGACAAGCACTTTTGTGTTCTCCAAACGGGAGAAATTCGAGGATAGTTGGCAGCTGGATTAGGTAAAGTGGCGTGGTGCGGCCCCTTCAAACCGCACCGAAACCACGCTGTTGCACTCAGCTGTCAGGCATCACGTCGCAACACGACCAACTTCACACGCAGACCGCTGCATCACAAGACAGCAAAAGGCCCACCTGCCCAGAAGGACGCATCTGTCCGCCGTCGCGCCATGTTAGTTTGCCCAAGTAAAGAGAATTAGCCTGCCTTCCCGCCAAGGATGCGCCAAGGGAGCTTTAAATTCTGGCAAGAAGACTTGTTTGAAACACCATCACGAACGCTTCCAGGGCCCGCGCCCTCTTAACAAGAAACATGTCTGGCGTGAAAACTCGTTGTCAAAGCCGCGCACAGTGGAGAAATCAGCCCCCTTCCAATGCAACGGACAGGATGATACTAGCCATCTCGAAGAGCGTGGCCAAGCACCGTAGGGCCCAGATATAAAAGCTTCGCTGCACTTCGTTTCCCAAGTTCCCTTCCTTCCTCTTCTTCTCTCCTCACGCTAGCCGTCCCATAATCAAAGCCTACCGTTCCCTTCGAAGTTATATCATTTTCTGTCATTCTTTGTCGCCGGTCGACGTTTTCTTATCCTCCGTTAAAGATTCGAAAATACAAGACTCCTTACGTTCATTCAACCAAGTTACTATACCCGTATACCTCGCTCTTGAAAACAAGCACCAACATCTCGATCAATTAAAGAACCAAAATCTTTTTTTTTACATTATTAAAAGATCAACCGTCAAGATGCAAAAGTTCTTCGCCATCGCCGTTCTCCTCGTCGCCTCTTTCTCGTCTGTCCTAGCTGCGCCCGTCGCCGTGCCAATCCCTCAGACTGAGATTCCCGCCGAAACGGCCGTCAGGACCCTAGACGACGGAACTATCGTTCCATTCACCATCTAGTCAACCATTCCGCTTGGTTTCCATGAAATCATGGCGTGACGGAGTTAAATCTACTTACTTACAATTGGCCTGTGGCCGAATTGTGGTGGATGTTCTGTCGTCTTTTCCTTTGGTGTTTTTTTTTAATTTATACATTAGCGAGCATTCATACGGAAGGGGTTTTTCTTCTGGGGTTATCACTATCAGGGGAGGGGAATTCATCCGCGTCTGCATACATGACAGGGTTGGGGATACTATAAAACTCTGAACATGTAGTTAGAATTTGATATATATTCCGTGCTCCGGGAAGCGGATAGCGCGTTTGTTAATGGAATTTGTCGAGGATTTTGGCGGTATACCAAACTTGTGCCCGTGCTGTAGATTGTGAATGTTGCTTTTTGGTTCCGTAGTCAGACTTGCACTTTGGAAGTTAACGTATCGATGTAGTATATTACTATCGCACAAGTCTAGCTATTAGACTGTACTATCTACGTCTCTGGGGCTTATGCCTGTCTACTCGTTTGCGTTACTATTCAAAGCTTCTGGAAGATTTGAGTGATCTAGTTCTCTATATCATTATCTCCTCAAGCACCACTGTCACGCAAACCGCTAAAGCCAATACTCCACACCAAGCTTCGCTTCACCCAAAACTCTCACCTTAGCTTCTTCTTGCTAGCCTGGGCTTTGATATCTGCTTGCCGCTTTTTCTCGTCCAGCTCTGCTTGTCGCTGTTTCGCCTTCTCCTCTCTTTCTTTCTTGATAATTGCCAGCCTCGCTAGGTCGCTCTTCGCCTCCTCTGTCTTGCCGGCCTCGTGCAGTTTCCGATACCGCTCCTTGGCGGCAGCGGCCTCCGCGGCCTCTCGTTCTCTCCTCGAGACCGTCGGTTCTATATTACCAGCGTTAGGGTTGCCGGTCTGGAAGCCGGGCACCGCGGATTTGACTGGCTTAGGCTTCGAGGAGCTGGCAACAGCAGGAGCAGCAGCCTCCTCCTCTTCCTCTTCGTCATCAGATATTGAAGAGCCTGCGGCAGCCTTTGTCAGCTGTGCTCGCTTAGCCTCCTTGAGGGCCTTTTGCGCAGCCCGACGTTCATCTCGGGTCATATCAGCGGTGATGACGGGCAGTTTCGGCTTGGCAGAAGATCCAGCTCCAGATTCATCCTCGTCCTCATCGGAATCGGAATCTTCCTCCTCATCGTCCTCCGAATCTTCCTCCGACTCTTCCTCTTCTGGCTCGCGGGGGCCCTATTGTTTCGTTTTCCATCCGGTGGAATGAGGGTTAACTACGAACGAGTGGGGGATATGCGATTGAGGGACCCGTAGGCCTGGGGTGGTGGTGGTGGTAGCTACTGACATCGTCCCACATGCCTGGTCTATCATCCGATGGTCTGACGTCCCGCGAGAACTTTTTCCCACCTGGGCGGACGGACGAGAGAAACTGTTAGTTGAATAATTCAATACCTCGACGGAGGCTAAGGAAGGGGGGGGGGGAAGTTCAGCTCGTCTCGCACCTCCTCGCGTTGGCTTTGATAGCTTTCCCCGCGGCATCTTTGCTGCTGTGTTTTAGCTAACTAGCGATTGGCTGATTCCGGACAGACGATGATATGGCAGAGGGAGAGAAAACGGGAGCCGTATTCAGTAGCGTTCTGTTTGCGACTTAGATAGCGGGAGATGCTATGCGAGGGACGATAAAAGGGACTAAGGTGGGAAAGGGAGACGGTCACGAGGGGTGAGGAAAGTCGAGTCAGAGTGAAGGAAAAAAAAAAAAAAAAAAAAGTTCACTGTGAGCTGATCGCTTCGTATACGAACGAACATATCTTCTACGCCTTAGCATCCCTTTGCTAATGCTGCACACCAACAAAAAAGTAAGGTGTTTGCCCCGCAGGCGGCCAACCAGACCAAGCCGATTTCAAGTTGTCGTCAGGCACAGTAACAGCAGCAGCACGTGCAGAGCCGCTCTTGTGTCTTTCTTGGTTTCTCAAAGACGGGGTTTTCTTGTGCCCCTCTAACAGTTTACGCTCCGTGATATCACGTATCGCTCGCTCATGGCATGCTCGTGGCCCGGCTTTTCCGAGTTGAACAATGGATGTGCACACGGACATAGAAACACCAACAGTTAACGCTACTAGGGAAACTATAGCCCTGAATTCTCCGTCAGAAGGTTCGAAGAAAAAAAAAATACGAGACGGGACCGCCCGGGCCTTCAAATATGACTGAGCGACGACAGGAGTCGAGTCACAACTGCGCCCAACTACGTAGTGCCTGTTTGTTTAATACACTAGTGGCTACTATCCCAATGACTAACTGATCGACTGACTGCCTTCAAGCCGTGTCTAAACGGCGTTCGAATGTTCCTACCGACATGTTGTCCGTCAAAATCGTTGAGTGATGTATGAATTTCTGGACATAAGGGAACGGAGGGCCGTTCTGCGCCAATTGCTACTCGTGGTAACATCTTTGCAAGAATGGGAGTTTTGATCTTCCCTCTCATTTCCCCTCCGATGGTATTTCCACTGTTATAAGAAAAGCCGGAGTGAATAGAGAGGGTTGTTAAATAATACGTTTTCTGAGGAGAAAAGAAAAAGAAGAAGAAGAAGAAGAAAGAAGCGAGACAGCGGAAATTTTCTTTTCATTGATGGTGTTTGTGGCGGTGTAGAATGCCTGTTTGTTTGTCCAAGCACGTTGTGTTGTCCTCGTGTTGTGGCGAGTGAACAAACGCGTGGCTTTCGGAGGCAAACAGCGCCATGCCTAATGCAAAGACGAAAGACAAAGCCTTAAGCCGACGGACGCTCGGACAGGGCTCCTGATCCACGTTCCTTGCAGAAGACCAGGAGAGAGATATCGTTCTAGATCTAGTGCACTAATAGTGGTGAAATCGTCAAACCTCTAGCATCTCCATCCGAGCGCAGGGCGCAATTGATTATCGGCATATATGAAACGATGCTACTTCACTAATGGGCGCCAGATTTACGAATTAATACCATCTAATCCTACTAGCACCCGCTGCCTGTGCCGCTGTAACAATTCGGCGTCATTGGCGTCGGTGCATTGGGCCGATCGTGGAACATCTTTTCCACGCGGAGTTCAAGTTGACGATGCTAAAGTTCAATTTACGTAAGAGTTTGGATCTGAGCTCCCGGTATTTTGCATCTCTCATAATCTCGGATGTCTCTGAAGCTGGACGCTCAGGCGCTAGGCATAAAGATCAGGAGATAGGATCACGTATATACCTTGTAAATGGCTTGGTCCATGCTATTGAAATTGAGCATGGCAGGTTTAACCAAGCAAGAATGGCTATTATAGACGAGTTAGCGAAATGGATAATTAATAATGAGCGCAGCAACAGAAGAACTCTTCAGGCCTCCAGCGCCAGCTTCGTCAATCGCCAGCAAACAGAGATTTCAACGCTGTCGCGAACATGGTGATAAATTGGAAAGGTCGATGGATATGGCAGGAGGTATTTTTAGTCATAAGTCTTAACTCGACGACTGTATATACTCCAAATAGACGTCCCCGCGGTAAAGTAACAAACAATCGACCGGGGGCTCGCTTGGCATCGTCTATTTAATTTAGCCATAGGAGGATTTTGTCTTGACAGTTCTGCAGCATGGGGCATCCAAAGTGCTCAGCCGCACTCGTACTGTGATTGTAATCAAGATCTCTGAGGCCCATATACAGCCCGGCGGTCACTGGTTGGCCCGCACGACGCGCACCCGGGAACGTAAGACATCCTGCATTTAAAATTAATTCTCCGATTCCCGGATCAAGAATAACAGCGGTTAGGCTTTGCTGTGTGTCTCAGTATCTGTAGATTGCTATTCGATGTTGTTGGAGCGCCTATTGTTCGCTTACCAGGACTAGCCCTCTTTGATATCGATTCCGTGGGTCCTGTTTCATCGCTTAAGCATCGCGCGTCTGGCTCCACCACACAGCAGTCGAGTTTATCCCTTTGACTGGCTTTAACTGGCTTTGACTGGCTTTGTCTGCCCAATGTTACTCGCACCGACCCTTGTACGGGGAAATACCCACAAGACAGCCATGTGTCGAAAAATAGCTACTCCCACGGAAGCCCAATCAAAATGATCTTGGCGCAACGAAACCTAGACAGCATGTCGCGGACACGGACTTAAGCGTAGAAGCAGTGGGCGGACGTCAAGTGTACCTGCTATGCAAGCCAATCATGCAGGGTCCCATCGAGCTAGCCTTGTCACCGGCAGGGGCACGATATCGCACCTTGACGATCATCGTACGATATACCCTTAGTGGTTCAACTTACCGCAACCGTCCAACAGGGGATGAAACCATTATCATCGATCGCGACTCCTCGACATGGCACCCGCAAGCCTGCCTTTATCCATTGTATATATAAAGAGGGTGGCCAGCTCTACTCATCCCGTCTTCTTTCATCATGCTCATCAGCTTTCACTTCTACAGCTTCGCCTTTACAACTTCACTTTTCTTTTCCTTTTTCTTTTTCTTTTTCTTTTCCCTTTATCTCTCGCTTTAATTCAATTCGCTTCTAGCACAATTGGCCATTCGTTGGAACTTCCTACAGTCTAGATCTGTGATCAATTTTTAATCTCAACTACATTCGAATATTACTTTACATCCACTCGTTGCATCTGTCTACTTCCCAGTAGACGATATTAATTCCTGCGATCTTTCTTTTTGCATTGGACTGGTCTCCGAACCTATAGACTTCATATATACATCCATCCCGGATTTTCCTGTTCACAATGAAGTTCACAAGTACTCTTTGTGTAGTGGCCGCCCTCTCGGCCCAAATGGCCTATGCCATTCCAGATCCGAACAACTATGGATACGGATCCGACTACGGAAATGGAAACGCCAACGGGAATGGGGGTGCTGTTCCCCATACCGTTACACAGACTAGAACAGTTGTGAAGACAGCAACGAAGAGTAAGTTTCTAGCGTCTGGTGCTATAAATTGAGACGGAGTATATAACATGCTAACAATTATACAGCGGACTGCAAGAACCCCGCTTTGACCAAGACCATCGTGAAGAATGTCCCGGCTAAGACTGTCACCCAAAATGCTCCAGCGAAGACTATCACTGTACAGGGCTATGCTCCACCAGCAAAGACTGTCACCTACAATGCTCCAGCAAAGACCGTCACCGTCCAGGGCCAGGCCCCACCAGCAAAGACTGTCACCGTCCAAGGCCAAGCTCCTCCAGCTAAGACTGTCACCGTCCAGGGTCAGGCTCCACCAGCAAAGACTGTCACGGTTGCTGGCAGCGCCGAGGTCAAGACCATTACAAGCACAAGCACTTGCATCAGGACCGTCACCAGCACCGCTCCAGCTCCTCCCGCAAAGACCGTCACAGTTGCTGGCCAAGCCAGTGCCCTGACCTACACCGTCACCTCTCCAGCAAAGACTGTCACTGAGACCAAGACCGCCACTGGTGCAGGTCAAACCATCACGGTGCCTGCTCCGGCCAAGACTGTTACGGAAACCAAGACGGAAACCAAGGCTGTCACCGGCCCGGCTAACTATATCACGATGACTGCTCCAGCAAGGACTGTCACCGAGACCAAGACTGGTGCAGCTCAAACCATCACAGTGTCTGCCCCGGCAAAGACTGTGACCGAGACCAAGACTGGCGCCCCAGCTCCAGCGCAGACTATAACTGAGACCAAGACTGGTGCCGCTCAAACCATCACTGTGTCTGCTCCCGCAAAGACTGTGACCGAGACCAAGACTGGTGCTCCAGCTCCAGCGCAGACTATCACCGAGACCAAGACGGAAACCAAGACCGGCGCTGCTGTTCCAGCACAGACCGTTACTGAGACGAAGACGGTCTCGCAGTCTTGCGGCATCCTACCTGTTTCCACCACTACTTCTGGTGCTTCTGGCCCCAACACTACCACCACCACTAAGCCTGTCACCACTACCACCACTGCTCCTGGTGGCTACAACAACAACAGTGCTCCTACCACCACCACGCCTGGCTCTCAACCTACCACCACTACCACTCCTGGTGCCGGCGCTCAACCTACCACCACCACCACCCCTGGCGCTGGTTCTCAACCTACCACCACCACCACCCCTGGCGCTGGTTCTCAACCTACCACCACCACCACCCCTGGCGCTGGTTCTCAACCTACCACCACCACCACTCCTGGTGCCGGTGCTCAACCTACCACCACTACTACTCCTGGTGCAGGCGCTCAACCTACCACCACTACTACTCCTGGTGCAGGCGCTCAACCTACCACCACCACCACTCCTGGTGCCGGTGCTCAACCTACCACCACTACTACTCCTGGTGCAGGCGCTCAACCTACCACCACTACCACTCCTGGTGCAGGCGCTCAACCTACCACCACTACCACTCCTGGTTCCAAGCCCACTACTACCACCGCTCCTCAGTACGGTCAGGGACAGCCGACAACGACAACCAAGAGCACCACCACCACCACTCCAGCTGCCAAGCCAACCACCACTACTACCACTACCCCAGCAGCTAAGCCAACTACCACCACCACTCCAGCGGCCAAGCCTACCACTACCACCGGTGCTCCTCAATACGGTCAGGGACAACCTACAACCAAGACAACGACCAAGCACACCCAGCCCACCGGTAACCCTGGCTACGGCAACGGATACGGCAGCTACGGTGGTGGCTACGGGTACCGCCGATTCGCCAGGAACCTCTAAATGCCTGGACGAGTTTTAGAGACCCAAGCAACCTAGTACCTGCATCTGGCCTAAGGCCAGCACAATCTGAACGACCTGATTTTCTAATTCATTCTTTTTGCTATTAATTTTCGCATTGCATTTTTCATAGCCTATAACTCTCCTTTGTTAAGACCAACTTGACACAACTTACAAAATCTACTACTAACTAGCAGCAAATCATTCCTGTAATAATAACCTTAGCCTGTACTAACATAATGGTGTTTCATTTTTTTGTATCTTTGTCTTTCATTTATTTTTTCTAGTCACATGTGAGGTGTACATACATGCATAGCCTTAGGAGCAATCTGTCGAAAAAAACAATATCAATTTTTAGAAGTGGTTTTTCTCAATTCACTCGTTCCAATTCTGTCCGATGTGTGTGTAAGCTGTGCCAATAAAGTCGAAAAGTGAATGCGTTGCGCAACGTTAGATGTTCTATTTCGGTTGCACCAACTTTCTTAGAAGGAAATTTCCTATTCTGGCAGATGTTCGGTAGATGGCCGGGTTAGAAAAACCTTCCGGTAGAATTTTGTGCGCGCGTACGGTATTCTTTCGGAGATCGTATCCCGGTCGGTGTTGCTAAATATACCAGCAAGGGCCATCTGAGTGTGTGCTGTGATCGTTTGCTCGCTTGATAGAATGTCGGCCAGGGTGCACCCGCGTAATTTCTCTGGCTCTGCTGCTATCGAATCAGAATCGAAATGCCGTCCCGGTGAGCCACGGCTACGAAGCGCGACGCCAACTTCCGATTTATCCGTTCTTTTTTTACGTCACATTCAAATCATCCAGCTTGGGTCCCTTTTCTTTGATAGGCCAGTTATATTTATTTTCTCGTTGCTCCACACTATAATATCTCAATCAGTTGCAAGACATTCTCAGAGAGTAATTCCTTTACGAGAATCCGCTATTTCATCCCATAGTGTCCAAGTTGTTGGGATTGAACGCTCAGTATTATCATTTGCGTGATTGTATCAAATAACTACTAGGTACTAAATACCTAGGTACTTAGTATATAAATATCAATATACCAATGACAAAGCTCCCCGTAGCTAATAATAGCAAACAATAGCCTGCGGCAACTCGTTGAAACTGCATTGTACTGTCGAGGGCCCAAGCACTAGCTGCCTTCCTGGTCTGTTAATTTTTTGAATATTCCGATCCTCTTACGATCCTCGGCTCTTTCATTTTTGAAAACTCTATAGTGATATTTTCGACGTCGGCTCCAACGGCAAAAGGGTAGACCCGTGATCGCCGCCAACTACCATAATAGATAGACCCGTCGTTTATTCCAATGCTTTTACGAATCAACGGACCCAGAGTCCCTGCTATCTCTCTCCTACAAGGAACAATTCGAGAAGCCAGACCCCATTTTCCGGGTAGACACTCCATATCGTCTTATCGTCGAATAGGCACTGAATGCAGGGATGCATAACGTATTCACAAATCATCATACACACAGGTCCACGCGGAACTTGATCCTTGGATACATATCTTGATCCTTCAAGCTCCCTTGCACCGGCTGATTTTACGTATACCTGCATGCAGTACGATATACATACTGGATCTGGATGCCGTTGTAGCCAAGACAATCTCAACCTGGGATAGTCATGCGTCGATAGGCTGAGAAGGCCGCGTAACCGTGGGATAAGGACGTTTTGGAGCCATGGAGAGTCTATGATAGCTACTCGACCCGATTAGGTTGCGACTCAAGGGTACTTTCGAAGCTATATTCGGTGTGCATCTTCCATAATAGTATCAGAAGGGAAAAAATGACGATAAGGGGAGATTGCAAAGCTAGGATTGCTTGTTGACTGTGTTTAGAAATATATCGAAGCAAGGTTTTAGCGTCTTGAAAGCTTTCTTTCCTCGCATCATTAATTATTTGCATATATGCGGGTTTGTTGATTAATCGGTTTGTTGTGTACTTAATTGATATTAATGGTTACAATATGATGGAGATAACGGTGATAGTGATGTATATTGTCCCGGCTGGAGTCGAGACAGAGACGAAGATGCCACTGATAGCGACGTAGTTTAGTAGTTGATGCCGCAATGGGTTGTGTTTGGTATAGCGCTCTACAGTTGGGATGGAGGTTTATGCTCAAGTCCACCCGGCCTTGGCAAATTTGGTCCGCATAACCTCGAGGAGACCTGGAAAGGACCAGCCAACGCGATGGAATTCCGAAAAGGTGCAAGGTATACGCGTCTTAATTTTATTTCATAACTATCGGGGTCCAAGCGCAGGTACATGGAGGCGTGCAGTTTAAAGCCTTTCTGATGGGATGAAATTGAGGTGGAGGGTGCGGTGTTTTGGAGTTTTACTACGCAGTCTGTAGACGAACTTTGCGGTTCGAAATAAATGGCGAGGAGTAGCATATATTTCCGAATTTAATACTTCAGAAAGACAATATATACGGAATATCCGAGATATAGCACTCGACCTGTGTCCAATTTTTCTAAAAAGAGGTATCGCTAAGACCGTCTACCGCTTCTTAGCATGTTGAACTATTGGTGCGGAGGCACCTGGGCATAAGTCTGCGCTCGCCCACGAGGTAGCAATGCATTCTTGACGGCCAGCGATTGTGTACACCGCCACTTTACAAGTTGATCGCCCTATCCAATATATTAGCTGCTTTGTATCGGAAGCTCTATCCTGCGCTTTTGCGTCGATCATGCTCCCAAATACTCATTTCCGCGCATGATGGCTGTTCGCCAAAGCGAGCCGGGAAACGATGGCGCCACGGAGCCCAGCCGGATTGGCGCCATCTGTGACGATCTGGCTGATAAGCCTGGTTTGGAAAAGCAGGGACCAGTGAAGCAAAACAGACCTTTCCAGTCTGTGCCTCTAGGCTAGAGTTGCAAGCCTCGGAGGCTGGAAGCATGCGAAGACGAAGAGAACGCGCGCCGCATATCCGGTGGACCCAATTTTCTCTAACTTGCGATATTACATTTATCGCTGCCCAATGCGTCTCAATGGCAAGCACTTCCTAGAGTTCCTCAGTTCTTTTGGCCAGGGAATTCGGTTGCCGCGCGTTGAGCATTTGCAGGCGAGATTCTGCATAGGCACCTTAAATCAACAAAATATTTGGTAAAAAATAATTCTGTGGATTGCTAGTTCCGGAAGAGCGACAGCGTCTAAACTTGGTACCTGCAGGGCGGACTGGGATAAGCTGGTCTGGACCCAGGGTGCAACAAGAGAACCTGGCAAGCGAGCAGTCAGTCCGAGAGGGATTCTGGATGCTATCCTCAACCCATTGGGTCCTCATGGGCGATATCTATGGATCAGCCTTGGATTCTGCTCCTTTAGGTAGCGTTTAGAATTAATATCCAGATTTTCTGTCCCATTTTCAGTATCCTGTACGTTTTCTTCACCAATAGCTGAAGGATGGAAGCGATTGGGCCAATCGCTGATCAATCTTTAACGCCTAAGCAAGCCGCATGCTTTTTTTTTTTTTATCTTTCTTTTTTTGCTTTGGCGAGACAGATGTAAAAAAAGGTCCGCGCGCAAGTGATGTTCTTAGGTTGGTGAGAATGGCCTGTTCGCCACGGAACAAGTTAGCTAACGTTAGTGTACTCAACCTGGCCGAATTGCTGCACTTACTGCTGTGAATGCAGTCCGTAGACATGTATCTGCACACCTTCTCGCTTGGGTATCGAGGCGGCTAGAAACCAACGCACTGAGCCATGTTCGTGAATTCCCGACCTATAGGTTCTGTCTTCCTTCTTTTTCTTTCTTTTCTCGGAATGAGAGGTGTTATAGACACTGCTCAGTTGGATAGTGAGGCAAATGGGATACCACAGAAGTCTATTGGGCTACACCTATCCACGATGGAGAGGTTCTATGCCCGAAGAAGAAAAAAAAAGGGATCAGACCCAGGAATGAGGTTAGAATCATCTTGGTGTCGTGAGGCACACGCAGTCTCTACCCAACTGAGCACTAAAGCTGGATGCCCGTGTGTATCGAGCCTCCGCGCTTCCGTGACCTATATATAATAAACCCCCCGTCCCGCCTGTCAACTTTTTCTCTTCTCCTTCTTTCCGTTCTCAAGCCTACAGCATTTCGCAGACTCTCCTTTTGCATCGACGTTTCTTTTCATTTCATTTTTTTTTCTTATTTGTGCAATTTTACCGACATTCCTTTACCAAAGGCTGTATTCCGTTGCTAGAAGCCGACGCCAACAGTTAACAATCAAGTATCCCAAGAGGATAGTGAAAAGGGTCCAATCTTTTGCGTCCCCTGAAGGACGTTAAATATCTTGAGGCTAGCACCTTTAGGGCCTTGCGAGAACAGAACATACAGGAAGAATAGAAGAAAGGAACCAGCAGGCCTGCTCCAGTTCTCCGCCCCTCGACTCGATACGGACCGCTGTATCTCTGGATAGTGCTCTGAGAGAGCCACCCGATAAGAGTCTAGAAACTGGTAAGTGATCTTGTTGGGTGCCGCGGACGGCGCTTTTTCAGGTGCTTTGGAGCTTCGTGTTACGTTATCCGTCTTCGTGTCCCGCGAAATAGTGTCATGAGATGAAGGCGATATGCAGCACCATCTTGAGCTATGTATCCTGCTAGATCGCGTATCGAGGAATACGTACATGCAGCGTCCACCAGGCCGCGGGGTAGTTCAACACGGAATGCCTGTAACACAGGAATGCCCGCGGCCGGTTGATTCGGTATTCTGGCAATATGTCTGTCTGATCCTCTGCAATTTCCTCGTCCACCGACACCAATCGCCCCAGCAACTTTATGCATGCGAGCTATATAGCTTCCGTGATTCCCCTCTGCCCATCCGTTCTTTTTCCTGCTCTATGCTCAAGCTCTCTTTCTTCAGCATCCTCAATTGCACGAGCCCCCGACCTTGCTGACGCCCACTGTAGCCGATACCTCAGATAAACCGAAGCTACAGTAGCCATCAACCTGATCACCAGCAGCATCCAAGCTGTTAAAGATAGCTCCTCTACCAGCTCATTTAGCACCTAAATTCTCAAAATGGTCTCTACCCGATTTGGCATCTGGGCCGTTACAGCATTGAGCATCTTCACCGGTGCCTTCGCTCACCCACACGGTGAGTATCACTTTGAGATTCGTTGATTTGATAATGAGGTCTCATTGTTCGCTAACATCTACCCAGGCCGACATATCGACCATCTTGCACCCCGAGATGTGGCACCCCACAAGCACGTAATCCGATCCCCCAAAGGTGGCAAGCAACAGCCAGTAGGAGGTGGCGGCTGCAATTTCGGGGCCGGCTTAGTTTATTCAGTCTACGACGTCAATGGCTGCAAGACCAAAGACTTCATGAAGCAAGAATTCGAAAAAATTAAGGCCACCGGGGACACGTACAACTATGTGCGAATCTACGGAGTCGACTGCGATCAAGTTGAAAATGTTCTGACGCTTGCCCCATCGTACGGTTGGAAGGTTATGCTTGGAATCTACAAACTAGACAGCGAAGATACCGTCAAGGAAGGATACACTAAGATCATTGAAGGCGTCAAGCGTGCCAATAAAAACCTTGGGAAGCCAGCGGACGACTGGTCTGGAGTAGTTGCGGTTGGAGTTGGTAATGAATGGATCTTCAACCACCAAGGGGATGGACAAGCAGCTCAAAACTGCGTGACATACGCCGCGACAGTTCGGGGGAAGCTTAAGGATGCGGGATTCACGGGTGAAGTCGGCAACGTAGAGGTGTGGACGATAGCCCGCGACAAAAAGCTGTGTGGTGAGGGCAAATGTCTCTTCGTCAACATGCACCCATACTTTGACCCAAATACCAGCGCTGAGAAATCTGGCGACTTCCTCGACTTGCAAGTCAAAGCGCTCAAGGCGGTTTGCCCTGGCAAAGGGGTCGTCATCACCGAAACTGGTTGGCCAACCGCTGGAGATACTCAGGGCAAGGCTGTGCCCGGAAAGTCCCAGCAGAAAGCCGCTATCGCATCAATCAAAGGAAGCAATACGAAAAACTACTGCTTGCTGTCAGCTTTCCCTGAGAAATGGAAGACTTCGGTCCTGGAACAGAGCTGGGGTATTTATTAATCACGTCCAGTCTAAGTGGCTGCAGATGAGTTTTGCTTGCTTCGGATGATACCTATATATGTTTTTTTCCCATCCTTTTTTGTTTTATATCCCCCCCCTGCTTTTTGCCCTCCGGATCCCTATCCCCTTTATATTATTGTATCATTTCCAAAACCAAGCGCTATACATCTGTCGAGCGATCCGGCTATTGCTTGACAGTTCACTTCCACCTTTCTTTTACTATCATTTGATATCACGATTTTCAGGGCTTCTTCTATGTCTCCAGGTAACCTCTGCAAACAGAATTTGCTTGGGCATCCAGAGGCATTTGATCTCATAGGAGAACTAGGGCATGGAAACCGGTACTTCTTAAAATTGGTTACAATTTCATTCTTCTTGTTTTCTCTACTACTTCCTATACCGGTCAGCCGGCCAAGGGTTGGTGCGTTACTTTGGGTGAAAAGCAGTGAGAAAGCATCATGAGTTGACTATGTGTTTTTTTCCCCATGTTAAGAGGCACGTTTTCGCATATCTTGTTTCCCGGAGCATGGGATAGACTCTCGTTCAAATTGGTTGGCGTTGTGTTCTTGGGGTGTTTTGATATCATGTGTATAGACCGGTTGCATCAAAAATTTATGAAATAAACGTTCGCAATGACTTCATGTTTTTCCCGTCGTCGACTGTAGACTGCTATCGTCACTGGCGTTAAGTACTTACTTAGGTCATGGGGGAGTGGAGTGCATCTTGCCCTTGCATCCTTAGCTTGCTCGCGCCAAGAGCCCGCGACTTGTGGTTGGCCAAGATGTCCTTTATATCACGTGCTCACACGCACTCTGCTTGTTTTTGTTTACCTTTTGCGGTTTGTGGCAGCCAAAACAACACAAACCCGGCGTCCAATAATTCACCTTCATTCCTTCGTCATATTTCAATTCAACCACCAAGATTAAAATTCATTCAATTCTTTTCCATCGGCGACACTGTAAATGCACCATCTACGGCATCGGCACTTTCGGTCAATAATTGCTCTTACTTGAGAACGGCCGGATACGGAGTGCCATTTTTTACCCTAATTTTTTCGTTCTATTCAATATCAGCATCACAGTATTTGCACCGACCCTCCGGAACGCGAATTACTTTGACCCGGCAAGGGAAACATTGCAATGGCCGCGCTGTTCAACTCCCCAAGCGCTAGCCATGTAGATGTGACATTCGGTAGCCCGAAGTTTTCGCCCGAGAAGACCTTCATCCAGCCGCGAGATGACAATCTTCTGCGTGCGGGCGTGATTGGAAACAAGAACCAACCGAAGCGTGGGCCATCGGCCGGTGCTACAAAGTCAACATTGAACATCACGACTCCCTCGAGGCAACCGCTTGGCGATAGGACAAATCGAAAGTCGAATAATGAGTTCACACCCCTGTTGAAGTCCGTTCACAAGAATAACCTGAACAACAATATCGATGCAAAGCTCAACGCGGTTGTGGCGAGGACGCCAATGAGTCTCAGGCACATGGAGATGTACTCCGGTGGTACTCCACAGCTGCCTCGAGGCGATAGCTCTGGAATTGATGCTTCATCGTATAATGACGAGAACACTCCTACCGCCCCTCAACAGGAAGACTCTAGTGATGTCTCTACCCCGATACCGAGGATGGGCGGAAAAGGAGGTGTCTTGGATGATGGGCAATTAACACTAAGGGAGCAGGAAAAGGTGCGTAGTGCTTTGGAGCGCATTAGTGTTGAGGCGTATGGGTGCTAATATTATTCGGCTTTTAGATTATCGATGATATTAAGAAGGAGAATTTCAGTTTGAAATTAAAGATCTTCTTCCTCGACGATAAATTAAATAAGTTGGGCCCCGAATTTAACGATATTGCGATCCGAGAGGTTGGTACAGTGGCTGGGAAACCCCTGAGATAGCGTATAATTTTTTCTAATTCCGCGGGCATTTAGAATATCGATTTGAAGGTTGAGCATACCACCCTTCGGGCTGAGCTAAAGCGATTGAAGAAAGCTCTTCTCGACTCTGAAAGGGTCGTGATGGAACTGCAAGGAGACGCACAAGCTGCTCATGCCAACGCCCAACAAAGATTCGCCGATGGCAAACAAGCAGAGTCGGACCAAGCAAAGATGAAGGATCTCATGGCCGAATTGGACGACAAGAACAACCAACTTGAGTTAATGAAACAGGAAAACGATCGACTGAGGCTAGAGCTCCAAGATCGCGATGGCACGGAACGCGAAGATGCAGAGGAGATTGAGGCTTTAAACCGGAGAGTGGCTCAATTAGAAGGCCAAAGAGAAGACCTTGAAGCTGAGATTCGTGCCAAAGATGAAGAGCTGGATAATCACCAAGATGGTCAAGATAAAGAGACTGAAAGTCTCCATGAGCGAATCCGAGAGCTTGAAGAGGAACTTCGGGCCAAATACGATGAAGAAGGAAACGAACACGACAAACTGCAAATTCGTATCCAAGGGCTCCAACTCAAGCTTTCAGGGAGGGATGAGGAGCTGAAGGCGATGCAGGAGGAACACGACGCACAGATTGCCGCCGCCAGGCAACAGTACCAACAAAAGAAGGCCACCATGAAAACGCTTCAAGATGAAAAAGATTCTCTCGAACAGAAGCTTGCAACTCTGGAAACTGAACGCCAAGGAGGCGACAATGAGCTCGGTGACAAGGTTATGGAGCTAGAGCATGACAACCGCCAGCTCCAGAATGAGCTTGACGAGATCAAGGATAAAATTGAAGAGGCCATGGATCACCGTAATCATATGGAAAATGAAATGGCTGCTTTAGTCGAGAGGCACCAGGAAGAGATCCAAAAAATCCGTGATGATTACCAAGAACGTTCCATCTACATGAAGAGCACCGCCCAGGACCGCGAGAGCAGCCGTCAAAGGTTGCAGAACGACCTTTTGAAGCTACAAGAAGACCTAGCCTCTATGACCACCCTGCATCGCGAGAAATCATCTGAAGTTGACAGCTTGAAGAATCGCATTAACCAACTTACCAACAACTTTGGAGGCGACGTCAAGGCTTTACAGGTTGATATCAACAAGCTGCAAGAGGAAAAGGAACGACTCAAGCGGCAGTTTGAAGATACTGAAAGCCAGAAGAATCTCCTCCAACTCAGGCACAATACTCTAACGACTGAGAGTCAGCAGCTACAAAACGATATCGCTAGGCTCACTAGGGACCTAAACGAGGTTAAATCGAGCTTCTCCAGTGAAAAGCAGAAGCTGCTCAACAGCGAACAATTTCTAAAGGCGCAACTGGCGGCAGAGAAGAATGCCCTCCAAGCTGAAATCGAAAAGCTTCGATCCAATTTGGAAGCTAGGAACAAGGACCTTCAATCAAAGTCCGACGATTGGAATGCTGAGAGACGCCAGCTTGAGATTAAACTCACAACCGCTGAGCAGCGAGCCAAGGGTCTTGAGAAAACAATTTCTAATTTACGTCAATCGGAGGGTACTTTACAAGGTCATGAGATGAAGCTAGCAAAAGAAGTGGAGGCGCTTAAATCATCTCACAGTGAGGAGCTTGCTTCCTTGAACCTACAAATCATGAACCTGAACAGGGACCTTGACCGGAGAAAGGAAATGCTCGAGAAAAATGCCATGGAGTTACAAGTTTCAAACGACGAGATGCGTCACGTCAGGAGAAATGAGAGAGCTTTGGAAGACAAAGCTCGTGCCCTCGAGGAAGATATCAAATCATCTACCCAGCAGCATTCGAACGAGCTTAAGGATATCCAAGAGCAGCTTTCGGATGCCGAGTCTCGGTGTGAAGTCCTGAAGTCCGAGATCAAAACCAACAAAGACAGCCTTGCAATTGCGCAGTCACAACTAAGAAACGAACAGCTAAACTACCAGTCTTCTTTGGATACTCTAAAAACCGGGTCTCTTTCGCACGAGCAAGTTAAGATTGATTTGAAGAACATGGCAAAGCGGTTGGAGGGTGCTCTCAAAGAGAAGCAAAGTATACACGAACAACTCTTGAACGCGAACACAGAAATTCTTTCGTTCAAGGCCGACTGTCAAGAGCTAGAGATTGAACGGGAAGAATTAAACGCGCAAATCAAAGATCTGACTTCCCAGATTGGTTCGCGTCACCGACTAGACCAAGAGAAAGTCGACCTTCGTTTGGCGAAAGGCAAATCGGAGCGGGAGCTCAAACTTATCACCGACGAGAGAGACGAACTTCTTTCTAAGGTAGAGGAGCTTGAGATGCAATTGGAGGAGGCCATGTCGCAAGCTGTTGCTGACGAGCAAAAGCTAGAAGACGAGATTGTTGATTTGAAGACCCAAATGAAGTCGCTCAATGATGCTCGAGATAGGGAAGTACAGCTCGCTAAGCGCGAGCTTTCCAGACTTGAAGCTCGCATTACCGAACTCCAAGATGCACAAATCGACCTCGTAGACCCAATGGAACTTTCGGATATCAAGAAGGACCTAGAAGACGCCCAAGCACGCGAGAACCAAGCCAAAGAAAAGATTCGAGATCAGCGACAGCGTATCGCAAGATTGGAAGCCGAAATCAAGGAAGCCAAGGCAGCGCGAACCCGTATGCTCGATGATACCGAGGCGCAAATTGAACGTCAAGAACTTCATCAACATCTCATGAGCGCGAGACTCCAGATCGAACAGATGCAAGGCGACGTTGAAACCAAAGACAACGACCTCAAGCTCATGGTTGCTCGTGAGAAGGAGCTTGTCACCAGGATCAAGGCGTTGAAGTCGGATCGGACAAAGTTAGGCAGCAAGGCCACCAAGGCTGAGGAAGCCTTGTTGAAGTCGCAGTCCCGCCTCGAGCGTGCCCAGGAGAAACTCGCGCACATGCAGAAGACGTGGGATGACGAAAGGAACTTGTTTGAGCAAAAGGTTGTCCAAAACGACGTTCTTACGCAGAAAGAAATGCAGCTTATAGCTTCGGAACAGCAACAGAACCATAGGGCAGAGATTAAGGGGCTTGGGAAGCAAATACAGTGGCTAAGAGCTAGGATTGGTCGTGAGGAGAAGTTCAGAAGAGATCTCAGCTATTCGAAGAACTATTTCTTGAAACAGATTGAGATGTTCGGCAGATAGTAAGTTTAGATGCACACTATTCGTGGATTACTTTTTTCTATACGGTTCATGCTAACGGATCATTCACCTTCTAGTAATGAGATGCAACTACGCATGGTTGAGAAGATGGGTATCCTTGTGGATCGAAGATCAAGAACAAAGAAGCCCACTCTAAGGGTTGTCGCGCAAGCTGTTATTGCGGTTCAGAGGATGAAAGGCCTCAGCGAGAAGTGGACCGTCAATAAGGAGCTCAAAGCATCTTTGGTCAAATCGTTGGAGAAAGTCCGGCCGACTGGGAGACGGTAGGGGCGATAGTGTATCCTTTTTGTTTCTTTCTAAAAGCGTTAGCGGGAAATTTGTGTACTGTTTGCATGAAGATGTTAGCCACTGCGATGTATTCGACCTTGCAGCATGATTGATGGCGTTCCTCGAGGCTCATATTGGTTTTTACATTTTTACAACCATCCATAATTTTAGCATGCTAGCTGTTGAGAGCGAGAGTGTTTGGTCTTGCCTCAGCTGTACTGGAGTTTTTCAGGCGTTGTTTCTATCTGAGTATACTAGAGTATAAAATCCTAGCACTAAAGTTTGCTTGGTCCTCACGAGTTCGCCACAATACGAAATTTGGAGCACACGTAGATATTTAAGTATATATCATATTATTTTTTTATTTTTTTATTTTTCTTAAAAAAAACCTACTCAATATATTGTGATAGATAATTTCGTACTGGGGGGGTCAAGGGTTTGGTCCTTTGATCATTGCACGCAGGAGTTGCATCTGCAACTTGATTAGGAGCTTTGCTCAATCCGGGCTTGAACAAATTACAATTCACAACTATCAATCCCGCCCTGTACACCATCTGAATGGCCTACAACAATTCTAACCAGGAAGGCTTATCGACACGAGGGTTGGAATATGTGAGGATTGCCGTTCTGATTCTTGGCCTCAGACAATTTGGCACTATTAGCAATACCGATGGCCGGGTTTAGTTAACCAGTCGCAGTTGCAGGCAAACGGTTTCATTGCAGCTTGCCATTTAACGACCGGGATGAGACAAATAAACGACCATTGCAAATAGCCTTCCGTGCCCATGTACTGTTGTTCCACATGAAATGGGGCTATAGTCGGCTATATTATCAAACATTGTCGAAGGGTTTGATAAAGAAAAAAAAAAAAAAATCGAGAACGGAAAGCGGGTAGAAGGTTGGGCATAGGCTGAGCCAGTCGCTTTGAGTCATGAAGGAAGAATATTTTATTTTCCTGAGCTCAATAGAAGCATAACTCGCAGGAGAGGTGACGTTAGACAATTGTACCATTGCAGATGTGATAACTGCGGTCCAGCCATGTCCGGTAGAGGGGCTGGGAGAGCTAGCAAAGGCTGGCCTGTAAAGCTGTGGCAAGTGTGTGCTCAAACACTTGTGACTCTGGTGGCAGGTGCATTTATGAAAATGTACAGACATAGTCAAATATCTGGAGCTCGGCTTACGTAGATGCTGAATTTGAAGTATTTTTGGTATTTCAGAAATATTTCTTAGGATCTGTAGGACCGGAGTCGTCAGCTTGCAAACCACCAATTAATGTTCTTATCGAGATTGGCAAGGGTTCTTCCCGTCAGTTGACAGTCTCGTCATTATGCGTTAAATCAATTGGCCGTGAGCGACAGGGTGTTAGTTTAGCTCGCCGGGTCGACAAAGAAAAAAATAAGTAAATAAAATAAAATAAAAAGTAAAGATCATTCTTGCTGAACCCGTCATAGCGCGATTTGAGGTTTGTTGCTGTGATTGCCTGCTGCAGCCGATTCCTCCTGTCAGATCCGACGTCTAAACCAAATTCAGTGTTCCGCTCCACCACGAAGGCTAGCTAAGATCAGATGCCGAGACTCGTATTCCTCGAATTTGAACGGAGAGTTTCTTAATTAATTATGCATGTACGCGAGCTTCGAGAGAGTGCCCCTCGACCCCTCGACTAATGCAGAGGCGTTTCTCGTGGTCCGTCCTGCTTCAATTCTTATTTAAAAAGTGTTTTTATAATATTTAGATGTGGATGAGCGGTAACACAATTTGGCTGAGGTGGCGACCGTGGAAAGGCAGCCGGAAGAAGCGAGTGTTTGTATCCAAAGCGCACAGAACCCTGAGAAGGGCTGGTTCAACGGTGTTGGAACGTTGGATCGCTGGATGTCTTCCCTGCTTCGTTAACTCGTTTCCAACCCTTGTAGCCATTGGGAATCTGCCTGCTCATGCCGGCTGTGTCTCTGCGCCTGGGCGCCGACGTTTCGTTTCGGGCTGGCACGTGTTGCTATGTGTCGTAATAAATAAGTAAAAAAAAAAAATTTTTTTATCGTATAGTAATAACAAAGTGGCGACGAGGTTTTGTTTTTCAATAGCGTCGACTTTCCGCGGCCTATAATCGGAATTCATCGAGTTATGCGAGAACGAGCTGGTCTCGTGCCCACCTTGTACGGGACCGAAATGGCACGAATGACCAGAATTCTTCTGCCTTCGGGAATGGGAACAAGATGCTTTTGATTCTTGTTTTTCTTGTTTTCAATTGGCCCACGGTCTTGGGTAGTCTGCTGCTGCTGATGCGGCACTTCCAGTGAAGCAACAAGAACGGGTGCAGACCCCCTGCGAAGGTATACCTTTGTTTGACAAGACCGTCTTGCTGCATCTGTCAGGTCGTTCGGGACGCATGCATGTGCCGGTCCATATCGAATGGTCCGATCCAGTTGCAGGTGAACTAGCCGAGTAACGTCGACAGAAGGTAACCCCAAGGCGATAAAAATAGAAGGTCATCCGCACCACCCTAACCAGCCGCAGAAGAGAAGCAGCAACAGCAGCGAAAGTATCGCTGCTGAGGTCGAGGTCGAGGTTGTTGAGCAGGATATCGTCTCAATAGGCAGCGCGTATGTTAATCTATTTCTGCTCTCTTCGGGTTCCGGCACGATCTTCATAATTCGCCCTTGAGCGTCTTGCGCCAGTCCTGCAAGATGCAGAGGCTTTCGGGCTGAAGTGCATTGACCCGAATCTGACCCACTAAAACCCCCCTTTCCGATTAGCGGCGAAAAAAAGCCAAGTCTGAGGGTCTCAGGGATGGGATGCAGGACAGGCCGGGGTAAACATTAAACCTTCCTTCTCATACGGCGAAATTGCAGAATGCAAAGTTTTGGTGGGCTTGGAGTGACGGGCCCGGTTCAATATGCCAATGGCAGCCAATTTATCAAGGTAAATGCGTACTATAGGGGCGGGCATTAGCATTTGCATTCGCATTTGGGGGGTGAGTGGGAAACGGCAATCTCGGCAGCTCACCACATTAATAAAAACACCCTCACGTCGCCTCCTTGCAATCTCTCTTTTCTCCTCCCTTCTTCCCATTCTCTCGCTCAAGATCTTGCTCTTCGACCGATCGTTCGCTTTTAAGTTTTGGTTGTCGCGCGGTGTCGTCGAACTTCGGAGTCCTTCGTTTCTTTGGTTTCTTGCAGTCGTTTGAATTCTATCCGTCACATTCGTTCATACAAAAAAAAGGATAGCCTCTACGTTAATAATATATATATCCTCAACCAACCAAAACCTTACCTCCAGCAAATATATATATATTTTTCGTGAGTACCCCCACCCGCATCAACATCACGCAAGCGACCACTATCGCCTCTATACACTGCAGAGCCAGCAATATCTAACACTTCTGCAAAACGCCAGCGTATCAAAGATGTATTTCTCAAAGTCTGCTACCACGGTTATCCTAGCCGGCCTGTTAAGCCTCGCCACATCGCAAACCTACTACAATGTCGACCCGGACACGATCATGCAAGGAACCAAGACCACATGGTGTGTCAATCAGGTACGATGAGAACACTCCGTCCCGCAAACAACGAAGGCAATTTTAACAGGTCAATTGGCATACTCCAGGTCTCGTCTTGCGATGCCCTCTGTCTCGATCAGAACCAGAAGTCCGGTGGTTCCAAAATCAACACCTGTGACGACGATACCCTTCAGTTCCAGTGCGTTTGCGGAGACAATAGCACACCGAATGCCACTCAATACAGTCAGACCAGTAAGTTTATTCGGACGATTGATTGCTTCTACTCTCATGAAGGTCAATGGGTGACTAATGTTGATTGAACGTTTAGTTCCCTATTTCCTGTGCACTACACAAGTCCAGAACTGTGTCGACTCTTGCGGATCAAAGTAAGTAATGAATAACCTTCAAGAAAACGAATAGAACTGTGCCCGCTAACCATATTCTAATCTCCTTAGTGCACTCTGCGCTCAACAGTGCGTAATTGGCAAGACCTGCGGTGCCAGCGACCCAAAACGCGTTAACGTCACCTCCACCGCTTCCACACCTACTAAGACGCGCGGCCCCAAGGCGACAGGTACAACTTCCAACGGAGACGATGTAGCTTTCGACTCGGGTTCTGGCGACGGCTCGGGTTCTGGCGACGATTCCGGCAACTCCACATCTAAGTCCAAGACAAACGCTGCCAACAGAATCGCTTCTATCACCGGTGGCGCCTCTGCATTCAGCAGCGTTATCCTACTCTCTGTTCTCTGTGGCGCCTTCGTCTTCCAACTGTGAATAATTTGAACTTGTTCTTGTTTGTATGAAGGCGCGTTTGGCTCCCCACGTTGTATACACTTCTATGATGGATAATTTTTTTTCTCTTTTCTTTTTACTTTCTCCGTTACTGGTTTTTTAATTCTGCGTCTCCCCTTTTTACCATTATGGGAGCAAAAAAATCGCCCGAAAATCATTTACCTAGAACGTTTTTCAAGCTGCGCGCGTGGCGGTGGAAGAAGGGCATTATCTTTTTCCTTTTTCTTTTTCTTTTTTTTTTTTTTTTCCTTTTGTCCGTCCACCCACTTCGAATTCGCGGGATGTCAGGAGAAAGTGTGGGGTTCATGCTTCAATGTTTATTAGCGGCATATGGCATACATATTTCTTTTTCCCCTAGGAAACGGAACAATCGAACGATGATAGGGGGGTTAACCTAAATCGAATCGCGCTCGCAGCCACCGCGATAAAATTGTAGTTTGGTTCTAATAAAGTCTCGAACAAATCATGCATGTTGATAGCTACCCTTGAAAGCTGATTGGTGCAATGCGCAGGAAGTGGGCTTCCGGCACGCATCCCGCTCTCCCAACCACCAAACTGTACATGTACTCCGTACCAAATTTAAAAGGGGATGTGAAACGGGGACGAATGTGGATGGAGAACAGGCGCAGCAAAATGAAAGCATCCAGGCATCTACGCTTTAAACCTTCAACATGCGTAATCGATGCAATCGTCAGCATCATGAGATCTTTTCTTTCGCCGTAGCGGGACGGCACTCAAGCAACGCACCGAACCAAAAAAGGGCTGCATGTCGAGGGACCCGGGCGCATATTGGGCGTATTTTTACAGATGCGGCTGACGTACAGCTGTACAGGGGTATCCAAGTTCTCCGGGACTAAGCACATTGCTTTGTCGGATTGAGAGGCTGGCTGGGTTACACACTGATTGTCTAAGACGCAGCCATCAATAACAAGCCTTCTCTAGAGTCGATTTGATCCCTGCTACCCGGCTCTGTTAGATTGGCCTGGCTGTCAAAATATCGGTAAAGAATTAGATTGTGGGGAGAGAGGTTTCTGGAAACTCTCGTTTTTACTGGTAGTCATGAAACCGTAAAACTCCTGATTCGTGATTAGCGTCCATGATTGCTCTCTCCTCAGCCCTAAAATTTACACTCATCTGCGGCCGTATAACCTCACAATTGAAAAGGAACATAATCCTACTCAACCAAACACTTCCAATCCTGAAGTCTTTTTCCATGCAGTAAAGGCATAATCTAAGAAAGCCTCTTCGATAATCAATATACGCCTACTTCTTGACAAGAAGACACCGTCTTCTTCGGCTATTCCGACCTTATCGTTGGTTTCGGCGTCCGCAATAAGGTCGGTTTCGATATCATTTTGGCCGCCAGTAGCAGCATTCACGCTTCCGCCAGCGCTATCAGTCGTCTCTTGAAATAACTCGCTTCGAAAAAACTCCTTCATAAAAGAAATAGCCAGGCCATCGTCCGGCTCCCTAAGAATCCCAAGGTTGGACAGAAATGATGCTACCGCGGGCACGACATCATTCTCTATTCCTATATCATCGCCATCTACCCCCTTCTCATCGATAAGATATCGCATCAACCCGAATACCCTGTAGTTCCCCTTTCGCAAACGTTCGTTGTTCAAAGAACCCCAAAGGCCGCGGATAACTTTCCGCTTAGTGAAGGCTCTGTACTCGGCAGTTTCGCGCTTCTCGCTGGGCTCGAGTGTACCTCGCAGGTGCTCAGAATAACGTGTATCCGAATACAACATCCCCATCGCTAGGTTGACCATGGTATCTGTGCCCTGGTCCCTAAGCGCCTGGTTTGCCGGTGCCAGTGGGAAAACCTCCTCTAGCTTGGCTCAGGACCTCTCCGTATCGGCGGCCAGGGCCCCGCGGAGCTCGTTGCGCTCGAGCTATCGCTCCGGGAAACTCGTGATTGGCTCTAGGTCTTCACCAACGTACATGTTGGCCCAGTTCCTCTCATGGTGGAGTTCAAAGTGTTCAGATTCGACTGATTTAGGCACGTATTGACCGCCGGGACCGCATCTTTGGCATTTGCAAATGACGATACCGACATGGCCTCTTTTGTAGAGATCGGCAGGGCTGTGATTTGGCGGGTGGACCATCGTGGAGGCGCCGGGTTGCTGAGGCTGTGCGATTCCGATGGCAATTGCAATGTAGGGAGTTCCGGGGAGGGTCGGAAGCGGCATGATGGAGTCTATTTTATTTTGAATATTTATTTATATCACGGAGCACTCAGGGGATACATGTATTTGTGGACCAATTCCTGGATGTGTAGGGTAGGAGTTATGCGTTCAGCATCGTAAACGGGTCGGCATTGTTGATAGATATAAAAGAAAATACAACAAATATTTGCGTTGGTGACAATCCCGGGTTTCTAAGTGTTAATTTAAGCATCTGCCCCGAGATCTGTATGCATCGGCGATAGCTGCGGTGCTCTGCCAAGGCTTATGCACGCATGGGCATATATATAAGTACCTACTTAAGTACTTAAGTAGGTATATGTGTATGCGAACGAACGAATCCACGATATGTCGCTTTAGTCTTAAGTTAAGACAGAGCCCTCAAGCTAGGGCAATCGACGCAATCGATAATCTACCGTCACGTTGCAACGTTGCTCTAGATATTACATAACCAATATGATACGTAAGAGGCCGTGAAAGATACCGCTTTTGCGACCCATCGGCCCCTTCTGAGCTTGCCAGTGGCTACGAGTCCCTAGAAATTACCTTTGTGTCCTCACCGGGCTCAGCCCCCAGCTTCTCCCCTAAGCTCTTTTCATTAAGCCCAAACTCTGCATTTTTCCGCCCTTGCACTAGATCGGCCTCGGATTTAGCACCGAATATGACTTCCATCTCCTCCAAAGTCTTGCCTTTAGTCTCTGGTACAGCCCACCATGCCCACAGCCCCATAGCCACCATGAGCGATGCAAAGAACATATATGTGCCGTATCCGAGGGATGTGATCATGTAGGGGGTCGTGCGTGATATGATGAACGACCAGAGCCACTGGTCTGCAGTCGTGATGGCGACGCAGAGCATCCGGATATCCAAGGGGAAGATTTCAGAGCAATAAACCCATGTGATACCCTGCCAGGTCGCGCAATATATGAGTCCGTAGAGATATACCTGAGGTTACACGATATGTCAGCACTACCACACAATATATATATACATATACCCGTACGGATACATGGGTATTAATATCTGTGGACAGTACTCACGCAGACCATGGCGAGGTATCCCCATCCGTCCCTTGCAATGTCTCCTCGAGCTGCAGCTTGCGCAGGATCATTCTTGTAGACATACCCACCGAGATACCACATTGGGATTGAGCCCACAAAAGCACCCCAGATAAGGCCTTTCCTGCGACCAACCTTTTCGACCAGCCAGAGAGAGAATATAATCATACCAAGGGTCTTAGCAACTCCGTAGAATCCGGTAGCAAAGAGCTTAGTATCAGTTCCCTTGATTCCCAGCGTTTCAAAGATACGCGGGGAATAGTAAGTAATAATATTGACACCAGTAAGGTTTTGGAATGCCATCAAGAGCAGGCCTATTCCAATGCGGTTACGGGTGCCCTTTTGGACGAGGCGTGACAGGTAGTACTTGTTGGTGTTTTTGGTACCGGGAGGTGGTCTAGCGAAGTAGGATTGGGCCTTGATGTCCTCTAGCTCAGCTGTAATGTATTCGTGGTTCACTGGGAGCTTGCGGATCCACGATAGCGTCACGGCGGCTTCATCCCACCTATCGTGTTTTGCATACCATCTAGGAGTCTCTGGGCACCAGAATATGCCGGAGAGGAGCAAAATCCCTGGTAGTAGTTGTAAAGCTAGAGGGATCATCCACTGTGTCTTCGTATCGCTTGAGATGGTACGATTAACGATGTAATTGATCCAAAACCCGCACATGCCACCGCCTTGTGAAAGGATCTCAAAAACGCCCACGAGGCGACCACGGATTGACGGTGGCGAAGTTTCAGCAATGTAGACAGGAACCAAGAGAGACACGGAGCCAATTCCGAAACCTGCAATGGCACGACCGGCATATATGAGGGATAACCTTCCGTCTGCGGCGGTCATGAGAGTGCCACCGACGAGGAAGACGCAGATTGCGAATATTATAGCGTTCTTTCGACCGATTTTCTCGCCGATTGGGAAGGTGAGAAGCGCGCCGAAGAATGTGCCGGCTTGGAATGTAGACACAATATTGCCTTGAAGGGTATCACGCTGATGCTGTGAGACACCATTCAGACCAAAGTCCCGCTTGAAGGAGTCCAGCGCCATAGTTCCACCGATTACGGCAGTGTCATATCCCACTAAGGTACCGTTAGTAAGAGCTATAGCGCTATCAAACCGCTGTATTAGCGAACTAGAGTGAACCTACTTGCCAATGAACCCATGCTCATGATCAAGGCCATTAAGTGAACCCGCCAATTCCTGACTTCTGGGGGATCCCCATTGTCTGCGTGAAGATTAAACACCATGTCAAGGTGGATGTTCTGTTGAAGAACAATGTATTAGTTGAAAGCTGGAGGGGCAAGAGAGGCGGCCCAAGAGCGTATACGTCAAAGCTTCTATGAGAAAACGTCTGCTTCCTGAAATTGGAAAAATTCTACGCTCTCCGTCGACGAGGAGGGTGCTTTTCTCATTTCCCGTTGATGGCTTCGGCAGAGACTTCGGAAAACTGGCGGTTTTCCCCAGGTGCTTTCGTCTCGTGAACTGGAAGCATGGGCGCAAGGTTTGTATATCCGTGTAATCCCAGTCCATTTCTTTCAACATTGGGAATTCCGCTGTAAATATTGCACTTGCCCAATCGGTCATGCTGAACTAGCTTTTTACATGGCAAAAAGGGCGCACCTGCGGGGCATGGGGTTGGGGAATTGGGAATACGCATAGTTCGGATCCGTTCCTTGAGCTTGACTTTGCGACTGATGCTACCGCCCCATCGTATACTAGCTTGAGACTTCGTGGCACTAGCCGGCGCCGGATTTTTAGGAATGGGGGCGAAACATGCCGATTCGCGACTCGTGTCACCAAGCAGCTAATATATAATTACTCAGCTAAGATGGACACTAGCCGGCCTTGGTCGGAGCAAAGACATTGACAAGCTCACATCTAGAAGCTGTATGCATGCATGTTTTGAGCGCGGAGTGGCATCGACCAAGAGCTGGTGTCGAATCCCAAGGCGTTCGCAGGTCAGAGCCAGCAGCAAAAGCATCTTTTGGAGAGCTCGAGAGTTACATCTCTAGATATTTGATCAATTGTGACCTCGAGCTTGACCTCGAGCTCAACGACCGTGACCCACATTTTGCACAGCTCTAAAGCCCTCATGATAAGTCTTTTAACAATGGAGAATATCCGTCTCCGTACCGCCTTGATTGCTTTGTAATATGCTTTTGGGTCCTTCAATTGATGCAATTGAATTTTTACTCGAAAGAAGTGCGGAATAAGCTGGACAGAATACCGTGAAGCCGGGAGACTTCAAAAACGGGATATCATGTATCAGATATCTGTCTCTAGATCTCTCTACTTGACAGACCGGAGCCGAGACGATGATGCCCGCTTGGCTCCACCAGAAACGGCAGCTCGCCTTTTGAACCTTGTGCGTCGGGAAATTCGCTACATTCCATAACTCGCATATCTGCAGCCCCTTCCCTCAGGCCTCACTTAACCTTCCGGAGCTATGAAACTTCAACGACCCACTCTGGCTAGTAGCAAACTGGTGCATCCTATGCCGAGGCAGGGGCCTAAGTTTCCCTGTAGTAACGGGCTGTTATAAGATAGCAATCATCTCCAGCCTGGATTACACATATCATTAATTATTCACAACGATGCATCCCGCATGAGCCGGCTTACTCACCGCGAGGGGAGAGTGTTAAGAAATTTAAGGAGAAACCAATAGGAAAGCCAGGCTATTGGAGATGTTGTAGAGGTGAAGGTTATAGTTGGGAAGGATTCCAAATTTTTTTGAGAATAACATTGGAAATTGGAGGTCAAGGCCGGTGGGAGTAACTTCGACTTTTTTTAGGTATGGTTGGCCACTGGAAAGACCTCTGTCACTAAGTATTGCTAGCATGAGCACCCTACAAAGGGCTATGATCTGTTGCTCAACACGCGAATTGAAATCGATATCTCGGGAAACCTTTTGCTCTTCAAAGCCAATATGGATCGCGAATCATGATAAATTTGGTCTGTAGATTGATATCGAAACTCCTAGATTTTAGATTTTTTTTTTTTAAAAAAGAAGCTCAATCATTATCTCGAGCTCCGGCTCCAGTTAATCACCTAAATTAGAGTATGTTCATGAGACAATAGGAGAGCTCGGAACGGCGATAGGAGTATGTAAGACACATGTCCAGCTGAACGTTGAGACCGTCAGCTGTGGTAATATAAGCACAAAAGCTAGGCGGTTCCGGTCTCGTAGTTAATTACCTAAATTGGAACGAATATCCCACTTCACAGTTACTGCGCATATTCGCAAAAAANGGGAACGAAAAAAAAAAAAGTACTTACGACAGGAAATAATTCAATCCTTGCCTCCGCGCATCTAAAAATTTTGTTCGAAACCTCGACACCACGCTCTTCCTCGGCAGCTGCGGCAGCGCCGCCTTCGCATTCGGGAAGGAGAGCAGCAGCTTTTCCCTCAACGAATCGAACTCTGAATACCGCTTCAACACCGTAAACTTGCCTCCCTCCAGCGTCTCGACCGTGCATGTCCACACAACATATGCGCCGGCGCGCAGCGGGGAGTCGTTGATGATGACGTAATCGCCCACCACCACGCTGCGCACATAAGCGCCAGTGGTACCCTCCGAGGTAGGGTCAATCGTATTGTCCACGAGGGTTATAGGCGCTGGCTGCAGGATGGTCAGGCTGGAGCCAGATGCTGTACGATTGCGATTTCGTAGGAATGGTAGGTTGGCTTTTCGAGGGGTGCCGGTAGGGGTTGGAGGAGAGGATAGCGGTGTTTGAAAGGGGCGATTCATGTTTGCGCCGGTAGGCGATGCGCAGGTGCCATCGGTGGAGTTGCGAAAGTTCTGGAGGTCATCGCGGAGAGGGTCGTAGGTGGCGGTCTCCAGGGGAGTTAGGGATTGTTGGGAATTCGGCTGGGAGTCCATTCGATGGGCCGATCCATGGAGCAGCGGGAGAAGGAATTGATCGAGGAGTGAGGAGGTAAAGCGGTTTAGGTGGTCGGAGGAAGGATGAGAGGAGGGGAGGGTGTCGACGGGGACATAGTAGTTTAGTATCGAGAAGAGGAAGAAGAAGAAGCAGGACGACGGTTGTTCAGTGGAGACAGCACAGCCATGTTGACGTTGTCTCGCTTTGCAGCTGCTGCACCGGCTGAGAGCGCCGGCAACTGCGCGCCGAACTCGGCAGCTGCGCGGCGGACAAACGCTCCGGCGCTAGACAACACACTGCGTTGCGTCGAGGAGGATGCAACAAACCGACAAACATTTTGAATTTGAATTTGAATGAACTCGAACCCATATCATACTCTATTCATCACATCACGACCACTCAATCATAATTAAGTAGGTAGGTAAGTAGGTACATTACACAAATATTCTGACAATATGGTACATAGCAAAACATTACTCTATCCTCATGCACATGCTCACATCTACAACAGGTAGACTAGCGTTAGAAGTAGCACAATCGGTGCGAACACCAGTGCATCCTTAGGCTGATATTGCGACCCAGCACTGGCACCGCCATCACCCGATGCACTCGAGCCACTGGACGTCGGGAACGAATTGCTTGAGCTGATCGTCTTACTGGCCGCACTAGCAGTCAAGCTAGGAGACGCAAACGCAGGCGGCGTAGCCCCCACAAAGTCCGTGCTCAACTGAACCGGCGTCGACGACGAGTACTCTACCGCCAGAGCAGCGAAGGAGCTCGTGGCATCGTCCGAGGCGGTAACATAAGCTGATACGGTGGTCGAAGTTGACGTGCGAGAGCTACTCGTGGAGGTGACGTCGCTGACAGCTATCCAGATGTAATAATACCAGTAGTAATACCAAGTGATCGTGGTGGTGTACCAAATGTAATCCGCCTCCGTGGTAGTCGACGTCGAAGAGGTATCTGGTGGTGGTGTCGTGGTCGGATCTTCTGGTGTCGGTGTCGGTGATGGCGGGGTATCTGAAATCTCACCGCCGCCAGATGTTGGGTCTGGGGCAATCGAGGTACCTCCTCCTCCACTGGTTCCTCCACGACACCCTCTTACCCCAGAGCTACTGATGACGCATCGGTATCCGGGGCGGCAGGTTCCATCTATTCGTTTCGTTTAAATTAGCTACCGACTCATTTCATGCTGTCGTCCTGCAGCACTTTTCTGGTGGCAGGGCACTCACAGTCTCGACAGCATTCACCGCCTGGTAAGACGCAGTATCCAGTTCGGCAGCATAGGTATCCTATTTCAGGCCAATCAGTCAATAAGTTAAAAACCGCTTCACATTCAAGTGGGGCCTGTGATCCATACCAGCGTTACAGAAATCTCCATTGTTCGAACAACAGATAGCGGCATCCGGTATGCATCCATTTCCGCAGCACTTTCTGCCTGCCCTGCAAGCACCTACGAACAGCATATATATATCAGCATTACAACTTGTGGCACAACAGGTACGATATCTTCGAGGAACACCCACCTCCAGTTGAGCAACATGTCTCTCCAGTCGTGATGCAGGTACCATCATTACAGCAGCGTCCAGGTTGAGGACAACACCGTTGAGTTGTCGGGCAAAGGCCATAACCCGAGGGACATGATTGCCGAGGATTCAGCGACATGGCCCGTCGCTCGAGGTCAGCTGTTATATCGAGGCCATTCACTGGAATGCTGTTCTTGACCATCTCTCGTCCCACCGTCCCAAACTCCGGGACTTCGCGCACCTCGAGCGGATAGAAGTGCAACTCATTCTCGCTCGCAAGAGCGGTCGTGAACCGCAGCGCCGTAAAGACCGCGATGGAGAGAACACCACTACGCATCTTGTTGTTTCTAATCCTATATAGAAAAGAAAAGATAAAGGGCTTGTCGGCGGCAAGATTCTTAAGACACTCACTTGCTAAGGAAGGGCCTGAAATTGCTAGAAACGAGTGACGGTAGACGAATGTCTCCCCAGTGCAAAGGGACCAAATTATATACACACGCAAGGGATGAGACGAATCCTTTTAAATACGATCCATAACGTTAAGGCCTGTCACCACTCATTCTCAGAGAGAGTTCAAAGCCTCCGTGACGAGACGAGATCGACTAGCAGACAACATTGTTCAGGCCATCTGTTAGTCAGTTCTGGGAAATTAAGCAGGTCGATCTTGGCGCCATTATCCATGATACCTGATCTGGGATCCAACAGGGGCAAGGGTCGGATTCCTTGCATTTCGCCCGCTAGCGGCTTAAAAAGTCTCGCCACCTCATGTCTCTAACAAAGGCGCAAAAAGTTTGCTATGGCAAGGGGTCAAAGAAAAGTCGTTTTCTTTGACTAAGCGAGATCGAGCCAGGAAGTGATAAGCTAGCTAACGTTAAGCGTGGAATTCCAAATCTTGAAAGCTCTAAAGAATGCAAGGTCGAGGATTGTGAGTGACGCCTGGCGTTGGTGCCTGAACGGATGTTTTGCGCATGAGGCTGCAGTGGGATCGCGATTCGGGTGCATCGTGCGCAAGGCGAAGCAAGGGCTCCACCTGATCGGTGGCCGGTGTTTGGGTGGAATCTGCAACTTCGAAAGATGACTTTCTCCATAGCCGCGGATACCCACGTCGAAATTATCCGTCTTAACGTTATATTAGATAATCGCTTTAGCTAACGTTAGACAATGCTAGCAACCGTGACCAAATTCCTCTTTTCAGATGTTTATTTTGGCTGGCTTCCGGCGCTGTCCGAGAGGACAGCAAAGGTCTCTTTAATATACCTCTTTTGTCCTCTGTTTTATTTTACTACTATCATGAGATGGTACAATTCAGCTATTAAAAGTTGATTCAGTCAAATCATCCCATGATCTGATCTGATCAACTTGAATAAGATATTTATCTATTCATTCTGCGAGAGTTTAGCCCTAGGTTCGGGCCCGATTAATTTCAATAAACATATTTGAAAAATAGTCAGAAGCACAGGCATGTGTTTCACGGGCCACCCTTCCTTTAATGCATTCTGGGTTCCACAGAATCATTGATCAAAGTACATGTACCACCACACTTGCTCGAAGCTATATTGAAACAGAAGTTTGAGCCGGAGCTTGATTGCAGGCAGTGCGCATTTGGCAGCCTCATCGCGAAGCGGAATTAGCTTACTAACCGAACCGTGCTTGTGAGGCCTCACAAGATGGGAAGCAGGAATGCAAGATCCTTTATCCCTGCCCATGGCCGCTGGTCAGGGCGCTGTGCCACGAAAGATCCCAATTATTATTGCGCAACACAATCAATTAATCGAAAGGACATGTCAGTGGAGTAAGTTCAGAGATAAAAATATCATATCATTTTAGTGGAGAAGGTATGTGCAAATAGATTAGATACAAAGAATTTCTCGCCAAAAAGAATAAGAGTTTACCCTTCATAAGGAATTTCAATATCAAAATGGATTACACATTATTATCGTAACAGTAAAATATGGGTAAAATGCGGATAAAGTAAATGTAGAACACGGAAAAAACCCCCCAAACAGTAAGGGTAAATTGTATATATGCATCCTATCCCAAACGCCTGTAAATGTCGCAGAGATATATAAAAGGAACACGTCTTTTTCTCAGAACATCGTCAACTCTATTATCGATACTCGTCGTCATTTCTTGTTTCACCTCGCCCTCATCCGATCGCTTATCACGATTAAAATCAAGCAGCTTCAGTCTTAGCTTCAGCGTCAACAGGCTTCTCCTTCCGCTTGAATCCCTGATCGGTATCATGTTCACGATCAAGACTGAGATCCTCAGTGAAGAGCGCAAAGATACCGCCGATGATTGCGAAGCCAAGGAAGACGAGCCACACATTCTTCAACGCCGCTGCGTAAGCCCACACAAGCTTCTCCCTCAACTCGCCCGGCGCGCCGAATGGCATCGCCTTGATGACCTCGACGAGCGCGGCAGCATCCTTGGCGTATTCACCAGCTACAGGCTCGAGTTCGGGGAAGCTCGATAGCTTGCTCTTGAGGAAGTTCTGGAAAGCCATGCCGCCAACAGCAACGCCAAAGGTCTGACCAAAGGCACGGAAGAAGGAGAACATGGCGACAGCGTAGCCGGTATCGCCGACGGGTGCAGCAGCTTGGATACCGAGGCCCATGGCGGGGAAGAGCATGCCCGTGCCGACACCAGAGACCAAGTTGATGAAGATCCAGGCGACAGTAGAGGTATGGACATCGAGGAGATAGAGGAGACCCTGTACAGCGTCGCAATGTTAGCAAGGAAGAGTTTTAAATAATGAGTAATGATTCGAAATTGGTACGTACGACTCCAAGGATGGTGAGCGCCCAGCCGGCATAGACTGCCCAGCGGAACCTTCCGGTGATCGAGACAACGATACCGACAACAACGGAAGCGGGGGCGACGGTGAACGTCTGCGGGAAAACGGAGACACCAGCCAAGATGGGAGATTGGTTCTTAACGGCAAGGTAGTAGAGCGGGAGGTAGTAGAGGAGACCCCACAGACTAAATTGACGAGATTGTTAGCCTATTTTCTCAAGAAGCGATAAGAGAGAAGAATTGATCACGTACATGATGCCGTGCATAAAGGTACCAGCGTAACTGACAGCAGCGGTCCGCTGCTTGAACACGCCCATCCTAATCAATGGCTCGACGGCAATATACATTTCGTAGAAGATGAAACCGATGAGGCCGGCGCCACCAACGATGAGTGGGACAAGAGTCCTCCACGAGTTCCAGGGGTACATGGTGCCGCCCCAGGTGATTGGGATCAAGAAGCTAGTGCAAGAACCAATGAAGATGGCGCCGCCAACCCAGTCAACCCGTCGCAGTTTGGCTGCCATGCTGGTAGGGATGAAGTTGAGCTTGAGGAAGACAGGGATCATGAGGAATCCGATACCACAGAACGGCAGGTTGATCCAGAAGATCCAAGTCCAAGAAACCCTGTATTAAAGCCGTGGTTAGTGAATCAATATCCACACCGAATAGAGTCGAACTATGAGAGGAGATATCTTACTTCTCGGAGAAGACACCACCAAGGACGGGACCAAGGACACTACCCAAAGCCCACATGGTCGACAAGAAACCAAAGTACTTTCCTCGCTCTCTGAGAGGAACCAAGTCGGTGAGAATGATTTCGGAGACGGCAATGATACCACCACCACCGATACCTTGGATCGTACGACCGACCAAGATGAGTGTGAAGTTCTTAGCCACAGCACACATGATGGCACCAACGGTGAAGAACACCAATGCTGTCAGAACCGATTGCTTTCGGCCAAAAATGTGGCAGAATGATCCGAAAATTGGTTGAACGACAGTCGACGCCAGCAAGAAACTGGTACCCGTCCAGAAGGCCTCAGTGGCGGAACCCCCGAGTTTCTTGGCCATAATCGGTCTACACAATTCCATCGTTTAGTATATAGAAATCGCTTTAAAGCGCGACATCGTGATGTGTACTTACAGTGCAACTGAAATGATGGTTGCATCGAGGGCTGCAGCGAGCGTGATAACCATCAAAGATATGAAGGCCAACAACAATCTCCAGTCCAGTTTGAATTCCGGCGCTTGGGTGCTATCACTGCCGGTATGCAGCGTCGAGTCAATCGGTCCCTCGGTTTTCGAGTAGACCTTGGAGACTGCGAGCTCCTGCTCGACTCGCGACTCCTCCGCCATGTTGGTCGAATTTGTTGTGTTGTTGTGGAATATTCAGAGTCGGTCAGTCCGCTTTATGTTGAAAGGGGTGCCTGGTTAAACTAGCTGGGGGCTGTAATTGGTAAAAAAAAAAACAAATAAGGCAAGTCTCTCTCTCTCTCTCTCTCGGTTAATCGATTGATTGATCGATTGATAAATTAAGTTCTCTCAGTATGTAATCGAATACTCGGTTCCGATTGTAGTTGATTTGATGCGATGTCCTTTGAGATGGGCCATTACTCATGGGCGCCTTGGATGGATATATATACGCCTGGTGAAAAGGCTGCATGGCATCAAATAAAAGTATTATTATTATTATAATAGTATCAACTATACATATTCCGCAATGGACAAACGTAAACGGCGCGGCGTCACCTCAGGAAAGCCTCAATAACCTTCCGTGCCGATTCATGAGCCCATGCCCGAACGAGGTGGGGTTTTACTCTCCGTTGGAGGGTAGAGCGCTGCGCAAGCACCAGGCCATCTGTTAACGTTAGACTATCGCCAAGGATCTTTCATTTTGCTGTGCGCGTACGAAACAACAGGTCATGCATGCTTCAATCCGCATCGGAACAACGTTATTCGTCAAGGCAGCGAGCTGTGAAAAAGATGCCACCCCATGAAAGCGTGCGCTCTTTTGCACCCTCGCACATTTCCCGATTCGTAGCGCATGTCCGCTTCGCACCAGTTGGCGAGCCCGCTCTCTCTTTGGGTGGGCGAACTCTATTCAAACAGTCAATTGCTCCGGCCTGTGGCGTCCAACCCTGCAGGCCCACGCCCGGCGGGCCAACATTTCATCCGAACCATTAACCCTACACAGCAAAAATCAAAAACCGAGACCCAAACTCGGAATGTCTGCCAAGCCGGTTTGGGTATTCGTTCGTTTTGGCCGTCGGGCTCTCTCTCTGTAATTTGAGCATCTGAGACTTGAGCCCCGCTGGCATCGGTCCTCCCCTAGACCGCTCATAAGGCTGAACTCCCGTCTCAGAATCTTGAACTTTAAGGGCGAACTTCATACGGTGTTGTCAGCAATGCTCCGTCAATGACGCTTCCACGGAGCCTTATTCGAGATAAGCTATTGCATAGTCAGCGCAACATGGGTCACCATCTTCCTGCTTAGCTTACCAACCCTGTGCTTGCCCCATCGATTTCAACCGTGCATAACAAACATCTACTCTCTTTGATTTCCTTCCATGCGAAGAAGCTTGATTGGCGGAAGCTGTGATAAAAAAATATCATTATCGATAACAGAATGATCAGTAAACTAATCTCTACAGGAGACGAGTATTGGCATTTCTTGGAAATACCCGGTTGAAGAGGGGTACATCAGACACGGGAACTCGGAAGAGTGAGTACATGTTAGTAAGAAGTAAGTACGTACGCAAGTACTGAAAACTACTTGTAAGTAAGTTAGAAGCTCAGAAGTCAGTACTTGGTGGTTTGTGGTGTTCAAGACAACTTGACTTGACATCAACCACAACAACACGGGTTGTCTTACGGCCGAGTCTGCTAAGCACCGGCCATTTTGACACGCCGATTCGGTTTTCGCAAATATCTGTCGTGATACCCCATGTCATATTACGTATCAAACTTGTTGTCCGGAATGACGGCCCTTGTAGACCATTTCTAAGATATCCAGTTGCCGACGACAGAATATCAACAATTAGCTTACTATATCGCCGTCGTCATCAAATCCGATAGGTTGACCACGGTACGAATACATGCGTTTGTGGACATCAAATTGCGGCCGTGCAGGTGATTCCGGGACCTACTCCTTCCGCATCGGGAATACGAATCCACGGCCGCGGGATGGGCGACTCCGAGTGGATTCCGTCTCTTCGGCTTCAGAGACTCATTACAAATTTTTATGATCTTTATTATCGTACATCTCCTGTCAAAATGGCAAACCGAATAGGTGCATACACGTCGACACGACAATCCGTTGCATCCGGAAAGGCCAAATTTTTAACGTATAATCCAATCGCAGAACCAAGGCCAATTCAAACAGCAAAGCCAAACAAGCAAACAATCCTCAAGGCAAAGGGAACTCCGCCATAATCATAGAAGCATAACCTGACGCCTCCATTAATTTGAACGCCTTTCGCCAGATGCAGTGACCCATAGAACTCGAACCGGAAACTGATTCTCTGTGTCTTATCTTCCGAGGTTAATGGAAGGATAGTAAACTGAACAGCGAAATCAAGAAGACACCGAAAAAAAAAAGTGAGCGAGCGAACGAAACTGAACGAAAAAGGCAAAAAACAAAGAATAAGATGATCAAGTCAAAGTAAGTCAGAGTCATGGAATAGCTGAAAGAAAGATCGGCCCGTGAGTATGTCCACTTCCCTCGCAGCCTGAATCTTACTTTGCTAGTCCCGACGCCTTCTCAACCTTCAGTCCCTTTTCTCTTGCAAAGTCTAATTGTTCGTCCAGTACTACCCGATCGTTCTTCGACCCGGGCTGCTCGATATCCAACAAGTTGATATTATTCGGCCCCTTTGCATTCTCACGAGGCGGCGTCTGTCCCGTCATTCTAATACTCAAATAATTGTCGTCACCATTATAACTAAGCCACTTGGCTAGCATTCTTTCGAGGTTGGTTGTGACGACGGGTTTACTAAGGTAATCACTCATTCCAGCGTCTCTACATCTCTCTCTATCACCCTTGATCGCACTGGCCGTCATCGCAATAATAGGTATGTATCTGAGAGGTTCGGGGAGAAGCCGGACAGCTCGTGTTGCCTATTGGCCTTTGGTAAGATTAAGTGCTTACGCAGCGCTTATGAGGGGAGAGTGGCCTACCGAGTAACCATCTAAGATCGGCATATGGCAGTCCATAAGAACTAAGTCTGGTACTATCTTCCCAGTCATGGTAGCGTCGCTTCTGATATTTAGAGGTTGGGAGACTCGACGGTCCGGGTTTTCCTCTTGGTCAAGCTTCCGCTGTACTTGCCACTGGATTGAAGCAGAATAATTGGCTCTGGATTTTGGCTTGGGTACGTTGCCTGCAGCGTCTTTTGGAAAGTGGATGTTTGCTGCAATAAGGTAATCCAAGGCCTCCTGTCCATTAGACACAGCTGAAACGTTGAATCCAAGCTGACGAGGACCCAGCAAGTTAGAAACGAGTGCAAGAAAACAGCCAAATAGAAGAAGAGAAAAGAACTATAGGGAAAGATGACCAACCTTCCGCACCAACTTTGTGGCAATCTGCTGGTTGATTTGATTATCTTCTACTATTAGTACATGTAGCTTTTGCCTCTTCTCCATCGGCAAGATGGACTTGGGGTCTACAGTCGGCTGTAGGTAAGATGGTATAGAGATCGAAGACGCAGCTGACCGAGAACGGCTCCGAAAATTAGCTTTAGTCAATGATTGGCCTCGAGAATGATCCACTCGTGTCTCCGATCTTGACGTTTCGCGAAGGAGCGGAGACACCGGAGGCGCTGCAAGATCTCCTTGTGCATTAAGTATAGGGCTCGTGCTCGTTTCGCTCACACTCTTAGAAATGCTAGCATCATTCTGTAGCCTTTCAGGAACGTCAAGCTCTGGAAGGGCCTCCGATTTCGGAGAGCGAGAAAACGGATGTCTAAATGGTATTTTCTTTGGATCAAGTCAGCCGCTGAATAGAAGTTGGGGCGCTGTCTGTTATACGATTAAAAAGTACTTACAACAGTTGCTGTGGTCCCCTTTCGGAAGACTATTGCAAGATCAGATTCTCTTATTAGCGTTCTGAAAGCGTTCTGTCAAACACTGCGGCAGAGGAGTACCTACCGCTCTTCAATTCGATTATACCGCCCATTAGGTCAACCAACTGAAAATTCGAAGTATCAGCCATCATAGGTCATATTGTCGAAATACGGTTGATGTGACGACTCACATTCTTGGAGATAGCCAGGCCTAAACCAGAACCTCCAAACTTCCTCGCAGTCGAAGAATCCGCTTGACCGAATGGTGTGAATAAAAGCTTCATTACGTCGTCTTTAATCCCGATCCCCGTATCCTCGACCACAAATTTAACAACAATATACTTTTCAGCACCTTTCGCAAGCTTTGGAACCAAGTTTCTCGTTGTGGTGTCGACAATCAACTCTTCCTCGACTGAAGCCGTTAGCTTTACGCGGCCATCCAAGGTAAATTTTATGCTATTGCTGAGAAGGTTTGTGAGAATTTGCCGTATTCTGCCTGGGTCGCCTAGGACTTGGATATCATTCTTGATATCATTTGAAACTTCCGTGATGAAGTGCAACCTCTTCTTCTCGGCGTGTATCCCCATCATCCTGATGACGTCGGACAAAACTAGTGCTAGAGAGAATTGAACTTCTTCAATATCCAACCTGCCCGATTCCACTTTGGAGAAATCAAGAATGTCGTTGATCACAGTGAGCAAGGCATTTGCGGAACGCTGTATATTTTCCGCGTACTCTTCTTGTTCCTCCGACAAATCGGTATCAAGAAGGATTTCACTCATGCCCAAGACTCCAGCGATTGGCCTAAATAATTATTAGTACTATTATTCTATTTTCAGTTGCGATATGGAACTTGGGGTAACAGACGTTCGGATCTCATGGCTCATGTTGGCCAAAAACTAAGGCACAAAGTGTCGTTAGTGGATGGGCCAAGCTTTGTTTTTTTCTTATTTGACGCAAAACGTTTCCTTACCTGGGATTTTAGACGGCTAGCTTCTTTTGCAGAAAACTCCTTTGCAACAACTATCCTCAACATTTAGAATCTGCTCTGAAATGACGCGGTAGGTGGTGGTTTCTCATACGTCGAGCGTTCTCTTTCGCCTGCTTAGCGAACTTGTCCTCAAATTCTTCTCGCATCTGGGATACATCTCTTAACCAGATTAAGCCCGCAAGCCACTCGCCATCATCGTTAAGGATACCCTCCCCAGCAACATCAAAAACGCTCCTGTCGCCGCGCCAATTGACCAACCCAATCTAGGTAGATATTCAGCTATATTAGCATCATCTGTATAATAATTTTTGTTGATGGCATATGGACTTTGATATCTTCTACCTTTTGTGATGCTAGAGGTTTTCTCATACGACACATACGCTATTGGCATGTCAGCAGACAGCTCAGAATGTTATATATAACAAAATAAGATAATTCTTACAACGAGAGGATAGTCATCCACTTCCAGCTCGTTTTTAAACTCAGGATCAAAGAGCTTGAAGTGAGGTGTCCATTGGTCATGAATATAGCCAACTGAGGATAACATGTTAGCTGTGTATCTAGTGTGTCTTGGTAAATTTAGCGATAGGCAACAGTGACTAACAATCATAATTCGGGGCTCCTTGCGCTGCCCAATGCATTCCAGCCTTGTTTGCGAATGTGCAGGAGCCGTCGACCCAAGTTGCAAAGACTAGATGATCGGTGAGCACATGTTTAAACTAAGATCTAGTGTTGTGGGGAATTGTGGCGAACCTGGAACAGCCATTGTGTCCAACTTGAAGATAATTAGCAGTGCATGGAAGATATATACAGAAAAAGTATAAACGAGCTTCACTGAAGACTTACCACGGCATTTTTCATAATCGCCAATTTCTGGAGAAGTGTTAATTGCATATTTTCTCCATTAGTAGATCCTGAAATAAAAGGATCAAGATCTGGAGTGACAAAGCCAGAAAAATGGTCCTCGGACCGTCTCAGCCATACGCCTGAGGATGCTGGTTGCTTTGATGACCGAATGGCCGGCTCCGAAAACCGCGTATCAATTGGTCCCACATCAACGAAAGTTAAGAGAAAGTAGGGTATTTGTTCAATATCAAATGGTGTAACGATGCAGTTTCCTTCAAAACGAGGGCATCCTGAGGGAGAACTGGCCGAAGTGAAAGCCGAAGTTTCCTTCAGGAATCTCGGGTTCTGATCGACTGATTCAAAATCGAGTTTGATCTGGGGCATCGAAAAGATAACTGGTACGGAGGCGTCTTTGTGTCGTTCTTCTTTGATGTCCCCGGGAGGGTTAGTCCGCCCATCTGGGTGGGGGGCTAGCGTCGTTCCATATAGGGGACGAAGGGCGTCGAGCAGCCTATATTCGATGGAAGTTTTTTAAACCACTATTAGCAAGGTATACGTTTCTTGAAAGTACATCCCCGTCGAATTTCAATGAGGAAACCGACCTCGCCCATCCAAATTCTGTCGATGCGGCGGATTCATCTTGTATCAACCCGATGCCCATGTCGGATAACCCATGCCCCTTGACTATATCCGAAGTAATAGGCGGCGCTCGTGAGAAGGGATCCGATTCCTTCTCGATCTGTACTCGGACCTTGTGGAACAGCCTTTCCATAGCATAGTTGCAGAATAGGATTTGCTTGCTGTCGCCAGATATTACTAGAGCGGCGTTGGGACTGTGTTGTAAGGCCACGGAGCCGACGGAGCTCGGCGCCATAGACGCATGGTTTGCATCGGATGTTGGTGCCATGCGGGTTGAGGCAAGTCAGGAACATTCGCGTTTCTGTTTCGGTCTGCTAGGTCTCCAGACACTTTTATCGTCTGCCGAGCGTATATGAGGTCGCTTGCGGTAATTTACCGAATCAATCCATATGAGGAGAAGGGACGCTCACGAGAATGGCGAGTTGAAATAGAAAAACCTGCTATGTCGTCTGAAAGTACCTAGGTGTGACCAGACCGTTGGTTTTCTTAGCGGGCTGGGGCGAGCTGGAAGGAACGGCGAAAAGGGCCCCTTGGAACGTTCCCTGGGACTAAGATTCGAACCCGGATCGAAGAGCGTGGTACAAAACAGGCGAGGCGGGCAGGCTACTCGGACCAGATGAAGCTAGGGACGGGAATGTGATGGATTTTCGTGCAGATTCTAAGCACATCCAGATCTAAAGTATTTGCATGCATAATTCGGCTGCGGGTGGGGAAGAGCTGCCTCTCCAGCGTATATCTATCTCATCCAGCCCGTCAAAGCGTAAATTCCATCAAACACGCTTTGCCATCAACTGACAGGCGGCTTCCCTGTGCGGCGATAGAGTTTTGGAGCTATGACGAAAGGATGGATGCAAGGTTTCCAAAGTCGTTCTGCTTTGCTCCCGCTGTTTGGCCTAGATCTGCAATGCTGCCGAATCTGGGGAATTTAGACCTAGAACGATGCCTGAAGCGAAGCCGCGGGGCTTGCCATCGGCCAAAAGCCGTCAAAAGTTGCTTTGACGCTGGTTCAGGATCCTGGAGCTGAGGGCCTAAAGCAATCAACCGTTCCTGGTCTCAGCTGAGCTTTGGTGCTAGGACCTCGTTTGACGCAGAACAAGCTTTGGATTCTGCAGGCTTCGTTCCTGGTGCCATTTGTTGATCTATATCATAAAGTCCTGCAGTGGTAAACTAAAACAACATATCAAAATATAAATATATCGGAAATATGAAATAAGATAATGAACAGGAAAATAAATAGAAACCCATACAATTGCCACATTCGCCGGCACTCTTTCTTGCAAAGCGAATATGGACCCGAGAGTTTGGCGTCAAGTGTGCCTAATCGGAACAGATGGTCAAAAGAAACACAGCCAAAAGGTACTGCAGAAAATATGACACCATATGTATAAGCTTTAAATTCTAGAGTACCCATTCGAATCTCACGAAGTAGTATCGACTTACCACAATAACAATGACAGCGAATACTAGGACGGACCAGCCTCCAGAGATCCCAAATCCATCTATCAGCGCTTGTTGACCACGATAAAATCGAAAGGCTCCAATGGTGATTGTGATTAGCCCAATAGCTTCCGTAATAACGGATAGGTCCGTGGCGAGTTCGTAAATAGGTGGGAACAACGAGGAGCGACGGTTGGTATCAGTAGATTCATTTACCAGACCTCGGGCCGTCGACTCCTGCGTCTTTTGCTCGTTTTCAGTTACTATGACTGATATCTGAGCAAGCAAGACCCCAGTCATTGCGAACGCCCCACTGGTTCGGAGCCATCCCAGGAATGTCCTCTCGAGTGCTGAGCGACAGATACGGGGTTAGCTTCATCTCAAGATCGCGTGACCCCGAAGCAGTTGGAGCCATATCAACACAAATCCTCAGTTTAACCAGGATGGAGAACGAAAGGAGCACATGCAGCAGCGTGAGCACGGGAACTCAGATACCTAAATGATCACGGACGCCTTGCCAGGGTACATTTCGGCTGAAACAGCCATTTCGAAGAGAAAACGACTGCCGTTTCGGGGCAGATTCCGGTTCTGGCGCAGGCTCGGGCTCAAGCTCAGCCTGTAAACTGCCCTTCTCATCGGAGTCCGAATCAGACTTGACACCATGGTCGTCCCGGGCGGTCTGCCTGTCTTTTCTGCATTCGTCTCCAGCAATTTTCCCGGTCCGTATGTTTGTGGAACCATGCACCGTTGTTTGAATCTGTGTGGGGGGCGGATGCAGGCCTGCGATGGTGTCATCTCCGCGATTTTTCATTTGCTGGGGTTCGCGCACCATATTGACCGCCACCCAAGAATGCAGGTCGTCTCGGCTCCAATTGGCTGGTTAAGCGGCTGAAATCGCATATATCGGGGTTCCGAGGATGCTGAAGCTGTTGCTCGATGCTTTAGCTGAGATTTAACGTCCATTGACAGCAGAATCGTGATGTCGCGTATATGAAGTATTGGGAGACGTTCAAGACGTGCGTAAATTGCGGTTAACGGCTTCTCGGCGGGATCTCGGAAGCATACAAGCCAATAGCCGAGCCAGGATTTGGATGTGCCCTCTGGAGTTAAGCTCAAAGCTTTGACATGAGTTAGGCACATTTGGATGTCGCGTGAGAGGTCGTCTTCAGTTCAATATCCTACTTTGATGGTACAAATATGGCTACTGAAGTATCTACACCAGCCAAATGAGCTGGTAGTCTTCTCTCACTTGTTTATCTACAAGGCTCGCGCGTGTCTTTTCCCATGTTGGGCGTGTTGTCTGCTCAATACCCTCAAAGACGTAAAACCCACAGCCGCCACTGTGATAGTGGTCAAGTTCTTTTTAGGTCCAGATTACGTCCCACTGAGTAAGCTTATATATACAAAGTGTGTCTACTGTATTTTCGCGATTCGACAGAGAAGAGTGCTTAATATGGAACTGGCAGACTCGTCTATCCTATCAACATGAAACTATAGCTACGACTCTTGGCGACAGTTCCTGCAAAAGTACATCCCTCTGTGAAATTCACATTTTGGAATACCTTTTTCCCCCGTTGTGCGCGTCCAGAAATGCAAATGGTGCAGCCTGTAATAGTATAATGTTTCGTAAGACTTAAAGTTCAGAGGCGCTTCGTGCGTACCTACTTAAGTAGCTATTTATGTATATACTTAAGTATGTATGCTGGCGCTGTTGCACGGTACTATTGTCAGGTAATGTAGTACGTGCATTTACACGAGATGAGACAGCCGGCCCGCTCGCTAGCTTTCCAGGTTTAGCTAGCCTCAGTAGAACGGTTCTCCACTTACAATTACGTAAGTACCAGCTCGCGAACTTGTGTAGTTTCGGGACGCTGCCCTCCGGAATTTTTGCTGGCTTCTACCCTAGCATGTCTCGAGGAGCTACGGGTTGCACTGGGTCTGACAAAAGTTGTGAGATATAGTCCTCGGAACAAAATAATGAATCCGGCTAGCTATCCCGGCCCTGGACGTATAATATACTGTTCGTGTACGTTCTGAATGCGCGCAAGCGCTTTTCACATATGTGCGCGGTTACACAAACGCTGGATGCACTATCGGCCGGATCACAAAGAGATGTGCCTGCATGCCGTCCGATTTTGGCATACCCCTTAATTGTGACTACTCGGGTCGAAGGTTTATTGGAGACATTGTATAGCTATATATGTAGCCACGGAGGGCGACATCGAGATGTTATTGAGTTTTCGACCGAAATCTGAATTGACTGCGGCCATCCCTCTGATCGACATTTAATCCAGATATCTCACATCCTGAGTGAAGCAAGCTCTGAAGCTATCGCAAAGCAAATAATTAAACGTTTTGAATTATACTGTCTGCGCCTAGGCTTAAGTTTGGCGATACCGAAATGTCAACAGAATCCAAAATGCTAGCTACGCCACCTGCGTCAATCAGCCAGTCACATCTCGACAAGTTGATTTGCGTTCGCTGTGGTACGCAGTTTGAAGAATCGGATCGCACAATACGGGTCATTTGTCACATTTGCAATGTATGCCCCACCTAAGCATTCTGCTTGCTCGTTCATGGTGGCATATACGCCTAGATGTCTGGACGTTGTGGATATAGCCTTTTTTGTATTATCCTAAAGTCGATTGGAGACTAAATATTAATTATTTCGACTAAGAAACGCTAAACAAAAATGTCATCGCAGGATCGACGGGAGGCAATATTCAAGTCCGGCCAGCGTTGGACGACCCTTCGCGAGTTATATACGACCCCATCCCCTGAAAACCCCAACAAACCTAAATACACAATGAATACCTGGACGGATCCCGAGGCGCCTAACATTATAGCCTTGAGCATCCAGCCTCGGTTCGCTATTGGCCACACGCCTTTCGTTATCAAGACCCCGCACGGGCTGGTCCTCTGGGAATGCACGTCATACATAGATCAGGCTATAGTTGACGCAATCAAGGCTATAGGTGAGGTGAAAGCGATAGCTGTGAGCCACCCGCATTTCTACTCCGCTGTCTTGGTATGGTCTGAAGCGTTTGGAAACGTACCCGTCTACCTCAATGAAGCCGACAAAGAGTGGTTGTATACGAAGGATCGGAGCAATGCGGTTAGATATTTCCAAAAGGAGGTAGAACCGGTTCCTGGGTTTAGGGTAATCTGCTTTGGTGGGCACTTTCCTGGTAGCTGTATGCTGTTATTTGACAATAAGCTCTTTATCTCGGACACAATCATGATGACACCCGTAAGTTTATGACCAGGCTGAGCCTTAGATGTATAGTAGCGACTGCGATGTCTGATGACCAGTGGACTCTAGGCTGGAATATCTCGCTTCCACCAACTGGAAGATATTCAAACTTTCAGCTTCTTATGGTCGCAAACAAACTTTGTGAGTGTACTCGCTATTGCAAGTGCCCAGTGCTTTGCTAATGGTATATGCAGATACAACTTCCCCCATCAAAGATCGTAGCGATTTGGTCCATTCTGAAGAATCTTGATTTTGATAGTGTATACGGCAGTTACCAACGGTTCCCCAAGGCCCGGGAGATCATTAGGGACAGCGATATGGATGAAAAAGAGAAGAAAGATGGGAGGACCGTGAAATTCAAGATCCTTGAAAGCATGCGGCTCCAAGTCCGGTCGATGGAGCATGAGGTTACGCAGGAGATGGGGTTGGAATTGTAGCCGAAGTATTGAATTAAAAGGGAGGGTAGATCAATGTGGATTGCTTTGGAAGGTTGACCAGGGCCTGAAATAGACGGCGGTATCGCGAAGTGGGGAACAGATACGAGGTGCGAAGGGAAGGAAGAAAGATGGGAGGGAATCTAAGAAAGACCCGAGACTTGTCACAGCCAACGATTACGGTGGCTGTCATAAAAGCGATTATAATAGGTAGAGGTGTCTAATAAGACCTGTGAGCAGATACTGAGGAACATCTAGATAAATATAGGCTTACCTCTACTGGTAGAGAGTCCCATCTCTTCAGCGACGTTGAGGTAGCCTTCCCTCCCAACTTTAGCGCCTTGGAGAACTCGACCGTAATCTCCCGCGTTTATAAAGCTTGTTTCCCACGGAGAGCGACTATGATTATTGTCAGTGACATTGGTAAAGTAGGAATATCGGCAAGTTTACATACCACATAACGCAGGTGACTACAGAACCAGCTTTCGAAGCGGCCCACTGACGGAAACACTCCTATTAAATAATTGTTATTTTCAGCTCGGACCGAAAAGTAACAAAAGGCAGCAGTTGTGGCCTTTACCTTGTGAATATTTGAGCCGCACTGGGCTGTACAGTACAGGACATCTGCCTCGTCTTTGCCAAATGACTCGTAGCAGACGGGACATTCGTCTTGATCTAATGGCTTCCGCGGGCGCTTGTCGCTGGGCGCGTCCCTCTCTATGGGGATAGGTGCATGAGCAAATATTTCTCGAATTTCCTAGGGAATAATATTATAAGCGTGGTGCAGACTACCGACGAGGAACGTGTCTTGCAGCTTACAGAATCGACAAGCGCCGCCTGATAGGCTAGTTCGTGCCTGGCCCGGAGCACTTTCGACATCACGAAAAGAATATGCTTGCACGTGCCATGCTTGCGACTGTCGGGGCAATCGCAAATGGGGACATTGGCCAGCAAGACAGTATAGACATTGCCTGTAGAGCCAGCAATTTTGAACTCTTCTGTGAGAGTCTCCTCATCCCGTTGACGTCCTAGACAGAACATGCGCTGCACACGCATTCGATCCCATCTCTCTGCGATAGCTTGTGGACACGACGCGCGGAATCGCTTCAATCGAGGCGGCTCTTCTGGCTCCCAGGGCTCCTGTGGGTCCTGCGGCTCCGGAGGAACATGTTTCCCTGCTTTGCCTTTCTTCTTCGGAGCGGCGGTGCTAACCTCCTCGACGGGTGGCTCAACTTCCTGCCGCTTTCGCTTTGTGCCCTTCCCTGTCGCTGCTGCGACTCCCTTTTTGGGTGGCGCCGCGTTGGAACTTGACAATCGTTTGGATTTCCGGGGCGGCATGCTGCTGCTTGCACCCAACAATTGATTCGAAACGGCGAGATTCGAAACGTCGGCACCAGCACGAGAATGCGCTGCCGTTTCAAATCCGCTTTCTGCGATATCTTTCGGCGCTTCCTATACGTATAGCCTTGGATGCTGAGAGAGAGATGGTGAGAGTTTGGGCCCGGGCGACGCGACCCACTTGCTGTGATCATGACAAGAGATGATTCGCCCCCCGCGCTTCTTTCGAAAATACAACAGCTGGCAACGCAGCAATGCAGCAACGCAAGCTGTTATTATATTAGCGATGAGTGAAGGACGTATAGTCCGTAGATACCATCAATCTGCTACACCTACTATCCGGCTTTCTCAAAGAATAGGTAGGTCTATACCTTCGCTTCTCAAACTTACAGCAGTCTTTGTGGGAATTCTTCGGCTAATGGCTACTCTCCCGAGTCCAAGTTTTAGTCTGGGCATCTCCATCGCCCTCATCGTTGGCTAGGCCCAACCCATGACTTTAGAGTATAGCCTAGCACGGTCAGATGCATTAACCATCTCCAAGTCGACCCGCTGTACCGATAGTTGCACTGCATGTCACCAAGCCTTCTTGGCCTTCCTAGCGAGTTGAAGCCTTCCAATCGCTAAACAAGATAAAATTACATTCTGCAAGCCAGCAGCACGATCCTCCCGCTTGCACAGCCGAAGAAGGGCAGATGTAGACCGCCCTCGTGCCTCTCCGATCTAGAACCTTCGCTTGTCTTCACGCTTCCGAGTTTTCCGACGCGATCTTCACATCGATCGGATCTATCTATCGCCAAAATACCAAAGAGGTCTCAGCTGAAATCGAATCCCGCATGGTCCCTCGTCCAAAGAATGTGTTGTTCGCCCTGATCTAATATACCGCCCTCCGCATTCGGAAGTAGCCCCCCCAAAACAAGATCACTTCAAATAGTCAAAGAGTTTTTACTATCACCAGATGGGTAACTAGCCAAGCTGTTACTCACTCACACTATGCCGTTCTCGGGCTCCTCGTCACCTGGATTCTACCGATGTGGTGTGGTACCTGCGTTAGCATAAGTTGTTCGTGCGAGTGGTTCATATGGCTATCAATTGGCATGGGACTGGGCCGGCCTAATGCAGGTCCGGTATCCTCGAAGTTGCACGACATCGCTTCTTTTTGCTGTTGTTTGGGGGGTGATCTGAATGCAGGTCTGGCCAACGACTTGGACGCATTCAACCAGTGGACGCGCCAGCAACCCGGTGCTACCGACCAGCGCGATGCCTTGCCCGTACCTGAGGCTTACTGCTGCGACGCAATTACTATGTGATTTGGAGGCGATCGATCTTGGAAAACCCCGCTGGTGGCCGTGAATTTGGCATGACATCAAAGAAGAATTCCGGATTTTGATTCTGGGCCTTGGATTTGGGCGGCAACCGCATGAGTAGTGGGCTTCTGGTGGCTGTCTGCTTCTACACAGCTATGCCAATCTCTAAGATTACGTGCTAGATCATGCATATATAAACCCCTCCTTCCAGGAATTCGATAGACAAGCTTTTTGACATGAGTCAATCGTTGAAGTTTTATCTCACATCTACTTATTCTCTCAGTATCACAACCATTCTAAAGAAAAGGTTTTGATTTTTTATAAACACAGCTGAAGGGCAGGAAAAATAGCCAGCAAGCTTAACACAATCATTAAACATGGCGGCAGCCACTCACACGATCTCTAGACGCTTCCCAGCGTTCTTATTCTTTCTTTTAGCGACCTTGAACCTGCTAGATTACGCAGAGGGAATTGCGGTCAAAATCCGCAATACAGCTCTTATAATCAGCCCAGACAAACCAAATGCTGATACAGTTACAGGTACAATGGATGGATATGGCATTCCATATGAAGTTCTTCTGGTCCCACAAAGCGGTGCTGCTCTCCCGCAGTTAAATCAGACCACTGGCGACGCGAACTACGGACTTATCCTGGTTATTAGTCAGGTCTCGTATAGCTACGGTGATCAATGGCACAGCGCCCTTACACAAGACCAGTGGAACTTGATGTATGATTACCAAACAGTTTATGGTAAGAGTCTAGATATATTGCATGGCAACGGCTTCGAAGAATATGTAAGCTGATACAGGGATTTACAGGCGTTCGAATGATCCATATCAATGCCTTCCCAAGCAGCCAATTTGGCGCAGAGGCTCTGGGAGGCTGCTGCAACGCTGGTGATGACCAATCAGTTACGGTTGATCAATATGTCGCTGCTGCGCAGTTTCCGACGGCTGGTCTTAAGTAAGTCTAACGGATGTTATCGACAGATGTGGGGTATAGTATGTTGTTGTAATCGTACTGACGAAACCGCTCTAGATTCCCGGCAATCAAAATGTCTGGTTTATGGCATTATCCAGCCAAAGTCACGGACTCCAGTACCACCGTTTCCTTCCTGACTCTTGGGCCGAATTCCCAATATCCAGACCCAAGCAGTGGAGGGGTCATTAATACCTTCTCAAACGGAAGGCAGCAAATGGTGTTCTTCACTAGCTTCGGAACGTGGAGTCCGGTTAGCAATTATTTGAATCACGTTTGGATCAACTGGGGTCTTTACGGGCTCTATGCCGGATATAGGAGAGTACTGCTCAACAGCCAAAGTAAGTCTCAGCTGCACCTCCTGTAAGCCCTTATATTTTTAGCTTTCATAGGTATAAAAATGCTAACGGCGTCGCGCCATAAAGTCGATGATCTCTTTCTCCCATCTGCTATCTATGGTGGGAATGGTGCCACGTTCAGGCTTCGCCCATCGGATGTTACTGCACATCTTACCTGGCAGGATGATCTGAATAGCCGGCTGGTATCCGGTGGAAACACAGGCAGCAGCTACTTTATCGAGTTTGGATTCAATGGAAACGGCAACTTTATTTATACCCAAACTATTGGGGCAGGGAGTGTGTGCTCCCGTCCCATCACTTTCGTCCGTCCTGAGGAGGTTACACCTCTTGAATACCAGAAAATTTTGGGTACTGGCACGGATATGTGGCCACCAAATTCCACGTTTAACTGGACTCTTTCCTGCATGAAGGTACGTTCTCTCGTCTTGTAGAAGATATTATTTGGATGTTCAATGCTGATATTAACTTGGCCTTTCCCCCCTATAGAAAGATCCACTGGTCACTCAATTTATGGACAAATCGGTGCGAGATGCATTTGGCTTGATGTCCCATACTTTCACGCATTTGGGCGAGAATCCTATTACGTACGACGATGCCTATCGCGAGATCACCTTCAACCAGCAATTCGCCAAGCTTGCTACCTTTGACAAAGGAGCCAAGTGGTCTGGTAAGGCCCTCATCCCGCCAGCTATCACTGGCCTTCACAACGGTGACGCCATCCGCGCCTGGTCTACCAGCGGCTTAACCTCCTGCGTCGGCGATAATACCCGCCCGCCGCTTATCAGCCCTTTCAGCCCCTACTGGCCCTTTATCACCAACATGTCTAGCAATGGGTTTGACGGGTTCTACGTGCTCCCGCGTTTCAGCTCTCGCATCTACTTCAATTGTGACACTGCCAACTGCACCGTTTCCGAATGGATCAATACTTCTGCGGGACAAGGTGGCATTGCGGACTTGCTCGCGTTAGAACGTGAATCCACAGCGAAGAACCTGCTCGCTCTCCGCCAGGATCCCTATATGTTTCACCAAGCCAACTTGCGCTGGTACGATGTCGATGAGCTGAACATCAACGGCAATACTCAACGTTGGAGCTTGTTGCAAATGTGGGTGGAGAGCATTCTCAACGAGTTTACGCAGTACGTCAACTGGCCGATTATCACCAAGAAGCATGACGACCTTGCAACCCTTTTCATCAACCGCATGGCGAGGGACCAGTGTGGATATAATATTACGTGGAACACCGCGACAGATCAGAAGACGATTACTGGTTTTACTGTTGGCTCTGGTGGCGGGAATAAATGCAGCGTGCCCATTCCGGTTACTATCCCCCAAGGAAATAGTATCACGAATGTGGGCTCGTATAAGACTGAGCAGATTGGCAATGACCCACTGACAGTATGGGTTACCCTGACTGGTGCTGCAAAGACGTTTACATTAACTACACCGATCAAATTGACGGCCGCGTAAGTACCACTGAACCCCCCATGCATTTATAGAGGTGATGATGATATCCGATTCTAATTTTTCCGGGATATGTATAGTGGCGGTGCCGGGCCAAAGCCTACTACTACTACGAAGAAAACTACGACGACGACGACGACGACGACGACTACTCCTTCTAAATCTAGTTCGACAACTACAACGAAGGCAATGACAACAACAACGTCGCTGCTAGCTGCTACAACTACCTCAGTAGCGATTACTACTACTATGATGGCTAGTAGCGGCGGTAGTAGTTCTAACTCTCCTGCTACTAGTAGTTCTGCAGCAGCGGGAGGTTCTACAACTACCACAACTACTACCACAGGTGCGGCGGTGGCGGCGGCTGCTACATCGACAACAGATGGCGGGTTGGGTACTACACCGCCTACCACTACCACAACTCAGAGTACTATCACCTCGATTGCGAATGTTGCGGTGGGCGGCACAACCACCGATGCAGGTACAGCGAATGTTCAAGCTACTTCTTCAGGCGTGAGTCCGGCGAAAGTGAAGCGGTCTGACCAGGAGGACGCGCACTGGAGGCACAAGCGGAGGAGGCACTTGAGGGTGTAGGTTGTATACGGTTGTATGGATGATGGCAAACAACGGCGGACGGGGGAAGCATGAGACTATGATGATTATTGCGTAGCATGGCCATGTATTGTCGTTTTCTGATTTTTGTGTATTTATATAGTTACATGTATGCGCGAAGTGACTGTTTGCGTGCTTTTTCCGCGCGTTTCTATTGTTCTTGTATTTTATGTCCTCATCTGCGCAATTGTACATTCCGAGTGGACCCTGGCTTGATCTATCTTACCGAGTGACATTTTTCTATATCGATACCTTCCAAGACCTCGACGTAACTCCGACTGCCCGATTGCAGCATAAAGAATGCTCTGCTCAAAGCAACCAGTCTTCGCTAGCCGGAACAGTACTTTGTCATGGCAGTGGGGCCAGCAGATTCAGGGACGTCCATGGATAAGCCCCTGATTGGCTGTCCTTGGCACTAATTTCCGAGAGCACCTTGTCAACCTCCTGAGCTGGACCAATATACATATAGAGTACGGGGTATGGAGCACTAACGTTAACATTATATACGCGGATTAGCCATCGATGACAAGAGCAGCAAGGGCTGGGCAGGTCGACTGACGGATAGAAACTCAACCTTGGACAGTTCTTCCTTCCCCTTGCCGGCACCTAATTCGTTATAAGTTCCTACCCCTTGATCAAGGCTCCTTCCTGTCTGGTGCTCGAGCTACCTTCCCGTCCTTGCGCCGTCGCATGCCGTCGCTTTAGTAGAGTTTTATAAGAACTCCGTTGTTGGGCAGGCAGCTCTGTCAATTGATTTGGCCGCATATTTTAACTCTCCTGGTCTTGTCGACACGTTCACTACAACAATACAAGACAACATCCTCGCTTCATCACTGACCAACCTCCTGCTTCGGCAGCACTCGCCATGCCGCCCTTCAGCGACTCCAGGCTCGCCGGCTTCGTCCGCTCCCTCCCACTCTACGCCATTCACATCCTTCGATCGATATCCCTTTACTTCATCTACTCATTTTCGACTGTCGCCTCGCGCTGGAAAGACTCTATGACAGTGTGGTGGTGGGAAACACGACGGGCTGGCTGGCGAGGACAACTTAGCATCACCAACCTCCTACGGCTGATATGGGTTTGCGTGGTATACTGGGGTGAACTCGGAACCTTCACCAGCTCTGTCGCCAGATGCGACTGGAGCAGCTGGGAGAAATGGGTAGGCTGAACTGAATCCCTCCACCCCTTTCATCCCTGGGCGATAATTCAGGCCTATGCTTGCTTTTCATCTAGCAGGCAAACGGACTGACTGACTGACGATGTATGACATAATAGCCCAAAGGCTCCAATCCATCCCGTGCGATCCTCATCGCCGACCCGCAGCTTGTTGATCCGCATACCTACGTCCGATCGAAACCCTTCATGTCGGCCACTATGTTCTACATTGATCGCTACCTCTCTCGTGCCTATAAGGATATCATCGCTGGTCTTAGCCCGGAGGCTGTAATCTTCCTAGGTGATCTGTTTGATGGGGGGAGAGAGTGGGACACGCGAGACACGGCTGACAAACCTGGCGGCATTGGACAAGGCGAGAAGGCCCACATGAATGACGCGTACTGGCATCAGGAGTACCAGCGATTCCAGCGAATATTTCCGAACGAACCGGGGGTACTAACCATAAAGTCGCTGCCGGGGAACCACGATCTGGGTTTTGGCAAAGGCATCAAGCCGGAGGTCTACCAGAGATTCAGGACCTACTTTGGGGAGACGAACTCCGTTTGGGAAATTGGAAACCACTCGTTCGTCTTGGTTGACACAGTTTCGTTGTCGGACGACCGCCAGGACGGAGACGGGTGGAAAGTCGGCGGAAAGGCTAAGCAATGGCTGGACGAGTATTCGAAGGGCTTGCACCAGCCTATGCCACGGACAACCAGCCCAAGGAAGCTGATGTCGCAGCAGATACAACTTGCTAGTGAAACGGACAAGCTTGACGACAGTCAACCTCCCCCGCAACAAAACCTCTTCAGTCGCCAGTTTCCATCGGTCCTTATCACTCATGTACCACTGTACCGAGGACCGGGCGTGCCCTGTGGCCCGTTGCGAGAGTCGAAGCTGCACGGCGGCGGGATCCCGTTTAGAGCTGGATACCAATACGCAAACGTCCTTTCTCACGACCTCAGCCGCGACTTGCTGATGAAAATCTCGCCTACCTGGGTCTTCTCCGGCGACGACCATGACTACTGCGTTCACCAACATGCTGGCGTCGGCGATCCGGGCAAGGGAATACGTACTGGTCGATGGGGCATCATCAAAGAAATTACGGTCAAGTCGATAAGTTGGTGCATGGGTATCCGCAAACCCGGGATCCTCCTCGTCAGTCTGTACAACCCGGATGAGCGCGACCTGTCGCACAAAGTCCTCGTCAAGAATTTTGAGCAGAACCAGGAACGCCAAAAGGAGGACAACGCCGACCTCGCCACAGAGTACGGCATCAACGCGCAGACACACCTCTGCCTGCTCCCCGACCAACTCGGTACCTTTATACTCTACGCCGGCCTATTCGCCTGGACGCTCATCCTCCTCTCAATCAAAGTTCAACACCGCACGTCCCGATACTACCACAACCGGAATGATTCCTCATCCTCAGTCTTCTCATCGCCTTCATCTTCCAATAATGGAAGCAGATCAGGTAAAAGCGGAAACCCATCCCTGTTCATCTCCCCAGACAAGGCGAATTTTAACGCCAAGAAACAAGAACCCCTTCTCCCGCTAGCAACGCCGACGCCGACGACCGCAACCTTCGCATATCACCAGCACACGCTCATCCCCGCCGTCAACGGCACCACCACGAGCACGCTAGCGACACCGCCGCTTAACACCGTCACGCAAAAACCCCGCGCTACCGCCTCAGGGACCATGTCACCTGGCGGATCCAGGAGCTCAAGCCCCCGCCCCTCCGGTGGGTACGGGTACTACAGCGGCCGACACGAGCTAGAGCCACCAGTATCTAGCGGCCGGATGACCCCGCAATCCGATCACGACGACGAGCGCCGTAAGTACCGCAAGGAGGCGGACCCGCATGTATTCGCTGGCGTAAACCAGTGGATATCACAATCTGCGGCTAGTGATGCAGTAGGGAAGAAGGGCGAGGAGGCGAAGCGATGGCTAGATGAAAAGAGCTTTACGCTGCAAAAGATGATGCAGGGGAATGCGGCAGGGAGACAAGCGGTGAAGATGTGGCGGAAAGGTAACGGCGGTTTGTGCTACTGCTGTGGGGGGTGGTTTGAGCGACGGACGAGAGAGATCCGCGCGGTGGGGTGGGCAGTGGTCCTGGAGGTGAGGGACATTGCTCTTGTTGTCCTGCCATTTTATTACTGGTGCTTGACGACGTATTGATCAATTGATTGATTTTGCCTGTTGGGTCTTTTGGCTTTTATTCCGGCCGCGGTAGGTAGCATGTGTGGGTGTATGCGTAGATGGTTTGGCATTCTGTTGTTTTGATTCATTTCATTTCTCGTTTCATTTACCATTTTCATTTCTTTTGCGTTTGGTTTTATATTTTTGGGATACATACTTCATTCACATTCATTGGGTTTTCCTGATGTGGATGTGATTACCTTTGGCTTGTGTTCACTTCAAAAGTTTGCAATGACAATAAGGGAGGCTGTACGTGTAATGTATGGTGGATACCCTCCTGGTTTTGATTAATGGAAGGGATGAGGAGGGAAGACGAACGAGGAGTAGACGAGATATTTACTCATGTTTTACCCAAGTACTTAGTCATTTATCGAGACTGCATATTTGACAGAATATGTCAAAGTGGATGTATAGAGGCGTTTTCTTGATTCTACTCATTTCCCCCTTGCTGGCTATGCCTAGCCGACTCCTATCTACCTAGGTATTTACCTATCCATTATGCTCAACCCTTCATCTTATGTCAATACATGAACTAAGCTCGCGGCTATAAAAGTTCTGGAAAGGTCTGATTTCACAGTCCCAAATTTGCACTGTTAGCTCCTAGTCCCTCTGTAGAATTAGCGAAAGACGAACGACTAGTTCCTGCGTAATTTCTATCCCATGCATCCATCCAATGCTCCCTTCTATTCTACACTAAAGAGAAGGCTATCCGCTCGTGAATCCTCGCCAGTTGCTCCCCATAGTTCAAAACGACAGAAGAACTAAAGGACCTCGCTTGTACGTTCACGTTTACGGGACGCAATCTGCTACTTCTTCGCCAACAAGCTCTTCCCTGTCATCTCGGCTGGTATGTCCAGGCCCATAAAGTCCAAAACCGTAGGCGCAACGTCACCCAACACTCCAACGTCACTCTTCAGGCTATACCCCTCCGGCCGATTCGCCATGATAAACGGCACCCGATTCGTGGTATGTGACGTCTTGGGTTTCCCTTCATCGTTCAACATCTCTTCAGCATTCCCATGATCAGCGGTGATAAATAGTGCGTATCCATGTTTCACACAAGCGTCATACACCGTCTTGATCGCGACGTCCGTTGCCGAACAGGCTACAATCGCGGCCTCGAGCACGCCCGTATGGCCAACCATGTCTGGTGGGGCAAAGTTGTTCATGAGGAAGGGATATTTATTATCTCCGATGCGTTCAGCGAGACGCTCGGCGACGGCCTGCGCGGACATGGGAGGTTCTAGGTCGTAGGTGGCGACTTTGGGGGAGGGGATGAGCTCGCGGTCCTCGCCGTCGAATTGGATTTCAACACCGCCGTTGCTACGATGTAAAACGCGGGGTGGTTAGAAAGAAGAAAACGGTAATGTTTGTAGTCAATAACATCAGAAGGAGTATGGAATTGAACTTACAAGAAAAATGTAACATGCGCGTATTTCTCTGTCTCAGCTACATGGCACTGCGGGATACCCTTCTTGCTCAGCCATTCAGCTAGGACATCGCCCATGCGCTGCGGCGGGAAGGCGACAGGGAAGGGGTAGTCAGTCTTATAGCGAGTCATTGTTGTGATCGAGATTTCCTGTGGATATTTGAAATCCGGTAGTGGGTCGTTGTCGACTCCGAGCAGTTGGGTGATCTCGCGGACGCGGTCAGAACGGTAGTTGAAGAAGAAGAGGGTATCATGGTCTATAGATTATTGTGCATAAGAAAACGCTTCTGCAAGTTTCTCTGAATATTGTGGAGGGGTGTAGCGTACCTTCAATGAGACCATTCTCCTTATTGACAATTATCGGTTTGAGGAACTCATCCGTCTCACCCTTCTCGTATCGCTCCCGGATCGTCTTCACGGGGTCCTGGCTGATTTCGCCCTTGCCATGTACCAGGCCATCGAGGGCGATATTAAGTCGTTCCCATCTCTTGTCGCGGTCCATCGCGTAGTACCGGCCCGTCACGGTAGCGAGTTTGCCGAGTCCGGTCTCCTTCATCACTCCTAGTAGGGTCTCCAGGTATCCAGCGCCGGACTTCGGGTCGGTGTCACGCCCGTCACCGAACATGTGGACGTAGACTTCGGGTACACCCATATCTTTGGCGACTTTGATTAGCTCGAAGAGATGCTCCTGTTTGGAGTGCACACCGCCATCAGAGACGAGACCGAGAAGGTGCAATCTGCCGTTGCCATCTTTCGCTCGGTTGAAACAGTTGACGATCTCTCCAGTCTTAGGGAATTCGCCCTGCTTGATGCTGTGGTCGATCTTGACGACGTCTTGCCATACGACACGACCGGCACCAATGTTCAGATGACCGACCTCACTGTTGCCCATCAAACCCTCCGGTAGTCCGACGGCGAGCGAACTGGCATCCAGCTCGGTGAACCCTTCCTTGTCCTTGTAGTAGGCGTCCATGTTTGGGGTTTCAGCTTGGCCAATGGCGTCGCCCGGTTGGCCCTCCGAGGTGGGAATACCCCATCCATCGATAACAACTGCGAAGTTCGAATCAGCAACCCGATTGCAATGTGATAGATAATTAACGTGATATACGCACTAAGGACTGCCTTGTTCTTGACTTTGTCCATGGTGGGGCTCTGATATGCAAATCGGGTCTGCGTTGGATTTGTTGTAAGTATTAGATATTAAATAGCCCTTTGTGACTAGGTATACGGACTGGACTCTGCAATTGATACTGCACGCCAATACAAATGCTAAAGTACGAAGTCCTGGTGTCAGAGGAGCGTCGACAGGTGATGCGGTGGGGAGGTTGAACGAGCCGTGGTGTTTTGGAGGGGCACCTTTGCCCGCAACGCCGTCATCGACCGACCCGGCAGCATTCAATGCACAGCAGCTTGGCGAAAATGCCCAAAAAAGGAAGCAAACGCGGGATGCTCTCCCAACCGATTTCCACGCCTGCAAGGCGAAAGCATCGATTGGCCGGAGATGCAGCTCTGACCAAATCCCTCAATCACGTACTAAAGACCTTCACGATGGCCCTGGTACCAGTGCCGTCGTCGTCAGCGTCAGCTTCGGCCGTCGCGGCTCCCTCGTCGCCGTCTTTTCCACCGCCGGAAACCTTCGACTTCATACCGAATACCCATGACTTACTGCTCCGATTGCTCCCACCCAGCGCGCAACAGGGCCCTGGAACATCGGCGACCAGCCTCGTTCCACTCGAGCCGAAGGACGTCGACGCCGAGGCGTCTCGAATCCGGATAAAGATCCAGAAAGCGCGCGCCATCCTCGGCGACCTCCCGGATATCTCGCGTACGATCGAGCAACAGGAGGAGGAGATGAAAGCGCTCGAGGAGAAGATCAGACGACAGAAAGAGGTGCTCGGGCGAATTAGGCAGCTGCAAGCAGTTAAAGACGCTGTTGCTGCGATTGCATGATTCCAGCAAGCTAATGATTGCTGAAGCAGATTTTGGGATAACTACAAGGGTTGGTGATTATCACGTTACGATAGGGTATGACACCTGATGGCATGATTTTTCACGGCTTCCTCGCCCCGTGCTGACTTTTACAAAGGTGCTTGAAGGATCGATTAGATTCCTTTTTTGATGTTATATACTACATTTAATTGATCAAAACCTATATTGGTTGTCTGTTGAATACACTTTTCTATTTTCCTTTCCTGGATCATATATCCCCCGGAACACCGACTTTTGGGGCTGTCAAAGACATAATACCCAAGAAAGAAAATCCTGTAAATTGAGCAAGATGTGTGTTGAAACCTGCAACTGTAAAGCACCCAAAGAAAACAAAAGCTATAGGAGAAGGGAAAGCCGGTGGCAGCATGGCCGGTTCAGGCTAAAGGCCGTAGTTTAAACTGGTAGTGGGAAGGTGGATGCCCAGTCGATTACCTCCTTTTGAATGGCCTGGATCTCTGGTACACCTTCAGCTACTTTCGCCTTGAAGTCTTTGAGCTTGTTCGCCTCCTTCGGAAGGCTGGACTGCACGTTCTTGGCGATGGTGATCAGTTGGTCGATATACCTGACAACTCGCTTGAAATCCTCCTCTCCGAATCCACGGCTCGTCATAGCGGGTGCGCCAATTCGGATACCACATGGCGTCAAAGCCGATTTATCACCGGGGATAGAGTTCTTGTTGCAAGCGATATTGGCGTATTCGAGCACGGTCTCAACTCTAGCGCCATCTAGTGCTTTTGGTCGCAGATCAAGCAGCACCATGTGGCTATCAGTGCCGCCAGAGACGAGAGTGTATCCGAGCTTGTTAAACTCCTCTTCACAAGCTTTAGCGTTCTTGAGCACCTGTGCCTGGTAATCTTTAAAGTCCTGTGTGAATGTCTGGCCGAGAGCGACAGAAAGAGCGGTGATTGTGTGGTTGTGTGGACCACCCTGGTGACCTGGGAAGACGCTAATGAAAGGAATAGTGTGTTAGTGCGATCGAATATAATAAAGGATTTGCGATAATTATATCACACACCTGAAATTTATGGCGTCCTCTAGTTCGTAAGGGATCTCTTTGCCCTTCGCATCCACGGACCGAATGCCCTTCCGGTAGAAGATCATGGCGCCTCGGGGTCCACGTAAGCTTTTATGAGTGGTAGTCGTGACAACGTCAGCGTGCTCGAAGGGTGATGGGATGACACCGGCCGCGATTAACCCAGAAATATGTGCCATGTCGACAACCAGGTAGGCGCCGACGGAATCCGCGATCTTGCGCATTCTAGCATAGTCGATAAGGCGGCAGTATGCGCTGGTACCGGCAACAAGGATCTTGGGCCGATACAGAATAGCCGTCTTCTCAAGCATGTCGTAATCGATGATGCCTGTGTTAGTGTCCACCCGATATGGCATAGTCTCGAAGTAAGTCGAGACGGCCGAAATCCTATGATTCGCGATAAGGGAGTCAGAATATGGCCTCAAGTATCAAAGAGATGAAGTTAAGTATTTACTTCTTAGCAGGGGTCTGGTATCCATGGCTCAAGTGGCCACCATGTGGCAGATCCAAGCCCATCAACCGATCATGCGGCTTCATGAGAGCTTGGTAGACCTGCAAATTGGCTGGGCTGCCGGAGAGGGTCTGGACGTTGACACCCCATTTGGCGGGGTCGCAGCTAAAGGCTTGGAGGGCCCGCTTCTGGCACAGGCGCTCAATACTGTCGATATGCTGGTTTCCTCCATAATACCTAGCACCAGGGTAACCTTCGGAGTACTTGTTGGACATGGGTGAACCCAAAGCATCGTAGACAGAGCGGGAGGTGATGTTCTCTGAGGCGATCAGGAGGATAGACTCTTTTTGGCGCTTGATCTCAAGGTCCTGTGCACACCTATATTTAGAAAATCATCCATTGAGTCATTGCAGCAGTATGGAAGGAACATACCATCAGCTGGGCCACCTCGGGGTCAAGGTCCCTGAGAGGCTTCTCCAGCATCTATCTCTCACGTTTGTTAGCATTAGATAGCGATCTTTATCAAATAGGGCGAGAGCTGGCACGCACCTCCTTGTGAGACTCGGACAGAGCGTATGTCGACATTTTGGGGTATGCAATTGCTGAAAATGATCGAGGTGAGTGAAGTGTGAAGGTTTGAAGTTCTTAACTGGACCAGCTGCAGTCGGAATGTCGACAGGCGCATGCACGTTACAGCGAAATCGGCTGGCGGGGCGGGTAAAGTAAAAATTTTTGGGTCTGTTGAAGGAGGGACGGTCAACGGATCGGATGGCCACCCCACCAACACTAACGACGGATGGGGAGCTCGGACGACCGACGGCCGACCCACTTTTCGACTTCATCGGTGCTTCCTCAACCACAGCTCACAGCTCACCACTTAACTCAGAGATAGCTCGGCCGCTGCCTAGCCTGAGTTACTAACCTAAATGCAGAATTCACCCGAACGTGCACTTGGCCAGTCCCCGAGACCAATGTCCGCTTGTAGGCGGACTGCGAACAAATGCAACATGCAACACGTCGGCCAAAATATCCTGGTCCCCGAACTAGGTGAACCCAAAGAACGCCGCCATGCATGCATGCATGCGCCCATGCAGGATCTAGATCACTTTTCCGGTGCACCCTGGCCAGATTTGCTGCCCCAATAGTGAATATACTTGCGGTTGGGAGATCTTTAATTTCTAATGCCCACTGGGCTAGCTTGCAATTTGCTCTCAGGCCACCCTCTGAGAGTTCACCGAAGGGTTACAGTTGCCTCGAATCTGGACCTTACTTGGGTCGGTCACACAAAACCCACTCTTTTGGAAACTGTGGCACCGACATTCCGCAATCACTGACGGCACGAGAATTAGTATTTTCGAAGATCTTCCCCTAGCTGTGGGTTCGGCAATCGAAAGTACAGAGCTCCGTGACGTGTGCTAACGTAATCGCAATAATCAGCCAGGCGGCGGCACAAGGGGGGGCATGTATTGGATCGTCAACATACATCCGCGGGTGTGAGTTTAATGTCTTAAACCCTAACTATTTACTCGAGATCTAGGGGTCTAGCTAGATCTAGCTGATCTGAGATTGAGGGTGTAACAATCCTGATCAGTAACAACGAACCATCTGCTTAAATTCTGTGGAAATAAATTCATATAATATTGGAATGATCTTAGTTGTAACCAGTACTACCTATATATCTATGTGGTAAAGCCCGTATCAAGTTTGTGCCCCAAATATTTTCCGCATCGTGTAACACGTTTTAACAGATTAGGCAGGCACCCTCGGCATCTCGTAGGCTCATTTAATTCACGGATCTCGTTTGCACATCTGGAAGCCCTACGTCTTCAACTTATAGGCAGCATCTCCGAGACTAGCTCATACGAGATACTGAGGCTATGGCATTAAACAATACGGTATCGCAAACATAGCTTTGTATCCGGAGGGCAGCGTCCTCGAGGCTACTTTGTATCAGTATTAGGTTAATGCCTAAGCTGATCAAATGCTAGTGTTGGATTGCCATCGATCATCCGTGGCGCTAGGGTGTCACACACCGCTTGTAATGCGATTTCCAGAAGCCAGTGCTGGTACCCACACGGCCTCGGCTATCAGCCGTTTACAAAATCAATGTGATTGTGTAAATTGAGGATTTACATGCTTGGGCTTCAACATCGATTCGCATATGCATACATTGATTGTACATAGCGCACTATAAATATACATGTAGGGGACCAGAAGACGTGAAACTCCCGGATAACGATTATTGGAATTGAGCAACAACCTTCCCTAATACCGTCCTCGGATTTCTTTAAACTTACCATTCATATTACAACATATCTATAAACATCTTCCCCAAGATGTTTACATTGAGAATCAAATTTCTCTCCTGCATTTTTTTCCTGATACTTGTCGGTGTCAATGGCGCTGTTGTTAGAAGCAGTCGAAACACGGGCTGGAGAGCCCATGGCCCCCTACAGCAAAGACAGGCCAATACGCCCGCCTGCCCAGTTGATGATACTGGCAGTCAATCCCAATTCTTTCCAGCAACCACCGATTACTTCAAAACAAAATATACGGGCTTTATCAACACCGCTATCATGGCGATTCAAGCTTTACCAGATGACCTCTCAACGGAGGATACAACCCAAAAGACCTCGCAAGCCAGATGCATGCCCAAACCCACGAGCGAGTTGAACTCCAATGTCTATCCCCAACCAGCGGCTGAAAGTTCTGACTGTCTGCGGCGGGACCAAGTACGACCGTTCCTTCACTACTCCAATGCAATGCGCTTGCCAATGGTGCCCCCCTCGGCTGAAAAGACCAAGGAGCGTTAATTTAATGTCTGTGTATAAAATAACAGGAAGTAAATAATATCGCTTATCGAAATCTCCACGGCGTTGGTAGCGCTCTCAGTCCATTGGATCCAGAGAAGTCTCAGAGAACGCCTGACGGTTTTGACCCCAGCACCTGCCCACAAACTACAAGTACAAATGCGGAATTCACCAACGCCCTTCAAACGCTCAGCGATGCCATGGGACTCTATTTAGATCAAGTTGATCGCCAGACTTGCTTAGCTGGCCTGACCAGCACTGCTGTTAGCTATAAAATAAATTTCGATCGTCCTGATGTTCCCAGTCTCGACACTGTCACCGCTTTCTACAGCGTTCAACAAACACTAAATGTATGATATCTGCTTCTAACAAAGTATTCGCTGATTCTCTATTCTATCGCACCTCTATGCTAATGACATTTGTTTAGGTGGCATTTGCGGCCGCTCGGTACCATGGAGAAACGTTTGATAGTACGGCGATGGCGGTGATGCAGACTATTACTAGCCGATTTATTGAATCAAAAACATTCATGGAGCAGCGGAGGGACTGCAGCCAGGCGACAAAGGATCGCTGCAATCAGCTTGGGGCTCCATTGAAACAAGTTTTCCCGTTGTTTGCACTCATTGCTCCCATATTTGGATACAAAGTCGATAATAAATGCCCATCGGAGGCGTGGCTTGCGGGAACCGACTACAGTTTTGCCTTTACTTGATATTATAGTATATAATATAATGCCTGGCTAGCCTTACGTCGTGGGTCTGGAAATGAGACACTATAGCTTAGTACCTGTTCCGGGCTTAGCTTCGATGAATTCCGGGCATTTAATCTTTGTTCACATTTTATTATTACATAGGTATTATTACCTACCTACTTACTTAGGTACCTATTTATATTTTTTAATTTTTGATCACAGATATCAGTAGTCTCGTATAGTCTCGTAGTAAGACCTCCCCTTGGCGTTCGTGTGTTCTTTTCTGTGTTGTCGCGGGGCTCACCTCCAAAAGTCGACATTGTGTAGTTCTCACCTTCAGACCTTAATGATAAACCGGCGGCCGCGGCTTCCAACCAAGATAATTCATGGATCTGTGGTAAGTTGAGGCGTTGAAATAAACATAATATTACTTATTTATGTGCAGGTAAAAAAAAAAAGAGGAACCATTTGGCGGGCTACCCATCAAGAAGCAAAAAGAATTGAATGTCGTCAGCGACAGGATTCGAACCTGTGCGGGCGAACCCATTTGATATCCAACTCAAAGGAGAATTCGAGTCAAACGCCTTAACCACTCGGCCACACTGACATCTAGAGCATTGTGCATGTCGACGATGCCAAAATGTGATATATAGACGTTCGACGGAAGTAGCACATCCAGCTAATCGCCTGGGCAGCTGGGCGGCCATTGCGCCTCGTTGCGTCGTCCCCGAAGTCTGCCTCCCGCCCAGCTCCGGAGACTAATGGAATCTGCCGGCTAACCTTCACCGGAATCGCCTTTCTGAACCCTGAAGACAAGGTTGGCCAATTGGAGAATACCTCAGCAACCCACCAAGCTTCCGCAGTTGGAGGGGTGAGTTCACCGCCATTCTTGACTGACGTTGCGGGACCATCGAAAGAATTGTACTTGCCCCTCCTTGGATCCTTTCGCGATACCGATATCGATACGCCTAGCAGTTTGGTCAGTCCGTTGCTCTTCTGCCTTTCGTTTCATTTAAATTCTCTTCCTCTCTGGCTTCTGATCCTTCTACCTCTACGCAGCTGATTGTGCCATGCATGCATAGTCTTTCACGTAAAGATGCCAAATTTGATGCAGGTGGGCTGATGACTTTGCTGAATACGGACAGATTGGGAGGCCAGTAGCCCTTGATATTACGGTGAACACGCATGTAGACGAAGCCAATAGTCAACGACGGTTTAGCGAAGGCTCGACGACGAGCATCGATCGAGTTTAGACACCCGATAGTGACTTATTGCTTTCCGCTATTATAGGCTCTTTTAAGCACCTCGAATCCAGCAAGTGGGTGGAGCCCACCGATTAATTCTGCTGCCAGCCTGCAGACGTCGACTCGGGTTCTGGCCTATGCGGTGCTGTTCGGCTGCTGCATCACCTAAACAGTTCTCATAAGCGTCCGAGATATAACGGCAGTTGGAGGCAGGGCAGGTGGCCATCTGTTAGCCATATAGCAGCTGAAAGTAGCGGCGACCACCGCTGCCAGAGGCAGTAGGCGGCATCTGAGCAAGAAGCAGAGTTTCAAAAACAAAAGCAGCAGCAGTAGGAATTCGAGGAAATATCGGATAAGGTTGGAAGGAGTGCCGTGTTATACATATCCAACCATACTTGCATACATACGTACCATCGCTACTACGACTCACCACTACTTAAGAAGTAGTATCGTAGTGGAAAGTCGAAGGAGGGTGGAGGGCTTAAAATCTTTTTCTCACTTTTTTTTTTTTTTTTTTTTTTTTTTTTGTTTTGTTTTTTTTTTTTACGATTATTTCAATTTTTTTGTTTTTTTTTTTTTTTTTTTTCTTGATTTGATTTTTATTTTACACACTAAGTCCATCTTATTATTCATATTATTATTCCCTCTAATTATTAAGGCATACGTACTTGACTTTGAAGGGAGCAAGAGACGAAGTGAGTGTGCACATTGGTTAGAGGGATTATTAACGGGTATTTAAGTGTGTCGAGGTGCCCCCCAGCACTACTAACGCCGCTTATCGAGCCCTTTGACTGGCACTGCTACTACTACTTCTTGGTATGTCTCTTAAATTATTGTTACCATCACTAGTGCTACCTCATTCCTACTACCTCACTAGCTGCAACTGACCAACTAACTACCGGGGTCCCTTACTCCAGTGCTTTCCCAGGTTTTTAAATATCCTGTGGCATTTCTTTTCTATCATATCAATTCTACAAGGCAGATCTACCCTAAGGGTCCGTCAAGATGGATCACAGGAAGATGTCGACCATGTTCTTCCGCCAGCCATTCGGGCAGAGGGGCAGTGTCGACATAAATTTGTCTGGTGCCATCACAGCAGAGGACTTGATGCTCGATGACGTAAGTGGTTCTGATAACATTATTCTCTCGGTCCACAGATTACAGCTGATTGGTGCATCTTGCATCTTGCGTCTTGCGTCCGTATCTCGCTAATCTTATACAATCCCCAGATTGGAAGATATGGCCTTCCAGGTCCTATCGCGGCTCTCGCCTACGATCCTATTCAATCCCTCCTGGCCGTCGGCACTTCCAACGAAGTCCTCGTCATTGGCGCCGGCAGGGTCCATGCCAGGTACACGCTGGCAAACAACCAGGTCACCATTAGGTTTGTACGCTTGTCCGATAGCAGACTTGTTGCTATCGATAGCAAGCACGAACTACACCTATTCGACATAGCCACTCACCAGAGAGTGACTTCTTGGTCTCCTCCCGGGTCCGTCTCAGCAATCCTGTCAGACCCAGCTTCGGATTACATATTCCTAGGACTTCAAAATGGAGAGATTGTCGCCTTTGATCTCGATCGAGAGATTGCGGCACCTTTCAAAATCGCCAACCTTTGGAAGGAAAAGAACCCAAGAGCGAAATCCGCTTCTATTATTTGCATGGCATTTCATCCTAGAGATCTAGGTACGATATTGATCGGGTATCAGGAAGGAGCCGTCGTATACTCGCTCAAGCAGGCTCAGGTTACCGTCACGATCCTGTTCGAGTTGAAGCCTGGTGCTATTGGCGCAGACACTGATCCCAACATGATGAAAACGACACGGAAGCCATTTCTCTCCCATGCCCTGTTCAACCCTAACGGCAACACCATCCTAACCACTTATGAAGATGGCTGTATGGCGTTCTGGAATGCTACCGATGCACGGTTTCTGACAGCACGAACGCTGCAGACCAGTGATGTTCACCTGCCTGCACCCCCACCGATGTCGAGCTTCGGCAGATCGGGTGGCGGCGGCTTGAGGGAGCCCTTTTTCAAAATTTCGTGGTGTTGTACTTCGAACACCGATGACACCAGCCTGGTAGTTGCAGGGGGCAATAACATCGGTGAGTCCGTAAAGGCTCTCACTGTTATCGACTTTGGGTCGGCCCCTTCTACCATCACCTCCAGCTGGAAGCAAATTGCAGAGCATTATGCGCAACCCAAGCGCTTAAGGTTCTTGCCAGTACCCCAGAACACCGACATCATCGACTTTTGTCTGATACCAAAAGCGTCACCCTACTATGCTAGTGGATATGAAGTCACTGGCATCGTGGTTCACTGCGCAAACGGCGACATCTCGACGCTTCGTTATCCCGACGGATTGCCTTATCCTCCTGTAAATATGCACGTTACCCTAGGTATGATTCAACCACGAGCCACTACTATGACTATAGCACCCATCGTTCGTGATCGATGGGTTACTATGAAGGTGATGAAAGATACACCACAACCATATTTCAAGGGAGGAGTGCCAGAGAAACGCATACCACGCAGAAGCACAGATCGGAGCATCTGCTATACCATCCACAAGGATGCTACAATCCGGATGTGGGACGTTGGATATGGTGATGAGATCGAAAATCCAACCATTGTCGAAGTGAATGTCGGTGCCACGGTTGGCAAGCCTGGTGCTGTCAAGATTGTCAACATCGCCTCGAGCCAACAAACAGCCGAGTTAGCTGTGGCTTTGGAAAGCGGAGAGGTTGTGTTCTACAGATGGGGTGCTAACCAGGGCTACCATCGTCAAAGCGGAGGCTTCGAAGCTATGTCGAACCGATTTTCTTCCAGTGGTCTTGCAAATATTCGAGATATCTCTACCCAAGCGGATCCTTCTATCAAAGAAGGGATGCTGCCAATATTCCTCCTCGACCCAACAATGGATCAAGCAGCTGTTCGTACGATCGCCTTTAGCGACGTGGGATTTGCTGCCGTTGGTTATGACAATGGCAATGCTGTTGTTATCGATCTTAAGGTAGGGCTCTGATGATCTGAAACGTCTTACTATGTCGTATATAGTTGGCTAACGATAAACTTTCTTTCGAATTGCTGTTTAGAATGGCACTGTTATTGATACCCTCTTCCTAAGTACCTTTACTAAGGAAAATGCTCTAGACGCCATTGGCAATGTGGCAATGGCCACTGCGAAGTTCGGGGCGAAAACCGCAATCAATTTAACAGCAATTACGGCCAAGGCGACGGTCATGACAGCCAAAACGACCGGAAATCTTGTCAGGCGTCCTGGAGTCGGGTTATCTGCTATTAAAGAAGGCGTGAAAGGAGTCGCAGAAAAAAGCGTTAGCGGCATCAATGCTCTTTCTCGGTCTGGAAGCAGTATTGGTGCTCCTCGAAAAATTAGCATTGATCGGAAAGAAACTGACAAGGAAACGGAAATTCCCCTAACGATGGCATTCTCCGTCATGACCGTTGAAGGCGATGGTAAACTATCCTTTCCCCCATCCCACAGCCCTCTTGCTCTAGTACTAATTGCATACTCCTCTTGTTCTAGAGTATTCCAGCGTCTGTCTAAATATCGGGACATCTATGGACAATGTTATAACTTTCAAGGTCCTGCCTGAAGGCTCTCGACATACGATTCAATTCAGCACATTTCATCCTTTTGAGAAGCCGCCATACGCAATATTCCCTGTCAACGCGGACACCGGAGCTAAGGCCACTGCAACTCCTCAAGCTCTCGCTGGTCTTCGACAGGGAAGTTTCATTAGTGGCTTCTTAGTATGTATGACTAAATCCCAAGTCAAGGTAATTAACGTTCCAGAATACAAGGCGAAATCTTGGGACGACTATAGCTGTCTCTCGGCAAATGTTGTCGAAATGGAAGACAAAGGTGTTGTGTTAGCTTGTGTCATGAGCACAGGCAAGATCAAGGTGTACTCGCTGCCAGGTTTAAAGGATCTTGGCAGTGCCGAGTTGCCCAAGCCATATGATGACTCTAGATTAACAGACTGCCATATCACTCGTGAAGGATTTGTGATCTTGTGGACTGGAACTACCGAACTCGGTGTGTTCTATCTTTGGGGAAGAGGAAAGACAATGTAAGTGCCATCCATCCGTCCTGGTTACTAAACCGCTTCAAAAACATCGGGCTAACTTCTTCCTCCCCCACCTCTTTCCCACCATTTTTGAAATAGTACATCGAAAGATATTTTGCATAACCCAAATATTCCTATCCCTTCGCGCCCCACTATGTCGGCGATCCAATGGATCAAAGGCGGTGCAACCTTATCCACTGAAGAATACGATGCAATTATCGGAGGCCCCAATCGCCCTCTGTCTAAGAAGCAGATGGAAGATGCTGTGGGGGGTAGAGACCAGGGCAACGTCTTTAGCAACCTGTCGGCGGGATTCAATGCACGAACTCAGGTTCTGCAGAGCACCCAGGAAAATATGCAGCACCTTGAGAATACGAGTTCGGAATTTGCTAAAGCTACAAGCAAATTCATCGACTCTCAGAAGAAACAAGCACTACTGGGTGCCGGTAGAAAAATGTTTTAATACCCCCAGTTGCCTGACTGATGGGGAGATTTAGGAGGGACGTTAAACATACGTCATCTAATGCATTGGTTAAAGCGTGGCGTTTCTTCTGGCTGGAGTAGTATGAAATTGAAGAGATAAGACAGCTAAGCTGGGAAAGACTTGCCTCGCTTTTTCTAGGTCATGAGGTGGACATCAAACACTAGAACGGTGTCCCTTTTCTTGAGTATGCTTTCCATTTTCGAGCACCTTAGCCATCAATTCTCTCCTCAATTGAGCTCTTTTAAATTTATCGGTCCTGTTTGAGGTTTCTCCTTTCTCCAGTGTTAATTCCCATTTCACAATTAATTGTCTTGCGCGTTGATATTCTTCATCATATAAATATCCTTCTTATATATATCTCTATCCATCATCACTTCGATCTGTTAGTAAAATATTTACCTCTGCAATTTGTTAATACCCGTCCGCTTACTCCATCCGCCGTTAATCCTCGACTTTGACGTCATTCCCATTCACCGAGCCTATGCCGAACACCCCGTGATCACTTGAAAAACTGAAACCTCCCAGCCTAGAAAATACCCCATGATATATCATCCCACCGGCAAGACATGTTCACAAACCCTTTGATAGGTAATGTAGTAATACCGCCAGACGGGTACGCGGACCCGGGACGGACCGCATTTGGTGAATCATGTTATATATATAACATATTCCCCCTGCTAGATCCCGCACGTTGGCTGCGACATATGCACCACTCAGCGGTTAATCTGGATGTAGCCAGTCGTATAAGAGGATGGGCTCTACCAGTAGTATGGCATAGTATACTAGTATCGTACCTGCATGTCCACGCATGCATGCACATGCATGATCCGCAGATATATAGATACTAAGTACTTATATATCTACCGATGAACTAGTTTTGACATCAGGTGTGACATGCGGGAAGGGGGACTGAGAATGTATCTTCAGGTACTATAGCTGGGGGTTTCAGTGGACACGTGACTAGCCAGACTGGAGCACTCAGTCGAGTGTATACCTACTTAAGTACTTACCTAGGTAGGTATCATTAAATATATAGTTAAATGTAATCTACGGCAGCGCAACTATGGTCTTTATTAACCTGTGATGGTTTTGAGGCTGTAGGGGCTGTTTGTACAGCTGACGGATGGTAGGTACCCGCTTGAATGCTGGAACTCAAGTCAACTCACCAGGGACAAAAATACTAGGGATTAAACCCCAAATTTGCAAATTGTCTTTACATACCCGCGTAGGGTGGCATCATACGGTCTGTAGGTCTGTGTTGATTGCATTGTTGGATTCTGCTGAGGCGGTCACAAAGTAAGATGCGAAATGCTCAAATGGCAATGGATTTATTACCTTCCAGATTTAAAGGCTTCTATATAAAAAGTTTTTGAATACACCATAACAAGCAAAGAACTTTGCTATGAGGAACCCTCTATTAATCGTGAAGAAAGTTGCAACACCAAGCAAAATCATGAGGCGCGTCAGTGCGATGCACAAAATATCCACTGTCATCTGCGATCTATATATGGGGATGGCCCTTCGCCAGCGCCTCTTTAAACCGTGGTAGCAGTAGCTCCACCGTCCTTGCGACATCAGGCGCACCCGCTGCCTCCTTCACTCCATCACCATCTAATACCCTTTCCTCCAAATTTGTAGGAGTAGGATTTTGAGCCTGCTTCTTCTCGCCGCTCAAATCCACTCCACTTACTGCCTTAACGTCCAAGTCTTTTCCACTTCTAACGGTCCCACCAGTAGGTACACTCGGTGTAATCTGTGTCGAATCCAGCAGTTCCTGCCATTTGAAGAGAAAATTACCAGGCCCTTTCTTCGTCTGCCTCCGCGGGATCGAAGAGGCAGCTTTTTTAGCGGCGGCAAGATCTGATGCAACCACTGACGCCATCCGCCTATTTGTCTTCCTGCTCAAAGTCTGGAGGTAACTTTCGTACGCCTCCATCTGCGATAAAACAACCTTCCTATCTTCCTCTTCTAGTTCTTCCACTAGCTTATTGAGGACAGGAGAGAAGCTACCCGCTCCGCCGCCATCGGTTGAAGTACCTTCCACTTGCCTAAATTGTTTGAGGGCATATTTGGCATAGTCTCTCCACAGCTCTGTCGCCTCACCTCCATTCTTGCAGAACTGGTGTAAAAACACGTGGCAGCTCTTTTGGTGTCGTTCGAATAGCGCTACGAATTCTTCCACACCGGGGGCTGATGAAGATGGTGACAAGGAATGCTTGGCGACATCCGGTATCTTGGCAGTCTTGATCATATCGTTCACAAACCGTTCAAAATCATAGACCGTACCGCTGAGGTCGACAGCATTGTGAAGGTTTCTAATAATTGGGTCATAGATGGCTACAATATCGCGGATGGCAGCGGTCAGGTTATCCGGGTTTGACTTGCAAAGAACGGCAATAAGTTGTTCTCGGTCGCGAATGGAAAGCTTGATAGAGAGGTAATCCAATAGGATTCGGTGCTGGTCATTTGTAACGGACGTTGAGGGATTTGAAGGAGATGATGTAAGGATTACGTGGATAATTGATGTCGACGACGTTTCTGTTCCCAAATCAGAGGTCAGTAGGTAGGAATAGTAGTGGTCTACAGAGCGAAGCTTCTTACTGCTTATCTCACGATGGAGCTCTTGTTCTGCGCGGTTCAACTTGGTGTATTCTACTATCGCAGCTAGTTGGTCCTTCGACGCAGTCTCCTTCGATTTCTCGAGCTTTGAACTGCGTGATTCCAATTCCTTGATATCCCAGCTCAAGACGGTGTATATTATACTAGATGAAAAAATTAGTCAGCACTTTGGGAGTAGGAAAATTGGAATATGGAAGACTAGAACGTACGTCTGCAGCAGGTTCATGCCCTCATCCGCACCACTACTTAGCCCAATCCAGTTTGTGACAGCTCCTATGCTCATCTTGGTCAACACCAGCTTGACCATACCACTGATCATTGTCGCAGCATTGCCAACCCGCAAAGTCTGCCGCATGATACGATATGGGATGAGCCGGTTGGTCCGTTCGATAAGGGATAACAGTATCTGACCCTTCGGCGACGATATCAGCACATAGTGCACTAGCGAAGCTAGACTTGCGGGCGGGCGCAATTCAAGTTAGCCTACAGTGCTCGTGTAGCACACAAGTTTCCATCAAAATTAAAATAACGGAGTTGGTTTGACAGTCCCTACTTGACTACAATATTCTGATGAGCAGCAATGACCATCTGACTATGCGTCTGGAGGTCATCACTCTCGGCCGCTTTATCAAAGAGCTCGTCCAATAGATCTCCGTATACGAGTTGACGTAAGAACTCTCGGAAAGCATCTGCCAAGTCCTGTTGATTCCGGACATCGTATGGTTGTGAGGGGTCAAATTCGATGTCTCTGCCCGGCAGGCCACCTAGTACGCCTCTGGCAGGATACTCGATCAGGGCGGATATAGCTGTAGCGAGCGTCTTGCGAATTCCCATCCCCCCTTTATCATAAGACTCCGAGAGGTTTGCCTTAGAGAGGTCATCGATGAGCGGCGCGACGCGCTTGGTCCAAAACTCGGATTCGACATCGCGTAGGCCTGGAATTGGAACTATGAAGGTCGAAAAGAGTTTTTGCAGGATCGGTGCCTGGGAGACTGTAGACTCGGACTGAAATGGAGGGCCATAGTCGTTTATGACGCCCGGCGTCTTGAAAGCCTCGATCTCGGCGCTGTAGGTTTCGCGATGGGTTAGGATATCAAGGAGGGCGTGTGATTGGCTAGAGGTGAGCACAGACATCTTGACGAGAATAAGGAAGATGTCCGATATGAATAGGCTATCCTGAGGGCCGAGTGCGAGGACTGGTGTAAGTTTGCCATGGCGTGGTGAAGGGGATTCCGTGGAGGAAGCAGTTGCGACTGAAGACAGGGTCGTCTTTCGGCGCGACAGCATTCCGTTCCAACGTCATCCACAACGCAGCACCCGGCACCCCTAACTCTGCCTTGCAGGAACGCATCTCGATGACAGCTTGAAAAGCTTTGGTTCCGAGGGGAAGTGACGTATTCAGTGGAGTTACAGGCAGGTACATGTTCGCATTTGAATCACAGCCCCTTCTTTCGTTAGAAGCAAGTAAAAAAAGGAGGTGTACTAACGAACTTGTTGTCGGGTCTTCACGAGCTCCGTGCTCCGTAGCCACTCGAGATCAAACTCAGCCTGAACTACTACCACCGCTCACTAACGAGCAGATAGCTTAAATCTCATTCGATGAGGCGGGGAGTAAAAGATAAATTGCATGAGCCGCAGCCGGATTTGAACCGGCATCTCTCTTCAGTACTGATTAAAGAGTGTGCTAGTCATTGCACCATACAGCCTTTAAATTGGACTAAAGCAGTGAACGAAATTATGAGTACATGTACATAATCAGACTCAGCTAATTAAACCCATTCGCTATATAATCGGAGACCGGTCCGGATTGCAAGCCTGAACAATATGGTGAAGCATTTGACATGGATGCGAGAGAGATAACGTTAGCTAGAAGTAGATGCCTCGGTTCAGGAAATGGAGAGCTTGAGGCAACTGGATTACCGGCAGCTGAAACCCCCATTTCGCAAAATATGCATGCATCCCATTCTGGTCCGAAGCAGTACGCCGAATTTCTCAGAGCTGAACGAGCTGGATATAAAAACACCAACCGTAATTAATACCGCTTGGTGAATATATATCTATCTTAACACGCGAATGGTTTACCCCATCTCTCAATATACTCCACTGCTAGCTCCTATTACTCCCCGCAATGTTGTTCGGCCCCGCCACGCTCAGATACCATCACCACCCTTCTACAGTGCTGCTCAAGCCCACTGCAGGAGCTACTGGTAGCAGCGATAAGGTACCAGAATCGCTTCTTGCAGTCTGCAAATCAGCAGTCCCACCATTCTACCCGCATCCACTCCTCCGTAGTGGGCACTTGCAGACCTGTGCCATCCTCATTGCCTCCCAAGAAGTCCCAATCCACTACAAGCGGTTCCTCCTACCTGCAGACTCACCAGACGGTAGCGACACGGGTACATTTAGTATCGATGTTGTTGTACCCCCACCCTCTATTCCAGCCGCAGATGTAGCAGCAACACCCTCGAAAAAGGTGCTTCTAGAGAATGATCCGGAATACTTCCCGCCTAGAACTTCGTCCTTCACCGACGAAGAGTTTGCAGCCTGGAGCTCAGATTCGGAAACGAATCCATTGGTCGTGGTCCTACACGGTCTCAGCGGCGGGTCGCATGAAACGTACATACGACTAGCGCTAGAGCCACTAGTCCGGCCGAAGAAGGATGGCGGCTTGGGATATGACGCCCTGGTTGTCAACGCGCGAGGTTGCGGTTACACAAAGCTTACAAGTACGATATATACCAACATCGTTTGCATGTTGATATGGCACACAGAGATAAGATGACTAAAGATCCTAAACAGGTAACCGAATGTTCAGCGCCATGTTCACGGCAGATGTTCGCCAGGTGGTCAAGATGTTGAAGCAAAGGTTCCCAAATCGGCCGTTGATGGGACTTGGCTTCTCTCTTGGTGCCAACATTCTCGCAAGTCAGTCGTGCATGAACTATCATACAATTGAATCCAAACGCTAACGTCTACTTTTCTGGTCCCTCAGACTACCTCGGTGAAGAATCGTCTTCCTGTCCCCTTCGTGCTGCCGTCCTCATTTCATCCCCTCATAACATCGACGCGTGCGCCAAAATCATGTTCATGACCTTCACCGGTCGCCAATACTCCAAATTCATGGCTGGCAACTTGAAAAAGCTGTTTGAGCGTAATTACGACATGATGTCCACGAACCCGGCTATCAATGTCGACGAAGTTCGTAAGTCTGTTTACTTATACGACTATGACCACCATTGCACAGGCAAGACATTTGGATTTCGAACAGCAGGTGAATACTATCGTGCCTCGACGTCCGTAGACAAACTTCTGGAAGTCAAGGTGCCGACTTTGATTATAAATGCCGAGGAGGATCCAATATCGTTGCAGGAAGCATTCCCACGGAAGGAGGCAGAGGCAAACCCGTACCTGTGCTTCGTAACGACAAGTATCGGGGGGCATCTCGGATGGTTTGAGTGGGGTGGTGAACGATGGTTTCCGAAGCCCATTATGGGTTTCTTGGACCGCATGGCAGGATTAGAGCTAGTCGAGAAACCAGAGGAAGGTGACGAGTTCGTAAAGATAAGCCAAGTTGCGTAGTCGGCTTAGATAACATAGAAATAAAAAGGAGTTTCCGCGGTGTATATAGTAGGTGTAGAGTCTCCGCTCCTATCGATAGACTTGTTGTAACTTTTGCTTGAAGAAGAAAGCTTCCCGCGCGCATACTCAAAAACTCCTGTAACGCCAAATTTCCCCAAGCAAAAACAAAAGGCTGGGGACGTGTGCAGATTCCCACTCATGCAAATGACACCTTCTTCTTATTCTTCTCAGTCGTAGCTGCCGGCTTGTCATCTTCGACATCTTCTTGACTGCCATCCGAGTTCTTCGCCCTACGCTTTCTCTTTTTACGTAACGAGTCTTTCGCATCCTCCTGTAGCACGCCATAAAATAATCAGCACAAATCAAGCTCTATAAACCTGTGAAGGATGCACATACCAGTTTAGTCTCCTTCGCTCGTTCCTTCCGCTCCTGCTCCAGCCGCTTCTGCTCGCGGATAACTTCCAGTCGCCGGTTCTTCTCCACTTTACCCTGTATCACCCCATCTACAGAGGCATTCACCACCTCCAAGATCCCCATCATCGTGTCCTTATCTTCTACGAACACCTTGCCTTTCTTCTTACCCCGTGGTTTCGTGACACCAGTGGGGATGATACCATTCAACGTCGGCAACTTGAGTTGCGCATCGGTATAGCGATCCTTAACGGGTTTCTTGTGCGGTTTGCGGATTCTTGACGACGAAGCAGCCGACGGGATAGGTGCTGGCGCGGAGGATGAAGTCGAAGTAGCCTTCTTCTTGTGGCGTTTGGAGGATGTGATTTGGCCTGGTGTGAATGGCTTCGCATTGGCTGCAGAGGGGGCCGAGGAAGTATTGAGTTTCCGCTTTTTGGCACTGGACGAAGCTGTCGTCTTGGAAGATGACCGAGGTCGCTTTACGGGTGCCATTGTTGCTGTTGCGCGGAATATTCCATTCGTAGCGGGTACGGGCGACAGTTGTGTTCGAGAGGAAGGCAAGAAAATATTTTTTCGCGGTCGGAATTTAAATTCCAAACTGGGTAGCGGCTGCGGCTATGCCAAGCGAAAATTTGGCTGGGGAAGCGACAACGCCTAACCCAGACTTCAGTATGCCGCAAGCGCCGCTTGGGCGTAACGTGACGGACTTACGGCAGCTGATCCGACTGGGAAATATGAATATGACGTTATTAGAAGGATATAAAGAAGAGCGAGTACGTTTAGGGGAAATTAAGTTAAACCCCAAGATTAAAAGAGCAAAGATAAGTACATTAAGATAAAGACAGCAAGCGATTGCGCTGGAAATAGGAGAACAAGTACCTATAAAATAGGTAAAGAAGAATAAGAAAGAAAGAAGAAGAAAGATAAATGGAAATGGAAATGGGGAATGGGGAAGCATCATATGCCTCCCCATAGCATTATTTTGACAAGCGTTATAATAAACGTGTTAAAATAATTTGACAGTCTTGCAAGCGCAAGCAGCGGCTTGAAGGCTGTCTGTAATTTGTCTCGTGAATCAGACGCTCCCGACTTGCACATCCACTGGTAGCCAGTGACTGTAACATGACGGGGTCTCTGTATCTTGAACTCGCAGGTTTGATCCTAAAGATCAATGTCCTCTTGCTCGTATGCACAGAAAGATTCGGTTAATAATAATAATGAAAAGGAATTCTTGCTTGAGCTTTTGATTGTTTTCGATCCCCGCACTCTGGTCTAAAATTGTAAGCAAAACACCTCACGCTTCAGTCGCCCTAATGATTGACTGAACGTTCACGCCTCCCCTTGTTCGCTTCCTCCTCTTTCTCTTCTTTTTAGTATGTTTATGTTCTTCGGTTCGTGTTCCATTTCATCCCGTAACCTGTTGAATCGATTGTAGAAATTCCTCCTCTCCCTCCTCGGTATGGTGAACACAGGTAATGATAAATGCACCAGCAAGACGCCTCTCAATATGCTGCCGATACAATGACTAAAGAAAGCGAGAGTAATAAGATCCGCGTCTAAGAAAAGCCGTCATCGGGTATTTGTAAGGCGGAAATGGTAAGAGAAAAAGTGGATAAAGAGTAAAAGGTTGGAAATAGAGAGAAGAAAGCGTAAAAAGCAACCACACACCGCTCTCATGCATTTGAGGACAAATGTCAACGCACACAGAAAACACCAGCAATGATAATTGTTATCGTCGTTTCATCATGATATTCACACCTTTCGCCAGGCGGTGTTGCGGTATTTACCGTATGTTTCAAACCCTATATTCAGAAAGAGGTTAAAACAATCGACCAAAGTCCGGTTACGCGTAAAGGGTTGTTTTTGAAGTACCTAGACTCTCATAGACTTGCCTGTCCGTGGACCAGTCGACGAAACAGCCAACCAGCCCCCGATTTTTCAGTTCCAGAAGGGCTGCGCACACCAATCCAACTCCAACCCCTCGTCCCCGGTATTCGGCTAATAATCCGGCATATTAGCAACGCACGGTCCACGGCGCGGTAGCCGCTGAGAAAATAACACGGATTAACTTACGGCCCATCCCTACACAAGCCAGCCCACCAACTCGGTCGCCAATAACTCTTGGCCAGGGGAGATCTTTTGAGATTTGGTTATTCCCGACGCCCGAAAACACAAGAGCGGCTCCGACGATTGAATTATTGCTAAACGCGAGTACAGCATCCGCAATATCTAGTTTTCATTGTTAGCGGGACATTATGCACGGAATATATCAAAGTAGACAGGTCGGGAAGGGCATACCATCAGTATCCTTCAGGGCTCGGTACTTTTCTACCCAACCAGGGTATGTCGAGAAGTGCTTATCCTCGAATTGTATCAAGTCCTCGAACACCATTGAGCTACACGCTCCAAACGTGATACCCTGGTTGCTGAGAGGGCCAAAAACATCCTCAGGTTGATGCCACTTGTCAATATCCATGTAAAGGTCGTAGATGTAGGTGTCTTCCATTTTCCACCCTATAGAAACGTTAGTACCTCACCGTATAATCAAGCCGCATCCGGACCATACCTCTCCGAACGAACCACTCCTGGTCCGTGATTGGCATTTCTTCCGGAAGACCCGGAAAGAACCTCGGAAATATGCTTCCTAGTTGCGCATTATCGATCTCTGGGTGCGCCCTCATGTATTGAAATGCCTCATCGTGCAAAGCAAGGCCGATACCGCGGTTTCTAAACTCGGGGTCGACCATTAATATCGCCAAGCTGCCAACCAGGTTCTTCCCTGCGCGGATCGTATACGTCGCGCACAGCCCAAGTATCTTTCCATGGGCCAGTGGATCTTTGACCACAAAGTGCTTCGAATGTCCCGGACGATCCAGGAGGTTACTGAGTGTGGATGCATCCAAATGCCATTTTCGACTCCAACCCAGGCACTTCTTCCACAGATCCGCAGAGGCGTAGAGGTCCCGTCGTTTTTCCCACTGATGTACCTCCCATCTTTGCATGCTGCGAACCGAGGGTAAGGCTGGGGACATGACAACAGGCGGTGGTTTGTATCTTTTAAACGGAATCACACCGGTCGGGACGATATCGCCAAAAATAGCAGAGGCGGCCGCTTCCAGTGCTTCCCTGGTGTACTCATAGGTGCAAATCAATACCTCCACTAAACCATAATTCAGTCCGTTAGTTACCTAAAAGAATATATACTATCCGTTAATTATCACGTCTGGCGAAGACTCACAGTAGGTGTCCCAGAGGAGCTCGCGCGGACTACATGCTGCAACCACAATGAGCGGTTGATCCAAGCGAATCTTCGTAAGCATCTTCAATGCATTTATTTGCGCTTGGTATTCCGGATCCGTGTCTAACGCGCACACAAAGACAATAAAACTTGCCCTCTTTACTAGTCCATAGTGCGTTTCAGTCATTCCCTCATGTGTATACGGAGAATGACTAACAGCGATTCCCCTAGCATTGATAGCCCTTCCAAGATATTCGAAGGGGTCCTGACGTGTTCCTTCAGGTATCGGGAACCTAGGTGGTGCGATCGGTGTAAATAAAGCACAATATCCTCCTGGCTGCTGGCGGAGTATGGCGGCTCTTCGTGGTTTCGAGAGAGGTAGGATATTCTGCTCGTTCCGTACGACCGTCACTGCCATTTCATATGCTCGGTAAGCTAGTTCCCGGTGATGTCGCATGAGAGATGGAAGCGTGAGCTGCATCGCTGGAGGATTCATAGCCATGGGCCATGAAAGATAACGGTCCTTCACACGTCGTACCCTCTCCAAAGACTGTTCAATAGCCGCTTTCGATATCCTTCTCATCTCAACAGCGGTGTATATCTCTTCCAAGGTATCGAGGATATCGCCTGGATGTTCGCAAATAATCAACATGTCGCATCCATTGATGAAACCCCTGATGCATAGCTCTCCTCCCTGGGCGTTGGCTACCTTTTCGGACGCTCTATCGCAAGACCCAACAAGCACTCCCTCGTATCCAAAGTGTTTTCGAATAATATTCTGGGCTGGCGAATCCTTTCCTTCGAATGTCTGTTCGGTTGGGATCGCCCACATCGTCGGTTCCATAAAGACTCCATCGGCTCCACTCTCAAAGGCCTTTCTAAACGGCGCGTATTTCGGCTCGGAAGTCAGACCCCTAGTTTCCAATATCCCACTTGTACCCTGTCGTGGCGCCGGAAAGTGCTTCACAAAGCATGCCATGCCTCTGCTTCGATGAGCATCCATGACGGCGCTTGCACACCGTGACACATTTATTGGGTCGTCTCCAAATGTCCTCGATGTCATTACCCCCCCGTTTGGATCGTCTATGTTGAGGACCGGGGCAAGATTGAGATTTACACTCATTGTTTGCAGCTCTGTTGCCGACGCTTTCGCAATGTCGAAGAGAATTTCGACAGATCTATAAGCACCAACCGCTAAAGCACCAGGAAACTGGGTTCCAAGCGATCCATTACCAAACGGGGCGAACTGTTAAAGGGTTAGTGTTAGACTATCCGCCATGTCCATGGGCTACTTTACTATCCTCACCATTCCATTCTCTTGTTCGATAACGACAAAGAGGGGGTGCGAATACCCCACTTCTCGGGCAGCCTGCTGAAGTTCTTGAATGAGGCCCCTTACCTCCACCGAATCTAGTCGTCATCGTTAGCATGCCATGACCAAGTTATGGTGTAATTAGAAAAGCTTGCATCATACGCCTCATGCTACGTCGAGAAAGCAGAACGCCTCCAACGTAATGATGTCTTATCATACTCAGGATATACGCGTCGACAGCTGGCGAATCCAGAGGAATAATCAGCATCTGCCCCACCTGTCTACGCGCAGGCATACGTGCATCAGTAAGGTCACAGTATCTGGTGTCACAGCTTGTCGAGAACTATATACCTTCGAATAGCGTCCCTGTTTTCTCTGCTGTAGGGCGCATCTTGCGCCCAAGCGCGTTTTTGGCTGGTGCTCTCCGGACCATCATACCAGCGACCGTTGTAAGAATTTGTTGGTGTCTTTTGATCTAGTTAGCGAATAAACGGATATGAAATAATATTAAAAAGAAAAAAAAAGAGGGGAAAAGTGTCACACGACAGCTAGTAGAAAATCTCATACATTTGACATTGTGGTTCCCTTGTAAACGGTCTCTAGATGAGCCGGTTTTTACCTTAATCTTCGTTTTTATCGGTATCCAGACCGAAACTATGTCGTGAAACGATGTGGAGATCATCGGAATCCCATCCGTAGCTATGGTGGTGGTGTGTATAATTGTAGCGTTGATAAAAAGAAGAACAACCGGAAGGACAAACGGCCAGGTAGAGACAAAATATTGTCTCTGCCACCGTCCTTTTCAGAACTGGTATAGAGATTTGAACCTCTGATGTCGTTTGAGATTTTGTCAACCAAGGCAGGGTTTTTTTTTTGTGGCAATCAAAGCTTTCAAGGTTGCAGTCCCTGTGGCTGCTGCTCAATGCTGCAGATGCACTATTAGAGAACTCTTCAGCAAGTGGTGCCGGGGCTGGTTAAGCAATATGTATCATGGCGAATTAGCGTGAGCTCCCCGGTAATAATATAAAACGTTAACAATGCGGCATATATAACGAACAGACCAAGTCAAGTGTGTGTATACGTAAAGCGCGGTGGAAATGGGCCATTAGGGGAGCATTTACCTTTTAAGATGGGTCGATCGGGAAGGGAAACAGGTATAGTCGTGTGAAGCTGCGGTTTAGGAGGGAGCTAAAAAGTGCATCACCTTACTCGCATGCATGCCGGCGTATGATGAAAGTCAGGAAGAAACTGCAGCGGAATGAGATTCAATACGCAATGGCAGAATTGCCTTGCTTGCTTGACTCGCTGGGCAGGTTGTGACTGGCTAGTGGGCTTGCATGCCCTGCTCAATGTGGACCTACGCTAACGAGTGTGGATCTGGGTAAGCCCCTCACCCTAAAATTTGCACGGCAGATATTGGTGCTAAGACGGGTCCCCGGGCTCATACAAAAACAGCGCGAGGTTCCGAACGTTAACGCAGATATTTATATGGCTGGTTATCTGTAACCACCTTGTGTGCAGCACCCGCAGTTCCTAGTTAGTTGATTGGTTGCTCAATATTAACGGGGAGGGAAGGACATATTGCTCGAAAGACTCCTGCTGCAGGGGTCTATATAATATTGTAGAAAATATTAATGGGATAAAAAAAATTGCAATGGACAGATTTGGTACGTCGACGGGAAGCTTAGCCAGTATCTGCATTGACTTTGGAGCCGAATGACACTCGGTTCAGGAAGATATAAAGTCTCTGCTTGCCTAGCATTATGGGAACCCGGAGATAACGAAACAAAATGACCTCAAAATAGGGAAGGGCTCGATCCATTGGGGCCAGCTAAGTAGCTGGCTGCATCAAAGCTTAAAGTGGTCCTACCTATATTCCAGCGGGTCGGCTGGGCACGGCAGAGCGCTGCTCGTTGGCCAAGAGATGTTCCTTGGGAAAAGGAAGAAGAAGAGGAAGCTAGTTGTTTGTTACTGCGCTGAGGAGATTGCTTAGAGAGAGCTGAGCGGGATTTTGGTTGGGGGAGATGTTTGTATATAGACAACAAAACGGAAGCGCGAAGGCTAATTGGAGCTGTCGACGATCGCGATATCAAACCACCAGAGCCGGTGGAGGCAGGCCAGCAGAAACGCAGCGCAGCACGAGCACCGAGAATTGCGATTCATTGCCCGATTACAGCTGGCTTTGCGCAGTGTCGGAGCACTCTCCAGCCCCAGCTGCAGGACAGAAAGACGAAACGCAGTGCTTACCGGACTTGGTGAGTGGGTGGGTGTGCACGCACAACCTTGGTGTATACCAGCTGCAGTTGCAAGGTAGAATGTACTATGAAATAGGCTTTTGTCAACCTTTTGTACGACCCACAGGGCGCGAGTGGAGGAATTCAGATATGCATAGCGTAAATTTTCAAGCAGGTGTAGGACAGGCGAGAGTCAAGCGTCAATGTTAACCTACCGATGAAGGAAGAAGAAGCAAGCTATTCGCTGATTTTGTTTTTTTTGGGTATAATATTTTTTTTATTTTTGATATCAACCAAATTAAGGTCGGCCGAAACTGCTCTTCCTTTGCTTGTTTTAGGTATGAGCGAAAAAGAAAAACAAGCCGGTCTGAACAGGAAAGGGTGAAAGCGGGCAAGTGAATTTTTTAAAAAAAGAGAGAGAGAAGACAAAATTGCAGAGAAAAGGAAAATGAAAACGAGTGTAACATTGAGGGCAAACGAAATCTTACCTTGGCGGAATTGCAACCGCGTCTATCTCCAATGATCGGGTCCGACGTCAGCACCGGCGTATGCATGTACGACTAAAAGTCACGCCTCGAGCGTTGAAAGAAGACGAAACCGCGTTGTAGTCGCTAGGTGGTGAGTGGTCAAGCCAACTATGTCATACGGGATAGGTCAGGGTCCCGCCGTCGATCAAGTGAGGAATCGAAGCTCTGCCTCGAGCTCGGGGCGGCGGATAGCTTAGGGATCCGGTTTGATGGGGGTAGGAAAGGGCTAAAGCTAAGGGACTCTTGGGATGCAATTGCAATTAATTGCAGTTGTGGTGGCAGTGGCAGTGGCAGTTGCAGTTGCAGTTGCAGTTTGCGGTGTGTGTGTGTGGGATGAAGATGCAATGGGATGGATGGGTTTGCCGGCCGACCGGATGCGCAACATTACGCTCGCTACCGGGCACAGCAGTCTCAATTGCCAGCGGCGTCTGGGGTCACCGTCGCCCCAAACTGCCTGTCTGGTAATAATTGTCGGACAGGGCTTTGGAGTTCTGACTCGACTGGACTCTGCCTGTCCTGTCCTGCGGGTCCGCGCACAGGCAATAATATAGCACGTCTCGTGTTATACAAGCGTTACATGCTGGAGCACGTACTAGTGCGAGTAGGTTAGGCTTTTAACTTACCTTAATATATATATACCCCTAGGTATATAAGCTTATTATACTATAAATCTTCTGGGAAGGCGCCCCGAGCGGGTTTGCATGACGACGTGGTACTGGGACGGTTATAATTTTCAAATGTCCTTTTTCTTTTTTTTTTTTTTTTTTTTTTTTTTTTTTTTTTTTTTTTTNTTTTTGTTTCTTTCTTTCTCTTTACATTTACATATTTATTCATTCATTTATTTATTTATTTCCCGGTCATGTACTCAATTACTTACTTAGGGCATCGCATTGTTCTCCCATCGCAGTGCTGAAATTAATACGTCTGGGAATACCCCGTCGCACAGCCTCGTGGAACGGGCGCTAAAGCCGGAGATGGCAAGTCGAAGAACAGAAAAGGGCAATTTCATTTCACCGAATTATCACCTCTTGGGAAAGTTTCTCTACTTTCTGTATATTTTCCACTTTCATCCGATGATGCACTCTGCATTTTTCACGGAGTAAACGTCAAGCGTACTCATTTATTGTCCACATATACGTGGAGATCTAATTGAGGCTACGGATATAACGGAAGCAACCGCAATCATCGTACCCGTGCATGCACCATCCACGCAATTCCAGCAGGTCATTCCCAAAAAAGGCTCTAAGCTGAGCATCCAAGCCGGTAAGCGATAGATGGCATCAGACACGTTGATGCTGCTCTCCTTGTAAACTCTGCATTATCTGCATTATTCACCGTGCGTGTGGGTGCGTAAAATCTAGCTTCAAAAGAATCCCGTGGCAAGCGGAACTATTCAATATTTTAAGTTCCAAAGTGTATCGTGCAGCAGCACGGAATCGAGACTGAAGCCCTGCCATGCGAGGAATTCCGAGGGAGTATGTAGGAATTAGTGTCCGCGATGACGATATAGAGCAGATTTTAGTACGCAGGTGTGCCACTAGACTGCTAAATGGACAGGGCTTGCGGGTGAACTTGTCGTTTAAAGTTTCTTACTCTCCCAAAGGTTTTTTTTTTTTGCTCCTTCAGATCCTCCCCGCCCGTCGAGCTCAGGATCCATCGGGGGGGCCTACAAATAGGAGAAGGCTCGGCAAGGAGACAAGAAAGCTCTCCACCTTATATTGCACTTCAATTTCAAAGAGGGGCACCGCTCCTGAGATCGGATCCTTCAACCGTACAGGATTGATATTAGGCATGAGCCTCGGGGTTCTCCTAGGCCTTCGTATTAGTCAACCGATGAGGCAACTGGGTGTCTTTCCTCTTTTGTTCCTATTGTATCCTCCACGCTGCCTCGGACCCGAGTCCGGCGTCCGGCCAATTAGTTGGCATCATTGCAGTTAAGTTGTGTAACACAAAAGCCCTCGGAAGTCGGCTCCAGATAGCGTGATTTGTGTGAGATACAGGCGCAGGTGTGTGGGATAGAACAGAGGCCAGAAAAACAAAAATGAAAAAAAGGAATACCATAAAAACAAAAGAAAGAATTACCTGTTCGAACAAGGAGAACAGGAGGAAGCGGAACGAGTCGTGCAACAGGCTCAGTCCACCAATACCAGGCGTACACAAACGAGCTGTGCGTTAAACAAGGACAAGATAGACATGCACGTACGAAGCCTTTCCAGAGCCGGCCGTCGGGCTGGGACGCACTAACCTGACTCCGCAACCCACAAAAGGGTCAGCAGACGTACACTAAGAATAGGCTGGCGCAAGACCGACCCCGTAGTTAATCCTTGACCTGTGCTACCTAAAAAACCTATTCTTTCTACCCGAACCATTGATTATTCTGCTGCGAACGGAAGGACTCTCGAGCGTAGATGCTAACAGAGCTCACCACCTCGCGAGCGCCCAATTAACATGCGGCGTATCGTACTCGCATAAGCGAGCTGGTTGAGAAATTTTACCTAAGCAATAAATAAGATTCTGATCCTTCAGTCGAGCTCGTCACACAAGTATCAGGGCTGCTTGCTAGTCTGCGTCTAGAACGTGGGTTGGCTGTATTATAATATCATCATCAGACTTTGACCCTAACGTTATACCATTCGAACATTCGCATGGGTGTGTCCTGCTGTCATGAACGCAGTGCATTGCTCCATTGTCAATGTAACTTTCAGTCGCTTAGACTTTATTGACGCCTCACTTGTATTTCAACCGATATCGCCTGTGGGAATTTTAAACCGTGTCCCAGCCAGAAACGGTCAAAAGACGGAGGTATTTCCCACGGCCTTGAACGCAAACAGCTCTAATTGGCGAAACCACATCTCGGCAATCTGCGACCGTATGCAGACTTAGACACGGCTCCTCAGATGTCGCTTTTAAGTAGTTCATCCGACCGGTTATTGCGTTATTATCCTTCGTATCTGTGTGATATATTTACATGCATCCATATATGCCTTTTGCAACCTTCTTATAGATAACGTACATGTACATGATGTTCATGTGAACCCCCAGGCCGGATACCTTTCGTCGATACAGGGGAGCGGGACCCACTTGTGGTCGGCCTTGGGTTACATGCGAATGCTATAATCTTACAACCTGAACCCGTCCTGATAATCAAATGCAAAAGTGCTAGGTTCTCACATCGCTGGGGTGCCTTTCTGTTCAACGAAGCAAGCGCCAAAGGTTGCACAGACTTTTTGCATCATGCGACACAAACAGCGTTCGTGTCACCTCAGCAAGCTTAGCAATCATAGATTAATATTACCTCATTCTCGCCTTCGCCTTCGCTTTCGCTTTCGGTCCTCTCCTTCTCCCTTTGGTTCCTTTTTCCCTCCATTTTTTCGTGGATTGTAGCTGTTGGTCTACCAGCAGAAGCTGAATTTGTAGAAAATTTTATGCACTCTCGCCAAAGTTCCGAGGGAGCAACCTATCATATCAGATGCCGAAATAAATGGACATTCTATTTGAGATAGACGGTTACACGGAACAAATCCCTACCACCGACCACCGCATGCCAAGAATCGTCTTACGTATACCTGTAATGCAGAGTACAAAAGTACATTGCTCAGGGATTGGTTAACGCATTTGCAAGTTTTGTGTAACGGCAAATGTTAAAAAATGAATCATGCGATATCATATCAAATATTCTTTTTTTTGGTCTTTTTTCCCCTTTCTAACTCGAATTGCTAGAAGATCGACTAAGATGACAGGGTAGAATGTTAACGAACGCCAAAAGCTGATCGATGCAATGCCAATCGATAGGGCCGGAACTGATAGCCCAGTCCATACCCGTCAGCTGAGGTTTCCGCAAGGCGAAGAGTGTCTCTAGTGAATAATTGCGATGCGAGACATCTCCAGAGACATTCTCTTCCATGGAAGCAAACGCGAAAGATATGGGAACTTTTTGTACAGGCACATGTGTGTCCACGTCTCATCTCCGAATCCCGCGGAAGATATATTATCCAGACATTCCTGGGCAACAATTTTTTAATGCAATTCCATCTCGCCATTGAAATGGGACTTTTTCTGGACGCTAACCAGTGTGCCCAATTGCCGTCCGCAGAGGGGAAAGTCTCAAGCCACCCACGTTTCAGATAGTCCTTTTTGCTTTTGGGTTGCTTCTATCGTTTACGTTTGAGCTTTGGGAGCAAATCAGGATTTGAGGTCCGGCCGGGATGCAAGCAATGCCAGGCTGCCTCAAGTGCCAAGACCTGCAAAATTGGAGAGATCCCAGCAGACATGCGAATGAGATGTGCAAATGTGACGACTGTGGATGCAAGCTGCTGTCTTAAACTTTGGAGACACAATCAACGTGGACGCCCTCGGCTTCGCTTTGACCGGAAGATGTCGGCCAGAGCTGTGATAAGTTAACGGATTGGGCGACCGCCTCAAGAGCTCCATCAATCGAAGGGGTAAGTCTATGAAGGCTTCCCTTGTAGCGTAGGTTACTTATGGTATACATACTCGAGGAATTAATGATAACTCCCTTATCACGCTTTATTTTTATATAATAATAATAATATTTATTGTACTTTTTCTTATAGAGAAAAAATAAATAAATAAATAAATAAATAAATAAATAAAAACAAAGGAAAAGGAAAGGGAACGGAAAAGCGGACTCGCACCTCAGAGGCCGAAGTGGCGGTTAAAAGAACGCCTTTGCCAAATATGGTTTAATGAAGATGGGGCACTCCATCATAATTTGGCTTGCCTTGCTGGTGCAGAAATGCTTTTGCTAGTGCTAGTCTCGGGAACGCTGCTCCCCGAGAACACTTGCTGTCTTGTTCTTTAACGAGGTCCCGCTAGCTGTCATATGATCATGGCCATATATCTGGTCGTGATAAGCTATTAAACCGAACTAGCAAAACTTTCCGGGAAAGAGCTACTCGAACACAATGAGAAAGAGGGGACTAGAAGCTTGACGTTCGCGTTCCAGCTGCCGTTGAAATGTGAGACCACTAGCATAGTATCTGTTACACAAGAGACCATGGAATTTTGGAGCCGAGCGAGAATGCTGTTGTGCGGCGTCGGGCGACAAACAACGTCAATGGCAACACTCCTGAGTCCGCGGCCGGCGTGGCATATTCAACCACAACAATTGAATATCTGTTCCACAACAACGCCCATGTCCACTCCCCACCCAACATGACGAGCTCCCCACTAGCCGCCTTTGCAGCGCGGAATTCAAAGGTGTCCGGCTCTCATCAGGTAGCCCCTGATCTGCATCGGCAGCTAGGTCAACTGTCCAAAGGTACGATGGCTGGTCATGCGTATGAATGGTGTTTTTCAGTTTTTCAGTTTTTTTTTTTCTCCTAACGAACGCGTTTGACAGCTGCTGCATTGACGCGAAAGGAAGTCAACAAAGCTGCCGTAGAGCAGCTCGTGGAGCAAATATCCAGCTATGCAAATACGAATGGGCTCGAGGACGAGCAGCTTCGCGACCTGCTTCGCATTCTCACCGCGAGCAAGACAAGCATCGATGCATCTAAAACTAGGGTTCTCGTGAAATCCCTTGTGCCGCGCGAGGTGGTCACTCCCGCAGTTGTCGTGCTATTGATTGGCTCTTTGGGTGAGGGCGAGAACAAAGCCGTGTACGCGACACAGGCACTCTTGCTAAAATGGCTGGTGATGGTGTATGATTTCATGAAGGAATATACCATCCTACATCAGCTGTACGGTGTTCTATTCAACTTTTTGCAAACAGCGAATCTTCGAGGTCCTGCGTGTCATCTTCTCGCATTATGCACCCGACGGAAGGATGTCAAGCCGTTCCGTATCCAAACTCTGTAGGTATTGGTCCCATCGTTTCGAGAAGTATTCTAGCTCACACATGTGTGTTCCTAACAACCCCAAGAATGAGGTTATTTGAAGATCACAGTGACGAAGCCGCGGTAGTCGGGCTGCTACAAGTTTACCAAAGCTTCTATCCAGATGTCATCTTGAGAAGCTCTCGAAAGCGTGCATCGTTTAAACTCTGGGACCCCGTCTGGGTTCAGAATGTTGCATTGATACAGTCTCGCGCAGACCATACACGAGATTCCCTGAAAGCTGGCGACCGTAGTTTGCATCTTAGAAGAAGAAGCAACAGGATAGTATCCCAATCCAAAAACAGTATTGTCCCTGTGCTTCATACTTTCGAAGCTTCCGAAACCTCGGTCACCTTGGAAGAAATCGATAGCGCTAAGAGCCTTGTCGATAATCTTCAGAAGCTTGAGCTTCCTAGCCAAGTTGGAGCTGTCTTCCGAGATGATATGTTTCGAAATTTTGTCCTCTTGAAGGGATCTGAGGCCATAACGTCAAGACTAGATAACTGGACTGGTGCCGCTTTATTCGAAGAGCTTGACATTGAACAGGCTTCTAAATCTGCTTCAGAGCGTCTGGGCGCGTTTTTGAGCCACATTTGGGATTATACTGCTATGCAAAGGGTAAGCCATTACCTCGGAGATAATAATATAGTTATGGTGCCAGCGCTAAATGAATGAGCTAGATGTTACTGCCATCTGTGCAGGATTTTCTGAACGAGTATATGATATCCTGGAACGGAACTTGGCACAGGAAGGCAATCCTTGGCCTTCTGTCTTTCGTACGATTCTCACACCTTATTGGTATGTTTTCGTTACGTTTTTAAAATATTGATGGCTTGAGGTTTTAGCTAATCAAAATTATAGACTTGCAGACGGAGTATTTTCAAAAGTTGGAAGCTCTGTTGATGAACGATTCTGCCAAAGATGTGGAGGCACTAATACGCTTCCACACAGCGTACATGCGCAATATCATTATCCAGTTCTCGACAGTTCAAAATTTTGACCAAGAGGCTGAGCTGCGCACTGCAATTCGGCAATATATTCTTTACGTAGATCAGCTAAATGCACAGGCTTTAGTGGTAATTACCCCGTGCTTCTATATTCGTTTGTTTTCTCTAATCTATCTATAGAGCTTTCGGAGAACGTCCGATGTGATATCTCTTCTGCACGCGATCCTGGAATTTTACAATGCGGTGGTACACGTTCCCCTTGAGCAACCAGTGTTCGAGATAGTCTACCCTGCCGACATTGTCGTCTACAGTAGCGTGTTTTTAGGAGATTCCGTCAGCTTTTCAATGCTCTGTGGGATCCTGGCGGTGTACAAACAATCATTCCTAGAGCATACAGAATTACGGGCGCGAGACCCTAGAGTCGCGAAATATGGCGAACCGGATCGGGGATACGTAGATCATTTCAACGGGTTCCTCATGGATATCAGCAACTTTTTCTGGAGGTTCAGATGTTTCAACAGGGATCCGGCGAAGGACACAAATGCGCTGGGGTGTCTGATGCGAGAGTGAGGCGTGCCCTTTGAATTTTCTGTTCCCTTACGCCCTGTTTTTTTTGGGGGGGGGAGAGAGGTCGGTTGCTGACTTTCGATTTCTGTCAAACAGCAATTTCATCGCACAGATAAACCTGGCCGCAAATGCCCGTGAAATCTCCCTTAATGGCATTTTCACGATAACGCACAGCGCTACATTCTCTCGTTTCAACGCTGAATGCCTCCGTTTCTTGGAAGACAGGCATGAGGATCTTAATAACGAACTTGACATCCGCCACGCGGGGCCCGTGACTTCAAAATCTCTGGCAGGGCTCGCGGGAGATGGCGGCTTCCAGATTGACTACAGAGTGTTCAAAATGGCCAGCTTGGAGTACCTGCGGCGGAAGGGCTTCGAAGGCGTGCACTCGCTTATATACTCGACGATGAAGAAGCTGCGGGAGGAGGCAGGCAAGCATAACGTCGAGACCATGTTTGAGGGGTTGGACGAGTGGAGTAGCGTTGATAATGAATCGATTAGAACCTAAGCGGCATTTTTTTTTTGTAATGTAGTCATTCGTATTAAACATTAAGCATTAGGCATCAGTATGTAACTATAAGCGCTAGCTAGGTAATATGGACATATTATATGCGTATCGGATGTCTTGAATATCTGTCTTCAGCTTCTTCGTTAGGGGGTTTTCCCATTGAGATATATGCTATCGCTTGCTAAACCTGACAACCTTCCTCTAGTATAGTGATGGCCGGTAGAATGCGACTACTGGACCCTTCTCTCTCTTTACCTGTTCGCTCACTTTTGTGTCGAATAGTCCAGCACGTCCTCCTGGCGGATTACGCTCTCATCGCCAACGACATAGAAGTAGGCTCGTCTGGCGATAGTTTGCAAGTGTTGCGGCAAATACAGCGTTATAGCGGCGATTAGGAAGCCGAGAAAGAGGAATATGAACGTGTCTAAAATCATAGCGGGATCAGGTCAGTCCTGGCGGGTCCATTTTGCGCTAGGGGGAGGGAAGACTGACTGAATACGATCTTCTCAGTAGAGGTAAGCATGTATGAGGTGAACGTAACCTCGAACTGGTAGACCTTGCGGCGGACAAACGTTGTTATCGACATTGTAGATGGTATACGGCAGAAACGGAATTGGGTATCGGGACGTATCGAGCTCTCGAGACGGGTAGCGGCAATATTTTTGCACGAAGTTGCGGCGTCAGATCGGGATCGAAAGTAATGTTGAGGCTCCGCGGAAGTTCTGGGACTGGGACGGAAGCAGCGGAACGCGGTGGTAGAGGCAGGGTATGCAATGCAATGCGTAGGTACAAGTGCTGAAATGAAATGGATATCGCGTAGGTGTTCAGGGGGCTGCTGCAGTTTCGACGACGGCTCTGAATGGGCAGATGGATGTAAAGTTCTGCAGACAGAATTAGAGTTTCTCGCGATCAGAAATCATTTCAGGAGCGCCCTTTCCGCCCAGCTTCTCAAACAGGAATTGTGGTCCCTGAAACATTAAAACCAAACCACGCGACAGCCGACGCCGACAGCCACACAACGCACATAGCTTAATTCATAATGTTACATGGCATATACGTTCAGGGCTCCGATGCATAAAAAAGCACGGCAGTTAATGCCGAGTACCTCAGAAAGAAATTGATCTGGACACTCTATCGTTTGTAACTTTCAGATATGATGTCAACGTACTGCTACGGACATTTGATGCCGAACAGCTGGTCACCCTATTATGCTAACTTACTCCTCACTCCACTTTAAAACGCCTGCACGTCCAATTCGCCAAATGCAATACCGAACGCCATGCCAGGTGAGACATGCAAGCCCAGCTGCTATTGAATCGACGCCGCTGCCGTCTTCTCGTAGTAGTTTTGTCGCATCGTAAACGTACTTCCGAGGTGCTCGTCGTTTCTCCGTACAACAAACGTCTTCCAAGCATTCGCCTTAGGGTACTTTTTGAACTTCACCGGATCAGATGCCTTGACGGTCCCATCCTCGTCGAGAATCGCAAACTCAAGTTGCGCGAGGGTGCTCACTTGGATTGTGATATCCTCTTTAGTGGCTTCTTTCGAGGTTTCTTCCGCCATATCTTCATCGCCTCCTTCGCGCTTCCCAGCGAGGAACTTCCTCGTTCCGGCAGGGTACCGGAATGTCATTATGCACGCGTCCTTCTTCTTCCGTACCGTAGGACCATCCTCCTGGAGGTCAATTTCATCAAGTGCGCACACCTTCTCTACCGTTAAACCACCCTGAAATGTTCGTTTGTACTCAAACACGTCACCCGGTTTGAATATCCTGCGCTGGCAGAGTTCGTACAATGTCACATTCGTGGCACCACCAGCGTCGCCGAAAAATACGGCCTGCTTCTGACCCCAGTACTCTTCAAACTCTCTGTTCTTCATATCATCCACTTTATCCGCCATATGTCCCAACCGTGCCTCGAGGGCATCTTCAGCCTTCTTGATGTATGTAGGTTCATAGCTACCGATTGCGAGGTCGTCTTGCAGCTCTGCGAAAGCTGTGCGAAAGGCGTCATTGTTGAGGTTTTGGAAAAGGATTGGGGTGGGAATACGTGGCGGTGGGTTTGTGGGATCGTGGTCCAGTTCAGTTATTTCAGTGTCGATGGGATGGAGGAGAGAGAGAAGCTCAATTTTTTCTTCTTCCGAGAATAAACCCCATGTATTTTCATTGAATATCATCTAGACCATAGCTTTTAGCTATAAACGGAAGGAAGGTGGAGAAGAGAAAAAAATTTCAACATACGTTAGCTTCGGCGTTAATAATTTTACTTCTCTTGTTGGTGAGCAGATGATGAGAGCTCCAAACGCCGGATTTAGAACCTTTTGCTGGGGTTTTTGGTTTTGGTTTTGGCTTCGGCGCAGGTATTTCGCGTTGCTTTTGTACAGCTTCCAAATATTTGTCTTCATTGTAGATGGGTGGCTTCCGAGCTCTCCCAGATCTCCTAATGGGCTCTCCGGCGAGGATTGTAGACAGCTCATCTGTCATATCTGCATCAACAGCTGGCGCCTTGCCTTTGGATCTAATAGACCTCACAGACTTAGAGCCAGATGGGGTTTGGTCTTGTATCTTAGGTGTTTCAATATCTACACCTTCTAGCTTCTGGGATACCTCCGTCGTCGGACTGTTATCTTGCGCCAGCTGCTCATTGGCTTGATTGAGATCGTGAGTCTGGAGGGTAGGCAGCGGGTCCGACTTGCTGGATTCTGCAACCCCGATTTTGGGCGTGTCGCTCTCTTGGGTTATACCATCTACGCTTGTCGCGTGATTGCTAGAGTGCTCCAAGTCCATCACCGATTCATCTTGGAGGTCGTCATCCTCGGAAGGATCCAATTTTCCCTTTGAAGTCCGTGTTCTCGCTCGTTTTCGCGGCGTTAACTCTGGCTCCTCGGGCGCTGGATCCACCTCCATCGCATTGGGATCTTGGACATTGGGTTCATCCTCGGGCGCCTTTTGATTTCTTGTGGACTTCCGTCGTGGAGTAGTATCAGCTGTTCGTTTTCTCTGAACCATGTCGATATATCGCTTCGAACGGCGCTTCTTGTGCTTATACGGAGGGGTGGTGGACGACGTATGGAAAGGCGAACGTGTTGCGGTCGGCGTTGGAATTCGCGTGTCAGTTAATCGCTGCCTTTCGTCACTGCGCAGTAATCCCTTCCTTTTGGACAACGTGGAGCTACGACTACGCCTGCGCCCAACACCAGCTCTTTCGCATCGCATCGCATCTCATCTCGCCACTACCACATACTACCGAATACGCACGCCTCGCCTCGTCCGAGAGAAGGATTTTCTAGTATTGCGATAGCCGTCGGTAGACAGACCGTTCGCCATGGTTCAGTCCACTATCATTACTCGCCTAGATGGTAAGTGCAGCTTAGCCCTTAGGAGGTGTCGCATGACGTCCCGGGACCCAGGCTAATTGCTTCACTCTTCCTGCAGGTATGCCACTAGCGGCTACTGTTGATGATGCTCAGGTCAGTGGCGACTCCGATACATCGTTATTCCGGGACACCCGTGTTGACAGCATCATGGTCCGATACAGGTGGAGGAAAATCTTCAACAGTATAAGGAGCAGGCCAAGATGATATTTCGTCGCCTGACCCCAAACTCCGAGCCGCAAGCATCCATTGAATCCGGCCAGTACACCCTACAGTATGTCCTCTCTCTGATGTTCCATCTTTTGCTCACCGGCACCAAGCTGTCTCTCCAAGCAACCATCACCTCATGAGCTCACATAGCCAATAAAAACTCACTCAAGCCTCCCAGTTATATGATCCAAGATAGCATCTGCTACCTATGCATTTGCGAGCGTTCCTATCCTCGAAAGCTCGCCTTTACATACCTTGCCGATATCGCGGCCGAATTTGCTTCGTCGTACCCACCAAAGGAGGTTCACTCACCCGCCGTACGACCCTACCAATTCGTCGACTTTGACACATTCATGCAACGGACAAAGCGGACGTATCAAGATACACGAGCAGCGCAGAACCTTGATAAACTTAACGACGACCTGAAAGATGTGACGAGGATCATGACGAAGAATATTGAGGATCTGCTATACAGAGGGGACAGCTTGGACAAGATGGGTGACATGAGCATCCGGTTGAAGCAAGACTCTGCGAAATACAAGAAGGCTGCGAGGAGGATAAACTGGGATCTACTGTTGAGGCAGTACGCACCATTTGGCGTAATAGGATTCATCGTCATCTTGTTCATATATTTGAGATTTTTCTGAGAGAGTAGTCGGTAGCGGGGAAAGATACATCGCTCACAAGTTCCAGCATATGCGATACTAATCGGTATTGGTGCCAAATTTATCTCGTCTATTCGGGGGCAGTGGGTTTTGTGTCGATAAGGTCTTTCGAGCATATGTATTTGGGGCTTCTAGCCGTTGGATTGTATCAACTTTATCTAAAATTTCTGAATCTTTACCTATCGTGATACCCTTACTCTAGCTTTCATCAAACAACCCAAGATAGGAAATGGCTCGAATATACATTTATATAGCAATATGGGTCAATAGATCCAGAAGCAGGTGCAAATGTAGCTTGATCGATTCCAAACGCCAAACTATATGCATACTCACCCAAATAAAGCTCCGCAATATGCTGTTCGAAATATGACATCACTTAGCCTTCTTTGCTTCCATCTCACGTTTCCTCTGCGCCCTCGCAGCCCACCAACTCTCCCAATCCCTCTTCTGCAAGTCCACATATGCACATTCATCTTTCACATACAACGCCCTCGAAACATCGTTTTCCAACAAAAAGCTCCAGATAATGCCGCCCCAAAAACCTCTCATTATAGCTGTAGCTACGAACCATCCACATCCTATTACAACGCCGGCTCCAACACCAACGAGAACTTGCTTCACCGTATGGTAGTGTAGGTACACACGTGAGGTCGCGACACCCATCGCGAGGCCGAGGAGCGCCACCAGAAGCAATGGCTTCAGCTTAGGTGATATGGTCCTGTTGCGCAGCGCGATCCAGAGAGATATATACGTCGCGAAGAAAAACATGAATTGCGTGTGCGAGGACGGCATGCCGTAGCCTTTACCCTTGAGGTCTGGAATTTACGACGTGCATCAGCTACTGATTCGCTTCAGAAGATATGTATTCTTACGTGGAATGCTGCATAGGTATACATATATGTACTTATATCTGCAGGGGCATGCAGGACATACTGGTAGGCCTTGCCTCTTTGATCAGTCTTTTGAGCAAGTAGTTCACGGCCTCACAGCCAAGCTGGCCGGCGCACGCTAGCACGATCTCCAGCTCCCGGTGGGAGAATATCAGAACGGCATAAACAATCATAAGACCCTGTGGTATCAGCGAGAGGTACGCGGCGACAAGCGAGAGCGGGTCCGTGGGGTCGTATGAGACATGGGTGATGGATAGGGATGCGAGCGGCGCATCGCTTTGGCCGTTGAGGAGAGGTGCGGCGCAGGACATAGTGGCGTGATGGCGGCAGAGGCTCTGGCTAATCGGCGTGCATTCAGACAGACAAGAAGGAAGGAATCGAATGGAGGCTTAGTATCGGGTGTTGCCGTGAAGTTGCGACTGGGATCCACCTGGCTGCAACGCACAAAATGCCACGGTTGAAGGACAGATCGTATTTGAACGAATTGAACACGTGATTATATATCTCTATATCGGAATCGTACTTGCGCGCTCAAATTCAGACCGCGGATCAAGAAAGCGCCGTTTAGATAAGTTTGCCATAATGCCTGCATATCGTATTGCTTTAGATATATCCTTGTTGCGTAATACTGCTATGGGGGTATACAAAAGTAAGTGCTTGATGAGGTACCTTGACCCTGAGTTACGCATCGGTACTCCTCGAAGTTGGTGGCGTGGTCTCAAGGCTATTAGTGGTGCATGGATACACGATGATATCATACATGCATATTGTCGATAACAGCGTAGCATCGCAGTCCCAAGAGACTGATTCGGCCAGAGTCTTTTCCACGTTGCCATTGCCGCCGCCCTGTACAACAGTGCGAGCCTGAGCACTGACACGAAACCTTAAAGGAATGTGGTTGCAAAATTCTGGGGGCTCGGCTGGAACAGCCCGAAGTTGCGAAGCGAGCCCGAGTATTCTTCCGAGGAGGATTAACTTCGGAAATTCGGAACAAAGTTAACAAGCTCTGCCGCAGTTATTCCTTGCCTTGGTGCAATACTCCACAGTTTGTGGCCGGGGCGTCGGCTCATCGGAGTGATCTCGCTTCTCTCGGGTTATTATTCTTCCAGATCCTGGGTTTCCCCAGATTCTTGCCGCAGACGCTCCGTCTCGAGGGCGATATGCTCGATTTGCGTTTGTTGCATTTTTGCTTTGGAGCTCTGGGCACGAGGAATGTTAGCTCGCTGTCCACTTGGGAAATGCAACAATGACGAAAGATTTCTCGGCGAGAGCCCGACGGTTTGGAAGTTACCTATCATGGTGATGGCGATCGATCCTTGGTGTTCCACCTACCTATTGTAGCTGAGGCAAGATACGGTCTCGTGTAACTAATAGCCGTATTGACTGGGGCTGAAAAGCCGATACGAGCAATGCTCGCAACACGACTGCTGATATTTATATCACCGACTGATGTTACTTCGCTGAACCGCTTAACGGAAGGAGAATGGAGCTCGCGTTCTCGTTTTGTGGTATTCAGCTCGATATGTACACGTGTATTGTATTACAACATATATAAAGGACGACTGCCCGGTTGACCGGTCGTCGAATCATGGTTGCAGCGTGCGCATGCGCAAGGCGTCTATCAAAAGCATATAATTCGCTAACGAAAAATTTATCGTCCTCGCCGATATAACAAAGAATATATAAATAACAAGTGTCGCATCGAGGGTCTCAGAGGACAGATCTGGAGAGTTATCGAAAGGAAGATAACACAAGCACACATACAAGATGCATGCGATACGGGCATCGGCTCTTCGGAGCAGTGGCTTTACAAGGTTGCGAAGTTCAAACCTCAAGAGAGGTGTCGCCATGATGCCCCAGATCGCAAAGGCCGAAGGCGATATCTCCTCAGTCTTTGCATCGTTATCCGGAGAAGCAGAAAAAGAGCTCCCTCCGCGATACATCGAACTGAAGCAGCGGCTGATCGCAGACAATGCAACTAAAGTGCAAGCAAGTTGGAACAGGTTGATTGAATCACTAAAGTCGGGAGTAGAGGAAGCAAGGCAGTTGCAAGAGCGGGTATGTTCTTCTTCAAAGTATATGGAGTAAATATTTGAAGGCTGACAATAGGTAGATCGTCCCCTCTGTAAACTTCGCCGACCTAAAGAGCGGCAAGATATCCTCGAAAACTATTAGCGAGATCAAGAGCCGCGGAACAGTAGTAGTCCGAGGCGTATTTCCTGCGGCCGAGGCACTTGAATTGAAAGAGCAAACAAGATTATATATCGAGGCCAACAGAAGCATAACCAGGGATTTTAAAGGACAGGTGTTTGAGATATATTGGTCTCCAAGCCAGATTCAAGCTAGAGGAGATCCCCGAATGATAACTGCCCAGCGAGCCTTGCAAAAAATATGGGAAGGCTTGCCAAAGGAACAGACAAACACCCCACTATCATATGCCGATCGTCTGAGGATGAGGACTCCTGGGGATAGATCTTTTGCTCTAGGTCCACATGCGGATGGTGGCTCGTTGGAGCGATGGGAAGACCCAGCCTATTCCTCTTGTTATACCGAAATCTTAACAGGGAATTGGGAGAACTACAATCCATATGATGCCAGTAATCGAGTAGATGCCGTTATGGATCTATATAACTCTACGGGTGGCTGCGCTGTCTTTCGTGAGTTTCAAGGCTGGTTAAGCCTGTCGTCGTGTGGACCGGGAGAAGGAACCCTGAGGGTGAATCCCCTCCTAAAGCAGTCCACGGCATACTTCATCTTGCGCCCATTTTTCTCGCCACCGAAGAACAACCCATTATCTCTCGATGGCTGGGAGCTCGATCTCTCAACCTCCAGATTCCCTGGCGCCGCACAGGGTCGAGGGCAGGAGATGTCCGACACCACACACCCTCACCTCCAGTTGCAACATTCGATGGTTTCCGCTCCACAGGTCGAACCTGGCGATTACTTAGTATGGCACTGCGACACCATCCATGCTGTCGACCCGGTCCACAACGGTATGCGAGACGCTAGTGTCTTTTACATTCCTGTCGTGCCCAAATGCCCACTCAATGAGCGGTACATTCAACACCAGAAAGTAGCCTTCCTTACGGGTTACCCTCCTCCTGATTTCCCTGGAGGCAATGGGGAGCAATATCATCAAGGCAGAGCAAGCCCCGAGGATATTGAACAAGCGGGAGGGAACTCGGCTTTGACAGCTATGGGATTTTAACAGTGCCGATTTTAACAGTGCCCTAGGCCAACCCCTCGTCGAAGAGGTGGAGGTCGAAGCTGTCTTCATCCTTGGGCTCCGAAATGGCTCTTTCAGAGCTTGCAGCTTTCAGAACCTTTAGCAGTTCTATTTGTTGTTTCTTTAGCTTTTTTTTCACTAGGTGGATATGTGTCTTTCCGTTGATGTGTTTCTGCCAGAGCTCTTTGGTCACAGTGGTGACGTGACAGTATTCGCATGTTTTGTTTTCCCATCGTGAGCGATCTTTTGATAGATCTGTCTTATATGGCTGGAGGAGATCGGAGGGAAGAGTTGCTATTTCTGATGGGTTTGGGAGGTTATCGTTTGAAATATTTGGGTCTAGAAAGTCTAGAAATCTCAGTGTATTTAGCTTGATATCCATATACGTACACACTTTCAGTTTCGGAAGGCATACCTTTTGAGATTTTTATCGCTGGATCCATGACAAGCTCCTTCCACTGTGACAGGTTAGACGTATCGAGGATATACATCCCTCCTCCGGGAAGAGACGCGTTATCCGTAAGCAGCTTATTCAACAGCTTAATCCGAATCCATCTCAGTTGACTCTTGCTGTAATGTCGGGTTGCGATATTTGTCTTCTCAATCCCCTCAGCCCTGAGTTTGCTGAGCTCTATTTCCGCTTCCTTTGATATATCTGGGCCATCTAAAAGACTACCCTTTAAAACATCCTTTGCTGTTAGGTAGGGCAAAAATTGCTTCCAACCGATGCTTTGCCAAATCCCTGAGTCCGTATCCATTTCATTCTTCTTTGCTTTGTAGGTTTTGAACATCTCATCGATTTCGTTGAAAAGGCCCTGTTCAATCATTTGATCAACTCTCCCCTTTAGCCTAGAGGCCAAGACTTCATCCGAAGCGTGAACCCAAAACAAGAGATTTGAAAATCTTGCAGTTGATTCGTCGGAGTGTTTGGCAGCTGTTTCTGCGTACAGATCCGAAACTTTCTGATTTGTCGTCAGACAAATCTCTAAAGATCGTAATATTTTTCTCCGGTCGTTTGGATGCCATCTGTTCGCCATTACTGGATCCCTCCGCCGAAGCTCCTCGAGGATCTCCGAGGTAGGCGCCTCTAGTATTGGGTATTTTGCAACCATGGCTTCTCTATGGCTACTGTATTCTCCACTATCAAGTTTATCCTCGAAATCCTGTAAACTCTCTCGGAAGAGCAGAGACTGGACGTAATAATGCGTCCCGCCGACAACAATCGGCACTTTGCCCCTGTTTCTAATGTCTTCGATTGTATTCAGGGCGACTGCCAGCCATTGGCCGACTTTCCATGCCTCTTCGGGGTTCAAAAAGTCTAGGAGGTGATGCGGGATTCCCATCCGCTCCTCAACAGGGTGCTTGTTCGTAATGACATCCATCCCACGATACATTTGCATGGCGTCACTGTTAACTATCTCGCCATTCAGCGCTAGCGCAAGATCGACCGCCAGCTGCAGCGATTGTGTTAGTATGGCATGCTGTGGGGCGTATCTTTGGTGTATCGTGGCGCTTACCTTTGATTTGCCGGTGCCCGTGGCACCGATGACGGTTATGAGTGGTCTCAGTGCTTGCTGCATTGTTGGTTTCCACGTAGATGACGCTATTCAAGTTTGATATCACAGTGGTGCTTTCGGCCTAGCCGACTGCAAGCGGTGCAACAGTGGGCCCGACGGACGAGCCGAGGCACGCAAGGTTTGGGTAAGTACTTGAATAAGGTTGCGGGTGCCCAAGTATATATATTTCCAGGGTTTTGTTGTTCCATCTCACTCGCTATCAGGCATCATCCTCAACGTATCCTAGAAGTTCTACTCTGAATTCGTTCCGCCGTTTGAGGAAGATCAAAAGTGAAGTTGTAGGGAAAAGTTTGTGGAAGAAAAATAACACAAACAACACTGCAACAATTCATAACAATAATATGGTGTTACGCTTATTGCCGCTTCTGCGGGCGGGAGAGCATGTCTCTCTCAGTTTCCATCCTACAGAGCTCAATACAGGGGAGCTTTCAGTCCTCATGGTATTCTTTATACTCAAGTTCATGGTTAGCAGCGTCGCGGGGCTCTTCTCCCCACGAACTACCACGATCAAAACAGAAGCGCCTAAATTATCCATATCACTGCCACTCCACATCACCGATAATGACATCAGATCATTTGCTTTAGCAACTGGTTGCAGCATCACCGATATAGACAGTCACAAAACACTAAAGGCTTTGTTCTTTGCAGGATTGACTCAACCGGCGATGATGCTCCTTCTAGCCAAAAGAGGCTGTCCAATCCAACCCTTAGGCTCCGTCAACGTCAAAAACTCGTACGAAATTGTGCGACCAGAATTATGCACGATCTCTAGATTGAAGTCTACAAAAGATGCGCTGGTGTTTTCCTCTATAATCTCACCGGTCAGGATAGCGAAGAGAGGGCTCGAATACGATTTTCTTCTGGAAATTCGTGTGGTCTCGGAACTTGACTCCAACTATATCACCGTATTCCGACATGTCTTCACTACGCTGGAGCTCAAAAAAATCCCCAAATCGGCAAAGCCCTTAGAAGTTGCAGCTCCAGCGCCGAAATTTCAGTTCCAACTAGAATCTACACCTATTGCAGGACAACTCAAGATCGATCCGGCAGATCCTACTAAATGGGCCAGATTCTGCAAAGATTATAACCCGATTCATATCTGGTGGATAGCTGCAAAGGCTTTTGGGCTTCCAGCGAAGATAGCACATGGAAATCACGTTGTGGCACTGGCGTTGAAGGAGATATCGAGTCAAGTTGAGGAGGATCCAAATTCTGTCTTAACATTCGAAGCAGCATTTAAGCGACCAGTGACGCTACCAACGAAATTAGATTTGTATACCGAAACCACAAAGGTCGGAGATTCAGTTTGCACCAATTTTGCAATTGCAAAGGGGGACAAGTTATGCATCCAGGGGAGCTACTCTTAATGGAAGAGTTACTTTGTGCTCTTTGTTTCCCTAATTGATATAACGGATATTTGGGAACGTTATTCATTAAAAACGCTATTAGTCTAGAAAGGAAGGTTTTTCAGAATTTGTTATAGTTGGCAAGAAGGATTATATTTTCGGTTTGCAGCGCTCATTGGTACTTTTGCTCTGGGATTGCTGTTCTTGTTCGTTCAAACGTCGCCTGAGTTAGTTCCCTTGGTCGAATGTCGGCAGGATACCAACAATTTGAACCCTAGAGCTCCCCTAAGGTGCCATTGTAATAAGACAAAGCAGTATTCTATTCATTTCAAGGAAAACGAGTAGGGCTTTGTGAATAGCGCCGGGTAACCAAACCAGCGCAATAAAACAATCAATTGATACGAGTAAACCAGAGCTATCGCTAATTGTGGGCTTTATCAATCAACCCATGCAAATATATATGCCGCAAACGGGACTACTTTTCGGTGCTAGCTCTAGTCATTTCTTGAGCATCTTCTTCCTGGTAGTTCTGTCGGCGGCGGCGACGATGTTCAAGAATACAAAAATCGTGTCCTAGGTAGTCAGGCGAACTGGAGGCTAGTGTTAGGTCCCATCGTTTGATATTAATCCATTTCATCCATTGAACTCTGCGCATGGGATAATCCGTTCTGATAGGACGGGGTAGGCGACCTGACTACGATTTGGTTGTATATTCTAGGTTAGCAGCTCGAGGACCAATTGTGAAACCAGACAGGAATGACAAATTGTTCGCAGCGAGGAAGGGTGGGGTTTATGCATATTCCGGGTGCTTACCGAGACTAAGTAGCAAGAGACATGATAGAGCAAGAAAACAAGCCAGCTCATAACTCTTTCCTCTGGGACTTCTGGTGTCACCTGCAGTGCCCAGGGCCCGAATTTCCTTGAAATTTCAATGAAGTCGCTGGGAATTGGGTATCTAGATGGAAAGGCGTCGTAAAAGAAGTTGGCAACCTGGCGTCGGAAGAATCTTGAGGTGTGGAAGAGAAAAAGATGTGTAGGAACGGATGCAAAGCTTATAATCCTAATTGCCAATTCGACCGGCAACTCCATAAATGGAAATGGGCGGTCAACTGACAAAAGCGGCTGCTTGAAAATCCTGGAGAAGTTAGGAGTAGGCGCGACAACGACCGATTGCTTTTCTCGTGTCCAATCCTTATTCAAAGAGCGCATTGGCCGGGTTGATTGGTTAATGTTTGAGACTTTGGGCGGGGTTTTAGCTTCAGGATAGTTGGGTATGAGGTTATCTTCGTGTAATTGGCCATCCTCTGGAATTCCATCTAACCCAGCCGTCTTGCTCCCCTGAAACGGTCCCCAACTGCGTAGGGACATATGCATCATACCCACATAGGCAGCGTGCTCAAGCTCCTCTTTGTAAGACGAGGTATCTGACGCGAGTTCAAAAGAAGCCGGCAGAGATGACCGTCGATGCAGCGATTTCTGCAGTCGGAGGCTAAGTCTGCTAGAAACTTTCTTGAGGCCTCTCCTGATCGACTGCCTAATCGTCATGGTGCCGTTGTAAGTGCTCTGATCCCAGTCGAATAGTACAAGCTGCGGTTCAATTAATTAAGTGGTTCTGGCTGCAGCTTGCGATCAAAAATTGCTGCGCATGTGGATGTGATGTATCATCTTAATTTTGATCAAGTGGAAACATTCAAAAAAGTAATAGCCCTATATGTAAGCGGAGACATTTACCGGTGAGGAGGTAAATCGAGTTTACTGTTAATCAAACGTTCCGTTTTTATTTCCCGATAATAAATTATACATGTTCCGTATATATATCTTAGTTGTTCGGTAAGATGAATATCTAGATGCAGATATGGGCTTATCGCTAAGCAACGCAGAATTCTCTCAAAAATACAACAATATACTAGGCCAATGCTAATTTGCGGTCCCTGTGGATGACTAAGTCTGCATACCTTTTGTGCGTGACTATTTAATACCTAAGTAGGTATTTGTCAAGAAAGAGGATGCCAGTAAACTTGACACGGTCCAAAAACAAATTTCTGATTGGGAATCTCTATTCTTATGATTTGAGAGCTACCGCCGTTGCCGAAACGCCGCCAAATATCAAGCTAGCAGAATCCAGATTGTGGATACAGCGGTTATAGAGGTAACAATTGAGGAAAGCGCAAGCTTTAGTATCGACAGCGCTGTAGCACAGCGTGGTCACTCTTCGGACTAACGTTAATCCCCAGTCAAGCAAATAAAAGTCGAACGTGCAGGAGACGTCAAATACTGGCAATGCGCTTACGACCGGCTGCAGTTGTGGGTCCCACGAATAAGAATTTTGTACTTAATTTCACAGTCTTTCGGGATCTGGATCACAAAAAGGACAAGGTGCTTTATCGGAGAAAACACACATACAACGAATCATGGAACTGGAACCGCAAGGAGAAGTCAACCTTGGTACCGTCCCCGCATGGATTGATGCAGTTTCTGCAACTTGTGCCCTGAACCCATGCGTCTTGTCTGCAGGCACATTGATGATCCTCGCTCCGATCCAAAAAAATATAAACATGCTTATTATCAGTCGTGATGGGTATCCGAGAGACTGTCTCAGTCGGAACTTCACACGATTAGACAATTCACCTGTAGCTTCGAGAAGGCCAACCATAAATAGGTAATTAAAGCTATCTTGAGCATTCTATCAATCGCAGTCTTTTGGAACGCAAGTGTGGTTTCTTACCCTCGCGTGAGGCGGTGTATTTTGATCAGCTGAAATGCAAATGGGCTCGAGCGCTCGACACACTAACGATTTATCAGTCTTGGTGTTTCTGTCGAGCTCCACCATGTACATATTTATTATATGTGTATGTGAAATCTAGTTTTTACGTTACTGAAGCTGTCCTGTAAACATATGTGATTGTTGAATATTTTTTTGGTTGCTGTCACCTCACGAGCTCACGCCTTGCATTTACGCCAAGTTGAATGTCGGTCAGCGTCGTGCATCAAAGTCTAACTGCAATTTTGCATCCGACAGCTTCCATTACAAATTGCAAAGCATTGCAATATGTGGAGTCGCCGTAGCTAGTAGTCTCGCGACCAGGCGCGCCCGAGGTTCAGTAGTTGCAGCTAACCGTAGCTGATGCCGATGCATGCAAGCGGATGCCTCCAAGGTTCCCGACCGGTTAAATCGGAGACCTAGCTCGTCGGCCGATGGAGAAAAGCTGCCCGAAGAGGTTAAAGGCTATCGAATCCCTTTTGCCAGCAGGCTAAATCGTCCACATGTGAGACGGAGTTCCCCCATCATTCTCCACTGCGCACTAACAATTCGACTAATCAACCCCATCCTCCACATTTTCGGCTCCCCACACATCGTCGTTTCGTAACTGGCCAATCATAGCTAGCGGAGATTCAAACCCTCAGATAGTTTTAGAATTGCACACCGAAGCAAACCCAAAGATATTTATCCTACTCGAGAAAAAAAATTAAAAATACAAAAATACAAAAATTTTTTTTTGCAAACTCAATTGATTAAAGTTAGATGCATTGACACTTAGCTCTGTCGCAATCTCATTGCTTCTTCAGTACGTAATTAATCAATTATACCATTATACTTAGTGCATCCTACCAGACCAAAAACGGTGATGTTTCACGGAACATGCGACAAATATTCTGGAGAAATAGTTTCTCTTGGCGTAGACGGGGATGAATACGACATCCTTGCATTTAGCCAGTATCAGGCTAATTATATTTTCCGCCTGGTCCCCGGCTTCACCGTTGAGCGAAGATTAATTGAGGCAGCACTCGCAACTCGGTTGTGGCGCTCGTTTGGTTTCTTGAAGGCAAGTCTTATAGAACGGCTGATATGATTTTGACGGGGGCTTCCCACGGTTCGATTCTCGGCCTTGGCTGAGATGCTTCTGAAGTCCTCCTGTCAAGGATAAACATAGTGTGAAGGCCTAGAGAGCTGGCCTCCGATGGAGTAGCCACACATTTACGCGATGGCCTCGAGCTCGAGTACACAACCCCATTTAACGCTCTTTTCAAGTGTGGGGGGCCGGGGTATTTGGAGGCGCACTCGAAAACAATGCTGAAATAGGTCTGGTGTTTGCAAGATACAACCTCGGATCTTGCCCGGCGGAGGGGAACATGACTTGCGCCAAACGCTGAGGCAAACCAGTTTTGGTTAATGTGCCATGGTACCTTCTGCTGTACCGCGTGGTGTTACCAATGGAGAACCCGCCTTTTGAGCAAGGGTTATCTCGTGAGTGTCTTAGCCGTCTCCACAACCAATTGTTCCGCCAATGATATGAGCAGATTCTAACAACGACATGGGCCAATGTCGTGAGCCCATTTCGTCGGCCGCTTGATCTTCACGTATCCATCTTAAACAACTTGCATGCAAGTCTTCGGAGGCATTGGGCCCTTCCTTGGGTCGATATGGCGCCAGAAAAAAGTTGACAGTACTCCCTGCGTTAGGAGCCAGAGCGCTTGAATTCATGAATGTATGGGGTATATTAGAGAGGTAATGTTAGTTTAGAAACGTATAAAACGATGAGATGAGAACCCAGCTCCCGGGACCCGATTTTTGGAGAGTTCTAAACTATCCCACAATACGGCTCCGAGCTGCTTGTCGCTGATCACTTCTGCATTTTGACCAACGGAAGAGCATCATGGTGAACCAATCCAATGTCATTGCGGACGAGAAGGTGGAAACCTCAGTCCAGCACTATGACAGTGTCGACCTCAACAACAAGGCCCTGAATGAAGGTGCAAAGCAGGCGACGGCCGCTGAGCATAGCCTAACCTTCATGCAGGCCATCAAGACCTACAAGAGAGCAGCTATATGGTCTGTTTTGATTTCTACTACAGTTATCATGGAGGGCTATGATGTTACCCTCCTTGGTTCTTTCTTCGGGTATCCTGGTAAGTTTAACCTTGATGTACTTTCTCAGATCTATGTTCGAAAGTAGCTAACGATCTTGTTATCTTAGAATTTCAAAAGAAGTATGGATATTTGACAGAAAATGATGGCTACCAGGTGGATGCAAACTGGATGTCCAATTTGAATGTTATCGCCGCCGTGGGTAACATCATCGGCGCTATGTTGAACGGTTATTTGACAGCAAAGTACGGACATCGAATCGTACTTATCGGCAGCTTGATCCTCCTCACTGGTTTTATCTTTATTGTCTTCTTTGCCCAGTCCATTGAGATTATGTTTGTCGGAACTCTCTTTTGCAACATTCCATGGGGTGTGTTCGCAACGTCTGGTCCCTCATATGCTGCAGAAGTTGCTCCTCTTGCGCTCCGAGGTTACTTGACTGCCTATGTCAACCTTTGCTGGTGCATTGGACAATTTATTTCCGCCGGTGTTCTCAAGGGTCTAGTTAACGTTCCCAACCAGTGGAGTTATAGAGTCCCCTTTGCTATTCAGGTAAGCTAGACCTGAAATGAAGATCGTTTAACGAATCTGGCTAACAGGCTCGATTGGTAGTGGGTTTGGCCGATTCCTCTTGCTATCTTTGCTTTCTTAGCCCCAGAGTCGCCATGGTTCTTGGTTCGTGCTGGAAGGCTCGAGGATGCTAAGAAGTCTCTGATGCGCCTCTCTGAGCCAGACCACAACATCGACTACAATTCCCAAATTGCTCTTATGGTCCACACCAACCAACTTGAGAAGGAAGAGCGGAAGGGTGTTAACTACTATGAGGCTTTCCGTGGAACCAACCGTCGTCGTACAGAAATCGCTTGCATGGCTTTCATGTCTCAAATCACAAATGGCGGTGCCCTTTGCTACTCTGGAAGTTTCTTCTTCCAACAGACCGGTATCGATGCATCCACCTCATATGCTATCTCTCTTGGTGGTACTGGCATTGCTTTCCTTGGAACAATTATCTCGTGGTTCTACCTGAGCAAGTGGGGTCGCCGAACTATCTGGTTCACTGGCTTCTCCTTCCTCGTTCTTATACTTTTGCTTATCGGTATCCTGGCATCGGTCCCAAATCAGACCAAATCTTTGGCTTGGGCTCAATCTCTTCTCACAATCGTATGGCTTGGAGCGTACTCCATGTCTGTTGGCCCAATCGTCTACACCATCGTCGCTGAAATTGGCTCAACTCGTCTGAGAACTCAGACTGTTGTGCTTGCCCGTAGCACCTATTACGTCGGAAACATCATTTGCGGTGGTCTCATCCAACCAAGACTGCTGTCTCCCACCAAGTGGAATGCAAAGGGAAAGACTGCGTGGTTCTGGTTCGTTCTAGCGTTCTGGACCAATGTCTGGGGATACTTTAGGCTTCCGGAGACTAAGGACCGGACGTTCGAGGAGATGGACATTATGTTCCAGAAGGGTATTCCAGCTAGGAAGTTCGCTGATTACCAGATCGATATCGACGAGGAATTCTCCACTGAGCGCTAGTTTTAGTTACCTAACCAAATGCTTTCTATCTTATGACCGATCATGTATTTCCTTAGCTTAGCTAGCCATACTGTCTATGCAACTGCTGATTTGCGACGACTTTCACAACTATTTCTCTTTAATGTAGGTTGTATGACGTGACCCGGGCTCCGCCTCTAAACTATCATCAGGCTTTTATTTTCTTTTTGCAATCAATTTAACGGTAGCGTATCGGAAACAAGAGTTACACGCCAACTGAGCTGGCTCCGCGCCGGCCCCTCATCACCCGAGGTACCCCTGTGCTGTTACCTATCCGGGTTGTTGAATGATATGGTGAATTCATGAAGTCGAATTTGGTTATCGAACCGAGGCAAGAGTAGCTCCGCACCGGAACGATGTGGTCCGAAATCTCGCGAATGCAAGATACCATGTACCCACCCAACGAAGTTTTGGGAAATAGTCACGATACCAAACTGTTTTATTTCTAATGGTGGCACGGCCCCACTTGTAACAGAGGCGAGATGGAGCGCTGCAGCTGCAGCTCGCTCAAAGCGAAGTCGCACGGTGTGGAACCCGGCCGGTTAAACAGGTTATTGGACTGAGCCTTGGGTACCTAGCGGATAAAATAGTTTGGCGAAGGTTAAAGTCGTGGGGCCGTTGCCCATTCCTCGGCCTTAAGTTTTGCTTGCAAGTTGGTTATAATGAATCCAGGTGTAACCATCGTGGCGTCAACTTGTATCATCCTCTGGTGGCAGAACCATGCATGGTACCCTGGCACATCTCCACAAAGCGTTTCTTTAAAGTTTAGGAATCATATATTCTAGAAGATAATCTTCAATACTATAGTATTAATAACATGGTCACTATGTGATCGTAGACATCTAGATTATATCTTACATTGTAGCTATATCGATATCACATAGGTGTGGCGGACTGCGACTTTCGAGCGTCTCAGCCTTTTCTCTAAAATCGTTCGAAGGGTATAACTGCGGCATCTCCCTAAGCATGACTGATTTTCCATCTATACCGTAAAATTGGTTTGAGTCGAATAGCCTGCGCGGGTGATAAAGTTGATGCCGCTGTGGCGCCATGGCCGGTGCTCTAGCAATGTCGCGGCGCCTTGGCCAGGCTGTTGTGGATGCTCCGAATTAAGGTGGCTGAATGCGTTGTTTATTCGTTGGACGTTATAAAATTGCCATAAACGGAAACTTTCGGCGCACAAACCTTCCACAATTCAACGTCGCCTCTTCAACCACATATCACCTTCAACATCCTCGCCATATAATACCCATCCTCAGCTGCAGACCCATCAACATGACAACGATTAGCGAAGGCGAAGAACAGGAGCCTTCTCAAAGCTCGTCTGATTCTTCAGCTGTGATAGATGAAGCCTTCCCCGATTCATCTGCCATCGAAGACGATGCCATCGATATCACTCCTGGCCTGGATATAGAGCCTGAAGTGGAACCTCGCTTGGGCATCAAGCGTGGCGCCAAGATATCGATCCCCTTCGGCCCTTCCCAGAACCTGTCAGCAGCGAACCAAGGGCCTTTAAACTCGCAGAGTCTGCGTATAGACACGGCGGTAACAGACCGGGAAGGTGAAAATGGATTCGCGCCGGATTCTCTCAGCTTGTCGCAGCTCAAGAAGTTGGTAACTGAGATGCCAAAGCAAAAGGTATCACAGGACAACCAGCTAGAATATTGAAGGATATAGCTGGAAATGATGATTAATGGGATTAGCAAATAGAATATGCTTTCAAATACTCGGATACCGACACGCTGCAGAACGAAATAGAGGAATGGTTTCCCTACACCGACTCCGAGAGACAGTTGGTTTTGGCTTGCAAGCGACAATTCCAAAAGATTTATACAGAAGGTTGGCGGATATTGCACGTATATTGAGGCTATACGGTACTGACTTAGCTTAGTCCCTTGGACCCGATCTTCAGTTGCCCGTCGAAAGAAGTGTTTAAATAGATTGGTGGAGTACGTAGAGTCATCCTCTCAGGAACAGAGAGTAGATGCTCTCCTCTCACTTTGCTATATAGCACAAGGGGTGTACGGCGAAACCCGTTCCACCGAACATCAACTGCATTGGATAAAGGAAAACTGCAAATTAATACGCCAGACATCAATCTTGGATCCATTATGGAGCTTAATACGAATGCGCATATCGAAAGAATGGGAGGATAGAGAACCCCAGGAAGACGATGTTGCGCGACAAGTAGATCGTAGAGAGTTGCGATTCTGTCTGACAATTTTCTATCTCATTTTGGAAACCGGCAGAGAAGACGAAAGGTTTTGCGAAGAAGTTGGTAGGTCGGAATCCGCTATCTATTTCTGGGGCTTATCTAACATTGTTGGCCCTAGCCGGCCTCGAGCCCAATATCTCTCTTTTTCTCGTAGAAAATGTAGCAAAGCTTCGGTGGGAAGATGCCCCGGGTGTTCCTCTATTATCTGTAAGCTTTCGGTCCGAACCTTTCCAAGTGCACTGACTGAGTCTATACGTTTAGCTTCTTTTGTTACTTTGGAAAATTATACTATGCATCCTAGGTACTAGCGAGCAGCTAGTTAAAACAAAGGCTTTGCGAATTGCTTTGACTGAGGGAGTTGATGAAGATGGGCCCCCTACAACAAAGGACCAACCAGCTGAACTCCCTAGGAAGACAACTCGATTGAAGAAAGAGACCCTATCTAATGACAACGATACCGTGGAATCTGACGTTTCCTATACAACAAATCTTTCGTCTTATTCAAAAATTACAGCATCTCCATTAGACTATCATAATTTTCGCCAAGAACTACTTCACAAATATCCTGCTTACAATGCGCCAGCCGTTCCAAGCTTTGTCACAAAATCGCTGATTTCAAGTCCTAATGGGGAACTCGCTCTACCTACAGTCCATACCTCTGCTTCAACTACCCCTTCAATCCTAAATCAACCTGTCCATATCGCCACTCCCGCACCATCACCGCCCCCTTCACCAGTTGCGGGAAAAGGTGGCAAGAAGCACAATTACCAAACAAACAATAATTTCCCATTTTTATATCCCCCAACTGCTCTTGGCGGCTGGAAGGATGGCTGGGCTAATATGAACTCGAATGATGTTGGAGTACCGACTAGCATTCGTGAAGGTGGCGATCTGTTTCGATCGAGGGTACGAGTTAGCCCTGCGCTGCAGCAACTTGCGGAGGAGAAGGAACGTTTCCTCAAGTCTGAGAGAGGCTGGACTGGCGTGGATTCTGAGCTCAAGAGCGATTCTCAGAAAATTGAAAGTGACCAAGCAAAGTTCACTGACAAGCAGAGGGAAGTCCAAGTTTTAGAGAGAGTAGACAACATATATGTGAGTGTGATGCACTTGTCAATTTCGTTTTGCTTCGCTTGTCTGACTAGCTGACTGACTCACTGCCAATTTGTAGTGTGATTCACTCCCTTTTTTGCAATCGTTCGTAATAGTATTGTTAAAAATAACTTTAGCGAATATGTCAATCGCCAACCCGCCAGTGCCACAAAATAGCAGCACTGGAAGCGATAAGAAGGACGACGAGGCTAGCAATGTCGGGATTCTTGGCGATGCCTTAGAATTGGATGGCGTTGCCTTTATGAGTATGGAAGAGCTTGACAAACTACGAAATAAGGAAATCATGAGCAAAGTTACGGGGACTTTGTTTTTGTGCTTGCTCAAGTGGTTCAGAGTTTCCCGTGAGGCCCCCATGGCGTCCTGCCATTTTATGCACACCTCTAATATCTGTAATAGATGTCCTGAAGTTCGAATACCTCTCACAGCTGCTGCTGGATTCTAATTTCCTCCCGCTTATGCTGAAAATCTACAGCCACCAGGAGGTTACTGCCTCTGTGGCGACAATAGCTGATAAGAAGGACTTCTCGTGTGTCTTACTTCGTTCTATCCTCTAGAGATTTTCTAATGATGAGTAGGTACTTTCAATTTTGCGCCAAAAATTCTGCAAGGCAGCACACCGTTCCGGTACCTTCGCCACGAGGTGCGAGGCAGTCAGATTCGTCGGACGATGCTGTGCCTCCACCCATAATGAGGATTCGCCGAGTCAATACCGAGCCCGAGCCATCCCTTGCATTGAGGTCAGATGGTGGCGATGAGCCGACAATTATTACGGAATTCTCATGGCGGAATTTCTTCACGACAATAAATTTCTTACGAGTAATGCAAAAGGTTTGCAAGGGGAAACCCCATCGGAACCTAATGTTGGTACAATATAAGAGTAGTGCAATATTACGGAAGCCGTTGAAAGTGCCTCAGGAAGAGATGAGGCTATATTCGTTGAAGTTATTCAAAGGGCAAGTCCCTTTTTGTGGAAGGAAGTGGAGACAAAGTATATATTTGGCCACCAAACCATATCTAAAATAGGATGCTAACCTTGTTGTAGGTAATATGAGAGTTATTACTTCGATTTATCTATACTGCCGACCTGAATTACGAGACGATTGGCTAGCCGCCCAAGATGTTGACAATGATGTCGAAGAGGCAATGGTATAAGCACCCACTTAGAACATACTCATATTTTAAACTAATTCCTTGTATAGCCACAAGAGCAAGCACTTAGGGGTTTGACTCATTTCTATAACCTCCACCATTTCCCTCAATCTATGACTTTAATGGGCTTTGACCCAAGCCTCCTTGCGGAGGAAAGGAATTTCTTTACTCGAGAGCTGGAGAAGATTGACTGGGGCCCGACGATGATAGACCAGGACGCGGATGGAGATGAAATGGTCTGGGATGGACCGCCATTGTTCCAAACATCTTAGAATGAAGTTGACAAACCGGCGATTCCCAAAGACATGGTTAGACTGCCTGCATGTATGGAAGGAGAGAGCGGAGAGTGGCCGCAATCCAAGAAAATACCACAAATGCGAACAGGTAACTTCGCGATGGAAACGGCTGAATGGTTTCGCCGACTGCCAGCCGACGACGAATTCCAAACCCAACAACGTTTGGACTCTGTTCAAATTTGCAGGACTGCAAAAATAGCAGCAGCCATCGAGCGAGCGGAGCAAGAGGCAGAAAGAGCGAATAGAGAGTGGGAAGCCAATTTTGTCCAAGAACTCGGACCGGACTGGCAACGATACTAGCCTGCCCCGAATGCGGAATTGCTAGCTATTCGAACCTTGTTCGGTGGTAAATATTGATCGGAGGCACACTGCCGGTGTCGGAGTCGAATTTGAATGACTTTATCATCACTGTGATGATTCTAATGCTGGAGCGATAGATATAGGAAAGGATTGGCATTGATTCATTCTACGGATATAATACAGATTCTATCAGCGAATTGTTGAACTGTGAAGAAGATATTGCATCAAACTCTTACGACAGGTCCTGAATCTCAGCCTTAACCCACTTCTCTAAGCCACCCTTTGATATAATATCCTGCACATTCGGCGGTAGATCCCCAACTCTCTTCCCCCACGTCTTCTCCTCTCCACCCACCCTCTCTATAACACTCACCCAACTCCTTTCAATATCCCACTCTAGCGTCCAGCCTGTTCTCCGCGTTGCAACTGGTTTCTCATTCTTAAACACTTCTCTCAATCTTTCCACCAATTTCGGCACTTCGACAGTTAACAGGGCATTGTTAATGCTATTTCTGCTAAAGATGTTCCCGAAACTTCCAGCCACTACCAAGGGGATATCTTTGGCTAGAATAGCTGTAGCAGCCTGTTCTCTGCTGGATCCGCAGCCAAAGTTAAAGCCTGAAACAAGGATATCGCCGGGCCTTGAAATGTCTCTAAAAGCAACGTCGTAGTTCTCCATGCAGACTTTAGACATGTCATCACGAGTCAAGCCATCCTGATAGGTGTATTTGCCAGGGTAGATACCATCAGTGTTGATATTGTCAGCATCACAGAATACTATTTCGCCTGAGATCTTTGTGGGGAAGCCAGGAAGGATTGCCGTTGTAGAGTCAGGTGGAGCTTCTCCGGCGGTGGAGGTGGATGTATCCTCCGTCGCGGAGGAGTCGGTAGCGCCGATTACTGGGGCGGGCTTATCGAAGAAGCCCGGGCCAACGATCTTACCGGCTAGTGCACTTGCCGTTACAACTTCTGGGGAGGCAAGGTAGGCGAGGGCAGTAGGGTCTCCCATGCGACCTTTGAAGTTCCGGTTGGAAGCTGAGATGCCCGTTTCCCCGGCTTTAAGTAAACCAGTACCTAAGCCGATACAGGGCCCACAGCCTGCAGGGAGAGGTCTAGCGCCAGCTTCCAGCAGCGCTTGCCAGTCCCCAGCTTCCTCAGCTTTCTTTTGCTCAGGCAACGAAGCGGCAGCGATGTAAAATTCGACGTTGGCGTGAACCTTGCTCCCTGCATTAGATCGAATAACTTTTGCGGCTGCTGATATATCCGAGGTTCTCCCGTTGGTGCAAGATACCAAAAAGGCTTTTTGTATTTGAATGTCATTATTTTCTAGCTCCGACAATGGCGTAGCGAGCTTCACAGAATTTGGCCCTGCAACGTATGGCGAGAGGGTATTAAGGTCGAGAGTGAGTGTTTTCGCATATGTTGCCCCGCTTGAAACATCAAAGATAGCTTTATCTTCAAGCGCTGCAAGCTTTGCATCATTTAGGTGGCTTAGGACACTAAGGCTAGGGTCTGATTTCTTTGCCTCTAACCACTGTTTTGTCATTTCGTCCACTGGGAAAAGGCCAGTCAAAGCACCCCATTCAGTAGTCATGTTTGCAATAGCAAGGCGGTCGTCAACAGGTATCGAAGCTAGGGTGTCTGGGCTTCCCGTAAATTCAATCGCATGGTTCAGGACCTGATCCTGATTGAAGACACCACAGAGGGCCACGATGACATCCTTTCCAGTAACGCCCTTGGGTAGAGTTCCCTTGAGGAGGACTTTAGCAACAGGTGGGACCTGCCACCACGTTTGCCCTGTCGCCCAGATTGCAGCGGCATCTGTCCTCACGACAGGTGTGCCGAGGCATCCTATACCCCCATACATGTTTGTATGCGAATCAGATGCTACCACCATCGTCCCTGGCCATGCATAGCCCTCTTCGACCATGATTTGGTGCCCAATCCCGCGCCCCGCACCATAAAAGTCGACGCCGTTTTTCTTCGCAAATTCTTCAATATTCCTATATTTTCTTAAATTCGCTTCAGAAGTGTTCTGGACGTCATGGTCTAGGGTCATGACGACCTGTCTGTTGTCCTTGATTCTGGAGGCGCCGATATCCATAAACTTGGTAGCAACGGGCCAGGAGTTGTCGTGTGTCATACAATGTCCCGGCTTTCAATTACATTTCAGCATTTTCCAGTGTTTAACTTTTCGATAAAATAAAAGAATGGCCAATTTAGGTACTGACCTTAATGGTAACATAGTCGCCGGACTTGACAAGTTTGTTTGAGGGCAGGCCAACTGCATACTTCTGAACAATACGTTCTGTGACATTTTGAGTGTTCGCGGCTGTGGCCAGCGATCTATAATAGCTCGGTCGGCCGCGGTGGAGATGCGGCCGCAGCGAGTGCCTTGAGCATGACTGAAGCCTTGATAGCTTTCGAAAATGTTAGCTAGAGCTCCAAGAGATCTCAATTGCCTACGGAGCATCTCCGTGCTACTGACCGTTGCCATGATATCCCAACCAGTACCAATCGACGAGGATGAGAAATCGGACGAGAAGGATTGGCTCAGATTGGTAGATGTTGGTGCGACGTCGGCTGCTGGTGACCCACCTGCAACACAGAACGGGTTTCGCAGCGAAATCGGCTAAACTTTCGACGAAGGCGAACTCTTTTGAGACAAGACAATACAAAGCAGGCTAGACGACGCGGAACTTCATTATTTTAACCCTCGGAGGTAATTTTGACAATAATATTTATTTTTCTCACTATTAAAATGCCACACAAATTTCCTCAATTTTGCAGGCAGCAGACGACATATAAGGCTCTAGGCATATGAATGCACTAACTCTCCGACTAAACTCGGAAATGTTGTCATTTTGGCGAATTTGTCAATTTGCTATATAGCTATATACAAAGTCTAGATATATACTACATATTTAACAGATAACGTCGCATCTAACAGGAAACTCCTGCTGGAACGTTCATGCAATTTGTGCTCTTCTTACCACCAGTCACCTTGACGTTTGTCCATTTAAAATTGGAGCAACTGCCTACACCACACTGGATCTGGATGTTGATAGCATCGCTAGGCACGGTCCCGCTGACGCTGTCGAGGATAAAGTTATTGATAGTCACTCCGTTGGTTGGAGAATTCTTGGTTCCTCCGTAGGACTGGTCAACAATGATTCCGTAATCGACAATACCAGTGGTAGTCCCGCCATTAATTTTGATGTTTCGATACGTAATATCTGAGACCGAGGCGACAGCTCCTGATACAGTCTTAATCCGAACTGCCTGCTGGGATTTCTCGACGGTAATTGTATCATAGGTCACATTACGAACAACTGCGCCGTCTGCTACGGACCCGATAGAGAGGCCGTGGCTACCAGAGCAGAAGCTGTTTGTCATGAGGATGTTTTGACCACTGTTAACATTCATACAATCGTCTTGGTTATAAACTTTCACATTGGTGATAAAAACGCCATTCGCATTATTGATGTTGAACCCGTCGGTGTTCTTGCCCAGGGCGTCGCCTGCTTTGTCGTCGATGACTATGTTCTTAACAACAAGGTTATTGACCTTGTTAAGACTGAATGAGTTCTTTGGTGCGTTGAGGATGGTGATTCCATCGATGACTGAGTCGTTGAGGTTATTGGCTTTGAAGAATTTCGGTTTGATTTTTCCGCCGGAACCCCCTTGGCCGTCCCAGTAAAGCGCACCTTGGCCGTCGAGGACGCTGCCCGAGTCGCCTTTGACTGTGATCTTGTTTCCACTAACGGAGAACAGAGAGCCTTCCCATTCGGCATAGCCAAAGGTGGTATGACCTCTAAAAATAACCTATCACCACGTATTAGATTAACACACTACTACAGCAGTATTTCTGTAAGGCAGAAAGAATTTCATACTGTGGTTCCGTCTTTCAATTTTTCCAGATTCAAAGTTACACCCGAAGGCACGGAAAGTGCAGACAAAATAATGGTAGAGCAAGAAGTCTTCGAGGCACTGGCAGAAAGGTAACCACTTGATCCACTGAAAGTGCATGTTGTCGCCCGTTTAGCCAGGGCATCTTTTGGGTTGGGTGCAGCGGTCGGCTCTGGAGCAGGGGCCGCTAAGGCTGTAGCACAAAGCAGCAGAGCCGCGAAGACCTTGGGGAGAATCGCCATTCTTCAGGTCTTACTAGGTATTTAATAGTATATTTGAGGAAATACGGTAAGTAGACACCCCTTTCTAATGAATTGATGCCACGGAACAGTCAAGCCTTTTCGCCAATTCAGACAAGATTTATAGACATCGAGAAGCGAATTCAAACGGCGGTAGAGAGCACGCTGGACCTTGGATCAGCGACGGCACCCTTTCGGGTCCGACCGTGCTGTTATTGATATTACTATTTGTTATATTTTTAAGCAAGGCATGTTGCCGCCAGGTTTCTCCACGAATAAATTCACTTCTTTTGGCGGAAAATTGTAGACTTTGTCGGAAAATCAAGTGCTCTTGAAATGCAGTTTCATCTAACGTTTTGGGGATATTTTGTGTGGGAACCACACGGCTTCTCGGTCCGCATCTGCAATTGATATTCCCCACTCTCGTAACTCTCCAAGACTGACAACAACTGAAAATGAAGGCGCTGATATCTGTCGAAACGGAAGAATAAATATGATTCCATATAGTCGGTGTACAGATCTGTTTAATTTATTTCCGGTCTGAAATTCATCTTGTTAGACGTCCAAGACATAATACGAGCTTGTGCGGCACGGAAGCATATATAATAAGATCTAGAAACAGGCAACTTTTTCGTTGAAGGGGATATTAAAGCCCACCAATTTAGTGTAGAAGTAGTAACCCCTAGCACCCTGTCGTCTATTCAAACACCTTCTAGCACTTTCTCTTGCCCTAAAAAACTTAGGTATTCAACTAAACTTTATATCATGCCTTTTGCGTGGCGTCGAGAGACCCGATATCAGTTCGCTATAACGTTCTTTGACGACTGGACAACCACAGCAACACATTCCTTGGCGAAAAACTCTTCCCTGCAAAATCGGCTAAATTTCTCGATTTGAAGTAGCTTTATCATACAATACCTGATATCTACGGCCATAGAACGAGGAACATTGGGTATCCCGTCCGCTCTGCCTTACACAAGCCTCGTATCGAGAAGCTAGTAGTGCCGTACGTGAGTAGGCGCGAATATTTCTTGCTGTAGATTTCTTTTTGCATCTCTTTTCATTCTATTTTTTGCCGATTTCTACTTCTAATTTGCATTCACACAGTGACCATGACAACCAAACGACATAAGTTCTGTTGGAATGATGGAGGTTTACTTCGAAGATCATAGCAGTACAGTTATATTTGGGGAGACTAGTGGTTGCTTTTTTGGCTATTGAGAGTATGTGCATGCTCTCCGGTATTAATTTTATTGTAGTTGTTAAAAGATACGATACCAGGAAGGGCGGTAACAAGCTTGTGGGCGGGTTATTGGAGGAGGTCATTGTGAGAACGCTGTAGCATATATGCGATTCTAATTTATGCCAATGATTAAACATAAACCTATTAACGCAAGACTAGGGGTGGGTGTATTGGAGTTAGCAGTTCATGGACAGCTGTGGTTTATAAAGCGGCTATAGAAATTGCCCGTTAATATCAATTGCTACGGATCTGTACCAACTTCGAATCGCACCAACGAGTCATCAGTGGGTTTTGAGTCACGGGGAGTTCATATCACGATGCACATAGCTCGATATCTAGAGCATGTAGCACTTAATATTTAGACCTGCGGTCTCCTGCCCCCAGCTGTTGGAAAATCGCGCTTGCAACACATTCTTGCATCGCTAGCCTAGGAACGGTCTCGCGATGGCAACAGGATTGGAGATAAGTGAGTGTTGTGTAACATAACATAACCTCCGCATAGCCCATTGAAACTCTCATCTCGCAACCTAGCTATAACTTCTCATCATTATCGGTATCCTTTAACATTATCTCTATACTCAAGTTCCAAGATATCACATCATAAGATGTCTTCTTCGAATACTCCTAGCATCCTCCTCTCCCTCCCACCAGAACTTCACCTTAAGGTCCTCTCCCACCTCACCCTCGACGACCAGATATCCGTCAGCCTTGCCTATCCCCTCTGGTGCATCCTCCTCCTCACCTCCAAAACACTCCAAAGACAGCGCTACGCTGCCGGCAACGACCAGCTCCCTCTCGACGAGCGTCAAAGATACACAGGTCTCCACAGTCTCCTCCGTCCAGACGGCGCCTGGCTGGGCTGCCAAACTCGCAATGGCGCTATCGCTACAATCACATTGCAAACATTCCCGCTGCAGCAGCTCGCCTTGAACCGGCTATCCCAACATCTCTTCTCCCATTCTAATACCACGCCGTTTACGGTCAACGAACCGCGAGAACCAGGTCCGGCATGGAATCGATATTTTTCAGACCTATCAGCACCGTGTCTTCAAATGCGGGACATCAAAGATTGCAAATTCCTCGATGAGCCGTTCATTTCACCTTACATCGATGAGGACAACGATAGTGGTCTCTCCACAAATACGGTTGACCAGCCGACTGTAAATTCGGATTCAACCGTGCAGCTATCGTCGTCCCCACGTGCTCCTCTCCCAACAATACAGGGGATCCAGCAAATGAAGAACGGCTTCTCGGCAACTTTCCACACAGCGGTCCACCACCAATTTGGCCATTGGTCCAGGAGGATGCATATCACTAAACAGGATATCCACAAACTCACCATCAGGGGCTTGATGAATACCATTATAGAGGAGCTGCCGAACAAGTACATTGACATTATCGCACCTGGCGACGATTACGATTTTCTTTTCGACTATTGTCTAGTCGTGCAGCCTAATCAGGAGCCATCAGTCGGTATCAAAGTAGTTGTCTTGAAATAATTATATCCATCGTGCGCGTAATAACCCCCTCGGATAATGCAGAAAGTGTTTAAAGCTACCCATGTCTCACCTATCTTGCCTATAGCGTGTAGGACGAATGCCAGTATATCAATTTATTAATTTTTTCTTTCATTTCTCTGAACGCCACCTAAAGATTTCTTTCCAGCGCTATGATGTATACATGACGAAAATGAGTTCTCTCGGTAAAAGAAGTAAGAAAGAAAAAAACTCCGTAACGATGCAGGTGAATGAGAAACACTAATATGATCAGTAGGATCGACCCCACGCCGTGACTCGCTTTGCTCCATACCATGCATGCATGCTAGTGTAAGTATAAAGTAGAAGTGGGAGAAGAACGACTGAAGTATAAAGAGAACAGCATATCGATAGTATAAAAGGCATATAGAGTCAAAGCCACAATTTCCATCCCCTACCACTTCCGCCCTTCCCTCCATTCTCTCCCCATCCCCGTATTCTCATCCAGGGACTCAGGTTTCAGGAGCGCTAAAGCGTCTCTAGAACCACCCTTGTTTCCCACCTCCTTGCGGTGCCGGGCTCATTCCCTTTCTCATCCCACTTCCTCCACTCGATGCGTTGACCGGGAACCTGGTCGGTGCAGGTGAAGCTCGCCCCTGACTTCCCGAATCAACTTTATCAATTCCCCTCTTCATCACGGAGACGCATTTCATCATATACTGCGTCACAAAGCTCTCCGTGTAATACGAGTGTCCAGCGCTGTGGTCTGACACAAGGTTATGCGCGATTTCATGGCAGAGGACCACGAACCAGTAGATCAACGCTTCGCCCTCGGCGCTCGCACCCTGAGTATTCATAGCTTCGGCGTGCAGCTGCAAGAAATAAGAGTAATTGCAGAAGAGACTACCGCTAGTATTGAAAGCGATCGTGCGTGACTTGTCGTAATAGAGCTGGATCTTCTTGAGTGGTATCTCAAAGACGCCTCTAGCAAGAGCGGAAACCACACGGCTAAAGAGGATTAGGTTGCTCAAGTGCTCTCCCACAAACTTTTGCTTCTCGCTTTCAGAAAGACTGTCTAGCAGAAAAAACTCAACCTCAGTGGGGAGCTGGCAGACTCGAACAAGGTCCGTCGGCGGTCTCGAATCGCAATAGGTGTTCTGTTCCATGACTTCTGTCGTTGACGGTGGTGAGAAGTGTGAATTGCTGCCGTATTGCTTGAGAGCCCCAATGGCGTTACGTAGGGTCTGGTTAAGAAGCTCAGGAGAGGTCGCTTTGACATCGCCTCCGTCATCCCGCCAATCAGTAGTCTGCTGAGGACCCGTGGATCCAGGTCGCCCAAGAAGTCCACCTAGGATGTCTTGCGGCCCAGTGGATCTGGCCCCTTCCTCACGATCGAATCCTAATCCGGTTCGGAGTCGGTTGAAAATGCCGCTTCTTCGTTGACCTTCAAGCTGTCGAGAAAGGTCTGACGGCGGCGGTGGCAGAGGGCGGCTCAAGTCCTCAGGGGAGTCGAAAGCACCCGGCATTCTATGACGGGGTGGAGTGGCTGCTGTTCCGGTACCAAATTCAGGTTCATCCGCGTACGGTGGCGGCTTCTCGGACCCGTTGGTGGTTATAGCATGCACTGCATTCTTTTCAGCCTCTTCCTGTGCTTTCTTTTGAGCATCAAGCATCCGCTGCTTTTGTTCCTCCGCTACTCTCATCTCATGTTCTTTCTTCAATCTCAGGATACGATCTACATTGTACCCACGACTCTTCAAAGTATAGAGGTCTGTGCTCAGTAGACTCTCAAGTAGTAGCGACGAGTGGGGCTTTGGTTTGACGAGAATCAGCTTCATAAGCTGGGCCGCCACATCAAAGACAGTGTAGTCCTGGGTAACATGAAGGATGGCATTGTTTTTGTCCTTGGAATTGACGATTGCGGCTGTTGTCTTTTCCACATGGCTTCTAGTGCCCCTTGGCGATTGCAACGTTCTGCGCAGCCTGATCGACCCCACGATCCAAACTTCCAAGTTCGCCTCTAGCCATTTGATGTCGTGCTTAACGAGAGAATGGTTGTTGTGGAAGAACAACCGGCACCGTTCAAGGCAGAGTTCACGGAGCTTCTTGCTCTTGGAGGGATCCTGAAGGATTCTACCAATAGTCCACTCCAGAGCCACCTGCTTAGAGACAAGGCTAGAACCCAGACCGGTGTAAAGGCTTTCCAGGGCTTCCTCCTGCGGACAAGCGAGGATATCACCTTTGAAAATATTGAAGATGATAAAGTCGTCAACGATAACAATTTCATCAGCACTCGCGAGTTGATACTCTTTGATGTTTTTCTCGTCGTCCATGTCGATAAGATCGCCTTCGCCCTCCTTCTCTGTCTTCTCAATCGTAGCCAACAGGAACCGGCTCTGCTTCATGGCTTTAAGTAACACACGGTCCTGCTTCAATTCGGGGTATGATTCTGCGACTCTTCTGAGGATATTGAGGTACTTGACATCCGACTCGCATGACGCCAGGAGCCTTTCAGCGTCTCTGGTGAGCATGTAAGCAATTTCGGAAATCGTTGGTTCTAGCTTAGAGCCGCATTTCATAAGGAAGGGATTCGCATCCGTTCCAAAATCGACAAAGTCAAAGACATCCCTGAACTGGCTGGTCTCTCCACCTAGGAAACAATTTCGAGGACTTGTCAATCTTATATGACCATTCTTGAGCAAAGGCACGATTGTAGCCCTTCCAAGTCTTTCAATATGTGACTGATTGATTTCCAAAAGCCGAGTCGCAAAGTAGCTGAACGTTGTCTTTGCGTCTGCGACCACAGTTGGAGGATGTTGGATCAACTTGTTAACCGCAAAATCCATGGGTGGGTCGGTTTTGACGCCGAATTTGGCAGCATGATCCCTTAGATCTTGTCGCAGGATAGGCACACCCAAGACAGAGGCACGAGGATTGGTATAGCACATCGACGGCATCGCGAGTCTTGGGACTCCAGGTAGAGCATTTGGCCCTTCAAGCGGCAGAAATGGGACCTTCTGTTCACTTAGCTGATAATAATTATAATTATTGATGATGTAGTTTGTCGTAAAGTATTTCAGGGCTTTCTCGCGTTTTGCATGGGCTTTGACCAGATCCTTCTCATCGGCCCCAGTAAAGACTTGCAATAGATAGGGAATGCTCGGGAACAGGTTTAGTCCGAGCTTCATCACGAACTTCTCTTCAGGTGACTGGCCACCCCGCCAGTTCTGAGCGCCCCCGGGCCATTGTATGATTGGACACTCAAGGTCCCGAAGGTCTTGTTTCGGAACGAATAGATCCATTGCGCGATAGACTTTCCTATCGTCACCTTCTGCCTTGCAGAAAGGAGTCTGCTTGAGTTTGAGAATGTCTTCAGGGGGGATATCCTGGCTAACACTCGTAAAGTATTTGATGAGATCAAAGGCGCTCCAAGTTGCAGCTGAATCATCACCTTTCGCTTGCAGGCGTTGCAAGACAAGCGATAGCTCCAGGGTCTTTCGAACTCCTAAGGCTACAAGATAGTCTTCCTTGACGCCGTTCATCGATTGGATGATTGGTAGATCTTTGAAAATCTTGACGGTAGGGAAATACGCCTCCCCTGGTTTCCTCATGCCTTTCGTCGAAGGTACACAAGGAATCGCCTTGAACACCGTTGCGATAGCGCTCTTATCCAGAGGGGACAATTTCCGCCAAGCCTTTGCCAGGATAGCGTGAAACTGACCAGCAAACAACGGCGATAGAGTAATATTATGTTCTAGCGGAATATGCTGCAGTGTCTCTTTCGAAGCAAGGTACACAGCCCAGTCCACCAGCTCCAACTCTTTCCAACCGAGAGCTTGAAGCTCCTCGCGTTTCATAGTCTTGGTGAGAGAGAACGGGATGCAGGTTGGTGGCACCGGCATCTCTGGGGGTAGGACGGCGGGCGTAACGAATGTTTTAATCTCAGCAAGGACGACTGGGGCACTCATTGACTCCGGGGTCTCTGTATCGTCTGGATTGCTCGAAGTCGCGACGGCGACTTTAATTAGCTCCTGCACAAATTCATCCGAGACTTCAGCGGACATCGCCTTCTTGGCGAGCCATTTTAGAAAGATGACCATCTGAGGTCCAGTCAAAGCTTTATTCTCCAGTTCTTTCCTCATATCATTGAGGGAAAACTCATGAATGAAGCCGTACACGCGCAGGGCTTTGACGAACCCGGGGGCATCAGCTTGAACGGAAGGTGGCAGCAGCGGAATGCCAGACAGAAAACTGCTGATTTCTTCAGCGCCCTTCGGGATAATTCTGACCGTACTGCTCGACAAAATACCCTTTGTGCTAATCACCTCTATCATGTTTGAGCATTGCCAGAACGCCTCCTCGATGATCTGACCGACAACTGGACTCGGCGTACTCTCCACAAAGGTAAACATGTTCATAATGTGCAGTGCCGATGACGCGACCTTATGCCAGGCATCTACGGCAGAGGCGTGTTTCCCCTCTCCGTTCTGTATTCTTGCGCGTAGGCTCGACATTTCATAAAAGTACACGATACGGGCCAGGATTCCGGCCATTCGCAGCATCTCTGCATTCCAATCCTTGACGTACCGAGCATTGAAATCTATGCTCTCTCTTTCGACGGTTGGAATAACGCTATGAGCTGCAAAATGCGCCCGAATAGCTGTAGTTTGATGGGTGGCGAAACCGATGAATATCTTGCCGAGTTTTGTAGGTAGAACGTTCGCGAAGATAAAGCTATCCGACTTGGTATCCGCGGATTCGGAGGCATCCAACTCTTCTTTCGACATTGTCAAGATGGCGCATTTTGTCCTTCGCGGTGGCGGTTTCTTGGTAGCGCGTTCAAGATTCGCCGCAAAGCTAGATCCAACATTAGATTGAAGGTTCGCGGTGGCGATCCTCAAAAATATAGTACTCGTCGTCACTTTAGACAGATCGATTGTGTCCGCCAGATTTTGAGATGAGCCATGACGAGAGATGTCTTTCAGCCCGCTCGATGCGGCTGGTGTCGCAAGCCTTTGCCAGAATCCCCTAAAGCCACCACTAACGGTATCGACGACAGTCTGTCCAAGCTTCGGCTTCTCTTTGTAGTTAACCAAGCCCATGACGTTCGCTGTAAGCTGAACACTCTCAGAATCTACACCAACGATCTTAAGCATAGCCCCGGTTCCTTTTTGGGATGTCGAAATACTAGATGGGAGGAGAAGCGGATTGGCGGGGGATTTCTTCTTTTTCAGAGACGTGATGCAGTAATTGTCGATATATAGGTCTACTTGTTCTAACGAGACAAACGTGAGAGAGGTTGCGAGGAACTGAGACAGTGAAGTCAGAGGTGGTGGGTCGACTGGTTGTCTATATTCCAAGAGAAAGGTCGTCATAGGATCGTTTTGGGGTAGTTTCGCTCGTCTCGTGAATAGTTGGTTTCCCTTCCAGTAGAACGCCATCGCTTGGGTGCCGGACGATACGAAGGGTTCTTCACATTCGTCAAAGACGCTGTAGAAGCCGACGCCAAAGGCACCTGTGTCTCCGTTAGCCCTTTCGATTTACTCTACAGGATCCAATTGTAACCTACCGATTTTTGTCTCATCAGGATTTCCCTCAGCAATTCGTTTAAGTCTCTGCCAGTCTTCTTCCCGAAAGGGAATACCATCGTTCTTGACCAGCATACGCTTGCATTTGCTCTTCAACAGCCGCTTCAGGTCTTCGTTCTTCCGCTGCGTTGCATTCATAGTGCTCGTGTCTACCGAAGAATCAAGGGGGGCCAGACCGGCTGTTTCGTATCGTATTTCGACGCGCTTGGCGCTAGCATCTGCCGCATTTTGCAATAGTTCTCTCAGAGTGGTGTGTTCTCCAGAGTATCGTGCAAGGACTTTGTCGATCTATCGTGGAGGGTAACAGTATTCGTCAGCGAGGAGAGATAAATGGGAAATCCCATGGATTGGATTAGAGAGTCGCGAAAACATACCAGCGCTCGAGTATTAACCGTGACAGCTTCTTCGTCAACTCCCGAGCCGAGTGTCGACTGCCGAAGCGAGTTATAGTCTATAACAGACATGTTGGATGGCCTGGATAGCCGACAGGCGTGTGTAACGTAGATATAGAAACGTGCGTCCGCTGAAGGAGAGTATCGAAGAAGTATAGATTATGATGATGGTGATAGCAGAGCTAGATAAAGGAGTGAGATCCTGCAAGTCGGACTTTGTGAGTTGGAATCAAAGATGAGAAAGAGGCCGGAGAGTGAGAGGATAAGGCGAGGTTTTATTAAGCCAAGCTTGAGCTGGAAGTCTCGCAGAGTGTGGTACAAAGACAATCCTGGCTCCTGTTTGAGCAGTTGTCAGCAGTTTCTTCCACGAGGGTATCCACGCCAGTTCCCAGATCTCGGCAGCCTGGTTTTGCCGTTCTGGCGCTGTGACGCGGCCCTGGTAGCGCGATCGATGGCCGGGTGGAGAAAAGCGGAGGCAAAGGCGATGCAGGCTGCTTACCAAGGCTTGAAGTTAATTAAGCAAAGGCCGTGAGAGGACAGAATCCAAAACGCCGCCCCGATTCCTCTATTCTATGATATCGATATATATATAAACAAGCAAAGCATGCGGTATATAACGCCCCTGGGAACGAAGATTCGAGAAAGAAGGGTGTACTGAGTAGTCGTCAGCGACAGGAGCCGTGTCAACAGCTAGGGCAGCTGTAGGATCGGTTGACGAATTTGCCCCAGTCGCGAGATGAGAGAGAGAGAAGCCGGAATGACAAATGCCCGGGAGTACGAAGGTGAAGGAAGAAAGTAAAAAAACAAAAGTAGGAAATAGAGATAAGAACGAAGTATAAAATTAAAAAAAGAACCAAGCTCGGTCCGCCTGGCTGGCTGGCCTGGCCGGGATTCGATGGCTGGAGCACCGCCGCGTCGACTGCAGTTTTTGTGACGTTTCACCTGCGGCAGGGGCTGCCGGCGTTTAGGCCCTCGCGTCGCTTAAACCCGGCCGCCCGTCAACACCTTGCTTAGGTAATATCACCACACTCTGGCGACGCGATGGACAGGCTGAAGCTGGAAATATTGGCCTCAATATTAGACACTAGAAGAACTACAAATAAATTATATCAATATATGAGTATTTATATGTATACGCCTAGATGTTCAAGGTCGAAAAGCATTTGACGGACGGATTACCGCAAATTATATTACTTGGATACACTTTCCATATATGAAAAGGCTTCATGAAGCCAAGTTATATTGTAGCTACGGCACTTGCGCAGAACAACCGATGGCAACGGAACAGCTAGCCTCCACCTCGCATTAGATTAAAATATATATTTACAAGTCCTTATATATAAACTAGCAGCGCGTCAATCGCTGGCCACGATATTACACACCTCCCGCGCATACCACACTTTCCTCTCGCCCCGTAGCATCTCTTCAAGAAGTCGCTGCTCCATCTCCAACGGCTCCCCACTCGTCTTGCTCGCTGCTTCTTCACCCTCCGCGTCTTCATCATAATCATCCCCTTTCACTTCCTCCACGCACCCCAGCACCTCGTACTCTCCACCCGCAATCACAACCACTCCCATCTCCACCACCCTCTCTTCTCCGCCTTGCACCCAGCCTAGCGACCTCTGCAGCGTCCCATTCACCCCTACCCGCCTCGTCATCTCCAGTCCCGGATGGTTTCCAGTACCACTCCCCGCCCCCAAAAATCTCAAACAAGGCAGCACTCGACTTACCAGCCGCACTTTCTTCACCCCGCGATTCCTCACCGTAACCCTAACCTTGAAGAACTCATCCGTCTTCACCGCCCACCTTCCACGACCCACGCTTGTCACCTCTGCCTTCCCACCCTCTAGAATCACCAACCCGACATCTACCTCATCCGCCTTCACCACATCCACACCTCTACTTCCTCCCATCCGGAAATTCCGACACTCCACAATACCCTGTCGTTCGGTGCCAACTTCTTCCCAGCACCCACTGACCCTCGCTAGCACCGCCTCCTTATACCAAAACCCTTCGCGTGTCACCCTTTCCAGCTCCGGCGACACCTTTGTCAGTGACACCACATACTGCCGCTGCGTCTTACTCAAGCTTGGAATCGGCGCTGTCGGGTTCGCCACATATATCCTCTTGAGTGGCAATATCAGCCTCGTCGAGTGTCCCGCAGGTATCGTATCCGTAGCCGTAAATCTCATGTCATCTCCACCCCCACTCCCCTCGATATCCTCCTCTGTCGGGTGAAAAAACATGGACACCCGTAGCGGATGCGGCCACGAATTCCTGACATCCACCAACACAAGCGCATACGTGCTCGGATTCACCACATTTGACAGCCGCGAAAACAGCTCTCGCACTTGCTCGCTCCTATCCGGATACCTCGGTCCAACGGTGACGCTGCTGCTGCTGCGCGTATGGGTTCTTCCCACCGGTGTCTGCGGCTGAGACGCTGCCGCTGCCGCCAACAGCGATGACCCAACGCCGCTCCACGGCAGGAAATCCATCCGGACAAGCTCAATCGCTGCATTCACCGTCACCGTCACATCTGTCTCCGTTCGTCTCGTGTACCATTTCCCAGGTTCCTTCTCCCCCCCGCGATTGACAAACCCATAATCAATCACCACCTTCCCGCTTGTCAACCCAGGTTTGCCGAGCACCTGTACTTGAAACATCCCATTCCCACCAGGTGGTATCATGACCTCTTCATCCGCACTCACCCACTCGAACGCCTTCTTTCTATACAGGATAACTTCCAGCTCATACACCTCTGCTGGTAGCCCCTGTTTCTGCGCAATCGCATTCGTTACCGGCTCAGTCGTACTGTCGACAAAGCTGATCGCAACGAAATCCACAGCCACACTCTCGCTCTCGTTCTTCACATACACCGTAAAAATCTGCTTCTCCCCTTCGAGCACCATGATCGCGTTCTGCGGGAGACTAGTATGTGTAACGCTTAGTTTAGGCTGAGAAGGGATGACTGTGATTAGGAGTTGCTTCAGGTCCGGCCCGACATTTACGACGGGCACCTGACTAGCGCGGATGGTAGCAGCGTGGTTGGAAGTTGCGGAAATGTGGGATTTGGGACGTGGATGGGATAGCTTCATCGCGCCGAGTCCCACTCTCTTGACTTTATCATCACCATCTACCGGGACCATGCGTACGTCCGGCACGATTGGGAAGAAGCGCTCTTTGCACCCGTACACTCGGATTTTCGCCCCTAGAAGCCTCATCATGCCCGCGCCCTGGGGTATCCCTGTTATTATATATGTATGTTGTCGATAAGCCCCAATTACGAGGCTAGCAGGCAAGGTTTCAAATTTCACGCCGGTAGCTTCGAGCGCCACGCTATCCACTTGCACCTCAAAATCAAATGGATTTTGTAGCGTTATCAGAAAGTCGACAGGTTCCGATTCGACCAGCAGCGTCTTGACCGTCGTTGATGCAAGTGACGCTACTGTTGTATGCTTTGACGCAAAAGGGTTGTATAAAAAGGGACTTTTCGAGTCCGAGCCTGTGGCGAGCTCGGCTGGGGAGTGCGGTACTGGCGGCTTCCAGATCTGAGACCTATATCAACTGTCAATACCCAATTCTCAACCCAAAGGATCGTCCGAGATGGAGATCAACCTACTCTATTAGCTCGACGTCTCGCAGCAGGTAATCATCCCAGTAATCTGCGACGCCGCCCATATCCTCATCCAGCCCACTCTTCCTTGCCAGTCCAACAGTTCTTGTAAAATTCTCCGCTAGTTTCCCTTGCTCGCCTTTGCTCAGCTCTGTACCAGCAATTTCCAGCAGCTTAGTAGTATACCGAAGTATCGCCTCGTAATCCGGGATAGCTTCTGTCAGCAAAATGCATGACCGGAGCACGCCGACTTTCAGCGACAGCCATCCAAACGTTCGCGAATGATAAGAACTCGCCAGGTTCCGCCGTAACAGCGTGTTCTTCTCATCATCCGAAGAGGCTTCGAGGGCACTCGCCAACGAATCGTGTGATATCCCATATGCAGAGCAGAGATCATCTAACAGTCGGCTCGTCCTAACTATATCAGCTTCATCCCCATCCAATCCTTCTTCGCCCAATTGGGGGCTCCCCGGCCTCGATGACCCGTTTCTGCTAGCTGGCCGAAAATCCTCTCCACCTGACGCCGTAGGATGCAGACCAGTCTCTGCAGCTCCCACAACTCTAGCTTGAATCAAGCTTGGCACCAGCAACTTGAGCAACTCTCGTGTAACCAGCGCTTTCTTCCTCTTAAAATCAATTTTATCAAGCACGGCCGCCATACCACCGAGTATGCTCGACGCATCAAACACAGTCAGATTCTGCAAGTTTACGGGATAAGCCTTCATAACCAACGAGGCAATATCTGCTCTCGAAAGATTCTTCAGCGGTTGCGGCTTCCCCATCTCCGGTGGTAGTGGTGTTCCAAGCACCACATGCGCCAAGGAATGTTTATTCAGCCCACCGCACTGCTGTGCGATAACTAGCAACTTGCAGAATCGTACGACGGTCTCAGACTGCACTAGGGCCGGTGCCGGCTCGTTATTGAAAGTCCCCGCACGACCGTATAACCCTAGTACAGTGTTAAGAAGCTCGGGCACCATCCCGAACAGAGACTCATGGGTCTCATTCAACGCTCCGTTCAGCTTCCACTTTGTTTCCGCGAGCGGGGTATTTGCTGGAAACACGACGGTGGGCACTTGAATTTCGAGTCCCATATGCGCCATAAGAATTAAAGAGACACCGAAGCCTTCAAGAGCCTTCCCATGCCACAGATAGTCACTAGCGTTCTTAGCGGCAATCGCGGCTTCTGTAAACCTAGCTTAAAGTTAGCAATTCGTGCTCTTGCAATGATAGACGGTGCGTAGAGCTCATACTGTCGAAATGCGTCTGTGATAAACCCCGCCATGAGGTGAAGACTGGCAATAGCGATGCTTATCCTCACTTTGCCCTTAACCCGCTCTCGCTCCGTCATTGTGCCGCTTCCGAATCCCGTCATGCTCATTCGACTTCCTACCCCCAAGTGGCCGAATCCAGAGCTAGACGGACTTGTACCGACGCCGACGGGCATGGACATCCTGGCAAGCTTAGCCGCCCGCTCGTCTCCCATAGCAACCGGCGCATCGATGGTCGGTAGCGCTTGTAGTCTTTTTGAAAGACTAGCAAACTCATAGAGCAGCAGCGAGCTAAGGTCGCACATAACAGTCTTGATCGATGCCGGTCCGGATTCGAATTTTGAGGGTACGGCTATCGTGAGCTTGGGATATTCGGCGACATTTGAGGATAACTCGCCATCTTCCTTCCATAGGTGGGTGTCTCGTGAGAACAGATCATCAGATATAGGGGTGTCGAAGATGACAAGCGGGAATAGTAGAGCTTTCGGGTACTACCAAGTCGTCAGTCAGCTAGCCTCATTACGTCTCTTGACGACTGCAGCCATATCATCAAGTCGAATCGTAGTATCGTACCTGGAAGCCTAAATCTTGGATCCCTGCGCGAAGGTCAGGGACAGTGTTCTGTTCCGTATAGTCGGCGATGGCAATGACCTGGTATAACCCGCATCCTGCTTTAGTTTAAGCCACCATGACAGCTTAGGCCTCGAAGGGCACTATTCCCATAATCCTATTTCTACAAGAGCGCGGGTGGGCGAGGCATACCATATAGGTCCGCCGGTGCATCTCCAAGCCGTCGAGGTACTCATGTTCGGTGTTATAAGATGTTGTAAGAGTATAGACTATATGGCCGTCCGGGAACGATAGCGGTGAGAAGGTGGCTACAATCCACGACAGTGTTAACGTTAGTGAATCGGGCTCGCTAGCTTGGTGACAAAATCTTATATCGTGCTGAAGCCAAGTTGGGCGAGGAGCATGGGAGGACCCACGAGATCAGACGTACTTCTTGTCCCTCGCGAATCGAGACTGACATCTCCCAGTCGGACCGTATTCACAGCCTGCAGGCGATCGACGAACTCGTAGAACTTGACCCGCTTGATGCGGCCGACGGGCGCGAGGAGGACGTGGATGTGGGACGGCGCGGTAAACGAGAGTGGATCTGGCGTCGGCATGCTGCAGGCACAGGGAGAGCTGTAGCTAGGGTTCGAGATTGAGATCGAGGATGAGAGAGTATTATTATCGATTCGGGGGCTCTGACAGGGCGCTTGTTATTCGCATGACTCCGTCCGGCAGAGGCTCTCGGGACACTACGGACCGCGTGATGATGGATGGACGATTCTATATGACAAGATGTATTTGCGTCGAGAGATGCTGCGCCTAAGCTGATCGATTGGGAAGCAGTTGGCGAGGCCGGCCAGCTCAAGCTCCATCGAAGCTTTGTCAAACGCCCAACGCAATATTAACACGTACTATGAAATCAAGTAGGAATCGGAGCCGGAGGGGCGCATGAGGCCAGTCAAGCTCCAGGCACCAAAAAAACATTCTACATATTACGTGTGTACAATGAGAGTTTGATCGTCTGGTGGTATTCAGTCATCAAGAATATATTCCTTCTTCCATAGTAGCTATGCAGTCGATTATGATGACCTTTGTGAGAACTATGTATGCGCGGGATAACCCCTCTTCGACGTACAGTAGTCCACAGCGAGAAATGGCGCGTCTACTCGGTGGTATCCATTGCGCTAGTCCCTTCTCCCGACCCTTCTCCTGGCCCGAGCAGAGCCGCCAGCTCGTCGTCATCCTCTTCATCACCTCCTACATCCATTGCGGTATCGATTCTCGCGGCTCGCTGGCTGCGGGTGCCATCCTCGCCCAGCAGGTCCAAAAACCGCTTAACTTTCGGTCCATCATACTGCTTCAAATCTTCACCAATTCCAACAATGGCAATGCTAGTATTATCCGTTGTCAGCTCTCTATCCTGCTGTAGCGTATCCCTCAACGCCTTCAATCCGTGCACTACTAATTCATCCCTCGACACGTCCGGGAACTCCTCAAAATATCTCTCGAGATACGTCCTCGCTGACTGACTGCGGGCGCCGATAGCTGCACCAAAGTACTCTAAGATCTGCCCACTAGGCTGGAATTCCCACAGATGCGGGCCGGTATCGTCCACGCCTGCGATAAGCAGACCGACACCGTAGGGCCGTTTGCCATAATGCTGGGTGTTGACCTGAGCTTTATCCGCAATGGAATTGACGACACGGGAGACGGGCACGGGTCGTTTGTAGAGCAGACGCGAGGCCATGGACTGCTGGCGCATAAAGTTGGACAGAACGCGGGCGTCCGGGGAGAGACCGGCGAGGGCAACGCCTAGGTGCTTATCGATCGGGATGATCTTCTTCTGATATGAGCCCAGCTCTTCGGCGTTTCTCTAGCAGTTTTAATAAATCGTTAGTTGGCTTGCAATTTGTTGTCATTGAGAGCAAGCACAGTGATATATAAGAGGGCACCTTGAGGGCAACTAGAGCAACGTGGGTCTTCGATCTTAGGCCGACGGCAGCGGAACCCTGTTTGATAGCTTCGAGGGCATATTCGACCTGGAATATGCGACCCTGCGGGGAACTTTAGTCGAATTAGAGCTGTCAGCCAGTTCCATCCTCAAATTCAATAGTTATAGCAAGAAGGGAAGCTCTGACAAGGTGACGGAGTCGTTATCGTAGTTGTTCCGAAACATGATGATTGGTATCGACAGCCGTCCTCAGCTGCAAGACGGGCTTCAAGGTCGGATAGAAGCTCAAGATACGAGTCCGTCTTTGAGCTAGACGATAATGGTGGTGATGATGCGGATGATGAAGACTGCTGCGGAACGGGGTGTCTATGTCTACGCGGCCAGTGTGAGGGAAGCTTTGGTGGGACGTGCTGCCTGAGTTGTGGTGTGGCGGTGCGGCCATTAGTCAGCGGCTGTGGCGCGACTCCAGGAAATAGCGAGGCGCGCGTCATCCCGCCATTTCCAGACTGGCCAGCCAAGCGGAAACTGGAACAGCCCAGCCTCATCCTCATCCTCATCCTCATCCCGTCATCAAACCACCATCTCCATCGACAGCCTCCTATCGATAACCCCCTTCAACGGCGTCCCCACTGCACCCGGCAGCCAGATACGCCTAGCCTAGACATACCGGCCCTTATATATCATTCATCTACTCTCGTTTCTTCGACACCAGCAGACCGCCGGTTCAGGCCACCACCACCCAAACCGCAGCCATGCCCGCCGCCGGCCTCAAGACCATCATCGCTCTCTCTTTCGTACGTTCCACCACCAAAAATACCCACCTAACACTCCGACTATCTCCCCTATTTCCCCACTCACTCTCCCTTTTCCCCTCCACCCTACCACCTCACTATACCCACCACCCACTCTTCTTTCGCCCGCTAACCCACATACTTCGCTCTAGGTCCTCGCAATCGGCTTCCTCCTCGTCATCCTCTCCTCCGCCCTCTACTCCCAATACTCCCCGCTCCTCGTCGTCGCAACCTACCTGGTCGCCCCTCTCCCCAACGCGATCTGCAGCCGCTACGCCTCCGCCTACAACGATGACTTTATGGACTCCGGCTCCACCGCTTCCGGCGTGCTCGACCTCGGTCGCTTCCTCACCGGCTTCCTCGTGACGATGGGTATCGCGCTGCCCGCCGTGCTAGCCCACGCTGACATCATCCAGTGGGGCGCCATGGTGATGAGCATCGTCGGCGGCCTGCTCATCTACGGTACAATCATCGCGTTTACCATGTTCTTCCAGGAAGAGAGCGACTTTTAAAAAAAAAAACGGTCGTGCGAGTACGCAGATACGCATGTACGCCAAATACGCAAATACGCAAAAATATGCAAACAAACGCGAGATGCACAGCGCATAACGTTATTTATTTCCTTTTTGTTTGGGTGTCTCGGGCTGGTTGGTTGGTTGGTTGGTTGGCAAGTTGGCCGTGAGGGAGGGAGGGTCGCTTGTCTGCTTGCTTGCTTGCTTTGGCTGGATATACATAATACGCCGAGAGTATATGCTGTACTATTGGATAGCACGCATATCCCAGGGTATTTGACATCTACTTGCAAACATACACAAACTATATCACAACGATCCGGTTTGAAGAGAAGTTAGGGTGGGGGTGGTGGTGGGTCTGTCAGTACCTGTTTCTTTGTTATCATTGCTTGCATCTTGTGTTCTGCTGTACATCATTTCAACGCCGGCTTGCTTGCTGTCCAGTCCGTTTGGCACTCACCCGCTAGCCTGGCCGTCTTTTTTTCGCTTGCACGCATGCGTTCCTCTAGTCTATTTCTATCTGTCTGTCATATCTGTAGTGCACTTTGGCGTTATACTCGGTCCATACCTAGCCTATCTATATATCTACCATCTCGATTCATCTGCTCCGTAAACCATCATCCATATACCGTCACATCCATTTATACCAAAATTCAAGCTTCAGTTCTGCTAATGGAGAGGATCATTAAATTCACGCTATCGCCGCCGCCATCTACTAGTCTATCTATCTATATACATATACACCATTAAATTAAATGTTGAATAATCCCTGGTGCACCGGTGGTCTGGTCTACCATTAAACAACTGCCATGCCGTCTTCGAATTCTTCATCGCACACCTACTGAAACGCCGCCAGCGTGCTGTTCAACTTTGTCACCATCTCCTCCCACTCCCCCTCCGCATCGCTCAGCGCCGTCACCGCACCACCAGCACCAATCCGCCAACGCTCCTTGCCTTGCTCTTCCATCTCCCCATCAAAGCGATACATACTCCTAATGACGACGCTCCAATCCCCAGCCCCGCACACGCTCCAATAGCCCATAACGCCGCTATACATCCCGCGCTCGCCGCAATCGTCCTCCAAATCCGCAACGGCATCCCTCTCGATCTCCTGCAATATCTCCACGCTGCGCTTCTTCGGCGCCCCGGTCATGCTACCAGGCGGCAAGCAGCGCGAGAGGACATCGAGGCCGGTGAACCCTCGCCGCTCGCGCATGACCCGGGACATGCGTCCCTCGATGACGCTGACGAGCTGAAAGACCGTTTCGTACTCTTCGATCCCCATGAGCTTTGTCACCATCACTCCCTTGTTCCCTCCCCCTTCTCCCTCCGCGTCCCTGTCGCTGCCACCATCCGCTTTGCCATCCTCGCAATCATCCTGCCCATCGAGCACCCCATGCAAATCATGCCGTATTAAATCCACAATCATCAGATTCTCCGCCCTCTCCTTCGGCGTATTCAACACCGCCTCCGCCTCTCGTCTCCCCACCACCCCGCCATCGGGCTTCGCCTTCCTAACCGTGCCTTTAATCGGCCGCAATTGCACTCTTCCCTTACGATCCCAGCATAGGAACCGCTCAGGACTGCTCGACAGTAGCGTCGTTCCAGAAACCTTATAGAAGCCCGCAAACGGCGCCGGATTCTTCGTCCGCAGGTGTTTATAGATCCGCCACGCTGTATCCCCTTCTTCTTTGATAGCAGGAACGGCAGCATCATCGCCACCATCATCACCATCGTAACCGCCCCAAGAAAGCGTGATATCGACCGTCGTCTGCGCCGTCAAGCACAACTCGTAGGATTCCCCCCTCGCGAGCTCGCGCTGACACCGCCGCACATTCTCCAAATACCGCTCCTTATCCGGCCGCTGCACTTCCACCAACTCCCTCGGAAACACAGGTCCAGAAGCCGTGGCGACAGCGGCACCAGTAGCACCATCCCCGGCAGCAGCGGCAGTATTCGTAGTAGAAGCAACAGCAGCCTCCTCCCGCGGCGTCCCACCAGGCGGCGTAGTCGCAGGCGTAACGCTCATGGCAGCCAGCAACTGCACCTTCTCGCTCATCCTAGCAACCCACTCCTCGTCCTCCTCCAATATACTCTGCACCCACACTTTTCCCTCCACATTATCCACCACGACGCTGCGATGGAAGAACGTCAAGCTAGCGTCCGGCCGCCACGTCGCACCGGGGTACTCATCTCTTCTATCCCCGGCCATCTGCACACCAAGGCCCTCAACCCCGACCTCATAGTTGAAATACCCCACAAACCCTCCCCAGAACGGACACTCGGTATCTCCACCTTCCGCCTTTCTCTTATCCATATATCTGGCCACCATGCCCCACACCCCTTCTTCGCCGTTACCACCAAAGGACTCTTCACGTATCCACCCAGGCGTAGCCCTCGGCACCCCATGCAACTGCAGTGTAACCGTTCCCTCACCAACGCGATAGGTCAGAGTCTCCGTCACCAATTCCTTAAACACCCCAATGATCGTATACCGCCCCGTGTGTCTCGCTGATGAATCAAGCATCGCAAACTCCTCCTGCGTGCGCACCTTCAACAGCTCGCATAGCTGCACAATCGACAAGCACGGCGCATGGAATGAATTCCACAGCACCTTCGCGGCCGGCGTGGGTGCAGCCTGCATATGCGCCATCGCACGCGCGCTGCCATCATCACCAATCAAACTCGTCTGCCGCAGCGGCACCCGCCAGTCGTCCGGCATGCTCACGCTCACCCTATCCCGGCGATTAAGCCACCCGGTTGCCATCCGCCACCAATTCCCGACAACTCTCGCCCCATCCAGATTGGTACAGCACGACTCCGGATGATACTGCACCGCCCAGAACGGCAGCTCCCGGTGTCTCACCGCCATCACCACCTCACCGTTCTCATCCGCTCCATCGTCAGCTGTCGCCAGCACCTCCAAGTGTCGCATAATCACATCTTCGTCCAGTTCCACCCGCAGCGAATGGTATCTGATAGCGTCCACGTCGCCACAGCCTAGGAATAAATCCGTCCCGATATGCCTTATCTGCGAACTTTGCCCATGTTTGACGACTTTCAACCGAGATATCCGGCCCCCGAAGGCGAGACAGAGACTTTGAAAGCCTAGACAGACGCCGAAGACCGGTATCGCTTCTTCTTCGCCGAGGCCGTAGATGTCTGGTATGATGCCCACGTCCTGCGAGTTGGTCGGCGAGCCCGGACCGGGTCCGATAACGATTGCATCGAACGATTTGAGGAACGGGCGCACCTCAGCAAAGGTGTACGTATCGATCTTGATCGTGTGGACCTGCGCATGCGTGACAAGTCGGATCAGCGCCGCGAGGTTGTTCGAGAAGGAGTCGTAGGCGTCGACGAGGAGGATTCGGCGAGTCGGCGTCATTGCGGTTGGTAAGAGTCGGCGTTGCGTTTGACAGAGAGGTAAGGGCGAGTGATGAGTATCGGAGAGCGTATCTACCAGCGGGAGGGGGTGGGGGTAGGGGAGGCAATGTAGCCGTAATAAAGCAGACCTGGGATGGAGAGGTAGGGAGCTGTTCGAGAGCTTGAGAGTTGAGGTCGGCAACACGAGAAGTGCTGCGGGTAAGTTTTCCGTTCGGCGACACAAGACCCACTTGGCCGACCTTCAAATGAGGTCCGGTTTGGTGTGAAGTTGCACACGGAACTGTGCTATGGGCGATCCCCGGCCCTGTGATAGGATATTAGCTGGAAAGGTAGATGAGAGTGAGATATTGGCGTAATAGATGTTCTTGTTGCAGACTTTCGACCTCCCTCATCAATCTTCGTACCCGCTAGTCGACCTTGCGTTATCGAGAGTTCGGAGAGTTTGCGGTGCCGGCAAGATTTTTTGATTGGGCCAGTAAATCGGCGCCAAGAAGAAAAAGGTTCGGGCGCATCGATGCAGCCAACCGCGTGCTGTGGTCCCTGGCAGCTCGGCATGCGTCGGGATGCAAACCGACATGGATTGTGGTCTGCTGAAAGATCACAAGTCGAGAAACAGATTTTTGTCAGCGTCCTCGAGACTATATGGCCCCTGTCGATTGTTAGCTTTCACATGGTCTGGCTGCAGTCGAAGACGAGTCCTCACCTTGTATACCTTTGGACGCAGCTTCCAAAATGCTGCAGCTCGGGTCTTCATGCTGGCGACGCCGTATAATGCTAGGGATAGCTAGCACTCACACCCTAGCAAGATACCTCGCGAGCGCACCCTCAGCGCCTGCCTGCCGTTCAATGTCCATTTAGAGGACCCTGGCTAACATCCAGCTGGCTATCTTCAAAGAAGCTATCCTCCCCAACAAGCATATCGTCACGACTCGCCGTCCTCGTCGTCCCCGCTAAAGTAAAACCTTTACCCCTCCCAATCCGGCTCTTCCTAAACGGATTATCGTCCTCCCGCGTCTCCCTATCATCTTCCCGATCGCTACTACTGTGAAACAAGCCCATGCCGCCGACGAAGGCCTTCATAAGGTATTCAATGGTCTCCTTGAGCTTCGTCACACCAATCACCTCCGTGTTCCACGACCGGCGCAGAGAGCATGCAACAGACCGCAACGTCGTATGAAAGACGGTCTTGTACTCATCTTCGTCCTCCGCTTCATTCTCCATTTTGATCTCCCCGGGCCGCGTCCTTTGAAACCCATACAGACGCATGGAGGCCATGATGATTCTTGTCGCGGCGGCTTTGTTCCTCTCGATAATCTTGTTGGAAACGGTGGCAGCAGTCGCCGCTGTGGTGGTTATCGTTGGCAGGCTAGCCCCAAACTCGGACTTTATGTCCGGCGTGTGGTTCCGCGTGCGTAGGCCACCAGCGAAGGAGTCCGATCTGCGAAAGATGCCAAGGTCGCTGCCGGCCCGCGAAGGTTTGGCGGAGGGCTCTCGACGTGGTGCATCAGAGGCGTTGGTAGGGCGGTCAGCAGCGACCTCGCGCAGGCGGGTCTGCAGCACGGATTGGCTGCGTTCTCGCTCCTTCCTGAAAAGAGGGTCTTCATTGCTGACCGTCCTTCTGAAATCATTGGGGGGCCCGGGGCCTATGGAGCGTGAGAGCAAACTTCTTTGAGAGTCCCCGTTGACGCTGAGGTTTGCAGGGCCGTCGGATTCGTCTTTCAGAGAGCCGAAACTATCGCTTCTCCGATGCCAAGAGCGACGGAGCCCTGGCGGCAGGCTCGCGTAGTATGCTTGCTTCTTGTCGTATTCGTCAAAGATTGTGTCCGCCTTGCGTTTGCGGCCGATGATGGGTACGAGGAACTTGGCCTTGCCGGGTTCGAGGGGTTCTGTTTTGACGCCGACGTGTAGCTTCTTCTCTTTCGCTAGGCGGGAAGACAGTGGGAGAGCGTAGACGGAGAGAGAGTAAGTGGAGGATGGTGGAGGTGGTGTCGCGGCAATTTGCGAGTCGTCGTTCGTTGTAGCGGTAGTAGGCTCAGGGGAGGAAGCGTCCGCGGTTAACGTGCCGTAGAGAACTAGTTCCGTGATATTCGGTTTTTCGGTTTCCTCGGGAGGGTTGTCGTAGAGGATTCTCACGACCAGCGCCTTTTGGGTGGGTTTACACTCTGCGTCCGCCTGTTTGTTGAGTCCTTCGTCTTCGTCTTCGTCATCGTCATTGTCATCGTGTTCGTCTTCTGGACTCGGCCGAGACGCATTCTGCTGGACGAATAGGTTGGCAAAGAAGGCAGCCGTAGCCTCGCTCTCGGTCTGGACGTCCAAGCTAGGGCCGCACGAGAGCCACAGGGGGACTTTGGCAGCATCGACGACGGTTTGGACACGCAACTGGGCGCCGGCGAAGAGCTGGTCGTTCGTAGTGGCAGGGTTGGAGGTATAGCTTTGGGCGGCCGCCGGGGTATTGGAGAGTAGTTCAACGCCTGGATCAATGGTCAGTAAGCAGGGCATGTTTGGGAGCAGGGCGGCGTACTCTCGAGGCATGACTGAGACAGGCCGTCGGGCAGGGCAATGGAGCCAGCCCACAGGGTCGTCATCGTGGGAGCGTAAGGAAGTATATATACAAACTAGCGAGATATCATGGTTTCGTGAGGTCGTGAGAGTCGTGAAGGTCGTGAAGGTCGTGAAGGTCGTGATAATCGGCCGTGGAATGGAAGCTACCTCGGTCCTTGATATAATAGTAATAATAATAATAAGAGGCTAATAACAAGCAGCTGCGCGAAGGGTCGAACGCCAATGCCGGCAGCTGCTCGAACGGGCAACACACAACAAACAGCAGAAGCTGCACGCTCCTCGCCGACGTCGCGTCCAGACAAAGCTTCAATCGAGCACTCGGATATGGCTACGGTTATCCAGCAGCGCCGGCGCCCCGGGGCATACACAGAGACAGCGGCCGGGTGAACAACCGAATCAATTACATAATCAATCATCATGATGCTGCTTCGGCGTCCTCCCCGGTGCCCGTCCCCTCGGCTCCTCCACCGGGCCTACTCGTCGCCGGCCTCTCCTCGTCGCCGGGCCTTCTACGCCGCGCACTTCTTCGCCGTCCCCGCCGCCTTCCTCGTCGGCTACCTCTCCTATCTCTCGGCCGACACTCCAGACACGCCCATCAATCCGTACACCTTTTCCGCCTACACGCTCACCGCCGCCACGCCACTGTCCGCCTCCTCGGCCCTCCTCACGCTCTCTCCGCAGCGTCCCTCGGCCACCGCGCCCCACTTCTGGCCCACCATCCGCGCCGCCGGCCTATGGAGCGTGCAGGTCAAGCAGCCGCAGCTCCAGATCCAGCGCGAGTACACCCCGATCCCGGCCTCCCTCTCCGCTTCAGACACCGACACCCTCCGCCTCTTCGTCCGGGCCGTTCCCGCTGGCGAATTGTCGTCATATCTCCTCGCCCGGTCTGTCGGCGAGACCATCCACATTCGAGGCCCCGTAATCACCTACCCGTGGAAGAACGACGACGACCAGGACAACAGATCCACTGCCACAGGTCCACCCGCAGAGACACCATCACCCATCCGCAATGTCCTCTTCATAGCCGGCGGCACGGGCATCTCACCAGCCATCCAGCTCGCCCGGCATCTCCTCGACGATGGAGCCCACCACAAGCTAACCATCCTCTACGCCTCTCGTTCGTCCGCCGAGCAAGTTCTCCCGCAGGTGAAGGAGCTGCAGGACATGAAACCCTCCGATGGAAACAACAAACTGCTAGTTGATGTACGTTACTTTTACGACGACAAGGGCACTTTCATCAACCGGCCGGACGTCGAGAACGGTCTGGCTGCATTGACCTCTCTCGATGTAGACAGCAGCGGCACGGGGAGAGACCTGGTCATGGTCTCTGGACCGGAGGGGTTTGTGCGGCACTTTGCAGGGCCGAAGGGCTGGAAGGACGGCATGGAGACGCAGGGAGTGCTGGCTGGAGTGCTGGGCGACATTCTGCGCCGGAAGAAGCTGCAGCTCGAGGTCGTCAAGCTGTAACTATATTATTTTATAAAATATATATCTTGTATATAACCCTTTAGAATTATTCATAGACGGCATTATGGTAGATTAAATACACCGGCAACGACCAACCTTGCCACAATTTAACGATTGAATCAATGCCAGCACCATCCCAAACTTATATACACAAATTAGCTACCTAGATACTGAGGTAGTGAATGCCAATCCCATACATCGACCAATTCCCATGACTCCCAAACCTAGAGCAAATCACAAAACCAAGTCAAAGTCATACGCACTCGCGCCCCCAGAAAGCACATAGCACATCACCGTTCCGTCCGTATACAGCAAGAACACCCGCCACTGCCCTCCCAGCTCACCGCCAGAATACAGCCACCGACTCTGTCCCTTCCCCTCGCCCATCCCGCGCCGCACCCCTCGGTCCTCCCACCCTTGCATCGGCGCCACGCACACACCCGCCAGCGCAAACGATATTTTAACGTTGGAAGGAATAATCTGCTCCAAATGCAGAAACCGCGAATGTTCCTCCCCGTCCTTCCTACCCCTACCACCCTCATATCCACCAGTACTGGTACTGGCACTGGCATTAGCATTTGCAACCTTTCCTACAGGTGCTACCGGCTGTTTCATCTTCCTGACTAGTCTGACAAGCGCCACCCGCCCGTCCTGCCGTCCTACAACGAATAGCGACAGCGCCGGAATATACGCATGCATATTCATCCGTAACGGGAAGCGGCCGGTCTGTGCTGCCAGCGTGATGCTATCGGGGGGTATCAAGTTCCTCAGAGTGACAACGCTGGTGATACGGTCCGTCCCGCGCGGCTTGTTCGCGGACTCTGGCGGCGGCTCGCGCACGGCTAGTAGCTTTAGGTCGAATTCCTTCGAGTGAATGATGTACAAGGAGCTGGGCAGCTCCCAGGGCGGCTCTGCTTTAACCTCTAGCTCTTGTGAAGGTGAGTGTTCGCTGCCGTTACTGATCGAGCCTGCGGCCACGGGTGCAGCTGGGGCGGCTGTGTCGCTAGGGCTTGAGGAGTCTGGAACAGGTCCATAGGCTGCTGTTTGCGCTTCTTCAGAGATCTCAACGGGGTCTACACCTTCATCAGTATTGCTATCGTTAACATTAGCAGAGGCGATCTCCTCTTCGTAGGCCGTATAATCCATCTCCTCGTCCTCCATTTCTTCATCTTCCTCGTCCTCATCCTCTTCCTCCTCTTCATCGTCGTCGCCATCGTCATAATCATCATCATCATCCATATCTTCCATGTCGTCGTCCTCAGACATATCCCCACCATAAAGCGTCATCTGCTCATCGCTCGCCCAATCTTCGTCGTCAACCTCATGCATATTATCCTCGCCGGCGTCATCATCACCATAACCCCTCATCGCAAAGCTCAACAAACCCTGCGCCGCCGCTCTCGTCGACTCGACCCTCGCCTTCTCCACCAGCTCCTTAAACTCCTCTTCCTTCACTCCCAAAAAGTCTCTATCCGCCACCATTGTCACCGTCCACCCTTGCCCATTATACCCCACCGCCGTCTCCCTCCCCGCCACCAGATCATACAGCACCACGCTTCCACACACATCCGTTCCAACCAACCACCTCCCACTCCTATCCTCTTGCAAAAAGCTTACGCAAGGCAAATTGTGCCCCTTCCCATTCACCACCACCGGCACGTCCTTCCCACCGGGCATTCCGCTACCAGAGCAAATCGCTTCATCGCCCATCTCGAACACGTAAATGTACGTCGTATTCGACGATACCGCCACCAACCGCTTTGCCGTATGCACCGCGAGCCCCCATGCCGACTTTTCTACATCGAAAAACATGTCCATCTCGCCCTGGGAATTCGGGTGTAGCAGGTGTCGAGTATACCACAGCCCCACGTATCCATTGTCGTTAGCAACGAGCAGCACTTCCTCCGTGCCTAGGTCCGCGACCAGCATGTTGTTGATGGTGTGCGGCACGGCGCGGTTGATGTAGCCGTGGATGCGTAGGTGGGGGAGGGTTTCCGGCCCGCGGAGGGTGAGCAGTGGTGCATCGCTGAGGGCTTGGGAAGGGTGCGAAGGTGCGTAGACTTTGACTTTGGAGCGAGTCGCAATGAAGAGGAGATTGTGGCGGGCGGAGCATGCTATCTACATCGATATATATATCAAGAGTGGTGAGAAGTTACGTTAGCAGCGTGTAGTTTTGGCCTGCTTGTATCTGCAATTGCTCGTATGGATAGGTGGAAAATGCTGATGGGGGTATTTTTATGTACCAGATTGTTACGGTAGAGCTCGATGGCGTGGAAGATGTGTGGGATCTGATATATTGCCAGGCCATCAGCTAGTTACTTTAGTAACTGCGGCACAATATATATATATGTGCACGTGCATGTGCGAAGCGATTCATACATCTAGAAGATATATACACACAGCGTTAGCCATCAAATTAGTTACATACTGAAGTAGATACCTAAGTAGGTAGAGAGATAGATATATAGATCGTAGGTCGTCAATTGGGCATGTAGAATGTAAATGCACCGTACCTTCGTCAAACCACCCGCCCTCGCCCGCCGTCTGCAGCTTGCTGCTACCCGCTAGCTCAGCGGTGACATGGTGGTAGGCGTCGTGCGGCTTCAGCGGCTCTGGCGGCGGCGGTATATCTTTGTGGGCGTTGGCGGCGTGCCAAGCCGCGTATCGGCGGACCGCACCGACTGGCTGCGCCATTGGTCGGAAGTGAGAGGGGAGTGCTCGCAATTTAAGTCCGAGGTTGTTTTCCTGCGCGTTCTTTTTTCTAACTGACTAGGCTCTGTTTCTGGGTGTGTCGGTTTTGGGATGGTGGATGCGGTGGATTGGATCGATGGGAAGGAAAAGACAGGTACAGTTACAGTTACGCTGCAGTTCTGGGATCCCAATTCAGTTACGGAGACATATGCGGAGCGTACAATCACGTGCAATGCGTTGCATCGTGGATTCGGTGTTTCTTCTTGTCTAATCAATCAGCGGAAGAAAGGGCGAGCGATCCCTGCCGCCGTCTGGCTGCCAGATTATCTGATCCGTGTTAGATTCAGGGAAGCCTGCGACTCATCCTCTTCAGCTCCGCCAATCCGCCTTGGCCGCTGCCTGGAGCATCCTTCTGCATTGGCCGTTTCTTTGTCTTTTTGATCTCTCAGGGATTTTTACATCATGCAGCATCATCACATCATCCAGGTATATTACATGGCTATAGCTGTGCGAAGCTGTATTGATCCAGCTGACGTTGGGTGGGCTCCGATGCCGGAGGTGAGGTTGGATGCATGCACTCGATCTACCAACTACACATGCATGATACCAATATCTAACGTGAATTCATTGCTAATGAGAAATTACGACACAGGGAGACTCCACATTGCGAAGACCTAGGTACCTTCTCAGCGCCTCCCGCTCCGCTAGCTAGCTAGTTCGAAAAAAAAAAAAAAACTTGCCGAATACTAGGGGACTTTTGAGTAACTTGGTATTCGGATCCCTGAAAGTGTGGTGCATCCCACTTGCCCAAACGGGAATTATCTCTCGCCCAAGACCGAAAAAAATCTAATCAGATCCTTGAAATCTGCCCTGGAACTGCCCACCAGGGGGCTCCGTTTCTCTTACGAGAGAGATTCGATTCGTCTTGACATGACTTTTTGACTTTCGTCAATTTAACCAGGATTGTCGTGCTGTTGTGACTAAGGGAATGAATCGGGGCAATTGGCAATGGACTTGCAAAAGTATGCTGGCATATGCTGCCGGTATCTCGCCTTACAGGAACCGTCTCCAGCAGCCAATTGCTCGATTTCCCCGGTCCACGACCCTATCTGCGCCCAGCCTAGCCCTGGTAGATGCCCAAGCATGCGTAGTACCGTACCAAGGCATGCGACGGAGCAACCAGAAGGAAGATAGACAAAAAGAAGCAGACTGGAACAACCATCTCCAATCATCTTTTTATCGGACAATCAGTTGATCAAGGGGCCAAACCTTCCCCCATGACGTCCAAGACACTGAGGGAGAAAAAAAAAATTTTCTCTTTGGTGTATAACGAAGCTAAATGGCTTGACGCCTCCCGCTCTTAGCCTATGCACCGAATATCCGCTACGTAAACTCTGCGACGACAGGGACGATCTACCCTTCGCCCTACGCTCCAGACCCTGCCCACCCCATGATGGAAGGCAGGTCTCGGCGAATAAAAAAACCGAAAAATGACACCAACTATGTCACCGCCGGTTGAGAGCCATGGATGAGGATGAGGATGATGATAATGATAATAAACAAGTACCCAACCATCCTTATGTTATGACTGGCCCCGTCCCTTTATCTGATCTTGAGATATCTCGATCGATACCTCGTCCATTCACTCGCATATGCCTAATATCGTTTTACGCACACGGCGCACGCTCTTTCTTGTATGATTTTCAGATACGGTCTTGATCGACCATGCTGCAACCCCGGATACCAGCTACGGCCATCGGACAAGAAGATGAGCTGGGGAAGAAATCGAGAGGCCTCGCAGCCTTCTGCCGTCGACATTACGAGACTCTGTGTAAATCGATCCTACCGGAGGGTGATTACTTCAAGATATTTAGATTCCTACGAAGAGACAACGAAGAGGGATTTGGGGCGCGACATAGAGATACACTAGTGCTATTGGGTGCCGTTTCGCTAGCGAGTCTGTCTGGTGTGCCACTGCCTGTTATCGGTGTGATATTTGGGTACGACAACATTTTATACACTTTGCTTGCATAGGCGCCGCTATAGTAATCAATTGGATTATTATATTCGGGCTTCCGAGAATTATATTTCACGTATAGACCAAGAATGCTGATGTATAATTTCCTTGCTGTTGGCAGAAAAATAATCAACGAATTTCCACCGCAAGAGGCCAGCCTCCGGATGAAGCTCATCCAAATGATGGTTGTCGGTATGCTACCTCTTTCCGCTCCTCCATACGCCGCAACACACCCACCTTCCCAAATGCAACACTGCTATCCATACATACCCTAGCCTCGAGCGCCAAACGTCACACATACCACACCGAATCTCAAGATACTCTGAAGTAAAAAACTAGCTAACATTTAAATTCCACGAGGTGAAAATCGAAAGCTACCGTAAACTTCTTCGCAATATGGGGTTACACTTACTGCTGGGGCTACATTGGGACACGCATTTCCCAGAGCATCCGCACCGTAGTGCTCGACCGCGTACTGCACATGGAAGTCGCCTACCATGAAACGCGCAAGGTGGATGTAAGAGTTGACCACCCTTGAATTTTTACCTACTATGGCGTATCAAATTCTACTACGATATAGAATACTAAGTAATATTGTGCCATGCAATATAGTTATCAGGCTATCTCATGGTCGACGTGCAGACTATCCAGACCGGCGTTGGCGAAAAAGTTGGCATCTTTATTCAATCCATCTCGTATTTTATCACCGCCATTGTCGTCGGATTGATCCTCAACGCCAAGTTTACCGCTCTACTCATGGCAGCTGTGATTCCCTCCATTCTGCTAATCACTATCATCTGCGAGTGCTTGAATCGGCGGTTTACAAATAGCCTCGCGGAAACGGCTACTCGTGCGTCAGAGATGCTTGCGGACGTCGTCAGGATGATTACAGTGATTCAAGCATTCGGCGTTGCGGGGCTGTTCAGGGAGCAGAATCGCAAGATCCTAGAATCCGGACGATACTATGGCGTTAGGCGGTCATTTATTATCGCTGCTAGACTCGGATTTCTGTTTTTCCTAGCGTAAGCACCCATGACATATTTCCACGCTTTCCGGCGCCCATAAAGATTGGAAATAAACTAACACACTTATATATGTACTAGGTACGGAGTCAACTCGCTCGCCTTCTGGTACGGTATCCGCCAGGTTCGCGAGAACGCCACCGATGCAGGGACGATATACATCATTATCTTCCTCATGCTCGATGCCTCTTTCATCATCAGCCAATTTGGCCCGTTCCTCCACACCTTCTCTCTGGCAGCTGCTGCCGGCCGTCGTATCGAACTGCTCCTCCAAGACGCCGAGCAACACAGCAGCTCGGATTCGCGGCTCGATCGTCCACATGACGGCGATACGGACGACTTTGACTACTCTGCGCCGTATGCATTCCGCTTTAGCAATGTCAAATTCACATACCCCACACGCCCGGACACCGAAGTCCTAAAGGCGGTGGATTTGAGTATACCGGCAGGCTCGTTCACCGCTATCGTTGGTAAAAGCGGCAGCGGCAAATCCTCGCTCACATCGTTGCTGTTGCGGTTTTATAAGCCCACTGCCGGCAGGATACTCCTCAATGATAGAGATCTGGCCGGCATACCTTTGAAGAAGTATAGGCGGCATGTAGCATACGTCGAGCAGGACCCCGTGCTGTTCAGCGGGACGATAGGGGAGAACATATTGCATGGGTTACCCGGTGCTGAGGAGCTGGATGATGAAAGCAGAGCGGCGCTGTGTGTCGAGGCTGCCAGTTTGGCGAATGCTAGTGGGTTTATTGAAGCGCTGCCGGATGGGTATGCCACTGTCGTCGGGCCGGATGGGGCTAGTCAGTTGTCTGGTGGGCAGGTTGCGAGGATTGCGCTAGCTAGAGCGTTGGTGTCGAGGCCGAGGATGTTGATTCTGGATGAGGTTACTGCTTCGTTGGTGGGTATTGCTCTTCTTGGATATTTCGGAACTCGAATGATAAGGATGGAATCTACGGTTGATTGGTCTATCCTGCTGTTGATGTTTACTAACAAAGTCGTCTGGTTTGGTAGGATATCCATTCAGAGAATGTAGTCATGAAAGCGATTAAGCGACTGCACGGGGAAACGTCCATGACTATCGTCATGATCACTCACAGACTGTCCTCTGTTCAAACAGCGGATAAGATTGTTGTCATGGCCGCCGGCGAGATACTCGAGGAAGGCAACCACGAGAACCTCGTCGCTCGCAACGGGGCATACAGCGAGCTGCTGGCAACCCAAAAGAAATCAACCCCAAGCAGGGACGCCAGTAATGAACGGGCTGCCATCTTGACAGAAAAATTCGAAATCGCAATAACATCAGCAGAAAACAACGAGACCTCCTCCATTACTCCAAAAAACTCAATCTGTCTACCATGCGCACCTACCTGCCGCTCTTCATCCCTTCAACGGGCACTACAAATGTGCAAGCCCGACCTCCCCATCATCCTCGCTGGGATTCTCTCCTCCATGCTCACCGGCAGTCTCGTCGTCGCCGAATCCGTTCTCTTCGGCTACATAATCTCCTGTCTCCGCGGCGAACTACCCGTCCACGGCCCACAAGACCCAAACTTCTACTGCCTCATGTTCTTCATCGTCGGCGCCGTCGCCTTACTCGCGCACACATCCGCCGGATTCTGCTTCGGCGTCGTCTCGGAACGGCTCGTGCAGCGACTCCGCGACCTCTGCTTCGCCAAGATTACGGCGCAGGATCTCGCCTTCTTTGCCGACCCGGCGCACACCGAGACCGCACTGGTCGCGAGCATCCAGTCCGATACAGCGGCGTTGGCGGCCCTCTCCGGCGTTATGATTGGCACCATCGTGTCCGTTGCCACGACGCTCGTCGGCGGGGTCGTCGTCGCGCATGTGGTCGCGTGGAAGATCGCGGTTGTGCTGCTCCCCGCGCTGCCGATCATCGTGCTGGCGGGCTACCTCCGGCTGAGGGTTTTGATGCAAGCGCAGGAGAAGCAGGAGACGACGTATGTGAAAGCGGCGAGTATGGCAACCGAGGCGACGAATGCAATTCGTACGGTTGCCAGTCTTGTGCGGGAGGACGGCGTGATGGGGGAGTACAAGCGGGAGTTGGGGAATGCGGAACGGGGGCATAAGAAGTTTCTGTTGCAGGGGAGTGCGATAATGGCGCTTGCCCTATCGATTGGGTTTTTCGTCTACGCGCTGGCGTATTGGTGGGGCAGTAAGTTGGTGAGAAATGGGGAGTATGGGATCGTTCAGTTCTTTATAGTGCTGCCGGCGCTGTTGTTCTCGGCGCAGACGGCGGGGCAGGTGTTTTCGCTTGCGCCAGAGGTTACCAAGGCGGTGGCGGCGGCGAGGAGGATATTTGGGTTGCTTGATACACGACCGATTATATCTGCGGATGAGGATGGTGAGGATGGGAGGACGCAAGCGTCTCGGTCCTTGCGTTTGAAACCTTTGGCGAATCCCGGTGAGAAGGATAAGGATAAGGAAGGGGGTGTAAGTCAAGAAGAGCGAGGTGGCATAGAGTTCAGGAACGTCACGTTTGCATATCCAACTCGACCGGACGTGCTCGTGCTGCGCGACCTCTGCCTGTCAATCAACCCTGGAGAGTTCGTCGCTATAGTCGGCGACTCCGGCTCCGGCAAGTCGTCGCTGCTGTCGCTAATCCAACGCTTCTACGACCCGACTCGCGGGTCCGTCTTGGTCGACGGGGAGGATATCTCCAGGTTGCCCGTCGCGGAGCACCGACAGCGCATCGCAATGCTTTCGCAGGATCTGACGTTGTTTTCTGAGAGTATTTTGTTCAATGTCGCCGTGGGGCTTGGTGGGATGCCGTCGGTACCTATAACGTCTGGGTCCACGGATACTACTGGCATCTCCGGATCTGGGATGTCTGGAGAGGAGACGAGGAAGGCGGTGGAAGCGGTATGTAGGAAAGTGGGTATGCATGAATTCATCATGTCGTTGCCGGAAGGGTACGAGACCCGCTGTACACGGAACGGGCCCTGTCTGTCCGGCGGGCAGATACAGCGATTGGCACTGGCGAGGGCGTTAGTACGGGATCCGGAGATTCTAGTACTGGATGAGCCGACGTCGGCGTTAGATGTATGTTCCGAGGAGACGGTGATGCGGGCGATACTTGAAGCTCGAGGAGCAATGGATGATGGGAATGTTATGGGGGAAGAAGGTAGAGGGGTTAGTTGTCAGAGGAGGACGGTGGTGATGGTGGCCCACCGTCTGGGGACTGTAGTATCTGCGGATAGGATCGTAGTGATGCGGAAGGGCAGGGTGGTCGAGATGGGTACGCATGAGGAGCTGATAAATAATGCTGGGGTGTATGCGGGGATGGTGATGCAGCAGGGGCTGTAGGTTCGGCTACGTTCCGGTACCGTGGTTCATGTATTTCTTCAGCTGCAAGTGTCTGCGAGCGTACCGTTGGATGCATGCTGCCGGGCGCATGTGTATGTATAGAGATAAGTAGGTAAAAAGTATGGATTTATTCATAGATACATGTATCCAACTTTGGCGGTAGAGCTCCCATGCATGCAGTAACTAGGAAATATTCAGACGTATATGAGATACAGATGTGGCCTCCCATCCTGTCAATATCAAATTCCGCGGGATAACTGTTTCCATCCCCTTTCATATCTTTATATCTAGAAGATATATGTTCGGCTACGCCTACAACTTGGGAGTGGCATTATTGTAAAGAGCTTTTTTGTTTTTCAAAAATGAGATTAGTCTATCGCTCGTTCCTCATTTTAGTGATATAATTAAAGAAAACAACATCTCGAGGTAGAGACGCCGCGCTGCAGCAGTGCAAGGAATGCCAGCCTTGAAGCGATGAAATGCATGATCTATCGAACCCGCATGCATGCAAGTAGAGTATATACAAATGAAAAAATATAAAGGGGCTAAGAGGGGGCGTCCTAAGGGCTATAGATGGCTTTTGATTCAAATACCTTTCGCATACTGCCTGATGTACTCCGCCAGTTTTGCCACGCTCTCAGGTCCTACCGCGTTATCTGGAATGTATTTGAAAATGTTAGCTACCACAAGACGATTCAGTCAAGCTTGCGGGGACATACAATTCGAGATTCTAATGCCCCCCACGCTACGATGCCCCTTCAGTCCTAACAGTCCTCTTTCCTCGGCGCCTTTCAAAAACTCGGCTTCGTTGCCTGGCTCTTTGATCCTGAAGCAGATGTTCATCCTACTTCTTACGGCCTTTGCAGGGACGACGTGGTAAACTTCTGGGTTCTCATCAAGCACGGAATACAACGCCTTGGCTTTGTCGTCGCTCTCCTTTTCCTGTAGCTGCAGCGCTTTCTCGCCGGTCTGGTCGCGGTCCAGTAGTCCGGCGAGTGTTAGCGAAGCGATGTAGACGTCAAAGATGGGGAGGGTGTTGTAGAGCGAGCCGGCTTTGGCGATTGTTGTGTAGTGCATCATCACGGGAGTGACGGGTATTGGTGGGGTGAGTTTCGGGGGGAGGGTTCCACCACCAGAGCCGAGAAGCGTGAGGATATCATTGCGTAGGAGGACGATGGTAACACCGGTGGAACCGATATTTTTTTGAGCTCCAGCCTGGATGTTAATTTGTTAGACCATTGGATCAAGACTAAGCGGGGTGGGGGTATTCGGGCACATACGAAGACGACGCCGAATTTGCTGGCGTCGAATGTCCGACTGAGGATATTGGAGCTCATATCGGCGACAATAATTCTGTCAGGGTCGTCACCAAGCACGTCGACAGGACTGCCCTTCGGCCATTCGACGCCGTCCACTGTCTCGTTATCGCAAAAGTAGACGAACGCGCTATCCCGCGCAGGCTTGAGGTTGCCCTGCCACTTCGTCGGCTCCGGGATGTTGCCAAACTTGCGGGTTTCCCCATCATGGTGGTGATCTCGAGCGTCGAAAACTACGTTCACGTTCTCCGGCCCCACCAATCGCTTTGCCTCTTCTGCAGCCTTGGCGGACCAGCCGCCGGTGACGAGGTACTCGCACGCCCCACGGCGTCCCTCCTGCGCAAGTGTGGGGTTCTTGAGCGCCCATGCCGTGAATAGGTTGTACACGACAGCGGAGAACTGCAGCGTGCCGCCGCCGGCCATCAGGAGCACGGTGTGCGTGTCCTTCGATGCTTGGATGAGCTTGAGGAACCTGTCGCCGGCATCCTTCAAGATCTGTGAGGAGAGCGCAGAACGATGCGATTGCTCGACCAGCGAGAGGCCGGAGCCATTGTGATTGACTAGCGAGATCGCAGCGGTCTCGAGAACGGATGTCGGCAGGGCAGATGGGCCTGCGCCAAAGTATGCGACGGAGGCGCGATCGCGTTCTGACATGGTTGGTGTTTTTGGTTTTGCTGGGGGTGCGGTCGGGGACGGCTGTCTGAATTCAATTGAAGCTCGATTGGCGAATATATACCTAGACCTAGGTACCTCCAGAGTACAAACCTGTCGATACTGTTCACTCGACCGGGTCCGTCGACTGACTGACTGACTGACTGACTAGCTGATTGACTGATTGACTGACTAACCGACTGACTAATGGATGAAGGAGTCGTGGCCTCGATTGTCTGGACAGTTTAAATAGATAGCGGAGTCTGGAGTTTGGGCCATGGCCACCACTAACAGGTCGAGCTACTGTACAGCTGCGAGTCGGACAAAGCTTTTAGCAAGCGTCGAGTGTTTTTCAGCCGGAACGGGGCGGGGAATGCGCCGAATGCGGGGGCCGAAAGATGGATAAACTACGGGGTCCTAGCCCGGCGACGGAGAAAGTGATATCACAAAACAGCCGGAGAAGATTGCTAGCGATCGTTAGCTTCTTTGTTAGCTTGAAGCACCGCTTCGTGTTGTGAACTGGCAGGACATATAAAAATAATATTTCGGTGATCTCTCGTGCATATGCGCATGCAGCTGCAGGTGAATTAAACGGTGAAGCAGGTGAGGTTGAGCAGGGAGCACTTGCAGCTGCGGTGGGCAGCCTTATACCCGATTTATTTCCGGGTGTGGTATTTCGTATTCAACAATACGAACGCCGACACAGCATAATAAAATAAATAAATATACGCTGCTTTTAATTATCTAGCAAGTGGTAAGAAAGATGGAATTCGCGAGGGTGTCGCTAGAATATAAACAATATACAAGGATAATATACAGGGAAAATCAGAAAGAGCCTCCATCGTTGCTTCGTCAAGTGGCCCAGAACAGGGCAATATATATATATATATATATCCCACCAAAAAACAGGCCGCACATAAGGGTCATAAACGTATACTGGGATACCAAAGCCATATCAGAGACGCGCTTGCAACGGGCGTATCTCAAGCGGCTCGCTCGGACGGGCGTAAAAGTCGCCTACCGCGTTTGTAACCTTGTACATATCATCGGTCTGCATATTAGCGTGGACGGTCATTCTGATGATTGGATAATCTCGCGGCGTCGCCGGCCAGAAGAACGGCGCCACTAGAATCGCCCGGGAAGAAAGATGCCTGTGTAGACTTGCCATCTCATCCTCATCGACGCACTTGATGCAGATGACTGGGGACTCGCCACCTTTGACAGGGACAAGCTCCGCGACTTTGGCCAGATTCTGCCGCAGCAGCTTCGATACATCCTGTAGCTTTTGCCGCCGACTCTCCGCTGCCCTGACCACCTCCCACACGGCGCGGACTCGTGCTATGTCGCTGTGAGCCAGCGGGGAGCTGGAAATTCCTGGGAATGACGTTTCCTTAATGTACGTCGTATGTCTCCCAAAGATAACCCCGGCCCTACAGCACCACCCTTTTGCCAAACTCGAGGTAATATAATCCACACTATCTTGCACGCCCTTCGCGTAGACCAGCCCTCGACCCTGCGTGCCGTAGAGGCCGAAGGAGTGCGATTCGTCCACCACCAACACGCAGCCGTACTGCCTCTTGATCCTAACTAGTTCTCCCAGCGGTGCAAAGGTACCCATAGTGCTGTAAACTGAGTCGACAAGAATCACGCCAGGTCCATGCTGCCTGATGTTTGCCTCCAAATGGACCATGTCGTTGTGGTTATTGAAGTATGTTTTAACGCGGCGAGCCGCGAGTCCATCGTAGAAGGACACATGAGCATGCTTATCTACGTAGACATTCATGCCTGGAGAACAGATGGCGTGCATAAGTCCGGTATTTGCTGCGTAGCCAGACTGAGTTAGGTAACATTGCTTGCCGAACCATGCGCCAATGTCCTGTTCTAGAGAGGAGCAAGGGTTGTCCTCATCAGGTGCCCCTTTGCCGAGGCCTTTAATTAAATTGTCTACTTGGCAACGGACAACTTCTTCGGTGTTTGCGATGTCGAGATAGTCGTTGTTGCAGAGGAAGATGGTGTGCTTTGAAGACGGGGCGTGCAGGTAGTCGCGCGTGGTGCCGCCTCGTTGTTTGGTGCGGGTGCCGAAGTATGTCCTGACCTTTTCTTCAAGAGCCTCCATCCTCATTAACTAGGAGTAATATTATAATCCTATTTCCCTTTTTTTCTCTTTTCTTTTTCTCCGTGACTCGGTTTTAATATAGATCGCAAATGCTCTGTAGAACAGAGACCGTTTCTTAAACCTGGCGCTGGAGGTAAGGCCCTAGGGTTATATAGCGGGTATCTGTGAAGATTTAAGAAAAAAAATTATATCTGTATAAACCCGCCACCTCGGCAAATGTAGGATCTTGCTTTAGAGATATTTACCGTATGGAGACTCTGTAATTCCAACCAAGGTGGGAGGAAACTTAAATAGTACCAGGGCCAGATCCCTCTCAAGAGCTCACCAAAGCTTGCAAAATACAATCTAAAGTTCATCAATCTCTAGTCTGGAAGGTGCTAGCTTCAAAAAATGTGCAGATTGGGATACCTAGCGCAAGCCAGTGTGAGCTACGTAAATTATACTGGCGCAGTTATTTCCGTTAGTCAATGCACGCATCCCTATCTATTTGGCATAGATTCGGCGTCTTAATATTGATTCTAACAGTTGGCCTTATATATAAAGACGGGACATGACCGACATGACCGACAACATCGGAATTCAAATCTACGTGCTGCCTTCAAAATATTGTTTCCGGACCACGAAGCCCTCGGTCATGGTATATTTCCAAGATCTTATCAAGCTATCGAAAATTCTAGGAGCGCTTGAACTCTGCTCTAGCGAAGTCATTACACCCAATTACGGTGGCTAATACTATCTGATCGACGACCGCGCATGCTGAAATAGCCTGCTGATGTCTCCTGCCACTGAGTTTTGCAAATGAGATTTATAGGTTACTCAGCCGAACTTCCCCCGGCTACTGTATAGCTTTGCCCTACAGGTAAGATTTACAATCACGGCGGGCCAAAAGAGATCTGGTTTGCATACATGATATTGGGAGGCAGTATGTGTAAAATTCCAAGACACGATAGCACTGTAGTATTACTTCTGAAGTGGAAGTAGCGTTAATAATACAGCCGGTACGTTTAATTAACCACCTGAGTGGCCTAAGAGATTCGGAGGACAGTCCCAATTGCCAACTGGAACCCGGTTAACAGTTCCGAAGCATGCAAGGCAAGCTGTCTGCAATGTCACCTACACCTCAGACTGGAATGGGAAGATTTCATTCCTCCTTGTGTACACATATCAGATAATTCTATATCCCGGCGTGTGGGCGAAAATACCGAAGTGGGTAGAGCGGGTGCATGCATAGTTGGGCTCCAGTTCTAAGACTATCAATCTATCTCGGACATAAGCTTACACGTCAACGTCTGATCCTGTCGGAAGGGATAACTTTCAGCCGAATGTCATTTGCTTTTCATTGTAATTCTGGAAGGCTTCGAAAGCGTACCGTTCGCGCAATGGATCTTCGCTGGGATACACTCGCGATCTAAGGCATCCTTACTGTAGCCACAAGACCAGGCGCTCTCGAGGCAGAATCTTTACTGCTGAATTCATAAGTACGCCAGCATAGTACGCGCATATATGCATTGTCGGGGCCCCCTTTACATTTAACCAGTACATTGGCAATTGCCACGTCTTTGATAAGATCTTTGGTTAAAGTTCAAAATCCTGGCTGATCGATGGACTTTCATCTTACTAAGGGAGGGTTACGATATTCCATAAAACGTCGTTGCGGGCATCTTGGAATTGTTGACATGGTGGGCTTTTAAGACAATTGGAAGAAATAGCTAGCTAAATTTCTGTATATGAGAAAGCTTGAATTCTGCAGAGAGCCTCTTAAGTTGAGAGAGGTTGATTGGCGTTGCAGCCTAGAGAGCTTCCGACTAGCGTTAGCTAACTTGGCCTTCGATTTCGATTTCTACCTCTGTCGATCTAAATATTAGATCGGCCGATTAGCTTAGTATCTCATAACATCAGAGCATGGTACATATATCATGAGTTAATTCATTCCATGATCGGTATGTATGTTACACGCTGTGCCAGAGAGGAGGTGCTCGCATGCAATTAATTAAGCGCTGTGTCCTGAGTGGGAGGGCTGGTCCTCGAACACCTTGTGCTGTTGCATACTCACGATCAAATACTTCGTATAAAAGGCTAACAGTCGTATATATACTCGGCAATCAGTCTTTTTTCAAAAAAACTTTTCTTTTTTTTATGAAATACCAGAATGCAAAATCCCGAGCTCCGATATCGTACGAGAATGCTCAGGTGGTGGCCGGTGTGTAGCACGGGAACCCAGACGACAATGAGTCGAGTCTACAACACAAAGTCGTGTGTTCGTCTGATACCTGCCGTTATCCCGCAATTGCATACACGTTAGGCTAGTTTAGGCTGCCAGAATAGTTGGAATACATTGACGTAAGGGTTCCATGCTTTGTTCCTGCGTGCTGCCCGGATAACGGCGAATGGCTCTAGGATTACACAGCATGTTCTAATTACTTTTGAACGTGTATGCCTCGGAACTGCTAGCATCATCAAACTAATACCTCTGCAAGCTAGCCCCAGGCTTGGTTATTTACAAGTCTCTCCTGCGTACGTCAAAGCTGTTCCGTTGGAATTCATCGCTTCGAGCGCGAAGCTGCTCTCTTTAACTTGATGTCTCATATCGCCTTTGGAGCACAGGAGATGGCGGTATTCCAACCCTTTGTCATTGTTAACCATTCAGAGCACTCAAGCGTATAGAGAAGCTCGGACCGGAAAATTAAGGCGGGCTAGAGGCGTTTCAGGCTACAGCGATTCGTTGCCGTAATTAACTTTATAGGATTATTCTAAGCATTAGCTTTAGATCTTACTGTTCAATAACTTATTGGGTTTGTCTGGGCGGAAAGTTCATCGTTTGCAAGCGTGGCCTAGCTAAAGCAAGGGGTGAGTTACATTTGTCTTATATATTGGTATGCTAGCAACTGCACAATTGCAAGGGAGCACCTTCGTGGAATCTCCCCTCCGTAGTTTACTCCACTCAAGTAAACCGCTGGGCCTGTCTAATTGGACACCTGTGAGTGGGTCGCTTGAGACATCGGCGCACTGGTCCTTACAATCTGAAGGCTGAGTTTTACCTTTTCAAGGAAAGAAATTTAGTAAGGATTTCTTTAGCTAATTTAGGCCAAGGGGTACTAATTCGATTTTCTTACTGAGTTTGGCGCCGGCTTGGATTTGAAGCGGTGTTTCAATAGGGAGACATATTAACTATATTGACCAGCGCTCCTTCATACAGAGTTTTGGCTACTCCAGCAACGTAGCGATCCACTACTTGACCAATGCACAAGTAAGCACATTGTACGTACCTATATATACATATGCGCTGAAGCCTGAAAGTAAAAATACAGATCAGTTGCAACTCCCTAGGTTTGGCTAGTTCATAAAACCAAGCCAGCTTAAAATTGCATCAGCCAGCGTCAAGAACAAGACCTCGTCGGGATAACCACAATGTGTTGGTGTCACAGTCGTGCAAACACCGTAAAAGCCGACAGCTATAGCCGATCTCGGGCCGTGCAAATCGAATATAAAAACTGGGAGATGATGAACCAGCAGAGAACGGGTCTCGCAGCAAAGCAACAAAGTCGACGCGACGAGATCAAAACCAGGCATTATGATAAGGACACTTTCATGTAGGATACCAAGTCATATCGCAAGTCCTCGCGGCATCACAGCGTCGTCGCGGGCGTGCGCGTGGGAGACATCGGCGAGGCGCGGGAACACGCCTTGGCTGCATATTCCAACGTACAACACGACCCGACGCATTTCTTCAGTCCGCGAAAGAGTAGTTCCGGCGACAGAAAGCTGCCCCTGCGCCACCGAAACCCATGACTCTACATTGAGGCTGGAAGATCTGGAGATTGACCAAGGTTCCCCGCTTGCAGGCGTTATAACGCGTCACTATCGCCACGTTTTAGTCCACACGGGAACAACAGACTGGCCAAAGAGGATTGAGAATGACACTGGCTCTGTGGCTGCGAGGCTGAAAGCATTGGTCTCTGGAAGAAGCATGTTTGCGGATGTAAGCGTTGGCATACGATTGAAAACCATGAATCGGTGATGCGTGTATACTGATTAACTTTGAGTGTATTGATTATTATTAGGCATTCAACCCAGTTCTAATAACGAATTCGTCCCTGCCACCAGCACCACCCACTGAAGATGGATCATTAGGATCGGTAGCAATGTCAATATTCCCGGAGGCGGTAGAAATCCCCTCCGTTCCCGATTCGGCGGAAGGTCTGCGGTCACTCGTGACATCTTTCTTGCTTTCCCCATCGAGTTCTCATAGAAGAGCTTCCGAGAGTGATCGACCTTTGACTAGAAAGATCACAAAGCCAGTCATCCTAACTTGCTCGCACGGCAGCCGTGATATCCGATGCGGTGTATTAGGCCCAGCCATCACTAAGGCGTTTGCTACATCATTAGAGAATCAAAGACAGGAGGACGACAAAATTGAGGCAATTTTAGGAGAGATTTCCCATATTGGAGGGCATAAACTGGCCGGCAACGTTATCATCCATCTTCCCGGAGATCACGACCTTTCCAAGATGATAAATAATGCGCCGGTGGCACATTCGATGCTCTCGTATTTTAGCTCTAGTGCTAAAGAAGAGCCAAGGACAGATAGAAGTGTTGCAATATGGTATGGACGGGTTATGCCAGGTCACGCAGGTGTGTATATCGTACATCGAAGTTGAAGGCAGATATTCAGTGTGCTGACCCGGGGAGAGTCATATAGATGGGATACTTGATCTGACTATACGGAAGGGAAGGGTAGTTAAAGAGCTACTCAGAGGAATAGCGAATTCGAATGGAGATCTAATAGATTTGAAAGCTTCTGGTCTTTCATAGCTAAAACTGCTATCAGCTTCCACAAGAAGATATATCAGAGGATATTGAAGTATTTGGTCTCTCGACTAGAATTGTATATATGTAAATACATCTAAATGAACCACCAAATTCCTGTATAGAAGCTTGTAAAAAAGACCTACATCAACCCAGACCCATTTAATTAGCCGCTATAACTGCCTAAGTATTTGAATAAACAAGTGGCCATTCTGGCTCGCCTTGTAAATTAATTCAGATTCGCATGCTCGGGGAACTAGCAACACGGCATCGCGTTGTATCTTGCACCCAGAATTATGAAGTAATTTTAGTGATGGAACGCTGCAGATGCCTTGGTAGAGCTACGTTCTCACCCGCTTAGAGCTGAGTACGCTCATGGGATGTTATCCGCGAGATCAGTTCCTTATGGAGCACATATATTGCTTAACTTTCTCTCATCATCCCCCTGGAATTAGCCACCTCCATAATTTTATATCCATTCCTAATCGGCAGCACGATGGCGTACCAGGGTATCTCCAATAGCCAAATCGATATTTTGGATCTCTCTTCCGAAAGGTTTGCTCAATACTATCGAACTCCAGGTGCTTTCCCTCTAGGTGAGAGCGCGTACTCGGTCTGTAGAGGGCTCGAACCGCCGACAATATCTCCAACCTTAACTCCGAAGACACCATCCACTAAACTCATACGGCCCGAGCCTGTCAACGTGACTCCACCTGGGAGCACCGAGCTTGAGGCAGATATCTCTGTGACTCTAACTTCACCGCCGTCATCTCCGGTTGAATCTCCTGCATCGAAGGAACTCCAATGTGCAGAAGGTTCCGATTGGTATTGCCCGGAGGTCTGGCCGAGAGAGAAAGTACTTGAACAAGAGAACAGAGCCTCAAAGCTCATTGTAAGTTGCTGAGTCTCATGTATTTACTTTTCACATGAGAGGGAATGGAAGGTATCTGACCTTGCCTTGCGCATTACCACTTAGGGAGATTTTGGTAATATCAAGGCTACACTGGAGTTTTATTGCGCCAACGATCTCCAGCATCACGCCAGATGGGTCCGAATTTTAGCGGATCACATTCTACTTCTGGCGGAGTCGAAAGGCCAGCAATTGAACATCTCTGTGGCTTATCATGTGGCCCAGCAGAAAGCCTCAAAGTATCGGCATCATCTGGAAGTACGTCACTGCCCTTTTTCATACGAAGGCCGGTTAGCTATCTAATGGCGCGGAATCAACTAGACATCCATCCTCGTTAGTGAATCTAAGCGGTCTATCAAGGAAGTTGAAACTGAAGCTACAGATAAAGGAAGTGTTCGAGGGAAAAGAAAGATCCCGAGAACTGACAGAGCGTCGTTATCCAAAGGTACCCACCCTCTAAATAGGAGATCTTCAGCAAATCGTACCAGTCTCTCAAATATCAGTCCAATGGAGAATGGTGAGGGCAACTTCAAGCTTGTTGGCCCTGATGATTTTATAAGAACGCTCAGAGTGCCTAAAGTTAAAGAGGAGGTATATTTTCGTGCCTTTCGAGAATTGCGTGGCGACATCTACCAAAGTAAGCCATACTTTTATTCAATGATCTTGAACTTATCTAAGCCGCATTAGGATTGAAATTCAAGAACCACTAACGTGTCCACAGGTCTACGAAACCCCAGCGCCCCATGTGATACCCTGTTCTTTCTGCCAAAGCTCGAGAGTTTGGAAGTTGATTCACGGGAAGCACCCATATTCGATGGCCAGTTGACGCGGACAGCGGAAAAGGAATCTGAACAAGTTGATGGGACGAATCAAGTAGCGGCGCCTGATAGGATGGATATTGATGCCCCTGAGATTCCTGGAAAGCTTGAAGGGACTGATCAATGCATCGTACAATGACTTTTGGAATTTAGCTCGGTGGATAGGTTCTAAAGATGAGAAGGGTGTCACTATTCGTACGATTTTCGGTCGCCCTAAGCTTAGCTGGGCTCTGGCTTATGATCATAAGACTTATGGATCCAATTGAAGAGAGGTTACTGCATTACCTTCGATGTAACTGCATCCGTGGTTGTTGTTTCAGAGACTCAGATTGTTACTGGAGCCGGGAGATATATTAGCGGGTACGTAAGATCGATCAAAGGGCTTGAACTATACTGCTGATGTACTGACATACCAGATATTTCTCTAGACTGCCTAAGGCTGTATCTAACGTGGAAATAGTGACTTCTTTACTGCCACCAATTCAGAATGAAATAGTTGAAGCGTGCTACGCTCATTTGTCCTCCCCAGGGATAGACGTGAATGCTTTTTGATGTCTTCGTGGTGTTGGAGCACCCAGCTGCAGGCTCACTATTTCAACCTGCCCAAGCAGATACCGACTCTCTTCTTCTTCTTCTTTCTTTTTTCTCTACGCCCATTCATCCAAACAATCATCAATCACGGAGCTCATAGCCTTTAGACTTCAGAAACTGCTAAACCCAACTACAAAACAAGCAAGGTGCATCTATTATCTTCGAGTTCGAGCTCAAGGGTCTATCTTTGTGTAGCTAACCGCAGGAACTACAACTATATTTGCCTTGCTGCACATAGACGAAAGAGCTGCATTTGAAAGCCTCATCTTACAGATATCATCCAAATACCTTTTTCTAGATAAACTGGTGAGTAATCTAGATTTCACTTACAACCATTCCAGCCTTGATTTTGCCTTTCTAATAGCTCCATAGAATAGCCATGTGTCGTCAGTTAGTTCTCTTCCTCACCTGTGGGCACCACAGGATGGAGCAATTGTATGACTGCCAAGCGCGGTATTGCGAGCAGATTTACGACAAAAGCAGGGATGTACCATGCCATGACTGCATACGGAGCCGCCGCTTCTATACCCAGGTTGCGGAAGATGGCCATCGCTACGCCAGATATTACAGAGAACTTACCTGGGTTCGCATTTCCGATTATTAGCAGGTTTGTTTTCCGAACTATCTGAGAAAGAGCTATTAATACCAAGGCTAACATCCAATGGCTTAATGAAGCTAGTCACGACTTCTCATCGATTACTTGTCAAGCTTGTGAATGACCATAAGGGTTTCCATTCACTCAAATTCTCTAATTCATCCTTTTCTCTATTGACTTCTACAAGTGAGTTCATCATCGTCCCATAAACAGAATTGAAACTGTATTTCTAACGACACTATGGATCACTGACAATGAAAATAAGGCTTGAAATGGTCTCGTGAACTAGCCAAACCCAAAGAGTTGCGCTTGAAAGTATGCATGCAAACTTGAATCTGTTTCGCTGGTTCTTCAAAGGTTCTTCACTAATGCCGATACTGAGAGCGGTTTCTACTTCTGAGAATTGCATTGATGGGTGGTTAGCTCAGGCCTGAGTTGTGGCTCTCACTTATCCCTGGCAGAATCTTGGCAGGTTCCTCAAAGGCATCCGTACAAAAGAATTGCTATAATTATCCTAGTCTTGCCTACTCCGTCAAACTCACATGCATGTTTATAGAACGATAATGAATTTCAGAGATTGAAAAACCTAAAGGCCAGCAAACTTGCCTGCCATATTCCTTCTTAAATTACTCTCATGAAAGTGACACAAATCAATTGTTAGCTATAATTCAAAAAAGTGTAAGGAGCAAAAGCTTATCTTCCAATCATTAATAATAGGGTGTGGTGTAGCCTTGATTCAATGTCATACTCAGTATAACTCTCTCCTCTAACCGCCGCTCCAGTCTCCAAGCTGCTACACTCTAAACACACCCTGGAGTCTTCTTATAAGTACGGAGTAACATCAACTTTCCCTATATATACACCTCAATCAAAAGCTTGGCCGATGCTTATCAAATTTTTTCTTTCAGTCTTTCCCTCCATTCCGCGTACAGGCCATTGCGATTCGCCGTATTCAAGACAGAACTTCGCAAGGTTTCAAGAGATTTTCGTGGAACTCCTACTTCGATCAGCTGCCTTGCCAAAGCTGCTGAGCCACAGACACAAATGTACTGCAGTGGTGTCCACTCCGTCGTGGTAAGAACTTCTGTCCTAGCTCCAGATTCCACGAGGAATTCAATGATCTGACCGTAAGCCGCTATTTGGGTTGGGCGAAGTGGCACAAATATTGGCAAGCTATGGTATGAAGGGTGAGCAGTCGTTTTGAAGTCGACATTTGCTCCAGCTTCAACCAGAAGTTTGACGACAGGCAAGTTCCCGGCACCAGCTGCGTAATGGAGCGCTGTGGCGCCCGTTTTGGTCCGCGAATTGGGTTCAGCCCCAGCTGCAAGAAGAACTTTGATGACATCTTCATTGCCGTGCCATGGAGACGCATTTCTCAGCGGCAGGTAAGAACCCCCACGAGACTTGCTGTTGACATCAACTCCCTCGTGAATCAGAATGCAAACCAACTCTGTCTTTCCTAGAGTAGCAAATATGTCTAGTGGAGCACGTCCTTGGGAGATCTCTGTCCACAGATTGCCGTTCGGGAGAGCAAAGTTGGCCTTTACAAAAGATGTCGTCTCATCAACTTTTTCTTGTTTCCACAGATTGTCTTCGGCCTCGATATATGGCCCCATGTGCCTCATAGCGATAATGACAGCATGCGCTCCCGAGCGAGCAGCTTTCGTTTGGGCGATGGCTTGTTTGAGTCTCTGCGCTTCCATGGATCCTCCGTCCATGACACAAGAATCTGTCAGACATATCTTGCACCATTTTTTAGCAGGGCCGTTTTGTTCTTGGTACGCTGGTGGGGTCGTGTGGCTTGGGTCTGCCGTTCGCGTTTGGGCTGCTCGAGCAGTATTGGTAGCGTAAAAGTCCGAGGCATCGACGTTCTCTTGGGTTGTGAATTTGTGATCTAAGGATAGGTTCTCGAATTTTTCAGCTGCCGTTCCAAGATCGTCTACGGAGTTTTCTGCCTGGCGGATTGCTGCTGCTGGAGTCGCATTCTCCGGCACTGGTCTGCGCGCTACCCCGCTGTTGGAGGCCGTCTCACGGGAGGATCGATCGTGGTCTTTGACGCGCTTTCGGGAGAACATTTTGACACCCGTCTCAAAAAAAAGGAAACGGACTGCGGGATAATAAAACAGCTACGTTACGGCGTTGGACTCGCTGGATTCAGATAAATTTATATGCAGTCGACAGCCTGATGCGGCTGAATACTTTCTTAAGCTCGTATGGAAGTAGATATCAGATAACGTCAAGTTTTCTTGGCACCGGCGCTCGGGAACTAGTAATTTATTGGCGGGATCAATCGAATTAAAATCAAGGCTTCCATTTTTCAGACAACGCCATTACCTCGGGACAGCACTAAGAAACTAATCAGCCTTCCTCTCCCAATCAGTTTCCTATCTCCACATCCATTTCACAGCCAATGTAAGAGAAATAATAGCTATGTCTTCGAAGGATTGTTCGTTCGTTTCCGCTAGCCTGATGCGCCCTCTGCCCCACCGAGCCAAGCTCTCGGCTCCGGCGGACCGTTGCCCATCTGGGTCAATTTCCGCTCCGGGACATGAGGCAGAGTCCGAGCCGATGAATCTTCGCTAGGTTCCAAACCGCAGCATTCAATGGAGAGAATGTTATAATTATATCTTAAAATATGCGTATATAATCCAGTGGTCGGATTATCGTTATCAAGTTGATCTCTTACAACCAGGTCTTCCAATTATTCCTCCTCTTCTCTTTAGTCTTTCTTTTACGTAAGGTCAATGCATCCTCTGGTGAACCGGGTGTAGGTTGAAGTTCCTTTTACTGTCAGACTATCATCGTGTTATTTCTCGGCACTATGGAGTTGTAGATAACCACTTTTATCTGGAGAATCAAATTAATCATTTTGGATTAGATTTGGCAATTAGCTCCGCGTAAATGTTATTTTTGTTTGGCGCGTGCGCGCGAGGTTGTTCTGATATGGGCTGCCACCCAGCGAATGCCATACTCGATGATATCGAGCGACCTAGAGGCGCGCACCAGAGCCAGCCCTTTTCAGCCCTGCAGCGCGGGGATTCCAACCCTTGCTCTCAGGGTCCCAGCTAGCTCGTGTGGCTGGTGTGATGCTGGCGAATGTTGCAAAATGCAACTGTGTTGTGAGGTTGTGATGCCTTCAGTTCAGGGCGTTGGCGGTGCTGTGAGGATGTTGAGCTGCGTCCTCTCACAAATTCATTACCATCACCAAGCTCCTGATATTTTGTACTATCCTTTCTTTTGTCATTCTGCTCCCTTTCCTTCTCTTCATTCTTTAACAATACATTTACCCAAATTCGACGCCCTCTTCACATTTTTCACATCTTTCATCCGGATCCTGTCATAAGCCGAGGATCTTTGACTGCTGCCTGCTCGCAATGGCATTGAATTCGAATGTGGTTTCCAGCAAGCAAAAGCACGATCTCGCCGTCTACGTTAGCTGATACACTTTATCGCAATCCGCCTTTGTCGTATCAGTACCGCTAACTTTGATAAACCCCCATAGGCAGCCCATCAGGTTATCAAGGACTCCATCCATGCAACAACCCAATCTCGTTGGCATTGGGTCATTCTACAACAATGCGACGTCCAACCTATGGACATCAACTCTCCTGAGTATCTAGAAGGGGTCACAAAGGCTCGAACTCTTGCAAAGGCTGTCTGGGTATGACATTGAGCTCCCGCAATACACGTCACTGTATATATGATATATTGAATACAGTACTCACGAGTCGTCCGCGAGCTAGGATAAATACTACGCACCTAGAGGCGTCAAGCGAAGGGTACCGGATGATGTCGATAATGACAACGTCGTAAGCTCAAGTCCTTAGTTGTTTCTACTTCTTTCTAAGCCATGCGTGACTCTAACGACGATGCTTACCTAGACTGCGAAACCTTCGCTGCAAGAGATTGCTGCCACGGGACAAAGCTTCAAGCTGGATTGGAATAGCATGGAGAAAGGAGTAACTGTCTTTGGTTGTCCCGTTACACCAAAGCATGCCATCGAAGGCAATCGAGATGAAGAGAAAAAATGGCACCAAGCCGCAGTGTTGACACCGGATCAGATTGATTATGGTGACGGAGAAGAAAAGGAGAACAGGCGTCTGGTAGCAAAACCGTCAAGCGTACGCCTTAAGCTCATTGAACGACTCAAAATGGAGGCTAAGCAGCATGTCTAAGGTATCCTGCAAGTCCTTTTGTGCATATTCCTCATCCAATAACTTCCTTGTCTCATGAACGATTCTTACCCCCCAAAGTATTCATTCAGTAAAGCCGCTTGTATCAAAAAAAAACAATAATTCACCGATTGTATCCCATTCAGCAACTCGTCCGTTTTTCTAATTTGCGTAATGAATAATTAACAGTTGCGTCACATACCCTATCGGTTTACTTTCCGGGACTGTCATCAATCTCATGCATCCCATGCTGATTGCAGAATCAGTAACTGTAGGCGAGTCCAGCGGACATCTTCTTTACAACTTTTTAAAGTGAAGAACCTCGCTACCGAACATAGCGGTTATAGGAATTCTAATACCAGTCACAATTATAATGCCGACATGCATATATATATATGTATATACAGAAAAGAGTTTTAGAAGAACCTTCGATAATGCGTACATGCACTCCCTTCTGTGCGTACGAGAGAAAATACAACCAAATATTGATTCATAATATTATTTTGAGTGGTGCTGTAAACTGTATAATGCCAATGCATACCATCAATCAAACGCCAAACCCAAGCAACCGAGGCACAAGTGCCTGTCTGAAAGAAAACTCGTCAAGCAACGACCGCGTTGATGTGAAAATGACCGTTCCGTTGCCGCTTGCCTCATATATCGTATACCTCAAATTCTTTTTAACCAAACTATGACCCAACTACCCAACCTCAACTGAAGTAGCGGTCTACTCCCTAACAGGTGCCTTCCCTTTCCCCGACCCTGCCTCAGTAGCCTCTGGTGTATCCTTCTTCTCTACCTTTATAGTGTCCCGGCTCAATAGTGCCCGTAGTGGCTCTGTAATCTCTGGGCCATCCGCTACCGCTTTGCCCTTCCCGGCTGCCGATGAGCCAGTGGCTACTGTGCTCGAGCTCCGACGATGCGTCAGCCGGACCATTGGTGTCGCAGTCCCAGGGCTTGGAAACCCGTGTTTCCGATCAGACGCCTCTACCGTCCTCTGAAACTTGTAAAACAGTGCCTCCGCCCGGATCATCGTCGAGTTCAGCTCAATCGTCCCCGAAAGCTCATTTATATATTTCAATACCTCATCAAAGTGTTGTAGGTCTATTTTACTAGTTAGCGTTGAGTCTCCTAACGAAAATAGGGTTTAGCAGCGGAACTTACGATCCATGATGACTGCTCTGTGCCTTTCAAGTACGGCTAGTGCAATGAACAGGTGGAACTGTCCACTTAAATAGTTTGTCCACAGCCCCTCCCACAGCCTCAGGACATCATTCCATTCAAATTCCCGTTTATACCAAACTAGTATCATTCGGAAGAAGAAGAAGAAATTCGTGCTGTCGGCCTTCTCCAGGTGCTTCCACAGTACGGGGTCCATCAACATCACCAATTGGTCGAGCGCCACGAGCTGTGCTCGCATCCCGCTCTGGTCCCGTAGGAAGTTGCGTTCCATCCGCTCCATGAAGCCTACGAAGGCCCAGAATGCCATAGCATCGTCCTGGAAGACCGCATAGATGGGTGCAAGAAGGTCCGACATGCCTTGCACATAGCCGAGAGTGGTGTTATACTCATTGTATGTGAGCAGCATATCCTTCATCTGTTCGAGATGGACGTTGGTGCCGATTGTCGAGTATTGGGAATCTGGATCGGGGTGGGGCGTGTCTTCCCCGGCGAAGATTGGGATGTTGCGGTCGGTGCGGTGGACATCCTTTTCTGTAACATCCGTTCACGTTGTTAATATATTATTCGGGATTCAAATTAACTGTTGAAGGGAGAATTATTACCTATGCGGTTCTTTTGGTCTCTCCAGTACTCACCAGCCTCGCCCTGGCCTTCTCGTCGCGAGACATCGTCCCACCACCTGCCCTTCAGTCTCACATATTCATCCCTCCGACTGTTCATCAAGGCTACCCGTTCATCCCTTGTGCTGTCCCATGGGTATACTTCAAGCAGGAAGGGCCATGCCTCTTTCCTGACAGCCTGATCGCAGCCACCGTGGAATATCCTCTCTTTGACTTCATCGACGGTGATCTCGAGTCTGCCTGTAGTCTTGTTCCACCACGACTCCCATTCTTTTAGGTCCACAACCCTTCTCCTATCGCTGTCGGCTCTGAGGTTTCCTGCTTCAATATCTAGGATTTCAAACTCTCCAACAGCGCTATCCTCCATTTCCATCATATCCTCCCTCTTCCACACAATCTGGGATCTCTCCCTCTCGCTTTGCTCCGCAATGCCCATCGCCCATCTCGCTAGATATAACCGAGCCGAGTCGAAGTCATCCTGAAGGTTAATGACATCGGGGTTCTTCAGGAGTTTCCTTACTTGTGGTGGCAAGTTAGGGTTATCGAAAAGATTGTTCGCCGTTTGTCTGGAAAACTGCGTTACCCTAGCGAATTGTTCCAGCAGGGTCCACCTCGCGGATTTGATAACCTTTGTAAATGGATCCATGGCCGCTGCGATGTTTTTGTTCGAGCTTCCAGCAGCCGCTTCCTCATTCTTCTTCGCTGCCATAGCGTCGATGACCGGTTTTTGCCCAAACGATAATAGATCGTCCTTGCTCGGATTGATCAGATATACAGTCTTTTCAATCTCGCTCCTTTCAATATTGACAAATCGCTTTAGCCATCGGAGCACCTCGTCGCCACCCCAAAACAGTTCCCCGCTTTCACCAAATGGATCAAATGTAGCTTTCGCCCGGGCTTTCGACTGGGCGATTGTCGAGGCACATTCTGAATCATGGAAGAACAACGCAGGAAAGGAGTCGCCACCGCGGGAGTTGATGACGATAGAACCCCACCACCATCCCAAGGAAGGTGGGCGGACGAGTAGGGAGTATATCTGCGAAACGGGTACTGAGAACGAATATGAGCCGAGTGAAGAGTTGCCGGTAGACACAGGCGGCGGCGGGACGAGGTAGGTTTGTTTTGGTGGGGACGAGGTATCTAGTAAGTCGACTTTAACGTAGGTATCGTAGGCTGAGCCGAGGGCCGATTCGGGCAACCAGGCGAGAAGGAGATGTGCTGGATCAACCGTTCCTGAAGGGGCAGAACTGGTGTTTTCGGACGGAGGCGGTTTCTGCTGGATAAGCGCAACGAAACCGGGAATGTTGTCCTTTGCAGATGGTGACGGATGAACGTATACCTAGAACCTGGAAGTTAGCCATCTCGGAATATATCAGAGTCGGGTTGGGTGTCTAGATTGCCAGAGGATCTAGCGCCATACTTTACTCTTTGTGTATAGCAGTTTCACACCCCTGCCCGTAGAGGTGTGCGTAATTGTGCTGTAATCCTCGTCATCATCGGAGAGATCGTAGTACGAGGCGGTTGGAGATGCCGGTGGAGTGTACTCTTCAGGCATCGTGTTGAAATTAAAGATTGGACTGGATAGGACTTCCGGATATGCTGTCGACGGAAACCTGGTGTATATCGCGAGAGAAAGCGTTCGCGATGAGGTCGTCGATATCTTGTTGGTGGCGGCGGGTGCCGAGGAGGGGCTCACAACGCGGGGCTTCGGCCGGTGGTGGAGAACGAACGAAGAATGAACTCGGAACGGCAGCCTCCGTTGCCGTTGAGGTCAGTATCTAAGGAAATATTTATATTTGTCTAATAGAAGAATAGTAATACAGAGCAAAAGAAAACAGCTGCTGACGAGGCCCAGGAAAGCTTCAAAGCCATCATGGTCTTTGCGCACGAATAAATATGCAGGCAGGTTTTGGGGGTGGTGTTTAGCGCGGTGGCTCAGAAGGACCGCTTGCGTAAGTCAGCTGCGACGGCAGAGTGGCACCTGGCCAGCATGACGCACGCCGCCGAACCACAGTCCGGCCATCCTATGGACTGCCATATAAGAAGAGTCCGGGTGGTGCGCAGTCCAGGCAGCAGGCGGCGAGAAACTTGGGCGGAGCATTCGTCGGCTTGAGGTTTTTTATTATTATTTTTACGGCTTCCTGGTCAGCGGTGGCCATTGTATACATATTATCATTATTATTTCTGCTGTTCGCCCTGCAGGCTGCCCATTCCCATCCCGGATAAGGCAACCGACAGTGAAAATGGCTGGAAAACATAAGAAGACAACAGAATTGAAGGCCTGCTACAACGCCATTTGAAAAACTTTTGGTCTATGATACCAGCCCATGAGCGCGCATAATGTACAGTGTATCGGGTCGCTGAGAATAACGGTGCTGGGTAATGCGCGTGTATATAATACAAGATGCCGAGGAAGCGAAAAAATTATGCATATGCCCTTGCTGGTTGATGCAACTCGTGTTCCTCTTCGTATTCGATGGTTTGGTGTGTGCCTGTGGGAATAACTTCATTAGAATCTTGCAATTCATCATCAAACCGCCGTTTTGGGAAACGCTTACGCTTTTTTGGTTTCCGTTTGACATCTGCCTCTGATCTTTTTCTCTTCAAATCTTTCGCGGATGGCTTGACGATCTTTGATGGTGGTGGCGGCGGCGGCTCTGATCCATCGCTGTCCTCACTTTCGTCTGAATCCTCGTCTGAATCTTGTTCATCTATCTCTCCACCATCTTCATCTTCGAAAGCGGATGCACCGCTGCTCTCTTCATCCTCATCGTCTTCGTCGCTTGCTTCGTCGCCATTGCTTTCTTTCAGCCAGTCATTGAAGTCCTCCATATCCTCTTCTTCGCTTTCGCCTTCATCGCCACTAACATACTCTACCATACCATCCTCCAAAACAGCTCCCTCCCCATCCTCTTCGTACTCCTCCTCCCGTTCTTCGTCGAAATCTTCATCTCCCTCAGCTTCTCCACTCTTCTCCAAGGCTCGCAGAACCTTCTTCCATACTCCTTCTTCGACGTTCAGAGGCTTGTCTCCGTAGGCGCCACTTCGTAGCCGCTCCACCAGCTCTTTCTCAATTTGTCTCTCCAACCTAGCTGCCGCCAATGCTTTTCTTTCTCGTGTCGCCTCTCGTCGCCTAATCTTGGGCGCTCTGACAGGCACCAGCTTCTCTCCTAGCATGGCTGCCTCTTCCTTCTCGACCCTCCTAGCTTTGATAGCAACCTGGACCAGCCTGGTAAGCCGTTGCTTACACTTATGTACCAGAAACTTGGGCCAGTATATAAGCCGCTCATCCAACTGTTCCAGTGCTTTAACGTAATTTTCGCTCAGCAAGATTCGCTCCCATGTCTTGCTCGGTAGATGAGCTCGTTCGATGGTCTTCATATAGAGGTATAATCTGCCGTTGGCTGGATCTGCGCGCACAGTCGCGTATCTCGAATTGGCGAGAGGGCATGATTGGCGATTGCAGAGACCGGTGACATTGTACTCGTTGCGGCAGAAGGTAGCCGTCTTGAGAGGAGTGGTGAGTTTGAAGGCGCAGAACTGGTGAGAGATAACCTGCCAGACGATTTCATCGGACGCCATGGCGAACTTGGAGTAAGGGAATTATTTTATTAAATAGAGAATTCTCGACAGTAAGATAACGCGAGGCTCTTTAACTGATAATCCAGGAACCGCAATCAGGTGTCCGATCGTGATTTGGATGGCATTGAAAGCCAGAACGTGTGCTGAAGCAGGAAAAAAAAAAAAAAAAAAAGGTCGAAAGGTTTGGCGAACCGTCGCCCAAAACGGAAAGCGGCCTGTGCCAAGAGACGGAGCTGCGAGGAGCCGCTTATCTTAGCCCTTCTCGAAACTCCATCACCAGCCTCAGCGGCCACCTCTCTTCCAGAAGGACCCGAGCTCCTTTACCATCACCAAGTCTCCACGAAACATTGCTCACTCTTCTCCTTTCGTAGCCAGCTCCTAAGAGCCAATAGAACACCATGAGTGGCTTCCTCTCCAGTTGGACTCAGGCCGCCAAGTCAAAGGTCGCGAACCTGAGTCTCTCCAGCTTCGTCAACTCCAGCGATAGCGACCACGCCGAGAACGAAGATGAATCCGCCGTCTCCCGTGCCCTCCGCGACTACTACAAGGAGCGAGACGGGTTTGTTCCTGAATGGTTATCAACTATAACTACGTCGTTCATGGCTACTGCCACCGCTCCACCACCACCTAAACCACAAGCAACCGATAGCGGCCAGCAGCCGGGTATGTTGGGTGATATCTTTAGTGGTGAGGCACCTCGAGCAAGAGCTACACCTCCGCCTCAGCAGATGCGTCGTGGTAGCGCTAAGCCTCCACAATCCGTCTCGCCTGTATACCCACAGCATCACCCGCCGCCTCCCGGACCGGCATCACAACCACAGTTACAAGCACAACCGCAGATGCCGCCGCCACAACAACCGCAAAGACCTCCTATAGGTCTACCAAGCAATCCTCGAAGCGGTAGTGGTGGCGTCAAGCCTTTCATGGCATTGAAAAGAGAACAACAACAGCGACAACAAGTTCAGACAGCACCTCCGCAACAGTATCAGCAACCGCCACCTCCACCCGGACCTCCCCGTAACAATTCATACAGTGCACCTCCTCCACCTCCTCAGCCTAGCAGTACGAGGCAACCTCCGCAACAAACAGGCTACTCCAACCTAGGAGGACGAAGCAGATTCGCCGCCGCAGCCGGTGAGACTGGTGGGCGGTCCATAGCCCCGCCCGCAAACCCCGCCCCCAGTCGCTCCGCACCGCCATCAAATGATAAGCCCTTCGTGTCTGCTACAGCACCTTGGGCTGGAGGTGCCGACAGCGAATTTGGCGGATGGGGACATTCTGGGCATTATGGCAGATGAAGTGACTAAATACTACCAAACATATATATCTAGCTTTACGTGATTTCTACTCCAAATTTGGATTGGTTTTTTGATATACGCTCGAGAGGGCTGAGGGGTTTTTTTGTTCATTTTCCTCCTTGGTCTTGCTTCCCTCGTTTCCTTCCCTCGTTTTGTTTTATTTTTGTAGATTTTTCAGTTGCGAAGCAAGTGCATTGACAGGCGTTCCGTTAGGCAGTTCAATGAAAGCCCTGATTTATGTGACAAGTGCCGATGGATTTGCGATAGAAGCAACCAGGGGCCAAGACCCGTCCAATAGGCTTCAAAGGAGGCAGAAAATGCTAAATTTTCTATGCAATATAGCAATCCGCGTACGAATAGCGCGGATTATCGTGGGTCATTACTTTTGAATCCGCGCCTAGCGAGAGCAAATACATATCCAACATTATTACTCAGGTAACAAGAATAATTTATGTGATATAAGCAGTTTGTCCATCTCCTTTGCAAACCTCACAGCTCATTATGCAAGGGGCCACTTTGTCGGAAATTTGATTGAATGATATATGCCCAAACAAACTTCGCCCGTCTCATCAGATGCCGTGGTTATCTGCCGGTTGGGCAATTGCCTCGACTTACTCTACCCCCAACCCAACTTCCTTCAGTGTTCCTATTTTGGAGATCATTTAACTGACGTCTGCCGTGGGCCCTTCGCCTTGGCCCATTCGGTTATTTCCGTCGTCTTAAATCCCCTTGTAGGCTTATATCTTGTCTACGCATCACCTGAGAAGGCATTTTTATGTCACCAAGGTCTCTTAATTGGCATCGAGGTGGTGAAGATAATTGATGCCAATTCGATTCTAGCTTACATATGCACTCAGCGGATGGCCAAACACAAAATTTGAAATAACAGATATAATGGTTTGTGCCAGTATATTCTCTGTGATTGATACGTACCAAATTCCCGATAATTCATGAAACTCACTCTCTTACATTAACACAAAATTCCATTAATTCAGATTTAATCGATTCAAACACATCCACAACATCTAATTACTTAGGTATAAAAGGTACCCAGGCTATAGGTAGGCTTATACAAATATAGTCAACAGTTATATATATTCCATGAGGCTATTTGCAAAAAAGCTCAACGGGAGACGGCTCCGGGATCGACTACGAATGGATTAATTGAGTCATCATATTTGATCCCACGTGCACAATTCGATAAAATATCATATGTCAGCGACACAACCCCATGCTAAATATATAAACGATTACGGGAATCCAGACGCGCGAAATCCCGGAAATGTCCCTCGGTTCCGAACCAACGGCTTTCTATCAACCCTGCCAGCTGTGGAAATGAAAAAGCTGGTGCGCGTTATGATTTGAACAGATATATATCGATATGTGTATAGTGAAGTCTACTAAAGTTCTAGTTCTAGCAATTTCAGAAGGAAACATAGATTCGCCTGCGTGTATGTATTCGCTCACGCCGTTCCAGGTAATACTGCTAGTAAATCGGTGCGTATGCGGGGATAAACCTCTCTTGCAATTCTACTTATAGCTACAGACGTGCAGACCCACAATTGTTATATTAAGGTTGAGCTAGTCGATGAGATCGATATCATCCACTGTTACCCTTAAATCTAGCCCACCACGCGCAATTAGCCATCTAGTTTGACGACTTCTATAATTTGGTAAGTCGCACCGCTCCAAACGTATAAACTCGAGAATATACATCAGTCAATAGTATCTCGTCGATGTAAACGTTAAACAAGATATTCAAAATATTTTGAACGTGGCGTCAGAATAATTTCGTATGTAGTAGGATATATCGATATGGGTATATGGAGTGTACGGGTGTATAGTCTTTTAGTGCTATCAAATACGCATTTGCAATCATAGAAACCAACTCCCAGCGGACACGGCATAATCGAACTCAAATAGGTTATAGAGCCAAGCTCAAACAACTATATGAACAGTAGGATTACGTACAATAAAAAGATCTATGCATATTTACCGTCTCCTCCGTTGGAGACATTCCCAGCAAGGCAATGCCCACCAACTACATCAGCATTTCACCGGATACGTACTACAGTCTGTTTCACGAGACAGTATATGCACTTTGAAAAAGAAAAACAAGACTGGTGACGTCTAAACATTGATGCGAGGTGCCATCCGCATAACTAAGTGGGATTTTGATTCTAATTCGTCCCCGCGGAGCTACTTCCAAGTTAGAGCAATGCTTCTTATTAAATTGTCTTGAACGGGAATATCTCATATTAAGGATCCAATCGTCGGCCTAGACACCACTAGGCAGCCTTGAGCAGATGACCAGGTATCTTTCGCATCGATATACCTGCTACCGAGGCAGACCAAGCATTTGGCATATGACGTGATTAGATTTCTCTTCTAGATTGGACCCAAATTCACATCAGGTGCTCGAGGCGAAAACCTGCATCGAGGTTAGTGTTGACTACTACCCCATATAGTATCTCTAGCCAATGGTTCTTTGAGGGATATTAGACCGTCAAGCCGTTGGCACCCCCAATCTCTATACCCATATACACTTCAAGAGGGACATTGGTGCGAATGAAAGCAGTGTCGTCTAAAAATACCGAAAACGTCGAACGAGATTGTGAAATGGGCAGGTGTTCAAGGCTACTCGGATGAGGCAGCGCGGGATTAATGGAATACAAGCTTGTTGCACACCGCGTAAGGCTGGCATGCGCACCTCTGCGCACTCTTTCCTATTTGGGATGTACCATTGCCCCAGCACGAAGTTCCAATTACTGCACAAGTCAGTTCCAATTACTGCACAAGTCAAGGATATAACTTGTAAATGTAATTGATAGCACATCATGTATCGCTCCCTCTCGGCATTCGACTTGGTAGCGATTGCCGCAGATAGCCTCTGATCGAAGCGAGCCTAACGGCTCGGATCGATATTAGACCACATGTCTACCGAGCCCTGCATGTCAAACCTTAAGATGAGGAGAGACCCAGATAGATCTTTGGCAACAGCAGCCCAATCGTTAATTAACTTTCCCAAGTCCTGGTATCAATAAACCACCAGCGTCTGCTGAACTCGATTCGAACATTAGGCAAACTAGTGTATCATGTGCGGGTATGATACGGTGTTATCGTTGTAACTATAATTTACGCATCAAGGATATATCTATAAAGTCGTTCCTAACTCTCGCTACCGTGTGGCAAATTTTTACTTTGTTTTTTTTCCTTCCCTTCGATACTTCCTATTATATTACTGATTATCCTAGGCGCTGCCGGTACATCCCCAACTGTATGTTGCGTGCTATCCTAGTGGGAAGTACTAAACTACAAAATAGAAGGTATCATGATGCAGTGGTCTATAGCAATATTGGAAGCTCGAGGCCTAGGCACGATGTCGCTTCCAGCGGATGCCACCGGCTCATAGGCAGATACAGTCGACACAATCCTCCGGCCCCAAGTTTCTGTTTCCACGGTATTCATTGGAGGCATTGGTGGAGCATCGTCTAGTCAGAGATACCTCTTTGGAAAAACTATAAAGTAGCGCTTTCTACATTGTCAAGGTAACCTTTGAGATCCCTAGTGCATAGTGGTAGTATCACACAAAATTTACTAGAGTTGGCAGGAATTTTCAGTGGTATTTCATGAATACCTTGCGCAATTGCTTTTAAATTTATGGAGACTAATTTAGATATTGAAAACTCCAGATATTCTTTGCCCAGGAGAGACATATATTCTCTAGAATGCTACTAAAGGCTTTCTGCTTAACGGCTTCTGCCGCGGTCACCGTCCTAGGTGCCGTCTTGCCCGCTGGTAAATACCTCACCGGTTCCATCTGGTAGCTGCGATATTCATAGAAGCTACAAATAGGATCGTTAACATTATAGCGGTATCTAAATAGCTCAGGAAAGACATGTTACCGACGCGAGTCTGGAATTCGACAGGACACATCTCCATAAGAGGGGAGAAACGTCCGGGTACTCTTATCTGTGGGTGACCAACAGCTCGGACTACACCGATAGCTACATAGCAGAAACCGATGACCAGTGGTCCAAAATCGATCTTCCATTCCCAATGAAGGCGTACGGTGTATCGAGCTCTCAGGTCTGGGTGAATATGAATGGACTAGTCTCTCTGGAGGAACCGGATACAACTGCCCTATCAGTTCCCAACCAACCACTTCCTGTGAACCCTAAGAATTGCAACGGCAAAGGCTGTCTTCCGAAGACTACGATTGCGCCATATTGGCAGGATCTTTGGCTGGGCTTGATGCCTAAGGCAAAAGGACTGGTAGCTCACTACGTTTGGCACTTCATCCCAGGAAACCGTCATTACCACTTTCTCTGGATCGTATGCGACAAGACTTATTCAGCTCGCAAGTATTGTCAATTGAATAACGAACCTGGGACTCAGGGTGATGGAGTGAGATTTATTAGGATGAACTACTTTGAAAATTACCCAGGTGTTTTTCATTTTTCGTATCCTCCAAAGGATATCGAGAAAACGAAAGCAGTCATTGGAGTGCAGTCTTACCCAACGTATCTACAATGGTCGCTCGACCAGACAGTCGCGCCAGGCACAGAGTCTGTATGCGTGAAATTGGATACTAATACGAACACCGCTGAGCTTGAGACCTGCCCTCGTTAGCCGATTATTTGGGTAGAAGGAGTGTGAGAGTATGCTAAGTCTGGGGAGAGTCGAGCACCGAGAAATTCATCGAATGAGATCTCAAGACTGAAGGCAGGGTGTGATAGTGGCCATCTTTCTATCTACTTCGCTTTATGCTCTGATGTTTTCATATACTCCGGTATCTTAATATCTGTTTTTTAATTTATGTATGATATCTCATGATCTTTCAACGTGTCCGAGATTACGACCGCCGATGCATTTGTGTATATAAATAGCTGGAAATTAAATTACGGAACACAAATAACTCTAGGTATCTCGTAGAATACCTACTAGTTAGATATATGAGTTAGCCGAAAGAAAGAAAGAAAGGGAAAAAAAAGCGCACTGGCTGTCAGTGTCGTTGCGCTAGGGTGCCGCTATGATTCTGTCGTAAGTTTGATGGCTGTTGTAATGATTCAAAGGGGAGACTCCACTGCTTGGCCATGCCTGCACTAGCCTTGAACCCAACAAAATACCTTGTCGACACATCCAAGCAGCATCGGAGCCTTGAGCTGACTGACGAACACCATGCATCATCCTCAGCATTGCCATTATCACCACCAGCTCTCAATGAGACCAGGCGGCATACAAATATAGTCGTGTTGTTGCTAACAAGCGCTGTGCAAAATTGAAGGGCGGTGGAGAGCAGGTTTTGATGCTGCCGCTTATCAGAAACGCGGCGCAGACTGGCGTTTGAGATTACCGAACAGCAAAATAAAGGGCAACTCGAACCATCGACTAAGCTTCCATCACCAGGCAGACGAGCACTCCACATTTCGGGATGCATCTAATCAGCCTGGATGCTGTTTCATCCCTCGGCATAATCTGAATCTGAGTACGAAATGCAACTTCGGCTTCGACTTCGGATGCATGTTCGGGTCCACTGTCCCGCCGCAGCACTGAACGAGATGCTTTCTCCACACGCTGTGATATTGCATCTGCATCTTACATACGAACGGCTACCTTGATATGCACTTGATATGCAAATACGTTGTATTGGAGATACCAACATTGTGCCCTCTTTTGGACTGTGGGCTGCAAAGTCTATCTGAAACCTGCAGGTACGGCTTACGGTGAGGCAAGGAGCAACAACCGGTACCTTGCATGAGCTGCCGACCTCCCTAGCTTGTGCGCGAGCGCCGGTTGGCGTCTTTAGTTGCAACTGCTTCGCTGCTGCTTGGATTATTCCGCAGCTTCTCAAACAGACGATGCATCGAGCCGGATTTCAAGAAGGCTGATTCCTATTCCTCATACTCATGTAATGAGACAAACGCAGCAAGGCTCTTTTTAATCGCAGGAGACTTCTGTTCTCCTTTACATCTACATTGCGCCTGTCAGATGTGGCAGGTTATGGCACAGGTCGGTCTCGGGCATCTGAAACTTGGTACTCGCTCTGGAGCGCAGTTTCGGGTTTGCTTCAGGGATCAACTCGTCTTCGCACACGGGACACCCAACAATGGGGTGTGGCTCACAGACGCCAACTTCTGCAAAGCCCATCCAGTGCTTAAGTCGGACGATGATTGGCTGAGAAGCAGCGAACGGCTGAGAAGAACCCAACCCTATCCTTCCCACATCAGTCCCGAACTAGGGAAACTCACGTTCACGTGGAGCCCGCCGAGACGATTTACCACTGGTTTCAAGCAAAGGGGCGGGAGGCATCTCACTGGCCGGTTTTGCCTTCAGACGAAAGCTTGCTGAGTTGTCACCTTTTGTTAGGCGAAAGGGGATTCTGGAGATCTGATTGGCCAGCGCGATTCCTTGACAGTCCTGGCATGCGCAGGGAAGAGGCCACAAATGGCATAGTGGAAGGCTTGTTCCTGCAAAAGGACTGCTCTCTCGAGTAAACTGTGTGGGAAGCCCGGCCCCGTTGCACCTGCGCTTTCGTCCAATAATAGGCCTTGATTCTCCCTTCCCCCCTCGGTGTTTCTTTTCTGTCTCCTCCGGTTAACAAGTGACTTTGGCTCCTCTCTTATTGTTTTATTTTTTATTTTTTCTAAATTTCCTTTCCCTCCACCTCATTGCGTCGATGAACACATCCTCTCCTCCCTGTTTCCCCTTCCGTCTCGTCTTTTGATTTGCCCGTCCCGTTTCTTTGCTTTGCGCGTGTGCTGTTAGCTACTTTAATTCTTCCCCCGTGCCCATTCGATTCTTTTTTTGAGTTCCCCGAAATTCAGAGAGACGTGTAAATCACTGTCAGCCAGTCATTCCTTACCACCAGTCCGCCGCATATCACTAGCTACGGTCTGCACCTTGATTTTCTGCAAATACTATTTTACCACTCGTTTTCCCATCATTGTACAACTTCTTTCTTTCCCTCTTTTCCCATTCGTTTTTTATTTCCTTCCTTGGGCTCTGTGGGTTTTCAGGTGTGGTCTTGTAGTTTGGTTCGACATCCAGTTAAAAGTGTACGCGGCTCCCGTCTATCGGTAAAGCCGTCGTCACCGTCGGCCATACATACGTCTTGTATTTTTCCTTACATACTATTTCATTTTACTATTTCGTTTTATTTCCTTTCCCATATCTTCCTTAATATATCGACACCTTCCCTTGCTAAGTTTTAGAGACCGTCGACACTAAACCCGACCGTCTCTAGCTTAGTCGATACTTATATTCTGATTGCTGGGTTCCCTTGACTTCGAGGGCTCACTCACGATCGAAAGGTTTCCGATCGGTATACAACTACAATATCCTATTCCAGGATATCAATCACACGTCCCGCCAATAACTTCTCATCACTAATGTCGAACATTCCGACCCTATCCCAAGTGCCTCAATTGCCTTCAACAGTATGGCAACCAAGACTTCGTTCTCAAATAACGCCGCCAGTTGAGGTTCTCTATCATTACATTCGATTGTTCGCCTCTCAGAATAAACTGACATCGGCATGGCACGTTCTAAGGTGGCTCCACACTGCCTATTCGGTCGCTGCTTCAAGGGACTCGGCGCGGAAGATTACTGCGAACGTCAAGATGCTCCAAGACTGCGTGGAGAAGGGGTGGCTTTTCGTATGCAGCGGCCCAGCCCCGAAATTTGAAGGCCTGCGCACCATCGTCGTTCCCACTCAGACAGCAACTCCCGACTCGTTCGTCCCGCCACTGGACCTACTTTACAACTACGCTGACGAGCTAAATAAGCTGTCACTCACTAAGACTTGTTGGCATCTTTTCGAATGGCTCCAAACCGCTTTTAGCCAAGCCTGCAAACGAGACATGAATCCGTACTCTACTGGTCCGGTCGCCACCGCTCTCAAAAATGCCCTAGCGACAAGCAGCATTGTTGCCAGCCCCCGCGATGCTCCCTACATGCGAGACTTCTGCCGCCAACGCTGCGCTCTCGACTTTAGCGGACAGTATGTCACTTGGTTTGTCAATGATCTCATGTGGGACAGAATCCCTCCTCGCTTTCAACTCGACCTGCTTGAAATTGGGCGGTTTCCAGAGACTCCACGAAATCGATACGGCCACCGACTAATGCCAACATGCCCCCATAAACAGACCAAAAAGGTCTTGTTGGCTGAAGGCGGATGTGAGTGCGCAGATCGTGAAGATGTTACTTGGGCGGATTTGCCCGCCTTTGAAGCTACACTCTTGGAAGAGCACAGACTCGAAGCTGCAAGCAATAGTGATGACGAAGCTTCATCGACCGATGCAAGCACCGTCACAAGCGAGGAAGTTGATCCCCGCGATGCCGATGCGGACAGTGCCTATGGCTCTGACAGCGAGAATGGTCTAACTACCACCGAGACCCCGAAGCATAACCAAACCTCTAGAATCTGCTCGACTACATATAACACCCCTTCGCTTTCTCTTGTTGTCGCCGAGCCTCCCCAAGTTGGACGCGGAACGCAGAAAATGACTGCTGTCGAACGTCAACGAATTCACCATGAAGTCTTGGAACAATGGATTGTAAAGACGAACCTCGCCACTGGACAAAAAAGAATGCGGTATCCCCTGCCTCCTCATTACGTTCCTGCCGACTGTAGACGACACAGCACCGCTTCTGATGACGATGAAACCCGTTCCTCTAAACGAGTGAGGAAAGACTAAATCTATGCATTATACCAACCTCCAAGGTTTCCATCTTCTAGTCTCGGCAAAAGTATTTGTGTCTATTTTTCTATACCTGGGAGGCGTTTATCTGAAATTTCTTCACATCACTTTTTGATCCCACATTTTGGTTCTTTGTTTTTGGTCTCTTGTCATTTTTTTCCCCTCCACTTGTCTATTTTTGATTCCCATTCGGCGTTTTTCTTGTAATAGACTGGGCGGACAACCGTTTCGTACATTCTTTTGGTGCTACTCTATTTTGACTTTCTGTTTCTCGCCGTCGTTTTTACATCTTTGTTTTTTGCCCCACATTCACGACCATTTGATATCCTTTGTTAAGAGTTCCTCTTGAGCTCACCTTGGCTTCCAGCACGTCCGCTTATTTATGGACCTGGATTGAACGAATTTTCTTTAATGTCTGTCTGCGGCGCTACCTTGTCCGCCAACTATCTGACTGTCGTCATCTGCTCCCGCCTTGCAATTTCGCACATCTTACTGTTTGCTTTTGGTTGCGAGAACTGTCGATATTTCGACATATGACGACCCCCCTTCACATCCGAATACCGTGCATTTCTGCATATATCAGAATGCATTGATGACCACCATATACACTATATAGCTAGCTTCTTTGAAAACCAAAAGTTCAAAGAAACAAGAAATCCAGATAAAAATGAATAAAATATACATTATAAACTACTATCAAGCTCTTTACCTTGTTGATACTGTGAATCGTGAAACTTCGATGGTGGGTTGGTGTGGACGAATAGAATCGCGAAGACTGTTATCGATAACAGCATGGAAATCTTGAGTTTTCGTTGGTTGCTCTGGAACTCCATTCCCATCGCCAACCAACCTGCACAACCTCATTGGTCACCCTTAACGTCTGCTCCTCCTCCTCCCTGTTACATACCATCCAAAGACGACGCCACCTCGCGACTTGAGCGGAATGGACGCGAAAAGCCGGGACCCATCAAGCAATCAATCATGAGACTCCCAAACAGGTCCTGTGGCTCCTCGCCCCGGGCCCTTCGACTTCCCTCGTATCGGCGACTACCCCTCACCTTCCGCCGCGCAGCCGTTGTCTACACATCGCCTAACGAACCTGTTGCCGCAATCGACGCGAAATGGCTCGCTCGATGGGAATCCCAGCCACGCGTCTTCCAATCACCAGCTAAATCAGACAAACCACCATACTATGTGCTTTCAATGTTTCCCTACCCCTCGGGGTCACTGCACATGGGTCATTTACGAGTCTACACCATCTCGGACGTTGTGGCGCGGTACAAGCATATGAAGGGCTTCAATGTCCTTCATCCAATGGGATGGGATTCCTTTGGCCTACCAGCCGAAAACGCAGCGATAGAGCGAAAGGTGGACCCTGCGGAATGGACAGACAAAAACATTGCGACCATGAAGACTCAGTTGAAGAAGATGGGTGGTCGATTTGATTGGAGTAGAGTATGTCACCAGGTCTACTTGCCCCCCCGTCGTTCCCCGGGGAGTACGCCACCCCTAAGCTCCCTGTGTCTGAGGCTGGAAAGCAACGACAGCCAATCACTTCGTTGTTTACGTTCATCTGATCTCAAGAGACTGATTTCTGACGGCATAGCTTCCATCTATTTCTGGAGAAGGGTTTTTTGACCAAATAGGAATTGCGCACGTCATCACCAGAATTTTACGCGGGCACCCAGAGACTGTTCCTTCAAATGTTTAAAGGAGGATACGCGTATCGCGCGCCCGCGCTAGTCAACTGGGACCCTGTAGACCAAACGGTCCTCGCGAACGAACAGGTTTCCCCTGAAGGTATCTCGTGGAGATCAGGCGCGAAGGTTGAAGAGAAATTTTTAGAACAATGGTTCTTCAAAATTACCAAATTGGCGTCGGCTCTCAGATTCAATTTAGACCTGTTAAGGAACGGTTGGCCAGAGAGCGTGCTTGCTCAGCAACGCCACTGGATTGGCGAGAGCACGGGTCAGAGAGTGTCTTTCCCTATCAGGACAACCAGCCCGGACGGCAGCTTGCATGAAGATTTTATCAAGGTCTTCACAACTCGATTGGATACCATTCTGGGTGTTCAATTTTTGGCACTGTCGGTTACGCACCCAATAGTACAGTCCACGATGGCCACAAATGCGGAATTGAAGAATTTCGTTGAGGAAGTCCTTCCGACACTGCCCCCCGGCACGAAGGCCGGATTCTTACTCCCAAATGTCACGGCCTCTAATCCAATCGATCCAGCAGCAGATGAGAATAGCGGAAGGGCCCCAGTTCGACAGTATAATCTACCTGTATTCGTGGCACCATATGTTCTTAGCGGGTTGGGGACAAGTGCTGTTATGGGTGTGCCTGCTCATGATGTTCGTGACTATGACTTCTGGAAAGAGAACCAACCGGGTGAACCAATCAAATTCGTGATTTCCCTGAAGGATGCGGACAAGCCCTCAGTTGATCCACGGACGGGAAGAATCCCCAAAACGCCACCCGTCAACCAAGGCGTGTTGAATGAAAATTGTGGAAAGTTTGCGGGCTTGTCGTGTTACGATGGTCACGGGGCCTTCTTCAACTTGTTAAGAGAGCAAAGAATGGTTATGCCCACGAAAAGATATAAAATGAGGGATTGGCTGATATCGCGACAAAGGTTCTGGGGGACCCCTATCCCGATTGTTCATTGCAGTTCGTGTGGTCCAGTAGCTGTGAAGGATGAGGATTTACCAGTCTTGTTGCCCAAAGTGAGGCTTACCGGGAAAGGAGGAAGTCCACTGAAAGACGCCGAAAATGGAGAATGGATCAAAACTACGTGTCCTCAGTTGGTCGCCCCATTTTGAACTATCCATCGAGAGAGAGCCGTTGCATTAACTGACTTTTGCGCGTCAGGTGCGGTGGCCCCGGTGAACGCGATACGGACACTATGGACACATTTGTCGATTCTTCTTGGTACTTTATGCAGTTTGGCAGGGATCCTGATCCGCAATTTTCCCTCATGCCCGTCGACATCTACATTGGTGGGGTTGAACACGCCATCTTGCATTTACTCTACGCTCGCTTCATTTCCAAGTTTTTCGCCAAACTTTATAACGATGAGAGATATGTTGAGCCTTTCAAACGGCTAGTAACTCAAGGTATGGTTCATGGGCGCACGTTTACCGACCCGGAGACTGGCCGCATCCTAAAGCCTGAGGAAGTCGAGGCTTGGGGCCCTCGGGCACTTATTAAGGGTACTCAAAAGCAGTGCAAAGTGAGTTACGAAAAGATGTCGAAGAGTAAGTTTAACGGTGTCGATCCGACTGCCTGCATAGAAAGACATGGCCTGGATGCTACGAGAGCGCATATTCTCTTCCAAGCACCTGTCTCGGATGTCCTTGATTGGGACGAAGAAAAGATTGTGGGCATGACCCGTTGGCTGAATAAAGTGCGGACCCTAGCGAGGGCAGCCGCGACGGAGACGGACTACAAGAGAACATTAGGATTCTACTCCGTGAATTCCTCCGAGAGCACCGTTGAGAACGCGCGGAAGCTGCTGAAGGAGGCTAGAACCGCAGTACAAGGTGTCACAACGTCAATGGAGGATGTGTACAGTTTAAACACGGCGATCAGTGACCTAACGATCCTAACCAACTACTTGCATGGAACGAATCCAGAGGAAGTCGGATCAGAATCCTATATCCTTGGTGTGGAGACGTTGTTGAAATTGGCATCGCCTATCTGTCCCGCTATCACTGCGGAATGCTGGGAGGTAATGCATGGGTCAAGGAGCCTGCTTGAGGACCAACCATGGCCCAATGCGTCTGATTTCGTCGAGAAAGAGCAGCGGAACGTGGTGGACATTCTGGTGCAGATTAATGGCAAGTATAAACTTACACTGCACGACCAGCCCGCGGACTGGCGGGACGGTGTACAACCGGATGCGTGGGTCTTAGATATGGTGTACCTAACAGAGGAAGGGTACCATTTCCTGCAGGGGCGGGCTGTTTCAAAGGTCATTGTGGTGAGTGGGAAGAACGTTGTGAATATATTGGCGCAGTAGAGCTTCTCCGTGTACATTCAAGTCTCTACAATACATCGGTGTAAATATAACTTGCGAGATTTAAAAATGTATATTTTCTTTCCTCTTGGTCCTCCTGCATCGGTAAGTATCTTAATTGGGCGACTGCTCGAGCCAGCTCCAGTCGCTATTCTTTCGCCAGGCCACTACATTACGTTGAATGCCTGCAAAATCAGTCCAGATATCTGTATCCCACTCCTTTGTGTCCAGTTCAGACCGAATACGAGTCGATTGGTGGTCACCCCCAGTCTCTAGAATGAGGGCTTGCGCGCCGAGCCTGCTTGCCAAAGATTCTATTGCTGGGTAAAACAAATCTTCTCGCAAGCAATTGGCTTGTCTGGGTTCGTGTGGTGGAGGTACCAGAGCAATCTCAGGCTCGTAGAGTCTTACACTTCTAGATGTATCCTTCCAGTAGCCTTCTGGTGAAATGTACGGTGGATTTGAAATGATGACATCAACAAAGTTACTTGAATCCTTCTGTCTATAGAATGAAGTGATTGCTTCACAGGTTTCATCTTGATTGGTAGCCAGAATGTCTGCTTTCATGAAGCCAACACGCTTTTCAACTTCAGGAGACAGCGCGCTACTCGCGATGTTGTATTTTAGCGATCGCCGTGCTATTATTAATGCCTGCTCCGATATGTCTACGCCAAGGATACGGTATCCACCAGCTGGGTTGATGTTCTGTAGTAGACTAGCCGCTAGGAGCGCGATAGAGCCAGGACCGGTACAAAGATCTAGAATTCTAAGCTCTTGCCGCATGAACGGCGAATCCGAGTTGGGTTGGACATGTATATGTTGAACATGACGTTTTAGACCGCTGCAGAATCTGACAACGGTTTCTTCGGTCTCTGGGCGTGGAATTAATGCACCCTTCGAGCAAAGGATATCAATATCCCCAAACGGCTGGGTTTTGAGAAGGTATTGGAGGGGTACGCCAAGAGAACGTCGGTGACAGAGTTGCTTGAGTTGATGGTATTGCAGGAATGGTGAATATCTGAGAGATGGAAGCTGGGATATGTATTCGTGTAGCCAGTGAAGTTCTGAGAGGGCGAGAGGGAGAGAACGGGCCTGGCGGAGGAGAAGAGGCAAAAGTGGGTGATACGATCGGGATTTGGCGACCAAACTGGGAGAAAGACGGGGCATCAAGGAGTATTCTCAAGACCGGTCCCCGCCGTCCACATTGCATTGATGTCCAATCGGATGTTGCATGTTGTAGGTTGCAGATTTTGTAGGCGCAGATGGGATCAACGCAAGTGTTGCAGATTGTCGCAAAATGTGTTGGCTGAGAGGCAGGTGGATGTCTGATGCCTTTTGCTCAGTTGCCCACGATCTATTCGACTTGTGAATATGAGGCAAAGAGCGAGTTATGTCTCTTGCACTGAGCGGTCCTCAATTTGTCCTTGTCAAAATTATCAACCCATCGCTCGTTATACTCTATATCCTACGCCACTTTTGCATGAGCGAGAAGGTCCGGGTCCGGCTTTCCGAGGGCATCGCTGAACGGATGGAAAAGCTTCTGTCACGGGTCCGGAGCGGGTCTTTGAAAAGGAGGCCATCAAAGAAGAAGGAGGGAAAGAGAACGCCGGATTTGGAGAAAGACCCGCACAAAGAAGCAGAGGCAGCGAGCAGGGCTTCAAATGACCAGTTTTCGATTTCCACGACGCCGCCTGCTGCGTACGGTTCTGCCGTATCTCTCACAGGAGGCCCGTCGATAGAGCCCATTCAGAAGCCGGTTAGTAGGGGGTCGTCGCTCTCTCAGCCGGGCAAGAAACAATCTGGCCAACATGTCGGCTTTCAGTCACCAGAAATGAAAGCCAAGAACCCTTCTCCTGAGATCGAGGTTACCAGCCCGACGCCTGTTGAAAGCCCGACGCCTATAGCAAGCACAAATCCCTCGCGAACTTCCTCTACAAAGACCTCTAAAAGGCGACGAGATACTCTCGTACCCTCTCTAATCTCTTTAATTTCGAATACCACATCCGGCAAATCTCGACGTTCGCCACGTCGACGGCGGTCGACAGCTTCAACGCGTCGTCTGGCAGCGTATAAAGCCGTCGATGATAACTTCCCAACAACTCAACCAGCGTACGTCGCCATTGGATCTGGCTCGATGATGCTGCAGGTTGTGGAACGGATCTCTCAATACTCATACAGTCAGCTTGCTAATGTCACGTTCATTTCAACCGGCGTTGCGTCGGAGCATATAATGGCATCGTACAAACTGCGTCCAATCACCTCGCTGAATTTGCTCTCACCGGACCAGAAGCTTGATGTATATTTTGACTCCGCAGATGAAGTCGACGATGAACTAAACTGTATTAAAGGGCGGGCGGGGGACTTGCATCTCGAACGAATGATTGCACTGAGGTCTGAATGTTTTGTATGCATTGTGGATTATTCCAAGCGAGTCCCAACGCTGTTCACAACTGGGAAATCCATGGCGGTGGAGGTCACGCCGGAGTCATACTTCCATGTCCTTAGGGAGCTTAGGGCGGGTGGCGCTACTGTTGTTTTGAGGAGTGGAGAGCCGGCGGTCTCTGGACCTTGTTTTACGACGAGAGGAACATATCTCCTTGATGCTAGCTGGCCAACGCTGCAAAACTCTAGCGACGACGTGGAGAGGCTTGCAAATATGGTCAAAAGCACTTATGGTGTTGTGGATCATGGGTTATTCTATGCCAGTGGAGGAAAGTGGAATGGGCGGCCGAACAAGGTTTATGTTGGGTTGGAAGATGGTGCAGTTGATATTCTAGGAACGGGGTAAATGAATTCTTTCGTGTACACTGATTTCGCGTAGTCATGACATTCAATCATCGACTTTGCGGTTATGTATTGTTTTGGAGTTTTGGGTGGAGGCTTAAGCTTCCACTTTATTCTCAACTGTTAGCTGTGTGAAGCGTGGAGTTATTGTGTTCTGGGATTGCCTACCGGATTGATTTATAAAAATGATTGGACTCTGATCTTGGTCGTCATCATCGTAGTGTCTGATTCCGAACTCCATTTGCCTGACCCGGTCGAAGTTAGTGCAATCTGAATTTAGAAGTTGATGCAAGTAAAGCTTTGGAGTGTACCTACCTCTTCGCTAGTGGCAAGCCCATGCAACCGGCATACAGCGATAGCCATTCTGGATAGTGTGTTACAATGTGCCTCATGTCGACTTTGTTCCAGGTTAGGAAGCCATCATTTGTCACAAGCTCGTACACCCTTGGTGGTGGTGCGAAAAACTGTGAGGGGTAATCTCCAATGGCCACGACCTTAAGGGTCTTGGGTAAAAACTTGCGGTGAGAGGGTCGTGGTGTAGTTGTAGTCGGCGTAGGGGCATGTTGTCTCGCCTCGTTCACGCTGTCGATTAGAGATGGTATCCACCAGTAAGTCGGCTCATGGTCTTGCATTCTGCTGAGCCCTGGGTGCATATTAGGAATCCACAGAAACCGTAGACTTGGAAATCGAACTCCCTCGAAAGGATCGAGCTGTTGCAAATTAAATGTAAGCCATTAGACGAGGAAATTCAGCAGATAGTGAGGCTGCTTCTTAAAGCCGGGTACTGAAGTAAGAATGAGAATCAGTATTACTCACCATTTCATGGAGTGGGGCACAAAGTTCTTCAAGCTTATTCAAATTATCGCCAAGTTCATGAACTAAAGCGGCGGGTAGTGGATCAATGCAAAACGTGAACTCGCGACCGCCAGTTCCATGAATGGGTCTGCTAGCAGCCCACAGCGCCAACCTTCGAAGGGTTTTTTTATGATTGAGAATTGGAGCGGCAGTTATGAACTTGTCGTCAGCGGAGAAAATAAGGTCTATGTCTGCAAGGCCTTGAAATGCCCATAGGAACTGTGTAAGGATCCGGCTATCGCAGAATTCTACATGTAAAGTCTTTAGTCGCATATGCTGTATGTTAACGGTGCTGAGAAGCCTTGTTGCTTGGATGTTACTCTTTGCATAGAGGGAGGTTAGATTGGGAAGTTGGGACAACCCTCCAAGGCCAACTTGTTCGAAAAGGCGATCGGTTAGATAGGACTCATCGACTGCAAGTGTTTTCAGTGCAGGATAAACGACCCTTAGAGAGGTATTCTTCTCAATCTGCCTATCAGTATTAACCGGCTTACGGTCGTGAAAGCAGAAGTGATAGTCAGAGCCGAGCCGCCCAAGAGTAAGAGTTTCTAAGTTCTCGAAGATGGGTGAAATGCTAGATACTATGGGTGCTATCTCGAACGAGTTTAGAGGACCGTGGAGAGATATCTGGCGGAGGTTCTTGAAATCCGTAAAATTGACGTTAAGGTGTAGGAAGCTGTTGTGCGGGTCATCTGCATCGCTGAACCCTTGTGGGTATAGCCAGATGGTCGTGATATTACGTTGATGCCTGATGAGCTGGTCGAGCAGTGACTTTGGGCATGGAGATGCACATCCCCATCTATATTTTGCATGGCGGGATGTCCAAACATGTATTAGAATATAAACCGAGTGAAGCGTGCGAGAAATACAACAAACCGATCAGTTTGAGTTTTGGGCACGGGATACTGTACATGAAGGAAAGGAGCTGATGCTCTGGGACTCGTTTTAGGATGTGTAAAACATCTTTGAACACAAAATCCATTTCTTTGTGGGTAAGCTCGCCCCGGGGCCATGTGGTTAAATCCGGGTTGGACAGGCCAAAGTGCTTGACCAGCTTGGATTTATTGTGAAGGCTGGACTTGAACCTGTGAAGTGCGGAATGATGTACATCGTCGTCCTGCAGAATCTTTGCTATCAAGTTGTCTACAAACCCTGCTTCGGGCCTCGGTCCTGAAGAGTCATGGTGGGTCGGGATCGGTATCACCACTGTTTGGTAAAGAAGTGGGATGATAATGCCATGTAGCCTTTTGCAAACCATCGCGATGCTTATATATGCATTATTAGGCTGTGGACCAAGCTGTATATAAAATATTCCATCACCGGATGGTAACGTTAATTCTCGGATCGTAAAATTTAAATGCAGTGTTGTGTAATGTTGCAAGATTTCATGGTGGTGTCTCTGAAGTTCACTTACATAGCTCAGAATTTCAAGTAGGATATCATTTGGCAGGCAAACGAAAGGAGATTGGGAAGGATGAATGCCTTCATTTGTGCTATTGGATCTTTTGAAAACTCTACGCCTTGGTTTTCGATGATGCCAATACATATTGAAGAAAACTTATGGAAAACCCTTAAATTTAAGTGCAATATAGATATAAGCGTGTAGAATTCTAGAATTCCAATTAATCTTGATAATGATTGTAACTCCGGTGTTTGGGCTGCCGATGGTTGTTAAACCAACTTCAGCTCTATTTCGAGCAACCTACTCGTATATATATACGAAAGGGTATGCTTTCGAAATCCACAACTTCCAAATCCCCATCTACGCAAATACATGTCCATATACATACGTTTTTCATATAACTTAGCTTCAGTCTGGTTGCGATCGCGACGCCAAGCGAGCGCTACAAAGGTGGTCATTTGTAGCGTTCCATGATTGGTGGACGACAGCCGACATTGAGATCCTAAAACTTCAAACGCTTCCAACGGCCAACACGCAGGATCCATCATCATCTCCGTCCCGCGTGGATATACCGAAGATAAGTAAAATATTCCCAAGATGCCGTATCTGCTGCAGCTTCCTGCGGAAATCATTGAGCAGACGCTCACGTACGTAAGTCAGCAGATGCCCAAATATCTTGAAATCCAAAATGTCTCCGTGGCCGTGCTACCCAATTGTCTGACTCAATTACCAGATAGAGTCCCCCGCCGACATTTTCAGCATCAGTCTCGCTAGCCGGCGTCTATACAACATCACTGTACCGTTCCGTTACCGAACGCTGGTTATCTTCATATTGGAAAGTTTCGCATTAGGTCTACTGGAGACTGCGTTAGACCTTCCTCCTCTCAGCGAGACGTGGTATCGCTATCTGCGCAATATCGAGGTTTCCTACCCACCCGGGAACGTCAAATATGCACCATGGCATCTTTGCATTTCAGCTAAAGACCCCCAAGGTCAAGCTGAGAGTCTTTTTGACTCCAATCAAGTCTGGGCGAACCGTCGAAATATGTTCAGCTCGTATCTTCAGGATCTAATTAAGCGTCTGCCAGAAGGGCAGCTTGAATCTCTAATGTATTGGCACCCCTCGTTCCGCAATCTTTACTTGCTCCCCTTCACTGTGATCTTGATGTCTGTGCACTGAGCTGGAACTCTAAAGCATACGCATAGTTGTTTGGCTAAGGAAGCCTTGTGAGATTGATATAGTCTAAAAGGCGGACCCCGCCCTGATACCTACGCACTTCCTGTCGATGTTGATACTCTAAGATGCCTACGTGCTCACCAGAACAACCTAACACGCCTTGGCCTCGACTTCAACTACAATCTCGCCCGAGATTGTACCGCATTTAATTTCCCTCATTTGAAATCCTTTGCGTTTTCATCTGGAGAACTTGGAGCCGAAGAAGAATACCATTCTCTGTTCAGTCTCCTATATAACTGCCAGAACAGTTTGACCGAGCTGTGTTGTCGTACTGCGAATGCTGATAACGTAGAGCTTGAACAGCCGTCCGTTTTCCAAGAAGCATACGATTTGTGGAAGACATGCACGAAATGTTCGCATTCGGATACATCCGAGGGAAGACGCATAGAGCTTAAAAAGCTGAGGACTTGGATTTGCCAAGACATGGACATGCACTTCTCCAACTTGCTTCATGAGACTGGGATGCTACGCGGTTCGCCGGTGATGTATTTCAAAGCAAAATCGGGGACAGACTTTCTGGAGATATCTAGCAAGCGTTCTACCTTGAATATCAACGCCCTGATCCCGCGAGTCTTCCGTCAACCGGGCGACGGAGCTGTGCTTGGGAACTACTTTCTAACGTTCCGTGGGTTGGAAAGGTTCGCTCTCAAGAGTTATGGTCGCTTGTTTAGCTTGAGATGGGGGATGTGGTTGGATGGATTAAGGCATCATAGGGCTTCCCTGCGGCAGGTTCACGTACACGTTCGAAGCATGGCACTCACCGATGCGAGCCTAGAACAGGTGGGCTTGGGCTGTGAGAATTTGGAAGCACTAACGCTGAAAACGCAAAATGCCTTGGTACGCCAGGTTTCCCATCCTTTAGATCCATAGATAATGGTATGTTGATGCCGGATCACTATTGCTAACGGCGCCAGTTTCAGCCCTATTGCGTCTTCGAGAAAGCGGCATTTCCCAAGCTCAGATATTTCCACAACCCCGCGGATCCGGAGCCCCTTTTGAAAGGAAGGGACGTCTCCATGGCAGAAAGCTACCTGCGGAGGCTAGTTTACAAGGGTGTTTGCCTTGTAAGGGACGCGGGAGTGCTGTCGAATGCGCTGCAAATTGTATGCTTTAGCCTTCGCACCTTGGCTCGGAACCAGACAATTTCGGGAGGACAGGCGTTTCTGATAGTGCGTGAGGTAGACGATGCAAAAGTAGATGGCGCAAAGGTAGTAAGACCGGATGCTGAGAACAAACCTGGTGATGATGTTGGGCCGGGGATTCGGGTGAAGGCGATGACGGGGAAGGAGTACTTTGATAGCATGGAATTCCTGGGTGGGCATGTCGACGTGTTCTGAGCCTGTACATATACGCGAACCAACTGAGAGTCGCATGCAACGCGAGGCTGCTTAAACTTTAATTCGTCGCGCCGCAATCTTTGAAATCCAGCGGCGCCCCTGATTGCCCGTTTGTCAAGCGAATCCGCGCCCGACCCAATCCACGTCCCTGCATTCCTCGGAAAGGAAACCACCCTGGCTGACGTATCCTCTCGTGGAAGAAGGCCAATTGTCCTACCGCAAGGGCCTAGGTTGTGATTTAACCATCATCATCCGTCTGGTCGACGCCGTATAACACCTACGACCGTTGAATTGGGCCACCAGCTCTCCGATATCCACAGATACGCCGCGACAAGCACAATTGCAACTCTCTCACGATGATGACCCCGATAGAAGAAGACGACATGGAGGACAAGGTCCCACTGATGACTGGGCATCCCTCTAACGGTGTGAGGACAGACATTAAGGAAGCTGCCTTCAACGACCATCCGGATCCATGGGGAAAGGGCTACAAAGAGCTCTACTGCATCTGTTTGCTGCTGTATCTAAGTAGGATATATCACTACCTCGCTGCGGTGACCTTGATGGCGGATGCTAATTCTTTTTTGTTCCAATTAGATTCTACAATGGCCGGCTTCGACGGCAGTCTACTCGGGAATATAAACGCTCTACCGGAATTTCACAAGTACTTTGGCCTCGACCAGCCCGGAATGGAGACTGGCTTGATGTTTTCGTCAGTTCAGGTACGCAGCGCTACATACCGAAACCTGAGTCCAGCAGACCGTGGTATCTTTTCCTGTCGATTATACATATATGCTGATGGGGCAAGCATGGGCATGCGGGCGATAGGTGGGCAGTATGGTTGGAGCACTTTTTTTGTGGCTCGCAGACTGGAAGGGGCGCATCTTTTGTATCAGGACCGGTAGCATCGGTGTGATACTCTCGGTGTTCCTGCAGGCTAGCGCCGTAGATGGTATGTACACGAAATCTGCACCATGAAGTCTAGCTAGTTGTTCCCTCTTTCGAGTGCTGACGTTACTCGATCTCGCATTAGTGCACTCCTTTATCATTGGACGCTTTACACTCGGGTTCTTCTCCACTATTGCCTGCAAGGGCTCGACCATGTTCCTTATCGAGATCGCACCCCCAAAGTACCGCGGCACCGTTGCTGGCATGTACAATACCCTTTACTACTTTGGCTCTCTGCTCGCGACGACGTCCGTAGTTATCTCGCAGGGCAACCACCCGGACACCGACTTGGCGTGGAAGCTGCCAATTTGGTACCAGACTATATGTCCTGCGATAGTGACCGTTGGTATCATGTTTGTGCCAGAGTCTCCGCGGTGGCTGATCGCCAATAATCGAGTTGATGAGGCAAGGGAAATTATTATTCGGTACCATGCAAACGGAAACGCGGCGCATCCAATCGTAGATCTGGAGGTATCGGAGATGGTGGAGGACCTCAAGGCATCTGGCGGACTGATGACTGCTGCAAGCTATTTCGACATCAGCACACTATTCAGGACCAAAGGCCGACGGTACCGCATCTTCGTGCTAGTCTGCATGAGCTGGTTTGGGCAATTCTCTGGCAATAACGTATGGACCAAAATGGACCCCCTCTCTAATTGCATTGTCGATTGAATTCTGACCAGGATACCTTAGATAATGTCGTACTACCTGCCCCAAATGGTCACAGATGTCGGTATCACATCGACGCACACCAAGCTGGTTCTCAACGGTGTCTATGCTATCGTCGGCTGGATCGCAGCCGCTAGCGGTGCTCGTCTACATGATATCTTTGGCCGCCGCAAGATGCTGTTTGGATGTACATGCGGTCTAGTTGTTTGCCTAACAATCATCACCGCGGCGGCAGGTGCCTACGAGCATACGCAGAGCAAGATCATGTCGGGAACGCTGGTGGTTTGGATATACGTATTTGGTATCGTGTTTGCGCTAGGGTACACGAGCATGCAGCCGTATGTGTTCCCACTCTACCTCCTGTGCTTCCTATGGCGTCCCACCACGTCACTACAAGGGCTCTCATGTATCATGAAGGACGACGTGTTTTTTTCTTTTCTGCTGGGGAGATATGCTAACTTTGATTATTTACTATGTACAGGATTTATCCAGCTGAAGTCATGACGAACGATATGAGAGCAAAGGGTATGGCCTTGTCATCGTTCACGGCCGGCACAGCTGGATTTGTAAGTGTTCATTCTGGAGGAACAGATTTGGTTTATGTTACATTGCTAACGAATTATGCAGGTCAATACTGCTATCGCCCCAATCGCCATGGCGTCATATGGATATTGGTTCTATGCGTTCTTTGTGGTATGGGACATGTTAGAAGCAGCTGTGATATACAAGTACTTTGTCGAGACCAAGGGTCGGACGCTAGAGGAGCTGGATGAGGTGTTCGAAAGCCCGAACCCAGCAGTGGCCAGCGTGACAAAGCGGAAGACGCGGGGGGCATGACTAGCCGACGGTCATGGCGGCAGTCGTGGCGACGATAATGGTGGCGTCGGCAGTAGTTCGAGGTATACGTAGTGATAGAGCAGAAAAACTGGAGTTTCTGGAGCGGGGGGGTATTTTCTATTTTTTTTTGGTCTGTTGGTTTTTTTTGCATCCAAGTTGAAGCCATATCGATATTTTCGTTATGAATGTTCTCGGCAGAAAAGAGTCCGAGTCATTTGCTTGCCCCTTCCCCTCTCTCAACTTCCATCTGTTTGTGACTCTGTTTAATATTTTTTTATTAATTTTAATTTTTCTTTTGTAATTTTTTTTTTTTTTTTGGTTCTTTGTTTTTGTTTGATTTCTTTTCCTGCATGCGCATGGGGCGGCGTCATGGTCATCGATGCATCGTATCCTCTTGTAATCTACCCCATATAAATGCATGATCGTGTAGATTCCCAACCGTGAAAGAATGACACTTGAAAAACATCCATCTACTTTGACAGAGCCGCCAAACGTCCAGCGCTCGACCCTCCAAAGCGGTATGATATGTCTTCACGACGACAAGAACCCTTGCAATACCCCCGTCACTCCACCAGCGAGTTCAACTGCCCCCTTCACAAACACATTCACCACGCCTTCGAGGTCCAGCTCGTCCCTCCCTCCGCTCCCCACAGCAGCTGCATGTACCGCTACAGGCGCAAAGTAGCTCCTCTCGACCGACCACGGCCACCCTCCATAGCTCAATCCAGCCCACAGCGACAACCCGGCTGTCAGCAAGTTGACGCCTACAACCACTCCTAATTTAATCACCCTCTCCGTCTCCTGTAGCCACGCGCGCCTTAGCAATCGTGACGACAGCACGTCCCGCAGCAAGTAGACATGACTCGCCGCGACACCGATTGTAACGGACGTTAGAATCGTGAACGACGCCGGGTGGTTGTTCCTTGTGGCGACGACTCCTGTTGTGGCGCCGAGCAGGAGGATGCCCGTCGAGCGGATGAAGCTGTACAGAACGCCCTGCGTGGCAGCGCTGAACTGGGTGGTGATGAATAGATCGGTTGTGGAAGGGTTTGACGCCCGGATGATGTGGCGGTGGTAGAGGTGCGGCGAAGCAATCATGAAGCCGCTGAGAGAGCTGAGAGTGAGAGCGCCGAGGGTGTGAGTGGCGGCGAAGAGGAAAGGCGGGGTGCAAGTGTATGTCGGCATTGTAGGGGTAACGTTAGGCGATTGATTTTGGGTGTATTATATTAAGTATTTAACTGCGTCTTTGCGGTAATATATTTTTAATAGGGTATTGTATTTCAGACGGGTGCCTGCCGTAGAGTCTGAGCAATGGTAAAATTAAATTTCGATGGGAGAAATCAAGTTGTGGCGGGTGGATTCGATTAAGCAGATCGATGGTGATAGCATTTGATCGTAGAAGTAAAGTGGAGGCGAGGTGGTGTATAGTTTATTTATATACGAGGGGCAGCTCCCGTCCAACCGAACCGCAGCCGATATAATAAATGATGCATGATGAATAGCGGGGCACCTCGATTCCCTGCCACGAATCCATGCAGCAGTAACCATCTCCGGCCACTGTGCGTATATCCGCTATCCAGCCGTTGACACGAAGTCGTGCATGCACTTATCATGTCATGTTAGCGTCGGCTACGAGAACCTAGATCGTTATCTTTATACAAGAAAGTATAGTATCGACGGTGCAGTATCGCATACTTCACTTGGTGCTAAATTTACATGGCCAACGGAACAAAATCTCACGTGCATGCCCAATTGCACGCAACGATCAGTAATGAGTTTAGAGAAGAGAAGAAAGAAAATGAAGAATTAGAAAAGAAACTAAAATATATCTACAGCTACAGCTGCTATGGCTACAGCACTTCCACATATCGCTTCCGCCCCTTTGCCTTCCCTGCCCCCTTGCGTACACTTCCCCCACTGCCCAACAGCTCTTCCATCTCGTCCAGCTTGCCCGTAGTCGCCGGCCGAGGGGGTGGTCGGTTTGGGCTCGGCTCTCTGCTGCCGCCTTGACTCGGCGGCGGCGGCATCAACCCACCGCCAGGTGCACTGGTTGGCGCGCTAGTAGGTGGTGCAGAGGTCGGCGGTCTAGGCGGTCCAGAGCTATCCATACTGCTAGCCGTACCAGGCCGTGGTGTAACAATTCCAGAAGGCGGCGCGCTGGGAGGCCCACCGATCTGTGCGGGTGACCCCAGCCGCTTAGGCGGGGGTGGAGTGCCACTGGGCGTTACCGCAGCCGAGTCTGCCCCGCCATCTTTCTTGTTCACCCATTTCTTTAGGTCAGGATCGTAGTAGAAAGAACTCTCCTCTCCAAGCTTCGCTTTGTGTACGACCGGCATGTTCGGGTCTTTCTTGCCGCCAAACCATCCACCAAACCATCCACCAGCCTTTGCTGCTTCTGTAAAAATAAAAACCCACATGTTAGCATCTCAACCCCTAAAGCGTAAAACCGTAATTAGATAGTGAGGGAGGAGATAATTGTGTGCATACTCTTTTTAGCTTCTGCCTCCTCCGCCTCTTTCTTCGCAATAGCTTCAATCATCTTCTTATTTGCTGCGTCTTCTTCCTCTCGCTTCTTCGCGTTCGCAGCATCATTGCCGCCGCCACCACCACCACCGCCGCCACCAGCGTACCCATCATTCTCATCCATCATCCCCTTCTTCTTCGGCTTAGCCTTCTTCCCACTGCCTTCATCATCCGAGTTATCCGGCGACGGCACATACGGCTGGAAGTCTGTCGTTGGTGGTCCGTACCCACCATATCCAGACGGCTCGTATCCACCAGTCTGCGGCGGCCCTCCAGCTTTTTCGTCTGTTCCCGTAGTTGGCGGGCTGAACGTCGAATAGCTAGACTCGTGCGACGGTGGGGACATTGGCGGTGCGCTATGCAGTGCAGGCGGCGACGGGTGATACCCACCATACCCGTTCGCGGTATCCGCTGGCTTCTCCATCGACGGGTACGACGGCGGTTGCTGTTGGGGTTGCTGCTGCTGTTGCTGCTGCTGGTTCGGGCTCGGCTCATATCCACCATACCCGCTGTACGCAGGCGTTGGCTCATAACCACCATACCCACTATACGCGGGTGTCGCCGGCTCAGCAGGCTTCGCTAGCCCAGCCGATGGTTGAGGCGTATAAGCCCCTGCCGCCTTGGGTGCGTACCTACTCGACGCCGCCGACGAAGTGGACCTGACTTGCATCCCTGCTGGTGACGAACTTAACTGGCCGGCGGACGTGTAAGGTGAGTAACCCATCCCGACGCCGTACAAATCAGCTCCACTCTGCTCTCGGCTGATCCCCGGCGTGATTGTCCCCATCCCCATCTTGGCAAATGGTCCCTCGACTTCCCCTCCGCCATTGATACCGCCGTTAATCTCGCCAGCACCAGTCGTATCACCTCCATCCTCCGGGTCGCCCGTCACGAACCGATTAAAGGTGCTTAGCAGGCTGCCGGATATTGTATCTAGAGTCGGCTTGCTCATCCACGACCCACCACTGCTGTCGCGAGGCGCTTGGCTGAGGCGCTTAGTCAGCTCGTCAATGCTCGAGAGCAGCAGTGGATGTAGGTACGGCTGCGGCCGGCTGGTTAGCTTGAATGATGCGGTGATGGCATCGGTATACTTTTGGGCTTCGGACTTGAACCCATATTGTGCGAGGACGTGAGCGTGATGTAGTTTGAATGGTAACAGGTGGGGGAAATTGGTCAGAGTAGGAGCGCCTGGCAGCAACGAAAGTGCGTACTCGTAGATTTCCGACAGGATTATAGCATCTAGATCTCTACCGTAGTTGAAGGGGTTGTTGACATGGTTAGCACCGAGCAGTGCAAATATAGTCTTGGTCGTCTCTTCTGCACCGGAAAAGATGGCAGCTGGCATGGCAAATAGATAGCTACACAGTGGGCAAGTCGGAGTTAGTTCGAATCCTTTGTTTTCTGGTAGCAAGGGTTGAGGAGTTTGATGTATACGCACCATACATGGGCCGCCTCGATCCGGTTGTAGCTTTCAAGCAGCGACCCGAGTTTTGCAATAGCCTGAATATCATTATTGCTTCGATTGCTTAGCATCAACCCTAGAGTCTCTCGCCACTTCTCCAGCCCTTCCAGCGCATTGCCACCACCGTTCTGATTACCCGTCGTGCTCATCATCGTCATTCCCATCCTAGTGCTAGCAGGGACAAGGTCATCTATCGACTCCTCCCAATTGCCTGCAAACACCTCGTACAGAACTGCTAGACCTTCCATGCCGGTTGTCTCGCTCGTCTTAACTTCTTGCTTGACAAACTCCTGCACTGTCCGCTTGTACAATTCCGGGGAGGTTGTCGATGATATCAGGATTGCATGAGCCCATTGCCTGTTTTCAATCGCAAACCATACCGCAGACTCTCGATCGCCCTTCATAAGATGCGTCCGTACTGTCTCCAACGAATTCCTATCGAAAACAGTAGACTGTTGCAACGCATTCTTCGGCCGTGGAAGCTCTAGCGTATCACTCTCCGGGCTTATAATCTGGCGTATCGCGGCGTCCAACTCGGGTTTCCCACCAAGAACACCATCGTTCTCAACACACAGCTTAACAATTTTCCATAGGATGACCTTCTCCATGCTCCGTGGATCTCGGAACCTGGTGTATTCTCCCTCCAATTTAAGTATCTTAGCCTCCATCCACGTCGAAATATCGCTCTTTCGGCTTTTCCCACCGGTCTTTCCTCCAAACACAGGGCCAGGGAATTTAGCTGCATCCTCGAAGAAGTCGTCTTCCTTCAACAAATCTTTCGCAGGACGGTTCTTAACCTCCCCAAGCGATGACTTAATCACCTGCTGGCCTGTCTCTGCATTCCATCGATTCGTGTGTACCGGAAACATTGTTACGACATTCCCTCCGAAGCCCCAGCAAAACAACGGCGCGCCCTTCCAACGCTCAAGCGGATCCATGGCGGCAAGACTGCCCGGTGGAGGCGCCATAAAGTTCTGAGGTACCGGCGCAGCTGAAGGATATGCCGACTGCACGGGATACGAAGGGCGACGGGTCTCCACCGGCGAATGATTAATATAACTGCTGGTAGCATGCGATGCTGCCGCAGAATTTGGCCGTTGGATCCCATGGATGCTAGCGGACCGGAACGCAGCGAATCCCGGCGATTGCGTAGCCGAGCGTTTCGGTGGTGCGAACCCACTGCCCGTTGGATCTGTAGGCGATAAAAGTGAAGAGCTGAGCGATGAGGTAGCGGTGTGGCTCTGGTATCCGGTAGGGGTATACTTTCCGGGAGACTGAGCTCTTGCAGGTGGACTGGATAGATGCGCTAGGGCTGGGTTAACATTAGCCCCGGGTGGGGGCGGGGTCTGTCTGCTAGCTGTATTATAGCGATTCGCAGCGGCTACCGGAGGCGGCGGTAATGCCTTATCAAACGCCGAAGGGGCAGGCGCGTTTCCTTCCTCGTCTTCCTCTGCGACGCCACCGAGAGCATGCGCCTTCATACTTTCCATCGTACCGGGTCTATCTCTTGAAGGTGGCCGTCCAGTTTGCGCATAACCGTTCGTCGTGGCCTCAGGGGTGCTTGACAGTCCGAGTCCGACAGTGTCGTGACCAGCGGGTGCGTATCGACTTTCGCTAGACATGCTCGAGGATCGCGGTTGCACGCCTGGCGGTCCGTTAGGCCGTTGCGCGTACGGCGACACACCTCTGGCATTTCGTGGAGGAGAGGCGTAAAGCGATGCGTTGGGAGAAGGTTTGGGAGCGTAGTTTGATGATGCTGATCCGGGAGCAGGAGCGTATGGTGATGGTGCCCCAGGGAAAGGTGGGTGACCTGGAACTGGCGACGTGCCATATTGTGATGTTCCCAAGGATCCTACTGGTGGGGATCCAAATCCAGGCTCCACGGACGTGGGTCTCGAAGGGGGGCCCGTCATACTAGGTGTACGATGCATCTGAATGGGAGCTGATGTTGGAGGTGGTCCTTGAGGCCCACTACCGCTGGGGGCACGCACACCGGGGGTATATCTTCCAGAAGCGCCGCTCGGTGGTCTCTTAGGTAACGTAAGAGGTAGCTCCTCGAAGAAGCCGCTGGATTGCGACTTTAATGTTTTAGCTGGTAAGGCGTTAGGAGCTGGTGAGGCTCCAGTCCTAGGTGGTGGCCCTGGGGGCAGGCCCGGTTGGCCTGTATACCCAGGTCTACCTCTTGTGATATCCGCTGGTGATCCTAGCCCGCCTGGAGGGGGATGTCCAAATTGCGCCGAGGGTGGAGTATTGATGCTGCCATGCTGACCAAGGTAGTTGCCAGTCCCATATGCAGGCGGTTGCTGAACTGGCGGCGGCTTTTTCTTCAACGGTTTGACAATATCGTCTGGTAAGTCGTATGGGGAGGCATAGCCACTAGTTTTATCGACAAAGGACTGGGCTTTGGCCGCCTCCGTAGATCGCTGCGGCTGTTGGAAAGCGGCAGTATATGGAGAAGGTGCGGCTGCGAATCGTGAACCTGGAGTAGCTGGAGTAGTCGGAATGGCAGGTGTAAATGGTTGGGACGTAGGCGTGTAGCGGGATGTAGCTGGTTGCGTCGATGTCACTGGAGGCTGTGCGGCAACGGGCGACTTATCAACATCTTCTTCCTCCTCCAACATGAAATCTTCGCTATCGTCAAACCAAGCCGGTTGTGCTGGCTTCTGCTCAGCAACAGCAGCGGTGTTTGTTTCTTCTTGTTCCTCCTCATCTTCTTCTTCCTCCAGGAAAGGCTCGTCATCGAGAGCAGCCGCCCATTTGGACGCCATATCTGCCTTTGGTTTACCTTCGTCGGTATCCTGCTCGGGCGTTGAAGTCTCAATTTCTGGAAGACCAGCTGCTAATGCCGTGCTCTTGCGCTTCAATGTAGTTGGGTTATCGAAAAAGGCGGTATCATCGTCGCCATCGCTACCCGGATCGATGGGAGTCCTAGAGCGCGAGAAAAAGTCCTCGGTGGCTTCCTGATCGCCAAATAAAGGCATACCTTCCCCGAACCTATTTTCATCGTCCTCTGGCACAACATCGCCGCCCATTACAAGATCAGACGTGCTCGACCTCTCCAGCGTCGGTATATTCCCGTTGGTATCAGCTTTCGAGAAAAAGTCTTCTCCACTAGTCCCCTCATCTCCGAAAAAGTTGGAATCGGACGGCTCTACCGGTTTTTCGTCTTGCTCATTGTTTCCAAAAAACGAATCGTGGGTGGCGCTGTCATTTCCGAACGGATTTGAGGGGGCTTCCGCGCCTGCAGTCTGAGGATCGGGTACGGCTGGGAACGACGATGTATGCAATATCGAATCTCGCTTCAACTTCTCGAACGGATCTTCCGTTGTGCCGAAGCCGTCAAACGGCTCTGGAGTAAAGCCGATGTCTTTTGTATCCGGTACATCTTCGTTCTCATCCTTTGCTGGAGGGGCGGCTCCACTCGTTTGCTCGGGCAGCGGTGTTATCGCGGGCTGGCTCGGCCGCCTAAGGGGGATTTCCAGTCCGTTCTCGCTGTCATCTTCCTCTGCCTCTTGCAAGTGCTGCTGATGTATCGTCTCCCAACTGGTGTTTTCGCCTGCAGCTAACCGCTCGGCACTCTTGGCCTGACACTTGAGACAGCCGACTGAGACGTCCTCGACGTGACACGTGCTAATGGCGTTATCAGAATCTACACGGATCATTGCAGCAGGTCGCGTAGAGGAGACTGGTGCTTCCGGATTATGGGGTGGTGTCTCGGACGGTGGGTCTTCGCGAGCGGCAGCTGTAGGCGGCGACGGTGTCGGAGGCGCATCGGATGGCTTTGGTGCTGTCTTTAGTGGTACTACGGTAGGGTCATTTGCTTTGGGGATTCCGAGGTGGTCGAAGAAGGAGGTATCGTCATCGGTGCTGGAGGGTTCGAAATGGGAGTTCTGGTGGGACATAGATGGCTGGCCAGTGCCGTCCGCAACGTCCGGAGTGGCCATGGCTGTAGGAGCGCTACCTGAGCGAATTGGACTTCAGCAGGACACAGCAGTATAGGGTTGGTGAGAAGAAGGATAGCTCTAGAACAGTGCCTGAGGCCATTGATGGAGACGAATGACCACCCATTAGCAATGCATGCCCGTGATGTAGAAGGGTGCAGAAGAGGGCTTACCATGTCCCGCGTCCAGTCTCCGTTGTGAATGCCCGGCGGTCGATATTGTATATATATATATATATATATCTATATTTTTATAGGTATATGAGGTTTTGGGTATACGGCGGCGCGGCGATGCTCCTCCTCCTCCTCCAGAAAAGCGCAACTGTGGTCGAAGTTGTGACGGAGGTTGGTCGGGTTCGCGGAGTTAAGCTGGCGATATGTATGCGCGGGCAGGGTGTCAGACTCGGTAAATGCCCTCAACGCACGTTCTGCACTGGCACATGTGAATCCCCGCGATGTTCGACGGGTCGCGATCGAAGGATATGTGTGAAGGCGTCGTATAAACTTTAGTAGAGATGTATCTGTCTGTCGGTGCGTAGTAATTGTTCCGCGGACTATCTTGTGCTGGAGGCCAAATTGTGCACAGCTGCGGCGGAAGCTATCTCGATTTCAAGGTGGCCACAGTTGCCTCTCGCGCAGATGCTTGAAACGGGGTCCGCCGCCGGTCCACTCAAAGCGGCACCCCTGTCAGTGGAACTATGCCGTAACTGAAGATATATCTCCGGCATGCGCAACCGCAGGCTTTACAGAGGCAGCTAATGTCACAGGGCCTGGCGGATGCTCCTTCCTGTGCTGTTTTAGCCGTGGTGCACGAAAGACCCACTTGGGCACCTCTCGGCCACGATTTATTGCGAAAGACTTGGAAGATAACTTGTTTGCCATCAGGTAAGTTCTTATATAAGTAAGTCCTTAAAGACTAAGTACTTGAGTAAGTATACATTATTGGAATATTATGATTATATCTCAGAGTGCCCATGTTTATGCACATGTATTCGCATATCGATCGTGCGATAACGTATAAAATCATTGCGCTCGCCTCATCCGCACTCGAACGTCGCCAATCGGCGGCAGGCCACCGGCGCCAAAGAACGCCCGGTTGGCCTCTGGTATCTTCGCTCCGGTCGTATCCCACTCCAATCCCATAATCAGCGCCGCCAATGTCGCCACGATCTCCTGCCCCGCAAAATGTCGACCAGGGCAAATGGCTACCCCACCACCAAATGGACGTAGTTTACTCTGGTGGTCCCTGATCCTCCTCGCAGCCGCTGTAGGGTCTTCGCCAGGGAGTGGTAGCCAACGGTTCGGATTGAACTCCATGACATCCTTCCCCCAATATGCTTCCTCCATCTGGATGACCGGCGCGAGAGCCTGGAGCATACCACCCTTTTTGTACATGTATCCGTCAATTTCCGTATCCTCAATTACTATGCGAGGCGAGAGGGACGAGACATTTAATCTAGAGATTTTGGATATGTTAGTCTATGGAGCCGGGGTTCTTGGTGTGCATAGGGAAGCGGTCTACCTTTGAACCTCCTGCCAGACGGCGTTCAAGAACGGCAGGGTGCTCAGCTTTTCGATGTTGAACTTCGGCCATCGCACGCTTGAACCGCCAGCACGGGGTTCTACGCAGGGAGCAATCTCAGCTTTTAGCCTTTCCAGCACGCCAGGGCTGAGTAGTGAATGTGCGACGCTCCAAGAGGCCGCTGGGATCGCGTTTGCTTCGAGCCTGTGGATGATACTCCTAGTAAGCTAGCTGTAACGTGTAATGCGTAGGAAAGGCGGACAAACCCCCAAAATAGCGATAAATGGATCGCAGCATGACCAATATGATCATTTTCTTCTACCACCTGCTCCGAAAGCTTCACTCTCTCTCTCACAAGTCGAGATCCAAAGTTCTCTTCCCATAGCACGTCGTCAGGGATTTTATCTCTCTCTTCTTTCACCTCCATCCGCCAGCGGATCAACTCGTCGAGCACCACTCTCCTCGACGCCCTTACCCCCGGAATCAAGAAATCTGGGTACATCTTCGCCACTTGTAGAAAAGCTCTATCCCAGTTCCAAAATTGTTTCACAAACTCGTCCGTGATTCGCAACTTCGTGCCGTACAATGCCCTCCCCGATGCCGGGAACATGATCTTTTTGACCCACGCAAAGATATCAACCTCTGAAAACTCCTGGCCCACAGGCACAGCACGATCCAGTTCGTTATAAAGCTCTTGAACGAACACTCGAGTCATATTATCTAATGCGGGAGCTCCCAGGTTTAAGTTGCGCTGGAACATCCCATGTGCCAGCTTGCAGAATTCAATGTCGCCTAATCCCTTCTGATCGACGCCCAGGAGGCCTACTGCGAGCGCTTTGAACGCAGGCTCCGTGCCACCGAACATTTCACGGAACACAAAACTGAGCATTGGATCGAAAGAGACCGTCTTGGACTTGCGGTACACGAGAGAAATGGACGACGGATCAGTGACAAGGTAAATGCGTTGGCCGAACGCAATGATTGTGCGTGGCTTGCCGGGTTTGCCGTCCCTCTTTCTATTACAAAGTCAGCATGCTGTCTACCTAGGTATATAATCTATAGTTCATACTGTCGCTGGTATCATCGCAGGTTGTATATTGGGGGGCATATGGAAAGGAGATATGTAGGCGAATGAAACAATGTAGGATAGGAGGCATCAAGTGAGTACCTGTACTTTGCGACCATCTTCTCCTGTCCGCGCATCAACTCGATCGCGTGCCCCACGAACGGCAGCCAGTAAGGCGGCAGTGGCGGCTCGCCGTTCTTCGTCGGCTTGCCATCGTTTAAACTCGTGGTAGCAAAGGTATATATCAGAGGTAATGCCGCCGCGAGAACAGCGTAAAACGCGACGTTTGCTGGTGTAAGACTGCTGAGAAGCGAGGCGAAGAGCGACTCCACTGCGTCAGGGGTCGGGATAGACGAATTCATAGACTCCATGCTGTAAAATCGGCCGGCGCCAACGTGCGATGTCGACGCTTACGGTTGGTTTGATCGAGCGTATGTACTCGATGCGCAAAAGAACCTGCACTTGAATTAGGAGATGGTCTCTCTTCCTGCCTCTTCTCCTCTCTCCTGTCAGCCGATTTTCTTTAAGCCTGCATCTGCCGAAATGTGGGTTATTGGGGACTGCTTACACACACCTCTAGCTTTGACAATCAAACTATATCCCGTCAGTGCCATTAAATAGGCGTCAACGATAAGGCCCGAATTCTCGTGGATAAGTCGACAAGCGAATGAGAGCCATTGGTCGCGTAAGCAGGTAGAGAAACCCGTCTAATATAGTGGACAGCCTCGTCGGCCCCGGCAGCCGGATGGTCAGAGCATCCATAGCCCAGAGAGTAATATTACCTTGATGTGGAGTCAACTCGGACCACAGGACAATGCAATGCGTGTGTAACCCCTGGAAGGCTGATGATCCAATCGGGTTACACGGATTAATACTGGCGACGGGCGAACTGCCTTTGTTGACAATACTGCATGCTAGGGCCAGTTATCTCGCTGACTAAGTTTTATTGGTCGGATGCTTGCGATATATATCGAGCTTCCTGTCTAGGCTTTGATTGCTCGTAGCCCTAGATCGGTTATACTCATGTTCGCGGGTTATGCTCCCAAGAGGCGCTAAGTGCGAAGCTCACTCCGGATATCTCGCAACTCCGCATTCCGAGAGCTGAATTGAACGTTACATGTAAAAGATTTGCGTAGCTCCTCCTGCTCACTTTAAAGCGCCGATTGCGAACCCTCGTGGGTATGCCGGCCGGCCTCCGGGACACTTCGTGTAAACGGAATTAAGTACTCAATAATTTATTTCGGACGTATAAGCGTTAAGCGATCATAGCTGTGTCGGTGCTTATACAGAGCTCAGGAGACGTGAGACGGTTGTGTTCATGCGTGACCGAAAAAATTCTATCTCTTCTCTGCTGGGGATGTCCCGTTGCGAGATGCTTGGATTGATCTGGATGGGTCTTACCACTACAAAAACGCAAACTTGGAATCGAGCAGGCACCGTGTTACGCAACGAACCGCACGCCTGACTTCGAAAGAACCTCTCTTTGCTTTAAATTTGTAGGCAGCATTTGCAGGTCCGGCCACCGGCGCAAATTTGTGGTGGGGAAAATTGAAAAGAAGGTTGCAATGCGCAATACATATTTCGCAACCGCGACGTAGAACTGTTTTGCGCCTCAGTCAGTTGGCCTTGGCAAGGGATTTGCGTATGAAATTTATATGCTTAATCCATGATACACAGCACGATGTTTTGTCCACTTTTCGGCACTATAAAAATTTCAATCGCTTTCGACGAACCGCAAGCTACAATGTATATGAAAGTAGCATGTGTGAATGGCATAGGAATGTTATATTTCATTGTAAGTTGCAGTGCACTGTACCAATACCTTCCTGAGCTAGGAAACCACTATAATATTCCTCCGCGGCTAGCAAAATATATAATGACAGAGTTTCGAATGATACGGACCGATGTCACGTCCGAACAATATTAATATACTTCACAATTTAGGAGACCGCACTTTCTGCTACTAGATCTAGTTACTTGGCCATAATAGAGAAGTTGCACGCAATCCAACATATCATTCGTCGCATCCCAACAGTTGTAGGCTGAGGCGTGAGTGCTGGTTGATATTTGGGGCTTATATCGCACCCCATATCTCGAAACAAACATCAGTATAGCCAACCGGCGCCCTTGAAAAGAATTCCTCGTCCAACCAACCTCAAGTCAGCGTGTAATCATTTTTGCCCACAGACGCAAACCTAAATATCACTCGTTCGCAGCCTCACCCGTGGCAGAACCTATAACTAGAGAGAAGAATTTTGGTCATGATGTCTGTGTGCTGTTTCAGGGTTGTTGTCATGCCCGCTGAGGTATTCTCACACGTGAATTTCACCTGTTCTGCAATACTTCCCTACCACCTTGAGAAATGGCTCATCACAGGATGGACCCTTTTCTCTTTTGGTACACCATAGACGAAGTGAAAGAAAAAACCGATTGGCGAGCCGCATGGTGATACTCCTATCAAGGTTCGGGCGACATCGGTCGGGTCTCCCGTATGGCTATCAGATATCAGGAGCTTCAAGCAGTGGAATGCTTGCTTCCCAACACATGTTTGCGCTTGGACGCTCTGAATTCTCGAACTAGAGCCATGCCGTTAGTTCCTGCATAACGGCTTCCACAAAACTCCAAAGAAAGTATACATATCCGCCAACACAGGGATTGAATGTCTGATTTTACGAATTTACCGCATACCGATGGTAGGCGGGAAAACCAGCAATCAGTTCAGGTTAAAGCTTTTATTCGGCCAATTGCCGCATTGATTACTTCCTTTGTCGATAGCTCAAATCTTCGGCTTTTCGCTGTCGTATATTTATCAATCCATATGTGCGACCATATTGATATTTTAGACCTAGTGGAGTCCTCCAATGCATTAGTGGCCCCAGGTCCCGAGTACGACAATTGATGCAGGGTATATCACGACGGCCAAAGCTGTTATTGCATACTTTTTGTAACCCTAGCCTCTCTATTTCATTAGTTATAATGTGGGTTGCCGAATAAGTATACTCTGGCTGGATACGTAAGTCCCAGCATTTCACCATAAAAGGTTGATCATCTCGACCCATATATAAAGTGACTTCATATTCTGCAGACATTCGAGGCTCCAGCGGCCGTATACCACTTTCCCCTTTACGATTATAGTTTCTATATAACGATATACCGCTTCATTATATTTATATATTTTTTGCAGCTATCTAAGGACAGTATGAAGATATCTTGGACTCTGCTGCTTGCATATGCTGGTACGTTCCCGAAGCCCTCTGGGGCCCTGCCTGAGTTCAAATCTGGCATTCAAGCTCGCCATCGGCTTCCCCAAGGGCTACCTAGCGGTAATAGTAAGTATTTCGATAGTAACTCCCTTAAATCCGTAGTGACGAATACTAATCTAAGACTACTCACAGCCAAGAGTGTTCGAGATGTTCATATCACAAACCATATCAACGAGGCCATTGAAAAGCCCGCTCGACGTGGGTTTAACTCCAAACGTGAAAATCCGGTAGACCACTTTCAACAAATTTCTATGGATCCTTCGTATGGCCCGGTCCCTGGATCAAATCATGATAAGGACTTTACTTATACCTTGAGCTCATACGACCAAAACACATGCGCTGAATATTGTTTGACGGCCTGGGCTCCCGATTGTAAATCTTTCCAGATAGTCCAAGTCACCAGTAATGCTGCCCCCCCTTGGGTATACTGCATCATTTACGCCGTTTCATATAGCTCGGAAGATATTGTTCCTCCGCAGTTTGCGATGGTTGAAGGTTAGTCTAACTCTCAGATGTTTACAATTTTGGAGGGGCCCATCTGGACCCAAACGTATTCTGGTCTAGATGCCTCCATCAATTCCCAAATGATCGGTAGCATTGACCCGTATATGGGCTGTACGAAAACTGAGGATGGCACCGAGATCACGGAAGACGATTGCAAGGCTAGGTGCATAGCGAAGACACAGTATAACGCCAGGCACCCTAGCGGTGGCTACTATCGCGCCTGCAACTTTGTCAACTGGTATGAAAATTGGATTGACAATAACAAAGCTGGAAATTCCTGTTGTTATTACATCAGATCCTACGATGCAACATTCGCAACCAATAGTCATCCTCAGGATAGGGGAACTCACCACTATGAGACGAAAAATGCTAAGGGATTTGCTCTCGACCCCCCTCTCGTTAATGGCGATGGTATTGGCTATATCGCCGTACCGTCATAAGGCTAGTTGAGTTGGCCGTTGCATAAACATCTACTATGTTTTATATTATGTAGTTGTAGATAGATCTATAGAAACGCATATAAGCCACTTACATGAATGTAGTTAGGATATAGGCACCCTACAGCTTTGAAGGCGCAGGTGTTCCCTTCAAGCACCAAAGTCAGGACGGGCTGAAAGATAGGAGGACATAATCAGAGCTTGGGCTTGACAGGATGTGAGGTATTTGAATCTTCAGGGTAATTGTAGTCGGTCTTCTACGCGGTCCTCCTTACTATTCTTCATTCATACGACAAGTGCTAAGTGAGATACGTGCAGGTGCGTATGCAGGAGTCTGTGACTGGTCTTGCATGGGAGACTATCCTCATGGCTTCAATTGGCGCCAAGACGGACGTTAGGCTCTTCTTAATTAGTTCTGATTCAAAATTGGGGACCTGGACGCTTATTTCATACTAAGTTGAGCAGGACTGCTTGGTGGCTTAATATTAAGCATTTTATAGCTCTCGCCAAGTCAACCGAGGTACTACAACCTGTCCACCTGTGCTTTAGCTTAGTTTGGCCGGCTTAATAAAATATCTAAGGCAGGTCTAACTCACATAAATGCGAGTATACGTACCTTGTTCAAGCGAAACCTTCTTTCAATCTCTTTCAATAATGTTGCTTACGTTTAATTATCCTATTCGATAGCTTTCCTGAGTTTTGCATCAAAGCTCAGGGTGTCGTGGAGGTGTAGAATTGCAATAGAAGTTGGGTATTGATGCCGTTCTGGGTATATCCTGTTGCGTACGGAGAACCCCTCAGCAGCCCACGGCTCTTCATCGCACTCGGAACCAAATCACCTACAACGGTGCATCTGCATGCACCCGAGTGCGACCTATTGCATAACCATGTACCAATTCACTCCGTAACCGCGTGTATATATATTTCGTCACAAGATTTCGAGTCATAACACTTTGGGGTAGGTTTCATGCGGCCGGTACTATAGCTATAGCACTAGAGACTGAGGCAGAGTTGATTCTAACTTTTAATGCGCCCCACCCATGGTTACTTCGTGCAACAGATTGCCTAACCTATATCAATTATACGAGCTCAGGAAATGCGATTAAAACCGAGAATTAGGTTTACGTAATTACATGTGCATCAAACCGCCATATCGAGGGAAATTAGTATTCGAAGCGTTTAACCAGAGTTATAAGAACAGCCCGTACAGTGCAATAATATCTAGAAATCGAAAGAGCGTAGCTGCGTAGACCTCGTGACTAAACGGCTAACAAAGGCATTCATGAATAAATAAGGAAAATAATGTGCTAATCAGGAAATGGATGAGGGGTTAAGTTGATAGCGTCTATATGTGCGTATCTAACGTCTATGTACGAAGATGTCAGGGAAAGTCGTGAAAATAAAGAAATAGGTCTTAACGCGCTTTTTACCACAAGGGCTCAATACTCCCGGAAGAGTCAACAGCAACTCCACCATTGATTCCCATTTGGTCCCCAAACGAGTATGTCACCATCCTCCACTTATCCTCTAGATATTCCGAAGGGTCCTCGTGCTGGCTCTCGTTGTCAAGGTTATCACACCAACTTCCAGGGCCTGATTCTTGATGCTCCTCCTTGCATCCCTCCGTGCTGCCTGGGTTCTCTTCTGCAGGTCCTTTCTCCCCTTTTGCATCTGTTCCTGTCTCACTCCTCCTTTTTTTCTTTTCGTCCACGGCCTTCAGGTTCCCCCCAATCTCCTCGAGCTTTCTCTCTAAATCCTGCTGTCTTAACGCTGCAATACCCGCATCGATCCCTTCGCCATCTTCTGCCAGCGTACCCCCTCTATGCACTCTTTTTCGCCTACCATACGTGAACAAGAAGATTTTTTGACCTAACCGATCGCCGGTCACCGCAATCCCCTTGACATCAGGCACGTATCCTAACTTCTTCCCCGTAACCTCCATCTTCCCTTTCGGGGACACATATGCCGGCCCACTTTTCTGCGCACGCCCCGCGCAATCCAGAATATCCTTCTCGCAGATGTCCCACACCCAAACAGCCATATTATCTGTCCAACCAACAATGCGCGTGACGACTTCCGCATCCACCACATCCTCGTGTAGCATGCACCCTGTACGGATGTACTGTGGCTGTCCATTCTCACTATTTTGGGAGTCCCATTCGTGATTCTCCATACCCGGATCTCGCCAGGGTATCTTCGGATCACGCATTCCTAGTTTGCGAAAGAACGCTGCTGGTGCCGGCGCTGCAAGCTGCAACTTCCCTCTCTTTTCATCGTGTGTCGTCGGCGGTAGTGTCAACTTGATCTTAAACCGAATCCAATCCTTTGGTTTCATATTCACCTTGTCTGCAAACACAAACCGCTGTCCAGGTTGTCGAAATACTAAGTTTCTCGCAATCGAGCCTTCGAGGGTCAGCTCTAGCAGCGCCTCTTCCTGCTGTCCCGATACCTTTTTGCAGATTTCCACATGTGTATTGCTCCACACTCCCATCCGGCATATATCCTGCTCCAACGTTCGCGGCTTCAGTATCTTCCACTGCCGCGGCTGGTCAAATAGCTTATCACCCATCCCGATCGCGTATCCGACTCCCTTACATTTCCCCGTTCTGGATAATTCTACTCTCATAGTCTCCTCTGAATGGTCCGGCAACACAATATTGGACGAATTCTTTAAATTTAGCGGCGGTACCTGCCATCTCTTCTTGTCCATCCAGTTTAATTCATATGCCAGGTCTATGGCAAGCGAGTCCGCATCCGACCCAGTATGCGGGTTGTAAGCCCGCGTCAGTGTTGGAGTCGGATCCCATTCGCGGAACTTGATGTGCAATAATGTGGCCGTTAGCTCCTTATTATCTGGCATACCGTGCGGATACCACTGGTAGTATGACCGGCGGTACTGTTCATCATCTAGTGCTGGATGGCGTTTACGCCCGCCTTCGTTGATGCTGATGTTAAATGGGACCAAGGCATCGTCGACTTTGAACAGGATTTTGGGTACGTGTTTGCCCACACCCTTCGCGGTATATGAAGAGTGTTTGTACCAGCCGACAGAGTTGGTGGTGTGTTCGATGCATAACTTTTCAGGGCCTTCTATCTTTTGGATGGCGTGTTTCCCGGAGGGTTTAAGTCTATATGCGTATAGGTTGGTGTGGGCCTTGTCAGACCAGCTGACGGCAAATGTCTCCCCGCGAACAGTACCGATATTTACAGTGACGGTGCCATCGAAATCCGCGCCTTTGCCGAAATTCTGGCTGTCGTTGTCGGGCAAGTTGAACGTGAGGATGGTCTTGCGATAATCACCTATCCGCCAGGAGCTGTATACGTTCAAGAGCGTCTGAAGGAGCAAACCGCGTAGGCGCCACAAGTTACCGTGAGAGTTGTGGATGTTATCGTATTTACTATCTATTGTTGGCGCGGCGTATACGCGCCAGCCACGCCAATTGCTAGAGATCATTGGTTGCGTCGCGAGGATTTCGCGCTGCCGGTCAACAATGGTGGTGAGTTGGTGTTCAAGTAGATCTGGATCCAGCGACATGGAGTAGATCGCCTTGCAGGTGTAGCGGAATGCATCGAAAGTGGTTGGCGAGCACGCGTAGAGGATGCTTGTGAGGATGTGTGGGTGGCTGAGGTAAAGATCAGCTATGGGAAATGTAGTTGACGAATTCGCCGTGGACGCCATGACGGGCAAGTTTTACTGTCGGTCTTGTAGAGCAATGGATGTATGGGTGATTTGGAAACCAGTTTAAGCTTGCAAGTTGTAGAATTAATATATATATAGAATCTGGAATTTAAGGCCCGACGGTGCGCATGCGATGGAGACGAGAGTCTTCTGCGTTTATGTTGGTATCAGGCAGCAGCGAACGCGAAATGCAGACGCACGCGCCACGCACCAATTCGTACAGTCATACCAAGGCGCCCAAGCCCAACTTTGCATGCCTGGAGTCACTCGCTTGGTGGTGACAGTATCTAATATGTCTCGCGATCGAGCAGCTGCAGGGGCTGATGAGTCTTACCGTTGCGGGGCGGTTACATTGAGCGGTTGTCCCGTGGGCTGGCTATGTATGTCCAACGAGGTTACACAGCGGGCGCCGCAAAAATGCCACACGGTCAACACATCGCTTTCCGCCGAAAACCATAAAGCCCGATCTCATTCATCGCTAGAATCTGGCAGTAGCGCGTTAATTTAGAGAAGTCCCCTAGTTTACCTGTGCTTCGCGCGAGCTATGCATGCGGTGATGCGTGTTGGGCTCGTTAATCTTGGACCTTTTGGAATATTGCCTCAGGACACACTTCCCGATAAACTTTAGCGGCCAGATTTCTAACACATGTAATATATATTGATTGAAGTTAATTTAAACTCAAAAGAAGGATTACGTGGGATTAGTATCGCGGGGCCAGAGGCACATGAACCCATCTGTAGACTATCAATAGCAGTGTGCCTATCCTGCTACGAGCCCTCAAAATGGTTTGCGGTCAGCCAGAGCACCCGAGTAGCCCTATAATACCTTTTCGCTATTCCCGCGATGTCAATTCCGGCGCTTCAAGTATTGACGCTCTCTTCCATAGCGGTCGCACTTCTCGTCTCTCCGGCCACTTCCGCATTTGCACGTCAGATCTTTCCACCTGGACGCTCTTCTGCCTCATCACCACCATCTTCCCGCGTGCCTTTGACTTCCACGTCGAAAATACAGCAGCAGACGAAGACTGCGTGTACATATTCTACCAGTTCGACACCCGTGCTGACGCACCGGACTATGATGAAGAAGAAGGCGTGCGTGGCGTCGACTGGGGCGCTAGTGGGTTACATGTATACCGCTGCCGAGACGCACATACAGCAGAAACTCTCTTTAAGGAGTGGTTAGCGGCGCTGTACCCCGGCTGGGTCCCACGGCCGTTAAGCGACGGGGTTAGCGTTGGACAGTATGCTCTGGAGCAGGAGTTTGGATTGATGTACTGGGTGCGAGATAACATATTCGTCAAGCTAGATATTGACGATAAGAACGTCAGTGCGCAGACAGTGCACCGATTAGCAAAGGCGGTTGACGGGTACCTTGTAGCCGAATCAGAGCCGATAATCTACGGCAGAGAGCAGCTAACAATATAAAATTACATACGGCTAGGCTACTAGTGGGCTCAGTTGATCACCGTGATGCGCTGGAAACGTGGACAGTGTTCGCTCTAAATACCCCCGCCCAATCGTTTAATCACCATAACGCTTACTTAACCTCCCCAAAATCAACTTTGACTTCGCGGCTGTGTTTGGCGTAGTGCTACAAGCAGCAATTAAAAGCCGTTGATGACATCATTTTTTTTTCTAGGACGACGGTCTTGACTAATCCTATATAAGGGGGATCGATATTTGTTTCCAAGCGTCGGATAAGTGGGAACATGTGCTAACTGAATTATTTGATAATATCCTGGCTGCACGCGAAGAAAATGGAATGTATTATATTACTGACAGAAGCTTAAGCTTTCGAGGATGTAAACTAGCGTTATCCTCTCCAAAATAACAAAAGTATTTAGCTAAACTAAGCGCTAACCGTTAAAAGAAAACTTCTCTTATATCGTATAATCGTAAAAAGTGTGCCATCCATCAGCAGACCGCCTCTATCAGCGCAGCTAAAATGATAACCACACATGCTAACGAAATTCCATCCAATGTCTGTGCTCTATTCCCTAAACTTGGTTTCGTATGCGTCGGGCCCAGCGCTTCCGTCCCGGTAATCGTCGGGGTAGCCGGTATCTCACTCGTCGTGTCCGTCGTATTCTTCCCCGCGGCTTCAAGCAAAACTACCTCAACTTGGTCCCAAAACTCGCAGATGCGATACTCACTCTCTAACGACTTGATTGATGCCCCACTATCTCCAATATACACACCTAGCCAACTTGTATTATCAAAAGTAGGCCACGGGAATGCTTCCGTAGACGCATTCCCACTATCCGCTAGCATATTCCACGCCTGGATTATCATATCGCTAACACCAATTTCTACTGGCGTGTATTTACACGTCCCATTCGGTCGAGGTAAATTCGACGTGTGGCCCATCACGAAAGGGAGGTCGAAGCTATGCGTGGGCCCTAACAAGGCTAAGTCGTCTTCCGAAAGATCCGCATACAGCGAGCACGAAGGTAAATGGTTGAAGATGTATGACCACGCCGGTATCCCCTTCTCTGCCGCACGGAGCAGGCCACGGTATGCGGGGCATCTCCAATCGAAGTCGGTGGTAATCTGCGCGGCTCGCGAGAAATCGGGATAGGGGTATGAGTAAAACGCTGAAATCGGATACCGCTCATAGACCTTATCGACAAGTGGGCCTATCTGACCGGCGAGCATGTCTGCGTAGCGGGAGGCTTCGGTATGTGCAGGATCTCTGCCTATAGCGTCGTAAATGAAGGTGGTGCCTTCCTGGGACATGGTACTAAATACGGCGGGTACCTGCACGCCGGCGAGAGATGGCTGCTGTGGGATTACCTTGCCGTCAACAAAGGGCTGGAGGCCGGAAGTGGCGAGAGAGAGATCGCGGAGGCTCGTTTTCGCGGGGTCCCAGAAGATATCCCGCATTATATCTGGCCTTAGGTTGCGCAAACATGATGACTATATGTGTTCGACGATCGTTAGAGTCTCTTCGTATCGTATCGATATGTCCTTTCAAGCTACTCATGGTAGGAGCTAAGTTACACACATCTGTGACGCTGCAGTTGGCCCGCATGGCAAACTGCTGGCCTGCATACTGGGCCGATGCATTATTCTGAATACTAACGCCGCCCCCACTCTCCAAAGCGACAGCGCGCATGAGACTGGAGGCCCCTGGCAGCGTGCTCACAATGAAAGAATCCCATGCGCCAGCAGACTGGCCGAACAACAGCACTTTGTTTTTATCGCCTCCAAAGCTGCCAATGTTCTCCTGCACCCACTCCAGTCCAAGGACGATATCCTGTACGCCAAAGTTGCCAGCTATGCCCGCAGACTCTAATGCCAGGAAGCCTATCGGGCCGAGGCGATACGCAATGTTTACAACCACGGCGCCGGCACCGGCTAGGTCGCACCCATTGTACAGCGGATTGACGATACTGCCGCCTGTGTTGGAGCCACCGTGAACCCACACCTTGACAGGGAGGCTTGGCGTGCGACTGTTCGCATTTGGTGGTACCCAGACGTTCAGGTACAAGCTGCCCTTGCAGTGTACATGCACAAATATCAGCAACCTTCCTCGTAAAGGTATATAATTAAAGCGATAGGCTTGCGACACTCTGGTATTCTATAGGGCTGTAGGTAACACCATCCAGGCTTTCAATACGTACCAATCTTCGGAGAATGGCGTTGGATCCGCCGCTGAGCCATTTGCTATGCTGTACTGGTAGCATATTGGCGCGAAGCGTGTCGCATTCAGTGTTCCGCCGGCAAAGTTGTCATTATATTTTAGTGGTGCTTCCCAGCGCAGCTCTCCGACGGGCGGGATTGCATATGGGATGCCTAAGAATCGAGAGGGGCTGTTTTCATCACCATCGTTGCATGGCCCGCCTTGGACCCACCCGGCATTCGTTTGTGTCTTTAGGAGCCAGGCTGTTGCGGTCTGAATCAACGCAGTACAAGCCAGAAGGCTCGCAGTGAGATGATACTTCATCGTAGGATATCTTGGGAACGGTCATCTGGAGGAAAGAAAGCCATTACGGTCGCAGCTGGCAGCAAATACAACACTCTGCAGCCGTCTGCATAGCTGTATATATACCGTTAGCTTCGTGGTACTGCATTTCCTCGTCTCCACCCCCACCGGGTCCTTTCCGTACTCCCGAGAACTGTGACGCCACACGCTAAAAAGTTGCACTGGGGTTGCAGCTGTGGTGTCGTTAATGCCGCGCGATATTATTGGGCTATCAGTAAGCGATAAACTGGTGTGTTGTTGAGGGTCCCGGTACGCAAGGTGATGTCATTTCACTGCAACTTGCAACTTGCAACTGCCCCCAGCCGGCTTTAATCCAGTCAGGCTGCTTAGGTCGAGTACGGCCAGAGCAATGCTTGCGTCGAATTAGTGGGTCGTGGAGATATCGCTCGAGTTCTTCCGGCCGCGTCCATCGCATCGATGACATTAGGGTAACGTAGGTGCTATGTGCGTCAGTGTCCTCATGATCGAATCATGTAGCGACTGAAATTGTATTCTGAAAGAGTAGGCTATAGCGCTAGGTGCCTGGTTGACGAAAACTAGGCGATTAGGTACACTTTGTTCTGGGAAAGATGAATACAAAACTCTCTATGCCCCGCTGAATCCCCTTTGGCTACTCTGGTGGTTTAAAAAGACTCGATCGCGGTTGATATCAGCATATCGGCTCAGCAGTATTCTTATTGGTATCAATTTTTATGCAAGGCGTTTCGCTTGACCCCGGAGATGTATACTGAATGAAATGCGGATACGACTGTACTCCAACCGTAGCCCCATCGGTCTTAACCGCCCCATAGCGGTATGCAAAATAGAAGACACCCGGTTCATTTTCAAAATAGGTCACTCGGATCCTCCGAGTTGCAGTTGCGACAGATTCTGGCAATGTGTAATCGCATGCACCAGTTGATGCCTTATCACACACCACCCAATTGAAATGGTAGTGACGATTCTCAAATTCCGTCGGATATGTGTGCGTGGTATAACTCACAATCGCAGACCCCGCGTCCGGCCGGATCCAGAGATCCTTCCAGTATGGGAAAATGCTGGTGCGTGGTATGCAGCCATCTCCATTGTTCCCACAACTGTTAGGATCAACGGGTAGAGGTTGATTTGGAATAGAAAGTCTCGAACTTGTAGGCTCTTCAAGAGACACCACTCCGTTCATAGAAACCCAGACTGTAGAGCTGCTGACATTGTATAGCGTAATTGGAAATCGAAGATTGACTTTAATCCATGCGTCATCGATACTCTTGTAATAGTCGGCCGAGTAGGTAGGGTCACTCTGCCAAAATGTCTCTACCCGTAAGTCTCTCTTACTGAGATTGGGAAGCGCTGGGTCATTTGCCTCCGTCGGCCTTGCATCGGAGTGGATATCTGCATTCGTGAATTGTCAGCTAGCCGTAGGTTTCACCAATTCTCTTCGCTAGCTAGCCAGGGTTGCAACTATATGTATACCCAGCAGCGTGCAGGACTGGTGGCTAAGTAAAACTGATCCTTACTGTCGTGGTCCAAGACTGGGAGGGCAATTGCAACGCCTAGTGTACCTGCAGTACAGATAGCAGCAATGACGGTTGCGATGGTAAGTTTATTGAGAAGCATACTGGAAATAGCTGCAATCAGGCTGTGATAGCACAGATTATACCGTATACTCTCAGATTTGGCGTAAATACAGCTATAAGATATATGTGGGTACTTATTTATTGGTCGATTGAACGTGGCCCACGCGAGTAAGCTACGTAAGCCGCTCCTCTATATATCGGAACGCACACCGTGAAGGTGGGAATCTTGTCAATTTTTCTGTTTATATATTAAGAATAAAATAGGTACAGATTTTATTTTGAATCTAAAGCAGCATGCTTTCAGAGATAGGTATGGACTTGAGCGCCGAGTTTGTCTTCTGCCTCGCTGTACATCAAATTTGCATATATTCTAGGTCGCCAGCTAGCAGCTCTTAATTCAAGTACCTTTTGAGGTAAGTCTTGTATAAAAGATAATGTATTGCTCTAGGCAGATACCCACATGAATTCCTTTCACGTAGGGGTATAAATCAGGAGCACCAACTCTAAGAGCTAATCGGGGAGTTATAGGACGTCTATCATATAGCTAGCTGCTTTTGCGTAGCAAGCCAGAACGTCTTCAGGCATAATTCGTAAAATTGGCATTCTAGGCATATCCATACCCTGATGTCAACGCCTTCCCTTTCGGGACGCGAAGGCGAGCTCGATTATTCAACGGCTCGGTCCGATCTTTAACCGCAACTCGAACTCTATCTGGGGGCGCTTTTCGTAAAGCGACCACATCGACCGATTTCTTCACAAGCTCTAATTTTAACCTTCGCGCTACTAACTTTCAGTTAAGACTGGTTAGTGATATCGCAGCAACTCGCAGCAACAGCCACTGGAAATTCTAGGTATATCTATTGGTGCCCCTCAATTGCTCAAACTCAAAGTAACGATCATATGACTGCGGGTTCACTTCTATCGTGATCCAATAATATATCCCCGTCGACCCGAGAATAAGGCTGAATCAATACCTCGAGACGAGTCGCAGCTGCCTTAAGCCTCAATAGCGCTATCGGGAGACTAATATGTAGTAGTTGCATTTGATTAGTAAGGCTAACTAACGTCAGTAGCTCTATCGACCTAACCTCGGCTCCTCCCATAGCCAAGAATTTCACATCTCGACTTTTGGTACTAGTGTTGCATCTGCAGATATGCAACAGAACAGGGATATCTAAACGCGGGTGGGTCATGCACCTGCTGCGTGATCTAGGTCTCCCGAATCTAGCGCCCTCACTTCTTCGGCTCACAGCGTCTGTTCATTACCTTATGGTTTGGCTCTGGGGCCTGCACGGTTGAGGGTTTGAACTATCAACACGGTGTTGAATCCATGCATACGGGGAGCTTTGATGCCCGTGCTATGGACCCACTCGATGTCCGTGAATATGACCATTGGGCCAGACCCGCGGCCCGTTGTCGCCACTAAGAAAGTCCATACTTTCTAAGAAACGGCTTACTTGCACATTTCTTTTTCTATATGCCACGGCGTGGGTATTTACTGGTACCCTGCATGCTGCAGCAGCAAAAGTGGATTCCATACAATCACTGTGTGTGTTTCTAGCAATATGCAACACAGCTGGGTGTGAAAAATGTACATAAGCTTAGTCGTCAGTCCCGTAACCAGACTTGGGTTTATGCGGGCACCAATTATCTTAGCCGTGAAGGTGGTAAGTTTCATGAATTGCAGGATATAGGGCAAGCTGGATGAGTATAGGTTGTGTTGAGCCTTTCACAGACAAGGCATTACTGGATCGATATTTCATCAACTCGTGCAGCCAGGGGTTGTTGGATTGGCTATATATGTAAGATTATTAAATCTTTATGCAAGGGGATTCTCCATTTGTGGTGATGTCTAACCTAACATCAATCCAATTGACATAACGGTAGATACGTAAACTTTGCCTAAACATTAATCAAATATAATCACGCTTCGCGTATTTTGTACACCTTGACCTCAGTGTTGTTGTCTCACCCTTGGGTATATTAATTGTATATAACTAATTCAAGTTAGATTTGTGAGTGTTCGGCTTAATACACCTGGGCGTCGAGTCAGTCGCCCATCTTGGCTGCGGGTGAGATCGAAATATCGGTATTTGAAACCAGGTGCGAAACACTTGTACCATCTTCCGACGTGCATATTTCTAGGTACTGAGATTCGGGTTGCAGCCTTCTGCCGAAGTTCCTAGGATTCCGCACAGCTAGAGTTGTCATTCACATCTAACGTTCCTCTACCACGAGACCCTAACATCCCGACTGCGAGTTAATTCGCAGTGCTTGAGGTTAACCTGGTTCAGCTTGTGTAAACACCCCGCGGCTCCGGTTCCATAAAATTATCGGTAAATAATTCTACGTAGGGCAGAGTTGCATCAGACTTGCCAGATGGACCAAAAATTGGAGGTAAAACGTTAAACCCGGTCGAGTTGGTAATTAGTAACCATCGATATAGATTGGATATTTCGGCAGCAATTCGGTTCTAGACTCAATAGGAGCTATATTTGGCCCTCGGAACTTCTTGGTTAGCCTAGAAATAAGTTAATTTGAGGAAAAACTAATGCCGTTGCAACTTGCAACATTGACAGCCTGAACCGCTGATGCATGATGGCTGGCCTGGCCGAGCTAGCGCTTTTCAATAATATAATAAATTATTGCCTTATTATATACCGAGATCATACATATACATCACCTGCATAATATATAAAAATCGTTAGAAAATTTACGTAATTTACGCAACCAAACTACTAAAGAACATCGTATATGCACAGACCACTGCTATGACGCCTACAAAGGAGCCTCGGGAAGTCGCCCCCTTGATCCACGATCTATTGTGCTGCCGCCGTGTTGGGAACACAACTCGCTGGTATCACAAACGTCTGATTGGCTCACCCGCTTCGCCAAATCTGCACCAACGCCCAAAATGGTAATATACCGAGGTTGACTATGCAGCTTGCCCCACCACCATTGGAGCAAAACGCCACTAGTGAAGAGATGCCTCGGTCTTTCGGGCATTGCTTTCTTTTTCCGTCCCTCGTTTAATTGATGGTTCGCACTTTTTGACATGCGGATCATTAAATTCTGGGGGGAAGTGCGGGTGAAAAAGCTAAACGGCAGAGAGTGCACGCGAGTAAGTGAGTGAGGGGGTTGACGCACATGTACGTCCGTGTGTCACCGGGAGCCAATATCGGGATGTCGAATCGTCTCTTGAGAGTTGCAGTTCACTGCGATATCATTCGTCGCGTCGCTTGATATTAATATCCTGTACATGTCCTCATGGAATTCGTACAGGGCTAGTACGGGATAAAAGCGAATACCTCGGTGTTAATTCCACGCTCAACGGCGAACCGTACATACAGGAGTAGTTAGGCTCCGGGCCACCAGAAGTGAGGGGTCTGACACCTACGCGCCATAGGTGCCCAGGAATCGAATTTACTGGGGGCATTTACTTGCATGACCTCGGGACGCGCCCTATCCGAGCTCTATCATATCATCTTTCGTCATATCCCAGCACCCCCCTCGAGCAATTTTTGAAAGCATGTCCATGTCAACTTCTGACAGGATAGATTCACAGCATACCTGGGATCGAAGATGGAAATATCCATGGGTCAGTGTTCGTCCGATCTGAAAACGTGGCGAGCAAGCAACCCCCTCAAGCAAGAATCAACGCTCAGGAAGCACGGATCGCTGTTACACCTGCGAGCTTCAAGGGATTGGCTTGTTCGGCTGAACTTTCGGTTATGAGCGTGCTTTAAGTGCGTTTACATGTATTGCGAGCACAATGGGACAGGAATATTCGGAATTCGGATCTTTCCAGCTTCTGACTAAGCTCATTTTCTTTGCATGTTTCTAGAAGTACTTAAATTTTGGTTCTAAAATCGTTTTATTCTCTTTTTGGTAGTTTTCCTGTTATGCATAGCTTCGTACATGAGAGCAAAAAATTGGAAAATATCCAAGAAACATATGTCGTGAAGTACGTGAACAAAATCATGCTTTTCTGCGGCCCGGCGTGGGTATCATAAAGTGAACCACTCATAGCAAAAACAATAAATATGCAGGTAAGAAAAATATGGAAAATGTAAACCAAATGAGGCTGAAGTTGAAATTAAAGGTCTGATTTCCGGGGAGAGGAGCAGAGCCAAGAAGAAAATTTCATGCCGCGACCATCTCGCGAGTCAGTCACAAAATAAAACAGATGTATTAAGAAAATGCCTCTCCCGGATAATCCCGAGGTATATGCAAGTTACAGCCCCTCCATCACCTTGTCGAAATCAAATTCAATGTTTTCCATTAACTTCGCGGTGTCCTCAACTTCAGCCGAGGCATCTCTGTCTCCGGTTAGGAGGTCCATGCCTCCATCGTCCACAACGCCACTCATCAGACTTAGGTCTAGCGAGAAGCCTGCACCTTCGCCTATCCCATGCACCTCATAGGACCCCAAGAAAGGATCATTATTCTCGTCCAAGAAGAGACTATCGATGGTGTCGAGTACATTTTCACTAAGCTCGCTACCGGAGAACTGCTGGTGAGATTCCGTGGTCGACCCCGGTGAATGGTTCTCTCGGCCCATCATCGTATCCGGATCCTTGAGCAACAGTTGGTTGAGGCTTGTGTTCATGGGATGTCCATCTGCAATCGAGTTCACGGGAACTTCGCCGCTGGTCACGCCGTTGTCATCTCGGACAATATCGGACTCCTCGTTGAGGAAAGCGGCAATCCGCTCTCGTAGATTATTGTGGTCCAGAGCATCAGCCATTTCTGCATCCTCCCTCGGCGTTTCAGGTCCAATGCTAAGAGCAACACCCATGTCCACATGCCCCAGAATACCCTCGCTTCGTGGGACATAGAGATTATCCTGCATGATCTGTACCCCTCGCTTAACTATCATAGCCCGCTGCCTATTCAGCGCCTTCATCGCGTCGTCCGCAGTTTGGAACCGTTGCCGATTCGGAACCATGATTTGGATGTTGGCCTTCTTGACTGCGGCTTCTAGGAAGTGTGTTGCAAAGTCCGCCGCTGCGTAATTCTCGCGCAACCCCTGCATAACCTGCATGCAGAGGCCAAAACCTTGGAGGGATAGCTCTCGCGTAACGGCCGATGAGGATTTAATGTCGAGTAGGTGGATTATGACGGCTGGAAGCATGACAGTTACACCGACGGTGGGGAGATACCGGACCAGATCGTACTCAATGAGCTCTTCAGCTAGGCGCGTGATTTCGTGGGCTGCGTGCCGAACTTTCTTTCGTGAGACTTCTTGTAGCTCCGGCGCTCGGTTTCTCGCAGGCCACGGTGCTGGCGCGGATGGCAGGACTTGAGGGCGGTGAAGTGCGCTCACGGTAGTGCTGTGATACGTTAGCAATGGTTCGCCGAATTCGAGCGTGAGGATAGCACTTACAAATAGACCATGTGGAGAAGATTCCTGTGGAGCAAGATACATGGGTCCATATCCTCGAGCAAGCTGCTCGCGGGTCTCCAGTATGCTTCCCGACTTAGTTTCCGTTGCCATTCGCTAAGTTGGTCATCACAAAGCTTGACTTCACAGACTTCGACGTCCGTCTTCTTTGGATGCAGTAGCATCAAGTTCTTTGTGGTGTCGATGATGCCGTCCTTCGTGGAGACGCTATTGAGGACTGAATACTGTATCGTAAGAACGTTTCCGATAAGCACACACAGTTTCGCCTTTTCGATACACATCAAAGCGAGAGTTCGGTGTCTACGCCGCTGCCTCAAGTCCTCAGTATCTCCGCCAAAGAGGACTTCTGAGAGCTCGTCTGCTTCAGGTGCCAGTCCAAAATCTTCCAATGTAAGCATAGGCACATCGCAGTCTTCGTCCTTGATGCGTGTAGGCCGTCGCATCCCGAGCGCGACGAGCCGATCTCTCATAAAGCAGCTCCACCAGATTCGCTTCCAGAGCTTTTGCCGGCGTGTGCTGAGGCTTGAGTTGACCGGATTGCGGTGTAATCCGACTGTATGAGAGAGCGAGATGGCAACACCCATCCAATGCCATGTATCCTTCTGGTCATCTGGCGTCTCGTACCAGTAGGTCATGAGTAAGAGGGCCTGGATAAGCGAAATTCGGTCTTGTTCCCAGTCAAAGTCGTAGAGCATCCTGGTTCGCTGGAAGAAAGCCTTTCTTGCGCTTTTCCGTGAGGTGTACCCCGCTGCTCTTAGGCTATCCATCTTTACGAAGGCAGAGCCAGCGAACAGAACAGCTTGGAAGAGCAGGAGACTGACTCGCTCATCTTTGTGTCGCATGGGATCGAACCCTTCCCAGCTTCTCGATGTTGTTTTTCTCCACTCGGCTTCTTCGATTAGCGGCATGAAAGGATGGACGTAGGAGAAATAACAATCCACGAGCTCTTGGCGGAATGGCTCTAGAGGGATTGAGGTTGCGCCCCTCCTAACAAGATAGTCGACATCATCCGGGGCTATTCTGGTCGGTGTGGGTTTGATGAATGATGGCAAATCCTTGGTAAGGATCTCGTAGCTAGGGACTCGAATTGGGCGAGAGGCTGAGGATGTGGAAGTGGAAGGAGATGGCTGTTGCGATATGATTCGGTTGAAAGCAGCTTGATTGGCGAACTGAGGCATTGAGGATTTCCGCCTGTCCCTCCCACTCTCGTCAATGGTGTCCAGTGGGTCTGAGGAGGCTATTAGCAAGGGAGTCCGAAAAACAAGAAGTTACGAATCATGGACTTTCTACACACAGGTGAAGATTGGGATATGGTCCTCGCGGTCCTCGGACAGGTCTTCATGAGAACTTGCGCTTGGAGAAACCGGCTGGACGACGACCTGCTGCTTCTTCTTTGCCTTGCCCGTCTTCTCCGTGGCATTTCTACGGTCAAGTTAGCCGGTGATAACTTTGCAGTTGAATATTCACACGCCCGTACTTACGATCTTCTTTTGCTTTCCGTGATAATACAGTCGACATTGTCCAGTCTGCAGTTTGTACATGGAGCGCCATGCTCCACTACATTGCAACGGACCTTTCTCGCGCGACAGCATTGGCAAGCCTTTGAAGCCCGCCGCTTGATAGGACGGCCATTCGCGTTCAAGCCAGCCATGGGAGCAGACCTCTTTGTGCCAGCTAGCACAGAACCTTCTTTGGCGGCAGACGCAGCTTCAGCTTTCGCTGCAGTAACACTTGTTTCTGAGGCCATCTTGGGTCAATTAATTGCGTTGGTAATAATAGCCGAGTTTGCGTTGTGAAGCCGGACGAACGGAACCGAGACGAACACGCCGAAATGATGCAGCACAGCGTTAGGATATATAAATCAACAAAACGAGGATTCCGAAAAGAGAAGAAGAAGGTAATGTTGATATCATTAAATTAAAGTGGTAAGCACGAAGGATTGCAGAAGTAACGGTAATCAGTATATCGAATAACACCAGAGCGAAATATCCCAGATGGTACACATTCCCCGGATTTCTGAAGAATTGAAGGTGGGCGAGTGAGGAAGGTTTCAACAACCAGCTTGGAGCAGGAATCATAAAAAAAAAAAAAGAAATCCGGGGGAGCAGCTTGATAATAAAGCATCCGACGGCCGAACTGAGCTAATACGATTACTCCAGAGTCAAAAGCAACTGAGACCAAGATCCACTCCGGTGCTCCGCTGCCTTGGGAATGAATGTCATTGCAGACGGCCTCTTAAGTAAAAGCAAAAAAAACCGAAGGAGATAGAAAAAAAATAAAATAAAACCAAAACTGGGGTCCTCTCTTGGCCCGTCTGTTATGCATGCCTTGCCTTCTCCGTTCAGGGAAAGTATCCGAAGGAAGGCACGAGACAGCCACGAAGCAAAAACAGAAAAACAAAAAAACAAAAAAGTTACCAAGAAAGCTACAGCGCACTTACAAAAACTGATATATGCGACATACCATTATCTCATCAATGCTGCGATCAAATCCCTGAAATGTTGCCTGCCCGCTGTACGCAAATGCGAAAATCGCTCCATTCTAATTTTGCTGCATGAGCGTTCGTCCCAGTTCGAAACTCGGACAGGGGTCTCGGGAAGGGAAAGAGCATGGCGACCAGACTTTGGGGAAGTGCGTGATGGCGCACCAATCGCAATCAACGGAGTCGATGTACATCGATGTGGGATACTTTGTCTGCGCAGGATATGTGTACATGGTACCAAGGGCCCAAACTAGACTCTCGTCCTGTTTCGACACTATTGCCGGGGATTCCCCGGGATGTTTTTCAGCGACGACGATGGTTTAGCGCAATTGGTGTTAGTGTAAACTTTCTGGGGTTGGCCACGAGGTATCGAATACCGCCAACCTTGTACTCGTGATTGCTGCGATCGCAGCACTTCTTTCCGCTTTGCAACAGCGTGTTTAAATCTGCAAATAACAGTCGGCTGAACTTATTTCATTTTAATAGATTAGAATATTTTTCTCTGTGCAAAATTGTAGAGCTGTTGCTCCTGCATTTGGCTTTGAGGATTGTTGCCGTGTGTAAGGCCTGACTAAGAGTTTGTGCTTGTCTGCAAAGGAGCAGTCCTGTCCTTGCCACGACATGTAAGTGGCCTATGGAAGTTCGAGAACACGGCTTGCATCCACCCGCTGGCCTCGAGCAGCAGCTCTTGAGACTTAAGTTTCATTCCGATTCGCATTTATCATGGTTCCTGCTTTTGAATTTCACATTGCAGCAGCTCACGCTTTGCTGACTGTGCAGCGGTGGCGCCGATGCTTCAACACAGCTCTCGGTCCACGTTTTCTTTATTCGCCGGGATGCCAAGCATGCATACAAAAGAGGATACGAGGATACGAACCTGAAAAGTAGACAGGAGACTTTTTTCAATAATCAATAATAATCATAATCATAATCATAACGGGCAGCGGTGATTTCCGTTCGTCTGTGTATACGTACCTGTCTACATTCGACGGCTGCAGCTGACATATACTAATATAAGCCTCTTCCTTCCGCTGCTGGGGCCTTGTTGCTTTGGGATTAGTAGCAATTTTGTTCTGGCGGCTAACACAGTCTGCTCCACGATGTGGTCGTCAACCTCATGGAACTCCGCTAGCTTCTTCCATCAATCAGGTCCCTCGATGAGGTCCCTCGATGAGCTGCCCAAACCATATTTTTATTTCCTAGTCAGCCCTGTCGAACATCCGGTGAAACTTCGACAAGCCTCTCTTTTCATCGTCGGTCAGATACAAGGAGAGTAAATCTGACAGCGCACTTGAACACTTGACCCATACGAATCGTTACACACATGCTCTCATTCAGGTAATCTATCTGCATTGCAGGATGTACGCATGCGACACGACTATGGCTACATCCGAGCAGCATGTGAACAGGCAAAGCAATTTTGTGTTCAAGAGCCAAGTCAATTACGGGGGTGGACAAACGGCAATCCAGGTCGGCAGGGTGGAAGCTTGCCCCACTACGGCAGGCCGAAGCTGGCTACAGCAACCCAACCTCGCAATCAGACATCTGCAAAACTCTCGGCGGCCCTGTGGGATGGGCTGCAGGTAGCTACATGTCCATGTAACTTTCTCGAAGCTGCAGCGGTACCTCTATGGCCGCCTTGGCCCCAAGCTTGGAGCTGTCCACATGGGACCCGTCTGAAACTCACGTGCACTCACTCGTTCAGAAGCCAGCTTGTGAGACCTGCCCCGAATTCCCCCAAACTCTGGTGTCCCTTGATGGTATTCTGTCTGTGGAAGAGAGCTCAGCCTGTTTAGGAATCGACGCCGAACTTTCGACTTTCTTGCTTCGGTGTCTTACCCCAGAATTCGGCAGGCGAAAGCATTTTGCTGCAGCCATTCGAATGGCCAATGGCCCAGCGAACACCCGAACGCGGACGGCCGGCGACGGATGACAAAATTACTAATCTGCGCCGGCACAGGCGCACACAAATTTCAATGATGTCAGCGATGCTCACTCGATCTACTGCCGGCTGTCCGCTCATTTAATTTTTTTCCCCAACCCATCCTGCGATATCGCAATCCGCTGCGCCGCCTCGATGTCTTTGATTCACCTGCGAAGCGTCCGAAACGGCATCGGCCTTTTTGAGGATAGCAACACATCCGGCTGCTTTCGGTATGCCGACTAGCGACCGAAAGCTCCTATAACGCTCATATCAATTGTGCGCAAGTGTCGGAAACAGCCCGGGGGGTAGGAGGAGGGGCGGGAAGTGATAAAGCAATCTGAGGGATTTCTGTGAATAGTTCGATACAAAATAGTCGGGATTTCAGGGTCTGTTATACATTTTTAGCCTCGTCGCTGTCTACCTTTAATTTTAGTATTTTCGTTGTGGCGGCTGCCGCTGGGTTCTTTCTCTTGAGCACTGATCCCTTTTATTTGGCACCGTTTGTCCCGCTCCAAACTATCGAGTCATGATCAGGCTGTCCGAATCAACTTGTGCTTACGGCCGAACAAACGGCACTCCAAAACAGAGGAGAACAATGCATCCACGGCCTGCCCCTCTTCCACACCATGCAGCTCCACACAGTTTTCCTTTCAACTGGCGGTTAGATGCGTACGTCGCCCTGGTTGGTTAGCCTAGTCAGATCGGCCCTTTCGGCTCTTGGCGTAGAACGGAGACGCCGAAGGCACAGTTCGTCGATGGGAAGCAAGATATGTAACGCCAGTGATAAGGTTAGTCCTGAAACGGTAATTTCTGACGACTTTAAACATTATTTGTTCCCCACATACTTCGGAGGAAAAATTTTTTTGTACCTCGAGACGAGTTGCCGACCCCTAGCGAGAGAATAAGTCGATTTTTATTGGGGGCAGAAGATCTATGATTTCGGCTTGATTATTGCGCCTCAATAGCTTCGGAACTCAAATTACCCCGCCATCGCTTCACTATCTGGAGTAGAGGTTGGACATTTTTTCAAAAGACGGAGTATTGATGCAGTCTTGAGACCTGGGGAAACGCGTTAACGTCAAGCCAGCCAAATCGGCTAGCTTTGCTCGCCAGACATGATTCTTCAGGCCGGTCCACGACAAGCTTTCGAGCTTTTGGAGTTCCGAGCTCTACCCTAGCCTAACTTAACCACAGAATCCAGCATCCTGCCAGGCCGGCGCTGTAAAATATGCACGCGCGCATCAACATCGGACCGTGTCTTTTGCGGATCGTACGAAGGCCCACACGACTAAGCATTGGGCGAACTTCACGGCCCTGTCAGTACTTCTTTATCGATTTCAAATCACAGCGCTCTATCCGTAGCTCAGATAAAACTCTGAGAGAGTTACAGGATTGTGAACGCAAAGTTAATCCCATTCAATCCAATCTCGTGCATGAGCTGAAACTTGCAATTATGGTTAAATTTCTGTTGGGAATATTTTTAAATTGTCTCAATTTCAGATGTCGTGATCCTAGTGATATCGAAGATATCAACCACCTGGTTCCGATAACCCAGCTCCGGCTTCGCTTAGCAGCTTTTATCACCCAAGTGAGGGAAATTAATCCTGCTGCTATTACTTCCCGCCACTTTGGACATGAATTCTAGCCGAATAGTTCGTTTGCCCTAACTTAACGTTTAACGTTATTCTGCTCCCACGCTATCCAATGAGAAACGCCCAAATCATACAATATACACTCTCTGGACAATATGCATGGTGATTTTAACAATGGATCCTCGTTTTCTCTGGCCTCCAACTTCATGAATTCAAGGAAGCCAAAAAATACAAACGAAACTGGGCCTTCGATGTCTCTGACCTTATCACAGCAGGCGGTAATCGGACCTTGCGGCTAAGCCAATGCAAGTAAATACATCAATCACCAAACCTTCAAACCTTGAGATAACAATCCAGAGACTAGAAAAACTCAATTTCAAAAACACTCAACTGCCCCAAATGTGTCGGCGCCTCCCCGGAAACTCTTGCCTCAGGCTCTAATTTTACCCCGCACCACAGCAGCTACTATCACATCTGTAGCTTGAACGAAGCGCCCAAGGATCGACTAGCTTTAAGGCTTCAATTCGACCTATTTGCCTGCCGCCCTAGGCTCGTGTGAAATCTGCGGATCGACCTACATGCTAACGCTAGCATATTTTGGAACGTTCGTGGCCACAGAGTAGGCATTAATGCTACGCTCTAGATTTGTCTAGCGTATTGTTATCCTCGAATTAGCCCCAAGATACGAGTAATGTACGCGCACGCATGCTCCTGTCTTGCGCTAAAACGAAACGAATTGCCCCCAGATTATCGCCCCCGCTTCAATCAAACATCGGTCTCGAACCTAGAAGAAGATACAGAATACTCAAGTGATTTTTGAAAGTAGCAATTAGTGATTTTGATGTAGTTAGGTTACGAGCGTGGCTGCTCCGCTGTCTCTTGTAAGTTCTATTAAAGCCGAGACCTGCCATCAGCCGGAGATGGTGCGTTAAACACCCCACTCCTGCATAATCTGGGCTGGAGCGCCGTGAAGTGGACGAGGAGTCCTCCCGATTTTCTTTCGTATCCTAGAAACCAATACACAAGTCGCGAGGGCGCCACATGACAGGGAGCTGCCAAGTCATTTTCAATGCATGCTTGACGCGTGAGAACCGTGTTCGGGCCGCCTCCTTGTCCTTTCATGAACTCCACGTGCACCGAAGAGGCAATTGCCGCCGGACTTAGTAACAGTAACCACCAAACTTCTCAAAATCACGTTGCGATGTTTGTCTTCGATTGCCTGATGTAACTAAATCCATTTGGAGGGCAATGATATGCAGCGCTGGCCGGGCCTGACCATGAGGCCATACTGTCGCATGTAGACTGCTCGCAACGTCAGCCAACACAAAATTTGCAACAAAGTCTAGACTCTCAACTAGGAGAAGTAGTGTCCGCACAAAAGCAAGTCTGGTTACCAGACCGCTAACTGGGATGGCCGCCAGCTATTGGCTGCGGCACTCTATTTTCTCTCGAAAACAGTGCTTCGCCCTTTTGTATGTTGTGAAGGGGCCCTAGCCCTAACTCAAACGACCCTTTCAACTAAATAGTAAAGCAAAACTATCATCATTTCAATTTTGTGACTGAACAAGACCGATATATGTCTAAGCAGGTCATCTAGGTACATAATTTTCATCCCATACTATTCTGTATACACAGAAAAGAAGGTGTTAGGAACCGGTAGTCTGATCTATAAGACGAAGAGAGTATAACCGGTGTAACCCCAAACAAGAAATTATCAGCGAACTTATACGTATCAAAGCATCGATCGAAATGATTAACCAACGTGCAAACAGAAATGAAATACTTGTGGCGTATGAACGAGTTTCCAATACCTCTAACGGGAGAGTAACGAAAGGCTACTGCCTCGACCTTTCGTATCCTTTTTCAATTTCTTTGTCATATTGGCGTTAATTTTCAACTTTTTCTGAGGCTCAGTTTAATTTTCATATTTTTGTTAATCTCGTGTGGTCGCATGATAGCAAAAATGCCATTAGCCCGCCAATATATGATGGGATTAGGAAATAAATGGGAATGCGGCGTCGAATTGCTTTCGCACCATGACCGCGATGAGTGGATGGGGCATCCAGAAGGGCCTATTAAAATGTAAGCATAGCATGCAATACGGCAGCCCTGTGAAAATAACCAGGCTCTAAAACCGTCTCGAACACCCATGATTGGGGTGAAAATAAAAGAAAAAAGAACAGGACGTGGTGGAAGAAGTGAGGCCAGTCCACGCAATTGCACAACAGAAATGGCTCAACTGCGGCAACAATATTCTGCACAACTCACTCTATCACAGTTGATGCATACAGATTTTAAATTTCGACCAACAAAGAGGATAGGGCGATCAAAACACGAGAATTTCGTTGACCAAATAAATTAAGAGAAACCGCCCTAGTTATAGTCAGCGTCATCCTCGTTTTCTCGTCTCTTGCAATTCGTTAAATCGGTTTTGTATTTATGTGTTGCAGTTTTAATCGCCTCTCCCACTCGCTGACCCAGGTAAAGTTTTTCGCGGTAGTGGGAACAGCGCGGACAGCCACAATAATTCTTGTAGTTGTGCAAAGTGAGGTCGATGGCTGCACCCTGCGGCGATGGTGGAGACTTTGAAAATCCAGGTGGGCAACTCCCACGCGTGATATTTTCGAAATATTTTCGATACTCCTGGATCCTCTCCTCTGACCTGTTGGCAGCATCTTCGTAATCAGAGCAGGCGTGCACAGCGAAATGTATTGCTAAGATGGCATCCTGGAGAAAAATCTTTGTATGGCAGAGCGAGAACATGAAAAGGGATGAAAGCTGGTAGAAGTCTCGCCTGAGCAAATTCACACCCTCTACAGTCCGATGGTTTAATGGACCAAGGAACAGCGACAAAGAGACTCTGTACGTACTAGAGAGATCGAGGAGCCTATAGCAGACATTTTCAATCTGCCTTCTGACAACCGGCATCTCTACAAGTGCGTCGGCCAAGTATGTTTCCCATCTACCGAGACCAACATCCGGCTTGCTCAGCTCAGTTTGCTCGAAGGAATCCCGAATGTCAGATTTGCTAAGCCTTGTTGCCTCAGTCCCGGGCTTATCAATGAGATTTCGGAGGAACGTTGCTCTGAAGTACAAATCAATCACCTCAAATTCCACGAAAAGGGTATAGACTTGTTTTTCGAACTCAATTGGAACTTTAGTGTGCATCGCGCCGATGTACTCGTAGTCTATCTTTGGGTCAAGGATTCCGGAGATTAAGTCATGAAATCGCAGAGAGTGGGACACCGCTTCGAGTAAATGGAAGTCAGACATGTCGGTAAATTTCATGGCTTCGAATGCGGACCAAGGAATCTGTCCATGCTCTAGGCGGATGCTCGAATGGCCGACCGATACGTTATTATTATTCCACTCTCTCCAATGTTTTGGCGAAATCATCGCAAAGTCATGAAGGCTTCTTCCTTCAAGATATTTTACCGCAGAGTGTGAGGACGTGCGATCTGGGGAGCGAGACCTAGTCTCCTCTGTTTTCAAGGACGTCGCGTCTGCCACTGCCGGGCGTCTGCGCCACGGAAGAGGTTCGGCGGTAGTAGGGCCTTCATGATTTTGTTTTCTTGTTTCTGACACGAGTTGGGCCTCGTGAGCTTGGAAATTTTCGACTATTCCTACAATAGCTTGCAGAGCTGGCCCGCCGCGTACCGCAGTCTCTGAAGCCGATTCGGCCTCTACTGGAGGAACAACTTGAGGATTATTGGCGGGGTAGAGGGTAAAGTCAGAGCGGAAAAAGCTCGGGGATGGTTGAATCTCTGCGTTCTGCTGATTACTGCCAATGTCACCGATTTGCGGGCTCTCGACGTTTTCGCATTGTGAGTACCGCGAAGCATCACCATTACATTGCGATTTCTCAGGGGTAGCATCTTCATACTCCGGGAATTCGGTACCGAGCTGTGGAGCTTCTGAAATAATGGTACTAACTTCAAGCTGTTGATCACCTTGCCCTGGTCGTAGATTCTCATATGGATGGTTTTCGATTAGTTGTAAATCGCTTTCTTGTGTACCTGGCTCGGATCCTAGTCTAAGCTGGGCAAGAGTGGCCGGTAACTCGCCATTGCAGTCACTAGCTCGTCGTAGGCCCGGTGCGCCATTCAACGGGTGGTATTGCGACATGTTACTATAGATTGGATGTCGGTCGTTATATTGTAGGAGAGGCATAAGTTGAAATGCCAAAGTGCCGGTAAGCTTGGACTGTATTTAATTTTTCACTTCTCCCACCTACATTAGCTGAACCACAGATCGCTAGCAGGACTTAATCGTATTGCGATAGACGCTGACGGGCATACAGAAGTAACAATGCAGCAGGACAGGAGCGAATTAGTGAAAGTTGTTTGCTGTCGCCCCAGATTCGAGAGAGTAAGCTAGCTGGTAGTAGCTCAGGAGCTTTGGGAAACTAAAGTTGTGAGACCAATTAATCTTAGTCCGCCAGTAGACTATGTTGAGAACCAGTCGATAGGGGTGTACCGGAATGATCCCCACTGGCTGGAGAGGGCGAAGTGGGAAAGCCTGGGATCCCCAAAAGAACCTGCAATGTTTGTTTCTTTTTTATCGAGTCCGGGGTCTGCACATGAAATAGATTCGAATGGACCGATCTCCAGCACTTCTTAGCGATCATTTATCTGATCATATAGGCGGCCGCAAATTTTGTTGCACTTTGAGAAAGTTTGTGTTGCTATGCCGAATATCTGCACAGAGAGTTAGTGAGATCTGGCATAGGTGGCGAAGCGTCTTAATAGAAGACCACTAGCATAGCTCATCGGATCATAAGATCAAGTCCTGAGCAGCTCATAATTCGTGGATCGCTTGATTGCATTTGAATCAGTCTTCTAGTTCTGTGCCCTTCTCGGTCAACGATTTACAAATAGGTCTCAATGTAGAAAGTTTGGAGCGGCCTACTGTGAGCCGCTCTTACATGATCATAGAATGGTGGTCTTATAAGTGCCGCTATTTCTGATGATCGAGCTAGGCAGATTATCTTAGGTGTATATCTCAGGAGTAAGTTTTCATGTAACGCTATCAGCCTAGTCTCTTTAGAAACGGCTTCAATCTCACACGTTTTTTCGTAAATCTTTTGCATTACAATGCCAATATTAGCCCCAGTCTGGAGCTTTTACGTCTCCATAGGTTGATGCGTGGAGTTAATTCGGATGTAACACCACCTATTATACTTCTGTTACTTCAACGATTTCCTTGATCCTCAATATGCCACGATGTTCTCTAGCTGCCTGGAGTTTGATCTAGATTCGGGATTTTATTTTTGTCTAGGGGGTATCTACTCTTCTCCTTCGCAGACTTCCAGAGGGAAGTATCTACGGAAGGGAGGCATTTTGCACCTTAGACACTAGAATTAAACTTGAGAAGTGAAGTCTACTTGTATCTGCTATAATATTGCAACCGGGAATAAAAATAAAATATAATAAATAGAAGTAAATTAAAAACTCATGAACGTCGTGCAACACATCCTTTTGTTGTTTTCGGCGTTCCGCGGAATCTTGATCAATTGAAGGAGAAATATTAGTGGCGCAGCGAAGGTATTCTAGCCCTACAGATTAAGGATATATCAATTCCAGCAAGAAGGTAGCCGGAACCCTATATCTGTAGATTGCGTTCAGACGAATATTCTCACAAAGGAATCGAACTTTGATGATATCTTGCAGGTGAGCTCATATACTCGTCTTATATGGGCAAGTCTATACACATACCAGCAGCCTAAGCCTTACACATTTACATTTGGTAGTTAGGTTACATTGGCTCGTTATTTTGTATTACATAATGCAGGGCATCTCGGAATCGGGATGACACCGACGACAGGTAGGAGTTGCCCGGTGTTGATTGCAGCTCTGAGAACACACTGATGATGTGATGATCTTTAGAGCAATAAAATTATGGGAATTTGAGATTCAGTGTCACTCAACTAAGCCAAACCGGCTTGTTTATCTATTGTACCCGGCGATCTATTGCTCGCGATATCGTGTCGCATATATCAAAAATGTAAATTTTTATATTGAACCTCAACACGCAACGTCCTCAATTGATCCTCGTAGGTCACGTATATAAGAGACCTCAACCCGCCGCAGTGTGCAATAAATATTTTGAATAATAGCAATATATTTTGAACAATATAGCAGGAAACTTGATTATTTTCAGGAGCAAAACACCCTTAAAGCTCCAATACTTCAGCTTTGCCTATACCATTCTAGTCGTCAATATATATCAGCTTTCTAGCTGTCAAAAGAGACAGGGTTCAGTTCCCTATTGTGGAGAACGCTCGGGCTATTCAAAAGATCGACGATACTCCTTTCTTTATCGCCCCTCTCTTTCATCAGACATTTCTTGTCAGCAACGCAGATAAATAAATAAGATATTTTTATTGTGAGACCTAGCATAAGCTGCCGGCAATACAAATTGTTGCAAACGACAATTCCAGAAAATAACTTAAGGCAAGTGGACGAATGAATCCGAGTTTCACTGCGGTCGTTCGATTTGAGGGCCCTTATTTCCTGGCAATATTAGATTATATTATTGTGACGACTAACAGAAATACAGAAAATATTGATATAAAAGTTTACTGTCTTGTGAAGTGGTAGTAATAACAACCATGGACAAGAAGCTTATGAATTTTGGTCTCAAAAACTGTAAGTTGGCCCGGACCGAGGCTGAGAGACCTCAGTCGGGTGACACCACAGAGGATGGCAGTGTCAACTTCAAGTACAGCTTTTGGAAACCAAGCCACAAGAGACTCAGCATTATTGCTAGCAATAGTGATGGCGGGAAGACGGAGATGCAACTAAGTCTCCCGAACAGTTCACCAGCGCAGAGTGGCTTCTTTGACAACAAGCCGGCGTACAGCAGCACAATGAGCGAAGTGTCTCGCCAAAATACCCACTTTGGCCAAGGCTTTAGTGACAAGGCAGATCCTACAGCAAAGAAAGTCTCCAAATTTAGCGACCTGTTCCAAATGCTGGAATCGCGAAGGCTAGCTAAAAGTCCGAGCAAAGGGCAGCCACTTACGTGCCATACGTTTAACGCACCGTATCCAGAGCAATATCAAAATCAAGTTTGGGGGCAGCACGACACCTCAGTTTATTCAGCCCTCCCGGCTTCAACTACTAATAAATATTCTTTTGAGAATTTTGCTTGCGAGGACAGCAACTTCTCGAGCTCGTTGATACTCGAAAGTCCGCCAAATTTGAGTATTCAGCCAATGCCTAGTGTGGCTCCACTAGAACAACTTTGGGCTGAAATGAAGGCGGTGTATCCTTTGCTTGACTCTATCACTAATCCGGGAGTCCCGTTGGAGGGAAGTGGTGGTTCTCCGACGGTGGTCATGCCAACCGAACTCGAAGTGGAGCTCTCCTGGGAATTATACGATGTTAAAGAAAAGCTTCTGGCATGCTCTGATTGGCTTCAGAATTTCAGCCGGCCCGAGAATCAAAACATAATGGTGCCCGACTACGTCTGCGACGCAATAACCACACTTCTCAATACTACCTTGATTCGCGAAGATCATTTCTGGAGCCAGATCCAAGAGCTTCCAGGTCCTGTATTCCATGGCCGCAGCTATGTGGCCAGAACTGCGAGCTTGATACAAATTGCTCACGCCGAGACCGTGAGATATCCGGAGGCTATGGATACGGAGTTTCAATATCAGGTAGCTAGGGAAGCGACAGAAAGTGCTCTCTCTGCGCTTAGGGACCTGGGTGACAGGATGCGTTTACACCTCCAGTTTCGGCATCTGAAAGAGCTGCACTTCCAAGCTCAAAATGCAATGGAGCTTTTGCTTCCGAGAAGCAGAAAGTACGAAGGTTGCAAGTGTTTCTGGAGCAAATATGTAATGCTTCATGGCACAATGGAGCTGAACCCCGGGCAGTTCCTCTCTGTTTGCCATGAGGTACACAAACCCGGAGAGAGGGAATGCTTTGACTTTGCAAGGCCTCTCTTGGGCGCTTTATTCAGGACACGCAACTCAGCCCACGCCTGGCGAAATCTTACTGGCAAGCCCTTCCAGGATGTTTTAAACTGCATTGCTATGAGAAGAGTAGAATGGTCTTTGAATGTAGTACCACTGCCCTATCAGGCTGGGTATCATGGGTTCCAGAACCTACATGCAACCACAATAAACCAGCCAATGGTCGCGGGGATACAATCGAACTTCCAACAGAATGGATGTCTTCACCACGCAACAGCTAAATCTTGGAGGCCCAACTGGCCGCAAGCGACGCCGGCGGCCAATATCCAGCATACTTTGCCCCCAGCCCAGGCTGTGAGCCAGATTCAGCCGCCTGTGGAACCATATCATCTAATTTACCGAACAGCACTAGTAGAACAACAAGCTACCGAGTCCCAAATTATTCAAGAAGAATTCGACCTTCTGATGGAATCTTGCGACTTAAGGAGGCCGAAGGCCCCTTGTCAGATTATTAGTTCTCACTATTAGGCCGAATGCAGCTGTCGCGCCCTATGGCTCCTTATCCGAATATTTATTTTTAATCATATTTTTTGGACCACCTGAATTTCCATCCTCGATACCCAAAAATAATCGCACACTACGCATAAACCTATCTTATAGAGGCTATGATTAGTCATATTAATCGATACCCCTTCCTGATATCTGCTCAACGTCCGAAGTACGCATAATCATGTGTTTGTTAATCCCTGTTTTGGGTTGCTTTGTATTTGTAATTAAGAATACATGTATAGTCTTTTAGTTTGAAACTAGTCGACGTAAGAAAAATAGTGCGATTCGCCTGCTACATTCTTCTGAGTGACTTGTGTTATAAACTTTCTTTTAGGCGTAGGAAGCGCAGCGTCGTAGTAGTGTATTGCAGAGGGTTTCGGCGGAAGGCCTGCGGAAGGTTACGGGCACCCGACTTACAATAGCGGTTAGTCCGTAATTTACATCGATATGCCCATTAGACTCTCTATCCGTCTATAAGCTTCAGGGTGACTTCATGAAAAGGGTGAGTATCATAATATTCCAATTCTGTTGGTTGGTAGACAGTTTGCTCATAAGGATCTCCTTCGGACCTCTTCATCTTGTTTCCAGTTCGTTTGCGTGAAGTTCCCGCAATGCTCAAGGAGCCAAGGCACTTGTGGTTGTACTCCTTGATGGATTTGCGTACATCATAATATCCTGTCATGGCCGGCTCTACGTTAGATTTCCAAATAGCAACTAGTCTGGCCTTTATTTCGTCCATTTGGTCCTGGAGCCAGGCAGAATTCGGAACAGTAGCTGGATTTTCATCTACATGGGAGATCTTGCGCTTCTTGCTAGTTGGCTTGACCGGAACCGAAACTGTGGCGCTGGCTGGTGGTGTAATATATGGGATAGCAACTTCCTCGACGCTTAAGCTAGTGGGATCGGCAGTCTTGGTTGTACTGATTGGATCCGTAGTGTTGACGGTATCTATCTCGAGCTCTTTGATATCATCGAGGATGCCCTGAAGGTGGGCGAACCAGGTCTGAGATACGTTGAATGACAGAACAAAGGGAGCTAGTTTCTCAGTGGCGACCGTGACTTGCTTTTTGATTTCTTCATAATTGAATGGATTTTGATCCACCTCGACAGGCTTGCGGCGTAAATGTCCCTTCAGAGCGTTACTGATCTTCGAATGCGCGTTTTGGAAGGATGCAATCCAAGGCTTCGCGGCTGTTTCTAGTTGAGAAGTTTCATCGCACATGCCACGGATTTGTCCCGAAAGAGCGAGAGACTCGGCTTGATAGTCACGTTGGAAAGGAGTGGAATTATCCAAGTCGGAGAGGTCAACACCAATGGAATCGAGGTACTCTTTATTTGAAACGATCAGTTCGTTCATCGCATCAAGGGCTTTTTGAACCTCAACCGCTGCTTCGACTTGACCTTCGGACGCTTCCGAAGCTTTGTGGTGGTTCATGTTGATGTTTTTAGTTGCTTGCTCAACATTTGGGCTGGCACTACCCTTGCTTTTCTGGAGCTGGCGGGTGGAGCGGCGAGTCTGACTGACCATTCTGGACGTCTCCAAGTGGATGAAATGGGAAGTATTAAACGTAAAGTGGCGACAAGGATGAAATCATAAACAGTCTTCAGGAAGGGTGTGGAGAGATTGGAAAGAAGTTACGGAATCAGCTTTAGGTAGATTCGACGTTACCACCCGCAACTCAAGAAGCCTACATATCTAGCGCTGGTCGAAGAATTCAGGGCCGGTATAATACATAAGGCTATTTTTAAATGACATGTACAAAAACCTTCGAATCAAAGGTCATCATTGAAGAACAAGAACCAGGTCTGCGGTAATCAATGGCGAAGTTTGCATATTCGTAATACGAACCCTTCCACTAAAAATGACAATAATGCTAAATCATATATTCATGCGCACAAACTCCGGACACTTGACATTAAATAGATAGATATCTTGCACTTGATTTCCCACTCACAACAAGCTGGAGCTAAATAACTGAAGCCCAACCAGGGAGTCACTCGAAATGGCACCACATGGGCCTCAGGCGCTTATATTCCGGCGATGATGTCGCTCCCTCCTGGATCACTGAGCTAGACTGTTTAACATGCTCTCCAAGTTCCGGAGTCCGTTATCGAAACTAGCCCAAAATCCGAGAATAGTGTTGGTAAGTTCCTCTAGAGACTGAATATCGATCATTTGTCGTTTCATCCCTTCGTCCATTTCTTCGAGGGACTTTTGAAGGTATCGCTTGTCAACATCAGAAATATTTTTTTGTTGAAATTCTGGCTTCCTGAATATATAACCTAGCTCGCTACTATGTTGGCATATCTTGTTGTGCAGCTCCTCCTGAGTTTGGTTTATGTCTGACGTCATTTCATTTATCCAAGTATGCATCTTTTGTATTGAATTTTGAGTTCGTAGATTCCAGCGTCAAGGAAATCGATCTCCTGGGCATGCACAAAGGGGAATGATTGGTGATAGAGGTTCTGCAAGTACATAGATGCTATTTCATAATGATACGCCGTTCTGGCAATAAGCTTTGGAAGCTCCTTCAATAATACATGATACTGTTGTCCGTTTTTCGTCTTCTGTAGAAAAGCGCGGATACTTATCGTCCATTCTATAAGTATGGATTGACGCAAACCGTCGATTATTCTCTGGAGGAACCTTGAGGTCTTAACAGGGGTTCAGGATCTCAAAATTGGTAGTGTATTAGAAATTTGCGGACTAACGATGTAGCATGGAGTTTGTGAGATTAACGGAGCTGGGTCCACGTTTTCAATGGTGGGGAGAGAAGCGATGACAGTCATAATATCATATATATACTGAATCGTATGATTTTATTTTTCTGATAGGCCCAAGATATAGAGATTTATACATAGGGAAGAGGGGTATTTTATCAAGTCGAAAATTTTTCTAGATGGCTCATTTTAGGTGATCAGCGCATCTTAAGTGGAAGTTGTAAATTTAAAGATCTGCGATCGTATCGTACGCCGCTCTTTGCTAAAAATGGTGACAGTTCACACAAACTCCTATGATAGGCTTAATGGTTCCTTATACATCAGACTAATAGGAGGGAGGAATCAACTACTCCCAGAATATTGGTAATTATAAAGGATTCAGAAGAGTTGGGTTCTAATATAGCTATCTTGGACTGTCTTGCTGTCTACGTTGGTCTAAAGGGTCGATGGGTCTACCGTTCTCGGCTTGTCCACAAAATTCCCGTCAGCCATGATAGGCTGTTCCTCGTTGCTTGAAACGAAGCTGCGGTTCGAAGGCCCAGGTGTGCTTATCTCGTCTGACTTAAGTGTGGATATGCTAAGGCTATGCTGCGGTATGATGTTTTCCATCTTTGGCGAGGTTGGCCGCTCCTGCTCCGTGAGAAACTTCATAGTATCATGCTCAAGCTTCTCTCGTAACGTACTGAGGAGCCTCCGATCCATGACTATTAGGGTCGCTGTTTCTCTACCTAGCACTAAAGTTGCATAGTTGATATGGCGAACTCGGTCGATTATATCGTATAGGGTTGGGCATTGCTCCTTTAAAACCTTCAGATTGCCTTGAGGGGCGGCACCAGTCATCCATACGTCCACCCTGTCGAAGCGGAAGACTAATGACTTAAACTTGGAAATGCAGGCTCTCCACATCGTAACGTAGTTTCGCGTCGACATCTCAAGGTCATCGACAGTTGGCCCCACCACATCGACGAGCTCTTCGGGTGTTACTCCTGATCGGATCGGTGCGTTTTTGATGGCATTGTCGAGATCACGTAGGATGGCCCTTAGAATTTCGTGGTTGTCGATAACGCACTTTGAAATTGCCCGGGCCTGCCAATAAACTGGCGGCAAGCCACGAGAAAACTAGAGGAGGTTCAGTTGTTTTAGCGTTCCGAATGTGACTTGGGTAGGTGTAACCATATTATAATAGCAGTCCTTACCTGCGAGCTCATTGCTGAGCAAAAGAGTTCTGGAATCTTTCAAATGTGGAGTCTATTGCGGTGAAAGCTGCCAGTCCAATTGTGAGTGCGAGATGCTCATAATCGTTGATGACGCATCCTATGGCTTCCCAACAGTGGAGCTAGATGAGGAGGAGAGATTTAGCGAATGAGTTTATCAACTGAACTCAGGAGAATATAAGAGTAGACGATAACTATGCGAGTACGGAAAGGAGAAGATGGTAGAATCTCCCTAGTACCAGAAAGTCATCAGTAGTATTTCGGCGTTGGTAGGCAACAATAGTTAGTTCACAGTAAGATAGCAACACTTGGTGCGTATTAGGGTTAATAGTCTTGAGACTAGACGCTACTAAGGAGAGGCTGTTGAATTGAGGAAGATTCAAATTTGCGTAAAAGTACTGGATGAATCAATCTAAATATATGCGTATAGACTATACCATACCTTTATACCCGAGGCTAATCCAGCTGAGCATGGTTCCCCAAACGCGAACCTTTATCACCAACTGCAGGAGTAATGGTATTTGGTCATGTACAATAAGTTTCACCGCCTTGGAATATTCAAAACTGGATGAGATAAGCTATTTCCCCAAACTGTCAGCAAGAAATTTGCGATATTTAATAATCCATGCTTTCTCTATAGAAGTATTGGCAGTGGTAGTGTAACCTCATCTGTACCGAGCATTAATATCTCGCCTCGTGTTTATTTCATTAAAACTTATAAGTCAATGACGCAGGATATTTGTCGGTAACCACACCTATAAATGCTGCGCAGACCTGTAAAGATCGGAAGTGGCGCGCGGACTTCTTTTTTCACTTGGAGCTATATTTGTAAAGTTCAGATATTCGAGGGCATCGAGAAAGTAAATCATCGTCGCTAGTCACATATTTTGGGCGGTTTGGTCACTATCGATGTAGAATTTGAGGCTCAAACTGAACACCTCGAACAGTTCAAAGCCGATTTCTCTATTCTCAAGGTTAATATCTCCGGTTCTCTTCTCACATGGAGGCGGAGCGGCTGCCATTCTATGTCACGCGAATGGATCGGAATCCTGGAGGATTTTCGGTAGGTTCTTGATACGATCGGTCACTCTGTTTCTATGATTAAGCTGCAACTTCGGCTTGTCAATGCAGCGGTAAGCGACCTAAAGGATATGAAGGACCACCTAGTAACCCTACTCTATAACGCTAAAGCGGTTTGCCCAGATGCCGAAAGCAGAACCGCCGAGTGTTTCTACGAAAATAGCTGCCGCAAGGTTGATTGTACGATCGTTCAGAAAGCGAACCATCTCGCTCAAGCCTCGGGGATCTTGGAGACTGAGTTGCGTGAGTTGAAAGATGAGATCAAGAGTTTGACGCAGATGCTACGAAGCTAGAGGTTAGCCCATTAGTGCCACGTTGCCTCGCCTTAGAGTAAACCCGTCTACAGTCGGTATCGAGGAGCATTCTATTAGATGAATTTATGAATAAGTGGAGAGTTGCGCAGGCTCATGTGGCTAAGTTACGATGTAAACTCAGATACGATTCCTTCTAGAATTTTTTGTGTTTGGGAATCGTGAATAGGGCTACAAAAAAATGCTATACGCAAGTTAAATTGTTCCCAGTCTAGATTTTCAGATGTGTCGCATGGTTTTCCTTTTAGCTCGAGGCCGCTTTCTTCCTGGTGAATATGGAATGTGTGTTATCAAAAATCATAAATTCTGATTCGAAGTAATTAATTCATAGCTCGCTTTCGGACCAATACAGAAAGACCTAGATATTTGCTTCGTGTCCTATAGAGTTCCTATAGACACACCTTTGATAACAATAGATGCAACAGCACGTAGTCGCGTGAGCCCTAAAGAAGAGACTCTAGACCTCAAATTCCCCAAAATCTGTAATCGCGTTCGACCTCAAAAGACGCCTATCCATTGGCGATACAACCAGCGAATCTTGGGAAGTAAGTCTCGTCATCTCGATAAGGTTCCGACTTGCTCCAGGCGACCCCTGGCCTGAAAAGTGCGAGTTGTGGGGTGTCCTAGACCCGAGGTCCTCTTCTGACACAACTTCCTGAAGGTTAACTTTGATACCATCGCTACTATTCTCTTCTTCCTCTTCTGGATTCTCTACTACGATATCATACTTAGTAGTATGTGGAGATAGAATTGCTTCTGTGCCAGCATGGGCGCGAAGGGTGTCAGGCATACTGTCAGTGACCGTATATGTCTCTTGACCAGCATCTCGGGCATCATGACCAATACCATGCAAAGTACTGATTGGAATTGGCAGTCCGGGAGTATCCACGTCACCACCTTCCAATGTTGCTTCAGTGATTTTAGACATTGGCTCTCTATAGCGAGCCCTTGCAAGCTCATTTGCTCGCACCAGAGTTCGACCTTTTTCCCAAGTCACCTGTAATTGAGATGGAGGGATTATTTCTGTTTCTTGTTCTCCCCCCCACTCTTTCCCTTCATTTCCTTCATCAGAGAGGGAACTTTCTTGCGCTTGAGCAGCCTGGATACGAGACGTCACGGATCGTATCGACCCACGGGTCCCTCGCCTAGCGCTTGGCATCATTAGATGAGTTCTACCGGCACCTACCGTTATATCATCATAGCCAGGTAAATCATCAATGAAGAGCCGTCCACGCTGAGTAGGTCCTTGATTGCGTTGTAAGGCTGAGCTTGGGTCTACGACGAGGCTTTTTGCCTCTTGCCATAACCACTTCGCACCAGCCGCAGCGGCCTTACATATGCCTCCTACGCAGCTTTGACGGTTCCTCGGCAGCGGTGGCATGAGAGTTGGCTGTGTAATTTGCTCTGTCGGCTGTGGCATAGTCTCGATAGTCTGGCGAACCTTTGTGTTACTGAAACTTGCACTCTTGACCACTAATACTATTTGAGGAGTAGCACTTCGGTCTCGCAACTGCGGCACCCGTTTTATGCGAATCCCCTCTATTGGAAGCATGTGTACTGAATATTTGAAACAGTTAGACAATTTTCATCAAATCGAGCATGGGTCATTTTTAAAAACATGAGAGGGTTTTAATTTTCAGCTTTTAATGAGACAGATTACATACCGTATAACAAACGCTCATCTGGTTCGGAAGGGCCCCAGAACTCTAGGATATCTCCGGCAATAAGTCCTTCATCTTCTTCGAGTAGCATATACTGCCTTCCTCTCCTGATCCTAAATCTACAATTTATGAATATTAGTACAGATGCCCCAGAACCAGGTAGGACATGTCACAATATCATGAAAATCGTTCATAAGTAGTCCGTAGCCCTGGTTGGAAATGTGCTGTCACCGATATTGACACCGCTATAAATCTAATTATTGGTAGAATGGACTACAGGTGGACGTAGGAAGGGCCTGCAGGAATGATTGCTTACCGGCTTCGAAAGATAGCACCGGGGACTGTAGTTCCATAGCCAAGGGAATCAGTTGGATCGTTGGTATTGGTGATGCCAGGATCCCTTACGGTATCTGGGCCGCCGGCAATTTGGATCAATGTAAATTCACCCCTGGCGTCGCGCCCTATTCGATTTTTAGGGCCAAGAAAATCCCAGTACCAAATAAGGCCGCCATTTGGGCAAAGTTTTGTGTCAGACGGAATTATTACTTGGAGGCCAACCTCGCTGAGCCTGTTGTTAGGTCTGCATACTGATTTAGTCAATTAGTTTCTGAATTCGATAATTCTTGATTCACATGGCATATATATGTGTCAGGGATGACTTAAGCTAGTCCCGAGACTAGGTGAGGCTTAAAGGGTCGGGCTCCCAAGTATATATCAATGAAATAGATGAGCATCAAAGAAGAGCTGTGGATGAGTTTGGCTTACATTTCATCTGGGCTTCAGCCGGGTAATCCTTAAATGCCACATCTATCATTAGTGCAGAAGATAACGAAATTGAGAAGAGTGTTGTGATGAGCGATCGCATCTTGTGAAATATTCATCCTCCGAGATTCGACTCTCCGCAGATCTGGAAGGAATTACTTTATGGTAGGGAGTATTAGAAAAACAGAATTTATTACACGCTGTCAAGATAGCTTCAGTGTGTATATCAAGCTTTTCCCACGTGGCTGTGTGATAGTGTACTGGGTAGCTGTCTGTCTCGATCAGCTTATAGGACTGTTACAATTCACAGCCAAAACCCCGCAGCCGGGGAGGTCGGGCTCCTATATTAGCTTGTATATCAGCCAAGACCGGAAACGTCAAAATCCACGCGAAATAGAGAAATTATTTATCTCAAAATTGCGAGACCTTCCATGAATACTATTATTGATTGGGTGCTAAACGCCCGCGATAAAGTAGTCTTAGTTTTGACGCTCCTATTCGCGTTGCCTGACCTTGTTGGCTTTTGGTGTGTGGGGTGACCCTGCAGCGCCTCTGCCGGACTCGGAAAAGCAACCCTCCAGCAAAAGCTTAGAGCACACCACCGCGGCTTAATAAGGAACCCCATCACCCAACTCCGAGGTCTCGGCCAACATGCAACAGCCACCATGCCTTTGGCCATCGAGTATGCCCAGTCACATTCACAGATATGTGATACAGGAGAAAAATACTGGTTTCGCGACTAGCATCACGCATGCGTGAATTAAATTCTTGCTTATTGAGTGCTTCAAGTGCTGTGTTTATTGCACAAGGAAGGGCTGGAACTCCCGCAATCGAAATGAGTGGACTACCGTTAATTAAGTTAAGTTATGTTTTTCTGCCTAAAGCGATGCCCACCTACACCCATTCTACAAACAACACCGCTACACCTCCACAATATGTAGACTTATCCGGGGGTATCATATTGGCTGTCTTTTGTTTTCTCGACTCTGGATGAGTATAGCTCAAATCTTCCCTAGAATTCGGTAGATTAGCTGGAACCCGCTCACAATGGCGATAAGACCATGTCGACCAAGAATTAACAGAAGTGGAAGAGGTGACTCGACAGTTTCAACAAAAGTCCCGCGGCGCAGGGTATCCGTATCCACTTCTCATCACAGTAGAACAGGAGGGTGGAATGGTGAGGCTGGCTGTCTAGTATGAACGAATATCCCAGGAAGATACATCAACATTAACTAACTAACTAGTAAGTTTTGTCGTTCTAGGCCCTCTAGCTCATGGGAAAATCCTTGGACTGTGCATAACTTACACCTTACAGCGTCCCGAAAAAGGGTAATTATCAATTTGGATATATTAATTGTTGGCCCTAAATTGAAAAAATGGGGTAGGGTATTAAGCTTGCTTTGCACAATGAAGCACTTTTGTATATAAGGTAGCATCCGGAATTTGAACAGGCACAGTTAGGCAGCATATTTCCTCAATTATTCCTAAGTATTCCAAAAACGCTCGACATAAATCAGCAATGGTTCACAAGTAGAGGTAAATCCAAGCTACATGCTAGTTTATCTGCAGATAACTAATGCTAGTAATAAAATAGGCTGGGGAATGAAGGGTAGCTCTAGTTACAGCCTCTGGCTCGATATTAAAGAGTTTCCGATTCTTTGGGCGGCCAGGACGTCACGTTTACGTTGTATGCCCAAGAGGAAGCATTTTTCGAACCACTCCGGCTGGACAATCAGGCTTCGAAATACATACACTGGTCGGCTAATAATCGAGTCGTGCTGGCAGATTGAGTTGCATAGGGGTAAAAGTTCTACACATATTACTATGGGGTGTAACCACTGTTTCTCTTTCAGTCCTTTTAACGCAATCCTTGCACTGCTAGTCAGCCAATCACCAGCCCGAGCAGTTTCGTTTCTTTTTGAGTGGGGTAGTCAAAGCCACGCCTCGCCAGCACATGCTCACACCATGAACCCCAAAGAGAGCAAACCGAAAACAAATGAGTCCTGGTTGATTCCCGCCACTAAACAGCATATCTGTGCGGAGCTACGGGACCGAATCGAGGCTAGGTCAGGACGGAAAAGGCGTTACAATGCCCCCAATAGAACCTCCTGCGAATATCACAAAGAGGGAGAGGATAATTATTATGTTTGCAGATGAACCAGGTACCTATGGAGAGAAACAAAACTGGTATGAAGACATGAGGGTGCGTCTTAGCGTTAAAAAATGGAGGTAATTATGGTTTTTGGCTAACTTCTTTGGAGAGATTTGCTGTGGAGATAGTCAGGGACTTTCTATTGGGCACGCCGTATAGCGCAGTCCCAGTTGAGATGCAGGAAAGAGCGTTAAATGAATTCGCGAGTATGGGGGACGGAAAGTTTGAAGAATACTATGAGCGAGTGAGATGGGTCCCAGAGTGGATGTTGCGTTCGGTCTCGAAAAATATCCAAGAATCTAATAAAAGAAAGGTTATTAAGTCAATTGAAGAAGGAGAGAGTCGTGCTCAGACAGGTGACCCTGGCACGGACGATCAAATAATTGATGCCCAACTTGGGAGTACCATACGGCCACCCGCAATACATAACGGCACAGACGACCAGACTATTGATACCCAATCTAGCGGTACCCAGCGGTTGCCTAGAATACACGATTTATTTCCTGACTTTGATGCATTTCCTAAGCTTCGGCGCTAAATCTCTGCTTTATACATTCAATTCATTCCACCACAATCGTTGGATATATCTAGCTTAGAGATTTAAAACAATTTTTCTATCTCTCTTCTACCTGTACGCATATGTGGTATGCCGTGGCCGAGGCATTGGGGCATCGAGCATTTGGAAATATAACGAGAATATGGATAATATGGTTTAGGCTAGGGCACTGCGAAGGTCGGCTTGCGTGCAGTCTCATCATTGCGCGAACCATCCTTGTAGTCAGGCATAGGTCGACGACTCGTAGCCAAGCCGTAGGTTCTCAATTAGTGGGACGTGCATGCATACAGCCTAAGCAACCCATCACTATGTGACCACCACATAACACACTACCAGGGCCGTAAACCCAGAGATGCAAAACTGGATGTAACAGGTATGGTCCCGAGCCTAGCCGCCCTCAGTGTAAGAAGCTGATGGGTTCGCACAATTAAACGAACCTTTGAATTTTATTAGCACATCAGTGGCTAGCCCCACTATGTCAGATGTATAGAGAGCTATGAGATATAAAATGGATTGTAAATTGTTTACAGTCCGCCGCCAAGCTCGCAGGGTCTGGTTGACTATTCCCGAATGGGATTCAAGCGCATGCAACCTTCTACGGTTGCGGGTGGCTTGGCTGTTTGGTAAGGTGCCCGCTTCCGAGACTAGGTGCTGGGCTAGCTCCTATTACTTCTTTTTTTTTGATGATATTTCGGATTTCAATGGGTCAATACTGCTCACAATCTCAGATGCGGCCCGCGGCTTCTGTATGTCTATCCTCCATCAACGCGACCCGGAGCTCAATACAAGACTAGCGATAAAGCACAATAAAATATTGTTTTTTTATATTATGGTAATATAAATGTGATACGCAGATAAAGGAGCTAGAAAATTTACAGGCAATAATAATTTGGTTCGAACTATGTGGTATTCCCTGAGAGGCCTTAAGACATAGACCACAAACGTTGCAAACTTCTCCTAGGTTACGAGCGCAGGTGACATTGCAAGTTGATCCGACTCCGCCATCGTGAGATTCCAGACCAACTGTGTTATATCTATACGGTCCTATTGGAAACGGAATGAGCAGTTTAACACGCCTATTCCTGCAGTCGGTTCATTTGGACGCGGCCTTGGTTCAGTCTCGGAGCATTATTGATCTGCGATCGGCTCCTTCTTGGAGGTTGGCTTTGAGCTAATCGATCCAAACGTCCAATTTGCGAAGTTGTACGCTGTCTTCCTTCCGGCTCTTCAAGCTCCAGCTCTTCCAGGTCTAGGAAGTGGTTCATTCTAATTTGAGCGATGGTTTGTGCATTTTCTCGAGTCATCTGATCATTTTCATCTGGGAATCTGATAATCACGGCTTCATCATTCTCTTTACGTTCTTCATCTGGAGGCCTTTGCCGCTGGATATGTCCCTGCTGCTGTATAGGTGCCTGTAGTTGATCGGGCACTCGCTGTTGATTACGCGAAGAGTTTGATAGTATACCGCCTAGCTTGTTTTTAATAGAGTTAAGCGTACCCTTCCAGAAGCCTCGTTTTTTCGGCGGTATAACCGGCTGTGGGATATTTTCAGGGTCAAGTTCGATTTGCTGCATGGTTCGACTTGGTTGACTTTCGATATTGCTTATAACTCGATTCCTATCCCCGTCTGAGAGAATAGCCAGGTATTTCCACACCTTGCCATCTGTGACTTCTAGCCTGATCGGTGGGTAGCTCTTTGTTATCATACTTTGGGACCCTCGAATTATTCGATAGCGAAGCTTGAACGTATTCCCTTGCTTAGGGTAGCCAAGAAGTACTTTGGCGAGATAATATCCTGTTAGCATTTTTTGTGTCGATGGCGCCCAAGCTCCACATACATCCCAGATATTTCAGTACCCGAAGATATTCAAAGGGCTGCATTCTTCACTTACTTCGCAGCACGTTTCTAGATTGTATTACGCCCTTAGAGTTTATTATGTCGCTTTTCTCCACTCCTTCAAACATTCGTAAGCCTAGAATGTCTTTGGGTTGAAGGGTCAAGCCGTCTGATGGCGATATTTCTCGATCGAAAACTAGAAATTTCTCCTTGCGCACTACGGAGAATCTGAGCCACAATTTTAGCATAATTTTTATCTTGACGTCCCTGTCTGTCTACTTGCGCCGTCCAAATAACAGCGCTACTGAGTTTGCACGCCTAGGTGTATATGAAAGTCTACATAACTTACTCTGCAAGATATCCACGAAAAGTAGAAACGGCAATGTGCTCATTGAAGGTGGTGGCTTCGTTCTCCATAGTCAGAGGATTTCCAGATTCGCCGGATGTGTGTATCTTTGGTGGGGGCGGGTCCAGACCAGGGGGGCCCCCTAAGTTTATCAATTTGTGGACAATTTCGTCGGGAGCAATTGAAAACTCGGTCGTAGGAGTGGCGTACCAAAGCTCTTCGCCGTCCTCCCTCTCGCATGTTGTGATGGTTCGGTCTACTGCAAAAACTTGATCTCCAATACCGCGGCCCTCTGTTCCGCGACATACTATAAAGTTTATTCGAGGCATATTAGTCTATCGTTCGCATTTAAATTTAGATATCCTTAGCAATGTGGCATAAGCGTAACGCATCTGCAAGCTTAAAGGCACAGCTGAGCATGACCACATTGTCAAAAAGGGTGTTATAGATGTGACAAGCTTCCTTGGGGTTATATGGGATCACCTCGTGGGACCCACACGGATTGATACATACACTGCCAAGGAATTTGTTTACTTCGCCGAATCGAGTTCTTATTGCCGTCTAGACTGTGGACCGCTATCCTAAACCCTCCCGCATCGACGACGGTAGACAGGAATACACCCGTGAGAACAGCGTGCGATGCTAGCCATGCCCACATAAAGCTGTTGAGTGTCATATTCCGGGGGAAACGAGGAATTGCAGATATTGATATGTAGCATGTACTTTTACTCGCCAATTTTTGTTGAGCAATTGATATCTTCAAGGCGCGAAGTGTGTGTTGATAAACGTGGCATGAGTTCTCTCGCAAGTTCGTTCTCACTGGGGATGTAGTGCTGACTTCGACCTTCTATGGATATATCAATCGCACTCATTTTCTCTCAAAAGGACGATCTTACTCCAACATCGCGCATGCACCCGCACCCACGAAAGGTGAAACGCCATTCCCACTTCTGTTAGGTGTACTAACTTAATAAGCGGATATCATGGGTTTTTTTTTAGCGAGCATCACGGTCGCGCGAGCGCCGATGTCGACTCTCTTACTGACATGAAAGTTATTGAGAAACTACGTAAGTGATCTTATAAACCGAATACATTTTATTACGAAAGCTAGGCTAGGGTTTTTCAGCTATACCTAGATTTAGCATTATACTAAATGCTGGCTCCTCCAGGGTAAAAAATATGCGCAATTGGTGAATTTCACCAAGCACGCATACTTTTTCAAAGGTGACAGGGGTTGAGGATTATTATATATTGTGTTACAAACACTAAAGTTGTAATACTCGATTATACTATAGGCTCTCGTCCATTTTGGGACGTAGTACAGGCAATTTTTATCCAAATGACAATGCAATTAACAATGATTGACGGCGCTTTTAAGAATCCCACGATAATCAAATGTGACTACTTCATCGTTGCGAGTATCTCACCACTTTCGATTAGGGACTTGGCACCCGCGACAATGGTGGGCGCACTAGCTGCCGCTTTTTGCACAGCCTTCGCACTTAGCGAAGCGCCTCGACCTTCGCGGTGGCGCAGTAGTAGTTAGAACAGAGCTTAGCTGTTGTTTCCCCGCAGCAGGATGATTCTGAAAATTCAGTAGGATGAACTGTCACCCAACACAGAAATACATCCCGGGCTGTAAATATGACTGGTTTCGAAGGAAAAAAACATATTCAAGTATATTGAGCATCGTATTCTCGTCAATTCCCGTATCTATTGCGCCGAGTTATTGGTCCCAGCGGATTACAACCCACAACAACCTCAACACAAAACAATGGCCGCGGGAACCAAGCAACCGACAGCAGAATCGCCATGTTGGAAGGAAGGCAAGGTGATATTCTTGGCATCAGTACAATCTGGTCGAAAACCGCCCACAAAAGCCATGATTGACGCATTTTTTGCCGATTATACAGACTTGGGGAGAACTATCGCAAATTGTGAATCGCTGCAAGCTAAAGCGGATGGCGAGTATCACCAAAACCGGGGTGGTCGGTTCGTGAAAAAACTACTCGATAGTTTGATTATGGTGAAAAGTATTGCAGATCCGTTTTTACAGTTCGCACCGGAGACTGTCAGTATTGCATGGTGCGCGATAAGCGGACTTATAACGGTAAATCTTTACTCCCAGTAGGGCGGTAGCCCGTAGTTTGGCGCGAATCGAAATATTATTATGAACGGTCCGAGTACTCGTAAACTTCAAGGGGCGCGGAGCAAGGGCAAGAATCAAAATCTTATTAATTAACCTTGCGAATCAATGCATAGATCGCCTCTAGTGACGTCGATAATTGCGAAGCCATATCCGAAGCCTGCAACAACATCGTATCCGTAATTATGACTTGCAGGATATATGAAACTCGATATCAAGCGAAAAACAACGAAGAAGTGGCGACGGTGGGGGACAACGAAGTCGAGACCCAGATAATCAAAAAAATACCCGTAATTGTAGCGCTTATATTTGATTTTGCTTGGTACATCCGGCACCACCTCAGTGACAATAAAATCAGTAAGTATTAATCAAATACTTCCGTAGACAATAACAGATAACGAACTGACCGATTGCCGGTAGAGCGTACATTCAAGGAAACATTCTCTCCTAAACTGAAGGACAAAGCACAAGCAATAGATGATGAATATAGAAAATTAAGGGGTATCGCCAATGACGCATTCCATGAGCGGGTTATGGATTCAGTTGAAGGTAGGCCCTGATGTCTCCAACGTCGACATACCAACATGGTCCATGCATACTAAGGCATTTAACATTTCCATGCAGATATCTTGCAAAGTGAGTTTCAGAAAATGCTGTTCCAATTTTGAGGGTGGCTCAATAAAGGATTTTGGCTGTACAGGCATACAGGAGGATAGGGAGAAAATGCAAGGAATACTCTTTCCTGCGATACATGGTAGGTAGAATTAAATCCTGAAAATTTAGTGTGCGGTATCAGGAAGATATTAACAAACCTCATAGAAATAAGCGAAAAATTGAATACGATCAGTGTGGTAGAAGGGATTGTCAGCTCGATGCAGCTCCGCGAGAAATTGCAAGAAAAGAAGAGAGCTCTTCGACCTAATGATACACATAGTCGCCTCTTCCGGTCCATTTTCGATCCTGTTTCCAACAATTCAGAAGTCTTTTGTCAGTGGCTCTTTACCGATATGAGCTACCTTAACTGGGAACGGCTTGGTGGGCAAGATTCGGGTCATTCGGTCGCTGCGACGCCCAAAATCTTTTATCTTTGCGGAAAGCCCGGTTTTGGAAAGTCCGTCGCCATGTCCTGGGTTCTCAACCGATTAACTACGAAATTCGAGACTCCCATTTGCTACTTTTTTTTTAGACAAGGTGACTCAGCGGCTGAGACAACAATTCGGGCACTAGAGAGCTTAGCAGCTCAACTATTCGATGAGCGTTGGACGGATTCTGAGGTAGAATTAGCGCAGCTAATAGGATTAATATCTACACCTGGAGGAAGTCGTGAGGGAAACTCTTCAGATGAGGAGATAGACCAGGGATCAGCTTCAGTGCTTAAATTTGATGCGGCATCCTTGGCGACATTGATTAAGAAGATTATCTCCACGCTCAAAAGGCCCACGTTCATTGTTCTGGATGCTCTGGATGAATGTATAGATTTTGAAGCACAGGAATTGGTTTCACTGCTGTGGGGAATTGCTCGCGAATTTGACACGGTGAAACTTATCTTATCGGGTAGAGTTGGCACAGGGATAGAGAGTACTCTAGGTGAATTTTCATCTGTCAGCGGGAACAGTCCTCTACAGACCAACAAGGCAATCATCATGGAAATCACCGAAGAGAGAACATCTCAAGATATGGATTTATTTCTCCGGAAGTCTCTCAAAAAGATCATGTCCCGACGGATGTTCAGCCACCACTCTGCAAATATGGAGGATAATGAGATAGAATCCCCGAAAGCCGAAGATATAGCACGGATCATATCTGTTATCAAACAAAAGGCCAATGGGATGTTCACATATGCAGCGATGGTCATGGCTAGCCTAAAGCAGCCTTCATCTTTAACCCTCTCTCAAAAACTAAGAGACTTACCAGACGGGATGGATGCACTTTACCATCGGCGACTTGACGGTATGGGATTAGAAGAGAAGAGGCTCATTGTTTTGGCTCTCAAATGGGTGGTCTGGGCAACAAGAGAAGTTGGCGCAATAGTAATCGCAGAAAATTTCAAGCGCACTTACGGCATGCTAGATCCAACCGAAGATGACGTGCGCTTTCAACCTGATACCGACACACTTCGCCCCTCTGAGGATACCAGCGACCCGGCGGCCACTGGGATTCTAGACCCAGAAATAGCTGAAACCATCTATTATCTGAGAACAGTTGGTCGAGACTTTTTTAGAATTGACGGAGAAACATATGCCATTGATTTTGTCCATAAATCGGTTCGAGATTGGGTTGTGAACGAGGCAAAGAAAGCAAATAGTCGAGAACACCCACTCAAAGAAGTCTTTCCAACCGCGATATATGATGAATACGGAGGAATAAGACTTTCCATTCATCTCCCAGGTCAGCACCTTGCAATCCTACATAACGAGAGCAAGATATTCGACCAATTCCAAGGATACTTCGTTGCTTACTAATATTCAAAATATAGCTATATTATCAAATCTCGGGGGTAGCTCACAAAATTCACACTTCCAAGCCAAACGTGAAGCATGCCTTGACCTTACAATATATATCCGTAAGTGTTTTGTTATCGAGATTTTTTTAACCGATTCTTGCATGTTTTCGATCTAATGACAACGTTATTTGATCGCGTAGTGCACGTATTAGTCAACGAGCGATTCCAAAAGCAACACTTACCTTTCAAGGGCGTAGGCTATTGGCAAAATTCTACCCAGGAGTCGATAGCATTTACGCTTAGCGCTAGAAAGCAAGCAAAGGATCACAGATACGAAGTGTATACATTGCTCGAAAATCTGAAACGCTTAGAGTTACTTTGGCCTAAGCCAGAAAGAAAAGGTGATAAATGGAGACTCTTTTGGCTAAAACTGAGAGAATTCGCCCGTTTTGAAAACTACCAACGTTGGCATATCCAATACGGTCAGTTTGAACTTAATCTTTCTGAACGAAATTCTTACAACCCAAAGATCTATCAAGGATTTATACACGTGGCAGCTAAACACTCAATTCCGATGGTGGTTGAATATCTCCTTGAAAATGATCTCGCGACATTAGACGAAGAAGATGGGAGCGGGTCAACAGCATTTTTAGTGTCCGCAGTCACTCCAGAGCTATGGCAGATCTTTTTGCACCATCAGTCGAAAGTTTCTCCAGACTGGCTGGCTTCGAGGCACGGAGAGGAAATCATCCAGAAGACCTGGAGTTGTCTTGAGGACGGATGTAGCTCCCCTGACGGAGATGTCGTTAATGGGCTCATCAAGTGCTGCCTATTACTCATCCCAATGATGAAAGATATCAACAAATCGCTTGGCAAACTTATGCTTGACAACCGGCCTATCCACTTGGCAACACTGACAAAATCATGGAAGCTTTTTGAGGCTCTGATGAAACGCCCAGATATAGATGTCAGCGTCACAGATTCCAAAGGAAACAATGCCCTTCATATTGCTCTAATGTGGGTTCTACCTGGAACAGAAGAGACTCTCAACGAAATGATAACTGCACTTATCGATGCAGGTCTCGATCCCAACCAAGAGAACGTCGATAGTGCCACAGTATTGCCCAGTGCTATCTCCTATCAGATCGAAAGTTCTGTGAAGCTTCTCTTGGAGAAGGGTACCAATGCCCTTGATGAGTCCAAAGGGGGTTACACAGCACTCCACTGGGCGGCAGCTCGAACGTTAAATATCGCTCAAGACGTTGACACTGGAGTGGCACTATCCATATTCAAACTTATTTTAACATATGACGAAAACTTTGAACGCGAAACACCAGAGGGTACGACACCGCTAGACCTCGCTTTCGAATCGCGGGACTGGGATTTTGTAAAATTTATCTTGACGGAGTATGAGCGCAAATATGGAAATGATCGATGGTATTTGATGCGAAGAGACTCTTACAATCGAAATTTTCTCCATCACTGCGCACTGAACATACGATGGGGGTCCCTCATATGTAAAAATATCTTACCAACAATGGAAGCAACAGAGATAAGTGAGCTACTATCGGACATCAGCAGCTTCGAGACTAGGAAATATTTTGGTCTGCCTGGCCTCTCTTCTAAAGCAAAGGATTCTACTGGAACTCCCCTACTCGATGCAGTCCAAGAAGGAAATGTAGAACTTGTGGATATGTATCTAACCGCAGGGGCCGACGTTACAGTTAAGTCAACAGCGGGGCTGAATTGCTTCGATGAAGCCGTTATCGGATTGTACCGGGCTAGCACGGCTGGTATAGCGTTCGGCGACGAGCGTATTGAGACCAAGGACGACAAAGTCAACAGATATCAGAAGTGCTGTAGCACGCTCATCAGCACCAGTAAACAGCTCGTTGAGACTTCCAGCCCAGCATGTCTTCATTATCTCGTTGCTAGGAGAGCCAATGACTTAGTCAAAGAGGTGGCGAAATTTCATTTAAATTACTCATACCAAGATAGCTACGGTTGGACAGTTGTTGAATGGGCGAAAGCTTTTAAACAGGAGAAGACTTTAGGGGACTTAGGAGAAATAATCGAGAAGACAAATGCAACAAATACTTTTAGATCACCTTTGAAGAGGTTTGACAGCCCCAGAATGCTAACAAACCAGCGACATGGGCGAGGGAAATCTTCTATGAAAATCCTCGAGGATGGACTTGCGTTTGAAACCCCTCCGGACCAAGAACTTGCAAAAGGTAGATATAGCATGCTCGTGGCAGAGAAGATGCTTCTAGTTTAAACGTTGTCTATGGAGCTAACGCTATAATTTCTTCTATAGACAACCAAGTTTGGAAAAATGTGATGCCAGTAGTGATACTCGACAAACCAGCACCGCCGTTTTCGGGAATATGCTATTTTGAAGTTGAGCTTCTAGAAGCGTCAGAAAAAAATGCGTAAGTTTAGCAATCGCGAGCGACTTCACATCAATCAAGTTCGCTGACATAGACTACAATCCAGTATGGTTTTTCTTGGTTTTATTGGAGAATTCCATCGCATCGACAGGGCGCCTGGTGTGACAAATCAGGGCGGAGACGATGCGTATTCTATCTTCGGCATGGACGGTGAACTCTACACTACCTTCAAAGATGATATCGATGTAACAAATCTGAAAGGCACCCTATCAACCGGCGCCTTAACTTTCGGACAAGGCGACACGATTGGCTGCGGTATTGACGTCGCCCGGGGCTTGATATTCTATACTCTCAATGGCGAATACGCCGGCGTAGCCTTCGAAAATGTGCATGGCCGTTGGTACGGGTGTATTTCGGCAGGGGAAAAATGCAAGGGCAGAGTGAATCTAGGGCAGAAGTCTTTCATGTTTGAAGGCATGAACGAATTGTTGGAAGAAAATGGTTTGTGATGGGTCCCAAATTTCAGGGTATAGGGAAGTAGACACGGCAAGATGTAATACATATATTTCAACCCTGCTACCGGCTATTCGTCAAGAATATTCTTAAACGTTAAAGCGCGAAGGTCATGGGTACTGATATATGTAGCTAGATACTAGCGATATAGCTAAATGAAAGCTTGGGGTCAAGTTCGGGTAGTTGGAATATAGTAGCGTTGTAGCAATAATAATCTCGTACTCTTGCCAACGAATATTACATCATTTTTTCCACCACCACCACGTCCTACAGCACTCGGTACTACCACAATCAACCATTGCGCGTGAGCGACGGCCTAACCCCAAGCTCACGGAGTACCACTAACTAGACCACTTGCGTTGATTACGACCACTATAGAATACCAAGGATGGCGAACTCCCCCGACCATGAGATGTTTCATGAGGATTTCTACGCAGGTCATTTAAACGCCATCGAGTCAGCGACGATAGAACTTGCTTGCATCGAGGATTGGGTTACGTACGAGCACAAAGGCGTTACAAACATCAACAATATCCTTAATGAAATACCAGTGGACATCAAGGATCTTATCAACGGTACTACGAAGTCGGACGGATGGACGTGGGAAACTGCTTGCCTGGAGCTGCAAAAGGCCATCGATAGTATATCGAGTAGCTACAAGAGACACCTGGAAGAGCTAAATGATAAGCGTCAAGAAGTGATCACTCTCGAGCGTGATTTCGACGCAATTGCGGCCGTCCAGACAGAGAAAATGCGGATAGTGCGAACCGAGCTTCCAAATTTCTTTTGGGCTATTAGCGACCCACTGAGGAAGATGCTAGAAGCCGAAAAACAGGTGAAGAAACTGGCAGCTAAGATATCAATACTCAAATTAAATATGAGAACACTTGTATCTGTGCGAGGGTCTACTCAGGCCGGCATTCTGAACTGCAGTCAGTTACTGAAGATGAGCGCAGACCAGCAAGTAATCCTCCTTAGCTTACAAGTTCTATTCGACTAACCTGCTAACAGACTTCTTTATGGCGGAGATAGAAAATCTAGTATAGAAGAAGCAACAGGAACGAGGAATAATAGCAGACTTCTAGACTCTACCGTACCTCGAAAAGACAACTACCAGCCGAATTTACTGCGCAAGGGGACAAGTAATTCGGTTCTCGATTAGCATAATACGGTACCTCACCTCTTCTGAGGAACCTAGTACCTCTACATATCTTTCGACAATTCGAGATAATCTAAGGCGTAAAACTTAACTGATAAGACGGCGGTTCTCGGAAGCAATTGGTGGGAAGAAAATATATCTGGGTATGCACCATTAATGATGTTCTAGCTTTACATTCACATCTACAGCTCAACTGAACATTCATTTAACCAATCCATTCTTAGCGATAACCGTCAAAGCGTTCTGCATTCCCGGCTTCAAAATTAAAATAACATGAATAGCAAAGGAAAAGGATAATGCTTTCTAACCGTACAGGTGGGTCCAAGTATTAGCAAAAGGTTAAATTTACTTTCCATGCTCTTTCAATCACACTCTTCTAAGCCGTAACAAACGGGTAAATTTTAGCAGTAGTTGTAGTAGTAACGTTAACCTTTGCGTCTGTGGGCTCTAGGCTGATGGATTCAGATTGTGCAGTCAAAACGCCCCCGGACTTCAAATGATGCACGAAACTCTCACCCTGGTTATTGGAGAAGAAGACATGAACATCGGTGGCATCTGTTGTGTCAGGGTTACCAATTGCAGCAAGAGAGGCAGTATCCACCGTTTTAAGAAATACGGTTGGAGTTCCATAGGAACTTTTAACATCAGCTCCTGTTTTCTCGATTTCCACAATGCGGTTGTCACTATCCACGGTAAAAATATGAACAGTTGGCGTTTTTGTGGCGCCCGTAACTGCCGCGGTGAGCGGTACTAGTTTTCCGGCGCGATATTCGAAGCTGCCTGTTCCCCAGCCACCTTCTTCCCATGTCACCTCGCGAATAGTGCTTTCTATATCCTGGTAGTACCCCCGTATTTTGGGGGACTCTTGATGCCATGGTGCGAGATTGACGAACTGTAGATTCGTATTCAAGTTGATGTCCGGAATATCGAATGTATAGCCTTGCGACCAGCTCAAGACGCCCGCGCCCCAAGACTGTTCTTGAAGTTTTTCAGATTCATTCACATAGTACACCCTATATACGGCATTTTTAGTACTCGCAAGATATCGAATTCCGACAACAAATGAATAGGTTGCGGAGCATTATGGTGTTATCTGGGCGACAGGAGTGCTTTTACCTGATATTCGGTCGATTGTCCCGATGAAAACAAACTGCGCCAAGGCCTGATGTTGGATGGGCTCTAGGTGTGCCAGGGACTGGGCTATCATGCCAACTCTCGCTATGAGAATCGTAAGAAATTTCGCAGAGACGTAGATTCTCGTCGAAATAGTAGATTCGATAGTGGGCATTCTGCCACAGCACGGCTGAGATGGCGATGTTTTGGGGCCGAGTATCACTTTTCGGTCGAATCTCGGTGAAAGTCCAGTTATTCTCCTTCTTTCGCCAGAATGCTCGAATTATTGAGCCATCATCCTTTCTGTAGAAGAAAGCCTATAGAGAGTAGGAATATCAGACGGAGAAATCAGGCAAAACTCGATATACGAGCGTATATGAGTTATGAAGGTTAGAACTCACCACAGCGATACCAGTTTCCGCTATGACGGCAGAGTAATGACCCTTTTTAATACCTTGCCCTAGACCGTTGTTGATACCTTGCCCTAGACCATTTTTACCGTCTTGGCCTAGGCCCTTATCGATGCCCTGACCTAGTCCGCCGAGATCTTGGCCTAGCCCGCCATGAGGGCCTTGGCCCAAACCATTGTCAACGCCCTGGCCCAACCCATTGTTGAAACCTTGCCCGACTATCGAGCTTGGGAATTGATGCGTTAGCTTTCTACTACCAGTAGCATAGGGAATAAATAAATAAGAGTAATTTCCAGCAATAACGTACGGGGAGTCATCTTGTATATTATATAAGATAGCGTTATAATAATTATAGTAGCGAAAATGCTATACATATACTAATCGCGGTATATTGTGTAGGTATGAAATTTGATTAAATGTAATGAATCGAGACCTGATGATTCGGGGATATGGATTGAATTGTAGAAAGTTGGGTATACGGTGCTCTTTTATATTCCAAAGATGCCCAATACTCTCTCTAGGCTAATCAAATTTCTGTAGTATGCACGTATTCGGACTGTTAGGTCGATTGATGCCATCGCCGTAGAAGCATTCTGACAAATGCCTCTCGAATAGCCATCCATTGAAAGAGGCATCGGAGACCCCGTCGACAAAATTCTCGCATCCTTTGTACTTAGCCATTTCAGGTAACAAAACGGCGGTGATACAAAGTCGGTCTAGTCTTGAAGCTGGGAATCATGCTCAGTAGACGTTAGGAAGACTAGGTTGGTCAGCTGGCAAGAACTCTCTAATTGTATGGCGTTAGCAGGGTGGTCGGTACAGCTGAATCTATAGGGACCCTTGGAAAGCTGAGATTTTCTTGTTTTTTCCCGAGAATCTTATACAAAATAAGGCAGGCGAAGTGCCTACAGCCTGCAATTATATAATTAACGGGTTAGCTTGCAGGCAGCTTACTGCAAGTTGCACTGCAACGGTGGAACCGGATCGCACTCGGGAACCCTAATCTGTGGCATCATTGACTCGCATATGGATCAAGGTAGCCCTGTAGACGGCTAAAGCGGATCCAGCGGGGTGAACGATTGTATTATATCCCGAGACTAATATTATGGTACCCATGGCGCCGCTGACGAGCATGCATACCGTCGTCCCGCTGCGTCGCGGAGGCTTCTGCGGGGATTGCGTGACTAAATTAGCAACTAAATGATATCTTGTGCAGGGGTTCTCCAACCAATTCTGCTCTGGGCAGCAAAAACAAATTATTATTGTGTTGTAGAGGGGACTCAAACGCGAAGCTGTGCTCAGTTTCGTCAACGAAAGGACGCAGCTGCACAGCAGCTATCAGTCAATCGCAATATCGATATTATTGAATGAACAATGCTCGAGAACAGCACTTATGGATCGCTGTGCTTTATCGTACACGATTTCTTCCGTTTCAATTCTATGAATTCATGAAGCGTCGCGTCGAAGTAGGCTTCCGGCCATAGTAAGAAAAAGAAATTTCGCAAAGATAATTACCCAACGATACCTAGGTAATTACCCAACTGGCAGACGCCGCACGAGAGGCATACGCCAGGGCCCTATAAACTATGATAAAACTGAAACAAGGCAGCAAGCGCACTGACCATGCTGGGGCTTCCAAGTTTTATTAAATTCCAGCCTACGCTGTAATAAAATGCAATGAAGCGCCCTTCCAATCAATCTAGATCTTCAACCTCTCCAGAATGCCATGAAACACCCAATTTTTATCCTTTACTAGATCAAGAGTACCTTCTATCTCCTCTAGTCGCTCCCTGACCTTGACTTGCATGTCATCTAGGATCGCCTTTGTATATTCCATACTCCTCGACTTAATTATATGCTTCATGACAAGATCCTTTTGCTCATCAGTTAAACCACCCGTTCTTGATCGAAGCTGCATCAAGCTCTCGAGCTGATCGTCTTTTGCGTTGTTGAGAGCGTGGATGAGAATGAAAGAGTATTTGCCTTCATCGAGGTCCGATAGGTACCCTTTCGCTTTGTTGTACTGTGGGGTTTTGGGATTGTGGATTAGTCTCTATCGTTATTATTATTTGTAAGTACAATCGGCGGACTTACGTCAGTTGAAGCTAGGTTTTGGTAGTCATCCCGAATTTGGAAGTAGCGTCCCACAAGATTAATAAAGTCTTGGGCATCAAGCTCCCTGTTTCAAGCATCGTTAGAAATGTGGCTCTACGCTCTGTACATTTACGCCCTGTAGAGAGATTAGATTCACTTACTTGTTTTCAGTAGCATGTGCTTTCAAAAGACGCAGGGCTAGTCTAAAAAGCCCGCCAGTTTCTATATGAAGGTTATTGGGGTTAACGACTTAATCCGATATAGAGAATTAGAGTAGGTTTTATAATCCTCATACTTCCATCGATCATTTTCATGTAGTCTTCTTCTGAAGGACACTTTGCAGAAAAGCTTGTGTGAAGGTCCATCCCTTGCCCCAAATGTAGGTTTCCTAATTCCTCTACGCGTAAAAGTAAGCGGCACCGTCTTGGATTTGGGGGAATGATGTGAGGGTCTAAGATGGATACATACCGATAAATATACACATCGATTCTGGAGACAGTTCTTGCATTTGTTCAAGGCATTTCACGTAGAGATAACTTCCCGTGTTGATTGCCTGAGGTATGCCAAATACCATATGCGCCGCAGGCTGTCCTCGCCTCAAGGGAGAGTTATCCTCAATATCATCGATACTATTGAATGAATTAGCCAATGCAATAATTAGTAAGGAATGGAATAAGATATAATAAAATGCTGACTGTAAGTAGCCAATGAAATGACGGGGTAATTACATGAGCGAAGAGCTGTGTAACATCTTGATTATGTTTGTGATAATGTCGAAAGTTTTGGCAGGAACTTTATACCAACAATCTAATGCTTTGATTGCGGTTTCTCGAATCTTTTTAGATGGCATGTCGACAATATAATTATATGCCTCCATCACAGACTAGAACCAACAAATCAGCTTTTTATCTCAAATTGTGTTTCAAAGCCCCTCAAAAATCCAATAATGTGTGGTGATAGAAGTGGTGTCGTACATTTTCCTCAATTCTAGGGTAATTTTTATACCAAGCAGGGATATCATGATTCCGCAATGCCGAATCGCCATCAAGGTGATCGCTAATGGTTAGTCGAGTCAGATCCTCCCCTTGGCGTTGGCCATTGGTATGGGCTTGCGTGGCAACGCGGGCCAGTGCGTTGTTCTCATTTGATAAGGCTTTTCTTGTTTTCGTTTGTTTATCTTTGTCGATATACGTATAGCTGTGATTGCCATTACCATTTTCAGGTGCCTGCTGGTTAAAAGCTGCAATTTCTACTGGGCTTGTATTCTTTTGCTGGACCTTTCGATTCTCCTGAACCATACGGGCATAGTCATTCGTCTTGTGATGGCTTTGGGGAAAATATGGATTTTTGGGGTCAGCTCTGTAGCGAGACTGGTGTAAATGCCAAACCAAATTCCCAGCACATATCAGTTGAAATGCCGACATATAGCGTTTCAACTCATCCGATTGGTTCTTTTCGAGCTTTTCGCGGAGCTCTATAAACTCTTTTTCTTTTTCAACAGCCATTCTCACCAATAAATCTTTCGCTTCACTGAAGGTAAGATCTAGTGTATCCATTAGGACGAAAACGCTGTTTATATGCGGCAGCTTTGGCTGGCCTTCGGCCACTTCTGTTATCCATTCATATTCCGCCGACGCCCAATCGTTTGCGAAAGCGCATATAAACGCAGCTTGCTTTCTAATAGGCTCTGCAATGGCACGCTCCTCGGCTGATAAGTTAAACTCGCAGCAATAATGAATCAACATGGTTATCGCACTGCTTCATGTCAGAAAAATTATACCCCGAAATATAAGTCAATAGGGATGCGTCGGGCACATACTCCGGACCAACATTGATAAATCTATCGCGCAAATACTGTTCCATGTTGTCATATTCGCGCCCTCGTATGGAATCCTGTGCATTGACACTCCAGCTCTCGGAACCGTTAACGTATTTGATAGCATCCATATCGGATTCTAGGACCTGTGCGTATATTTTGAACTTCATCTGCTGTATTATTCTGTCATACTTTCGAAACAACTCGTCCTTATCGAAGCTGTCCCTGTCGGGCACATGGGTTATATTCCCCTAGGAAGTCTATGTTAGCCAATGTCGGAGACATTTAAGAAGGTAAAAGCTGCTACTATCATATTACCTTGTCTGGTAAGCTATGAGTAAACTCAAGATCGTGTGGACGAGAGAAGAGGTCTCCATCATGTAAGTCTATCATGTTAATAGCTTAGTATCTTATGATTTAAGAATGATTTATAGATTATCAATTTAATCTTACCATCACCGACGAAATGAATATCTGTAACTGGACCCACGATGATGACTTTCCTGGGTTTGCCCTCTGGTATCAATAAAGAATTGATACCTCCTGCATTCGTAACCCCTGCTGCCCGAGCCAATGGAAGTCCGTAGTCAATCAAGTCCTGTCGGCATTCTAGGCATGCTTTTATTTCCAGATCGGACCCAAGATTCAAACGTGGCTCAAGCGTGGACCAATAGTTCTCAAGAAATTCATCGGGAACCCGAATTGAATTCTTGAAGGTCATTGGTACACAATCAAATGTATATTTGCTTTCTGGTGGATTACCGTGGGTAATAATCGCCGGGTATCCATTTACGGTTGGATAGTTCGGGTTAATCATAGTATTCATGCTCACGCCATCCGGATTACCTTCGAGGCTTCCTTTTTTCTTGGCAGGCATAACGGCAGCTGAAATTTGAGAAAACAGAGAAGGTCGATCTTTTCGCTATAAAGAGTTTAATAGTTTATAGTACTAGTTTCCAACTGCATAAAATATACTATATCAAAATTTTGGCGTTGTGTAGTTTCTCCGTCTTCTACCTTTCTTGAGGCAAGAAAATAAATTTAATACTAAAAGTTTGCATGTAGGATATAGGTTACGGACAAAAGTTAGTATAAAGAGTCTTCCACGGTAAACTTAACTCAAAGGCTACAGTTACAACAGTTTCATCGGCGATATGTAACATGACCACAATATATAGCCTTTACGCGTCCTGCTCAAGGTACAGGGCTCTCACTCTGGGAGCATGGTTGACCGGGATAAGTACAAACTGATTATTCAGGTTTTATAAAACATATCATCCGCACATTTGTCTAATTGCTAAAACAGGAAATTATTCAGATAAATTCTGAGACCTCAAGCGGCCGTATACCTTGAATAGCCTCATAATCAGTCAACGGTCCACAATTAAAGCCCTCATATATATATACTTTCATCTTTATCTTGTAACCCAGCCGCAGCCGTCGACATCCGTCTACGTCAAATCCCGCAGCCATCCATCAGAGGCGGGGCAATACGTATTACGTTATTTACAATTGTTAGATATATCTATGACAGGGAAGATGTTGGGGTTGAGCAGCGCGCGAGGGGGCTGACTCATGATGGCCAATGTAAATATCAATTGTACCTTGAATTACTAGCTTAAATTACGATGAACTAAATTAGTCAGATACTAGCTTTCCGATATCGCAACCAAAGAATACTCAAGACCTTAAGAAGCACTTTACAGCAATCAATTAAGTAACCGCAAAATATGACTCGGTTTCAATCACATGTACACCATTATCAGTACAATTCTCCATATTGAAGATAAAAAATCAATCGTTTCATCATATGTAAGAAAAAACCACGCAATTTTCACCACCTCATTGCCCGAAGTATACCAGTATACTATTCAATTGCACCACATCTCTATCTGAACTTTAGGATAGAAAGACCCCGGACTTATCTTCATAAGCTAGACCGCGCGAGAGCCCAACAGTCAAAAAGACCACTCCGATGATATTTGTGTTCTCAATCATACGCTTCTACAGAAACTAGCAAGTCTGAATCAAAATCCCTTCCTATATGATCTACCCACTTATAGCGCATCTTATTGTCCGGGTGGAGTGTAAATTTAAATTGCCGGAATATAATTGCTATCGTAGTATATAGCTCTGCATACGCAAGCCTGTTTGTTTGAAGTCAGTTATAAATTACCCATGGGGCGAATTAAAGATTGAGTAATGAAAATTAAATAATAACGTAAAGCGGAAAGGAGATGAGAGAAACTAACTGCATTCCCGGGCAAACTTTAAACCCCTTGGTGAAAGGTACAAAATACTTTTCTTCAGGAGATGACGGCGTAGTTGAAGCCCAGCGCTCTGGCTCAAAATTGTGCGGGTTTTCGTAGACGTTTGGATTGTGGTGCATCAGATACGATGACATTGAAACCGTTGTCTATAGTTACATTCCACATTAGCTTTATATGTGAAAAATTGCAAGTTCGTATTCCGTTCTATTTGTAGTGAGAAATAAAAAATATACTAAGAAGAGAGGATAAGAGAGGAAATAAAGAAAGAAAACGACTTGAACAATAGGATGAAAAGAGAAGAATTCAGACGATACTTACACCGCCAGGAATGAAAGACTTTCCGCACATCGCACCTTCTTTTGGGACGATACGGGGTAATCTTCCTGGTACACCACCGCCACAGCGAAGGACCTCCTTAATTAAACACGCAAGATATGGAAGTTTTTCCGCTTTATCAAGCGTCACTTGTTCAAAGCCTTCTGGAAACGCTTCTACAAGCTCTGCGTGTAGCTTCTTTTGCACCAATGGGTTCAAGCATGTATAATACGTTACTGTGGACAACCCCGAAGCGATTGTATCATGACCAGCTATCATAAGTCCTGTAGCTTCCCCAACCAACCTCTTCTTTGTCGGCTTGAAGGATGCGCTACGTCCTTTCATTAACACGCCGAAAACGGTATCAATAGATTCAGTATCAGCCCGTGAATGGCCCTGAAGGTAATCCTCAGCCATTTTCGTGCATGTCTAAAGAAATTGTACATTTTCAGAATTAGTTGTCTTAAACTAGTCATCATTATGTTTCTTTCTATAGAATAGTTGGTAAAGTTAGGCATGCAGACTTACTTGTTCCATTTCGAGGACGGGCCTCATGTCTTTTGGCATAATGGTAAACAGGAGCCAAAACGGTAATGGATAAACCAGATACTTCAGCCACCAAAAGGTGTATGCAACCCACACCAGTCGCGTCGCAGATGCCATGGCCTCTAGAAAGGCTGAAGGATGGTCGGCCTCAAGACAATTCGTGCTCACACCATAGAGATAGTCGCTAATAACATCTAGTGTCAGATTTCTATATATCTGAGATACACAAATAGCACTTCCTGGCTTCTGAGCTCCATCTGCGAATATTCTCGTAAGTGTACCGACATGGCCTCGGATACGATTCTCGATTTTGCGAATGCTTGTTTTAGTAAACAAGGGGCTTAATACGGCTCTTCGCTGTTTATGAGTGACTGGGTTGGTGTCCCCGAGGACACTGTCCACGGGTCCTACAATGGCATTGTAGAAACCTTTATCCAGTTGAAATTTGTATCCCGATCCGTAGCAGACATTATAGAATTCTGGATCATTTATGTGTAACTCGTTCGGGCTGATACGTACAATAGGACCTAGTTATCAAAACGAAAAAAGAAGAAGAGGGTCAGAAAGTTAGGATGATTTATTGGGCTATACTATGGGGACGTGCATCCACCAGTATCACTATAGATAAGTTATCAAGGCAGTGGAGCATACCGAGTTCTTTATGCCAACGTTCCGTTTCGAACAAAAGTTGGCCATCCTTGATGACATTATAATAGAACTCCCCCCATTGAGAAGCACACACAAATTTATTCGGAGCCGGGAATTTTGCTAGAGGGTGAAAAGGTGATATACGATATATCCAGCGGCCAATAACAAAGCCAATATAACAAATTGGCAAGTACACTGCCAACTTCGGGGAGTAGAAATATTCAATCAACATTTTCATGTCTAGATTTTGGCGATACTAGAAGGTCACCGGCAGTCTCTACCTATTGGTTAGTTCAGAATGTCCGAAAGTCCTGACGAGGGTAGATTATAATGGATAAAACGGTAGACGACGACTAATAAGCAATAGCTCGCAATTAGTGGAGGCACCTATGTAGGAGTAAGAAAGCCTCTTAATTAAGAAAGTTAGAGATTGGTACATCGATGAAGTACGGATTTCTCTAAGTGATCACCTGCGTATCAAAATATTAATATCGCATACCTCAAAGCGACTTCATTAAACTGACAGGTGAGCTTAGTCCATAAGCTATTTATAATTCCTTAGAAAGCGGCAGTTTTATGTCACTATCATGATACGATATAGGTCTAGGAGCCTTCCTCGCAATCTATTCCTGGTTGGAAAGTCCAGTCGGGCTCCTCGCTCCAAACTCAGCCGAGGTAGATCTCATTGTAGTTTTTAACGCACAAGATAATTGCGGGGCTGCTCAAGCTAGCGATACTATTGATATCCCACGTTAAAGATAAGAACAATTCATGTTTTATTACTAAATTTATATAGATTTGTATTACAAATTCTGCCGAAATAATCCACCCATAACGGTGCTTTGCGCAATTTTCGGCTTACCGATTCAATGATACACCCTTACTATCGAAGCAACGCCAAGATCCGAAGGGCCCTCGGGAAAAAATCAGAGTGTGAAACATGGCCTTTAAATTACCCAGGATATTCTGACAAGGGTTAATATTTATTACAGGGATTCAAAAATCGCCATGTGATATTAGTGTGACCTAAATAATGTTGTCTTCGGGCTTTGCTTACTGACAAACCTGTACTTAAGCATGCAGCTTTCTATCGCTTTGGCCTAACAGAACAATATCGCGCAACGGCTAACCTGAATAGAGATAATTAATGTCATTTTCACTAATTACAAAGGAGGGTTAATAAGAAGGATTTATAATATGATCTATATAATTTTATATGAGATTCATAGCAGCTAATTTATAACGGTGGCGTGAGCTTCTAATAACTATTAAACTGTTTTCTTAATTGCGCGAGTGGGCGGGACACTCGGATGTGTATCTTTATGCCAAGGCGGCTTGACGCGAGCTTGTTTGAAGTATTTTATGGTTGATTATACCAACACCTGCCCACATTTTGTTTCCTTTATCATCAAATCTACGGCCTCAGAATTGGGGGTTTGATACTCTGTATTTTATATGTAACAGGAACTGCGTAAACGCACCTGGACCCGCAAGTGCTATTCGCCAGAAATTCAACCATATAACTAAGGCCTTATTACACGTATATCTCATAAAGGTTCATATTCAGCTTCTAAAAAGCTGCCAGAACTCCCAACATTGATCGTGCTACTCACGGAAGGGAACTTCAATCCCGCGGTGGATTCCGATTCCTAATTTTCAACATGGCCACAGCTCACGGCGTGAAGTTAACGTCATTATAACCTATAGTCGAGATTTTGTTAGCTGCACTAGCTTCAAGCCCTTCAGAAGAAATATCCTTTGAAACTCCGCTTACCAACATAACACAATTCCTGAAGCTTGAAATCAACACTTTCATTTGCTATACGAAACGTGCAAGTTTCACGTGTTTCGAACCAACTTTTTTCAGAAGTCGAAGATCCGGGCTTCGGTCAGCGCTTGCTTGGTAGTGCCGTAAGTTGGGAAGCTTCAACTCACATATCAAAATATGAATCATATAACTCGTTAACGGTAAATGCCTTTTCGAGATGGGCCTGACAGCCTTCGTATCCAACGTCAAGATCACTATCAAAAACGTATCGCGGAACCCTGCCCCGACCGTCCGTTGGCAGTACTAATTCTCCACTAGCCGTTTGGCTAGGACCACCATATCCGCCAAATGTGTTGGTTGGATCGTCTTTGTATTGAATACTGAGGCGACCAGCGGCATCCGTATACACAGAAACTGGAACAAAGGTGGTAGCGGGATAGTCAAGTCCATCGCATAGCGAACCCCTAACAGAGTTGACTGTTAAGGTGAATGTTGATACAAACGGTTGTATAAGAGCAGAAGGCTCTGCGGTTGTACTCGCGCTAGTTTCTGTGATGAAACTCGATACTGGGCTAGCCCTAAGAGTATTTGTGACACTTTGGCTTGAGCCAATCTCGATGCTTGTTGAGGTTGTGGCAATTGCTGTGGGAGTGCTAGGAATTGCTGCTGAACTCGTTGCGATAGTATCGGCCCCTTCGGTCGAGCTTGTGACGACACTAGTCTCAGTGTTTGTCGAGGCTGCGACTGCACTTGTTGTAGCACTGCTATGTCTTGTTTCTGAACGCGTTAAGATAATGTTAGCTTCACTGGTCGAAATTGTGATGATACTATTGGGCTCCGTGGCTGGAAGAAGCCTCGGAGCACTGGTAAACAATAATTCTAGACTTGTTGTGGGAGTGGCAGACGCCAGGCTAAAATCACTCGTCGTAACATCTGTACTTATTACAGGAATGGAAGACGTTGGATTATGCCCGGGAACGTTGCTGCTCTCCGACACCGGGCCAAGATTATCTAGCACTAAACTAGCACTAATTGTACTACTGCTCGCTAAGCTAATGCTTCCAATCGTGCCGAATGTGAGACTAGAGCTGAATGTTTGACTAGGAGTCAACACTTCAAGACTAGTCGAAACATCTTCAGTGCTAGATGTGGAAGTGGAAGATATTGAGCTTAGAGTCTCTAGTGATAAACTTGTGCCAGCTTCAGGTCGAGAAGTCACCAAGTTTAGAACTTCCAACGAAACACTAGTGCTAGATGTGGAACTAGAAGTCGTCAATCCGAGACCTGCTAGCGAAGCATCTGCACCAGTATCCGTACCAGCTGTACTAGTAGAAGAACTCGAACTAGTAGAAGGACTTGAACTAGGAGCCTCCAATGCCAGACCCGTGTCACTTATTCGCAGAGTTGCCGGATCAGGACTTTTTATTACAACACTCCGGCTGAATGTCGTACTGAGAGTTATCGGTTCAAAGTTTCTTGTTAAAGTACTTCTACTAGTTATACTAGTAGATTTTACTAAATCAAGAACCCTCGATGCCGATCTGGCGCTGGTGGCACGAGCAGAAGTCTTTGATTTAAGATTATCTGTGGATACACCAGCGCTAGTTGTGGGAGCCGAAGTCGTTGGAACAGGATCACCTGGTGAATCGCCTGGGGTAGAAGCTTCTGCGGGTGACGACCGCGAAAATAACCACTTACTCAAGCCGATAGCTGTCCCTGCGGCTGCACCAATTGTGAGCACCAAGAGGGCAACAATAAGTATTATACACCTTCGCCGCCGATTCGAAGCCCTGCTCCCCGTTTGTGGCGCCTCCGGATCACCTTTCCCTCCCTTGAGAGGCTTCTCGACGTCGAGCTTTGCATCGATAGGCGTCCGGGGAGATTTAGGTTGAGGATAGTTGGATGGGTACCGGTTACTCTCGGTTCTCAGTTGGCCATGCCCGGTTTCTGCCCTTAAGGGGAAGATGTCGTTCTCAGAGTGTTCCTGATACATTGGGGGCGCAACGCCGAAATGGCTTTGGTTTTCCATATCCATAATTGGCGTGTTGTATCAGTTCTGCTGTGTAACCACGATATTGCCACTTGCGTCAATTCTCGTTCAGTCTACAGGAGATTTTTGGTAGCCATGTTAACAATATTCTAACCTAAGACGGAAATACTAAAATTGATACAACTACCCAGATTTAGACTAGTGAATGCAAATAAAAACTATATCTTACCAAGAGTCGCTTTGATTTGTAGACAGGAGCTCACGAACTCTAAAGTTCGGCTAACGCTACAACAACACAATTGACAATGGCTTTCGAGATATTGAGCTTTGACGTGAGAGGGTGGCCGCTCCGTCACGGACTTTTCTGGTAACAGGTAGAGAAACCGGAAGGGACAGTCTCCAACGTAGAACCAAAATCACAGGGCTTTCTGAGCAGGTATATGTACCCAATTCTCGCTCGCCTCAGTTTTTCTCAATTGTCAAGAAGGCTGACCTAAATTGGGGTTAATTCGGGCTGAACCGGCTTGAACAGCGGTTGATTCAGCCCAAGCTTGGCATATTCCGCGTGGCACAAATTCTAGATACCCTGAAACCATGCGATATTGCTCCCTGTTTAGTTGGTCAAACATCTCCAAATACTACCGACTCTAAAGATACAGAAAATTAGTCAATTTGCTGTATATCAGAAAATCTATAGATGAGAATGACTCCTGTCGACTGTGATTCAATCCTCATTACCTCCTGTCGAGGAAGACTTTGGTGAAGCCACAAGTGGTTCGATTATTAGTAACATCCATTCAAGGCAGAAGCACCGAATCTGGGGCTCCCCATCTTAAAATATCATCTGCATGGTATCGGGATATATGCATCATCGCCGTTTATATTTGTCGTTTTATAGACCATATTCATATTTATCCTGACAAATCGTATGCCAAGCTCGATGATTCCATGAGCACATTGCAAGTTTCTTGACTCCGAGAGGCTTACATAAATCAACGTGGCCCAACCAGACCACAGTGAATTCTTGCGGCGATGCTGCGGCATCGCGGCTATCTTTGTAGCAGCCTTGTTCCTTAAGTAAGGAGTTATGTCAGCCGCGTTTTTCCCAATTGGCTGTTCTGGGTCACGAGCAGCCAGCCATGGCGCCACAACTCCAACAACATGCAGGGTGATACTGCAAGAGCGCCAAAAAGGGTTATTCACGACCCGTGTGTCACATTGAGAACGATTTTGGGAAGCCTCGTTGATAGCGCTTGGTTCAGGCCCTACTGAATTCTAGGATTGAAAATAAATGGCTGGGAATTATATGCGGCTCTACGCGAGAAAGCTCGGGATCAAGCTAAGGATCACACAGCTTGTCCCCTCCCCAAACCTTGCAAAACATGTTACACCATGTGCTAATTTGCGAATTTGATGAGCCCAGCAGAGTCATTTTGAAGAATTTTGACTAATCAATGCCGTGCGAATCATCGATACCACCTAAATATTAGCGGCCTAGCCCCATCTCGTAAACCGGATCTCGCTCGCTGTTGGGGCGTCTCGCCCACAGGTGTCTAGAATAATGTAAATGACTCCATTTAGAAAGGAATTCGAGGGTAGCCCATGCCTAGTAAGTTACAGTTTGGTCTTTTCTTCCAATAATTGCAACTTTGGGAACTGGCGGAGAAATAGTGAAACAGCATGCCGCGAAACGAAACCGGCCCCGAGAAATGTGGAACTAAAACTAAAAGCCAGGACTGATACCCCTTGTGTCGCTCTCTTCATTTTTTTTGGGTACTTAGCCAGCACCAATATCTAAGCCGTGCTATTTCCCTTGAGTTTATTTAAATAGCTAACTCTCCTGGTTCACCCCAATTTATTGGAGCTATTTTTGGCGTGGTCGTGCTTTCGAATCATTCGGAAAACGATAACGTTCCTTAGTTCCTCCACCTTATCCCTGATATCTTTGAAAATCTCAATCAAGTCAGCAGCTTTCAAGACTTTTTGCGGCTCAGCTGCTAAATAAGCTCTCTCCTTGCGGATCTTCGTATCCTTCTCGAGGTTCTTCATATAATTCCCAACGGCCTGCAGTCGAAAATCGAATTCGCCGAGACCTAGCCATGCCCGTCTTTGCTTTGCGTCCCGAGGTTTCGCTACAAATCTAACTGCGCCAGCAAGGTATGCGATACCAGCTTTGTAGGCATCCAGTTCTTGCTTGAAAATGTCGATAGCACGATCCTCGTACCATAGTGCAGTCTGACGTTCTTCTGGGGCACAACTTCTGAGTGGTTTCGTATCAACGATATCCGGTGTAACTCCCAACTCGCCCACAGCCTCGATTATTTCTTTCCATATGTTGAATGGAGCAGTGATCGTATCTGACAGTTGAGCATCCATTTCGGCCGCTTGCTCTGTGTTCCGAGTTACCATTACGCCTTCTGCGCCGTCTAAAAAGATTATCGTGTCCTCGGGTGGAGGAGAGAGCATGTCATCAGGCCAGTCAGATGGATTTGGGTCACTCCTCGCTGTGTGGGGGCGGGCTGGGATCCGCGTTTCTTCACTAGGATCATATTCTTCGGAACCTATAAATATACCTCGCCGGTTCGGCAGGAAGAAGTTCTTGATCTTCCGGAAGAGCCTTTCCGGCGATCTTGAGCTCGATCTTTTGCGGGGTTCCATCTTTAGGCCAGGTGGCAAGTGCAAGCAGGCACCTACGTCTATGGCTTCTGCGTGGCTTCACGTGTAGACCCTAATGGCAATTATTAAGTACGTAGGAAGCAGAACTCGAAGAACGAAACACATAGATATAGGAACTTACCAGAACACTTTCAAAGGGGGATGGAGAGAGACCCGTTCTAAGGCGGTTCGCCGGCAGACAAGTTATGGGGCCAGGCACGTAGCAGTTGGAAGTGTCAATCAGAAAGGGGGATATCTCCCCTTTCGGGATGTCGTATATGATAGATATCTTCCGATATAAGTAGGTCTCTCTGATTGACTGCTCAATCTTCATGCGAATCTACTTATAATTTCGCGGTAGATTGTAAGATGTGACTTGGGATTTGCCATACTACGACTCAAAATAGAGATAAGTATACAAATAAATATGTTCAGGATTAATATCTCTAGCTAGGACACACACGGCGAGGGTTTATTCAGTACGGCAATCTGTTAATCATCGACCGATCCTGGAGCAGCTTCACCAAGCCATTTGCTAAGCTTATATCTACGTTAGAGCCAACTAGCACACGCACCTTTCCGCAATTCCCAGCGATGCGTAGCATTTGGGGAAACGATGAGATGCTGAGCTACAAAGGAGATCTGTCGCACGTTGGTGATCACAAGAAATCTTGCAGACAACGCTCACTCTGCTAAAAGATATGCAGAACCTCAACAGAAGGGCTCCTACCGCTACTGTTTACTAACCTCATCGACGACAAAGATGCTTCAAAGCAGTCATCAGAACTGGCCTCCGCGCCAAGAGCAAAACCGTATCAGCTTGTACTTGACCAACGGCGTCCAGTTCATATATCCGCCCAATCAGCCAGCCGCCTCGAAGCCAACAATCGCTCATTCAAACCAGCACAGGCCAGAGCCTGTCCGTCTAGCTTCAAATGGCCTAATTGCAACCAAGCCAATTCCTTCCAAATTGACACCAATCAAATCACACAAAATAAATGCTCGGCCTTCAAGCCGGCGGCCGCAGATAAAGTATGGATTCAATTCGGCTACGCCGTGGGTCTTTGACTGGAACAAAACCGAGACTCTCAAATGGGGGCGAACGACGATGATAAAAGATGACAAAGCGATCGATCCAGCCGAAAGCACCACTTCTTGCTGCTCAGCCGGCACCCTCGCCATTACAGTCATTCCAGCTTCGGAATTCACAGTTATAGCCTCCCTGTCCCGCTCTATCTGGAGGATATTCCCCCACGATAACAAGCTTTTCTGGGCACACGTTAAAGACATGATATCAATAACAGAAAACTTCCGATCGACCTCTGGCCGAATCATGAAGGACAGCGTTCGCTACTACGCCTACCAGCGCCGAATTGTCCAGGAACTCACACTAGCATTACCCAAGACAATCGGTGGGTACTTTAAAACACTTGAAACAGTCCACGAGGGATCGATCAGCAATCTGGCTGAGCTGGTTCCGATTGAACAACGAGTGTTATCACTGCTGCATTACGTCAAGGAGCTGACCGCCCTTAACGAAAAGCTATCCAGCAAATGGGACTTGCGCAGACGATATGAAATAGCGATGTCTATGTTGGGTGGAGGGGGAACGCAAGATGAGAAAAACAGGGAAGAAGGCCAACGGGTTCTGGAATCTGTGGAAGGTCTAATTAAGGGGGTCGAGAGTCTTATCAAAACTTTGCAGAGATTAGAAAGAACGATGTCGGAAAGATTAACCGGGAAGCTCATCAAAGATCTTGCGACTCCTAATTCAGATCTGATAATCGATTATACTGAAGAGAGTGAAGCGACTCTATCGCAATAAAGACCTTTTGACTTGAGTATCCTTGAATGGAGCTACTAATACTCGACCTCCGCAAGCTAACAGTTTCTAAGTATCAAGAGTAGTTTTCTATCCACTCGGTATTGTTCACCAGCATGGCACAGCAAGTTTGGATAGAAATTTATATTCACCCCTTAAAATTTGTACGGCCCCAAAACATGTTAAACTAAATCCGAAACCTGTTTTATCCATAACAATATTGGATTGAAGAAACGCATACTTAACGAGAGCTTCACCACCAAGCCCTTCATAGCATTACATATCATCGGCCTCATCGCTAGGGGTACCATGTTCATCCCCGCCATTATCTCTATCGTTATTCCATTTATCCGCCTTCGAATATACGGTCTCCTCAAATATCGGCTCGGTATCCGTAACCTGGGACTGATGGAAAATATTTGGTATCTGCTCACCTATCGCCAATATCTCGATTGGCTCGCTCAGCTCTACAATATCCTCCTCTAAATTTCGGCCGGCATGTATAAAGTCGAAATTCTGCTGGATCGGTATCCCCTCCTCCTCTTCTTTGATAATCGAGTCCATAATCCGTCTTACAAGCCCATTCACAGTATCCTCAAAGATTCCGGGCTCTCTCCCCTCAAACAGTCGGAAGAGAAGTGGAGTCTGCTCGTTAAGGTCCGGAATCAGCTTTCTAGCCCTGTCGATAACCCTCCAGCTATTCTCCTCTTCAACAGCATCCATCTGCACCCCCATTGCTTCGAGCTCCTCAGCAGAATACGCAAGTAGAAGACCCCGCGGAACAGGGAAATATGTCCCATCAGCCATGATGGTCTGCCGAAGGGCTATAAACTCATTCGCCATTATTCTGAACATTTCAGGGTAAAGGTCCCTAAAACCCAACATTTCCGTAAAGTCCGGTGGGTCTCCCTCAGTAATCTCAGAACCCGGTAGCGAACCGCTCAGAACCGATTCGAGATCTTCAAATTGCTGAAATTGGTGCGGAGAGTACCATATGTGCGACATTACATTGGAATTGGCGGTAGTTCGTTCGGCGACGCCTGAATTCGAATCTTGAGAAACTTCGGGATCAGAGTCGTGGCCGATGGTGCGGTCAGACGGGGTCCGGAAGATTTGAAGCTCGTCTCTGTTGCTGACAGTGCTAGTGATACCCGGTGATACCTCTAGAGAGTGTAGCCCCACAGCCCCGACCAGCCCGTGAACATTTCCAGCTCCATCGACAATCTCAACATCCCCATCCTGTACATCTTTGAACCGTGGCCACAACTGATCCCCTTCTCTGATCTCCATGAAGTGCGAAAACCCTCCATCGTTAGGTAGATAAGTCTGCTCCCATTCTGTGACTGGGTACCACCGAACCACGAACATGAGGTTCTCCTGAGTGCATGCCGTCTGCAAAGGGTTTTCCTCGTCCATTGGGTTCTCAAAGAGATTAAAGAAACCCATTAGCCCAGGGCGCTGCAGCTCTTCTGGGCTATTTTTGAAATTTATCTTTTCGGTATAGAAGCTTGGGAAATCCGGTCCATCAATGCACTCTGCAGTGCCACTGGTGTCCACCGGCTGCCATAATATTTCGGACCCTCTATTTTCTAGATCGCCTTGTATACCAGCTCTTTCCTGAAATCCAATTAAATAGGCTTGTGAGATGGTAGGCGCGGTTAGCACCATGGAGATGTAGCCAACCTTCATCATTCTCGCCTAGTGTAATCTTTGTGCAATAAGCGCAAATACAATAATAAGGTAGGTGCACTAGATCGACCTATCCAACCCTTAGTTGAACGTCATCGTATCTCGCTATCGTGTCATTCACATGTATTTGTTTAAACTCGTCCCTATGGCCTGTTCAAAATATGTACCGAAACTACTAATACACATGGTTTTCAAAAATTTAATGCATGCATGTATGCATTCAGTTCTCGAACGCTAAAATATAATTGCTCAAAAGGAGGCAGGTGTGGACTTACACGAGGGTTAAACGCCTTATCAGTTGAAGACGATCTATTATTAACGCTTCGATGACTATTTTATTCTCAAAATATCGCGCCCATATTGACCCGTTTGGTAGCTGGACCGCGTGCAGCCAAGTTCGTGAGTGTTCCTTCCACGCCCTTTCTAAAAAACCCATCCCTCTGAATAGAAAACAAAAAACGAATCGCAACGCTCCACCCCAACAATAGCAAGCTTCATGATAAACCCTTGTAACCTATAAGGCCTGCATTAAACCGTCCCAAAATAAAATCCAACTTGGCATGTGCTTTGAAAATGCTTGCCGCAAATGCTGTAACCATATTCTCTAGCCGCCCAATAGTAAACAAATCATTCTCGATGCCAATCAATGAATCTTGTATTTCTTGGCTGAACCGGTGATAGCGTTTAATATCTTCTTTGTTTTCCGCTGTGAGTTCCCAAGCTTCGTTCCCGCTAGCACTGAAGATTTCTTTCGCCCAATCCTCCCGATAAACGACCATAGCTCGCCAGACGGCTTCGACTTTACCTTTATTCAATACATGGCCGTAAGCAAGCTTGTTGATAGACTGAAGGTGTTTTATGCATTGATCAATCTCCAATCCCCACTCGTGAATACTAGTAACCGTCGGCGTTCTTTCATTTTCATCGAAATTCGAAATCATATATGCATAAATAAGGCGGTCATCGGGACCACGGAGACGCTTCGCGCTTAGGGCATCGCACATTTGGAAGATAGCGTTGTCAAGACCATCGGCACGGACTTTTGTAAGCAAATGATTTTCTTGGATCCATGAACTTTGTTCATCAGAGAGGGCGACGGTGGAGCAAAGGAATTTGAAGCAAGCGATCGCGTCCTCAGGCCTCTTGGGAATGGTGGGGTTATCGAAATGGTATTCAACACTAGACTGTGCGATTTCATCCGTGTCATCGGGGGTAACCTTGGTGGTGCTTCGAGTAAGATCAGCCGGCGGCATCTTGGGATTAGAAATGGGTCGCAAATAGGAAAACGTGTGAGTATGGTCGTCGTAGCGGTAGGCTCCTGTTTCGGCCCCACGTCTACGAATATCGCGGCTTATGGGTGGTGAAAATGGAATTTTGTGAGGGCGAGCCTCATTCCGCTCGTAAAAGAGTGGTCGTATTTGTCCATCTTCGTGAACGATGAAACGATCCCCACTACTTTGGTGTTCCAGAAGGTATGCTGTTGGACCGGAGGAATTTTTCTGTGGCGTCAAGTCCGGTGGGATTTGGATGGATGGAAGAGGGTAGCCAATATTATTCTTGGTGTCCGCCGGAGGGCTCCGTTTCTTACTACCCGATCTATATGATCTATTAAGTTGGAAACCCGTGCTCCGAATGTGGTCCCCTGGATCCGTGCTTTGTGACGTTCCCGAATGTTGAGGCTGTAGATGTTGGCCATCGAGGATAGATAGACTCCTGTTGAAGTTGGCATCATTTATAGAGTCATCATATAAGTCCAGGCCGCGAACCGGGGATTGTATCGATCGCGGAAAAGTAGGAACGGCGAATGCCTTAGGTGCACCCATCGTCACCTTCCCAATTCTAGGGCCAATCTCAAGGAAGAGCTGAGCCGCTGCACAGTCTGCAAATGGATTCCCAGCGAGCAGTCTTTCTGCATTCTCCGGGAGCACAACCCCTAACTTAGGCCCTATGGGCTGAGGAAGAAGGTGTCGGATGGCTGTCGTATCCATTAGCGAGGAAGTTGGGCTGGGTCTCTTGGATAGCTAATTGTTAATAGTAGACGAACTCCGAGTCGTCCGGAGTCGTGACGCAAAGAAGGCTCGAGAGATAAAGTTAACAAGTAATCGTAGTCCGGTCTCGATATCGACTGAAAGTGGCTTGGAGTTGGAGGTCCTCAGACGAGCCAAGACCTAGGCGGAAGCTAGAAATACGAAAGGTCGCCCGTTATGGTCGTGTGCCATCCAAGATATCATTTTGATATAACTCTTTTGATATACACAGACTAAATTTGTGAATGACATTGAAACCTCACCGTCAAAAACACCGGCATAAAGATCAATCAAGCAAAGATAACAACAACATCAGACCTTAAATATCACACACCAGGTAGTAAACGCTCCATAAAGAATGATAAGTCGCTAAGGTTCTACTCATAAATAGCAAGAACAACTTGTGTTACGGTGCAAGGTAAATGGCTTCAAACTCCCAACAAGTGCATCACAAATACATCGCCGACCCAACCGGCAACCACATTACTTCCTCTTCACTCCGCCTGGAGGCCGAGTGTAAGCCACAGACACCCAGAATTCGTTTCCAAAATTAAGGTCTCCAATTTTCTGATCCCCTTCTAATCTATATGTCGTTACCATCCCGCCTTCCGATTTAGCCACCCTCAGATCAAAGATGGTGCTCTGAATCAAATTTTCCGCCAAGGACAACATGCCACTATCATTGTAGGCCTTACCGTAGAGTTGAGCCAGTTTCCGAACTGGTGTGAGCAGTCCAAGGGATACTTTCGGTGTCTTCGTCGAAACAGCATTTGGAGGGGGGACGAAATGGGCATACATATTAACTGATAGCTTTTTCTGATGCTTGGGAACATTTTGTTGTTCGGGGCTAGCAAAATTTGCGGTTCTCGGCCCTCCATTTTGCGTAGACGGCAACTGTCCGTACGGTTGTTTGATTGGGCCGGTCTTCCTCATCGCTGGTCCTGGGTTGGGGGCAGGTATCGACTTCAATGCAGCTGTCTGTGCCCATGCCGACCCATGCAAAGCCGTCGGCCCCTGCGAAGGCGTCGGTCCCTGCGAAGCTGGCGGCCGCTTCTCCCACGGGGACCTTAACGGTTTTGGTGGCTCAGCGAACCGTGGGTCAGCGAACCGTGGTCCGGTGTTTTTCGGCGCCCACTCTATCAGTCCGTTAGTAAATCAATTCGCTTATCAAGCGTGAGAGGGTCAAGCTTACCGCTATCCTTGTCTTCGGGAAGAGGTACATGGCCTCTGTCGTCCCACTGTGCATCGTAGTTATCTGGGGTGGAAGACCAATCCCCCCACGAATTGTTCTTATCCGCCGGAGCATTAGACTCCCAGGCTGAACTCTGCCAATCCGATGTGTCAGGGATGATATTCGGGTTCAGTTGTACTGGACGTTCAAATTCAGGCTCTTCATCCCATCTAAAATCCATAGACCGCTGCTGCTGCTTCGATTCAATCTTGAATTCAACTCGAGGTAGAACACCTGCAGATGCCAAAATACCTTCTAGCCTTCCCACAGAGGGCTCTGCTTCCTCTGGCACCGCTTCTCTTGTCTTTTCTTTCTCCTTTTTGTTCTCTTTTTCCTTCTCCCTTTCTCTCTCTTGCTCTCGCTCTCTTTCCCGTTCTTTTTCCCGCTCCCTTTCTTGTTCTTTCTCTAGTTCCAGTTTCTTCTCTCNCCTTTCTTCTCTTTCTCTCCTTTCTTTTTCCTCCTTTTCTCTTTCTTCTTTTTCTTTTGCTTCTTTTTCTCTTTCTTCTTTTTCTTTTGCTTCCTTTTCTCTCTCTTCTTTTTCTTTCTCTTCTTTCTCCTTCTCCTCTCTCTTTTTCTCCTCTTTCTCCTTCTCCTCCTTTTCCCTTACTTCCCTCTCTTTTTCCTCTTTTTCCCTTGCTCCCTTCTCTTTTTCCTTATTTTCTCTTTCTTCTTTTTCTCTTTCTTCCTTTTCTCTTTCTTCTCGTTCTATGTTTTCTTTTTCTCTCTCCACTTCTAGCACCCGTTCTTTCTCTCTTTCTATCTCCTCATCTTCCACTCGTTCTCGCTCTTCTCCTCCCTTCCCTCCCTCGTCATGAACAGACTGAATATCAGGAGCAGATTCGACAGGGTCTGAATGTTTCTCAGTCACCGCAATTACTGCGTCCTGTTGTTTGTGACCTGTATCTCCCAAATCAACCTCTTCGGGTTCTAAGTCACCAGCATCTGGGGTCTCATCGAACAGGAGATTCTCCCCATCAAGTTTCGATTCAGGACCGACGCTAGCAGCTCGTGAGCTCCCGTTATTCCTAGCATCATTTTTCCCATATCTTGCATTGGACCCCTCATCATTACTCGTTTCGGCGCTCTGGCCGACAGTGGATAGACTTCCCTTCTTTGGGCCAGATGCGACAACGGTCTCAGATACAGATACTGCTTCCTCGTCTTCGGTCGAGGAGCCTATGTTCGATTCTTCCTGTGGCTCTTCGTGTGGCTGTCTCTCTAATTCTCCATGCGATTGCGACTTCAGTTCTTCAACCGACTTCTCGTTTTGTTGGCTAAGAGGTTGCTCCTCGCTGGATAAATGTACTGACGCCATCCCATCCCATCCACTCCTTTCTTCGGACGGTGCAGGTGCACCTCTACCGGAATCTTCAGTATGTTTGGAAGTCACTGCAACTCTCTCACCCCATCCATCATCGCCGTCGTCATGAGCCTCTGTCATCGCATAATCTGGAATCCGTGGCTGAAAATCCGGGACATCCGGTTTGAAACCAGGGACTTCTGCCTTGGACGCGGCAACACCTGTTTCGGGTGACGATAATGGCTTCATGATGGGAATGGCCATTGATCGCTTCAAGCTCGCGCTCGCGCTTGACTTCCGAAAATTAAAAATCGGATTGTCGTCTGGAACTATCGTGGTACCAAACCCACCGGGCTTAAACTCGACTGCGGAAGGACTCATCCCAGGTCTTTTAGGTGCCCAAGATGACGGCTTCGGTGGCATCACAAACCCATTGGGGGGCGGCGCCTGCTGTAGCGGCTCTGGATTCTCCTCGCCTTCCAGTTCAGTGACATTCGGCGTTTCCGTCTCCTGGTACTGAGATGTCTCCGGGAACTGTGGAATAAACAGACCACCAACACTGAATCGTGAACGCTGCGCAACTGGCACCTCGCGCTGAATCGCAGGCACGGGCTCCATAGCGCTCTGTATCTCCATCAGGTCGCCAGCAATTTCCGTACTTCCAAACTGCGACGGGGCGACAGAAACATCCCTTCGACGACTGACACCCATCGGCTGCGACACTGCCGCTCTTTCTTCCGCAGCATGCTGCTCGTACGCCATTGTGTCAACAGTAATATCCATACCAGGGTGCACCAGTTCCTCCCAATCTTCGGGCCGTATGATGCACCCGGATTTATCCACCAGTTGCCATTGGCCGACGAACAACATGTCCTCGCACGCCTTGTACTTGGCTCTCGTCGGGTTCGCATTTGTAACAAATCGTATCTGTGGGTGCGGTAGAGTACTGATATATTGGAGAAGACGCTATGATCAGAAAACCGCCCAATTAGCACCTGTACCCCAGTTGTGTTGTCGTGGTGGTACGCGAAATAACGTTACGGATTGCACGGAAAGAGTAGGTAACAACAAACATACCTCCAGCGTCTGCACCCTACGAAAGGGCGCTACATAAGGTCGTTTCGACGGATGTATGAACAATGTCACGCTTCTCGGTCCATCGGTAAGATCGCGGTCGTATCCGTGTGCGTGCATATGCGTGTGCGTTGGTAATCGCGCGCGGATTGCGCCCTACAGGATCCAATGGATAGATCGGACGAATCAGCCTCGCTTCATTGCACCGTTATCGATAGCGTGCGCGCCCAATTTCCCAGCATGCACCCCAAACTAACCTGCCCAAACAACATGCTACATCTTGTGCAGGTGTGAAGCGCCTGCTCTTGCTCCAGTAATGACATCTACTCCGCTGTAGTTCCGAGCTGTTCATAGGGCGGGGCGGCCGGCTGTTGTTGAATGGTGAATTCTGGCGCCCCAAGGTGGAGAATTTCCGCGAATCGGGTTGCCAATACTGGGAGAGAGGCGACGAAGACCTAATTTATTATAGAAGGGATACTATCAATGATATATACGTAGCGGTAGTGCGGATTCGATTGAACTGGAGGCCTGGAAGAGGCGCAGAGGTGACTGAGTAACAACGGGGAGGAAAGGTTTTTTCAAACAGTTGAATGATTTCAAATTGGAGAATTCAGGCAACGTTTGTAACGCGACTCTGACTGCTATCTTTGGGCCAGGCCAAAGCGGGAGGACAAATCTTTCCCGCATTCCGCTTTCGAGAAGCCAAGTGGAATTGTGGGGCACTTCAGGCCGGCTTTTGTTGCTGGGGCTGTACAGGGAATTCGATTGGTCAGCGCGCTCTTCAACACGCCAAGATGTGGTATTTTGGATCCTCCATGACGAAGCCGCACCCCAAGGATCAGTCCTGAAATTGGTTTTTTTTTAGTATCATCACTAATCAATTCTTATTTAGTGCGTCTTGCCAGTAGTATATATACTCAAAGCACTAAATGACAGCGGTTGTAGAAAATCACCAACAGTATAGAGACTCTCCGCAAAGCTAACCCCACAAAGTGCTTCGCCACAACGTCTCGCTTATAACTTAAACGAGCTGAAAAGTCAGACTGTATCTCGACTATGCAAAAAACGCGCAATATAAGCCATCATCGCTTGGAACTCTGGCATTTCGGTTGCTGGTCTAGGATTTCGGAATGATGGGTTAGCGATAGAGCCGGAAATTAGCCTGGAGTCTGGCGATCCACCATCCTCCATGACACTTGCATCTGACATCTCCACGTCTTCGTCGCATTCGTCGTTTGACTCCGTTTCCGAGTCATCTTCCGTTTCTTCGCTGTCCCCCTCCTCTAGGCAAATATTTCCTTCGTTTGGATTAACCTCCACGTCAGAAGGATAGAGCCCCGGACTGATACGACTAGAATTGCCTTCGTGATACTGCTTAAAATCTTTGGTCTCGTCTTCGTAACTGCAGTGAGACAGCTTCCCCATGCCCTCACCCTTGCGTTTCGCTTCCAACCCCGTCTCTCTATTCAGACTACCAGAGATATGTGTACCGCTACCAGCAACAATTTTGTTGATATCAGAGCCGAGAGAAGCGGTGTCGTTTGAGTTAGTATCGACACACCCTACCTCAGCCAGATCGAACTCATCATATTCCCCATTCTGGATCTCTTCCAAAAACGTAGCAAACACAGATTGCTCGGATAATTCTTCTTCGTATTCTTCATCGCCATCATATAATGAAGATTGGTCTGTTGTAGTAGAACCTTCTGGATCTTCGCTACCGGGCCCAAGCATACAAGCAGTCCAGTCCAAGCGAGGATTAAGTAGAAGAATAATTCTAACTTCTGCAGTACGGTTTCCGGAGGCGATCTGAATATTTGGCGGTGCTGTAGGTGGAGCAAACCATCCCATGGGTGGAAGAATTGAAGATCGCGGCTTATCACTGGTAGGAGGAACTACGCTCTTGCTAGGTGAAACCTCCATCGTCGCTCTTGGCTGTGGCATGCCTTCTCGAAATAGGGGTGGCGGCAATCGGGTAAGGGGAGCTTTGTTCTCGTTATTGGAGCATGCTGCAATGATGGGCGATGCTTTTGTCTCCATGATTGGACATGGAGTTGATTCTCTGTTCATCGCATGATTTTTGCGATTTAGAATCATCGCTAGGTGGGATCTAATCTTGATTCTCGACGTTTTAGGACTCTTGTAGATGGTAGTAATTGGAATACTCTGGTACATTTTGACTCTGATACCCAAGGCACACTTCTTTCTAGCCGGCGATGTTGGAAGCGACAAAGTTCCAATCTCTCTCAATGGGGAGTCGTTCTTGAGAGAAGTGGAAATATCAGAACCCGCCGGTGAAGTGGATCTAGTTGAAGCATCTGAGTTCGTTTCGTCCGAATCTATGGATGGCGCATCTAGTTTCGGTGCCATTTTCTCCGATGCGACCACCGTTGGTTCATCTCCCCCATCTTGATCTGAAAGGCTATGGTACACAATTTTAGCTTTGTATCCGCTAACACACATGAAAATTTTAGTGGAATTCTCAGCAAAAACTCACGCCAAATCGAAATCCCAGGTGACAGTTCGGGTCCCATCTTCGTTCTCCTTCAAGAGCCTCATAAGGTTATAGACACTCCACACCTCATGTCGTGCATCAGCCAAGATGGTTGTGACTATCTTGAATTTAACTTTCAGCTTCGTTGCAATGTCGTGTGATTTCTTCAGACGATCGCTCTGTTTTTGCAAGTCTTTAAGGTCTTGTTCAGATCTAGTTTCCTTGGTTTTGTAAACGAGCTGCGTGAAGCCTTTGACTCGAGCGTTAAGACCGATGGAGATCTCTTTCCATTGTTCCGATAGCTTATAGTACTCAGGTCGTATATAGGAGCACCACACAGTCATAATGCGATTGCGTTCTTTGAGAACGGCATCTATATCTTGTTCATCTTTAAGTCGGATATTGGCCTTGACAAAGGCTGCAATTTGGAGTAGGGCAGCACTTTCGGATGGAATTTCGACAACAAGGAAATTCCGTATACAGTCAATGAGGAAGAGGCCATCAACTTCGAGGCATTCCGCCTTGGCTAGTGACTCGATCAAGTCATTATGGAGACGATCGTAGTCACAGCACATAAAGAGAATAGGGGGCATGGAGATAGGCCTAAAGAGGGTTTCTGTAAAGCAAAGTGATGAGAAAAGATTATGATGGTAGGGTGAAAAGAGAGGATTGAGAGACAAGTGGTGGTTGCTTTTCATCAGAGTTATGAGGGTAGACCTTCGAATTAGTACTGTGCACCTAGGCATATGACGACTATTCAGCACTACCCACCAAAATTCCTATTGGCCACAGAACGACCTCCCACAAACCCACTCTTCCCAATTTCAATCATAATCCTTATATACAGGTGAATAGAGGTTAACTGGTTAGAGAAGTCCCAAAGCTGTTACAATCTCATCTACTGTGTATATAAAGTACTATAAGCCAGATATGTAAATTCGGACTCTAATGCAAATTTCGCAGAACCTTCACGTCCCATTCGCCGGGGACCTACCATCCATAACGGATATTTAATGGCACCCTGGAGCCTATTTTCTCTTCACTTATTAATCTAGTATATCTTTCTAATTATTCCACATCAATCTATCCTCCCAGTAATCGTAGTTACTATCCACAGTCTAAAGCTTCACATCATACTGTTCTAATCGTTAGTATTGATACGGAAGGATATTAGATTTCAAGCATTCTAACTGAAAAGTTTGTGTAGTACTCACCAGTATAGCTTCGAAATTAAAACCGGAACTATGGCATCCATCAAGGTATCTCGACTGAAAGAAACCTCAGTCACATGTCAAACCTGACTCTAACCACATCGCCAAGTTACCAGAGCTTATTTCAGCGGCGAATGCTAAAGGCAATCTCGGATGCCGATCCGTCAGTAATCGAGCAGATGCATCCACGGCTCGAGCAGCACGAAATAACTTCGTACTTTGCCCATCGGCAGCCCGCTCCACGTAGGGAATGGGAACTCGATAACCGTGCCAAAGAAATGCTAGACCAAATTGCAGCGTTTAGCGACAGCAGTAGCCTGGTCCACTGGGGCTATCGTCGCCAGCGAAATGGAGGTGCCTGCCGCATTGAAGCAGTTTACTCTCGCAGTCTTGCAATTGCAGTCAGCGAGGCTCTTTCACGAGCACCACACTGCCTTTATGGACGCCGTGAAAAATGCGAGCGCCACCAGCGTCTTTCAGACGAACCGCCGGCTAGCTTACTCCATCGAGAACCTAAAAGCAGCAGCATCAGCTCTGAAGTTGGAGTTAATGAAAGAAGCGCTGCTCAAACCTAATAAAACCCGTTTGTGGAGCGAGGGGTGCACGCAAGAGCAGGTTGAGGCCTGGACAATCGAAATTCACAGCCGGGTATTTCTTCGTGCTGCGAAGCGAGCTTTGCGAGCCATGAATGCAAACCAGAGGTTAGAATGAAACATGTTTCGTACAAAATGGCACTGTGAGCATAATGGAGGAGGATGCAGGGGCAAGTGAGAAGAGCGAAGAAGCTTAGGCTAGGGAGCAAAAGCGAAGAGGTGGAGGTTACTTGCACAGCGTGTTAAGAGAAGGTCCTCAAGCATAAACTCCCCATAATTCAATATCCTACTTAATCGGTTTGCTATTGCAGCTTTTGATTTACATTCCGTTTTACGTGAGTTTATTCGTGGCCTAAAACTCGGATTTAAAACGCAGCGCACTGCAGCACCGCGATTTGCTTTTCACTGATTCGTCAATCTGCAAACTATAATGATTAAGTGCATCTTTCTGTTGCTAGACTTACTGAATCGCCTTTACGCTGGTGGGTAATCAATCGCGAACTCGCGGTGTTTGACATTCAGAACGCATTTGATACCCGTATCGCAGCTGCATTTCATATGCTCATGCGCCTGTACAACGCACAGCGATGTTGCACATCCACGGATGCCTCAAGCATGAGGCCCTGTTCAGGATTCGAAGATCATATGGTGATAGATATAAGGTAAGCTGCCAAACCATTGGAGAAAGTTAACTATTTAATAGGCCGGTCTGTTTGGCTTGGTACTGTTACAGTGCATTCAGTTTGTTTCGTCCCTGCTCTACATCTCGCTACTAGTGGGTCTCCTAAAGCAAAAACTTCCGCTGCTCGAAATCTTCGGGTGCGCAAGGCTTCATTCTGTCGCGACGTCACCGGATTTCTTCCGATCCGCTCGGCCTCATATTGAAAATTAGATGCAGCTGAACTACATACCGAAGTGATATCGCGATTACAACCGAGGTTGCCACCCCAGCGCTAGCTTGCTAGAACTACAAATATTGAGGATCGGAGCACTCTACAGAACAGCCAAAAGAAGGTAGGAAGTGCATCAATAACATGATCAATAAGCAAGATATCTCAGCACCCATACCGGGAAGCCTGCGAAGGTACGCCGGGTTCGACCAGATGCTTATCATCCCGGTGAGAGCATGCAGTCCAATCATTCACTCCTACTATGCCAACAGCATATCAAATAAGGAAGCATCCTTTCCCAAATTGGCGACTATCCTCAGCTATAAGTCTGTAAGGCTCATACGGGTATCGAAACCTCCAAAGCTAATCAATATTGAAAAGCGAAAGGGGCGTTCTAGATTACGTCTCATCAAGTTAGCCACCAAGGCTTTCAAACATGTGTTTAGCTTGAAGGAAAACTAAAAAGCGTAGCCAAAATTATGCCGGTGTAAATAATAAATTTATCGCTTCTCAATAGCAACCCTAGTCTTCTTGCCACAAGCCGAATGTGAGGCTCTTGACACGGTTGTAAAGTTATAGAGGACAGCGAGCTCAATTGTCTTTACTTCGTACGGCATAGCGACTTCAAGCATCTGTAGTTTGCCAAAAAGCGACCAAATCTCTAATAACTGCAGATAAATATTCAAAAGAAATCGAACATTACTTAGGTTCCTTACATTTCAGACCTGAATTTACGCAGTCTGTATAGCCCACTTACACGCACGTACAGCATATGTGTGTTGTATTAATCGCAGCTGCCTTCGGTCGAATTGGGCAACGAAACGACGCAATGTCCGACGAACAAAGTTTTACCAGCTGCGCGCCTGCATTAATTAATATAATCATGCACATACATGTATCCCATTTGGAAGGCATTTGGAACTCCTGAGCCGTATATTCCAGGTGAAGTATTCTCCTCCTGTTATTAGATTCCCTTCCTCGAGATTCAACAATAAGACCAGTCACAATTCTTATAGGCTCCGTTGTATAATTGCATAACCATGTTAAATTAAGGCAGATAATGAATAGGAAGTGTTTGCAGGGAAACACTACCCCGGCGACAGTGGCGCGCTTGAACAGATCAGACCTGGGTCCGGAAAAGTCACAGATAGGAAATATACATTACCTACATCCGCAGCTATCCGTCCTGATGCACATGGGCTACGCGGCCTATCCGAGTCAGCAGCATCCCGGAAACCAGAGGCGCGGTTGAGAGGTTGCGTTGCCAAACATTCGCAAGCGTCGACGTAAGTAAGCGAAACCCAGCTCGGATGCCAAGCCAAAGCAGCAGCTCCTGACGCAGGACCTTCCTTCCTCAAACCGAACTCTGTTCCTTAAACCTATATTCAGCCTCCTGCAACCCCCATCGCTCGCCCTTCCTCTTCCTCATCATCATCATCATCTTCTTCTTCTACGACTTTACGACACACATCACCTTCTACCATGCGTATCTCCCAGAAACCACTCCGCCCGAACCTATAGCCTACCATGTCGTCCCGTCTGCTGCCCCCCGATTCTCCCGCCTCTTACACAGACGACTCGGACGACGACTTCCCACTCGAAGAACTCGATCCCACATCCGACCGATTCGATCCCTCCACCTCGGCCTCCCATGAACACTCCTACCGACTCCCACGGCGGAGCCAGGAAGCTCGACAATCTTCCGAGCGCAGGCGCTCGTCATCCTTCACCTCCCGAATCGCGCTGAGAACATTTGGCCGACGACTAGGTCGAAGTAGGCCGGAGCCTAGATTCCACGGAGATGAGGAGGAAGAAGAGGACCTGGAAGCATTGATAGCTGATCGCAAAAAGTCGATCGAGGTTGGCAAACAGAGCGACGAGTCGGTGCGCTTGGAGGATGTTGACACCCCCCTCCTCCAGCCCGCATCTTCTAGTTCCAGGTTTCGAGACCGGATACCAGGGTTTAGCTCGCGATCAAATACAAAAACGCCGGCGGCCGGCCCGAACTCGAACCGAACCGCTGATCTATCCTCACCATCATCGGCGTACCCTCCTAATGTTATCTCGAATGCAAAATATACGCCCTTTACCTTCCTACCGTTAACGCTCTACAACGAATTCAAATACTTCTTCAACCTCTACTTCCTTCTTGTCGCACTGTCCCAGATAGTTCCCAAGCTGCGTATAGGCTATCTCAGCACCTACATCGTCCCGTTGGGTTTCGTCCTAACCGTCACGCTTGGCAAGGAAGCCTGGGATGATATTGCTAGGCGGAGAAGAGATGGAGAGGCAAATAGTGAGGAGCTTGAGTGCATGATATTTACGGATCTGCAGTCAGCAAGAAGGAAAGGGAAGAAGAAGACATCTCAACAACGATCAAGCAACGGCCACGCCATCTCCATTGACCAGGGCGACAGTCCTACCACCGCCATAATCTCGAAAAAGGCACGTGACATCCGAGTCGGCGACATCTTGCACCTAAAGAAAGACCAAAGAGTCCCCGCAGACGTAATTCTATTAAAAACGGTACCGGAATTCTCGTCCAACCTCGAAGGATTAGCGGAGGATGAGGGAATTTCCGGGGAAGCCTTTATTCGGACGGATCAACTTGACGGTGAAACGGACTGGAAGTTACGATTGGCGTCGCCGCTAACTCAGGCACTCGATGTATCCCAGCTACAAAACATCAAAATTACTGCCTCGCCACCCTCGAAAGCCGTTAATACCTTTGTCGGAACCATCGAATACATCGACCCAACAGACCCGTTAAACATAAAGTCACTGCCTCTGTCAATCGATCACACAGCATGGGCCAATACCGTGCTCGCCTCCTCCACCCCCACCCTAGCTGCTGTGATCTATACAGGATCAGAAACTCGGCAAGCTCTCTCAACGTCAAAATCGCGGTCGAAGACTGGCCTACTGGAAATCGAAATCAACAGCCTTACAAAGATCCTTTGCGCGCTCACACTCACTATCTCCATCCTACTTGTTGTCCTGCACTACACCTCGCCGAAGGATCCTACCTCCAGCGACAAGCATCCCAAGCTAAACACCATGCCCTGGTATATTGCCATTCTTCGGTTCTTAATCCTTTTCAGCACGATTATACCCATCAGCTTGCGTGTGAACCTCGACATGGGAAAGAGCGTATATGCATGGTTTATCGAGCGAGACAAAGGGATCGAAGGAACTGTTGTCAGAACTAGCACGATACCAGAGGAGCTTGGTCGGGTTGAGTACCTGCTAACCGATAAAACGGGTACCCTGACCCAAAATGGTGGGTATATCATTCCTTAAACATTCGTCCGCACAGTTACTAATAGCAATCTAGACATGGAGTTGAAGAAAATACATGTTGGCACCGTCTCTTACGCTGGAGAAGCAATGGACGAAGTGACTGGCTATATACGACAAGCCTTCGCCGAGCATCAGCCGAGTACCTCCCCCTTAGACCCGTTCGCAGACAGTCAGGCTATTCACATCGATACCACGAACTCTTCCAACCCAGCTTCTCTACAGGCCGCTCAAACGAGATCTCGTCGGGAAATTGGTTCCAGAGTACGCGATGTAGTTGTAGCACTGGCACTAGCTCATAATGTTACCCCGACAACCGATGATACTACTGGTGAGACAAACTATCAAGCCGCTTCACCGGACGAAATCGCAATCGTAAAGTGGGCGGAAAGTGTGGGCCTTAAATTGGTACAGCGAGACCGCAAAAGCATTCAGATCGCAAGCGTTGATACTGGACGGACTGTGATCAGGGTCAAGATTCTCGATATCTTTCCGTTTACGTCTGAGGGCAAGAGAATGGGTGTTGTCGTCAGATTTCTAAATCCCGGGGATACCCTTGACGATCCAACCGGAGATATGTGGTTTTTCCAGAAGGGCGCAGATACAGTTATGGCGAAGATAGTAGCTGCAAATGACTGGTTGGAAGAAGAGTGTGGAAATATGGCAAGAGAAGGCTTGAGAACGTTAGTTGTAGGCAGGAAGAGGCTCAGCCCTCAGCAGTATCAGGAGTTTTCGAGCAAGTATAAAGAGGCTAGCCTTAATCTGAGTTCTAATCGTGATGTTGAAATGGGTAGAGTGGTCAGTGAGATTCTAGAGCAAGAGTTGGAATTGTTGGGAGTTACGGGAGTCGAGGACAGGCTGCAACTAGATGTGAAGCCAAGCTTGGAGCTGTTACGGAATGCAGGGATCAAGATATGGATGTTGACCGGCGATAAAGTCGAAACCGCGAGATGCGTCGGCGTTAGTGCAAAGCTGGTGGCTAGAGGGCAATACATTTATACCATCGAAAAGCGTAAGGCCTCCAACCACTCTAATCATCTGTGAACTATCGCTAACATTTATGACTAGTCAAACAAAAGGATTTAGCCTATGATTCTCTAGAGTTCCTTAATAGCAAGCCGGACAGCGCGCTCATCATAGACGGGGAATCATTATCGCTCTATCTTGACCACTACAAGGACCAATTCATCTCTATCGCCACTCGCTTGCCCGCCGTCATCGCCTGTCGCTGTTCACCAACTCAAAAGGCGGACGTCGCGACGCTGATCCGCACATACACCAAGAAGCGAATATGCTGCATCGGTGATGGTGGAAACGACGTTAGTATGATCCAAGCTGCCGATGTAGGCGTTGGTATTGTCGGAAAGGAAGGGCGACAGGCAAGCTTGGCTGCAGATTTTAGCATCTTACAGTTCAAAAATTTGGTCAAGTTGCTTGTCTGGCACGGAAGGTGCAGTTACAAGCGTAGTGCAAAGTTGGCACAGTTTGTGATGCACCGAGGGCTGGTCATCAGCGTTTGTCAGACGCTATTCAGCATCGCCAGCCGCTTTGAGCCAATTGCGCTTTATCAGGTTTGTCGACCTTTGTGTAGTATTTCAACCCCTTGATTCTGTTTCACTATGGCTAACGATTAGATGGTTTCTGCATCTTAGGGCTGGTTGCTGGTTGGTTATGCAACGATATACACTATGTTTCCAGTTTTCTCGCTCGTTCTAGACCGCGACATTGACGAATCCCTCGCAAACCTCTACCCCGAGCTCTATAAAGAGCTAACATCGGGTCAGTCGCTCAGCTACAAGACTTTCTTCGTCTGGGTGCTCGTGTCAGTATACCAAGGCAGTGTAATCCAGGGCATCAGCCAGTTGCTAGTGAACTTCAACTCGACAGACCCAGAAGACGTCCTACAGGCCAAGTTCCTCAAAATGGTAACGATCAGCTTTACAGCACTAGTGCTCACAGAATTAATCATGGTGGCGCTAGAGGTGACGACGTGGTGCGCCTGGATGATTGGTGCAGAGATTGGCACGTTGGTAGTGTTCTTCGCTAGCTGGCCGTTGTTGAGCGATTTGCTGGATTTGGGGAGCGTCAAGAGCCCTTGGTATTGGTTAGAGGTGTTGGGGATACTTGCTATTGCTGTTGGACCTGTGGCAGTAGGTAGAGCGGTGAGGGGTTGGTGGCGGCCGGAGAATTACCAGAAGGTGCAGGCGGTATAATGTGGGTTACGTTGGGATAGTTTTTCATGTCTTGCGTGCACGTCATGATGCATTTGCCGGTGTCGGGGTCGTCTTTGTTTTCTCTTCTGTTCTTAGCTCTTCTTTCTTTTTGTTCCTGTCACTAGAGGATTTTTGAAGTGACGGCTTTGAGTAGATACTAGCGGTTGGTTTCGAGTAATTTATACTTAAATATATAGTAATATAACCATTGGATATTTGAATGAATAACCTAAGCACAGATATAAACTCCAGTCCGTTGTATGTAACCGGTGAAAAAGGAAGGGAAGAAGGAAAATAAGTAAGCCGTACAGTGATATCCGACCCCAAGAACAAAGGAGAGCCATGAATAATTAAATACCATACCTGAATGCAACACCAAGCCCATGATTATGAAGAAAAAAATGAGAAAAGAGAGAATGAAGAAATGGAATATTTGGATAAACATATATTTGTCCTACAAATCAAGTAGCCCTGTGTTCGTCCATGCAATCTGGCAACCCAGAAAAAGATAAATCTGGATTGCCATGTTGGATGCGTGGATGGATATCGCAGTGCTATTTGAGTTGTCTGACAAGGGAAGGATATACAAGCAATTTCCAACTAAAAGAAGACTGACTGTCCGGATAAGAAAGAGAAAAGTAAATATATTAACTGTTGATTGCAAATAATGCGAGAAGAGATTGCAGCTCTGAGAATTCTGATGTCGTCGAGGTCTGTGGACCGTGTAGACACGGTAAGATATGGAGGTTTCTTCGTCGTCGTCGTCGTCATCGTCGCTGTCGTAAAGTGGCGTGAATCTTAATTCTCAGTGGCAGTTCAAATGCAAGAGAGGCATGGTGCATTATAAGTGGACCTGATTGTTTGCCTTAAAAAAAGTGGCCCAAGCTCTTACAGCAGGTCTGTTATACTGCCAAGAAAGTCAGAGGGTGATAGGGCAATCTAGAGATCCTATCAGCGGCATTCCAACAAACACGCAATAGATGCATGCAGAAGAACAGCTAGTGTATGCAAGTAGAAGATACGGCTGACTTACTGTGACCAAGAGTCTGGTCGCTCCCCAGAGAGCTTCCTCGCACGGAGTATAAATGTTGGCGACGACGGCAAAGTGAACGGACCCGTCGCCGGCGCAAATGGCCGGAGTTTGTTCTCGCAAGGATATTTTTCCCGGCAGCCCCAAAGTTTGTCCAGCAGCATTTGCTCTGCTGACGAGGGCGGAGATGATGTTGGATGGTGTCGGTGTTGTTTGTGTTGACGTAACAGGCTTCCTGATCCGTAGTTGAGCTAGCCAGGATACCCAGGAAATGCACATGCTGGAGCGGCTCTGCACTGCGAAGCCGTCAGAGATCGGGGTTTATTACGTTAGCTTTGGTTGGAGATGGGATGAAAGCGGGTATCTTGCATCCGCTGGTCATTTGATTCATATATATTTTTAAAAGGGTATATAACGGACGGACGGGAATGTAGGTATGTTGTACTTACGTTAAGCCACCGCCGTTGTCATCGCCAGTCATGACCATGTTTCCTCTTTTTCGTTTTCGGTTCTGCTTCCCCTCTCTCAACCCCGCCATCGAATTTTTCGACAGCATATTGTAATAAGTTTTGTCTCGTGATACCAGATTTGCCAAATGAATTTACCCCGGCGAAGGTTTAAATTCTATCTCATCAACCCATCGTGGTAACCGATCAACAGAGAAGCCGAGTTTGTGTTTGTATTTGTTGTCGTGAGTTAGCAAAAGTTTGACCGAAAAAGCCCTACCGAAGAGTATCGCCTTGAAGCCCTCAAAGCAAAGCTGAGCTGCCCGGAAAATCCGAGATGGAGAAAGACCGCGGAAGAGATTCGACCCGGGAGTTAAATGTCACGTCAGCTGGCTAGCTGGCCCTTTCTAGGTGGGTCAATGCCTTTCCGACCGCTAAACACCCTCCGTTCGAGGCCTCGACCAGTTTACGTAATGATGCGAGCTCAGACATGTTTCGACTCAGCCAGCCACCAGCTCGTGCTAGCGGCCCTGTGTTGTAAGGCACAGCAGCCTATAAGATCGCGGAGCGGCCCATTTGCATGAATGCTTCATATCAGCCTGATCCGGGTTGTCCAGATACTCGGACGCGTGAGTGGTCGAAGGGCCCGGCGACTTTTTTCAGCCTGGTATTTTTGCATAAGGGAGGTCAGCAGAAGCTCCGTCTAATTGGCCTGCGAATATTGCATTTGGGGGGGTCTGGTGCACCGCTGTGGCATGTTGTTTACATATCGCCATGGGGCATCTCTATCAAAATGAAAGTGGGTGGGTGTGATCGAATTAATTACTTCCCACGCGTAGTCAAGTGAGCCGTGGGGAAGGAGGAGGCACGGATATCGGATATCGCGGATTGGTAAGGAATTACCATAGCACACCCACTTGAACCGGTACAGTACATGTTAAATTGGGTGGAGTGGTACTTTTGATATCTCAACCATCCCACCCGAACCCGATGGCCGGGTCCAAAGGAAGCCAATGCGACGAGCTCGCTCGTTTCTTGGTCTTCGTAAATTCCCCACAAGCCGAGAAGTCCTTCAAGTTAGTGCCAGAATCCCGGACGCCGACACCCGAGGGATATAGCGCAGTTGGCATCCGTGGCGCTTTAGCCGATGAATAAAACAAGCGGCGTACTAAAGGTCTATGATGGATGTAGTGTGTAGCTTTGGGTATCCCTTCGAGTGTCGACAGCTTCCAGCTTCTTGTAGACAACAACACGCTGTAATTGTGAATGCAACGTTTCCCTCCACCACAAGATTTCAACAGAAAAGCATTTAAGCTGCACTAAGAATAAGATAACATCATGAAGTCATATATAACTCTCAAAAGCAAGCCTGCTATTCCCTTGTATCCCGCCTTAGACACGAAACAGCTGGTACGGTTCATACGTTCCAACCGAACAAGCGATTTGCTCCATTCTATGCACAATGGCAAGGACGTCTCTCCAAGATCTTCCCACTGAGATCCTGCTCCAAGTGTTCAGCTACTTTGTAAGTTAACCTTACCCTTGCCCACAAAAACTTTCGGACTCCAAGACCGTCGTTGAAAACTGACCTATGCATGATACTATTATAATTACGAACACCGGCAGAAACACTCCAAAAGGCTGCTGTCGAAACTCTGCCTTGTCTGCAAAATAGTGAACGGCGTCGTAACGCCAATATTATATGAAACCGTAATTTTAATATTCGACCGTATTTATGGGTCTAAAGTCCACAAGTTCCAGTCCCTATCTCTCCCGAGCAATCGTGGCGTTCAATACGTGAAGAACTTCGGAGTCAAAGGGAACACCGGGCTGTGGGATGCTTCTATCAAAATTGAAACAGCAGGACAAGATACTCCACTCCCCACAGGCCTCCAAGAAAACTGGCACGAAGTCTTTTGGCAGTTGTGCAGTTTCTCAATCCTCAGCATCATGCGAATGTTTCGCAAAAATCAACTTCGCTCGTTTATGTATGTACCCCCACCGCCACAACTACCAGATTTGATCTCGTTGACTATCCATACACATATCCACCTGCTAACTTTATCAATCTTCATTCAAAGCTGGAATATCGACTTAGACATGGACGAGCCGCTCATCCAACTACTAGTCGCCGAGCAGACGGCGTTGGTAGGCCTTTGGACTCAAGAATCTAAGAACGATTTTGACGAGAGCTGCGGTAGCATATACAAAAACTGTCTCGAAGACTGCCGCCAAATCCATGTCACGGGCACAGAGTATCTTATGTACGCCGCAAACTTCTCGTGCTTCTGCATTGGAATGCTACCCAAACTCCGTGGGGTTACTTTCCACACAGACCCTGAGTTCATCGAAGACATCCGCGACCAGATCGAGACACTCGAGCCCGACAGAGCTATGAAGAAAGTTCTAAAAGCGCTGGAGCAGAAGCCAATCGGTCCAAAGAATTACGCATCCAGGCTCAAATATCTTTCCTTACAATCTGTCACAGACCGCTGGTTTGTACCGACCTCTCATTAAATAATATGCTCGACTTTAGCTCTCTAACAACATTAAAGCTATACGATTGCCAGAAAATAGATCAAACGCTAAAAAGGATAACAGGCGCGACTTTGAGGTTGAAGGTACTCCATTTTTCGGGCAACGTGGAGAAAGAACCAATTATCCAACTGCTAGAATCCTTTGACGGATTAGTAGAGCTCTACATTTCTATAATGTCAGATGAAGCGAATTACGCAGACTTGGTCGGCGGGATCTCTTCCCATGGTGAATCGCTCCGGACACTGTTCTTTCGGATTATATTATACTCCCGCAGGACTAGGTCCATGTCCAACGATGCTCTCAGCTTTCTCGCCGAAAAATGTAAATCGATACGCCAGTTGGCTCTTCACTTCGATCCAGAAGATGTCCGTTCTCCGGCCCTATATATTCTCCCTCGGTTCCACATTCCGTCGGTTTGGATACAGAAACACTGACAAAAGTAGTAGATAACCCCGGGAAATGAAACCTACCTTCGAACCATCAAGCTCATTTGGATCCTAATCAGCTCCTGGCAATCGGCGCCAGACTATAGCTTACTCCGCGACTGGCTTACGGGTCTCCAAAGCCGCGATTGCGTAGGAATCAATCCTCGCTTTATCGCGATCGGAAATCGCGACTCGGAGCCTACTAACGGAACCTTGATATTTGAAATTCACGAGCACGTCTCGATTAGCCGGCAGATATGGATGACGCTAAACTATCTCACGCACTGGCAGATGTTTGAGACATGTCCTGATCTAACTATCTTGAATGCCAGGACGGATTGGCTGCCGTGGGAAGAATAGTACGTCCCTCCAAGCTTCGATGACCGCATACCTAAGGACAAGGACAAGGTTCATATTGACTGACATTTATTCTTTCCAGTCGTGATTTCATTGATTCGAGAAATATTCAAGACTTGGATGAATCTTATCGTCCCTAGTTAGTCTCTTTGTCTTTATCTACGGCGTATTCATCAATATATCACTAGGGCAGACCTTTGAGCAGGCTGTTGATGGTATATCTGGCTCCTTGGCACAATGGGATTTCTCAAGATATATATTTGTACGCTAAAGGATAGGCCCGGGTAATTCAATAATTGCCCGTGCCAACTTGGGCTCGATGGGAGACTGATATTTATACACAAAAGCCACATATTGGTGACCCCTACGTCACACGCAGGCTAGCTCAGCATCAGTGTGACGGCCGCGTCACAAACTTATACACTCACGAGCGCCGCCTTAAGAATGAGAAATATATCCAAATCTCGATGTTCCCTTGCGTACAGCGAGCGTCCGTCTACCAACCGCCCACCAAGGAATCATAGTCAGCATACATTTATTCTCACCCTCTAAAATCCAACCCGTCCCACCCACCGTCCAAAGCTCATGTAACAACGATATAAACCGGATCGAGCCGCACTCACCGAAGATTCCAGGGCATCCAATCCTCCATTTCCACGGGAAAGCTCAACTCAGGATGCAACTTCTCCAGCTCCCCATCATCGAGTTCGCGATACGCATACCTATTCGTCCGCAGATACGGCATGCGGACCGCAGGGTCGGCTGGCATAAGCAACTCAAGCACCAGGGGCCACTCACGGAAATGCCGTCGGAAGCCAATAACTAGATACTTAAACGGCGGCGTGGTCCGCCACGGTGGGATGAGCACCCGCGATATCGACTGGACTTCCTGACGGGACGGATAGTAGAGGGTATTCGAGGGCTGTGCATCTGTATGGAGAAGGTAGAGGACTTGCAATCTCGGTGGTGGCTTGAAATCTCCTACGGACTTTACACTCGCATCGACCCAGAGGGAAGCAGTAAAGTATCGGGTTTTCGTGTCAGCGCATGCATGTATCCCTCGAACTCTTATTATCATAGTATTTCACCCACGGAGGTATCCAAACATACGAGAAGCGTAAATATAAAGGACATGGGTACCAACTCACATTTCCCTGCATGCAAACTCCGAGCTCGACAAGCTGGGCATAATCCGTAAAGTCCAAATCCTTACTCGTTAGATATGATCCATCCGGCGTTGGCGCCACACCAGCTATACGTCTCGGCGGGCCCATTTTCATAGTCGTTCGCCAGAACAGCTTCTGTAACGTCTCTGCATGATTTGATACTCCCTCCCTCAGATCTGTCGCCTTGTGAGGGAACTCAAGCACCAGTTCCACAAGACCCCCGAAGGAAAGCAACAGCGCATTCACACTACGAACATCCATCGCCCGATGGTCAATGATCCACAGATGCTTTAGTTGTAAGTTATACTGCCCGTGAGTTTCCCAAAACTCCAGTCCACTACCTTGACACATCCGCAACTTCAAGAACGTAAGCGTAGAATAATCAACTACTCCGCTGGTGAAGAACGACACGGCAGGGCTCGGCCGCACGGGCGTACGATATATAGACAACTTTTTCAACGCAGTCAGTTTGGGGGGGTTGTCGATATCAAGGTAAGCGTCAGCCTCCGGCGGACCCCCCGTTGTAAGTACCAAACGGGCAGTTTCAAGCTCGCTCATATCAAGTTCTAGAGATCTAATAGTCGTCCGATTGGCTTCGAGCGTTCGATACAGCGGTATCGAGTCCACTATCTGCATCTTGGAAATCGATATATCCGTGAGCTTCGTTCTCCCTTGCAGCAATCGCTTCACAATGCTGGGCTCCAACACCGTCGGTTTTTGATTTTCAGAGAAATCCGAGTAGGTTGACCGTAGGCCATTGATATGGTAGATGGATTGTATACGTTGCTGCTGAGACTCCAAGTTCTGGATGATATTCTCATGGATGAAAAGCCCATCACAAATTCTGTGCATAGGACGGACGAGCCCGAGAGAGACTCAAATATCAGCCGTGTGCATAACTACTTGAGTACATGTATACTTCCACTTGTAATGCTTATCGAATGCAAGGTACATCGTAGCTAGTTCAACGACGCGATGGAGCCGGAGAAGGACCACACACATCAAACCTTTAAGCTGGTCCTTCTGTAGCAAGCGGAGAACACGTAACGTGACATCGTCAACCACCCAGCCGAATCGATCGCTCTGTTGGTCCTCAACAGATGGCAGCCCACATGTGAACGTCTCGACACCAAAGTATTGGATGAAGCGAGCACATCGATTATTCCAAAGAGAGTCGGCATCCCTTGGATCGATACCGTGCCTGTGATGCCCACGCAGCACGACCGTCTTATATAGCAACGGAACTGCGATATCCCGGAAGCGCCGACATACAAGGCACAACCGCGAAAGATCACTGTACGGTTTTAGCTAGAAGCGGAAAATGCGGATCGTGTTCTTAGCAGCAGGTTTGGTAACACATAGTCATCGGGCGGAACTCACGTAGCTAAATATCTCCGCGATCAGCTCCGAGGGGAAGCCTGAGAGCAGCATCGTCATGCATATATTAGTCGGTTGATGAGCCTTGAACCGTACAGCTGGTAGCATAACCAGACTGGTGTTTCTGCGTTGTCGTTACAGTCATCATACCAGACACAATATTTGGACCCTGTAGCTAAGTAGCTAGCGTGTCATGTCGGCGTGTCTCAACTCACGTCACCGCCACTATTATATCACAGATGGGAATATGGTAGGAATGGTTCGCAACTATATCAAATAACTATATCCAAACCCCAAGGTAAAACGCCTGCACAAGACAAAAGAGAAAAGGTATAGCAAAACTAAATATCAAAGCAAGCAAAGAACACCGGTAAGAGGCCGTTATAGTTTGCAATTGCAAATATCAAAAGGAGAAAGGAGGGGTTAGAAGAAGCGTAAGACAAAACCGAGAAAACACGCCAATTGCTACAAGATTGTACATGTGCAAGTCTAGCAATGCATCTAATACAATGCCTTCCCAAGGTAAAACCTCAAAGTCAAAAAGATGAAAATCCCACAAAAACCAGGAGGGAAATACAAATACAATGTCGCTAAGGAAACCTTTGAAAAAAGGAAAACATATAACAAAAGCAAAAATTAGTAGTGATACTGTAAACCGAGTTTTCCAACGAAAATAGAAGAAAGAAAAAGAAAAAGAAAAGGGCCGAGGTTCCTGATATTCACCTCCCAGAACTTCTATCCACCTCTCGTCCGGCATCAGACTGCCGCAGACTGCTACTAGAACCTCTCGAACTCGCTCCCCTCAGCCCAAGATAGCTCGGCTGCTTGGTGACATACATCCTCCTTGTGCTCCCGACTTTTCCCATGTCGGTCAATCGTGGCCCACCTCCCGTGCTAGCCGCATCGTCATCTCCGGCCCCACCGTTACTATTACCCACACTACTTCCAGCTTTAAGATTACTCGAAGACCCCATCCGCGAAAATCCTAGCCTAACGTTCCGCTCTGCGCTCGCCTTACGAACCTGGCCAAGCATGCCGTCCACCCACGCCTGCTTCTCCGCCGAGATCTCCACATTCCGGCTTTTAGGCCCTGCGAGACCCAACGGAACCGACGAAACCGGTGAAGAAGGCGACTCTGCATCAGGGAAGTCTCCAAAACTCAGGCGCGACATCGGTCTCTTCGGGTTGACTAGCAGCCCAGAACCGTACGAAGGAGAGGTGTATAAGGTATGATGCCCGCCGGAAGATGACCCAGGAGTAACAGGACGTTCATAACTTGGTGTGCTGGGTGATCCTCTTGAATTCTGGCTGTGATTGTTCTGTAACCCGATTCGTAACCCCGGACTGGTCCCCATTTGGTTCGCACGAGGACTCTCCGGCCGCCTAGTCGATAACGGTGATTCAGCCCTCGGAACCGGCAGCTTGATGCCCACTAACGGCGACCCAGGCCTACTGTTGTTGCCGGTACTGAACGTCGGCGTTGGGCTGCCTCTGAAGCTGCTTCGGAGAGAGCTGTTTGAACCGCTCGCGCGTAACGACCTCGCATCATCCCCAAACTCTACAACACTATCGACTTGCATCCGCCGTGACCCTTGGATCCCATGGTGCGCCGCGTACTCAATGAGATACTCCTTCAGGTCTGCCCAACCACCTCCAACCCTCACCATGACTCGCTCACCATTATCGCCGACCAGTCTCACAAACAGCTTGACGGGCAACTCATCATCTGACTTGTGCAAATGATACATCTTGACCTCGCCAGGTTGAGAAATCGTCCTCTTAGATACAAGCGTCAAATTAGGCGCCTGACTAATCGTTGGAGTGGAAGGTTGGCGCGCAATTGGTAACTTCGATTCTCCGAACCTTGGTTGCCTCACCGGTTGTTCCGCAGCAGTATTAATTGGAGGCGGTGGCGGCTTTTTCATTGGAGACGGAGTCATTGTCAGCGAAGGCAGGCCGACCAGTATTTTGTTGATCTTCTTCTCGAGTCTATCCTCCATCTCTTTTCCTTGCATTGGCGTGCTAGGCGCGTTGGATATTGGTCGCATGCGTGGGAAGTCGATCGGCGAAATAGGTGACTTAGCTTTGTTCTCCCGCTCTACGGCTGTAGGCACGCGGACGGAGGCAGGCTTCGAGACAAGGTTGCTCTTGCGCTTAACGACTTTGACCCCTTGCTCTTGCCCATAGCCTGAAGATGCCGCCGCGTGATGCGTATGCGAGTTTGAAAGCTGAGAATCAGGTTGTCGCGATTGAGACGCAGCTGCACCCCTCATTGACGGTCTGCTGCTTTGCTTGCGGAATTCGGCATCGAATGTAGGGGACCGAGGCGAAGGCGCGCTCTTCAAGATCTGGCGGCTGCTCTGACTGCGCAGGGAAGACGAAGAGCCCATCCGTGACGAGGCCCTGCTGGGAATATTCCTGGACTCCTGAGCAGATGCTTTAGGAGTAATATCTCGATCCCGCGAAAAATTCCCGCTCATACTGCTCCGCTTCTTAAGCGCAGCTTCACCAGTCTTTTCGAAGCTTGACGTCCGTTTCGGTATAAGAATAGGAGTGGGCAGATAGCTCGACGATGTTTTCCTCACGACACTAGACATTCTTGAATCTGGCCGAGGCTGAACTTGAGAGGGAGGACCATCGTCTCGGTGAGAAAAGCTTATAGCCCCGGAAGAATATCTATGGGAATGACTCCTGCTCCGGTCTGTATAAGCACTAGGCTCCTTATGCGTCTGAGTCCTGGGAAGGGCAATTGTAGGAATACTAGATACCCGCCGGACAGGACGCGATAACTGACTTTGGGGACGCGGAGGCCTTTGCGCTACATCCGAGGTCCTAGAGCTGCTCCCCGAAGTTATGCTGCTTAAGTTGCTGGTACTAGATGTCCGCGTCTTCCGGTGCTGTAGGGTTGGTCGAGACTCTATACCTTGCATTTCAGCAGGACGCTCCCGTACTGGCGCCTGAGTGGTTGAGGTCCTACGCGGCTTCTGTGTTTGAGACCCATTCTGCAGATTGCTGGTAGTATTGACAGCAGCCTTAGATTTACTAACTGCGATCTCAGCTTCATCCAGCCGAATATCCGTCGTGCTCTCGCTGCTAATAGAGTACCTGAATATGTCCTCATCAAACTCTTTAATCGGTGATACTTCGTCATCCTCAACAGCAGGCACAACTACTTGTGAATCCTCGTTCGTGCCATAATCCAGATCTGCACTATTCGTAGCATCGGGAATGGTACCCTCAGAATGGGTGCTATTAAAGCTCGCCCCAAAGGAGTCGTCAATCTGGTGTCGAATAACACTACCAGTCGGGCTCAATGGTGACGCCATCCCACGGGGCACTTCTATCGAGCGAAGGCTAGAAAAGCTCTGATCAGGAGCACCATTCGTTGACATCACGCTGTCAAAGGAGTTATGCCTCTGACTATTACTACTAGTCTCCAGAGCATTTCGAGTGCTAGGGTGAAAGGGGCTGGAGAGCTTAATCGGGACAGTGCGTGTTATCTGAGGTGACACTGTCGGAGGATTAGTAGATGCAACTTTGTTTGGTTTCTTGCCATCATCTTTCCAATCAAAGCTTTTTGCCATATCACGGTTCGCCCTCAATCCATTCGAATCTTCGTGCAAAACCTTGCGTTCGGAGGTAGAGATCCCACTGCCGGCAGGCATAGACTTCTTAGAATTAGGCGAATTGTTCTGGACATGGACCGGAGAATCCAAACGGAAGGTAGAGTTATCGCCAAAGCGTTCCTTCCTAAGTTCCGCTTGGAATTCCTCGTCGTCTGCAACCGTCTCTACATCGCTGTCATCAACATCAGACACGTAGTCATCAGCAAGACCCGGAACAGGAGAAGCGATAGAAGGTGAGGTTACGTCGACCGGTTCCACGGTATTCAGGATTGCTCGGGTGTCGGAAGTCAAAGGCGTAGGCTTCACAGGGTCGATTTGAGGACTCGAAACTTCGACATCTTTGTAAACAACTGATGGTGTCGGCTCATTGGGAGTTGGGTCCTCGTCCAAAATCGAATCTGCTATTTGAATAGAGGAAGAAAGGTCGATTTGCGGCACATCTGCGACTCCACTCTCTGTAGCCTCCTCTAATATCTCCGATTCAACAACAGCCGGCTCCTCCGATACGACCACACTCATATTGGATGTTGACTCAACTGGCGCGAGATCATCGGTGGATTCCTCGATTGTGGCTAGATCCAGCTCAACTTCCTCCTGTGCCTCTTCAATCGACTCCATGGCGTGGGCCCCCACAGTTGGTGTTACCTCCAGTGACTCGATCGTAGAAGTGGTCGTAGAAGCGGTCGTCTCCTCTACATCAGCCACGACATTAATTTGTGGTATCTGGCTAGGTTCCTCAGCCGGTTCCACGGTCACCAACAGAGGTGAGACTGAGAATTTTTCTTCCGCGATATCAGGCAGATCTTCTTCTGTCGCTTTTACGGGAGGTGATGGTGATAAATGGCTGTCGGTGGAACTGATGGTTGTAGCAGCTTGCAAAGTGGCGGTAGTATCCAGTGTAGTTGATGTCTCTTCTAGCTGCTCGCTAGGGAGATTGCCTTCAACACTCTTATCCAAGCATCCTTCCGCTGTAATTGGGGCTTCTTCAGATGATGATATGGCATGCTCAGTCTTCACCTCAGGAATAATAGGTGCTGTGGCCATATCAACATTTTGATTATCTGGCATTAGTGATACCAGTTCATCGCCAGAGGCGCTTCCTTCTGGTTCTCCGTCAATAACATCGCTTGTTTGCACAAGAGCTAGCGGCATCTCCGCCCATTGCTGTAACTCTGGGACTTCAATACTCTGGACATCTGTCTCCACAACCTGGTGCAAGTAATGATCACTCACTGCTCCGTCTTGAGCCGTCTCAAGTACAGGCGTCTGGCCCTCTTCGGCTATAGGGCTCAAATCTGAGACTTGTAGTTGATGGGGGGCCAGTAGCCCCACCGCTGCACTAGCAATGTGCCCAGTCTCGACAACCAATGCCGTCTGCGTTTGAGTCTGCATCAGGATCTGCGGCGGAGACCTATTATCTTCTAGCTCTTCCAGCTCCTCCATCTCCAGATCCTCAGAAATCGACGGCAAGATCTCAACGACACTTCCATCATTGGTAACTTCTGCCTCTCTAAGTGAGAAATCTGATTCAGTTGTTGGGGCTTGTGGCAGGGCCTCAGACATGGAGCTCTCAACGGGTTGTAGCTGCATCTCTCGAGACGGCAAGCCCTCATCAAGTGTCGAATCGAGCTGTTGTTGTGCCACAGTTTGCTCCTCTGGTTCTAGCACGGGTGCCGAGGTGGCTTCGGCGATTGGGATGTCTTGGTTGATCGAATTTTCCGTCAGTGCTGCTTGCCGTCGGGCTTCCTCCTCCTCGGCAGCTCTCTCCATTGCTTCATACTTCAATCGCTGTCGCTCCTCAAGTTCGCGGATCCTGGCTTGCTCGGCTGCTCGACGTTGCGCTTCCTCTTCTGCAAGCTTACGGGCAAGTTCTTCTTCGGCAGCCAACTGCTCCAGCCGGGCCTCCTCAGCCTTTCGAAGCCGCTCCTCTTGCTCTTGTTCCAACCGTAGCCGTTCAGCTTCAGCTTGTCGTGCTTGCTCCTCTTCAGCTTCTTTGCGTAGTCGTGTAGCCTCTTCTTCGGCTCTTCGAATCCGATCCAGTTCTTCAAGTCGTAGTCGTTCCATTTCTGCTAAGCGTGCTTGTTCCGCCTCAGCCTCCTTCTGTAGTCGTTCCTCTTCTTCAGCTTTTCGAAGTTCTTCCTGCTCTCTTTGACGAGCTTCTTCTTCCTCGCGCCGTAGTCGCTCCTCTTCCTCCCGTCGTTGCCGTTCTTCCTCTTCCTTACGTTTCCGTTCCTCCTCGGCAAGTATGCGTAGCCTCTCTTCCTCTTCTTCCTTTCGTCGCCGCTCCTCTTCTTCCCTCCGTAACTTCTCCAACTCCTGCTTCCGCTTTTGTTCTTCCTCAATTTTCCGACGTCTGATCAGTTCTCTCCACCGCCGCTTCAGCACGTCAGCTCTCTCCACCTCTTTAAACACCCATTCGTCCATCGCAGCCTCAACGGCCTCCAACCGTTCGATCCATTCATCAGGAATCGTTTCCTCTCGATTCTGAAGCAGATCAAGCATCCCATCCACGATCCTGCCGCAGAGACCCACCCGTTCCACAGCCTCCAATCTTCGTCTCTCCCACACCTCATCGACGCCATTCTCAAGCGTTGCCAGCGTCTCCTCTGCAATAGCCTCAAGCGCAACTCCCTCCTCAATTTCCTCTAGCCACCGCGCGCCATCGTCGTCACCACGCATTACGAGTCCCTCTACAAAGTGCAAGTTGCTCAAGGTATCAGGTACAACGCGGCACACCTGGATACGCAATCCCCACGTCTCCAGTAGGTCGCAGAGACGATGCAGAGGCGGAAGCAGCTGCAATGTCGTCGCAGTGATTATAGCGAGACTATCGCTCATCCGACCATTGCCGCGTTCATCGATTTGCTGTGCCTTAAAGTGGAGCACCCTGCTTTTGAGACTTTCAATGTCCAGATGTGCTAGTTCTGCAGAGACGGCGGCCACACGTTTGGAAATACTATTCAATGTCGATGTTGTCAAAGAACCGAGAAAGTCCTCGGCATCTTCATCTGAGGAGTCGGTGGAGTCGGAATCCGAGGTTGGTGCATCAGTTTCCGAGTCTGGTACTGGTAATGGAAAAGGCGAAGGCGATTGGGACCGGCTGGTCGCTGCTGAAGAGAGTTGCTGAACCCCTAGGAAAGCCTGAGGTGTTCCAGATGGGAGTGGCGGTGGCTGTTGTTGTACCTGCTCCGGTTTTGACGGGCTCGAGCTCGGCCGAAAATTCTGCTCAGCAGCTGCGGGCGTCGCTTTGTGACCTGGTGTGAAATCAAATGTCTGCCGTTTTAGAGGTGTTGGCGTGATGGATCCGCCATTTCCAAAAGCAGCAACCTGCAAGGACCGCCGCTTGGACTGTTTATCGAACGGCGAGGCTGGTCTGCCGGAGTATGAGAACATCCTAGTAGGTGTTGTTGGAGTGCCCATCCCCATTCCAAGGTCGAGGTCGAGCCGCTTGACGACCATTGGAGTAGTCGTTGGTGAGAGTAACTCATCGATTTCGGACATAGATATCGCATTTTTAGTCTTCATATCCAATTTTAGGGCAGATGTTGATGACTCCTTCGACATCGTAGAGGATCCTGAGAACAGTCGCCGAGCAACGGGTGGTTTGCCCGGTTCATGGGTCGGAGAAGGTAGGGACAGCGAGGTAATGGTAGAAAGGTCTATCCGCCGCCGTTTCGTGCGCTCTTTGTGTTCTTCGGGGACGCGAAACCCATCACCGTTGACTTTGGACCAAAAAGTGAGTTCCTCCCATGCTTCGACTTCGCGTAGCCAGACATCGATCTTTTCTGCTGCAGTGGCAGCCCAAACACCAACATCTTTCTCGCCGGGCATGAAGTCGAGGTCGGACATTTTGGTAATAGCGCTTGGGGTCAGACGCGAGAGCAGCGGGTCTGGCGTTCTACGAGCATTAGGAGAAGTGGACGCGGATCTCGGTATGCGCATCGTCGCCGAGGACGGTAGGTTGGACATGTGGGGTGGTGGCGGGCGCGGGGACGCGAGAGCCGTCTGTATTGGCGGGGGTCGCGGCGGAGACGGCGAGGCCATGGCGAGTCCGAGTTTCTGATTGGCATCTAGGGAGGCGGGTAAGGCGGTTGGGATGTCAGTTGCTGGTACGTGATGAGCTGTAGCTGTATTGAGGCAAAGAGTCAGAGCAGTCGGATGAAAAAGGGTGTGTATGCATGGTGGAGCCTTCGGAAGTGATGTGAGAAGGGAGATGAAGGGGTGGAGAGCAGGCTGGATACCAAAGCTGGCTGTGATTGGGTATGTTCCCTACGGTATCTAGTCTCAGATCTAGATTCAAATCTTGTTGATAATCCTCTCCCTTCCTGTTGTTGAAGCTTGGACCCTAGCCTGCCCTACCGCACCGAAAAGGAGCGGGCCTCAGGTGAGGTGTGTTACTCAGCGGTTCCCGATGTCAGCAGAACACCCGACGTCAAATTTTCAAATCTCGATTTGATACTGGCAGTGGCAGTGGCAGTGGCAGTGGCAGAAGGAGTCGCGGCCGTACGGAGGCGCATCGCTCGGAAGGGAAGAAACGGATATGTAGAAAGCAAAGGAAAAAAAAAAAAATAGGAGGATAGACGTGTTAATTGTAGGTAACAGTCGCGCGCGAAAGGCCGCCGCCCGCAGCCGCAGCCGGAGTCGGTCAGGAATGAAATTGGTGTTTTATTGACCGCGCTGAGGTGGGAATGAACGGGGATGCATTCGTTCAATTAAGAGAATGAGCAAAACGGTAGGGGTCCCGCCCCTGGTCGCTCGTTCGGAGCTCTGATTCGCGTGTTCAAGTGGATGGGATGGAGCTGCAGGCTGGCCCCCACCACGCGCCCAGTGCAATCAGCAGCTGCAGGCCGGCCTCGGATCCAAGGTTCCGGGTTATCTAGCGGAGCGGAGTATCGATAGAGTTAGTCAGCTGGAAGCTTAACAGAGAGGTCGTTGGATTGATCACGATGGTGCGTACCTTTTGCTCAGACGGTGAAATCAAATTGGCCGTTGGAATGCAACGACTCGGGCCGCGTGGAATGGAGAGAAGGTGAGAGAGGAAGGCCGCGGGAGAAAAGAGGAGAATAATAGTCAGAACAAATTCTAAACACATATTTTGTTACGCAGAGGCCACACCATCAACACTCGTCTGTGGCACGAACATGGCGCATGTGTGGCACATGTAGGTAGCCAAAACATGCTGCAATTATTAAACAGCCATGTTTATTATAACTCTTTTGGTACAATTGAAGGACAAAATATTAGATCCTAACGATACATCTTGCATCAGGACACGAAATTTAAGTCCAATGCACGACGCGATGAGGGCGTAGACGAAGGACGATGCAGCGTCTCGCGACGAATTTATAGACATTCTTTCCTCACTATGGATAACAATTATAATTGGGAATGAAGCAACAACCCCGGTCGAAGGCTTGAGAGATATTGTCGATGTCGATATCCTGTTGTTTGATATAAATCATATCAATACGTTTGAAAAATCTTTAGTATCCCCTACCCGATTGCCTGCGAAAATGTATTAAATTTAAATTTCATCATAGCCATTGTTACTTACTTACGCTTCTCATGTATATCAAGTCCACCCTATTTCTCCGGGTGTCTCCGGATCTCCTCGCTTCTTCAATTGGCATTACGATTAGGCATTAATTGAGGTTTCGCGTAGGGCATATAGATGCTTCGAGAATACTGCAGCAGCCGCTCGAACGCAATATAGGAACCCATATTCTGTCGTCGCCGCCGGTAGAATGATTAAGCATGAGAATCGTCGCCAAGACGAAGGATATCGATACAAACTTAATATCGACTTCGAACACATCTTTATTGTCATCCGATGCTAAACGAATTTGCTACCCTGTATGTTTGAAAGAGCCGAAAACTCTAAACTCTTGCTGTTACTGCTTCTAGAAAAGTCTAGGGTTTTAGACTTGGAAACCACCATATTTACAATAGCATTAGTAGAAGTTGTCCCGTGAATCAGACGTGGTAGAAGAATGACAGAAAAGAGATATGTGAGATAGACACTAGATTCTGCCGAGTCATCGTAAAGCGTACTGATATTTACTAACTGCGTAACCCAGGTAACAATAATAAAGAACACGATGCAATGTACTGTCACAGCGTACGATTCCACTAATGAGTCTAGCCATACCTGCCTCATCTTAAGTTGTAAACATATCAAGCAGAAGATGTCGGCTCTAGGAAAGAATTCGCAAGTTTAGTGACTCCATAGTTCAATCTTCCCAAACTGAATATTCGAATGCTAGCATGCTATTGTACTTTTTCCAACGATTAGCGTGTGGTATTCTGCAGAGGCTGGCCTAAGAACAAGACTATCTCTACTCCTAGCTAGCCTAGCTACATTAGACGGCCGGCGTGCACTTAAACGGAGACGGGTTGAGACGACACGAAACGACATCGCGCAACGCAATACGCCCTCCGTTACACAAAGGTCCATTCTTCTCCTTTCGATCAGAAGGCTACCCGTTCGAGCGATCAAGAGAAAGCCATCGTTCCTTGGCCAAAGTGGTCTCCTTGTCGGCCTGCTACAAGACAAACCAAGTCCGAACGCGATCGGTGTACTTGTCCCATCGGCAGCAATCTCCGCATGATATCCGGATATATCCTCGCTTGATCTACAGGTCGACGAAATGAGGCCGGCTACGCATCATGATATACCATATACTCGTACCATGCTGGCCTCCTTACCTTAGCTTCAAAGCCTGGCACGCTGTTCTTGCATAATTCGGAATCGGGAATATATAACTATACATAGCAATGTTTAGTTGCAGTCGACGAAGCTATAAGTACGCCTCTGGTATTCGCAGGCATATGCCTGCATGAATGAACCCCACCCGCTACATTTTATAAACATGAACACAAGGCAGCATAATATTATTACAAGGTACTAATTAACCCAAAGTAGTTATATTTGTTACCTTGGGGTTCACGAGACTATAACATAATAATTAATTTTAACGATGGCACTTTAAGATATATTGCCACGCATATTTTGCATGGACAGGGAATGGGAGACTTATTAATATATTTTGATCACATATAGCTTTGCGTTCGCAACGTGAATCGTAAGTGCATATTCTCCATACAATAGTACTAATACAATAATATTATTATTACCCGCAGCATCCAAACCTACCCATGGATTCTAGCAGCCACGGTCCTCCAAAATGGCCCCAATGCGCGCTCGCACGTAAGTAGTAATTACACATACACACCGCCCACCTACAGACAGTCATGCATCATTACGGCATAATAACTTCCACGCGAGCGATAACCTCGCAGCTATACAGCAATCACGACGCAACCACAGGCCGCGCCTCCCCAACCGCCGCCCATTCACCGCCCGGCGTAGCTCTTCGCCACTTTCCAATTCTTAGCAGCTTCTTGATAGTCTTCGGCGGGCCTACCCTCACCCAATAGACCACCACTCCCACTAATACAAATATCACTACTCCCCCGGTTTGCACGGGTGCACCAAACACTCCGCGACTCACCAGGAACAAGCTTACGCAGCAAAATGTAATAGGAGTTATAATCCAGCACCGGTAGGGCCGCTCTAGTTCCGGTTCTCGGTACCTCAGCACAATCAATCCCAGCACCGTTAGGAAGTAAAACGTATACCCAGCCACTCCGTAGAATGTTAACAACGCTGAAAACGACCCAATAATGATGAAGAATGACGTTAACACCGCATTTAGCAACATCGCTATGATGGGTGTACGAGTGTACGCCGTTCCAAACACCGGAACCTTGATTGTCGCTGGAGGCGCTGTCGAATTCGCAGAGGCAGACGACCAGCGGATTCCGAGCCTCCCAAACACGCGCGGGAGATATCCCTGTTTCCCCGCAACGTAGACCAATCGACCCGATGTAAATGTAGTCGCATTGAGCGCGCCAATGCAGCTGATCGATACAGCTAGCGCAAATAATATGCCGCCCGCAGTTCCAAACACCGTTGTCCCAAAACGCACAGCAACTGTTGTTGATGACGCGATGACAGAGGATGGGAGGACGAAAAAGTATGAGATATTTGCGAGGAGGTAGCAGACAATAACTAGCGGCATAGCAGAGTGTATAACCCGCGGCAAGTCGCGCGACGGATTCTTCATCTCTCCTGTAATGTAGTTCACCTAGATGTCCAACAGCGGCAAAGTTAGCTTGGAAAGTTCACCGATATAAATGGAAGAATGAAAGCAGTGGAAGGCGCACGTTGTCCCACCCGTCAAACGCCCAGAGACCCGCGTACAACGCGACGGCGTACGCTCCCGGATCGTGACTGCTGCCCTGAAACCAGTTTCCTTGCTTCCACTCGTTCGAAGGCCCACCTGCCTTGACCGAAAACCCGGTCGCCGCGACCACAATTCCAATGACTGTAATCGCAATCAAGCTAATTAGCTTAACCATGAGAAACACGTCACCCATCCGCGTGCCTGCTTTTGTGCTTAAGCAGTTTAGAAGCGTAATAAACCACAGTCCCGCCAATGCAAGTGCCTTTACTGCTATTTGTGGCGGCGGTTCTGCGTCTTCGGCTAGGGAACCCCATAGCACCGAGCCGAGGTACTCGCCTGCGATAATAGATATGATTGCTGATGAGCCCGGCCGCATCACCATGATAGCAACCCACGCGAACAGGAAAGCCGGCAGGTCACCAAAGATGTGCTGTAGGTATGCCTGCGCGCCACCACTTAACGGGATGGCACCACCGAGCTCAATGTATGACGACGCGCCAGTCCACGCCAGGATACCAGATATCAGCCATATTATCAACGCTGCTCCCGGGGAGCCTGCATTGGAATTGACCTGTGCTGGAGAGCTAAAAATTCCAGAGCCGATCTGGAGACCCACGACAAGCGACAAGCCGTTGAAATAGGTGATGGACTTCTGCTTCTCGAGGTTCTGAAAAGAGGATCCCCGAGTGGTAGTAGGGTCTAGCGAGAGGTATAACGGATCGGACGCGGATGCGGAGAGTGGGAAGAGATGTGCGTTGAAGTCGAATGTCGAGCCGACGGAGTAAGATCGTTGCCGGAGAGGCCGAGACCCTGTCCGACGAGTTTCGCTATCATCGATCTCGAGTGTTAGGGGGTCGTCATGAGTAGCGAGCTCGGCCGATAGTCGCCGGGAGGATGATATGGATCTCGAGGAAGAAGAGGAGCGGCGAGATGAATGGTCTGAGGAGGCTAGCGAAGCGAGTTCGAGGGAGTCGCGGCTGTCAGCTGTTGTAGCCGATAGCGGGATGTTGCTGTAAGCTGCCATCTCGGGAAAAGAATAGCAGGGTTATAGCTGGTTGGGTGGGCGTGGTCTGATGCGTAGCTGTCGTTCGAGAATCATGCAGCTGCTGGAGATGGGGGATGCACGAAAGGGGGAGAAGTGCAGCAAAGGGCGGAATGCTAGCAGCCACGTTGTTGCGCGAATCTCAGGAAAAACCCATAGTCGTGTGACGCGGCCGCTGACAAAGATGAAGCTGAAAAAGAAGGGGAGGTTATTCGCGTGAGCAGTAGAGAGGCTTTGTCGGCCATGAGACAGCTGGTCTCCACGGTGGTAGCAGTCGAATTTCGCAGGTTGAAGCGAGTGAGCTCGTTCGCAACGTCAACGAACACAAGAAACGGTGGAGCTTGGTGTGGCGAGGCGCCGTGAATAGCCACAGATCGAGTGCACCGCCACAGCAGGCATTTCACCAAGTCTCGATCTCCGGCATGCGAGGGGGCTGGTGAGAGTGGGTCCTCTCGGAACCTTAAACCCGTGTCTAACACTCTGATTGGCCAATCTATGAGACGACAGGCCAGGATGCAAACGCGTCCTTCTCATTTGGAGGCACTCGCCCCGGTTCTTCCGCATGCGACTTTCCTCGAGCGAAAGGAATGCGAGGGTGTCAGCGATAACTTCCCGAGAAGGTTTTTCCATAATAATTATTCTGCCTGCATCATTCTCATGACTTCCGAACCGTGGAAGACGTGAACGAGTGCAGCAACAATGCTCCGTCTGTTCGAGCAGTTAGCCAACCGGCCAGCGAGGTCGTCTGCATGAAAGAGTGTTCAGAACATACACGTACATGCTTCCACATTAGCCTCGTACGTCAGGCATTCGTTCGCATGTCTCCCTGCATGCGTCCAACATCATCATCATGCCATAGCCCAGCTGCAGTGTACGGAGCAATCGATGCCAGATAAGATCCCAAGCACAGCAGGGCTGATTGGACAGCAGCCAAAAGCAGCCCCCTAGCCGAATCGGTTTGAGCAAGCGCGGGCCAATCAAAGCCATAAGCCGCAGAGCACAGAGCGAAGAGCCAAAAAGTCCGTCGATGTCGATGATGCCAATTCTGGAACGGTGTCTGTCGAGGAAGAGAGAGTCCGATCGAGTTCGAGAGCTTGAGAGTGCTAGCCTGCCTGCGGTCAGGGCTGGGCTGCAATGATGAATGACCTGCTGCCGTATTCGTCTGGGGCGACGTTTCGCCGTAAAGGGATTTTGCCGGTTGTCGTGACGCCGCCAATTAATTTATTTTATTTGATCGTGTTCTATGTGGAACCGGGCTAACGAAAAAAAGATCGTGTTATTTCCTTCCCTCGCCCACGCTCCCCTTCCCTTCTCATTTCCTTTTCTTCCCTCTCCCTCTCTTCCTCTTTCTCTCTCTCGCCTTCTCTTTCTCCCTCGTAAAATTTTCATCCCATCTCATCTCTTATCAGCTCCTCTTCCTCTTCCTCTTCCCCACGCGTCATCTGGCCCCTTGCCGCCTCGGCTCTTTGTCTCCATATCCACTTCTCAAAAATGATTGCTGCAAACGTCTTCGTCTTCGCCGTCGCTGGTCTGGCTTCCGTCGCGACTGCCCAGAAGGCTGTCGGAGTCGGCAATCAGACCATCATTCCAACCTCCGTTGACGTCAATACTCGTAACGGCTGGTGCATCTCAGAGAAGAACACATGTACTACCCTCTGCAGCCAAAATTGGGCGACAAACGACTGCGACATTGACAAGCTCAATGCAACTTGTGTCTGCGCTGATGGCTCCAAGCCAGACCTCATCAATTACCGCGACACTCTATCTTACTTTGTTTGCCAGGCCTACATTGGTCAATGCGTCGCGGGTACGTTTACCTGTCCACTTCATCGCTCTTGGCCTCTACTAACTCGTGTTTGTGTGTGATCCCTAGCCAACGCCACTGAGCCGACGCTCCAGGACCTCTGCAGGAATTCAAACACCTGCGGCAACCTCGACCCGGCCAACTTTGTCCCTACTACTACCCTCCAGTCTACCGCTGCCCCAGCTTCAACTTCCGCAGGTGCCAACCGCGCTGCATCTAGCGCCGCCACTACTGCCTCAACATCCCCCTCTGCCACCTCTACCCCGAACGCCGCGAGATCCCTCGAGATTGGCACCTTTGGCTCGCTGCATATAGTCAGTCTTGTCGCGGCTTTCGCTCTGGCTGGTTTTGGAATGATTCTGTAACAGAAAAGTCCCTGGGTTTCCCTTGACATCTTCTGTTTCGTGTTTTAACGTAGTCTTTTCCCCTTCCCACATCATCCTAATTATGATAATTGAGATGTACAATCTCGCATGCCCTTTTATTTTCTTTCTAAACACCTGCATTCAATGCATATGAGACATGAGGAGAGGTTTTTTTTTTCGCTTTGGTGATGTGTACGATGGCCTCGGTTGTTTCGCTTTTTTGTTAACTTCATGATACCACCCCTCAGTATTAGTACTAGGATAACGATACAGATTCGTAATGAGAGGATTCTTTTCTATTTCCGCCTTTTTTTTCTTCTGTCCCGTGCGTTATACTGTAACTTTCTTAACGGAAGGAGCTTGCGTAAAGCTCTCGCTGCGACTGACGTTTTTAAGCCAGTTCGCTAGCAGCTGCGGTCCTTAGGTCCATTGTCCGATTCACAGACAAGAGGTAACTAAATTTGGCTATGTTTGATGCAATAGTTACCTAGGTACAGAGCAACAGCTCTCCCTAAACGTTCTCTTGCACCGAAATTAATGTGCGGTACGAGCCTTGATTATCGTTTCAATTGACAGAAATAGCCACAAAGGTCCCGCAATCAATAGGATAAAGTACATAAACAGTTATAGTTACTGGAGATCATATCTTCTAGAAGATTTGATGGCGCCATAGGGCCCATACATCACCGGAACATATAACTCTATGGTCTATATCGTCATGTATTCGCCACTAGATCTACGGAACAGCAGCCGGCGATACAACATCGTCTACCCTAGACGCATATTGTTTCACCTGAAGACTTTCGTGGCCCCTTATAGGAGTTTGAAACGAGCGTTCTTGGTCTCAATTAGCATATTATGGGCAATACGCATATCAAAGACTGGCGCTCACAGATGCCGTACATTTGACGAGACTTTCGTCGATACTAGTAAATGTTTCCGACAATGCACTAATGTTATACAATTATATCATGAACTCTACTATAATAGCCGGACGATATAACTGGATACGCTTGTCTGTAACTATATTTCGTATAGCTGAACACACAGAGCTGTCATTGTATCGCCTAGTTGGTTGAGATTCTACGTAGCAAGTTCTAATAGTGCATGAACATGTTCTTTAGCGCATCCACTATTGAGGTTACACGTATACGGCAAAGATGGTTGGCCCGTGTGATCGAACACGAGAAGTATCTATTCAAGATGTTCTTTAATTTTATCTTAAATTATACTCCGAACACTCAACTACATGTGCACAGAGCTATTTATTGCGGGATCAGATGGGCGAAGGTATATCTTGTGCGAGAAGCTTCTCGATATGTGATGGTAGAGCGCTAGCTAAGAAGGAATACGGAATTATCATACTATAGACATCTCCTATACCTCTCGTCGATATCTTTAGGTCAAGGCCGAGGCTGCTAGCTGTAACTGTTTGGGGTTAACCAATAAGCGTGCAATGATCTCCAACGGATGCAACACATACCTTCCTTCTAATCGCGGTTTTGTGCCTTTCCACAAACTAAACATCAAGACACCATCAAACCACTATCGCATATTCATCCACGACCTCTGCTCACCTTCCTCTCGCTGACCCATCCTTCGCGATCTCGTCTCACCCCAGAAACTAGATACTTCCTGTCTCATCTCGGAAATGGAGATCGATGATACCATCCTTGAGGCCATGCCACGGCTCCAGCTCCTTACACTCCCTGGCGAACTCATCCTGGAGGTATTGAAACAAGTAGGTTCTTAGACTCTGGAAACAAATCGAGCGAATCAAAGCCAAGTTGCTCACCATTTACCATGCTTAGGTTGGTACAAAGCGGGACCTCTCAGCCCTTGCGCGTGTGTGTAAGAAGCTCAACCTCTATGTCACTCCGTTCCTCTACGATACTGTCCTACTCAGGCTGGAGCCGAGGAGGGGACTTTACAAAAAGTACATCAACTCGTTCCTTCTATTTGATGGACAGCGTAAGAATTTGAGGTATACACGTTGCTTTGGTGTGAGAGGCACGTTGGACATACGTGAATCGGACTGGGACCACAGGGATAACACGATTCTCAACAATACCAAGCTACACATCGCTCTCATACTGAACCAACTAACCGATGGCAGTTTACGGAAAGTCATGTACGCCTGTACCTTTCTCGGTGTAACTAGATGGAGTCAAATCATTTTACCCTGTTGACTATTCGCTAACTAAACCCGTGCGAATTAGATGGGATACTGATGTTCTACCCGACAATTCTGTTCAGATCGCCCTAGCAACGAAACACAAGAAAATTGCCTCCATTATCATCAATAAACGACGGCAGGGCCAGCAGCTTCCCGTTGATCAAGCCTGGCCCATTCTTCACCTCCAACCGCTTGTAGAAATCCACTTCATGGGTATCGACTCCGCTAGTCAGCTCCAAACCGTTATCACAGCCTTGGTGACAAACGCTCCAACTTTGAAATCTATCCGGGTGGGACTTGACGGCGAATTCTTAAAAGAGATAACAGTAGATAGATCTTTGGTTGATGCGTTAGTGGCATATAAATGGTTTTCTAACGATTCCAACGATGCTGTCGGACAATATTTATCACGTGTCAACTACCCAGAACTTACTCGTATCGAGGCTAATGGCGTGCCAGATTGGCAAGGCTTTCTGTCGACAGCTGGATTCAAACTTCCAGTCAGAATTAACTGGGCCCAGATTAGGAGCCTTCGCCTGTGTTCAGGTGGTCAATCTAACGCCCTCATCAAAGGAATTCATTCGCACTTTGTCCGCCCTCAATCGCTGAATCTGACACTTGTGGGCGGAGCAAGTGAATTAGTCACTTATCTGAAGCAATCAGCGGGCTTGGTAGAACTCCAAATCCGAATCATGACCACTAGCTCTAGCTTTGATGATCGGAAAGAGATTGATTTAACCTCGCATTCATCCACGCTGAAGCGAATATATTTCCTTGAGGTCGGCTATGGCGGGAGGTTCCTCGAGACGTCGTCTCGACAGGTCAACCGATGGCTTAGGCTTCCTAAAATGGAAGAATTGGCAGCCGCCGTGAATCTCGACAAATATGTAAGCGGCGTCGTCTCTACTCCTTTCCAAGCTAATAAAAGGTACTACGGGTGATACAAAGGAAACCGCTGACGCATGGTAGACTATTCGGGATGGTAGCCAATTTCCGTCGCTAAAGCTTCTCTGGTTGATTGGAGGAAACAATCAGCTTCCAACTCCCAATCCGTATGTATGGCGCGAATCGCGGTCGGAACAGCGTCAAACATTCATTGAAAGCATTTGTAAACACTGTCTCCGCCGATCTGCGCTCCCACCCAGACTTCGCCTCATGGCTTTCGGGTGCTCAGGCGACTATCAACACCCGCTCTACATTGGTACCATTTGGGCTCGCTTGTCCGCGATTCCTTCAAACGAAAGCCAAGACAACGAAAGCCAAGACTCGATAATCAAGGAGATTCAACGCAAGGAATTTGAACTGCGGTTCAGTGACTACCGCTTGTTAAAAATTGTGGGAAGCAGCTGGAAGCAAGATTTAAGGAATACATGACTCAGGTTTCTCACGCCGTTGAGCTTTGACACCATAAAGGCTCACCCAAGCCCAAAAGACAACTAATGCTTATGTCTCGAGACATATGACACGAACAGGAACGAACATTCACGACTCTGTGGTCACTTACGCCACCATTTCGCCATCCTTCAAATGAATTCAAACCAATATGAAAAGCTTAGAAATGTATCAATATTGACGAGTTGGTCAGAATGGAATACTTTAGACATTCGACATAAGTTCCTGCATCGTAGGTTTTAGCACAATCAGTTCCGAGCTTCCCCATGCATGATAGTTCGCGAGAAATCGCCCCATCTAGGCGGCAGGTGGAGAAACGAAGCAAGGAACGGGTGATCAGCGATGCGCCCGGGGCGCCCCGTTCTGTTGAACGGACTTCTGTTACGCAATATCGAAGCATAGGCTTCTTAAAGTTGGTAGGTAGAAAGAGGTCTTCGGAGTTACCATCGTGAATGCATTCGTGGGGGCCCACATTGCAAAATCCGTTCAACGGTGAGAGGTGTCTTAGACCACCACACCGGTTAAACTTGGCCATTGAGGATGGCGGTAGCCGGCATGCCCGCACCAACATGCCATTTCGAGGGGCGCGGTCACGTCAAACGTGTGTTCTATATTAGGCGCTTCCCCACCAGAGGCACCAGAAGGAAGAGCTGCCTACGAGCAGCAATCGGGCAGGGCTAATTTCTGAATAAGAGGACTTGAGGCTGAGCTTATGTGGTAAGCAAGCTTTGACAAAAACTGACCGAAAACACGAGTAAGAATACTCTGTGAGAAGAACTGACCCCTCAGCCCTACCCACCCACTAGCCCCGGAGCTTACTCTTCCGCATGCTTAATTCTCTGGGACAGTTGGCGGGGGAGTAGTTCTAAAAATGCCCCGGCTTCCTGCGATATCTCCCTCGTCGGTCTTGGGCTCACGCTCTTCTTCTCTTCTTCCTTCCTCTTCCCGCATCTTGCATTTACTGAACATTCTTCACTATTCTCGATCCGCTCTTCAGCTTCAACTTTTCGGCCGCCCTTCTAGAGTTTTACAAACCAAATGAACAATTTTTGATGACTAAGCCCTGCAGTAGACGATAGTGCGACGTTACCTCGAGTGGCGCAGTGTGGGACCATAGCAGTTTAGCTCTGCTGCTAACGGCGCTGGGCAGAGAATAACTGGAGTAGACCACTGTCGGATCGAAGACAATCTCCACCCCGACGCCTTTCTCCGTCGACACCACACAATGGCGCCCAAGTGCAGTAGATCCTGGGAGCTTTTCGCAGCGTTGGCGACGTTATTCATTGGAACTGGGGCTCAACTTGGACCTAGTGATGGCCTCTGCCAGAGATTCGGCCATCAAAGTATGTCCTACGAATTCAAACTCGGCTCTTTCAATACGTCTTTCGAAGCTTTCTAATCATGATCACGCGTCGTCTACAGGCACCATTTTTGGCGATAAGCTCATCCTCGCCGGCGGGTTTCGGGTAGTACAGGACCCAAACTCTGGAGTTATCCGCGAACAACCAAGTATGTTTGAACGTCGTACAACGCACCTCCGGAATATCTCATATTGCTGGTTTAACGGTCCACATTTTTGCATTTAAATTCGCGTGCTGACTGTATCTATTTCGTCGGATGTATTATAGCCAACGATTTCCAGTCACTGGACCTTGGTCCACAAGGCACTTCATTCCGTCTCGGCAAAGGCACAACTCAGGATAGCCCCCCATGGCAATCAATCAATTACACCGTCAGCGGAGCTGCAGGCCTCCCCATGGTCGCGAACGGCGCTATGTTCCGAAACGGAGATGACCTATACATATACGAGGGCCGGCTGCCAGGTCTCGGACCGGAAGCGTCATCATCACTGTGGAAGTTTACCAGTTCGACCGGTGTGTGGGGTCAGGAGATCACCTGGACGCACGAAGACACTACCAAGCCGTACCGGGTTTCTAGAGGCGCTGGTGTGACGATGGGCGATCGTGGGGTTGGTGTTTACCTTGGCGGTGCTAGAATATTCATCAACGATTCTGCAACACCGAAGAACGGGGAGTGGCTATATCCGAGCGAAGAGCAAGTTACAACATTTGATCTGCGGACACTGAATAGGACTACCGCTGGACTACCAGATTCGCAGAAGAGGGCGGGTGCTGCGTTGGGATACCTACCTATTGGGAGTGAAGGTGCGGTCATCGGTATCGGCGGGACACTCGAAAATGAGAAAACTAGGGTATGGTCCTATCACTCTGATCGCCTCGGCTCCACAATGCAAATAATTTATATCTAATTTATTATATTACTCTTAGGATTCTGGCAATGTCAACAACATTGACGACGAGAACTTCCACTCCCATGACCTAAACTTCTCGCCCATGCAAAGAGTCTGGATCATGGACCTCGCCACACGCAAATGGTATTCCCAGTCCACATTTGGCCAATACATACCCGACAACCGAATGGAGCACTGCATCGCCGTCGCCTCCGCCCCGGACAACTCGTCGCACAACATCTACATGTTTGGCGGCAGCTCCGGCAGCTCCTTCCTCAGTCGCAAGGCAGATACATACTACAACGAGCTGTACATACTCTCAATCCCCAGCTTCCGGTGGATCCGACGCACCTTCGAAGCCTCGGACAATGTCCCACTTGGGAGAATACAGCATACCTGCCACGTTTATGGCAACAAACTTGTTATCCTTGGCGGTGCGACGCAAAACTCCACGAAAGAGTGCAGTTGGGACGAGGTAAACATGCTCGATATGTCTACTTTGAGTTGGGTGACGCAGTACCGGCCCTCATCATCGCAATACACCGTCCCGGATCTCGTTATGGGCAGCATCTCGAACAACGGGGTGGTGCAAAGCGACCCTGTAAACGGATGGGACGACCACGATCTACAGGCGCTGTTCGCAACGTCCGGCAGCTATCACAACAATGGTGGCTCCTCGGGGACTAAGATTGCAGCGATCGCAGGAGGTGTTGCCGGTGGGGTTATTCTACTGCTTATAATCGCTGCCGGAGTGGTGCACTTCAGGAGGCGGAGAAGACGAGGGTGGAACAATTCCAAGAAGGCATTGCGAGTAAAGACGACTTACGAATCTTCAGGATATGCTCAGGCTCATGGAGGCGGCCACGATCCGAGCCGCGATGGTGGTGCAATGGAACTCCATTCGTCCCCGACACGAAGTGTGTCCTCTAGTACGTATGATTCGGGGACCGGGTACGCGCATCCGGGAACGCCGTGGCGGAGTAGTTATTACAGCTCTGTTTCGGATACGGAAGTGGAGGAGCGAGAGGACGATGAAGCTAAGTTGATATCAAATGAAGTGCCGCAGGGGTATTTCGAGCTGGGGGCACGTTCGCCGACTAGGCCGATGGAAGCATATGAGCTCGGGGGAGGTAAGAAACCACCACTCTTTGAAATTAACTATAACTATCAGAAGAGGAAGCTAATTCGGAGAGAGTAGATCTTAGTGATAACCACATTCATGAAGCTTGGGAGGCGACGTCACCTGTGAGCTCACGCCATGGGACCTGGAGGTAATTCAGGTGGTAGGTATACGATATGTTGCGTCTGTATGTTTACGAATATGAGGTAGTTAGCATTCGATTCTGTTTATATATTCCTCGTGGTGTGCGGTTTTTATTGTTCTGGTTTCTCGATCGTGGTGAATAGCTGCGTCATTGCATGGAGGTGTCTTTCAATTTAGCGTGTTAAGCATGTATGTTATATGGGTCGCCAATGAGCTGTGTATTTAGCAGCTAAAAATTCTCAAGGTTGTTTCGTGGATAGAATATGTTTTTCAAAATAGCCAGTTGCTGGGGGATGCCTTACCCCGAAATTAGACCACTGGCTTGCCAAACCTATTATTAGTGATACCACACCCTAGGCTGTGGTCTTAAAAACCTTAGATCAGAGGAAGAAGAGCTATAGTGAAGAGATTATTAGAAGAGCCACACTATTTTAGTAAGACGGGTACGTGATTCAGAAATTTTGATTCAATACTGGTAGATATATATATATATATGTGACAAAACGCCATCCTGATATGCTATGAACCCCAGACCATAAGAATGGAACGTCATGAAAATAGTTAAATACATATTGTAGAAAGCGCCTCAATGCATAGGCGATAATAAGGAGTCTCTTATTCCTTCTTCTCAATTTCATGCTCAGCAATAACCTTGCGCAACCTATCCGCAAGTTGCCCTAATCTTGATACCAACGCTCCACTCCCCATCCGCTCCCGGGGCTTTTCTACAAACATACCCCTACAGCAAAGCATAACAATTTCTCGAACCACTGCATCGCCGGTGCCATCGGCATCTTTCTCTTCCGCCGCCTCAACCAGCGCATCACACCAGCTCCGTACCGCTGGAAGGTTTGCACGAAAGGAAACATCCGGCTTCTTGCCTCCACTCCCCGAACTCGAAGTCGCTTCGGATCCTCGCCGTGACTTCACGATCGGGATGCGAGTTGATACCGAACCAACGCTAACTGGCCTCTCGGACACAGTAACGGTCGATCGGTTTAGAATCCCGGCACTGAACAGCGTCCGCACGCTGGCAGTCGACCCGAGCGACGACGATGACGAGAAGCTTGTTCTCGAAAGTTCTGCGGACCGCCGACGGTGAGTCCTGTATGTCGTCATCTTCAACTTTGATACAAACGTCAGGATATCGACCATGACGCAAGATAAACTGAAGACGTCTGATTTGCAAAGTACGGCGGGGTCCGTGTCCGTTGTGGTGTCTGGCTGCTCGCCGATGGTATTTGCTAATATAGCGCTGTCGGCGTAGTCTTCCGGTGCACCGTACTCATCGCGGATTTCTGCGCGACCCTGTCTGTTAAAGATGTCGAGGGTTCCAAGTGCGGGTCCGGCATCGCAGAGCATGAGCTTGGCGCCGCCTTCCATGACGTATATGCTCATTGGGTTGATATCGCCGTGGCGGATATTCTGGAGGTGTAGGAATGCGACTGCGCTGACCAGTCCAATGATCCAGTTAAATGCTAGTACGCGCTTTTCGGTCATCGACATGGCGGAGATGAAGTATGTAGGTGAGCGGAAGAATGAGTCTAATGTGGATGTGAGGGCGGGGAGGTAGAGGAGGTAGCCTGTATCTTGGAAGGTGTAAGATGCAAACAATTCGATAATGTTGGCGTGGCTGAGATTTCGTGATTTGATGGTTTCGACGTGCAGCATGACGTCTTCCTTGGAGGGTACTGTGATTCGTGTGATAAATTCCTGGGTTCGTTTTCCGTACGGTCGGACGACCTTCTCCGCAACGTAGGCTCCGTCATTTGGTGTTTTTTCTAAAACTTCTAGCGGAACGGTCTCGTGGTTTTCGTAGTCGATGTGATCTTTGGGATTGATCCCTCTCAGCAGGAATGTGTACTGCACTTTCCAAAATCGTTCATCCATCTCTTCGTTAGGTTGGTATGATAGCGCTAGTCGGGAGACTGTCTTTCTCGGGATCGGTAAATCTGCGTCGTCCCATGCGTCGTCGATAATCCAGAATATCTGTTCCGGGATTCCTAAGTGTAATAATATGAGAAACATGCGTCTTGCCTTGTGCAGAATCCAGTCAAGGTATGTTTCGTCCGTTAGACCAGCGCCGAAGGCTACCGGTAACTTTAAACGCTCTTTCAGTGACGGCTTCAAGCCTGGCACGTATGGAATATTCAAGGCAATGAACTCTTCCGTTACGGTATATTTGATCCGGATATCGTCCCACCATATCTTAGCGGCTTCGAAATCCAGTTTCTCCTGAGTTCCGAAACCGAAGATAATGGCATTCATCTCTAGAAACTGGTTTCCAACTGCCAGGGCCTTCTTTTTTAGTTGCTTCCGTCTCTTCTGAATCATTGTCATGTTCGCGTACTCGTCTTTTGTTTTTTGTATATCGAGGTATAGCCGTGAGGGGTCGGTGGGAGGTTTTATGTCGGCTAGACCAGCTGCTGAGAAATGGGAGTCGACTGTGGATAAAGTATAGAGTGATAACGAGTCCACATCGCGATAAGATTCGCTGGATGTCCGAGCATCGTCAAAGAACGAAGGATTCACAGCTACCTTCCCACTAGCCGACCTCATTGTCGCCGGGCTAACCGGTAGATTATGCGACGAGCCGGCCAGCGGCGTTGAACGCTTGGATCTCGATGATTCGCTACTGCAGTAGCTGGAGTAGAATGATACTACCTCCGTCATTTTGGATGGGTTTGGAATGCCTATTTTGGAGCTTCGGGGCTCTTTATCTTAAGGTTATAAATATGAGTTCAGGACGGTTCCTTTCTCTCAGCTTGGCATCATATATCAATGTTCCATCGTCTCCCTGTCGCTGTCGCATTTGGAGTCCCACCCGTTGTTGGAATTTATGTGTTGAGGGTCGCAGTTGACGTCGCCCAAAAGCGTTTTCAGTCCGCCTGGAGCTGTGCTACGACAAGGCGATTTAAAAACTTCAGACGGAGGGGCCGTTAGTGTAGGAAGATTCAGGGACTCCAGGGGCTTGATGCCGTGTAAATGGCAGTTCGAAGTAAGTCAAAATCAGCCTGCTGAACTGCTCGTATCGAACAAGAGGTTTCGTCTGGTCCACTGTCTCACTCAACAGAAGATATTAAATTAACCTGCCCTGCGAGCGGAGGCTACCTCAGAATATATATGGGACTCAGATTATTACTAATTAAGAGACCGTGGGCATCCAGGTTTATGCGCATGTTATGTCAAGGTAATTTAGTGCCCAGCGTTCCGAACCCACTTGTGGGCCCCTCTTGAGGTAGATCAGATGGGTGCATCGGCTACCAATTTAGCCAGGCCTTTGTAAACTCTCTTGCACAAAGGCCCGCCACTCGTCTTGGCCTAAAACGAAGTCATTTCAAAAGGCATCCATAGATAGCATCTGTGCGGATCTGGCCGGCCTAGGTAGCTGTTGTATTGTTTGCGCTTGCACAGGATACAGGGATTCCCTCGAGATCATCACGCATAAAGAAACTCATGTAGGAAAAAATTTGCGCAGCAAAGGCCTCGGGGACATGAGCAAAGCATGCGGCGGTGAGCTAAGGATGGATGGATGCCGAACTTTTTTCCATGCGCTACCATTGGCTCCTGTACCTGGAGGCAACACTCTGCCTGGCATTTTCTTTCCGAATAGGCAACTATGCAGGGCATCATATCGCTTTGGATTTCCCGATCAATAATGCACCTGGCAACTTTTCAATGTCGACTTCAGCACCGGCATGCATATTGAGTATTATTTCATGTACCTTTCGTACGACTAGAATCAAATGCAGCGATTATTCAGTTCGATTGATTCCAGCGGGACGGTTGTTATATACATAATGCAGGACCGATCTCCAAATAAATCCATGACTGTATGCGGTTGAGCGTTTCGAGTTTTCGTTGGCGAACTCGAATGATTTCGCAAGCGTCAGGCATGGATTCGTCTTTGTCTTAGTGCATTTGTGGCACTGGGGCTCCGCCCTGCGAACAATTCGTCATGCAGGGAGGCCCAGCTGCCATATGTGAAACTTCTATCGGTGACCTGGGACCGCCACGTGCGCCAGCCGCATCTTTCATCTTGGAATATCCCCTGGAATCTTCGAAAAGATTGAAGGCCATTACAAATCGTGCATGGCTCAAGTAGATATGGCTTCAACTCTACGGTCGGGTCTCACGATGCATCTTGCATCTTGTCCATCAGTCTCAGTGCTGATTGCGTTGCCGAAACATTTTCGTTCCTTTCTGCTCAGCGACACACGCTAGTTAGCGAGATCCAATGTATTCAGCGCAGTGGGTCTCCGGCAAGAAAGTGGATACCCATATATATATATATATTCGAAGGCAGCGATATGATATAACCTTGATAAGTGTGTGCAAGCGATACCTTGAGTCAAGGTGATTGACACCATTCCCTTCCCAGAAAGACAGGTGACCTCCTTCATGTCATTGGAGGTAATGAATGTTGATGTTTCGAAGTCGAGTCGAGCCTCTTGTTTTCCAGCTTGCGTGGGGGCCGCCGCCTTTGCGCACCAACATGTTGCTACAACTTATTGACCCTGCCTCACACCTGGTAACGGCCAATTTCCGTTCCTGCTTGCGGAAACAGAATTGGTCTCGAGGATAAGAATGGCCAGGAACGAGTTTCGGAGTGGCCAGGCCAGACCGGATCAGTGACCAACACTTATCATGATGGAGATCAAGGTGGTGGCCAGAATGCGCGATTGCGCTTCGATTTTCAACAACTCGATTGCATCAGTCGCGATCGTGCTCGCGCGATTAATACCGGTATGGTAGCTAGGATCTTGGGTCGCCCAGATCGCGAAGCTAAATGCCATCGTGGTATAATATCGGCCACGGAAATTTCCAGACCCCAAAATGTGCCTCTGTTTTCAGCACCCCGTCATCAGTGGCGTTGGGAGCTAGGAGGAGCTGCCGCACTTGCGCATCGATCTGCCAGATATCGCGGTATGGCTGACAGCGCTTGTAACACTTAGCTTCACGATGTCCTAAACAAGCATAGTGCGACATATCCACGTTTCAATTAGATCAGATACCCTTAGCTTCTGAAAGTGGTGTGGATCTTTGGGCCACAGTTGCGCTTTGATAGTGATTATGCAGAAGTCGGGTTTGCGCTCGATTTCAACCATCGCCAAGATCGCAGAAGGTTTCGCAGCAGCCTCTTTGCGTCGAGTATTGAGAGATGCGAATTGACAAAAATTTGCACATCCGACTGGAGCTCTGTCCCGGAAACCTCACCAAGGCATCTCCTCGGGATTTGTAACATGGAAATGAGTTCGGCTCTGCGGTCTGCTCCTCGAACCGAAGAGCTTCCTTGAAAGTGCCCTGTAAACACAATAGAGCAGGCCGAAACCCTGTAACCCTCTCGATCAACTATCATGGATCATCCCGCCCTCTCCGCCAGGGTCCCTTCAAAAATCCAGGCGCTACGGAGAATTGCTTGCAACATCAATAGAGATGGTTTAAAACAAATCGGAAAACACAAAATCCGACACCATGCCCAAGTTGTTAGGTCGCTATGCTCCAGAGTCGACTTCCGAGCCGCCCCTAGGACAAGACATCTTCGCTTCATTTCTTTCGTATCAATCACGACCGTCGAAGGAGGGGTTACATGCTCGCCTGTTCAGCTGCCAGTTACCCCGGATTTTCACAGTTTGTCTCGTGCTTGTTGCATGGTTAGAGATCGATTGACTGCCGTCTGTATTTCGTGGGACAAGCATCGTCCCAGGGTACCAGCTTGTCCATTTTTTGGTGAACTCCTGTGTCGTATTCCGAGTTGCCGCCGTCGATGCCTGAAGAAACATGCTATAGCCAGCGAGGACCCAGGTGCAATGCACATCCTTGTACACAGCATTGAATGCGAGGTTATTCGATCCACGGCGCCCAAGCATCAATATATGTTGTTTCAAAACAAGGAGGTTACCTCGTCTGCATTGGCGGAAAATACAGTCAGGAGTGTCGGCAGCCATGTACGATGTGATGTGATGCTGGCAATATCAGATGCAGGAGAATCTACATGATATGCAACTTCGATGTAGAAACAAGTATATCCCTGCTAGAGTTGAGTCCCTTTTGCTGCACCAGCGGTGGCCTAGCCAGCTCCATCCGTAGAACTGGCGCCTTAGGATGCAGGAGCGTAGTAGATAAGCAGCCGAAGATAATATGTCAAGAGGAAGGTAAGTTGTATCGAATTGAGTTTGATAGGCCCACGAAACGATGATGCTAGATTGAAACCGAGGCCGAGGCTACGGCTGAGCCGATTGAGCTGTGGTGATGATGATTCTAGACCAAGGCAACACATCTCAGCTCTGACCTCCCCCAGTACTGTAATCACGTCCCGAACACTCTCGGAGCCATGGCCAATCAGCCCTTCCCCAGTTTGATAGTTGGATGCAAGATTAACCTTTTATCTCAAAGAGGTGCTGAATCTGAGAGAAATTGCAAAGGGTCTCCATCCCGCCCATTCTCACCGCTTCATGTCGGACGCACGAGATGTCCTTCAACAATGATTTGCTTGTGGGCCACCTGTGGGAAAACGCCCCAAACACGGACGACGGCCAGTGGCTTGAGGGGGTTTCCCGTGCACCGTGGTGGCTTTGGAACACCAACGACTCCGTGATCTATCGACACCCAGGGACTCGATTCTCGGGATTCGGGCCACGAGTGGATACCCTTCGCATGCAGAGATTTATAATTTTCCTAGAAAAATCGGCTGCGGTTCCATCTTCGAGCCTTTCCCGCCATCCGTTCGATTCGACGAACCTAGCCTAGGATACGGGCCACGACCAATCACCGCCAGTACGCGCTGCTCGTGTCCCAGGATATGAGACTCCGACCTGCGGGCATGCATACAGCTTGGAGCTACTATACAGCTGAGAATTGGAGATAATTCCCAAAAACTGCCCAATATAGCAAAATTCAGAGATATCGCTTGCCGTGTCATATGCATACATGTATGCAGCTGCTGGCGCAATGGTCATCGCTGTCGTGCTGCGTCCACCTGCATTGGCTCGAGCACCTAGGTCTGACTCGTAACAAAGAGAGAATACATCTGTGCGTAAATGGAGGGGCAAAGCGCAGCTAGCAGTCGCAATTAATATTAACAATTAAATTGTAAGGTCGTGAATCAGTCAGTTTACATAATAATTGAAGTACGCATGCAAGTACGCCTCGAGTAGACACGAAACGCGTGGCTAGCGATTGAAGGCTCGGCCGAGCACGTACAATTTCTTGTTTTCCTTTGGGCTTCCTATTACATTGTAAGAATTATAATTGTTGCTGGTAAAGTATCCGTTAAAAATGATTAATCTGTATGTATATTTGCTGTAGCACGCTGGCAGCCACAAATAATCACGTCTATTCTCCGCGTATTTCTATTAAGTTATAATAACCATGCTTGCATAGCTGTAAACCGGACGCAGATTTGCTCCACATACGCAATATAAGCTGGGCGCGCTGGGCGCAAAGTCCATACGAAGACGACTCGACTCGAGCGTGCCGATACCCGCTCTTTCCATACCTAGCCAATAGACTAATAGTCCGAGTGCGACGTGCGACAAGATCCTGAAATTTCACAGACATGACTACAGAGTCATATGATACGGTGGTCCTTTCAGATGAGAACAAATTGTCCTTGTGCTATCGCTAGCAGCACGGCGCTAGATAGATCCTAATATTTTTGCCTCTAGTATACATTGAAGAATATAGCGCAAAATGGTACTCTTGTACCAAGTATCTACAGGTTACAATAGTGTAAAATGTAGAATGAAACAAATCAATGGGAGAATCATAATAATGTATAGGTAAGGTTCGGGCACCAGAGGATGCCCCAAAATCAGATATGAAAAAAGGATATCAAAGAATAGAAACACCACATTAGTGTCCACGGTCATAGAACAAAAGAAAAAACCCCCACACCCATCTAAACTTTTGGATATTTTGAATTTTATTAGCCATAGCCGGTGTGATCTCCAGGATACTATCCGGCTAGAGCATTATAATGTGGTAGACGCTGAATACGAAAGGAAACTCCCAAACCGTGAACGCCCATGGAACTTGTCCAAATCAATACCGCTGAGAAACGAAATAGAAGCGTAAGATGAAAGGGTGAATAAACGAATCTCCGCTCAAGACCGCGAGTTTGACGGAGCTGCAGCAATGCTGACGGTATAACCAGCACTACGGCCGTAACTCGAAGGGGTTCTGGCTGCGGTGCCGTCCTCGTTGAGACTGGCAGGTGCGCTCTTGACCTCGTAGGAGACCTCACTCTTGATAGCCTCGCCCTTCATGATCCGCTCCTCGCTCTCGGTGGCGTCGAGGATAGTCCGGCCCATACTGTATTGACCCTTCTTCTTGCCGCTGGAGTTGTTGTTGTAGCGCGGCAATTCCATAGCGGTCCCGGTGGACTTGTTGCTTCCGTAAGTCCTTGCGCTCCCCGTTGCGTACATTTTTTTTGCGGAACTGATTCCGCGCATGAATAAAGGGTAGATCATGGGAATGTTGCCAATAACGACGGAGACGAATGTTTCTCTGCAAGCCCAAGAACCAGCTGCGAGGGCGCCACCAACCGGATCCGCGAGAATAAAGGCAACACGAAGGATACCGGCAAGAATGATGAAGCAACCACCTGAGAACATAGCAATTAAGAGCAACTTGCGCTTAAGTGGGATCTGAGCCTTCCATAGCAATGGGAGTGGGATGTACATGAGGTACAAATCGGTGATGACGTTCAGGACCACCGTAACGTAACAGTCGATTTTGGAGATAGCTGGCTGACAAGCATTTGGAGGCTCCGGATTCATTTGGAAGTTCTGGTGATATGGATGGCAGCCAAGGTGAATGGACAGGATGACAGCGACGTATGTAGTAATGAGGGCGACTGCGCCAATGCGAATCTTCGTGGTTTGTTGTCCAAGACCATCTCTGGAAGATAGTAGATTTGTTAGAATCGATCCAACCTCATGCGAGTATGCAAGTATGTATGCAAAACGGGGAAACATACGTCAAACGGCTGTAGAAGATGAGCAAGCATCCTTTGAGTAGCCAGAGGAGGAGAGTGTACAAGCTCCATCCTATCAGTTGGATCTTGACGCCAATGATTCGAGTATTGTATTCTGGACCCCCAATAACCAATGCTTCGCGCTCTTCTGCTGTCATGCCGTTATTTGCAAGACCTTTGGCAAGGAAGCCGACGCAGTAAGCCGCTGTCGTCTCTAGCGAGTATACCACCTAAATTTGAAGTCGGTGGTTAGTATTTGTTGTGAGGTGGACGATAGCGTCGCCTAGGCGCCGCGCGCAGTTTTATCGATATTTGTGCAACAGTTCGGGTAACTTACGCCTGCCATAACCATCAAATAGTCGTCTGGCTTGAATCCCCTAAAACCACCAGAGAGGACGTATCGAGCGCATAGTCGACCGATGATGAACAAAAGGCCAATTGCCAGCAGTGTCCAGGCTTCTTTGAAGAATGCTTGGACGGCCCTCAGTTGTGCAGCCATCGCAGCAAGCTGCTCCGGCGTCATTTGCGACGGGTCTACGTTCATCTTGGATGTTGACGAACGGAGTGTCCACAATTAACCAGAAGTTAAGGAAAGTTGTAGACGGCTTTGGTTGTCTCGAGCAAAATATGGACAACTTATTGAAACTTCTCTGACACGATATCGAAGTGGATTCTGGTCGCGAGAGAAGGTGGAATCGATATATCGGTATGGCTTAAGAAATCTGGAGCCGAGCGGAAGGACTGGAGTCTATATATCTTGTTTCGTCGCTCCGCTGGAAGGGACCTAAGCATCGTGCTAAGGCTCTTTTTCTTCTTCTGCATTTTTGCCTTTTTTGCCTTTTTTGCTTGTTCCCATATTATTTTCCATATCTAAAACGACCAAAGTCGAGCACAGATTTTTCGCATCCGAACAATTAAGTCGTTCGAAAGTTCGGACCTGGGCCGTTTTGGCGGTACTTTTCTTTTTCTCTTTCCGTTAAGGTGTGTGGGGCAGAGGAGCAAGGACCCTAGCTGAAAACCTGGGTCAGAGTGGGCTAGGGTGGGGCCCATCCTCGATTCCAAACCGCCCCCCGACAGCGCTCCCAGGGTTCAATCAGGAGAGATTTTAGCTTCTCCAGCACAGACTTGCATATTTCGCTCATTGGGCTGCAGAGAGTTGTGGAAAACTTCCATCGAACTGCGCTTCCCATGCATAGCCCATCTCCCCAGTTGCATGAGCATGCTTCCGCTTCGCGGCAGCTTACGGATTAGACAATAGCGCGTTTGAATTATTTCACCCGTTCCCGGATATCTGAGCATCATTACTAGTGCTGGGCCGAAATCTTCAAAATTTCCCACTGTCTACGAAAATCTCACGAAAAGAGAAGAAAAATGATACAGCTGAGAAGGACATGGGCATTGCCAGCGAATTCTTTTCTGACGGTCCGTTAGAAGGTGAGAGAAACGCGCTACCCAGCTGGAGTACTGCTCTATATCACGAACATTTATTATAAATTATAAATTTGTTCTTTCCTTCGTGGTACCTTAACCCCGTATCTCGCCGAGAAATGGGATCAATTAATCAAGCCCCCTTATGGGGGAACAATATGAGTGGTATCTTGATAGTATATCTGATTCGAATATTTCCCCCCTCATGGGGGTACATTTTTTGTATGGGGTGCTTATTTCATTCAAGTGCTCGAATGTGATAGGAGCAAAAAATGTCGCCACAAATTCTCCCATCAGGCATTGCATTGGTACCTTGTACCGCCCGCTTGGCCAATTGTATACTAAAACCTATCGACTGCCGTTTTTGTCAACCGTTCCGTCTTTGGTAGTCTAGATTCAACACCATCACTCGCTGCTGAATCTACATGTGCATTGTCTGGACGGATCGATTTTTTGAAAGTTTTAAAGCGTGCATCCCAGCGTGTTTCTGTTTGAGCGGTTCGTCTCCCGTGTTGACTGATTGATAATACTGTGGTCAGCAAAGTCACCAGTAGGGAACCAGCGAGCTAGAAGGGCGAGGTTATTAATCGAAGACAAGAGCTCCAATCATCAGAAAGCAGAAACATGTAATAGCAGGCAGCGAGCTTAAGCTCCTCACGTCGTCCTATCGGAATCAGGGGACGAGATACGCGAGGTTTTTTGGATCCAAGTAACAGCATCTGCCTCACTTTGATGATGCCTGGCTGCATGTATATAAAATCTACTTGAGCTGTTTTGCTGAATCATGAATGCATAAGGACAAGGGACTGTACCAAATTGAATTCCGAAAATCGTCGGCCTAGTATAGGTTTTGACCAGGTCTGAACTTTAAAGCTTAAGATCAACTGTTTTTGTCTTTCTGTAGATCGTATATACCTCAGTAATCTTTGACTATTTTTCAAACGGCTAGCGAACGGCAAACCTTGATAGAGAAAAAGAGCTAGCACCGTACACTATGGCGATCTCTCAGAGGAGCTGACAAACGTAAGATGGTTGAGCCAGATGGTCCACTAAGGCTATAGAGGCTAAACCGGTGAGCATGAGAACAAAGAGGGAAGGCGCAGTGTCAGCCTTTTTGCTCTCTGCGACGCCAAGGCGCTGGGGGGCGCCCTTAACGAGAGAGGTTCCAAGCTGTCGGGTCCCCTTCTTTACCTCCAGCGCAAACAGATCCAATCGCGAAGCCGGTGGGTGGAGCACTAGGGACTTCCCGGTCTCTCTGGCCCAATACCGGCGAGGACGGCACATATCGCCCCTTGAGAAGTAATAATCTTTTTTCACTCTCGGGATAAAAATCTCATTAATCGCTGCAAATCTGAGAGACCGTTTCCGCGAAACACTTTTCAGACCCAATCAGTGTTTGAAGTGTTAGATGCTGAATGCAGTTCTTTCGCGCCTCGATCATGAGAGTAAGAGAGAGAGTTCGGGCATTGCTTCCGTTTGAAGAAAGTTGGTTATGCCTTTAAAGCCGGATGGCTTGCTGGCTGCGCGCTTCGATCCACAAGTATGCAGACCGAGGCGAATAGCCGAACGGTGGGTAGATTCCGTCCTTGCAAGTTTTTTTCAAGTTTTTTTTTTTTTTTTCTTCTACCCGCAAAGCGCACACGACTCGACTGAACGTGATCAACTCAATATGCGCATGCAATGTCGATGCGAATATAGTAATATATGAGAAAATCAAACTCGGACTACTTATAATCCTGTTGAAGGATGCGGATACGAAAGGAAAAGGGTACCCGTAATTCGTACCTTACATTATCTCGACCCTGATAACCCAATTAATTCTGCATCGTGAACCCCTAATTCTCCTTTCTGGCGTTCCGCGACCGACGCAGCATACGTATATTGAGTGTCGGTCACCGAGTCAGGCATCATTTTTGCAAAAAGACCAAGCCATGTCAAAAATCATTGAAATTCTGATACAAGTCCCTGCACAATTCAGATGCCTCTAAAGCTTGGAGCTTCCAGGTTAATACTTGCTTGCCATTGTATATATTAAAATAAACGGGGGCTCCAATTGAAAGTCGGACGATTACATTATAAATCCCCGTTATTGATACGAGGAGGTATATGACTATCATTCCCGCAACCAGAAGACAATAGGCTGCCCGAACGGCTAGTAGCTAATGCTAACCTTAAAGGCTTGCAAACGGGTATTGAAAGTAGCAAAGATAGCCAAGATTGGTCTCACTGTGTTGCCAAACGGAGCTGGGGGTGGGTCGTAAACCGTTGGTCAATCCCCAAGGTTTACCATTATTTCAGTGTTTCTTCAGCCTAACCAACACCAGCATCGAGAAGCTGCCTATCGTGAACGGACCGTTTTTTTCTTCATCGCCCCCAGACCAAAATTGTTTTTCTCAGAAACGGGAAGCGGAACACGTCAAAGTTGAAGCCCTGGTTAATTTTCGCACAATGCGACGTTGTAATCGACATGCACGAGAGGGAGAGAACCTTTCAGTTAGAGTTTGCAATTAACAGTCATGCACATGTACATTCTGCTGTTTTGACCGCGGTTTGAGCGGCCAAGAAGAAAAGGAGAGTCGACATTTTTGTTCTGGCCCTGGAAAAAAAAGATAAAGCCCGCACTGATTTGCCAGAATTGAGATGCCATCACCCCAAACATGCCCGCTAGTACCTTCTGGCAAAATGGTTCCACTGTAAAAGGCGTCGTTGGCCATCCGGGAGGCGTTAGGGAGGCGTCGCAATTAGACGCAAAAACAGCTGAATGATTTTCCGGGCTGGCCCAAGTTCTCTTTGCGTAACAATTCAAACGGGATAATCTGACTGCTTGGGGGGCCGGGATCAAGGAAGGAAAATATCCGCGACGCTGGCTCAATAGGCCAACGCCCTCGTAAATTGTCCCAATTCTTCTCTCTGGGATCCGCGGCGTAGAAAATTCCATGGATTTCGCTGGTGAGGGCCCCCTTGCGTGCGTGCACTGTTCTTCGCAATGAAACCGTTTTATTGTTTGAACGCCCGTTTTCTTTCATATGTTGGTCGATCGTCGTATAGACTCCTCTATTAGGATATATCAAGACTGCACAAAAGCTTGTTGTCTCTGACCTCGCCTACTTCCCTCGTCCCGAGAACCAGTGGGTGTGGCCGATCTCTGCCGTGCAGGTGCTTCCGACAACCTCTCACTACCTCCTGTGAGAAGAAATTGGACATTGCAAATATTTGATTTCAGCATCTTAGGTGTTCCGGCGCCGCAGGCCTTACTATTGGAGGTCCTGACGCGGTGGCTTGCTAGAATGATAAGGAGCTGGCTACAATCCAAATATCCCGAAGTCTCTCTACCACACGGATACACAGATGCCGCTCCTCACTCTCGGCATTTCTAATATCCGGCAGTTGGAATCCCGATGGTTCTTTTAACCTTGCATGCGCGAATGCAAAGAATCCAGAGAATGGCTTCCGGAATATTATGTATCTTGAATGTACAAGTACTTGCATAGAAGAACTGGGCTGCATGAGGACCCTGCTTTTTGTCAAACCTCTTAAATGCAATAGCCCCTTAGCATGCAGCCAGCTATCGGCCATTGATTACGTATAACTTTTCCGTGTCCAAAACCCGAAAGCAAGTACACCAAGTGTCTGCTCCTGGTCGTAAGCAGTGTTCCATAGTCGATCCATCAGAGGACGGCAGTTTTGCCATCAAATGCCGAATACATGCAGGGACAACATTATGTGACCACCCGTATTTTTTATTTTTTATTTTTTTCATTTTGCATCATCCGCGAAAAAGGTATTGCGAGACACAATATTTCAGCTCGGGACGCGTCTATCAATGAGGATCCGACAGCTAGTAATCATAAAGGACCGAACAGCGATCGGTGAACTCCAATCTTCTTTTTGATATTATCGCTCTTCCTTTTATTACTATTATATTACGATAACTTATTATCATATCGAGGTACTTACTTAAACGCTATTGATAATGGGAAATCGTTACCAGAAATTAAGTTGCAATAGGCTTTGTCGCTGGTGGCACTAGACTTCTTCAGCATATCGGGCGAGCCGCGGCTTAACACGGCGGGCCATCCGCTCTTGGTCTCGAATTTACCCGGGTGTCTGATTCCACTCGGGCGCAGTTATAAAATATGATTTTCTTGTGTGATCAGCTTATTAAAAGCCAGGAACAACGTTGAATGAAAAAAAAAAAAACCAAAAAACTAGCTGACCAGGAACAGCGGTGAAAAGAAGGTTCGCCCAAGCTGGCACAAGCTGTTTCTGCAGAACTTCCAACGATCGTTAGTGCAAGAAATATATGACATCACAGGGTTAGCTAACGTTAGCTTAGGATTTCGTGAAGGAGGTGCTTAATAGAGAGTTATATAATAATACACAAAACCGCAGCTGGAGGTTTGAAGATATGCAGCTAGCATTCGGGGTTCTGGCCAGCTGGGGATATCCGTTTGGTTCCGTTCGGCTTCATGCGTTGGATCTTCTAAAGTCCAGGCTGAACTTCGGATAAGCTGCCGTAGTGCGGCTGCGCTGCGAACCTTGGTTCCACCTGCCGGCTCGCTTGGCTGCCGGTGACCCGCTGATGAGAACTACCTACTTAGGTATCTTAATAATACAATGCGCCTGGTCTTATCACATAGACACGGATACGGCAGTGTGGTGTGTTGCGTCGATGGAGGTCTAATGTTGTCGTGTGATTAGGTTGCTGAATTCATGACGCACTATGGCCGTGCTAGCAGATAATTGGTTTTCTGGTCGCTTGATGGTTGACGGTTGATGGCTTTATCTAGTGTAGATTATTAAATTGAAGACTGATGCCCATCATGTTGAACATAGCACACTCTCGAGAGTTCCTATGCATTTAATATAGCAAGGCTAGGAGCAAAGAAACATTTGTGAATTCGCCCAGCTTTTGAGAGCATTTAAATCCAAGGTCACCCCAGATAGATGCTTTATTAAATCTATTAGTGGGGCCTAAATTTCGTATTTTCTGTGTAACCGAGCCGATGGCCTGATACTCACGACATGTTATGCTACGCACAAGACGTTTGAAAAGAATAATACAATGTTTCCAAGCGACGTGCACTAATTCTCCACAAGAGCGAAGGAAACAGCCACGAAAGCTTAATCGATGAATCTTAATATATTCTGGTTTTGTAACAAGACAACAGGCTAGAGACCCTCGTTGTGCAGTTCAACACAGGTTAATTCAGTGAAACGTCGAAACCATCTCGTAACGAACGTACGAAACATACGTTACATTCAATTGATTGACTAAGAGGAATTCTCACCCGGTGCAATCTCATCGGTATACTTGTTCAGCACACCACCCATAGACGCACCTTCTTTCTCCGTCCCGTCTGCTTTCTCGAATAACTGGTTGCCACCGATGTCGCGTTTCGCACTACCCTCTGCTGTATTGGATACGGCTTGAGCAACGCCAGATGCTTGGAACTTGACTTCTTTGTAAACATTTTTAGCGTGGTCGACCTGCCATTTTATCCGTCGCATCTGTTAGCTATATCTTGTATTTGCGTGAATGTATCTGCGTATATGTATATTAGAGGTAAGTTTTGCGGGACTCTTGTGTACAATACTCTTGTCCCTCCCAGTGCTTGGGATGTGGGCATCCGACAGGTCGCCCGGCCCGTCCTGCTTTGTTCACATCCAGTCTCCTCCAGTAGAGCTCTCACTGTTCGCTGGACCGGAGACATGGGAGGCCCCGCCGCTGACAGAGGTAGCGGGTCGGTTGTGCGAAGATGATGACATTGCGGGTGAATTGAGTTTGCAGGTATAAGATCAGTAATCGCTTTTTCGCCTGGTGTAGGTGAGGAAGCAAGTCAGCTAGTGAATCTTTGTTCGGTGAAGCGATGCACGATGGAGCCTTATAATATCGGTGAGCGCATTCATTATTTATTGCCTTCGTCTGACGTCAGGCTTCGATCAGCTGCGCGTTGCGGTCGAGCTGTCCCAAATTGGGTTGGATTACCGGATTTGGTGTCCGTCTGTAGGCGTCTGCCGAGCGGGTAGCGGCGTGTGTGTGCCCTGTCGTAGCTGTCCCCCTAGCCATCATCCGAATCATAGAAAGCGAAGAACCCCCAAATCATTAGCATTAGCTAGCGCCAGCTGTGGCTATATTTGCAGCGGATGCTCCAATAAAGACGGCTTCGTTCATTTCTGTTGACGGACAAAGCATAGGCAGCCATATATATGTGTTGCCCACGTATATAGAATTCAAGCCATATCAGCAGAATACGAGACTGTGTAGTATACATGGTGTACACCCAATTGATTGAGCCAACTCAATAATATATATTCCATCTTTCGGTATTTCACTACAGTACTATTATTTTGGCTGGGTCAAATTGTTCGAGTTTCCCAGCGCCCTTCTGCAGTTCTGACGTAACAACTTGGTCACTGCCTGATACCTACAACTTACAGCCAGCAATAGCGGCGTCCAACCGAAATTGTCTTTAGGCTCTAGCTTAGCGCCTAGGCGCCTTTTTTAAGCAGCAGCTTGACCACTGCTTCATACCCATCATATACGGCCAGAAATAGCGGCGTCCGGCTATCATTATTTTTAGTCCATCCTTTTCAAGTAGCAGCTTCACTGCTACCTCATACCTACAAACTGCAGCAACAGACAACAGAATTTGGCAGTAATTATCTTGAAGCTCCAGTCTATCACTTTCTTCAAGCAGCAGCTAGCTTGATCACTACCTCATCTCCAAAGTACACAGCATGAGACAGTGGTGTCCAGCCCCGCTTATCTTGAGACTCCAGCTCAACACCCTTCTAGCTCAACCAGCAGCTTCACTACTGCCCCATTCCCATGAGCTGCAGCAAAGGACAATGGCGTCTGCCCATCTATCCATTGTGCATCTACATCAACTTTCTTAGTCGCAAGGAGAAGATTTGATATAATAAATGCACCCTGCTCTACTGCGTATGATAAAAGGGTTCAACCATCCGGTCACCTAGCACACCGCTGAACCCCGATGAGATCGCTTAATTCCTGATGGCAATGGCGATAAAATTCTGGGGTGGAGTACTCGTAGAGCCTAGATCTATGCCTAGCATTAGAAATGCATTAAGTGCATTTATATTGCCACGAGCTAACGTCGCAACCTACGGGAAAGAGTAAAACCCCCCGGGATATCCATATTCGAGACTTGCTTTAGCTGGGCCTTGATGAGGCTTGCCCGACTGTTAAGGAGGGGTTACAGTTTAAACGCATGGATGAGACCTCATACCACTAAATTCCGCTACACACTAAAAACTAAGTTTAAATATATTATTATTTTCGAATTAAAACATTTTCAAACAATATATAAAAGTATTAACAATATGATTATATTATTATATCTATTAATACTTATATATTAACATATTAAAAGGTATAGAAATTATTTATTTTTTCTTTATTTCCAAACCTTTCTTTTACAAAAAACCTATATAGTAATTGTCTAACGGAGGTCTGCCTGACATCTTGTCTAAACCAACCGCAAGGGAATAAAAATTAGAAACTTCCGAAGGTTCGTCTAACTCACACACAAAAACCTTCTTATAATTTTCAATTATTGGTACTGATTCAGGGTCTATATTAATATACAAGTCATATTGGACAAAATGGTAATATATTTCCTCTATGCATCTCTTTTTGCTTGCGGCTCTCCCGCCCCCACTCCTTCTCTCTTTCTTGCTCCCTCTCTCAGATAAAATTCGTTCGAATTTATCTGTGGCCGATAACAACGGCAAGGTTATCGTTACCGTTAGCGACTTGGGTTCCTATCAGTTTTCGATTATATTCGTTAGAAAGTTATATAAGATAATGAGAACCTAAGGAAACTTGATTGAGACGGAAACCTTACCACTTAGCTCGGCTGTCCTTGGATCTCTGCAACTTGCGATGACCCAGCCACCGCCCGCTCTGACGTCTCCACTATTCGGACCAACATAAAATGTAATTAGCACGACTTTTTTCTCCTTTTTTGCTTTTAATCTTTTAAAGAAGCTGTTTTCTTACCAAGAGGAGCTGGTGAAACCCCCGTTATACGATTTTCCGGTCCATCGGCAGCCGTTCATCTCGCAGAAAGTTGATTCTTTATTCACATCGCAAGCGTTGCCTTCGATCTTTGCCAGATACTCGGCGCAAGCAATAGCGTCCTGGTAAGAGCATCTGTTACCTGGCCAGCAGAATGCAGGCCCAGCTCGCTTGAGGATGTCGGCATCATTCTCGGACTTGACGTTCAATTTACCCTCCCGATCTATAATGGCAAAAAACAGCGTTTAGGATTAGATATATCTCAAGGTTATGGTTGCTCAGAAGAAATATTCAGATGATTTAAATTTTACCTGCAATGGACTTGCGGAAATAGGCGTTGGTGAGGCCCAATTCTTGGACCGATGGGAGACCTGGCCCGGGAATGAGAAGGTTGACAAAGTCGGTTTCCTCGATAGGAGCGGCGCTGGTGCCGCTGAGAAGTCCGACGACGGATGTAATAGCGATAGCGATCTTAGAGATGGCAACCATTTTGAACGTTTTGTTAAAATTTAAAGGAGGATATTTATCTTTAATAAGACTTGTTAATGATTATATGCTTGTGTGATTCTGCTGATGCGAGTGATTGACGATGATGAGGATGATAAGAACAGAGAAATTAAAGCTGTGGAAACTAGCTCGATTTATAGCAAATTTTTGAGAGACTGTATCCATGATGAAGCTACGATTTAAAAATTATCTTGAGTTACATCTCGAGTTCTAGAGTAGAATACGTGCTTGTGCTTCACAATACGAGGTCCAAGCTTTAATCGCCAGGTAGAGAATTGAATACGATTCCCAAAATAATAATTGCGACCAGTTAAATTCACCTGCGTTGTTACATTTTGCAAGCTCGGTTGGCAGCTGCTCCAGGGATGCCTAGAATTTCTTATTTTGCAAGTACGAATTGCTCGTGTAACTTAGGTTCCACCAAAATCTCCGGGGAAGCAGTTCCCTATTTAAAATATATTCCGCGGGGCGGATCCGAGGATATCTGGGGTTTGCAGGGGTGCGGCCGTATTCGAGGTATCACAAGCTTCCTAAGATAGCTTCCGCTTCAAAAATCTCTTGCTTCGAGCGGAAGGCTTGGCTCACTTGGTCCTATTTTCGCCTTTCGGCTACAGTTCCGAATCGAATCTTGGTTTAGATCCAAGGTAACACTTCACCTAGGACCTTCCTTGGTGAACCCGTATTCACACCTACATCTGGCTCTCAATCTAAAATACCTGGGTTCTCAAATCGTACTTTGACAAATACAATTCCAATAAAGCAACCATTGTCGTATCATCTATTGTTGCTGTCCTAGCTCTGAGCATATATTTTTTAATCGTATATTCTCCTGAATATCTTAGACAGTCAGGCAAGCCCGATGCCTACTATCAACGCATTTACATAGCGCTGGACTAAATTGACCTCAACGTGGCAGAAGGAGCGGAGCTACAAAGTGAAACAGATACGTATGGTTAATGTGAAAATAGTGAAAATACGCACGGTCGCCCTAGGATGGGCTGAGGATCGATGGTGTATGACACTTGCACCAGGAGCTGAGAATTCTAACGTTTATTTTACTTATTATCTATTTTTGATTTTTGATTTTTGATTTTTGATTTTGATTCCTAGCTAAGTACATTAAATATATACCAAACCCCATTTGGGGCACTAGGACATTAATAGTAGAAAAAGAAAGGGATTGAATGACCTGGTCATAAGCATGCAGCTTATGAACAGGTCAAACAACAACACAATATAGAAATTTTATCTTTGCTATTTCCTATGGCGCAAAACGCTACCCCAAATTCTCCCTGCCAGAAATATCCCTGCATCCTGTATTTCTGCCAAAATACTTGGAGTTTCCATTACACCATCGCAAGTTATACCCTTCCAGTACATATTGAAACTTTCTATCCATCTTGGTGAATCTTCGAAGGCATCCTTGACAATTTCCTCTATTTTTGTCACGGCACGTGTTGAGTCATCACGTGGTGACTCGAAGGTGCTAGAAGCATAGAGGCTTATATAGATCATTGGGACTACCAAGCGTAACTTGGTAGTGCCGGAATTTTGATGTGAATAGCGGTATTTATGTTAATCTGCTATGTTCTAGAGCCTTCCCAATGCGGTTCGTGATACTTTATCAATTCCAATGCGGTGTAACGGTTAAATGAGGAATAATAATAGTGTAAGGGAACCGCCTCGAGAAGGCATGAGCGCTATCGATGGGTGAAGAGAGGTTATTAATAGTATTTAGACTGTTCAGTGTTTTCTCTTGATGAGACGGGCATGTACGCTTCTATTTATACACAGAGGACTCTGCCATAATCCCCTAGAGAGTCCTCGAGGAGGTTCTCTTGGATCCTTGCATCTATGGTTCCATTTGAGAAGCCCTTTCGTATGCGTCTACGGCCTGCGTCTACGGCCTGCGTCTACGGCAGCCGCCTACGGCAGCAGATGTCTATCGGCGTTTATCGTGCCGTCCCGTGCCATGACAAATAGTAATAATAATATGCCATTCCGAATAAGTTCAAGTTAATAAATGTTGAAGAATGTTCCTCTAAATTATCTAAACCCTTAACTTGAAGACTCCAAAATCCCCAGGCTGGGTACTTAGCCATTTAGCCGCTACATGTTATCCAATTCTTTCCGTGGTTAGCGTTATAGTCACCCCGAGACGGATGAGCGTTCTACTATATGTGTCAATCTCTCATTAGTGGGCTGAGAATGATGAATTTAGAATATATTTTGTGTAGGAAAAACGTTTTAATTGTAGATAAGAGCGAAAATAATCCAACTCAATGGATTCAAGTATCGGTGTACGTTTAGGTTGCGTTTTTCGGACCTACCAGCAGCAATAGGTTCACTACGGGTATATATACATTCCAAAACTTAACATTAACTTCTTGCAACCTCCACCATCCTTCCATCTCACTTTCCATCTCACTATCTAATCTCATAATCAACAAACTTGCATCACCATCAATCAATTCTATCTTGGTAATCCAACTCACACCATCTGTTATTATAACCATCACACCATTAATCATGGAATACGTACAAGATATCCACGTTGTGGCGAGTCTGCGTTGTCAAGTCCTCGAATCTATGGCATGTAAGGACTGCACAGATCTACTAACTCCGCATCCATTTCATAGAACAATACAGTTTTGGTAACTCTATTAACCTGCTAAGTATTACTGCTACCTCGAATAACAAAGTTCGGCAATAAAGAAAGGTAAGCTAAAAAATCTACTGCTCTGTCGGAATATTGCGGCAGAGCAAGCTAGTGCGGGGGATCAATAAGTTAATCTAGATCGCATTGATTTTATGTCGACAGTTTCCGACACGAGGATAGTACGTTTTCTTGCCTAATAGCTTTATCAACATTGACGTAGTTTTGCGTTTTGGCAGTTCTTCGATCGATATGCAGACAGATTACATGTGGAAGCAATTCCTTCTCAGTTAGTAATAATCTAATTCTCGTTCTAGGTGGCGGCCATGTTTCTGACCCAGCATTTTCGGTAACAGAGCATCAAGGAAGATGGAAATGTCCACTAAAAGTCTAGCGATACTCAATGAGCAGAAAACAAAATGACACAGAAATGTATACAGTTCAAAATTATAGAAACAGAAAGAATGACAATAGAACAGGGACTGCAGGATATATATTAGTATTGAGGTCGCACTTGGCATGTATTTTTAAATTTTTGTGTGCGAATACTCAAGTAGTTAATACCAAGGTCTCAAAGCAGGATTAAAAATTCTAGTTCGTGTTTTCAAACAACAAATTGGTCCTTATCTCTTTAACCCCCGCGTGTGCAATAAGCATAATCTGCCCACATGTTTCTACAATCCGGACCCACAGATTGGTTCCATGCATAGAATTGGGCTATGGTGATTCCGGCCTCTTTAAGGATATCTGCACAAGATATGTTTGCTGCAAGAAGGGAACCCACAAAGTCAGTATAAACCATACCCCGCTTACTGCTGAAAAAGAACCTTTGGAATGCCAAGGGTTAATAGAAAAGTACTTACTGGCAAGTTTCCATCGAGTGCAGTTCGTCGTGGTGCCATCACGAGTTGGACCGGGTATAGCCGCCGAGCTTGTCGTAGTTACCTTGCTGGTAGTTGTAGTTCCGCCAGAAACGCCAACGCAATAAGCGTAACCGCCCCACATGCCTGTACAGTCTGAATTGACAGTGGGATTCCAGGCATAGAACTGTGCGATTGTGATACCGTTCTGTGAGAGGATGTCTGTACATAAAGTATCTGAAAATATCAAGTTCTGTTAATGATCTGGCTTGAAAATATATAGGAAACGAGCGGGTCTGGCTATTCTTACTGGCTAATGCCCATTTGTTACAGTTTGCTGCTGTTCCTTCTCGTGTCGGACCAGGGATATTCGCAGTCGTGGTTATCGACCTGGAGGTAGTCGATGTAGGTGTCGGGATCGGGGTGGTGACGGGTTCACCAGTCTCTAACCAGGGGTCGCTACCATCGTAGTTTGGACCCCATGAACAGTACCAAGTGTCTTTCCAGAGATTCTGACAATTGGAACCGACTGCTGGATTCCACTCCTTGAAGTGGGCTAGGGATACACCCATTCTATTTACGAAGTCGGTGCAAGTATCGTTGACTGATGTTGCGGCGTTAGATATTGTATTCTAGACCAGCATTCATGCTATTTAGACGAACTTACTATTTTGGTCCCAACCGTAGCAAGGGGAAACAACACCGTCCTGAACGGGGCCCGGTGGCTCGAGGGGTTTTTGTTCCTCTTCCTTGGGTAGTACTAGTGCAAGGAATTGATAATAAGTAATTGTGATTATAAGTTAGATGATTAACTTGCGAGAAAGGTATGACTATACTTATATCTCCAAGTGAAACGCAATATTGATAACCAATGTTGAAAGCACAATCTGCACCAGGTGTCAATGCTGGATTCCACAGTTCAATATCCTCCTGCTTAACTCCGTTCTGGGAAGCTGCATCCGCGCAGGTCTTTGAGTACTCGCTGCTACCGAAGTAGTATGCACAGTCAAGACGAGTTCCGTTAGCTAGTGGCATTGAAGTTGCAGTCACTACTGGGCCCTCAGCAACCGTGGGCAATGCATTCCAGTCGAATGTGCCCGGTGGAGCTGTATTCGTCTGTATGCTCAGAGGATGTCCGCTATAGGTTGTGACTAAATATTGTAAGTATCTTGGTTAGAAACCTAATATTTTATAATTTGCATATGCGGGCCTAGCTCGTATACTTACTGGTTCCGACTGGTAGGATACAGTAATTATACCCCGCCCAAAGATTTGTGCAATTCGAGTTGATCATTGGGTTTAAGAAAATGAAGTCCTCCATAGAGATACCGTTCTTCTGGACGACAAGATTGCAGTTGTCTCCAAGCGAAACCTGGTAGTATCGTCCGCACTGGGTGTTAACATTTGGTGCTAAGCTTGTTGGAATTGGCCTTGAAAACGATTAGATTCAATCCACATGTGAAATTTTATAACGGTACTAAGTGCTGGGAGAGTTGCTGCTTACACAGCAGTAGAAGCAGTAGATATTTGCGACGCTGCCGGATCCGTTACGTGTGGAATGGTAAATGTACCATACGGATTGCTGTAGATTGGGTCAGTCATCAATTCTCGACATATGAAAGGGTACAGCATAGCCAGCTGGAGGCAAGGATAGGGAGGGAAGTATTTAAAATCAGAATAATTACCTCACACATATGTCTTGACCGACGAAATCGCCGCCATCGAAGTTACGGCACCAGACATCAATATAAGGGTTCCAGCTTTGGAGCATCACCCCTGTAACATTCTGTTTCAAACCGTAGGCAACACTGTTGCAAGTATCGTTTGCTTTGACCCGGTAGACATCGCATCGTCCAATATCAGGTAAGCATAAGCTACCAGAGGTAGGGAAATTGCCGCAACCTTCTCCAAGATTATTTGCCTGTAGTAGGTTCAGAGTGCTAATACGGTTTTGCGAGGATATATCGGTACAATTTGCGCCGGAAGGGATCGGTATAGTGGTTCCTAGACAAGTTGGAGTGACGACAGGATGCGTAGTTGTGCTATTCAGTATTACAGGCGTTGGTTTAATAATTGGATATCCAGTCACAGAACAACTGGACTTGACAGCTGAGAAGTCTTCGTCCAAGGAGTCCTCGTAGCCGAATTCGGAGTTAAGAATGGCTTGCTGATTCTTCAGGAGACCTAGACCAAAATCAATATTAGCTAGGAGGCCAAGGGTACTGTTTTATGCGTCATCCGACCTCAGCATACATTCTATACAGAGTGCGGCGGTTCCAGTCGGCGCTGGTATGGTTTCGCTAGTAGATTTGGCGCACCAACTGCCCTGCCTGTTGAAATTATTAATAACCAATTTATTTGTCCCTAGAATCTTGGCGATTGAAGATACATTCATTTAGTGTGGGTGATCAAGTGACGACTTACGAATCCTTTAGACAATTCAAAGTCCGTCCGTAGACATAGTAATTAGCTAGCGATACAGCCGAATAGGCAAGATTCGTAACCCCATCGACATAAACCCAATCTCCACAGGCTGACTGTACGTTGTTGACATAGGCGCTCAAACTGTTGCCGCAATCTGTCGAACATAGAGATGTCAGGACGGATTCGTCGAAGACTCGCGAGTTAGGTTCGCTAGCAAGTTCGTCCGGACAAGAAGATATCGCTGCAAGAAGCGCCGTATTGCATGCACTGCCAGCACCTTTCTCCGTGAAGTCTTCCCATTGCAAGTTGACTTGCGCCAATACGGCTTTGCTAGCGCAAAGGAGCCCTAGAAAAGTCGTTGATCTCATGTCTTCTAATTTCAGAAGTTCAAAGACACTGGTGAGGAATTAGTGATTAATTGTTAACGGCGTTCGAGAATCAGCATGTCATCGGGATAGCTGATATCTTTGATCTAGTCGATATGATAATTAAGATATGTTAAGTTTGTATGTAAGGGATCTAGAAAGGAGGGGTTGAACACAGGTGCGCTGGTTCTGGAATTGGAGATACGAAGGGCCAACTTATCGCTCCCTCTGTAAGATCACTCCTACGCGCTGACGGAGTTATGACCAAGAATGGAGGGTCGAACCATAGTTTGAAGGCTGAAGAAGTTGATCGAATTAAGGGAGCTCCTGCGTTGACAAGAAACCCTTATTCCGGCTGTCAGGACAATTCACAAGTGAAAGAGGCAGAGTTGTTAATAATTATGACATTGCAATACTAATGCACCCATGCCAACTGTAGAAGTTCCGGATAGCTTGAACAAGGTATAGGCTCCGCGTCGCATTTGGTTTACGAGGCAAGGCATGGGTATAAACAATTTTCTATGCTGGAATTTTCTAATACTACCTCGGATCTAATTTGCGCGACAAGTCGCTTACTCGATGCCGAACTTGACCATTCCGGCAGGTATATATGCCATCCTAGCTCGTGAACCTAGCTATATTTCAAACGTCTCCGAGGTACCAGGAAAAATCCTTGAACCCGGTGAACCCGGTTTACCGAGTCCTTTAGTTTGGCCGAAATATAGTTACCGGTATGCGAAATGTATCTACCTGTTCAGGTTCGTCTGACACGATCGGGGCCCGCGTCACTCTATTCCCTTCCCCGAGAGGAAGAGTTTTCATTGCCACAGTTTTAGATGCTTGGAGATAGGTAGCAATCTGGGGGACGGAGCGCTTCTCGTATTTATTTGTTTCTGGAACTCTTTTAGTTCATTGTAAGTGTAAGTTTCATCTGGTGTTTCCCTCAGCTGCCGAATTTTTACAAAGTTCAGTGTGGACGATGCAGGAGAAAGCGGCAATACGTATATGGTGGGATTGGTAAATAAAATACCCAAGTCACTTTGCGGCAAGTATCCCTCGACTTCATGAACCATAACCATTATTCCAACTACTCGGTTTAGATTTTAGCCACTAAGGCGATTTAGAAGATGAGGATAGTCTTATTAGAATTAGGTATTTGAACCTAAGGCAGATATTCTATGAACTATTGGGGCTGTTGCGTAACAAGAAACTAGAAAAGTAGTTGTTTTTGTGATATAATATTTAAGTTGACAAAATTTTGTGCCTGATTTTGAGTGTATGTTTTGCTTGTAGATTTGGGGTGTGTTGATGGGTTAGTAGTATGGTGCTATAACGGATTAAGGGAATCTTACTAGGTATTTAGGTAGGTAGGGTACTTGGTGTTCTGTTGGATGGGTAATAAGGGGCGGATTTGCTATAGGTTGTTCATGTGTATAGCATAACGGTCCAATCTACTCCTACTACTACTTTTGGTTTCCTAATTTCGATAATTTTGGAATTTTGTGACGTTGATGGTGTTGTGCATCGAAAGTACAGGTGCTTACGTACGGACATACATGGGTTGTTTTCGTTGTACGACATTGTACAGGCGCGTAACTACCTCTCTGGATAACTGCGCCTGTACCTGTTATAATCATTGATTCCTGAACCGCATCGTATTTGACATCTGGGGTGTATATTGTCTAGGACTGAGAGCCTCCTTCCTAAAGAGGTTGGTGTAAGCGCGTTTCTGACATCTAATATGAAGAAAGTTCCCGCGCCTTGATCCGAGGGCGGCAGGACGGGCCTGTCGGAAATTCGATCCGCGGCAGGGTCCCTTTGACTTGGCAGGCTACCCTTGTACAGGCTTCTTTGTTGTCTTGGTCTCTCAATCAGCAGGGCTCAGTCCCTTCGGCTGCGAATATACGAGCAGACAGGTCATGATCATATGAATTTAGGTGACCCCGCGGTCATAATGAAATCTCCGCGATACGGTGATACATCCTTCCGTATCCTCGTTTGTCTTACTATTTTGTCTAGAAGAAGACCAACTATTGACAGCTCTGAGCGAGCGTATCTTTATTTCTGATACCGTAGAAGCATTCTTATAATTTCTCTTCAGTAATGTCGATCTTCTCTTACACTCGATAAATTCCAAGTGTGGATATTATTTTTTTGGCAGTTTACATGGCATTCTGATGCCATTGTAGCTCGCATTAATCATGAGATCTCTGCTTCTACGAAGCTTAGCGATCATCGCGGCGCTCTCTGGAGTGGTCGATGCCCGCACTACTGGTCCTCATGGGTACCGCCACAGTCACCACGCCAAACGCTACCAAATAACTGATCCTGAGCACGCTAATGCTATATCACAAAATCCATCGAATGCTAAAGTACACGCTGGTCTGAACAAGCGTGCAGACTATACCTGCGGTCCAGGTAGACCGTGCCATAACGGAGCCTGCTGCGGTCCTTCGTAAGTGGGATATCGAGCATGCACGATTAATGCGATTGAGGGGTAGATTATACGAATATGAGAATGCTGATTGTTTCTGAACTCTAGCGGATGGTGCGGCTATGGCCCTCTAAGCTGTGGTACAGGCTGTACCTCCAATTGCGACGCTAAAGCTGAGTGCGGGCAGTATGCTGAGCCCGCAGGCAAAACATGCCCGTTGAACGTGTGTTGCAGTAAGTAGCGTCCGATATTGAATCGATGATGGCTAGCGCTATACAGCCGGCACACTCGATTTCTATCTACTTAGCCACTTGCTAACAACTGTGCAGGTCAGCACGGTTTCTGCGGTACTACGAGTGAATTCTGCGACGACAAATGCCAAAGCAACTGCGGAAAGGTCAACCGCCCTGCTGGCGGTGGTAACGTACGGAAGAATGTTGTCGGATACTACGAATCTTGGCAAGCCACCTCGAAGAGGTGTAGCAGAATGCAGCCAGAAGAAGTTCCAGCTGCAGGGTTAACCCATCTGAACTTTGCGTTCGCTTTCGTTACACCAAATAGCTATGGTATGCATTCGAAAACATAGCTTCTCCTCATAAAAACGGCATTACTGAAACGATGCGCCCTTTCTAGATGTTGTTCCAATGCCTGATACCGATCCAAACCTATTTTCTCGTACAACTGCCCTGAAAAGGACATACCCGGGCCTTCAAGTCTGGATCAGTGTTGGCGGATGGACATTTAATGATGTAAGTTTTCAAAATCGCAGAAAAGTCTCTGGAGGGAAGTTTAGAGAATGAGCTATTGCTGACAGGTATTCGATTGGATAGAATGGTACAATCTGGCAACCGGTCTTCTCCGATCTGGCATCATCACAGGCGAAGAGAAGCAAGTTCATCAATAACATGATCAAATTTATGGTTCAGTATGGTTTTGATGGTTGCGATCTGGACTGGTACGTCAAGCTTAGCTCTGTATTTTATAAATCAAACGTAATATCGCTAAAACATGCCTAATATAGGGAATATCCGGGTGCACCTGATCGCGGCGGTCACAAAGCCGATGTTGAGAGTATGCAATCTTCACACTTATTGCACATTCTCATTGCGAGTATGCAATTACTAATGCTTACTCGTCTGGTGTCTCTTAGACTATGTTTCTCTTATGAAGGAGACCAATACTGCTTTCAAGACTCATCCCAAGAAGGTTGGATTACTCAAGTGACCCATGGACTGTACTAAAGATCTATACTGATGCTGCTTGCAATAGTTTGGCCTTAGTTTCACCGCACCAACATCTTTCTGGTATCTCAGATGGTTCAACCTAGAAAAGATCCACCCTAATGTAAGAAATGTCGTTCTTAAAGAATTTTGCGCGAACCCATGTGAATGTTATACTGATCTGCTGAAATTTTAAGGTTGACTTCATCAACGTTATGAGTTACGATTTGCACGGTATATGGGATGCGAACAATCCAATCGGTGCAAAAGTCTTAGGGCATTCAAATATGACTGAAATTGACTGTAAGCTGCGCTGTATAGTCCCAGTCCTTTTCTAGGTACTAATAGCTTAATTTTAGTGGCGCTCGACCTCTTCTGGAGAAGCAAGGTTCCGTCCAATAAGGTCCACTTAGGCTTCGGCTTTTACGGCCGAAGTTTTAAATTGAAGAATCCTAGCTGCTCCGATCCTGGGTGTCCTTTCGAAGGACCTGCCGATGCTGGTCCATGTACCGATACTGCCGGAATCTTATCTTACAAAGAAATCCAATCCCTAATCGAAGCAAGTAAGTAATACTCATAGATAGGATTCAAAACCAATAAACCCTTAGATTAATGTACTAACATCGATTTAATTCTGAACTAGCCGGCGGAGCGAAGCCAAAACATGATAAATCTGCTCAAGTGAAGTACCTAACCTGGGGTAGCGGGAACTGGATCAGTTATGATGACAAAGCTACTTATGAAGCGAAAGTCGATTTCGGCAATAAAAGAGGTTTGAAGTAAGTCACACAAAATCAATCACATCGATCAGGATATAGTGTAATATATCTCTAACTGCTTGAGCACAGTGGCATGCTCATCTGGGCTGTTGACCAAGATGATAAGCAATGGACGGCCATGAAAGCCGTTACCGGAAAAAATGCCCTCACCACGAATGAGTTTCAGAATGTTCCTGAATCAAACTTGCTGCCCAAAGACTGCTACGTTACTGGTATCTGCGGAACTGCCTGCGCAGCTGGCTACCTGGCAATTACGGATAAGATATATTATGCCTTTCACGATAGGCTCCACGATCCCAATGCCGACTTTAGCCCGAGGAGATGCGGCAAAGACAAACAGAGGAGTTTGTGTTGTCCATTAACTAGTCGTCCGGCAAAGAGCAAGTGCCATTGGCGAGGTGACGAAGGGCATTGTAACGGTAGATGCCACGATGGAGAAGTTTTCATGATCAGCGACAACCAGGGAGATAACGGAAAAGCCTGCCTCAAGTAAGTTGGATTTTTCCCCAAAAAGTGTTGCTGTTTCCGTATTTGGTCGACTGCCCCAAAAGGGAACACTACTACATGAGCCTCGAGTGATACGCGAAAGAAAATTAGTTTATCTGCATAGGGTTGCTAACAAATGGGCCTCAATTCTAGGGGATTGCGAGCATTCTGTTGTGAGGTCGAAAACACCAAGATCTTAGATGCGTGCGACTACGGTCCTTGTGGTGCTAAGGATTGTAGGGGTATGGGAGACAAATCAGTGCTCGTTGAGGGTGGAAAAGAATTAAATGGCTGCAAGAGAGGTGCTTCGAAACCTTTCTGCTGCACGAAGAAATCTGTGAGTTTTGTGGCATTGTCACTCAGGAAATTAAGCTACGTTCAATCTGCTAATAAGGTTTTTAAAGGGCGTGAAAACTTGCAATTGGTCAGGACACGGTAAAGATTGCGTAGAGCCAGTCTGCAAATTAGACCAGATTCAGTTACGAACGTCTTCAAGAGGTGATGCAGGCGGTGAATGTTGGTGGGGCAGGCAACGTGCGCTATGCTGTAACGCCCCTAAAGGTTACTCCAACTTCCTTCCGGTCGAGTTGGATAGGGTTTTCCCAACTCTTCCACCCACTGATTACAACCCGGTAAACACCCTTTGGTCTCTTTCGGAAATTGGAAATCGATATTAGAACCTACGACACTAATCACAGATTGTCTAGACATTTGGGTTGGCCCTGCATGATAACTCCGTACCTAGCCCATCAGATGGGCCGTTTGCTATGGTCATCCTTGTTGGTAAGTGCCACTAAAAAAGCCAAAGCAATTCCCTTGATGTTTTTTAATTCATCTATGAAATCGAAAGCGGATCTCGTCAAATTTGGGACTAACAATGTGAGTGGCTCTACAGGACCGGCGGACGATGTCAGCACATTTTCCAAGCGAGACGGGTCGCATATGGAGCTTTTCGACTGCCCCACATCTCGTAAAGGCGACAACAGTGTTCACAAAGCCAAGGCCGTTTGCCGAGGAGATCCTGAAAACTGTAACCAAATCTTCAAACTTGAAGGAGGTGTAGCAGGAACCTTCATCAAAATGCCTTCTCATGTAAGTCTTGTCAAATTGTGGCACTTTTCAAATGGCCACGAAGCTAATATGCGAAAAGTGTACTGGAGATCGCTATGTAAGGGCTATACATCTCAAGAGAGCCGAGGATCAGAATTTACCAGGTCACATCCTCCCAAGAGATGTCACGTCTGAGGTTTATGAGTTTGCTTTTGACTACAACTTTCACTTGTATGTTCAAATGGAATACCTCTACCATAGCCACTATCAATGATGCTGACGCCTTTCATTAGACGCAAAAGATCCACAAGCGATGTCTCTGTTCGAATAGTAAGTCACATAGCTATTTGGATTGCTGGGAAGTTATGCTTTCTGAATCTCTTCTAAATTTTCCGCTATAATATAGGACTACGCTTCTCAATGGAGCTATTTTAATCAGTTTGTGGCAGCCTATCCGATTTCTCATAAGAAACGTTCAGAAAGAGCTCCCACAGTGGACGAAATTTATGAGGCATGGGAGTCAATACTTTCTACACACCCAGAAACGAATGTTATCGAAAAGCGGACCGCTGAAAATTGGCTTGAACACGATGCTCGTGCTCTCCACCCCAGGTTCTTTTCGCCGTCTTCTGAGGTTTGGAACCGCGTCTGGGAAATCCTTCTTGTGGATTGGGACCAAGTCACACTTTTTGACAAAAAGTGGGATTTCAAAATTGAGAAAAATCTCTTCAAGGCGGAGAAAACTTGCACCTTCAATGGTGGTAGCCTCAAAGCGGAGGCTTCTGCAAACGTGGAGGTTCAAGGTACTGCTAAGGTCTTGGCAGGAGCTAGTTTTGTGGTAAGTCGGTTGTCGTATGCTCGGAGACGCTCAATCCATGTTTTAACGTAAGATACTCTAGGGTAAATTTACTTCTAGTGGTGTCAACTTCGAGGAGTCATATGCTTTCTTTGGCCATGATCTCGCCGTCACTATGGGAATCAACCTAGGCTTGACTGGGCGCCTCAAGTTTGATCAGGCAACATTTGGTTTCCCTAAAGATGGTAAGCATTTTATCTACCCCCGTGCATTAAGCATCTTCGTCTCTGTTATCCTTGAGCTAATACCTAAATTCTCTAATATTAGTCAACGTGAACATTAAGTACGATGAGATCCCAAATAGCCATGAATTTGCGGTATTAGATGCTGACGCCTAGGTAAATCTTAGTATTGGTGATGCTTTCAACGTCAAAGGGTAGGTTTACTTGGCGGATTAGTGTCTCATGGGTTGTTCAGGGTTACTAACGTTGAATAGAATCCTTACGGTTGTGCCTGTTATTGGCGCGAGAATGGCGTTATCTGGCGACTTGACTACATCAGCGTAAGTTTATCCTTGCCAATGGTCGAAATATCGCTCGTAGCTTGCAAGACACAAAGTATTGATCATCTCATAGTACCGTCAATTGGCAACAATCCATGAACTCCAAATATGGCTATTCCTTTCCGAACCATAAGCTCGGAGTTCCGAACGATCTGCCAGATTTCAAGCCCGGCGGTAGGCCCATGATCGTTGCTAATGAGAAGATCGCGGCAGCTACGACCGGAACTCTAACCTTCAAGCTTGCTCCTTACGTGCAACTCCAACTATCGGTGGGAAGTCTTGGCGGAGATACTACAGTCGCTTCCCTGTCCATTGAAGGTCGCTTCCCAAGTGAATTAAACGTCAATCTCGAGTCTGATTCCGGCTGCAGCGGCGTCAAGATGGGCCTTACTGGGAAATTCTCCGGAGAAATTGAAGGCACTGGCAGTCTTGGACTTAAGGATGTCGTATCGCCCGCCAAGGTTTTGGGTCTCTTCAGTACCAGCAAGAAACAGATCTTGCCCTCGATATGCTATCCGTTCAACTCAAACAAAAAGTTACGAAGGCGTGAATACATCTGGGATAATACAACCTTGGGGGCCGAAAACGAAGCATCGCTGCTCGGAATTGAGGAATATTCCCATACTAAGCCTCGTTCGCTTGCTAAGCGTGCTGACGGGTTTCTCTACAACATTGCAAGCTCCTTCCATTGCCCAGGGGATAGCAATGGCGATGATGATAATCCGTGCGATACCCCCCTTCCAGAAGATTCCGACAGTGATGGAGAAGGCGATCCAGGCGATGCTTCGGATGCTGCTTCGCATAGGAAGAGATCGGAGGACCATCATTCGCAGAACGCTTTCATGGAGGAACTCGATCAAGCAATTAAAGACTTCAAAGATAATGGAGGTAATCTGACGTACGCGGAGTATTGGCGTCATTTTGGTATGGTTGAAGAGAAGCACGGGGCCCTCAGCGAACGTGATGTCTCCGACTGGGTGTCTCCCGCGCCACATGGACCTTTCGAAACTAACAGAGCCAAAACTATTTGCGAAGGAGGATCGTATGGAACCCCTTCGCATACTTTCCAAAGGCGGATTTTACAAAGACTAATGTGTGTATTTAGGGCATTCGCCTGGGTACCCGGAAAGTACAACACCTGGCCAGGTCAACGCAGGGGTATGACAGTCTATGAAAGAGCACCTGGCTGTAATGCCGCCCCTTATCTGAAAACTTACCCGTTGACTGATAATAATCCGCCACGGATCAACAGAAATAGAGGGTTTGCTAGTAAGTTATCCTATAGCTGATATTATTAGGTGTGAAATATTCGAATGAATTAGGACTTTACTAATCATTCTTGATGATTTTTGTTGGTAGCTGAGCATATCCTTGAGCTTCAAAACGTAAGTATTTTGTGGACCAATAATTTGAGCGCGAACAGATATTGACAGCGAGTTAGATGAATAATTTCTTTAACTGGGTTGTTACGAGCGGTAGCGGACAACCTTTCGCGATAAGCAATAATTTCGGTAACTCCAACAGAGGTGCTTGCACCTTTTTGAAACAGAAATTCTTTGATCTCAACTACGGTCGTAGTTATAGGCCTATCAGTCTTCTCGCTCTTGGTGTATACCCGAGCGATATCGGTTACCATGCCAGCAACTCGGGAGAATTTGTTATTTTAGAAAAGGCAACCAATTCCGTCAAGGAGACTGTAAGTTGAATTCATGTTACTAGTGTGCTTATTTGTATGCGAAAAGGCTGTTGGACGATAGCTAATTGGATGCTCTTGGCAAATCTAGTTGATGGGCGGTAAAATCGTACATATGGCCGACCGCTACACTGTCGAACAAAAACTGGCTAAGGTGAAGTCATGTTTCTTGGTTTTCAAGTACCTCAGAGAACCTCAGATCCAGGCAATCTTTGAGGCTCAAGTCAGGAGGATGGCTGAGGGTCTTCGCTGGTTGGAGCGTACTTATATTCCCAACGTAAGTTCGATACACTGTTTTCACGTTCCCCACTATTTGTTTGGAATAGCATCACTAACACAAAAACTTTGCAGCTTGATAACTCTTATCAACCATTTAACTTGGACCAATCCTGGAATACTTACGTACAGACGAAGATCGTCGATGTCGCCAATCGTAATGGCCAACAATTCCTGCGCGACAATTTAGCAGATTTGATGCGGGATTATGGCACCGAGCAACAAGGCGAGACTGACGCACAACGCAATATCAGAAAGATGGTCAACATCCAGAACACTGCGTTCCATAACACATGGTTACCGTTCAGACCAAATTTTACCTGAACGGACAATATAAAAGCGTTGAACGCTTGTTTGCAAGGGTTGGATTGGTCCCTTGCAAGCCATCGGCTAAAGGCACATCTGTAGGCTTAGTGTATATTCACACATATTTAATTGTACATTTTTTTCTCATTTAGATTTTAGAAATTTGTATACTAGTTATTTTCTCTTTTGTAATGTAGAGTAGAGCACTCCGTAACATATACAGACGGAAATTCTCTATCACTTCACATAACCCTACTATGTAATTAGAATTCATATTTAACAAGTCGAGTATGCTCACTAAATCGGATACACTATTGCAATGACTCGGGGAGATTGTACTTGATCTTCACATCCTCACCTACCCCTCCTTTGAAGATCCGCACTAGTTCATTGTTTCCCTCTTCATCCCCATTCTCTGGTAAATCTTTAGGGTCTAAGACTTGATGCCCAATTAACACCAGCTTGGGATTTGGTGGTTGATTCGCGTAGTCCATGTATACATGGCTATCGAACGAAAGATCTTGAAGGCCGTATTGTCGGGTAAGTTTGGATTCTATACTGGGATTGACTATAAACACAGAACAACTTACCCATCGACATCTTGAACGATTGAATGGCACGCATCTTGTTCGCGACAGCCTTCGCCGCTGTCAAATAAAAGCTGCGGACTCCGGAAGTCGCTGTACGCTTAGCCCTGTCATCCTTATAGTTGATTATATCGTCAACTATATCCAGATTCAACCAATCGAAGCCATCATTATCATCTTTCGGGATATCTCGGTATTCTTGGTCGTCGTCCATGGGTTCGAGGTCTTCTTCGTCCTCCTCCTCCTCTTCTTCTTCATCTTCCATACCCGGGGGTACACCAGACCGAAGTTCAGACCTCCGATAGCCGTAAGCGTCCACGTCAGTGAAAGTCAGATGGAATGTGTGCAGATGTGGCCAATCTTCTGCCTCTCCAACGCACAGAGTGCCGTCTTTCGGCTCAAAAATCTCCGATGTGGCCCTGTCATAGTTTATCAACACCGTGGTGAGGGTTTTTGACAGTTTTCGCAATATGTTTGACAAGTTATCGCCCCTGTCGTCGATATTTTTATCTAAATAGAACGATCTAGTAGATGTATCGTAGGGCTGTCGGGACATGGAGTTATCATAGTTGAGTTGAAGAGTCGTTAAATTTGCCATGCTCTGATTCTGAAATTTGATTATAGACTCCATGTATCCGCAGGTTGCTGTTTTAATCAGGAATTTAGTAGATTACATCACTAGTCGCTAGTGTGCGGACCCGCGGGGGGGCTGCTAATTGAGAGCTTCGCTCCACCGAAGCAGGGAAAATACCTTGATAAATCGTCCGTAAGAATCTCCTCGAACGAGATGAACCATATACATAAAGATTCAGAGATGTCGTAGCTTTCAACCTGCTCAGTAGTATGTCCATGGATTGGCCACCAAATTGAAGGACTTGATCTGAGCCCTCAGCTGGATCAGCGATGCTGGTGTTAAGTTCCAATTTTTCTACGATTATTGGCACAGAAGACACAGCATCCGCGTCAGCCGAATCTGCGAACTCGTACAGTGTGTACTTTTCGCGACCCCCTCCAGTCCCCGCAACTTGGGCCTGGCTGGTCTGTCCATATGACAGTTTGATCACCAGGCTCTGGAGATTCGCTCCTTCTTCGCTCCATTTCAAGATTTGTCTCCAAAGTTCGGGGAGGTCTGTATGGACTACGAAAATTTTCAAATCGCGTAAGGAAGTGGCGACTACCGGATGATTTGCGGTCAAATTTGCCAACTCTCGCGCATCTTCGATCCTGAAAAGCTGCTGAAACTTGAACTTTCTGCCGATAACTAGACGCCTCCATTGTTGATTTATGAACGCCAATTGCTTCATCTCATCAGGCAGAGGATCGCTTTTCCATGGCTCGATCTTTCTCGCCTGGTAATAATGTGCGTCGATGAAAGAAAATATTGTCGTGTGTATCTCCGCTGGTAAGGCGTTAAACGTGGCTTTCGAGGCGCTCATGGTGGTATCGATGACTTGTTGGAGTTTATTTGTGCAGCTCAGGATTTGAGAGCATTTATTCCTGAAAGAAGAACCTCCGCGATGCAGTTTTCTAAGGAAGTTTGAATGTGCGGACTCTGAAAAATTCCGAAGTGACGTCAAATATCGCCGAGCTGAAACAGAAGGTTTGTCCCTTTTCTAGAGTCAGCTCCTGCCCGTTCTGCTCGAGACGACTGGTCAACCAACACAGCCCATTCCTCCTCGACAAATTGTCATCACAACCCCGAAGCGATCAACCCGTGGTGAACTACAGGTAGTCTTCAGCACGAGGAGGGCGATCTACTAGCTTCCATGTATATGGTTATATCAGGGCCCAAAGAGTATCTCTGCATGTAGAGAGCGTGCTAAGTGGACACGGGTGCTCTGACGTTCCCATCTTGGCGATGTCAAAAAATCTGCAGCATATTTTGCTAAATTGGACGGGCATGATAACGTTATACTGGTATTAACGTTAGCCGTTGCATTGGAAGCGAAGAATAGCGGCCGCTTTCTGTTGTTCTAGTGTAACGTGGATGGGGGAATTATATTAACCCAACTGAGTCGGGCTATCGGTCGAAACGAATGCCCCGTCGTCGGATTTTTAACCTCGGCTCCCCGCAAGTTCCAATTGTCACGTTTCAATTAAGTAAGGCAGCTGCTGGCTGGCTGGCCCTGGATTGCAGGCTATGAAAAGCAACCATCCTAGGAAATCTATCGCTGCTGACATTCATTCTAATATCATCGCGCAAACCGGCATTCTCCAATACAGCACTTTTTATATTCGGGTTGGGTGTGTGTGTCTTTGTATTGGGACTGGTGCAGCGGCATCAATCACATCATCTAGCCCCTGTCGCCAGTGCTGAAATCTCGCGTCTACGGAAATACAACGCAACACAGAGACGTACGCGGCAGACGGAGCAAGCATGTCGGACGCAGAGAAGGACCAGTATCTCCTGATCGGAGTGGACCAGTCCATGTATACCCAGAAGTATGAAGTCTCCCAGACGCAAAATTTTCGGCATCATATACAGTATCATAATTATGATACCGCAGCGTTCGTATATATCTATGAAAAGCATTGCTAACAAAAAGTATAGAGTGCGGGCATTCATGCGCAACAACTCAATCCCCTTCCAAGATGTCTTGTCCAATGTCAAGATATTCAAGACGGTGGTCATGCCGAATGCACCGTATCCACTGATTCCGGATCTCATGGTCGTCGACAAGGATACCAAGAAGTATCAGGTGATCTGGGATAGCAAAACTATTATAGAGTATCTGCAGCAGAAGCATGGGATACCCTCCACCGTAGGGACGAAGCGGGCATTCGCTGACATGTTACTCGAGATGTTGGCGGACGATTTCTTCTTCCTACACGTTTTACAGTGGAGGTAAGTTGTATATACCATTCAACCTTGTCCTTGCTTGGATATGATGCGAGTGTCTAACCAGCAAGCGTTTAGATTTGGTCGGCCCGAGCAACAAAAGTACCTACAGTACACATTTGGCGATAGCAGCAAACCGTACGAAGCCGCTCTTAAAGATGGTACCAGAGTCCTAGGCCTAGTTGGCGGTCGCACGCCTATCCTCGGCCTGACTGAGAACACCCGGTCCGTTTTCAGCGACCAGCTGAATACTTTCCTTGATCTGCTCACGCAGCACCTGGAGACCTACCAGTTCGTCCTTGGCAGCCACCCCTCCAAAGCCGACTACTCCCTCTACGGCAACCTCGCTGGCGGCATATTTCGCGACCCAGCGCCGTATTCAGTGATGGCGAATAAATACCCTGTCGTTCATGCATATGTACAGCGAGTGAGCGGCACTGCCGTTAAGTGGGGGTCCAAGAATGTTGTGCAGGTGGAAGTTAAAGGAGACACCGTTATTTCTTGCGAGCCTACAATGGGTCAGTGCAGAGGCACGCCGGCGGAGGCGGATATAGAGAACCAGGATAGAATACCGGAGACAGCAACCAAGATGACAGCACTCTTGTTGAGAGACTACCTCAGCATTTTAAAGCCGACGGTCGATGCGACGGTGGCGTTTCTGAACAGCCAGAGTGGGAAAGACGAAGTAGTCATCCCGAGAGGGTTCAAGATGGATCAGATGTACGAGTTCACGCTGCACGATAAGGATGGGAAGGAGGTGAAGGAGAAGAGGATTGTGACGACCCACTCCGTATGGATGCTGCAGAGGATCCTGGATTCGACGTATCGAATAGAACACCGGACAGCCGTAGATGAGTGGCTAGGTGAAGTAGGGTATGCGAAGGAGTGGAGAGAGGTTGTTAGTGTATGGGAAGCGAGCGGGTGGAGAGTTGATATGACAAGGAAGGGAACGGTTGGAACTAGGAAGAGTAGTTCTGGTTCTGCTAAGCTTTGAGCTGCGAAACCTCCGCCTTTCTCCATCTGACTGTATTCTATCCGTTGCAATAATGATATAACCAATAGCCGTTAATTATAACCCTGCGACCTGGCCCTGCCTTGCCTCATCAATCACGAGCCGAGAATTGGTAGCTGTAGTAGATAAAAAGCCTTGTGTGTTGGGGCGTGGGCCGTAGCCTGGCAGATCGCACAGAACTGACGTCATCGGGCAGAGTCGCCCCATCGAAATAAATTAAATGGCCATCGATCGCCTTTCGACATAAGCGGCCAAGTCAACTGCATCCTCTTTTCCCCTCAAGTAAGCCGTAACGTGAGCTTGCAAATCTAGTCGGCAAATCTCTGAGCGGAGCTGCAGCAAAACTTGCACCTATGCAAATTCGACCTTTCTCTCTTTTTTGCAAGAGTCGATACGTTACTATCTTCGCACATGTCGACTTCAGATTAAATTAGCAAGTCTGCTAGCAACGGCGCCATGCTTTCTCAACATTATTATCTCTGATCGATCACTGGATTCATAGTACTTCTTAATTAAAATACGGCCACACAAATCGCATACCTGTCAACATGGGGAAGGGTGCGGGGCGCCAAGCGACCTCTAACTCGAGTCCTACAATCGACCCTTCTTCTAAATGCGATAGTCTTTCACCCAAGGACAGTCTACTCAGAAAGTTATCTCCGCTTGGCGAGCCGACTCCGAGGAAATCCGTATCCAAGTCGTCGTCATCAACATCTTCAAATACAGTCGTGAACCGAAAGAATTTCACTGACCCTATAGAGGCATTCTTCGGCCTATCCACGCCGTTCTTCTTCCTCGCCTTCTGCGTGTACACTATTTTCGCCTTTCCGGAATGGTCGATACGATGGTGTGTCTCTGGCATCCCGTTCCTATGCTTCTTAATACTATTCGGCGCACATAAATCCGACCTGCCAGATACACAACCCACGCAGAGATTACCCCACATCGCAGCCATACTCTTAGTTCATCTTGTCCTCTCAACGTCATGGCTTGCCTACTACCTCCTCACCATCCTCACATGGCCGCTCGTCATCATCTTTGCTATCGCAAATTTTACCACTTTGCAAGGCCTCGTCCGTCGTTCTATGCGGCGTATAGGCAGGGATATGCACTATTTCCAAGACAAAATCGCCTGCTTTGACCTGCCCGCACTTTACATCGACGTCAGGGTCAACGGCATGATGGTAATCGAGGGTTTGACGTTCACCGTTAGCACGCTCACCATCGAAGCGCACAGTATCGAAGTAGCGCTCAAGATTGACGAAGGACTGGAAATCTGTTTCCGCACCGAGAAGGCTGTCGCTAGGCTCGGCCGATGCGTGGAAATCGGCGATGTGTACATCACCCTCAAGACAGAGATGGATACAGGCCCCGGAAGCACGTTTGCTACTAGACGGTGCAACACCGTTGATACAATGGCGGATGCAGGGCGACAACCAGGGCAACTTCACCCTACAAGTCTGGGTAATGCGATCGAGCAGGTGAAAGACGTTACTGATACGCAGTTCCTGGATGAAGATGAAGACCACGCCATAGAAACATGGAAAAACCGAGTGAACCATATCTACGAGAACACTGCTATTCACACGGTACGGAAAAAGCTTATCTCTATAGTGGGTGAGAAATACAACACTTTTACCGCAAAAGAGAAGAAGGCAATGCTTGTCTCCAACTTGCAGACTGTCACATCGATCACCCATCCTCCAACGTGGTCCATCGCTGTCTCCCAGCTGAAGGCGAGGACACCGCCATGGCTGCACGAATTTAACAATCGGTTCCCGATAGCCCAACGGACTATGCTCAACATGATTGCACATCTTCACCCTGTCAAATGTAACGGCGTGATCGGGAACTTGACGGGTTTGTTCGCCTCAGGCATGCTCGAGCGTGCCGTCTTCAAACACTACAAAAATGAGAACAAAGACATCTCAAAGCTCGCATCTCGCATCCAGACATGGCTTGAAACAGGAAACTTTGTTGTGCAGTGTAGCAAGATCAATGGAATCGCGCAAGTACCCACTACCATCAGCTACGATATTATCGCATCCATCAAGACTTCGACGGTGCAGGTATTTAAAGTGCTCGTTGCGCCTGAGATTTCCGCATCTGCAGATCCCCTGTTGGACGAGGATGACGCCGTCAGCGTCGACTCCGCCGCTAGCAACGCGTCCAACCATTCCGGCAAATCAGGTGTCTCCGTCACGATCAAAGATAAAGCGGGGATAAAGCAAGAGGAGGAAAAGGGTATCAGCGAGGTGGCTAGGATAAATGGCGTCTCTGGTACAGTTGAGGTACCCAGCTTGTTGCTCCCTCATCACGAATACTTGTTCCCTCCACCGCCTTCCGTCAAGAAGGAAACAGAGTCCCCTTGTTCTCGGCGTCCCGTGGGGGTCACTTCGGACGTGTGTGTACACCCTCATGAAGATGATAGTATGGATGAAGATACGCTCACCGATGACTTTGACGGTCGCCAGCGAGCTATTTTACCGGACCCACGTTGCGACGAGAACGGCGAACCGAAGGATGAGGTTTTTGTAATCGCAACCGTGCTCGCGAGTTTACCCGCGCAATTCAACTCTACAATCTTACATTTCGCCACTGCGTTGCTGAAGGCTAGCAAGCTGATTGAGATCGAAAAGGGCGTGAGCGGGTCGACATCTGGCTTGGATGCCAGCATCGATGAGGAGGACGTGGACGCGTCGACCCCGTTGCCGAGATCGCACTCGCTGTCACGGATAGGGAATAAGCTTAGCGCGACGATGAAACGAACGTTCGCGGGCGCTGTGGATGATGCGTGGATTGCACGGTTGGTGGGGCGAGTGGTGGCTAAGGTTGAAGGGTTAAAGGGGGAGGTAGGGTATAAGATGCCGATACCTGTGGATTTGGTGCCGCGGCGGTTGGTTGGGCTCGGGCCGAAGGGGACAGCTGTGAATTATGGATTATTTAAACGGGAGGAGATTCGGGAACTGTGGCAGGATGATAATCCGTATCGGAGGCATTGTTGATATATTTAAAAGCTTGATGTTGGTGTGGTGGTAGACTTTCTTCCATCTTGTTTGGGGATGGTGTTTCTTCTTGTTAGATGCCTTTTATGATTTTATTCAGCCTCAGTAGAACTAAACGAATTTAGAGGTCGGGGAGGGAATGCCATAACTCTGAGGAAGTAGAGTCTTCTGGTAGTGGTACGATCGGTGATCGGAAATTCTCTTCAACACTAGATTATAGAGCAATGATCTTCAACTCGTAGAAGCTGCTGCGGGATATGACCGTGTAGATAATCGATGTGAAGTACTCGCGGCTTATAGGACGGTTGATTCCTCCATCTGGTTCAAGAATCCAGATGTTGATATTTTACAACATCAATATTGTGTTGGGGTACGCACTCGAAAAAACAGTATCAGAAAGTCCATTCCAAAGGTATCGAACATTGCAATGCCAAATGAGGCTCTCCAGATGGTATCGTATCAACTTTGGTAACTGTTCCGCGCCGGGATATCATGCATGCATAAACAGAGAAAAACCAAAAAAACCAGTCAAGATAAATACAAAAAACAGTAAGCATAAAATGCCATATAAACAAACGTACCCTCCTCATCAAATTCATAACACAGATTTTCCCTCACCAACATCTTCCCAATCGCCCATGTGGATTAGATTGAAAGTACCGGCAAAACGTGATGTGCGAATCAGCACGCTAATACTTCCCCATCCGCGGCAACCGCCTAGCCGGTAAAATCGTGAACTCTCTGCTAATTCCTATAAACGCCGTAATCTTCCCCGTCACCGGCGCCTTCGCATCTCCATAGTACTTTATCCGATACTTCCCATCCTTTACAGGCTTCGGCCCGTTGCCCACAATCCACTGGATAGTCACGCTGCTGGTGCCCCAAAACCCATCATCCCGCCGCCAGTTGTATATCAAGTCCCAATCCTCATCACTACGGACTTGCACCCATGCGCCGCCGGAATCGGGATCCTGGAACTCCAAACCCGCATAGGTATCCTCGAGGCGGAGGTTATTGCGTGGGTTCGCACCAATGAAGGTTACTTCCACCGTGTCGCCCCGACGATAAGTACCACGGGGTTCGGAGGTTACTTCCCCAAAGGACTTCAGAATCGGCGGGTTGTCGTATACGACACCGGTGATGAAACTCAGGCTTTTCTGGGAATTATCTGGTGGTGGTGGCCCAGGGGCGATCGATAGGGTGTTGGCAGCCCCGAGATAGGAGAGGTACTTGACCGTGAGGGAGATGTATGCGTTCAAAGTGTGTGGACCGTAGAGTGTCGATGCACCTTCGTACCGCTGGATGCTGTATTCTTCCTCTGTGGCGATGTAGTGTGTGTAGGAGTTGGCGGGCCCGCCAAGGACGACGATAGGCTTCGTGCCATCAGGGATAATATCACTAGCTTTGGAGGCGGCTTTTGCGACTGCAGCTTTCCAACGGCGGCCGGACATGGTTGTTGCTTCGCCAGGAGAGATGATGGCGATGAACTGACCTACGCGGAGTAGCTGAATGTCGACGATGTTGGGCGTCCACTGATAGGGAAAGGTCATCTCGCCGACGTCGAGTAGGATCGGTTTCGGCCATTGACAGGCTTCCTGTGTCTTATCAGGAGCTTTGAGCAGGCCAGAAACCACTTTCCACAGAGGGTTCGCATCCGGCGCGCCAGAATCGCTTTGCGTAAAGTCGAATGCTCCAGGTCCGTCTGACGTCCCCGCTGCGAAAGAGTAACCAAGAGCAGCGGGACATGTTCGCACAGTGCTGCCATTTGGATGTGTGAAGGAGTATTTCGAAAAGTCGACGAAGGTATGGAATGACTTGACAGAGCTGCCAGTAATCGCGGTGCCTACCTTGTCAAGAGAATCGTAGAGGGTCTTTGCACCTTCGGATTGTCTTCGGCCGATCTCGTAGCAGCTGGATGCGCCGTTATCGGGGACTCTGAACATAGGACCTCGACCATGGCATGGCTGGCTCTTTCCCCCACAGGTACTCTTGTCAAAAGTGCACAGCTGGCCTTGATGCTCCGCATCTTCACAGTAGGCACCCTCTACATTGGGTGTGGTATCGCCAACACTAGCTTGTGAAAACCCTGCGACAAAGTCGGGACTGCTATCACTGTTGCCTTTGACGGCAGTCTCAAACAGATAGGCAGCGACACCCTTGTTGTCGCCTGAGACGAGTGTGTTGTTTCCGAGCATGGAGGTACCATGAACAGAATACCATGTTAGAACGCCAGTGTGCTTGTTATCGGAGGCCCTGGTGAAGCGGAGCATCGTAAGTTCGCGGTCGACGTCGTCTTTATACTGTGCTCGCTCTTGTGCAGAGTTGGCACTATAGGCGTATGGACTTCTGTTGATTGCGACTTTGTTATCGCCTGCGATCTCAATTTTCCCAGAGGTAAGGGTACCCTCTGCAAGAGATTCATGTGCGCGCTTGATGGAGAGGATAGTCCCATCGACGATTGCGCCGTAGCTTTGCTTGTCAAAGCCCTTGCTGGTCACTTGCGGAAGAAGATAGTTCATAAACGCGCCGGGGCCAGCGTGTGAGTGAGTTCCCGTTAAGGCGACATTGTTCTGGTTGTACATAGCGTAGCCGCTGCCGAGGCCGGCCAGACCGGACAGAACGCCATATCGGATTGCAGTGTCACCACAGGCGGTATCGATAACGAGATAAACAAAACGGTCGGCTGGATTTTCGACGCTGCCGATGATAAAGGCTCGGGAGTAAAGCCGTTGCCGGAGACCAGTTCCAAGTTGACTGGCATTGGCATATCCCATAAAATTTATTTCGACAACGGGGCTGCACAAGGGCCATTATGTGGTTAGCAACATGATATAGGCAGGTATATAGGACTGACTTATAGTTACCCTGTAATGTCGGCTTTGCCAACGCCAAGCAAATATTTTTGTCCGGAAACCTGTCGTTTAGTAACACCAGTCTGAGCACCTCGAACGGCTTTTGAAAAGAAATTTTCTGCATGAGCATGAGGGATGGGGCTAACTGGATAACCGGGCGCCTTGAAGCTCAAAGCGTCCTGGTTGAACAAGATGTGTTGGCCGAGCTGTGACACGTGCCATAACAGCAGCGTTGTGCTAAACAGGACCAGGCAGCTGGCAGCCACCGTTCGCAGGTTCACTGCGGAAGACGAGAGTATCTTCATGGCTTGAGGTTCTCAGGCCGATATATGAGAGCGTCTGGACTATTGGTGAGAGTTCAGAGCTTTGTGGTACCGACTGAGACCGGCCGCGTGCACTGTCTTTCTGGAGCAAGATCTATTAGTATGATATCGGGCAACGGCTTCATTTTATATACGTTTACGACCCCATCGATGGAATGCTGGACCTGGAAAAGCCCCCCTCGTATGAACATCCGTAAGAGCTCTCCCTGGCGCCACGCTTCTGACTAGTTTGCTGGGAATGTAGTTAGGACTTACTTGGTATCGACGATCTGCGCCTTCCGGGGGATGCTTAGCAACCAGGGCCGAGGGTGATTTGAAGGTGCTGCCGAATCAGGACATCGAGAAGGTGGTATGGCGATGGTAAACGTTCGACACGATGTGAAAAAGCTTAGAAGTTGAAAGAGGCCTTCGGCCTGGCTAGCGCCGTGCCGTCGGAGCAGCTGCGACCCACCCGTTTCGTAACGGTGCATAATTTGAGATTCTTGATGAGATAACTCGCTCCATCATGGCAAGCGAGTCAGGGACTATCGCTCTCGGTCTTCTTTTGAACATATACGCTGGCTGGTTGATTGGCTGGTTGTGCTAATGAAAGGTCAAATTAACGCATTATGTTATTATTATATAACTGTGTGTTCCGAGAGCGTCTCCACATTTATTTGCGAATGGGCGATGGCGTTCTGAGACCTGTTTGCATGACATCATACCCGCCAGGCTGCTACTTTACCCCAGATTCGAGCAATAGCGGACAAAATTACGACGCTTGCATCAATGCTACTGCACTGTTATCTTTTTTCAGACAACATGCAGGAACCGTCGTTATTGTTGCTTTCTTGACTCAAAATTATTCCCGGTTGAGATTTGACAGACCCGTAAATTCCTGGCCAGCTGGGTCTCGAGGCTGCAGTGCCCGTCACAATGGACGGTGATATGACAGTAATGAGCGAACAATATTATCCAAGATGTACGTTACGCCTGGCCGGCATGGCTCAGCTCGGCTGCCTTGATGTCCGATGGTGACACGAACTCGTTCTTAATATATCATATCTCGTTGACAGATATGTCCAATGCGGTATGTCCAAGCGACATTCCATCTGAAGCTAATAGGATGATGTGCATGATGCTCGAGGACCCCAGCTTATCGACAGGCCTGCCAGGCAGCTAAGTTAACTCGCATCCATTGCATCGCCGCCTCGGCACTGTGAAAGTATATACTTACCACGGCCTTCGTCCGCCCTCATCAAGGGTAACGTTGCAACTCTAAAAATCCAACAGTCGAACCTGACAGCCAAACATACCCCGCTGGCTTGCACCCTGGTCTTCCCGCTGGGTATCGATAACTCGAAGGGGTGTCTACCTGCTCACCTGCCGAATTCGGGAAGGGCAGTTCACTCACGAGATGACCAGATGCATTTGCACCTGCTAGAGCCGGCAAACGCAAAGCTCGCGTGATATTGGTTCGGACAGTAGCGAAAGAGGGTCGGAGCTAGAATTTGCTTGTATTCAAAACTCACCGCTCGCAACACTAGCTGCCTATAGGTCGTTTGTCCATGAGAATCTTCAAAGTGATAGCCTGAGAATAGAGTTCTTTAGGTCGCTAGGCGGTAGCTTGATGAAGCTAGGAGTGAGCTCAGGTGGTTGTTGCTAGAGAATGCGGAGAAGAGCAACGGGCCCTGGAGTCTCACCAGAAGTCAGCTTCGGGCATTGCGTTGCAGCGTTGACCTCGTATATGCAACGACATCCTACATCTTAGGATGACAAGCAGGGTCCAAGACTGTGGCACGAGTACGTGGTAAACTGCGAACGTGCGCCTCAATCCAAAAGCCTCCTTCTAATATATTCTGATATCTAAACACAATCCTCGGCATCTTAGGTCTTTGGTGACCGATTCTTTCTCTTTAACCTGGAAAAGTTGCTATTTTCTTTCATTGTTCAATAACCTGGGAAGCTCCCAAGCCAGCCAAAGCCCTGGCTTGTCCATTGTGTTCACCTGGGTTTATATCAATACGAGCCCGAAGAGTACAATTTTATCTAATTCCTATAATTAGCAGGTAAGCATAAGAACGAGACTTTAGAGCAGCTTTACCTTAGTGTCTAGTGACTAACTCTTCGTCATTTATATAATCAGCTACTCACCGCGGCCGCGTAGCTAACTATTCCGTCTAGTGCACAATTTTGGGAAGGCTTTCACTGGACTCCATAACCAAATATAAATAGAAGGAAACTCAATTATATAAACACGACCTAACTAATGGCGGGGAAAATAATGCTAGTAATATACAGGAATGAAAGCATGGCAGCATCGAAACGTTACACACCGCGGAAAGGCAAGAGTTGTTCAGAAAGGGCTCTCACTCTGTTCGTCTCACCGCTAGAACCCTGCTGGTGATACCGCCCGGCTCACATCATCGGAAGGTAAGGCCATTACTTTGTCCAAGCCTTTGGAACGCACAAGCCACCGCAGTCCGCACCGCCCTTCTTAGGATTGCAGTCATCTCTTGGGTCGTCAATGCAGACGTCGTTCTTATCCTCGCAGGGGAAACCAGCAAAGCCACCACAGAACTGCTCCACGACACAGATGCCGAGGCAGTCGGCAGCGATGCCGCAAGGGCTCTTCGGGTCATCGATACAAATTTCGTCCTTAGCACATTGGAGACCTTGCAGGCCACCACATTTCCTTGGCGTAGGTGTTGGAGCAGTGGTAGTGGTCTTAGTCGGACATGGTGGCTTGGTATAAGGAGGAGTAAGAGTCTTGCAGTAGCAACCGCCGTATTTAATCCCGCATTCGTTCACTGCATCTACGCAGATTGTTGGGCATGACGCGGTTGTAGTGGTTGTCTTCTTTGTTGGGCACGGCGGTGGAGTGAAGGTTGGAGTTGGGATGCCCTTGCAGGAAGGATAGCAACCACCGTATCCCATACCACACGAATTGACGTAGTCGGCGCAGACGGTTAGGGTACAGCTGGTGGTCTGAACATCATTATAGAAGGTTAGTGACCGCTATACCACTCTCACAGATATTATTGGGTGACTCACGGTTGGCCTTGGAGGGTAACCATATTGGGGTGAGGCGACAGACAAAGCTGCGAAGGAGACGGTAAGGCCGATAAGCGTGGTCTTCATTGCGATTGCAAGTTTGATTCAGCTGACTGAATATATATATTGATAGCGGAGATACGAAAAGTTTTGATGTTTGACGGCGATAAAGGTTGTGTGTAACAGCAGCCTTTAGAACACTTGATGATTGACTAAACCTCAGATATAGTTCTGCAATTGGCGATTTTGTATCTGGAATCGACTGTGGATAACTGACGTCGACAGGCCGGTTTATATAAGATTTATAGACTGACTCTCGGGATCAACCTGTCCGTTGGGAATCGGGATACACAGGAGACTCGTAGCAGTGATCGCCGAATTATATTCCCCAGCTTCACCGCCAAGTCAGGAGAATGCTACATCGACTCCTCCTCGTGCGCTCTCACTGCGCCTCTGACCTAGCTAACTCGCGCAGATCCAACGCTATGGCTCTTTTCTCCTTTATCCCTTTCGCCGCAGTGTGTTCTCTGCAGCATTTTGCTATTTTTGTTTCAATCATCAAGGGCAGCCCTCCCATCGAATTTTTGCACTTTTCGTCTTCTAGCTAATTAGCCTAGGATGTTGCTGGCCCGTCTGAAGCGAGAGGACAAGGCAAAGATTCATGCTCATTCGTGGGAACGAAATGCCTGGCTGACGCGCTACAAGTCTGGGCACGACAATACAACGCAACTGGTATACACATGCGGTTTGGGGCAGCTAATCCTCAGGACCTGCAAATTAAATTTTCGCTCGCTCTCCTGACTTCACAGTCAGCTTCTGATGCAGCCGTCCGTTAGTGCTGTCAAGGGACGGGGACGGAATATTATGGATTCGAGCCAATTGGATCACCCGACGATAAGGCCAAGAAAGATATCCAGGTCTACGCCTCTTCCGTTGAGACTTAATCAGGCGAAATAATCCCCTAGCTAGCGAGGGCTAGACGGACGCCTGTACAACCGACGGACCGAAGACCGACGGTTTTTGATAACGTTAAAGTCTCCTACGTAAGCCTGATGTGTAGGCAGTCTGCCTTCATATCAAGATAATTTTTATGCTTACCACCCCAATTATTCTTTGGCGTTTGGCAGCTCTTAGCAGCCACTTCTCACTTACCCCAGATCATAAGCTTATTCAGCTATGTTGCGTCCCTATGCAAATTAAAAGCATCATTGGCCCGACCGAGATGTAGATTCTTCAACGAGGCAAATGGAGGGATCTTTTCAGCCTTTCGACCGACAGCTAAAGTATTTTTTATTTTTTTTTTGCCTCTATGCCGTAGTGAACCGCTCTGATTCACGGGCGACCACCCAAATACGTACCCCGGATCTTGGCCGACACCATGGATCCACTCCCCGAAAGTGCGCTTGTTCATGGACCATGGACCTGCATACAACAATTGTGGGCAACAACGGGTTAGTATCTCAATTCAAATACCGATCGCAGGGGCCTGAGATGAGTAAACTTCCACCAGGGAAAATTTTCTCCCAGGAGCAAAACGAAGGAAAAAAATTTACAGGCGAGAGAATAATGGCGCAGTTACACATGGTACCTAGAAAGGAGCATGAGTTGCCAAGACGATAGTACGCAAAGTTTCGGTTCAATATGAAACAACAGGTCGTTCATGCTTGACTTTGCTTCTGATGTCAGCTTATTCTCGAAGAAGAGGAAATCTGCTGCTGAAAACGGCAATCCCAATTCTCGAAGTGACATAGCTGATCTTCAATGGGGATGCCGACGCGATTGCCGTCCTGCGCTTCTGCATTTATCCACATTGTTATATTGGAGGACCAACACCAAGAAATCCTCTAACCATAACGTTTATGTATACACCGCAATGAAATAGTCTACTAAATGGTAATTTGATCTTATTGTTATTTCTATAAACATCTGAGCTTTTGAAACGGACAATGCTATTTTTCAGCTGCTTCTTTGTCCACGCCTTGAAGGATACTTATGTCCAACTAAGTAATTTCAATTATTTTGTACAACCAGCTTGCCCCATGCCGCGCCCTGGTTGGGTGGCGGCTGAGCTCAAAACCAGGGCCCCGCTGGCTCAACTGTAGAAATTCTCGAAAGGAGCATGTTGGCTCTTTACGGCTGGACGTCGAAATCGAAACGATCCTATTGTACTAGGGAGGGAGGTATAATTGGAAGTTAGGTTCTCGTGCAGTACTTGCACCGTGTACATCTGAACGAACTGAGGAACCCGGTAGGGTAAGTTATAACGTTACGGAGACCGGAAACGCGCACAGGGATCTTAGTTTCTATATCCTATAGGAAGTAATGCCATAGTCGCTGTATTACAGGGGGCATTCCGAAAGGTACCGAATTATTTATGGACTTAAGTCGAGGTTAGACTTAAATACTTAAGTAGTTAAAACATTAACCCAGTTGGGTAAGGGTGCCTGCCATCGTGCACTGTACAAGGTAGAAAAATGCCACCCCATGAGTGTCGTTGGTAAGCACAATCCTGCAACCCAAGATAGACACATGCCTCGTGCAAGGTCGCGGTCGAACATAGGGGCCTAATGGCAACTATGTCGAGCTCGTCTGAAAATCTTGGGAAGTAAGGGATTATAACCAACGTTCATTCCTCGGCTTTGGGCGATATCTTGGCAGGCCGGATCTGTGGCCGATAAGAGGATATCACAATAGATAATTCAAATAACAGAGTCTTGGCTGCAGGCCAAGGGTTACGCCGTTGCAATGTTGTATCCAACATGTAATGATATCTCGATGCTACGACATGCCCTTGCCAATTATTACAAGTTGCAGGGCCTTGGGGCTGGGTCAAAGACCATAATATGGGTTGATTGTCCAAATATCGGTATAAATTGCTGCTACCAGTATATTAAAGTACTGAATGTATTTAGATCTATCGGTCGAAGCGGCTGAATATAATAAAGCAGGGCTCATTCTCGGGCGAAGCCTTTCCGATTTCCTCAGCGTTCTACAAATATTTCAGCTGAGTGACCTTTGAGGACTGTAGGGTTGACTCTGGTTAGATCTAGGATACCAGGATGTAAAGCTCATGATTGAATAGGTCATATTTAAAGGATGGAAGAGGTATCGTTAGAACAATCTCATACCCCGAACTAGCAGCCTGCCTAAAGTTCAATAATGGTTGCAGGTATCACAAATTTGTGTCAGGAGATTCCCACTGGAAGTCTAGAATGCTGCTCAGAGGTTGTACAGCCGTTAAGATACAAGCCAAGCGCTCGAACGTTCATGAAACGTGGGAGTGCACCGCAGTATTATGTATGAATTCAGCTATAATCTTGTGTGTTAATATGATACGCCTTTGAAGATAGAGATAGCGGTATCCAAGGCCATATCACCAATAATTGCAATGGTAGACCCATCGTATCGCACCATTCTCATGACATCTGATATTAATTCTGACGCTTTCGGCATCAGCAGTTGGTTTTAGAGCTTTGAAGAAGTGCCTGCGCTGCCCACCCGCATACGTATAATGTGTGCACATTCGAACGGCTCAAGTAACATGCTTGTAGTATTGCAACGTGGATTGACTAACATTTTCCACACACTGAAGCTTTCCTTGGGGGTTTTATTGGTTGGTGGTGCTTCTAACATAACAAATCGCAAGTTGAATCACGTCCATCACGAGTACTATCATGGTAGGATAGGCTAAACTTTCCGTATCGCGCAATTTTATGAAACTGTGCATATTTGATAATGAATATGCACCCTGAGACCTACGGATGGGGACTTGCCGCACAGGTAGCTAGTATGGTATTCGGAGTTACAATAGCCGGCCACGCGATTGATACTTGACTGGCCTTGTGAACCCGATTTGATGCATCAGTTGAAGTCTGTTACAAACACTTTGGTGTCGAGTATGAGAGATAGCGCGAGGTTCCAAGATTCTGGTGTTTTGCGGTGAATGGCTGCGGGTAAGCTGGCCTAAGGCCGACTTGGCGCAAAAAAAATTTGATTCAATGGTGGAAAAATATATTTGCTTGCTTCGCCGAAATGTATTTTCGTATCTCCACAGTTTTGAAGCATTCTTGCAATTTCCAATATTGGCTGCCCTGCTTGAACCATTCAATTATTTGGTAACAGGAGTTCACTTTACGGGGTCGAAGTGTAGTCTACACAACGACGGGGAGAAGTAACTTATTGCCTATATGGGTAGTTGGTTATCCAAATATATTCCGTATATAGCACGCATTGGGCTGTTCCGGTGGTTTATACTTGAGAATATACTAACAAAGGTAAAGACGTCGACAAGAGGAGGTTTTATCGAATCTTCTAGCTCCACAGCTGCCGAATGGGACCGTTAGCGTTACCTGGTTTGCATGGAGGCGAGATGTTATATTTCCGCGTTGCGTGCATTTGACAGATGGCTCGCCTAATTTGCTGTTTCGAGACGTCCGCAACGGGGCGTGTTGTCGGACCCTGGGAACCCAAAACACCACGAGTCGCATCACCAAGTTTCAAACCCGGAACCAACCTCCCCTTTCCCTGTATATGATACACGGAGACCTTCACAAACTCGGTCGCTCAGTCACTGCCCACCAAGCTACTGCCAGATGGAAGGTACGGCGAACCGCTCAGGAGAACAGTTGAAACAAAATTGTTTCCCCACAGCTGGCAAGTCCTCACGCTAGTATTTGCTAAACTACGACATGTTGGACTCTCAGGCTGCAAAGCACGACCCTCTCCGAAATTTTGAGCAATTGGTGCAGCGGGACCCACACTGTCGACTGTTATTTTGTGCTTGGAGAGAATTTTGGCCCAACGTTCTTCATGCACACGATGTTTCGTCTATGAGCTCTTAAGCGCTGTTGATAGAATCTTGCCTGGCGATCCTTGGTGTACCCCTGTTATCAAGTTATCAGGTTGATATCTGCTACTATTCTGAGAAGGCATGGAGTCACGGGAGGCTCTGAGGGGTTGGCACTCTAGTCATGCTCAAAAATAACCATGACCCGTTGCGTAATGTCAAAATGCCTTTCTTCCCTCCTTCTCTAGGATTCCCTGTTGCATCCGTCAAGAACTTCCGGTCAACTGATATCCACACTCCTTTGTCCTTTCCTTTAGTTTTTTCTTTCCTTTCCATTCTTCATGAGGCTTCTTTGACAGAGGTATCCTTTCCTTACGACATTCGTTTCTTAGTTTGTGAAGGGCAGGGCCGCAGGGTTGACCGGTTCAATCTCGATCGACAATTCTGTGAATTGTTCCCTTCTTTACGTCTTCGTTCCTTTCGACTCCTAGTGTTTCCCTGTTTTTAATTATATTTTTATTTTTTTTATTTTTCTTTCCTTAATCATCCTCCTGGAAGAGGATCGCGTTTTATGGTTTAATTGTTGCTTTCTGTCGAACGACCGCGGGGCAACCTACCGCTACCCATGACCGTCTTCCAATCTATCGCCTCGACATTTCAAAGTCCTGCCACCGTGGAAGTCAGCCGTAGTGTATCGGTCAAGTCCCAAAATGGCCGACGCATCACGAAAAAAGATATCTCCGGACCCTCTAATTTCATGCGACTCTCTTCGCCGGACTGGAGGAGCTCACCTGACCAAAACCTACGTCCCCTGACTCTTGCAACCATCCATCCCGACTTCAACAAGAGACTTCCGTCGCCACCAACTTTAGGGAGTGAAGCGGAATCGCAAGGGGAATCCAAGGAGTCGATATGGCGCAAGATAGTTAGGCTTTGGATTCCGTTGGATTTATGGGCGAGGTTTATTATCGTCCTTGGGTTTTGCGAAGCTGTGATGGCGGGATGGGGAGGGATGCAGATTTTATTGTGTAAGCTTCATCGTTAATGAATTCCACGGATTGACTGTATCAACTAACATGCGGTTTTAATCCCTTCCAGCTGGCAGACTTAGTTATGGCCGAATCTGGACTATCATCACGGTCGTCCTTTTTGTCTGGTGCGCCCTCTTCACCGGAGCCGCCTACTGCGGATTCTCCACACTGTGGGGTCGTTGGTCCACTTCCCCTACGGCTCTACGCATCATGCGGCTGGTGGCGACTCTCCTGACAATACTTTATGGTACTGCTTCGGCGCTCTGGTTTTTCTATGGCTTCCAATCTGCGACGAAGACCCGACAAATGTGTGTGACAACAATGATTTTCTGGGATGGAAAGACCCTCCCCGCACCGAAGCCCTGGGTGGATCTATGCCTGCAGACGGCATCGAGTTTTGAGCAGTTGCAAGTTGCCTGGGGTTTTATGAACGCGTTTCAAGTGTACTTCATGATGTTGCTGGTACAGTGGGCAGGGCAACAGGAACGTAAACTACGGCAGCAGAAACGGTGGAGTCGCAATAGCGGGCTCGCTTATTCCGAACCGGATGCGGAGAAGGCTTTCGACAAACTCAGCGAGGTCGAATCCAATGCTCAAATGTTGGAAGGTTTTGACCAGCATCAAGTTGCGGAGAGGGCCGAACGTGCCGAAGTTAACATTGTCCACGTTCGCGAAGATGAAAAAGAGGAAGAAGCCGATTTGGAGAAACAAAAACCGGGCATTCAAGCTTCTGCTGTCACCGACGATGAGGGAATGAGGATACCAAATTTCCCAATGCCCAGCAAGAATAGGAACCGGCTACCAATTGTGCGCACTCCAAGCGTAATTCCAGAGGCTAGGGAGGGCTCTCTCCGCGCGAGTGTGAGATCTGACGATTTGCGGGGAAGTGCGTTGAGTGGGGCGATTCCAATTGCGCTGGATTTGAGGAATCTCAATTCTCCGAGGTTCTACGGGCGGGCTTTCTAAAGTCGACAAAAGAGAAAAAAAAGGAAAAGAGGAAGCAAAGGTATTACAAAAGCAGTACCACTAACCATCCCTTCTTGTTACGTAATTGTGTTTCTTTCCTTGCATTGAGCGATGAATTATCTTTGCGGGTGTACATGTCAACATGTTTTTGAAGGATTGAATTTTATGATTAGTTTTGATGGTGTGCCAGCTGCCGCATGTATGTCTTTTTTTTTATGCACATTAAGGATACCCTGTGAGCTCCACGGCTCCGTCTATATTAACGCGACGTAACAAAAAAAAAAATTAAATGCTTTTGCTTCACTTTTCAAATATCGCTCTGGATAGCACCGTGCATAGATGCCAATGCTTGGTACTATCCCGTCACCACTATTTAGATCCGCCAAGTAAGCCGGTCTGGCCTGGCATGGCGATATCCTGAGAAAGATAGCTGCGGGACATCTGCACGTAAATGCGCGTCTCCCACGTGCAACACAGAAAATGCAACATTTTTAAAGCCCCCCATCTAACGAATAGGGACTAGCGTGATTAGTCAACAGTAATGAAAGGACGGATCCGTCGATGCTGCATATTGGTTAAGCCGAAAATGCCCCACCAGCGTCCCAATCTTCCGGCATCTCTGTGAGCTGGCCTATAGAAGGCGTGGAATTTCCAATGACGGCGGGGCATTCCTTGAAGAGTGGAGCTCGCTCTCGTACCCAGCCTTGTTATCGACAAGAATTCTTGCAGCATGCAAGTTAGTCGACGAGCTAAGGGCCGGGTAAGCTGAGGTTTCCCAACTTTGAGCTCGTCCATAAGCACACAATCTTGAAACCACTGACGGCATTGAAGGTAAATTGCGAAAGAATTGAGGGCTATGTTGTAGTTTCCCCGCAATCAGGCAGCCAAAATAGGCTAGGACTTCCGGAATATCTACTCTAGGTCGGGTGAGATAGGGTAGATAGAATTGTTATTAGGGTAGATCTGACATCGTAGCCAGGCTGACAGCTTTTGGTTCTGATAGCTCAGCGTCTATAAAGGGGATGGCCGACACTGGGTCATGGTCGCTGCCCATTGCCAGCTAGTCGCGCTTCTCCGTCAATCAAGCAGCTGTTTATTTGTCTACCAGCTTGTTTTCATATACCATATATCGTATATCAAATTTGAACTCCATATAACACCACGCTGAGAAGACCAAATGCCTCTCTCTACCAATGAACAAACTAATGATACGGCGGCAACGCTCGTCAAGATACTAAGGAGTGTTTCTGGGGACCACCCAGGTTACAGGCCGAGTAAGAACTAGACATAGACAAGCTTTGAGAAGACCTGTCCCTTTTGCGAATTTGCGCTAATTGTGCCTTCGCCTCTCGTTCAATAACATAGACCACACCAAAGGGAGGCTCGTAACTGGTACTTTCACGCCAGCCCCCACCGCCTCCACCCTCACCAAGGCGCAGCACTTCCAACCCGGAACCATATCGCCTGTAACCCTTCGCTTCTCCGATGGTACCGGTAATCCAATAATTCCCGACGGCCGACCAGAAGCAAGCCCCCGAGGCTTGTCTATGCGCTTCCACCTCGGCGGGCGTAAGCATACCGATATCGTTTCCCATTCAATCCCCAACGCGCCCGCCAAAAACGGCGAAGACTTCGTTGCGTTCCTTACGGCTTTCGGCACCAGTCCTGAAGCGCTAGGGGCTTATCTCGCCGCGCATCCCGAAACCGCAGACTTCCTTTCAGCGAAAAAGATCGTAACGGAGAGCTTTTTCGGACTGAAATACTTTGGTGTCAATGCTTTCAAATTGATCGCTGCGGACGGGAAAGAGACTTTCATCCGGTATCGAGTGTTGCCAACGGTTGGCACTAGGGAATTGAGCCCGGAGGAAGTTGCTGAGAAAGGGCCAAATTTCCTGTTCGAGGAGATCACAGAGCGGCTCAAGGGTGGTCCGGTAGAGCTGAAGCTCGTCGCGCAAGTCGCCGAGGCCGGCGATGTGACTAATGATGGGACGGTCTATTGGCCGGAAGAAAGACAGATTGTTGAGTTGGGGACATTTAAGCTTGATGCTGAACCGGAAGATGAGAAGAATGGCCTTGATCAGAAGTATATTATCTTTGATCCTATCCCCAGAGTCGATGGGATCGAGCCATCTGAGGATCCCCTGCTTGATGTCAGGGCAGCTACATATTTGATCAGTGGGAGGGAGAGGCGAGCTGCCCCAGAGCTGAGAATATAATGAACCGTGAAATGTATGCATGTTATATGACATGCGTGTGTGGCACAATGCATGGCGTTTATAATTGAACTAGCTGCACTTTGTATTGGTTGTTGGATCAAATAATCAAATTAATTAGCTTTGGGCGACTTTTAGTGAACATTAATGACTCGTGCGATAACCGAATAATTGGGCAATGAGAAATGCGATAACTAATTTATTTCTATGTTAAGGAGCGTATAGTTTCTTTTAAAAATCCGTTAGATAACAGGAAATTAAAGAAGTTGAATCGATAATGAAGAATTGAATGAAAATAAAAAAAAAGTCGAGGGAATACAAGATGGTAGCTGGGAAGAAACTATGTTGATAACTGATGTTCTGGTATCGAGTAGCTGTCTTTGAATACGTCTATTCTAAGGAAACACTTCGGATGTGCTTGTCTCGCCGCCGAGTTCCTTATTAGTCATCCTCGAAGCATAGCTCGCCTCGAAGCAGATACCAGGGTGAAAGATATTCAAGGTCAAGACGGCCAGCACAACCATCCTATATTATAAGTTACGCAAGATTAGTATCAACAAGATTAAGATGGCAAGGGCCCGCAGGCTTCAATTAACGGAGCCAGGGGAGGCGATAACTTACAATCCTTCCAGAACCAAAAAGTACGTCTCATTGCCCATAAGCCTTCCATTCCACCCTTGGGATAACTCAGCCACACGATAGACGCATCGTATGTAGATGAAGACTGTAGCTACCCCGAGCGCCACTAGGAAGTACTTGAACTTTCTCGTCCGTCTTAGAGCAGCCTGTTGGATGTCGAACTCGTGTCTTTTATGGTAGCACCTCCAAGCAAACTCTGCACAGAGAACTATGAAGAGCGTCATCGTAAAGACCTGCCAGGCGAGACCCGCGATGCTGATGTTTGTCCCGGATTTGAGCTGGCTGTCGTTGTTATCCGCCGTGGACGCGAGAGCACCGCCAATAGACTGCATGACGAGGGAAACGATATCGCATGTGATGAAGATGTAGGTGTACCATCGAGGTTTGATGCGAGAGATGTCTGCACCAAAGGCGATAACGCTGCATTTGAGAAAAAGAAAAAGAAATGTGAGACCAAAGTTCGAAAGCCATCATGGATCGAGTCGTAACATGGAACTAGAGCACTTACATTCTCGATAGACAAAGGTAGATGCCAGCAGCGTAACAAGCTGGCGCGACAGTCAAGCAACAGATTTGGATCAGGAACGCCTGTCCTCCTAGTCCCTCGAATGGGTCGCTTGATCCGCCAACTCGACCAATGTAACCGACAATTTCGACTGTATTACATCCATGTTAGATTCACCTTGTTCACTCAGTCTTGATTTAACTACGCGATGGGGGACATACGAATTCCTCCAATAGTCATTGCGACTAGAAAGCCCCAAGTCTTCTTCCAAATGCCGACCGCAACGAACCCGATGGTTGAAAGACTAAACAAAGCCAACAGTACCGCATTGTAACCTAGCGCAGGCTTGTAACCGAAGGAACTGTCGGTGATAGGACAAGTCGCTAATGTGCAAAATGCTGTTGAGTTCAGGGGCACCGAACCATTGACGCCGGACATCTTGATCCGTAGATTAGAAGTCCGTTGGGGCAATGGACTTGAACGAAAAGGCGAAAGGAAGAATGATATTTGAAGTATAGATTGATTAATGCGCTAGAAAAAAATGATAAAGCGTAAAGAAAGAACGATCTGAAGAAAATGGCCAGTGTCGACAGTGTAGCGGTGTCTTTTATTTGTTCTCTGACGGGCAGGCTCCAAAAAACTGCGTTTCGGAGAGGCGATCGAACAGATTTATAGGAGGCAGGCTGACACCCTGATCCCACAAAGAAAGTCCAGAGCTTTTCAGCCTACTCAACGACGGTGAGCAGATGCCACGCCGGCAGTTACCCACGCGGACGTCCCAACGGGGCCTTGGGGACAGTACAAAGTTTTTTTCCAGTGTTAACATGTTTAGATAAGCCATCAAGTCTTGCGTAACACCATTCCAGATATATTGAAATGACACCATAATAACCCATTTCAACACCCATTGTTACGGCTAGCGAGTCAGGAAACATGAGCTTATCCTACCAGGCGAGCTCAGCAATCAATCCGGCACTCGGGCATAAGAATTGGGAAAATTTGGAGTGGGCAATGGTTTTGTTTTGACTAGCGGGATGTTGAGCCTTCCTGGCCACGTTCGAAACTTAACACCGATATGGCGCAGATGCATGTGGGTGCATTGCGGCGCCTTTCTCGAAAAGCCTGCCTCGTTTCGGAAAAAATACGAACGGTGGGGTGGATGCCATAGCACATAGTGGGATTAGCTGTGTCAAATGTGTATGCAGAGGAAATCACCACCGAAAAGAAAGCGTCGTAAGCGATATCCATCGTAATATCAACGTTAGAATTTAACGTTAGACCATTATTTCTAAGCCTTCCTTACGTTAAGCGGAGCCGCGTGCGAATGCGCAGTTGACTGTCGGTCTTGTCCGTGCGGCCTGGCGCAACGCTCTAAAATACCACAAGCCTTGCTGCGTTGCGTGTAGCGCCAATGTGGGCGCGGCGCATGTATCATATCAGCTTATATAACGTCACGCGAGGTCTTCATGAATAAAGTTGATAGCCGATGCAAAAACATAAGATTTTGACCGATGATGTATTGCCAATGCTGGTGTTCGCTATTGTGAACAACGGGCTGTGGAGAAGCGTGGGAATCGGCAGATGTTCAAACGACGAAATTACGTACCTAACCAGGCTCGAATCAGTGTATTGGGTCCCTTTGCGCTTTGTGTTGCTCCCTAAAATAACTGGGTTTTCTGCGACACCAATGCAATCGCTAGCTTGGGCTGAAGGGCTTACGTACCCTCGTGCCCAGACCAGTATAATATCGGTATAAGAGAACTCTTCGGAACCATTACTCTACTCGTGACCGCACTTACCTAATCGCTCCGCCGGCCTATATAACACCAACGGCGTCGGAGCATTGAGTCTTGGCTAAGCCTTGGCTGCGCGCCTAACGTTATGGATATTTTGTGTGATGTCCTCGTCCGCGTAATCCTCAGAGTGGATCTCAGATCTCGGTCCGATATTTCTTGAATGGACCCATCACGGAAGGGCTCGCACGATATTAGGCCAATTAAACAACAGCTGGCTAAAGATCCTGGTTATCTACGAATGGCTCTACGCGCAGTTTACCTCGTGCTTTCTTCAAGTATCAATGAAGACCCATTGCATGGACCTGCGAAAACTCAGAGCGGTGCAGTAAAAAGAGATCGAACATGCAAGACACCTGATGCTGAGTTCGCGAGTGAATTTCTCAGTGGCGAAGTGCATAGATAGCTTCTCGTTGAAGAGGGTCATTGATCAAGCGATTTCGTACGTAACGATGAACGTTCAAGATAACGTGGAGAACTGGTTCATATGGCAAACGTTAGGTGGATTGGCTATCGTACTGAGGCCGGACCGGCGGCAGTGAACGGCAACAGCGGACGACGACTAATGAAAAGGAACGCGAGCATGGCATTGACAGGTCCGTTGGGCTCTATTGAACACAGCTTCTCCCATGTGGCAGTTCATTTCAGAGCTTTGGTTCAAATGCTTGATTGTGATACACTGGCCTCGACCTGAATGGTATTGTTATCACGGAGTAAACTGCATTGCGTTCACTTTACTTTCGTGCTCTGTTAATGTATTGGTATCGGAATTTGCTTCGCAGACCAAAAAGGCACCCATCTTGTTTCCCACGAAGCCTGTGGCTCTATAAGTGGCTTTATATATGAAATATTAATATTATTAATAAAAAAAAGTTTGTCTTAATCTCGAGGTTGTATCCTCCCGGCCGGCTAATGATATGATAAGATGAATTCGAATTGGGATTTGACCCCGGACCAAGCCACTTCCATGTTGTGTTGCCAAACGGGTAACCAACAAAAAAAAAAAATCAAGGAGCGACCGTGAGTCGAACACGGGACCTTGAGATATTAGGCGCACGTGCACTGCAATCTCCTGCTCTACCACTGAGCTACCGCTCCGAAGTTAAAATTTAAGACTGAAAATGAGTACATAAGGGTTTATGGTCAAAATTCGAAAGTCACGATACCTAAGTAGGTATGCGATCTTGTGAACGAGACGCATCATTCTCAAATAAAATTCTAATGCTACCGACAGGTACTAGTCCTCTTCTTAATCCTGACTTTCAGCCCTCCGTCCATCGGTAACGTCAAGCTGTTCCGACTCCGCCTCCTGCCCACCTTTTCAACTTCCTCGAACTCCCATCCCCTCAAACTCTCAGCCAATGCCCATATGCCCATAAGCTCCGCCATCCTCTTGCCCAAACAACTTCTAGCGCCTCCATTAAACACTGGATACTCTGCAGCACTTTTCACTTTCAACCTCGTCTCCTCTTCCGCGCTCTCGATCCACCTCTCCGGTCTGAAATCGTATGCATCGTCACCCCATATCTTTTTCGACCGACCGTAGGCGTATGGGCACCAGACGACGATGCTTTCATGTGGCAGCACCGTTCCATCAGGTAGCGAGATGCCTGACGGATTCAACGTCTGCTTTAGCTCAAATGGGACTGGTGGGTAGAGTCTTAATGTCTCGAGGAATACGGCGTGACTCTTGGGCGTCAGCGTCGTGCTTAAGCTGGAGTAAGTATGTACGTCGGCTGATGGTAGTTCGTCTGTAATGTAATTGATGAGGTCAGGCTGCTCTAGAAGCAGGTGGAGCATCCATGTCATTGAATTGGCGGTTGTGTCACGCCCTGCGGAGAGGAAGTTGATGGCGGAATCGGCGACGACGTGTGGTTCTGAGACTGCATCGAGAAGCATATCAACCAAGTCCCCGCCGTCTCCGGTAGTGACAAGTAACTCTGTGGTCGTGGCGCCCGCTGTGCCTTGGACTTGGGGTTTCCCTTCCCGGCGGCAGACGGCCAGGCGAACAATTTCGTTTCCGAACGACTTGACGATAGATACTGCGCTTCTGAATTTGTGTCCGAAGAGGTAGTAGTTGAGTTTCCACAACGGGTTTTGGAATCGTAGACCAGTCAGATCAGAGGCGTAGTCGAACGCCGCCGAGAACGGGTGGGAGTTTGAAAGGTCCATCCCAAATGCTACTTTCCCCATAACGCGCGTCGTGAACTCTAAGTATAGCTCTTCCATGTCGACAACTTTTCCAGTCTCCGCCGCTTCATCTAGTTCTCGGCTAGCTCTCTCCCAATACACGGGGAAGACCTCATCGACAAGGGCTTGCAAATGTGACCCAGCGAAGAACTTGTTCCCAGCCTTCCGTTGTGTTTTCCATAGTTGGCCGGATGCATTGATGATACCATGACCTATAGATAATGAGAACATTAGAGGTTAGTTTTGTTGTCTAGGATGTATCGTCGAGTTTCATAAATTGTCAGTGTCAAGAAGTGACACCAACATAGCGCGGGCCTACGAAATGCAGGCGCAATTGAGAATAAATGAATTCATACTACCGAATAGATGCCAACTTCGCTCTTCGAAGAAAGGGCCTTTCCCAAACCCCTCCTTTCCCTCTTTCTTCATCACAAGGTCAAGAATCTCGGGGTCACTGATCACAACTCCAGGCGGCAATGTCGGCACGCTAATCTCGTACGTCTCGAAACCGAAGACGTCATTATGGATTTCACTGAACCAGTCGAACAGCGACTGGCGGTCGAGGAGAAGGAATTTAAGCCCATTCCCGAAGAACGGGTGTGTTCCTGGCGGTTTTCTAATGAGAATAAATAAGTCATGTTTCCATTCATCCTCGTTTACAGTATTCTCAGCCCTACGCGCACCTGGGAACGTTGGGCATCTGCAAACTTTTGTGTTGGGTGGTGAAGCGCAACTTACCGAAGCGGCTTGCCCTGGCGCTGAATCGTATGTGACCAGCGATAGATCAATTGCTTGACCGTGTAGGCCAGTCCGACAGAAGCGAGCACGTAGATGACGAGCATTGCATTGTGCGCCGTGGTGTCTGAATGTTGCAAGTGTAACGTCTGGCACTTTCAGGGACCGGATGTTGCCAAGGCCTTTCGCACCGGGTGTAATGCAGAATTACCTCAGCTCAGCTCTTGGATCTCCTGGCTAGGCCTTGTTGAGAAGTAGTACTATACCACGAGACCTAAGCTTCTTTGAGGGTCCAAGCTGTCGTCTGGAATTCGATGCGTTGGTGTTCCAATGAGGATTGAGATATGCCCTGCAGCTCAATTGTTACCCTTGAAGCAATGCAATGGGAGAGCGATGTTTTAAGCAATGGGGCTGTCTGGCACATGCCACCGTTGAACTTTGACTACGAAGCTGGCCGCTACAACAATTTTTGTTGAGATTGCATAAGTTCCGGGCTCACTAACATCCCAATTGGAAAACTGACAGGCCATTCGGCGCTGATATCATGACCTTACCTGGCATGTGAAATTAGCCGGGTTTCTGACCCGGTTTGCCATGTTTAGCGCGGGGCTCGTGTTGGGCAATGCGCTGCATCGCATTGCGCAACTATTGTAGTGCAAACGAAATTCACGTGTATTCCTTTGAGGAGGGGCACGTTTAAACCTTGATTCTTCACCTGAAACTAAACGTACAGACGAGGTACTGTTCTAACATAGTTCCCCTTCCACGCGCGCCGCGTATGCAAACCTAAATTGTCTTTAAGTCAAGACTTCCGGCCGCAATATCAAAGTCATCAATCGACTCCACGCCCAAGGCCCTTCCTCAGGTTCCGTCGTCGTTACGCTGTTGAAATACTCCCAACCCATGATACCACCAAACCTACCCTCATACTTGTCCGTCAGGTTCGATAACGAATCGCATAGCACGTCGTCGGGCACCCACCCGGCTCCGTTAGCTGGATTCGTTACGACCCCCACCACAACCTTCTTCGGATCCCACTCGCACATGAGTATCTTCTCGTAGTCATCAACCGTCTCCATGCTGCCCCAGCCGCAGTAGAACTGTGTGTTATACCACGCGATGTGTTTGCCAAATGCCTTTTCCAGATCAAAGTAGGAGAAGCCAGACAGATGCGGCTGGAACAGTTGCAGTGCCGTCGCGACAGGCGCAAGCGAGATTATAAAATCAGGACCAAAGTCGCACTTAAGCCGATCTATCAGCCGGATGATGCCTGGGAGGGACATGGGTTCCTCAACGTCTAGATCCAGCCCATCCAACGCTGCATACTCGACCATCCGCTTCAACGGTGTGTAAAAGGATTCGAAGCGGTCGACGGGACCATCGAGTCGTGCATAACTGCCCTTCGCAGCGCCCCCGAGCATGCCCATAACCTTGATGCCGGATTGCTGCAGCTGCTTGCAGTCCTTCCATAGGATTTCGTGCTTTGGCGCATTGTACGGATCATCGTTGAGAGTGATGTCTTCCGGAGAGGAGTTGAGGTGGATCGCGGCAATGATAACGTGGGTCACGCCGCATTCTGGAGCTAGCAGTGGGAGGATTGAGACGTATTCGCCGTTATGGTAGTGGGTCTGGTGGTAGCAGATGATGCGGGTTTGGTGAGGGGCAGTTGAAGCAGCGGGAGGAGGGTCTGAGGGTAGGACAGGCGGCATGGCTCCCTTGTTTTGAGGGTTGGTATCGGAGCTTCGGTGTTGGAGCCTGACGTCCCTCGCGATGCCAAGACCTGTACTTGCACATCAACCGATCACTTTTAATTTTGCGACTCGGCAGGAATACGCGACTGCATGTCCACAGCGAATGGTTATGAGTGGGAAAACTAGGCCAGTGACCAAGGTGTTCGAGCTGGCTCGGATCCATACTCCGAGGAATAACAGAACGTTCCATACCAATCATCCTTTATGTTTAATAAGTAGAGGGCATTCGCTACTACGAGGAGGGCGCCCACGCCGCTCATTTTACTACGGTATGTATATCTAGGTGGTTTCTTTACATTTTAAATTTTTCTCTTCAGTCACACTTTTACACGGGTCAATTTACACAGTTCTCAGAAATCTCATAGCTAATTGGAGAGCAATAGTGCCCGCTCATAGACCGAGGTCTATTGAGAAAGCACTAAAGACAAATGCCGACTGCATAGTGCTAGACCTCGAGGATGGTGTGGAAGAGTCTCAAAAGGACTATGCTCGCCAGAACGTCCGAAATCTTCTTCAGAGATTGGGCCGTGAAGGATACATGCCCGGTGAGAATAAGGTCGCTGAACTCTGCATAAGGGTTAATAGCGAAGGTTGGATCAAAAAAAGGTATGCTTGGGGGGGTGCTGAGAACTCGCCGAGTGCGCCGTCTGAGACGCTGGATCTGGATTTAGATCTTTTGGTTCGTTTCGAAATCTCAAATAGACCCTTCAGGTCTATACAAAGATGAGGGGAAATTTGCTAATTTATCATATCGGGTTATGGGAATAGGCGCTCCCTGAAGCAGATAACATCACTCTTGTTCTGCCTAAAACTAATTCACCAAGTGATATCTTGAACGTTAAAAAATGGGTAGCTGCCAAACGGGCTTCCGCTCGCGGCAGCGCTGAAGCACCAGACCAAGTGACAGTGATCCCCATATTTGAAAGCGCATATGCAATCATGAATATTCCCAATTTTGTGCAATCAGGGAGCTTGATGCCAGCAGTGGTGGTGAGTACATCTCAATCCGCTGGAGCTTGCATGACACGATGGTGTATGCTAACAATAGACGACCCGGTTGGTATCTGTCTCATCTAGTTCTCAGCGGATGGCTATTGCGCGAGTCTCGGGATAACTAGGACCGGCGACGTCACAGCTATGCTGTATGCGAGATCTGCCATCGTCAACTTGTGCAAGATGTTTGGTATCACTCCAATTGATATGGTAGGCATTCTATCCGCTGAGAGTTTAGTTAAAATTGATTGCTGAGAGTGGGCATGCATCGGGTTTATAGATTTGTCACGAGTTTAAAGACAAGAATAAACTTTCAAGACAATGCTCGAACTCCCGGGATCTTGGTTTTGAGGGGAAAGTATGCTTCCACGCTGAGTTTCCGATGATCTTACAAGAATGGCGCGGAGCTAACGGTCTAAACTCATGGGATAGCAACTTATTCATCCCGACCAAATCGGTTATGCCAACAAAGCATTCGGAGTAAGGCCTGAAGATTCGGCTTCCGCCAAGAGGGTGTTAAGTGCGGTGACACAAAATGCAGGGAAAGGCACTTTCGAGTTCGAAGGGAAGATGGTCGACAAGCCGGTGGTCAGGAAGGCGATAGAAACCCGCATGATGTACCACATGATCCAGAAATATGAACGCAGCAGATTGGAAGCTAAGCAGCCAGCTCCGGAGCACGAGGCCGGGCAGGGCACAGCTGAACGTTGGTATGCATCCCGGCTTTAGGTAGCTCATAACGGTGTGCTGCGTGCAGGCAAGATGTATATAAGTGAATGCCGAATTGCGAAAGTGCAGCGTATAATATACATATCAAGTATCGCCGTCCATACTGCTGGGGCACCTGCCTAGCACTTCGGACCTCGGAAGGGCAAGGCAGCTACATGGTTGCCGCAGACGCACCGCTCCAATGTCCACAGATGCACCTATTCCCCAGACAAAGTAAGTACTTCAGTTTTTACTTACTTACCTACCTAGGTACTTAGGTATGTACCTACACATATGTTTACGGGTCGCCGTTCTGCCTCCGGCCAGGTGCGGACGAACCCGCCGCGGCGCCGCGGCGTCCATCTGCATCTGGCGAGTACGTCATTCGATCCCGCCCGCGCCTCCCTCGCAAGAAATAATAATATGGCCCGATGACCCGATATCGATGGCCCGCCTATCAGCCCCTCCCTCCTTCGCCCCGCAACACACAAAATTCCACATTTCCCACGGCCGTGAACCAGGGACTCCGACTTCAAGAGGAATGCTTGCACTTGCTGCTTGCAGTTACCATACTTACTAAACGGTCCACCGGATACGAGCAACCGTCCGCACGAAAACATACAACCGTATACGTATACGTCCACAACACTCGTTATATGATATCCGAGGCTGGGACTGTTCATATTCACCTGTGGTCCACATATACACTGTAGCACCCGCTATCACAAACGCCGAAAAAACATCGGCCTGACTAGGCTCCAGACTACACCATAGCACGCCGTAGTCTTAAGCAGTCACTCGCTAGAATGCGTAATGCATTCAGAGAGATCGCGGGTGGGATAAAGCAACGAGCGAACGACCGACTGCACCACTCTCCAGGCACCGGCACAGGGGCAGCTGCTCAGCGGCAGTTCCAGGCATATCTTGGCTCGAACGGCGACCTGCTCGCCCAAGCGCAAGAGCGAGACGTTCTATCGTACCGCTACCACCATGGAACAAACCTCGGTGCTATATTTGTTGCGGAACGATGGCTGTTTGGAAATATGTTTGCCGACGGGGCTAGCGGGGACAGCGAGCTGGATGCCGTGAAATCACAGGTCTCAAAGCACGGCTTGGAGACGGCGCGTACCAACTATGAGACCTTCTGGTCTACCACCATGAAACCGGAGGACTGGGACTACCTTGCCAACACTGCCAATGTAACTACCATCCGCTTGCCCATCGGATACTTCACCCTGGGTCCGGACTTCTGCCATAATACCCCTTTCGAGCGCTACTCCTCCGTCTACCAAAACTCCTGGACCTTTGCGAAGCAGTATATCCTCGCTGCAGCATCATACGGCATTGGTACACTGATCGATCTGCATGCCCTCCCGGGTGGAGCCAATGGCGACTCCCATTCCGGCACGTCCAGCCATAAGGCCGAACTGTGGAACAGCCCACGAAATCTAAACCTCGCGTTGGAATGTGCCAAGTTTATCGCGCGAGAGACATGCGAGATCCCTGCCGTGGTGGGCTTACAGCTCGTTAACGAAGCAGTCTGGCAGGCACCCGGTATGTACCAGTTCTACGACGCTGCTATCGATGCATTGCATCAGATCAACCCCCGCTTGGTGGTCTACATCTCCGATGCTTGGGACGTCTCTACGGCGTTGAGGTATTCTATCGGGCGGAATGGGAAGCTGCTATCGTCATCGTGTCCTGTTGTAGTGGACACCCACAAGTACTACTGCTTCGCGGAGGAGGACAAGAAGTTGAAGCCCTTACAGATCATCGATAAAGTGAATTTGAATGAGGTTGATGCCGTAAAGGGACAAGGCGCAGCCGTGATTGTCGGGGAGTACAGCTGCGTAATGGACGGGAGGAGCTGGGGGGATATCCAGGGCGATAAGAGAAAGGACCTGGCGACACAGTTTGGGCAGAAGGAGAGTACATGCTTCCAGAAGAGTAGCGGAGGGTGCTTTTTTTGGACGTATAAAATGGTGAGTGGGAAGCAAAAGCGAATTCCAAAACCCTTCCTTCTAAGGGACGTAATATGGGGAATCCTCTTTGTGATAGCGATATGAGGCATGATGTGATAGTATGGGACATTACGAAGCTCGCGCGCGTACTCGAAATTGGAGCTCTGGATAAGCTGACGTAAGGACTTTGATTTGACCCGATCTAGGCATGGATGCCCGGCGGCGAATGGGGTTTTAAGGAACAGACTACCAACGGTGCCTTACCCACCGGTTGCCTCGCTTCGGCGTCCACGGAAGCCGTGGAGAACGCCTTGGCGAGAGCCCAAAGTTCACGCGAGGACCTCAAACAAGCTTCTATTACACAGCATGTCAACTATTGGAACCATACTGCTCCCGGCCAGCAGTTTGAACACTTCCGCTTCCAGGAAGGCTGGGATATCGGGTATAATGATGCGATGATATTTTTCACTTATCGGCTTAATCATACCCCAAGCGGGGTGAAACGAAATGGTGCGGATCGCATTGGTATGATAGATCTATGGGTGAAGCGACGAGAGTTAGAGTACGATGCATCGCTGGAGATGAGAGCGAATGGATACGAGCTCAGTAAGGCGTATTTCTGGGAGTTCGAGAACGGTGTCCGTCAGGGCATTCGAGATTTCGAGCAGGTAGTCGGCTTTGAAAGCCGCTGAGCGGGACGGGGGCCCCACGATGCATCGCTTGCGTGTTCATCTTTTTGATGTGGTTAATTAGCGTCGGGCCTTTCGTTTCAGTTTTCTTTTTGACCTGTTAATTCCCACTCTTACTTCGCCCTACAAGCATGCGCATACCGTTGAAGTTTCGCGACGGACAGAATCCAAATATAATAATGCAGCCAAGCTCCGATCCTGTGTTCGTGACCCTCCCTTCTTATATAAACCGTGCGACGACCCGATCGAGGGCCTGAGGACCGGACCCGCTCGCGGTTGTTTCGAGAGCCCAATCCTTTGTTCTGCAAGCCCGATGCATCAAAGCGGTAATCAACCCGAATACGAGCGAAACTGGAAATTGTCAGACCGGACAAACCATCCATCCCACATCTCACCACCACCACCACCACCAACTGCAGAACCACTGGCAGCCAGAAACGGCCCTCCCATCAAAATCGCCCGATTTGCTACCGCCCGGCTTTGCAGGCCACACGGCGGCGAAGTATCCAGGCTAGGAGCACTCCTAGTAGCTAGCTTCTTTTCGTTTTTGCCAGCGCTGGGCTGGCGTTCTGAGACGCAAAAACTCTCCGGTACGGGGGAGAGAGAGAACCTGATCGTGCCCGCAGCCTCGGTCGGTCAGCCGGGCTAGTAAGCCCGCAGCGCATTTTCCCATTTGTTACCGAATCGGTTGATATATAAGGGCGGATTTCCCCACAAAAAAAAAAAAGAGATCAGACCATGGCCACGGTGGACCCTGATCTCAGTGACAGCAGCAGCTCTAGCGGCAGTATCATTAAATTCCCAGTTCGGGGCGCCGGACCTGCACCACCCCCTGGCACCAATACCAATCCTCCTCTTATCGACAACGTTATCGCGCTACATTCGCCTGGCGGGTCGTCGGCGTCGTCGGCGACTCTTTCTGGAGGCGAACTTGATATCGAACTTGTGGATGGGCCCGCGGCTGTTGCCGCTGCTGGCACCAGCAATGGGCCGACTAAGAGCGGGCACCTGCGCGGCAGGGATGCACAAATTAAGCAGGCGCATAGGCGGACGCACAGGAAGTCGCGGATGGGGTGCGGGATGTGTAAGAATAGGAAGGTGAAGGTATGTTTTTATGCCTTTGTTCTGCTTGTTTCTTCATTTCTTTCTTCTAGATATATCACAACCGCATGTTGTTTTGATGTACGAATGAATGAAGCACAAAAAGTTTCAATGTCTATTATATATATATGCGCGCGCGCGCATACAATACCTTTATGCTAACGCATTTTGTCCCCATGCGCTTGCGCATTGGACGGGAGTGTATATATCCAGTGCGACGAAGCCAAACCTCGATGCGGCAATTGCCTGGACAGGAATGAAAAATGCGTCTACCCGGACACATCTCAGACGTTTCGCCCGCACAAGCCCGTAGTCTTCAAGCCCAACAATCAGGGCTTCGGCGACGCCTCCACACCGCCGGAAGTCTACGATGACGGCGAATTCGACGAGATCATACCCCGTCCGGGGCCCGACTACACCTCTACCCGGGCTATAAAAATCGACCTACACCCGTCCTACGCCCTCATCCCCGGCCGGCCGGGCAGACCGACCAACGAGGCGAAACTACTACATCACTGGATCACCGTCACCTGCAGCGGCGTCCGATTCCCGAACCGGTCGTCGACGATGGAGCTCATGCGCGAGGTTGTACCGCAGCTTGCAGCGTCGCATCCATTCCTGCAAGACGCTCTGCTAGCCTGCGCGTCGGTGCATCTGGTCGACCGCACGGCAGCGGCGCCGCAAAGCCTAGTTGGTTCGGCTAGCGAAAAGTATTTCAACCGCGCGCTGCGGTCCTTCCAGCAGGTGCTCGCGCAGCCGGACAAGACGTTGGAAGCCGTCGAGGCGGTGTTTGTGGCGTCCATGATGATCGCGCTGTGGAACGGCATGAACGCGTTTCATCATTCCACCAAGGAGGAATTTTACGACGACTTTGTCCGTTGGTTCCAGATGAGTCAGGGCCCGAAGACGATTGGATTCAATTTCTGGAATAATCTCGAGGGCACGCGCGCTCGCCATCTTATCGAGCAGCGGGAGGGCGCGACCGTGCTGGATTACGAGCTGCCGGAGTTCCTGCGGAACGAGCGGTTGATGCTCATCGCTAGTAAAGTTAAGGAGAATCTTGAGGAGGAAGTCAGCGATCCCGCTCTGCGGGAGGTGTATCAGACCACTATGGGACTAATCGAATGGGCGCATGCGGCGCTGCTGGCACCGAACAAGAGGAGTACGATTAGCGAGCTGGCGGCGAGGGTTAATACGTTTCCGACGATGGTCGCCGGTGGGTATGTGACGTTGCTGGCGCAGCGGGACGACCGAGCGATCGCGATTGCGGCGCACTATCTGGCCACGGCGTGTAAGATAGATAACTATAGTTGGTTCCTGGCGGGTGGGAAGATGAAGAGGTATGTGAGAGTGCTGTGCGGGATGGTGAAGAGGAAGGACTGGGTTGTCTGGCCGTTGATTACGATTGGGGATAGTTGGACGAGCGTGCTGCTGCAGGTGGATGGGAAATACGACGAGTCGATATACAGTCTTGCTGCGCAGATATTGGGAAACACGTCTGAGGGTTCGTGGTGATTGGGGGGGTTAATTGGTTCGGATGCTTGCGAAGGTAGTTGATGGGCTGAGTTATATACCCTTATATCACGGTATTGTCTAATCTGTAATGATCGGTTAATTTCGACGACTGGAGGTTGTAGTGCATGGCTCATTTGCATTTCCGACTAATATCTTGTTAGCGCTAGTTTCTGTTGTATATTTTATGATCTTTATGAAGCATCAAGCTCTATACCATTGCATCGAGGACTAATTTGCCCACTGCCATGTCTTCTCCAATCACTTCCTGTTTGTTCTTCGCACAGTATTGGGTTTACGGAAAGTAGAAGGGTTTTTTTTGGAAAATATGGTGAAAAGTTCGCGCGTTCTGATATTATAATCTTTAAAGAACATATTATGCGTGCTGTACTGGCGATAATGCAGTCTCCCTGACAAATGAAAATCGTCAACTTCATCATGATGAATGAACCAATGCCTTCAGCGTCTAGCATCCACCTCCACCACCGTCGCCGCCGCCTCCTCCTCCTCCTCCTCCACCACCACCGTCGCCGCCTCCTCCTCCACCACCACCATCACCACCCCAACTCCAGCCTCCTCCTCCCCCTCCATCGCCCCATCCACCACCACCGCCATCACCAAAGGAAACAAAGGATGCACCATTCGAGTGTCTACCCTTCTTCTTTTTGTATTGTTTCCGAGCAGCATGCTTATCTTGACCGTAGCTACCGCCGCTGCTGCTGTAGCGAGCGTTCGGGGTGTTCCCCGTGCGGGATGAGGAGCCGAAGCACATCGCGATGTGGTTTTTTTTGTTTCTGTTGGAAAGACTTTTCCCTAATTTATGAGGCTAGGGTGCCTAAGATGTAGACGGTATAGATAATAGATAAATATAACGGTGCGTAGACTTGGGAGGTTGCACTATGAGGAAGTCCGTTGTAGAGATATGTATGTCAAAGCCGATGTGATTTTTCAAGGTGGTATTTCGAGAGATTTATACGGAGGGGTTATATAGCTCTTTTAAATTTTGATTAATCGATTGTTTGAATGTTCTCCAGCAGTTTGATCCGATACCATGGCCAAGAATTAAACGTGTCTTTGCAACTGCCACTTATAATAACCATCTCAACAGAGCCCCGGCTGAGTAAGACATTATTAAATGAATGACTGCAACGTCAGCTCATTCGGCATACAAGATTTGAATAGTGATGAAATGATTTTCAGGCATTTTGCCCAGCGTTAGGCGGAAAGCCAAGCGAGGCTTATACACGAACTACCGACCCTTGGGGATGGCAGTAGTAGTAGTTAGTAGTACATCATACCATGAGGCTCAGGAATCAATGTCGACTCCCGTCTCCGTGATCTTGCCGAATAGGACAGCACAACGTTATGGCAGAGCTGTGGCACAGCGACCCCATTTGCCCTTCGCAATATATAATATGAAATGTGAATGGGCAATCCCTTTAATTCTTGGCAAGGGCTACCTAGTTGATATTGCCGGATACTTGGTTTATAGTGGCCGATCTGGAGGCGATGCGGTTGCTGGAGAGTCGACAGTGCGGTGTACTTAGCAAGGCGCTGCTGGATGAGCATCGCTAAGAATGACGTATATTCTGAACTGCGCGCTGTGCGTTGCGTTTGCTCGCGGCGGACGTCGGGCGGCTGCAGCTGTGCGTTGGGTGCCTACGACAAGCTTGCAAGGCTGAGGAGGCCCGTCATCCAAGACCGGTCATCCAAGGCTACTAGGCAGCCGACAGCCAGGTAACAGCTAACTGATAGCTAAATCTAGCGGGCGTCTGGAAAAATATACTTAGTTAGTGCTTGTCCATGTGGGAAGATATCAGCTACACATTCATCATGCATCGTTCGTGGATTAGGCAAAATTAAACATTAAACCACGCGGTGAAATTTTGATTCGGGTGGCTCCCACTAGCGCCAGTTGTCAAGCTCGCGAACGGCCTCGCGAAAAGCTTAAGGTCAGCCAGCCCAGGACCATGCGTGCTCCAACGCTCGGATGGCGAACAGCCCACGCAAGGATTGCACAGGAACGGGCAATTCGGAATTATCCATCCGATGTGTGGTGGGTCCGGACGTCCGCCTCCATCCTTTTGCATCTGCCGACAGAGTATGAAACGTATTCATCCAATATCTACCAGTTTAAACGTTTGGCCATCTGGCTATACTTTATAATTTACTTAGTTACACAATAGCACACCAATAGTGTGGAGATATTATAGGACGGCTGGCGGTGGTTCCTGGAAACGCCATCTATTGTTCCTCCGCAGAATTTACAATAATCCCGCAAATAGGCAGTTGAGGCCGGCGCCTTATGGGACCTACTTACGTATGCCTTTGTTCAAAACGACATTGCTATAATTCACACCGCAATTCTATCAGTCTTACGTAAACTCGAGGGAGACCTGAATGTGCAGCACCAGAGGCTCTATAGTGTGTATTGGTGAATTCGCGAACCGATGACCTTCCCAACCCCTATGTACTGATATATATAAAAATAAACGAGTCCTGGACTACTGACTTCTTGCTCTACTTGCTGACGTTACACAAAAGTCGCTTTAGAAGTTAAGAACACATAGCCATGCATAGATGACATCGAAGCAAATATTGCAAAGAGGTTTACGCAATGACTTTTAATTTCTAAGATGGAACCCCGAGTCATGACACCTCAAAGTGTGTGCAATCCTCGTATTTGAGTCGGCCGATAGAAAAGTCCGGTTGTGACAGTGGATCCGCAAGACAGGCTCCCCGCATATCCCGGGTGGATATACCTCGCTCGCCTATCCTACGTATACGCAAGGGGGGGCAATATATAAGGTTCTACCACAAGCTTACCAAAAATGTTGTAATCATCGACATGGGGAAAATGGATATATCGGCCCGGGGCGCGATACAGCTTGTCCTTCATGATCAGATATTACGGAAGGTCCCGTCTTGACAGCTGCAGATGCAAGTTAACAAGCACCCGAAACGAAGTATTTAAAAAGTCGGTTATATATATGAATAACAGAATTGTTTGAGTTCTGCCAAGTAAGACCGCATTGATCGTTCAGACAGCAGCTCTCCGTAATTGACATCTTTTTCTTCCAATTTGAAATCAATTATATCCACGCCATGTTGTTCAAGCTCTCAGTATTCTTGCTCGCTGTGGCGGCGTTCGGTGAGGCCCTTGTCGCGCAAAGACAGGTTACGTGCCCAAGTCCAACGCAGACCACCACCACTCGATACCTCGCCACTGAAACTGTCGAAACCACCCTCGCCACTACAACCATCACCAACGGGTGGTCCTCCCTCGGATATATCACATCTACAGAGCACCTCAAGGAAACTCGGACCATCACTATCCAAGAAACCAGAACTTACCCTGCTACTTCTACAATCCCCAGTAAGTAAACTCTTCTCTTAACGCAATTAACCTTGCGGTATTATTCTGTTTTGGTCACCAGTGTTACAATCACACATCCAGAACGTCTTGATAATTGATTGATTATTAACCTCGGCAAATGAATACAATAGGCGCAACTATCACTCTAACCGCTACCGGCACGACCAGAACCTTTGCATACTTTACTTCCACGTCCACCACGACGCTCTCCGGCACCCCTCCAGCGTCGCTCTGTCTCACAAAGACGTGCACAAAGTCTATTTCCAAGACTCTCACCACTACTTGGACTACCGATCTTTTCTACGCGACGGTGTGGTCCTCCACCACCGGCCATGTAACAACCACGACGACTGTTTACTATACGACGACGACCTGGTCGGTAACGACTCCGGGGACATACAGCGCGCTTAAGTACTATACAGAAACGGCTACCGTGTTCCCCGGTGCTTTTACCATCTCGACTGTTTGGAAAACGGAGTATGCTACTCCTGCACCGACGTATTGTGGCTGGTAGGGTCGAGGTATGAATTAGGATGGTAGATTGGGAGATTGTAATAACCCTTACCCCCTCTGCGATCATTATAAGTACTATGTATATACATATATCTTCTATGAGAGAGTTTTGGAGATAAAAAGAGTCTCTGTACAGCCCCTCTCTAGATCTCTCGGCTTGTTCTAAACTCGATCCAGGAAGAGATATATATACAGATACTACGTATATAAGGAACGCTTCAGCCGAGAAAGCCTCAAAACAAGTATATTTTGATATTGTCCGGCGCACTCGTAAAAGCCTATCTTCTAGACGAGAATGTTTTAGATGCATACATTTTAATCAGACCTGTAGATTTTGAATGTGTTGGTATGTTGTGTTCTGGAGCGTGGAACTATCTAAGACTGCCGTGCTCTATCCAACGAACTACCATCTCTACAAGTTTAAATTTGACGAATATGATCAAATACTTATGTATATCTAAAATGCTATGGCATATCATCACATAACCTAGTTCACCAATCTATAGCCGAAAAGATTGTACAACCGCAAACCAGCTAGCCATACAGCTACCTCCATTCAATTTAACTGAGATACAGAAAAGAGATAACTACATCCCGCACTATAAAAGCTATACTAGTATACATGCATGCAGCCGCACAAACGCCATTGCATTGTGAGTGAAGCCGCTGTACCCACCGCTTTCACAAACAATCCTCTGAAAAACACACCATTAATTCCCAATGCGTCCGATCCTTAGGGTTGACTACGAAATGAAAGGAAACCAGCGATTTACACCATCGCGCCAATAACCCATCCTCCAATCGCCATCGCCGCCGCGCCGGCAGCCACAGCTCTAGTAGGTGCCGCACCCTTCGACACGGAGGACCCGGTCTGCGTGGCTGGCTTGCCGGTACCCTCGGTCATCCCGCTAGTTTTGCTGGCCATCACGCTGCCGGACATGCTTGCGGTCTCCATGCGAGAGCTGGCGGAGCCCGTAGCCATGGAGGATTCCATATTTCCCGTCATCATGGCAGACTGTTGCATCGAGGTCGAGGCTTCGGTGTTCATAGCGGATGGGGCAGTTGATGGAGCGGAGGGGGCACCGCTGGCGCTAGCGCTACCGGCTGAGAGTCGAAGATTCAATTGTTAGCAGGTGAAGGTATATTTACGATGTAGCGATGTTATCGCGTTAGGAAGTGGAGAGTGTGAGAGGGGAATTGTTTTTTTTTTTAGATAACTTACATGATTGAGCGGCGGCGAGGGCGGCGAACAAGGTAACAGCGTAGAAGGTCTTCATCTTTGTGATCTTTTGAAGTACCCGAATGTATTGTTTAGATTTATAGGCGGATATATAAATTTATATGTAAGCTATTGCTGAGGATCGAAGTGGAACAGAATTATCAACGATGGTGGTGTATCTGTATCTATGCCTACTAGTTGAGAAAAATGAAGGAGTCTGCGGCGTGCGCTAGAGTTGAAGCCAACATGACCTATTTAAATGCCTATCGCTCCTCCCATTTTCGAGGCTACCTCACTCTAGCTACCATAGCCCATCCTAATTATACGTATATTCAGGCGCCTGGAGTCACCCCCCGAATCATTCCATTGAAGCCTGAGGCCAAACAGTATAACACCCGTTGGTCCAACATTTCCTTGTTTCAACTAGTGGACAGCGTGGGTCTAAGGTGGTGAAGGGCAGCCAATAAGGGTTTGAAAGGAATGTGGGACAGCATCTCGGAGACTGGGGACAGCAAGGCTAGAGTCAACAGGTACCCGAAAACAGTAGCGGATGTTTGCTGTTGTATGTTTTTATTTGGGCTGCTTGATCAATAGAGTTTGCATGCATGCATTGCATTGGAGGTATTTGGAAAGAGAGGGTATTGAGTTACGTTTGTGGGTTGAGGATTAGAGTGACATCTGGTTATATGTTAACAATAGCTGGGGATGGGTTGGTTTAGGAGATGGGGTGCCCTGGCTGGCCGTGCAATTGTGGGAATACGCGGGGCTAAGCTCAGTATCCAACTTGTGATTTTAGATGAAAGGGTTGGTTCTTTATTATTAGTTGCGCACAATTATAACATTATCCTGACATTGCGGTGGTAGTGCTAGTGGTGAAGGAGGAGGGGAGGTAATGTATTATCGCGTATCCAACAATGCCAATTAAGATTCAGTGCTCGACTGGAATATCTTCTTGCGAAAAGTTTGGTTAAATTAGGAATGTTGGTCCATGGTCATGACGTTAATGCTCCTGATCAATTTTTGGAATATAGGTAGACATATAGCTAACCAAAGTAGCTCCTGCAATAAAATTTCAGGATTCAGAAGGGAGGTTTAATGAAAGGTATTCGTCTTTGGAGGAGACGCAAAGCAAAGTTGTCGAGTTGAAGCTTAATTAGTCTCGGTTGAAGCCCCGAGGCTATCGAGGTCTACCTTGGCTGGAGCTAGCTGTAACTTGGGGTTGAGCTATCAACACAATCACCCAGCCGATTACACAAACCTTGCCGCGAAGCCTTAAGGCAGCGTCCCTACGACACTCTTGGTTCGGCTCACCAAGACCAAATTCCCCTGAGGCTGCTAGAAAACGGTAACAGACAAAGGATTCGAGTCTCAATAACTGAATGGAGTTGGCCGTTGGCGTGGGCTATCTTTTGAACTCCGTCCTACCTGTAGCTGCGCATGGAAGTGGCCCGTGCCTGGCGGATTCCGAAAGCTGATTGCAACCGAGCGGATTAAAGTGCGCACGAATCTCCGAATTTGCAGGGTACTTGGGTCAAATTCACTGGGACGCTTAGTTTAGTGGGGACGCCGTCCTCCTACATGGATTTTGGTGGGAAATGGCGGCTGAAGGGGGAATGGCCAAAGCTAGCAAGAACTCTAAGGGATCCCCGTATGTAGAAACGCTCGTGGACTGCGGCGCGACACGCAGTCTGGACGCTCCTTAGTTCGAGTTCACATTCCAAGCCGTGTGTTCCTTAAAGCCTAGCCTTCCCGACGCAGCTCATTGTTACACAACTTGAATTCATGGCAATGCGTCACTGGGACTACCACGGACCTATAACGTTAAATCTCTCTCGTGAAATTAAATCTCACTGTTGATAGTTCCTGTCAAAGCGTGCGCACCCCACTTCGCTCGTGGTTGTGGAGATTAATACTCGATCATCGGCCCTTCTTAGCCAAGTGGGGCCCCCAATTTTTGACTTTGCCCTAAATCTCGAACTAATGGAGCTCTACCGCCCCATCGACTCATTCCGATGCGCACCTTTGTAACTTTCGATCGGTTATAGGCTGATAGACTAGCAGACGCCACATGCATGGCGTCGTATTGGCTATCACCGTGCCCCGTTTGGAATCTGCCCTTGGCCTCGGTCGCAAAGTGTTATCGCTTCTTCAAACAGAAGGAGCTAATGCAGAAAGTCCCGGCCGGTTGGATTTTTGCGTCTACCCCTCTTTGGGAGGCCGCATAATGCTGCATCTTCGCTGGTCCCGCCGACTCTGTTTGCAGGCACAGCTCTTCCCTGATAGACATTTCCAGCGGCGCACACGGCCTTTCAACAAGCCGAGGACCGTTCACTTTAACACCGTCTTGACCAACGACCAGCGCTTGGCCAGGTTAAATTGGCCATTTGGAAAACAGGGGAACGATCGACCAGCTAAAGCTTTATCTCATCCAATCTGGAAACATTTGTACTGTTGGATCTCTAGAAATCCTGCTCCCAAGTGCTGTCGCCGTCACCTCAGCATTAACGTCCATTCAACCATGTCTTCCTCCACTACACCAACAGCAGGGACAGGAGTGCAACTGCAATTTAAACTGTCGGATCTAGCGGCGCAGATATCCGCAAACGCAAAAATTGTTGAGGACTACATCGAATCCCAGGGGCTTCCGTATCCTTCGTTTGCCGCCGACGGACCATCCAACTTTCCAATCCCTGAGACACCGGAGACCGAAAAGATCCATGAGGCGCGACAAGCGCTCCTGACAGCGTCGAAACGCGTCTACGATCTGGCGACCGGACCGAATGAATACCTCCGCTGGTTGGTGTGGAATGTCAGTATTCTGCTTCTTTTGCTGAAAATGTCAGATCAAGAAAGCTCGAGAGTCTGTACATTCGTCTTCGACGAAAATTGAAACTAACCGCTGTGACCTTTTGGTTTAATCGTTGGTTTAGTACAATGACGTCTCAACTCTCCACGCAGTCACAGCCTTCGAGATACCCAAGATTGTACCATTGGACGGCGAAATGTCCTTCGCGGAGATCGGCGAGAAGTGTAAAGTTCCCGAACTCAAGATTCGCCAGGTCCTGCGTCTCGCGATGACGAATCGCATTTTCTACGAACCTCGCCATGGATACGTCGCACATACTGCCGCTTCCAAGCTCCTTCGAGAAGATCCCTTGATGCTGAACTGGATCACTTACAATACTGACGACTTGGCGCCGGCATCGCTCAAGGTCGTCGAGGCGTTGCAGAAGTGGCCGGAGTCTGGAGAAACAGGAGACACAGCTTTCGCTCTGGCAAATAACGGAGAGTCGTTGTTCCAGTTCCTGGGTAGTCGACCGGAGCGAGCGAAACGGTTTGGAATGGCCATGTCTGCATTCAGCACCGGTCAGGGTTATGCCGTTGAACATCTGGTTAAGGGATATGCGTGGGACAAACTACCAAAAGATGCAACAATCGTCGATGTGAGAGACCATTACTGTGAGCCTGTTTGTTAAACAAGTCTGATAAGAAACTAACTCGGATCTTTTTTTGGCACTTCTTTGGTAGGTTGGGGGTGCGACAGGTTTTGTATCCGTGGACCTTGCAAAGGCCTACCCTGAGTTCAAATTTGTAGTTCAGGATAAGGTGAAAGCTCAACTCGATCTTGGAGCGTCTACTCTCGATGAGGCGCTGAAGCCCCGCTTCCAATACGTTGTCCATGATTTCTTTACCGAGCAGCCTATTAAGGGAGCTGATGTCTATTTGATCCGTTGGTGCATGCACAATTGGTCCGATAAATACGCAGCTCAGATGATCAAGAGTCTTGTTCCGGCGTTAAAGAATGGCTCTAAAGTTATCATTAACGAACTTGCCTTGCCGGAGCCGAATACCTCGAATCCCTGGGAAGAGCGCAGAATCAGGTGAGTAGATTAGGATTCATTATTTCTCTTCGGTTACTATAAGCCAGCTGACCTGGCCCTTTTTTTTTTTTTTTTTTTTTTTCAAAATTAGGACGCTCGATATGGTCATGATGATGTGCCTGAACGCACTTGAGCGAGAAGAAGGTGATTGGAAGAGACTGTTCGCAGAAGCTGATGCAAGGTTCCGCTTTGACGGTGCAAAGCAGCCACCTGGTTGCCTTATGAACATTGTTGAAGCGACTTTTGTGACCGAGTGAATTGGGTGTATGAACAGGGGTGTGCCTATATTAAAATGTCTAGAACGGACTGTTTACCAACGCATTTTTTTTAAATAATGCCTCTGAGCTTGGCCATTTGATAGAAATGAGATATCACATATATTCAAAATGACTTAGTTCAGGTGCGAAAGGATAGGTGGAACCGGTAACCGACCAATGAGTGATATCTCAAGCGCATTCCATTTTTGAGCCAGTAAACTTCCAAATTCAGCCGATTAGCGTATCGAACTCATAGATGTCATTGGGTTTTCCACCCCGCTTATTAGAGTTATCTTTTCAACCACGGATCATCGATCCGCTGTGAACCCAGATTGGACGTGGAATTTGATGCATGGAATCTGCCAGGCCATGACTCTAGATGCTGCGCCGCCCCCATATGTATAATTACCTGAGATTAGCATCCAGGGAGCCCGTTTTGCATCAACAGAACCGAGCCTGAATTTTAGGAGCTGTTCGAGAGCCGCTATGGCCAAGCTGTTAACTGCTTGGCGGCAGAGACGAGCAGTTGGTGTGATGTCCTTGAAAAAATCGCAAGGTCCCTCCCACGCCACCCGATCTAGACTTTTTTCGTTAGCATCTGATACTCAATTTACCTTTCTCGCCATGGTATAAGGCATGGTTTAATGACGCTCTAGTGAGCGAGGCACGCTACGGTCAACTGATTTAGACTTTATAAGCTTTGCTGGTGCGCGCAGCTAGCGACAATAGAAGTTTAGGGCAACACCATCTTCTCCAACGGCGTTACCTTGACATGAGTTGGGACCGGGTCGCTAACCCACAGCTGCACAGCCAGCCCTCCTCTTCCTCCTTCCTTACCCAATTTTGCCGCTATTGTCCAACAGGCCCCGGAGCCGTTTTTGCCAATAACCACAATCAGATTGTCTTGAGAGAGCACTGACCGATTTTCAACCCAGCCGGCAGCAGCTAAGATTGGAATAGCACCTGGACAGCGAACAGCGAACCTAAATTAATTAATTCGAAGCATAAGCATACTCTCGGCACGCGGAAACTCAGAAAGAAAGGCCATATTGCGTATTTCCCACGCGAGTGCTCTCCCGCCAGAGGGAAGGGATCCCTCCCATTTTTCCCGCATTGTTGAACGCTGCTCGCTATCTTGCAACATTCGACCCGGCCATCTGGCCTCCCTCCTGCCTGCCTACGAAATCATCCACCACAATCATCACCGACTGATCCAACAGCCTTCATTTCCCTTCGATTTCCACGCCAGTCACTACCCACCGACGAAAACCGATTTATCTGAGGTCAAAGGATGTCGTCGCCGCCGGGGAAGGAGAGGGGGTCACCAAGAGGGCAGGAACACATGCATTCTCCCACTCAGACAACAGCAGGAGATTCTCACCACCAACAAGGCTATCTGGTTGCTGATTCCGGAGACTCGAGTACGGAAGACGACTTTTGGGATAGCGACAGCGCAAGGTAAATCACTATTTACTATTTGTGTAGGGCGTTTTGGCTCTTCTATATTTTATCCTGCTGGCGTGCGAAGAATTACTTTTCCCACACGGCTACAAGCATATTAAATCATGAGATGTCACAAAAAAAAAAAAACCTGCGGCGCTCCTTATCGCAATACAAGATCCACGTTTGCTAACTGCCGTCGTTTTACGGAGTATAGTTTGATGACCGATACCACATCTCTAAGAGAGCAAATATATGCCCAGATGTAAGTTGTCTATTTCCATTCTCTCGTCGTTATTCCACTCTAGTGGCCGGGCCGAGGCGATAAATAGAGGCCATTGTATTGCGCCATTCATTGTGGTTCGGATAAAGGGCCGGGCCCGAATAATGGATATTTTTGAGGGGGACTCCTGCAGCTAATCGTTCTACCATCAATGTGATCAAACTTGCAGAGTGGAGAATGGACGGAGATACAATGTAAGTCGCACACACAAACTCTTCTGCTGGAAGTCATTGATCAGCACACTTTGCGCAACCAACCGCTGCAGCGACTACGGGTCATGGCTTCATTCACATCCGGATATCTAGGGTAATGCTGATATGTTATGGGTGGGCTTCTAGGCGAATGCGGCAGGTGGATCGGAATACCAGTTCCCTGTTGATGGTAAGTAGCGATGCCCATGATACACAATGTCGCTTCCTGGCCTGCGCATCTGCATTGCACTGCATGCTTGCAGGACTATAGCAGGCATGGGCCAGTGATAAAACACCAGAGCAGCGGCAGAGCTAATCGTAATGCCTGTCGGAATGCAATGCAGAGTTGGAACAAGACCGGTTAGATCTTATGCACCATATATTCAAGACCTTATTACGTGGTAAGTATAAGCTTCGCCTGCCGTACCCAGTCCGCATCTCCAAAACCTCGATAAGATACCTCGGTATCACTTATCCGTCTCCGTCGAATGGCGTCCTCGTTTGCTGACCTGCGCTGGCTGGTGTTGCAGGTGATTTGTACATCTCGCCGATCGGAGACAATCCACAACGCATTCTGGACATCGGCACAGGCACAGGCATCTGGGCCATTGAAATCGCAGAGTATGATCACTTCGACAACTATCTGGCACCCCAAGTTATCTCAGATAACTGACCTTTACAATGCAGCATGTTCCCTTCCGCCTCCGTCATTGGCACCGATCTCGCACCGATACAGCCGACATGGGTGCCTCCAAACCTGGAATTCCAGATCGACGATTGCGAAGGCGAATGGACTTTTGGCAAGAACACATTCGATTTCATCCACATACGATACTTGCGCGCTGCGATATCGAATTGGCCTAAGGTGTACCAGCAAGCTTACGATGCGTTAAAACCGGGCGGGTACTTTGAATTCCAGGACCCAGATTTGGTCTTCAAAACGGACGACGGATCGCTTCCCGAAGACGCCGCGCTGACCCAGTACATCAATTACTTCCACGAAGCCTGCGCAAAGATGGGCAAGCATACAAGAGGACAGCCGCAGACCGTTAAGGATGAGCTAGCAAAAATTGGCTATGTAGACATCAACGAAGACATTCGGTTATGTCCGCAGAATCCCTGGCCACGGAATTCACATCTACGGACGTTAGGTCGATACAGCTTGTTGAATCTGCTGGATGGGCTTGAAGGATTCGCTATGAAGTTATTCACCGGCATTCTCAAATGGAGGAAGGAAGAGGTCGATTTGTTCATCCTAAGGTTGAAACAGGAAAGTCTCAACAAGCACTATCATATGTATTTCAACTAGTATGTCCCTTCACTCTCCTAGGTGTCACTAGTTCATCCATACTGATCGAGAATGCAGCTACTTTGTTTCAGGACGGAAGCCTTTGGACGCCACATGAACCGCTGCCTTCATCATTTCCATGGATTGCTACGAACAGGCGTGATCGCATTGATCGAACCACCGTACCGGTTGGTACATAACCAACCCTCTCCCGCTGCCTCATATTGGGCTTTCAAATTTGGGATATCAAGATAAAATTATAACGATGTTACGGCCATATTTCGAACTTGCGTATTGGGCTTCTAGTTTACGAGGTGGTCTCAAAAATCAGAACCTTTTCTTTTGTTTCTTTCTAAGGGTGTGTCTTTTGATCGGGAATTCAAGGGTTACAACTCAAAACGATATAAATCTGAGGATTTTCACATCTTACAGAGTCCTAGCCCAATAATTCTGTTTGTCTTTCTTCGCGAATATCAAACAGCGCGCAAGGAGTCACCGTTGCACCAATACCGTCTTCGTTGTTTTTCCTTGTTCTGCCCAATGAGCTTTGCTTCGGGGTAAAATTCCTTTTAGTATTCTTCCTAGCCACGGCGTTTTCTATCTCTGAACTTCTTACCATCATAGATATCCTCTCACGCTACATTTTTACCAAGCGTATATGTAGTTAAGAATTACCAACGAAAACATGCCTTGAAAGAGAGGGTGTTATTTGACTAAAACTTGATATATATATATATCCTGAACGGGCGCTGTATGCTCGTTAATATACAAAGCCTTATACTTTTTATGCGCCACAACCAAAGCGGCACGGCTTCTTCATCGAAATCCCTGCCTTTGCACCATGCACTCGCGTTGATTAAGCCTCCAGTTCAACCTCCACTGATATACACTACTAATATAGCACAATATCTGGGCCACATCAAACGGTAGCATATTAGCAGTGGCTCGGCTGCGGGTGACATCTCATGCTGAAAGGCACAGGTGAAAGGGTGGCCAACAAGCAAAACGAAAAGGGCACTTACGCAGCCGTCGCTAGAAATATCTCCCCTTTCGATAATTTCGCCATTAAAAAGATCGATATTGCAAATAAGAACGTGAAGACCCAGACAAGGCCTAATCGCAGACCTTTGGACTCCACGAAGAATAACGTAGTCATAGAGCCTACGAGGACTACTATGGCGAGCAAAGTGCAGATTATTGTGACGAATAGGTCGATCGCTGTCTCGGAATAATATAGGACGTTGTCTGAGTTTGGAATTTGGGCCGGTTGAGGCTCTGAATTCGAGTATGAAGATGTAAGCGTATGTGCTTTAATCGTGACCTTTGTTTGTTGTGGATAGCCGGGGAGATGTACATAGAGGGGATCGATACTTACTTTTAAAAAATTTGCCTAGATTATCCTGGACAAAGATGGAGAGAGGATCGTCGCATTTTGGTGGCTTGAGCGCTATCAAGTCCGCTTCGAATGCCTTTTCATATGCTTGTTCTGAAATGTCGATAATCGGTGGGTCGCCTTGGTTTGCCCTCCAATTTCTAATGGACGTGAGGACACGGTTCGATGGTTCGGGACAATCCATTAGCTGTTTGTAGTAAAAGAGGCATTCGTCTGTTTAAACAGCTCTATGATTAGTATACGAAATGATTGTTCGAATTATCGCATCTAGTGTTAGGATCAGAGACATACGATATTCCTTTATTAAAAATCGTACATCCTGCATTAAATTTCTTCTCTTTATGACCTTCATATCGTCCTGATTATCCCACAGTTCTTTGAAATGTTTAAGATGATGCTTCATTTCCGGATTATCAAGTAGTCTGTCTTCCTCGTCCAATTTGTCAATCTCAGCCTCAAGATACATCAACTCGGCCTGGTAATACAGTAGATTTCTAGCGTTCAGACGGTCAAAACGGCGATACACCGACAGTTCCGCGTCTGTAGACATGATGGCCGCCGTAGATGGATATCCCGGCGCATACGTGACAGGTTTTACAGGGGCGTCCTTCTCAGGGTCCCGCGATTGAGAGTATTTGCCTGTACCATCTCCATCTTGATCGGCGTCAGGCGGACCGCGACCGATTGTGTCTTGGGCAGGGTTTGTAAGAGGAATACGGATCATGCGGTTTGTGGGAACTACAAGTTCAAACTGCTCGTCCTTGTATCCGACATCTTGGCCAGAATCTTCCCCCGACGAAGCAGATGGTGGTCCCTGTATTTGGATCAAAGCGGGCTCCGCGACGCTAGTAGAAGCATAAAGGCCCGCTGAAGGGTCAAGGGCATCCAGGCGTTCCTGAAGATTTGATGATTTCGTGTCAAGCTGAGCGAGGAACGGGGCTTCTCCTTGCCTGATGACCGCGACAAGGGATGTGTTGGTTATGGGATCCGGAGTGCTAAGCTCTACGATTCGAGTATGAACTATAGTGCCATCACCGTGTGTGGCCACCGAGTCGATTTCTCTAGTGGCACTGAAGTTGTTATTTCCAATGTGCGAATTGGAGTTTTGTTCGCTATTTCCAGAAGTTTGCAGTTGCAAGATTGGGTCCTCCATGTTGGATATTGTGTGTTGCCGGTGTTTGTGACGTGGGTCGACTGTCTGGGGACTCCTAGCTTAGCATCCCCGCCTGGCCTAAAAATGGGAAATTAACACCAGCTGCTAGAGTCGAAGTAATGCCCAAAGCTAGAAGATCCGAACGGCGGTCGCCCATCCAAGTTTAATTTATGACAGCGCCATTCGGAGAATAGCCAGGCTTTTATCTGTTTGGATGATTGTCCAGCGCGCGCAAACCGGAAAGATCTCTGGCCTCTAGTGCGGCAGAGCTGCAGGTTGCTACGTAGCTCGACATTGGCTTCTGTCAGGATTTTCCATCACATTTGCATCTGCATGCATGCGCGAGACCAGGTCTATCAGCTGTTCGATTGGCGAGTTTGGCGAGTGCTATCGAGAGTCTGGCCAACGAGACGGCGCGTTGACGGTCTGCGAAAGATTGGGAAGGTAGGTTGAGCTGTTGGTCTGCGCGGTTTGTGCACATCGCGTCTGGACATTGCATATGTTGGTGTCATGATCAACATACAAGCAGTGTTCGAACTCGGCTGGTGTTTCTCGTTGTTTAGGAAGCTGGTGGATATCGAGTTCTATCCAATATCGAAGGGCAGTTATCGGTATCGCGGGTCTATTTGCGTGTTGCACCGCCAAGCTGAGTGTGGGTAGCCCGAGACGCCATGCATGCCGCTTGAGCAGAGCGGAACCCTAGGCACATTTTAATGGCAGTTCGTTTTTACATGGTATCACCCCTCGAGAATACGTAAGGAAGTAGGCATATGTCAGGTTTTGGAACAAACAGTCCCGGGAAAATAGATGTTGATATGATTGGCTATAAACTAGTTTCCACAGGATTGTAAGGAATAGAATATGTACATTCTAGAATTTACAAATTTGCTTTATGTACAGAAATATTTTAACACCCTCCAACTTGCTAGGAACAACCCAGGATGAACTACATACAAGGCCATGACCGGCCAAATTTCAAGTTGCACGCGTTGGTCTCAACTGCCGCGAAAAAAAAGGAACACCGAGAATGAATGTAAGCAGGCAAGTTTGCAACATGCCTAATATTAGAGTACCTTTGCGGCCTCCACGGCTTTCGAGATAAAAAAGCCGCGAAATCCCATAATCACCTCTACAAGAAGGACTTAAGGATTGGCACGTAAGTGCTAACGGCAGCACCATCTGGAGGCTCGAGCCCGGTGAAGTAGTCACCCCACCATGGTCCGGCAGCCCACCAGGTAGCGCCGATCCAGGCACTGCTGGACTTGATGGCACAGAGCAATCCGGTAACGGCGGCAGCGCAGACATCGTTGGAGCCAGCGCCGAACTCACCGAGGAAGCACTTGACGTTGTTGTCCTCGCACCATTGGACGGCGGATTGAACTCTTTCAGCACCGATGGTCTCAGACACGCACTGGTCGCTAGTTCCAGACCCATCGTCATCGAGGTATTGATGCATTTCTAGTAAACATAGCGTTAGCAAACTCTGTTTGAAAATTTGTAAGTAGGGTGGGCTTGGTGGGGGAACAACTTACCAAAGGCCATGTTTCCGTGGGTATCAGTGAGCCACTTGAGCATGTCGTTGGTGGCAGCCCAATGCCAGGCTCCACTCCATGAGTTACCCTCAACCAAGATCAAGTTGTCAACATTGTTGGAACGGATGGCAGAGAGACCGGCTTGGTTGAGCTGGAAGACAAGGTTGTCTGTGAGGTACGAACAGAGATCAGATCAGTCAACCGCAAGACCTAAATACTGAGAATTCGTGCTTTGCTTACCGTCCATATCATGGTACTCGTTCATCAAGTCCCAAACAACATTCGGGTGGAAGTTAGTCCACTGGGCGATAGATTGCCAGAAGTTGCCGAAACCTTCAACGTCGGTCAAAATATCGCCGTTGTAACGTCCAAAGTTGTGGACATCGATGACTACATTCGCGGTGCGTCAGTATCCACCCAATCACAAAACTGTCGGTCGTAAACACGTTTAAACTTACTGGCTTTTCCGCCGTTTTGGACGACGTAGCTGACAAGCTGGTAAAGACCGGAGAGGTACTGTTGGTTGTACTTGGCGGGGTTCTTCAGGCCGTCAGTTGGGGCAGCAACACTGCAACAAAGTTAGTGTGTTGTTCAAGGCATGCTCATTAAATATAAAGTGCACCTACCGCTCCAGCTTGATGGGGATACGGATAGCATTGAATCCCTGGTCAAGGAAGTATTGTACGCTGTCAAGGCTAGGCCATGTGTAATCAGCGTTAAGAACTCCGGGAATGGCATCTCCGAACTCAGCACCGGCCTGGTCATTGTTTGTTAGCAGGTCTGTACCAAATGAAAGTATGATATACAACGTCTGCAGATGCAGATGGTGGAAAATGTACCTCGTTGACACCGTAGAGACTGAAACTTCCAGCGCTGGCATCGCAGCCAGTAGGCTGTGGGTTGTCAGTGGTGGTACAGTCGCCTGTTGCGCGTCGTCATTAGCTATTTATCCTGAGAACGATCAAGTTAATGTTAGGTGAACCTACCGCCGCCGCCGACAGTAACCGTCGTGGTCTCGTAATCAGTGACAGTGGTGTAGCTCCAGTTGGTGGTGGTCACTGTGGACACCCGTGTGCTGATCGATGTAGTCGTCACAGTGACAGTAACGGTAGTAGTACCGCCACCTCCGCCACCTCCGTTTCCTCCCGGCAAACATTGAGAGTAGTACGGGTTCGAGCTAAGGATTGTCGAATGAGTATTTCGTTGGCCATTCCAAATTGAGAAACAGGGCGACTTACTAGGTACAAGTCCATCCAGAGATACAAGAGGTTGCACCGGTCCATTGACTAAATTTCTATGTTAGTTCGCGTTCGAAAGATTCGTTAAAATGAAATTGCGTAAGTTTGCGATTGACGTACACTCCACCGCACTGTGCATATTGGCCGGCTTGGGCAGAGACACTGCTAGCCAAGCCCGCGAGAGCCGCGAGACGAACGAGAGTAGATTTCATCTTGGTAGATGACTCTAACGATAGTACAAGAGAATGCCAGAGAAGACTGTGACGACGCCAATATATATAATATCGGTGCTTGTCGATAGAGAAGGAAGCCGAAGCCTGGTCGAGAGAGGTACCTTTTATACTCCATTGTACCCTAATATCACGGCGCCACCGATTCTCAATTGCAAATTCAGTCAGGCATATGAACATGGGATGCTTCTCATTTTCCCGGATAACTCGACTGCTCATGCCATGGTGATTCCGGAATACGGCACTTCTACCGGACCGCCGTGCCTGCATGTGGAAAAGCCATGACTAGCATAGTAGACCTAGTTGTGTGCAGGTGATGATTTTCTGTTTGGCAGCATCAATTGACTAGCCCGATGGCATCAGACCTTTGTAACTTTGCCATTCATCCGTCGGTCCTTCATCATCAGAAGTAAGGCACCAAACTTCCCGTCGTGCATGCGCGGCGGGTGTGAGTGCGAGGCCTCCATATCATTTTACCGGAATACATGGCGACCCCGTGCCGAAAACATTGCCTTAGGCGACTCTCCTGCCATTGCATTTCATATACCGTTATGTGTGGCAAGTCAATGCTACAAGGCTATTCTAAATCAAACCTTCAATAATAGAGTCTGCTATCGGAACGACGCGTGGTCCTGCAATATCGAGTGCTCTCCGCAAACTTCATATTGCGCTGCTTCTTTAGGAAAGTGATATATCGATATATTGGCACAGAGCCAGCAATAATTTGGTTTATACTACAACAATATATTGCGGTTGAAAATGGCATCGCCCCACAGCTTAGACGCCCCTCGTTCGCTAGTCATATCCTACAACGATAGCAAGGGTCCAGGGGTAGGCGGATCATCGGGCAGATCAATAGGGATTAAGAAGAAGTTTAGATCGAACGGCAGTATGACGTACAGGGATAACCTTGTCGGAGGCACATATATGCGCTAGTCAGTGCAACCGGATTGAGGGGTCGGGTTCAACAGTGCAAATGGGTTGGTGTGGCTACATTTTTAACAGCGCATCTAGTATTGTAAGTAATGTACCAACATGAAGCCCGAGAATCAGGCGCTCCTACATGGAGAAGGCAAGCGCTTCTTTTCTACTTCTTTCACGTAGATGGCTGTTTTACACACCATTGCGATACAGTTCCCCACAAGCATCTCGACTACAAACACCCAGCGTTCCGAACCAAAAGTACACTTTATTAGATAGGGACTTATAGTTCAGCCACTCCGCACTTTCCAGATTAATTGAAACTTCTGCAATGCAACTATAGTCCATAACTTCTGTGATATCTATCGAACCTCCTCTCAAGATGTACTTCCAGCCAATCAGAATCTGGCCTACATTTAGATTCCACCGCAATTCCATATTATGAGCCATACCGCGGGAATATACCTACGGCATCTGTAACAAGTTGATCCGAAAGATCCTAGCCTGTGCACGATGTTCTTTGAGAATAGCTGAGTGTCTGACGTCGGGGCCGGAAAATTTCTCGCCAGGGGGCCCAAGTGTGTGTGCTGCGAAAGGCCTGAAGGGTGGGACGAGTATTAATATTATAATGTTATTGCCCCGCAGAAAAGGATCAGCTAAGGCTATATGCGTGTGCACGGTTGGATCCTACCGTTGAACGCAAGCCTCCTTCCTCATCAATCGGCCAACTCCAGCTGCCATGCACATCGCTTCAGAACAGAAGGTTTTGCCTATGTCACTTGTCATGCTAGTGTTAACTTAGCAACTGACAATACCCGGCAGATGCTTTTTTGGACAATGGGTGAAGCCTCTCCTGTCGCTACCTACGCATGTGGCGGCGACCTGCGCTGCAAAATACCTTAATATCATTAAGGAGCGCGCGTTATCTCCGATATCAATATCGGGGTTTCTTTTTGGCTGAATTCATCTTGTTATGGCTCAGTAGAGTGAAATTTCCTTGGCGGGTCCACAGTCGCCCAGATACTTTCGCCTCACAAATCCTGAAAGCATTGTTGGAACCGTTGTACCGTATTTCATTGTGTTGGCATTACGGCCCATCGGCCAGAGCAGGATGGAATCCTCAGACAATAGAGTCTAGAGAGGCAAGCGTAGAACTTGCTGGTGGCCGTTTCTGAAATGTTTCCTCATCTAGGTGAAGCGAAGGCAGAAGTGGCGTAGGATATTTAGAAGCGAAAAATGAATTGTATTTGTTTTTAAAACGGGCCGGGGCCGGGCAAGCGGACTGTTACTCGCGATATCGGCTATTTACAGGTCGATATAATAACAACATCCCAGATCCTAGAAATGCCTCCACCCTTGGCGCCCGGGCCTCCAATATGTAGAGAAGACGCTGGAATTTCTAGACGATGCAAATATGCGGAATGCGGAAGAAAATACCGTCTATACGAGAATATGCCGTACCGGGAGGGTAAGATACCGGAGGACGGGTCCGATCTAGCACCCCGCCTGGAAACGGTTATCGAATACGAGGTGGTGAAATGCTACTCCAAACAATTGGACTTTTGTGCTACTTCGTGAAGATTTAAAACTAACGTTGGGCTCCTTTCGAACCTAAACGCCTACTGCTGCTTAATGAATTTATAAAAATAAGGTATAGAGTATCCACTTTGTAGCTCCATATTGCTGATCAGTTTGGCGCGACACGCTAATAATAAACCTCAAACTTTTATATCTTCTCTGCAGTGTTCCACGTGCATCTACACATTTTAAAATCCCAACCGGAGGCATTGGCTGCGGCGCTATTCCACTTCCTGCCTCTACTTCTATCAGCTGCTGAACAAACCGTTGGAAAGGTCGCAGACCGTTGCATGACTCTGGCCTATTTCTTTGGGGGGTGGTTGCCTCTGCGTTTTTCCGTTTCGATAAAGGCTAAATTTGATTGGGATCTGCGGCGGTTGGTCAACGAGCCCGAAACTAGCCAGCGAGCAGATATAAGATGTGCGATATTATTTTCAGGCACCCCTGGCCCTGACACGCCAATTCTCAATGCATCCAGCCGTCAGGCTTGCTCCCGCATGGGCTGTTTTGTGTCAGATTTATGAAATAATGACATACGTGGCGGTGGCTTGATCCTTTTTTCATCAAAATGTCAATTCTCACGAATAATGAATTCTTACCATGGCGGAAGGCCTCTCCGATCCGGAATATAATTACGGCAGGTACGGGACTCACCAGAATATATCTGTCTCATGATCCAATGGTACATCTAATATGAAGCGAGGTAAAGTCGGTAACAAGTAATAAAAATGACCTCGGGGATATAGAATTCCTAAGATCATCTGATTTATTTTCAATCGCTTAAATCGAATTGTCGCTTATCACATTCTTAGCCTACAAAGTCCAAAATATACAAGTTCAATCATTTCTATCCAGAAGCGCACTCTTGAATTCTACCACGTGGTCGAGAGATACAAACAGCATCAGCCGCTGGGATATCCTGTTTCCGTAAGTTGGACACAGGAGCTGAGAGAGGAACCCCATTGATACTCTGAAAGTCGCTTGTAACCTGGGCGTAGATGCTTCGAACATCACGCTCATAGCTTTTAACAGTTCTCGCGGTCGCAAACGAACCGGCATCCATATCGTAACGGTACCCTTGGTGAGAAGTACCATTTATCCAACTGGTCTTGCCACTCCCAGCCGACGCAGAGAAATAGCTGGACTCGTCATCCATAAATCTGCTGTCTTGATATTTCCATAGCCCAAGGTTCCCACCGTCGGAAGACCAATCAAAGAAAAGAGGAGACGTGTCCGTAAGTAGTGTGGATTCTGGACCTTGGCTTTTGTAGACATTATTGACGTTGCCGTAGAGGAAAAAGCTGCCATCCCCGTATGGAATATAGGCGCTGTCTATTTGTAGAGTAAAATCTAATGTTCGGACGTCGAGCTCCAGCGCGGGATAGTTCAACGGGCGCCGAGGGACTTTCGCCACGGATTCATGGAGAAAAGTGTTGGCTGAAAGTGTCTGATTATTTCCATTTGCAAACAACGTCGAATGGATTTTATATGTGCGAGATTGATCCCACGAGGCTTCATACCCCCCACCGTTTCGCCTTCCCGCAAACTTACGTTCCACTATTGTTTCAAAGGTTACGGTCTTCGCATTTCCGTCGCCGTGGACTTCGTAGGTATAGTTAATGACTGGCGGAGAAATATCCAGCCGAATCTTGGTTGCATCGAGAGGGGGTGCTGTCGCATCGGTCCAGAGGAATGTTCTTGCGCTCACGTACCAATTCTGGCCGATGTCCCCGTTGATATCCAAGTCGTTGGCGTTGAGATTCTTCAATCCTTGTACCCGAAGTTCGATATTTGCACTCGATTTTCCAGCGACCCAGGCCGTGATATCAACATCTGCCTCCCAAAGGTCATATGCATAGGGACACACAATTGGTTTCCATAATCCTGGGTTGATACCACCGGTGTATATTGCAGGTACAGGCATAATAGCGTCCACCATAAGTCCGTCTACGAAGACCTGAATCTCGCGATAGCTTGAGTGGCCAAGCAGCGGAGTGGTAGGGAACTCGCTGGCGAGGCTGTCTGGCACGTTCGTATACCAAAATTCCTCGTCAGAGTTGCCACTAGCGATAACGCTCAAAACTGCTTTCTTCATATCCTTTGGCAGACTGAGTTGAGTTGTTATAGCGTCATTAGGAAGAACGAAGATGCTGGGTTGACCACTTGAACCTTGCATCTTGGAAACTGGTAGAATGATATCTGCCGGCTTATGCTGCGGTGGTACTTCCAAATTGAAGTAGTGAGCCGTTAACGTCACAGTGAATGTGCCCGTTAAAACATCAGTCACGATGTTCCCTAGGTCAAAGATCAAAGTGCCTTGCTCCTTGAGCAGCGTGCTAAAGTGCGTTAAGTCCTTGGTATATGTAAAATAGATACCATTTTGCGTGGGCTCTGCAGTACTGGTTCTCCACAGCTCCGTGTCATTGAAAAATAGGAAAGCTAAGCGATCATACTGTCTCCCTTTGCTCGTGGCATGCAAGTGGAAATAGACAGTGTTCCATTCACAGGATGCAGGTGGCGGCGTATAATGCGCGGTGGCTGGGTGACCATACGAATTGGCAAACTCATACTTCAGAAGTGTTGGAGAGCATGCTTCACCGCTGAAGTCATCGTGGGGGCTAGCAGTATTCTTAAGAGGTGCCAATGGAGGTTTGTACACCTGAAAGATTTCTGTCAAGCTATTGGCAGGGGCAGGTGACACTGCATGCTGCTCCGGGTATTGTGGGTCGATACCAAATACAGGAAGCGCAAAGGCTGCCAAAACCAACACCGGGACTGTTTATATTTGTTAGTCGGAGATGATTTCTAACAACAAGTCCCCTCAAAAATGGTATCCTACTTACCCTTAGATAAGGCACGGCCGAGTACCATCTTGGCCAATTTATATATAGGAGGGACCGGGTGGAAGCAGGAGGGAGAAAAGCTTAATTGAAAGTATGGAGGTCAAAGCGAGAACCCTTCCGTGGACAAGATATATCCCGAGACTAAATATACTTCAACATATAAAGGCACGCAGGAGAGGAAGCAGTTAGTCTCGAGGCGCTGGGAGAGAGCAAATTTGGTCTCGGGGATACTGCGAATTGGTAGAGAGACCTACCGAGACGAGTTTAGCGGAACTGCTGCGTCTGACGTCTGTTCAAGCCCAGGTGCCCTGTTACCGCTGCTATCTGCCGCATCTCCAGTACTTGTATCTTTGCATGTGCGCAATCCGTATAGGCAGGCAGAAGCATCAACCATCAAGCCAGGCTCTTGGGAACTTCTTAACATGTCAACTCCAGTTCCCCTTTCTCTCGGTAAGTTCGTAATCTCAAATCTGGGCGGCTGGGAGGCACCCCAACAAAAACAACAACTCTCATCAGTGCAACACATCATAGATATCAGCCAGCCGGCTCTAGCTCTCGTTATCGTATCTTAGTTAAGAGCAGACAGAATTAAGAGCAGGACAATGCAAATCTTGTTCATGTCTGTATATAATCAAGTAGGGTAAATAGAAATTCAAACGCAATAGTATCTGGGTGTTGCTGCGTACAGCATATAGCTTCTCCAGTAAAAACGGTGCCTGCCAGGATGTGTGAAAGAATATTTAAAGTTACATCGAATGCAAATGTAGAGTTGCATTCACAATCAAATATATGCAATATGCAAAATTTGCACAGGAGTCAGAACAATATCACCCCATCATCACTACAATGACAATCAGCATCCCAAGCACCATCAGCGCAAATGCCACCTCTGGCGTAAACTCTTCCAAAAACCACCCCACATACTTCCACTTCCCTTGTACTCCATTTGCTGTAATTTGCCTCAACGGGGTATTAGGACTCTTAAATGCGCGAACAAGACAGACGACCAGCAAGACGAATCCCGCGACGGTGACACCCAATGCCGCACTGAAGAAATCCGATCAACTGTTGCCGCTAAGTTGTAGGCCCCATACAAATAGAAGGATCCAGATGATGAATGTAGTCATAGATATAATTAGAGAGTACCCACGCAACCGCGCCTTGCGAGGGAGCTGCTGCCAATGTGTTATTATACCGACTATCCCAGCACATAATGCGTTGCAGCGCATGCGCTTGTCAGCCGTACGTTGGTGGCGCTCATTGGAATACGGGATATAATGGTGGCTTTTTCTACATACCTACTTCGCAAAGGGATGTTGTTAGAATGAAAACAATAGCCTTGATGACTATCCATGGCGCCTGAAGAACATATTTAGCGGTGTTACACAGATTGTTGAGCACCGATTTGATGAGGTTGTTCCGCAAGTGCAAGCCCTGGGCAGCAGTTGCCTCGGTGGACATATGTTAGGGGTGGCAGTGGCTGGTGTCGGATTCAAGCGCTGAATAGAGTTTCGATAATCCCGGCTTCGGTTATCGCTATCATCATGTTGGCTTTCAATATGAATGTGGGATGGTGATCCGGTCGTGATTGATCGTGTTCTTGCAGGTTTATTATCGCCTAGGATATGGGAGACTAGTCGTGCTAGATATGGCTACAAAATTGACCAAGTTCACGAGCTTTAGATCTCAAGCAAGGAATCATATATTTAGGGTGCCAACCCCCTGACGAAATCTCTCAAATAACCTTACAACTATGACATTGAGCTCATCCAAAGGGCAGCCGTGGAATTTGTCGCATCACGCTAAACAACACGTGCTCGCGTTGGTGACAACTTTTCTAAAATACATGGCCAAACATTCAATTGCAACTAAATTAGACGCCAGGTATGATGTGGTGTAGCCCGACTTCGCATTGCAACCAACATGAGGCATGATACTCAATACTTAATTGATGCTGAGACAATATAGCAACTGGACACCATGTTGGACAAGTTTCTGAGGCACTTGGGCTGAATCTATTTTCCCGGAAGAAGCTAGCTAGCGCGAGAAAGGCCGAAGGCAGATCCTGGTGCAAACTGTTTCGAGATTTTGAGTGAAGCTATAGAGATCCTGCGATCCTGTCACTAGCAGGATACAAGTACATGTTGCTCTGAAGCAAAATATATTTGTACTGAAATCTCCTTCGACCACCATCATCCACCAGCAATGCTAACAAGCTGCCCCTTGACCCTAGTGTATGGCCTAGAACGCTACCATACAGGTCACCATCTTACTTGTATATCGAATCATTCACATATACCTGAAGGAAAGCGAGAGGCGTTCCGAGGTAAGCCGTGAATAGGCCTATACCACGGGCATTAACCAACAAGTTTACATAGCCTAGGATATCCTTTGGACACAATCTGGACCTTTTGCAATTCGGCAAGCAACATATTGCAATTGGAAAGCAGCCCCTCCCAAGGTACGGTATTAATTAGCAGCCCATGTGCTACATCCTCAACTACCTAGCCTGTGGCGGTAACCAGGACGGTCACGGCGACAAAATCACCATCACAGCCTGCGCAAACCCCACCTGCGCACTCGAGCCTACAATTCAAGACATAAACGGGTTTTGTCCGACATGTGTTAAAATCGCCTTGCGAGACGATTCCATGCTAGAAAGCGAGTGCTCAACCCCGAGAAAGCGGGGAGTCCGAGACACAGGGTCCCGCATCCTCGCTTCGATAGAGACGGTCTTGCGTCCCGGACAGGTAATCAAATACGACGAAGCTCTCCGACGGTGCTTGCGAGATGGGGAAATGGACAACCAGAGGGCATATATGAGATCCCTCCCACCCTGTCTTAGATTATCCACCTCACCTAGACTCCAGTTTGAAGAGATCAGCGCTGACAAGGGTCTGAAGAAAAAGAGCAGAGCATTCAGTTGGTATAGCCTCAAACGAAAGGTGAAGAATAAAGGCGCCTGGTATAGGGCATATACCTACAACGGATTTGCGGCAGCGGGCATCAATCCTCTAGATCTAGATGAGGGCCAGGCATTCGAAAGAGGGATCCCACTGCAGTCGATGTCACCTTCAATAACTCGCGAGCCCAAGGGAAATGATCGAAACGCAATCATTAAGGGAGCGAAGGAGCCTGCTTTCCTTGGAGGGGAGCGTCGGTTCATGTTCACGGAAACTTCTATGGCGTCAGGAGCACAGTTACACCCAAAAAACACCGACTCAGGATCTGGGATTGAAAGCAGCAAGATGTGGCGCATAAGGCATCGCCGCGAATTTACTCATGGTAGATCTAGGGGGGTCAGATTCAGCTTTTCTGTTGCAGATTCTTATAGAAGAATATAGAATACTTGATTGTGCGGGCATCTATACCCTAGATACCACCAGGAGTTCCTCTAATAGCCTGCTGTTTCGAATTTGATCCATCAATGTCAATCGTTTACATAACTAATGAAGAGTGGAAGTATCAAAACCTGTTCGAAGCATATAATGCGAAACTAGAAGTTAAAGGAAGAAACTCACACTTACAAAATATGTTTTCTCGACACGCAAACATGTTGAAAAAAAAGCTAAGTAGTTTTGTATCAAGCTCGGGGCGTCTCGAATTCGCAGTTTCAAAAACATTCTATAATTCTAGCGATAGATGCGGTATCATAAATTGGAATTCTTCAACCCAGCGATTACTGTTCGTTGCGTCCCTAGTAAAATCATACAATAATCGATTTACAAGAATGTGCGGTCCAAAGCGATATATTTACACATGTGGTTTTAAAGAACTTGGACCCCTGAGCACTTATACAGAGTGCGATAGACTTCGTTGTAAAACCAAGTCCACTCCCCAGCCCTATAGGCTCCTGGGTCCGTGTGGAAGCTGCCGCAAATGTTGGCGAAGAAAGCAAAGAGAACATTTAGAGGAACGCAAGAGGGGATTTGGATCTGCAAAGGGATATGGGGGGTATACGCGGACTAGGTGATATCCACCTGCCGATACAGGACACGATGTATCAGCGAAAACACAAGTTCACGGAATTCTAGGAGACTACTCCGCACTCATCTAGGGCCTAGAGCCACTAGAGCCACTGGATACACTGCGGCCCACCTGGGATGGTATGTCGGGATTCGTTGTCTTGAGGAATAATAAAAACCCCAGTTTCTGGGTCACGCCCATATATAACAACAACGTCGCTTAGTTGCAAAGCAATCGCCACAAACTTTCCAGTCCGGTCGAAAGAAAAGTGGCGAGGCATGGTGCCACCAGCCTCCAGGAGTTTGATAAACTCAAGCGAACCAGTTTCAGAATTTATCTTATAAAGAGCAATAGAATCGGACGGCCCATACGGGCGATCTCTGAATGTTTGGTCATTACGGTTGGAAACGTAGAGGAACCGCTTGTCGTCCTGCAGATAACTTGTTAGCATAAAGTAATCCTAGATGGTTGAATTTTTTTTTTTTTTTTGGAAACTTACGGATATCTGAATCTCCCCGGCATTAGCTGGCGTAAGAGGCGTAGGCCCAGCTTCCGTTGGTGGCAATGTATCCAGCTCTTGGATCATCAAGAGCTCTATAGAGTCGCATGTATATTTGACAGCGTATGTGATGACGGAATTCTTAAGCTCGTTTACAAGGTAGAAAAAAGTCCTAGCTCCAGTTGGCGAATCAAGTTTTAGGAAATGCCCATGCCGAGGTCCAGAACCGGGTGCTACGGTGACAGCGGGGAGTTCCACAATCCGAGTCTCGTTTATGGCGTACAGTCGTAGAAGGTCTGCACCCAGATCGGGTGCTACGACGAATTTTCCGGTGGGATCTATCAGGGCTTGGTGGGGATGAGAAGAGTCCTGCCGCTCCTTGTCTGGCCCTGGTTGACTGAGCGAATATGTGTATGTATCGCGGGCGTTAGAAAGGTCGCCTTGATCGTTCGTCTCGAATGCCTGGACGGAGTGGCCAGAACTGGAAGTTCCCCAAACGGTCAGCACAAAAGTACTTGCCATATCCTTATCTCCCCACAGATGTCAGGTGGTTTGATACTCACTAGGCGGCAACTACAAGCAAGTTGTTTTGTATTGCAATACTGACTGTCCCATTAATCCCATTCGACCGCGCAATCTTCTTCAAAGTCCCATCTGCCCTGTCCAAGCGGAAAGACACAATGCCTCCAGGGTTTCCCTCATCTACGGAGTAGATTATATCCTTTTCGGTGGGATGTACGGATTGCCATGATGGTACGAAGTTGGGTTCAGAGTACACTGAGGACTGCAGGAGTGAATGCTGGGAGGTATCGTATTTGAGTATTGTGATATTCCCGCCAAACGAGCCAACTGAAAGTAGGAGAGCGGCATTTCCAGGATGCCAAGGTGAATATTCCGGGCTTGACGATTCAGCTATCAGCCAAGGGCTGGTGGTCCGAGGGTGGGCGAGTGCTCGCAGAGCAAGTCGTTGCAGGGTATCGAAGCCGAACATGCTTGGGATCTTGATGCAAGCCGACAGAGAGAAGATGAAGTGATAGTGGCCAGGAAAATGCACCCGAGAGTTGCTGGCTTGATCATCGTGTCACCCATCGCGCCGGCGCAGATTATATAATTCCTCCTCATGGCGGCATTCCTCATAAATTCGTAGGATGCGAGCAAGGTTGATGATCGCAGCATCCCCTTTCAATTTGTCGCAGTTTCCGCAAAATGTCAACAACAGGCCGCGCCATCCCAAACAACCACATCGCAACACATTCGACACATTCGGCACATTCCTTCTTCGAAAGCCAGAGCAAAGCTGCAGAGCTCCGGTTTAATTAATTGACCGGCGCATATATAAACTAAGAAATCGTTTCGTCTCACATTAAATATACTTACATTACATACACAAAAATGTTATACATGCCTGCTGCTCATCCTCAGTTTCGTCGCCAGAGGCTTGGGAATATCCACCTCCTCAACGTCGGCCGGCCCCCCGTGCCGATGTACCGAGTGTCGGCCCGAACTATTAGTCCGCGAACGATCGTATTTCGAAAGGCTTTCGTCTTCGTTCGGGTCCACCAGGACTATACTCTCCATCATGAATTCGTTTTCCCGCGCTGCAATACGACACGGTAGACTCCCCGAATTGCTACTTCCGCCATGAGGATCGGAAGGATCTGGAGTCGGCGTATGCGTACAACTCGCCCTTGACCAGGTAGAGCCTGCGAAAAAGCGATATACACGCTTCATGAGAGGCTTCAAGGCTATTTCGAACCGATACCTGGTTATTATTCTGCGGCAACTCTCATAAGACGCTTACAAGGATAGTACATACCAGGAGCCGATGCACCGATCATGCCCAGGCTGCACTCTGCATAGCTCCAGCAGTCTGTTGCGATGGCATATCGATAGAACAACACAAGAGGTTGATTAGCTTCCACTAATACCGCAAGTCTTGCAGCGCTAGGAAATATGGAAACCAAAAGGTTAGTTTCGTTCTGGGTATCTTAGAAGTCTGGATTCTATTGCTCCTACCTAGCAGCCGTGGCCATCAATCCTAGCATCAAAACGGTTGCCAACCCGATTCGATAAATTAACGGGCCTCGCATTTTCATTACTAAAGGGATAGGTAATAGTGCAATTATGATATCTGCTGACGTATTAAGCACACCGGTCGCTATTTCTCACCTTGCGATATTAACAAGTGCTGTCTTCGGTTAAGAAAGAACAAAAGAGATGGAAACATCTGGATACGTACATATGAGTAGAGCCGGTCTATTCGCGCATTTTGCACCCTTGTTGTTTCCTTGCATTCCCCATGATGCGCTTAATGGAGCACACCGAGCAATGGAGACGATCACAGTTGGTATGAATATCAATGTGACCAGAATAAGCATAATCCAGGTTAGTCCCCGTAGGCGACCGCCACTGGAAGTGTAGCGCAGTTGTGTTTCGCTTCGGCCTATTGTTCAAGCGCGAATCAGGCGGTTTCGTTAGTAATCTGCGCAGCTGACCGAAATATATCATGCCAAACGGACCCGGAAGACATACAAAGCCTTAAGTATAAAGAAAGAATAGACACCTTTGTAATATAGACGCAGGTGTAATACATAATGTTTAGGATATAGTCGTACCGCAGCTGGAATTTGCCAGATGAGTGTGTCAGTATTGACTGATACCGCAAGCTTTTGCGTCCTCGCTTTACTAGTGAACTGCAAACCCAGCAGTCTTGAGCAGTCTTGGTGGTACAACGAGAAGCAAATACGAACCCTGGCATTTATCTTTGCTAAAGTTGACGCGTCCACCGTCGCGCTGGTGTGATGATTTGCGAGGTTAAGCCCAAGCGGCACAGATGCCAACTGGACTGATGTATAGGCAACGAAGACCAACTATTCCATATATAAAATATTTTATTAGCAAACTTAATGTTGTAGTCCGCCGAGCAGATAGTTAATCTGGATATTTAGCGATGTCGCCTCCGTTGTGCAGACATATACGTACCCATGCCGCAGTTAGAATCCAATCATCAGGTTGAAATTTCCCCACATATCTCATTCGCATAGCAACTCTACCAAAAAATACCAGAGCTGGATGGGGACATTTGGTTAGCGATGCGACTTATGAGAAAAAAAGTCTACTTGGGCGCTTGTAACGTGGGACAGAAGCGAACGTTGTCTCTATGACTGCATTTCGCTGTTAAGGGTTCTGGGGCTTACTGGCTAAGATTCCAAAGCTTAACGTTACTCCCAAGAGTAATCTGACCTCGTGGACCTTCAAGGGGATGTATAGCGTTTGTGGTACTGCATTTCCCCCCATGTCTACTCTAATCGAGCGCTCGTGTTGTTCTTCGTGTCATCTCTCTTGGGTATCGATAGTTGCTACAATGTCGCTCCTAGTTTGTCGACTAGATCTACCTCAATGCTTCGAAATTCGTAAAGGAGAGGGCCTGGTCATCAGAAAGCAAGATTTTAAAGAGCGCGCTGAAGCCGTTATGAAGCCGAATTGTGGGGAAAAGGCTCTTAGCTCGTATTGCTCTCACGGGGGTCCGGGCATATCGCCGGCGCCTCTTTGGCTGCAGTCGGCATAGTTAGGATATCAGGTTTACCCCGGTTGCGGAATACTCAGCTCAAACAGTAATTTCAGACAAATGCCATGTAGGCATCCGGGTGCCTGACTGGTTTGGTATGGATCCTGGTTACGAGGCTAGATCGATCTCGCTTCCCAACAATGAGAACTTAGTTCGCATGCAAGGGGATCTAACTGACGAGACCCAGCAGAATATTCGAATCCATCGAACGGGGATTATTCTCGATGTCCGACGAGCCGACATGTCAAATCTCCTCTGCCCCCTGTTTTACGTATCCAAATGTTCGAAGCGAGGTGGTTAGGCAATATCCGGCCATGGACGCCTTGAGGCTGGCCCACCACCAAGGTTCGTTCCACAGGCACTCTCGCCGAAAAGCCCAGACGAGTAGCGAACCGGGATCGTGGACATCACGTTCTGAAAATCCCTCTCTCTCTCTCGTTTGCGCCTGAGCGCATGTGGGCACTCAACCGAAGGCTTCCAGCCTCGTTACCAATCTAAATTTGAACTAAGCAGCCACCTTTTTCCTAGTTACAAAATCCAAGAAAGCTTCGACATCCTTTAGTATCGCGCTACCAACTCCGCGCTTCTGAAGAGCCATCGGTATGTTTCCCGATGCGTCTGTAAAATGATATCAGCCTTAGTCTCTTGTTTTGCATAAGCCTTCACACATACCACTAGCTGTCGCCATGTTCCAGAGCACGGTCGAATTTGTTTCGGCGATCGACGAAGTCTGGCAAATAACTTGCTCGACCGCAACATACTGCCCAACTGTCTCTCTTGGACCAATCACAGAAACGACTCTCTCCGATTTGGTGTCCGTGCCCTTTGTGTCGGACGAAACCTGGATTGGAATGCTGATGACCAGAAACTCCTTCCTGTCAGCTGCGAAGGCCAATATGAGAAGGATGGGAAAGACGCGGGGGCTCAGTGGCCACGGGAGATGGTGGTGAACTGCGTAAGCTAGGTGATTCCGTTTTCATTAGTCCTGGCGAGTTCCATCATATGGTAGCGTGCGCTATCGTGATGTGATTCGCAATTATCTCGGGCTCTCCTGCCTCAATTTACTTACCAGCAACTTGAGAAATTTCCCAGCCCGGAACGGACACATCCGTCAGATCAAATTCTAGATTTATCTTATCAACCTGGCTAACCGACGGTCCGTAGTCTCTTTCGTTCTCCGCGTGGTTATGAAACAAATTGTTCTCGAAGTCTTCCCATACAAGACCGCGACTTGCGCCACTGACGGAGTTGGTATCGCCGTTTAGTTCGTGAATGCTGTGTCTCGCGAACCAGTACTCGGGCCCTTCTTCGGTATGGTTGACCTGGGAGGTAATTTCAACTTTGCCGTATCGATTCGACTTCCTGAAGTCCACTTTCCAAGGCTTGCTCGCGGGCACAGTAAGTGTGTTTGCGAGGTTAGAGGCATCGCCGACAACATTAGAGAGGTATGCGCTCAGGTCAGAACCGGACCTTGGAATGGAGTCCACAGGGACCGGCGTTGACTTGATAACGCCGTGATGAGGCATTCTGGGGTTCCCCAGTCTTCCCTACTAAATCTACTAGAGAACTCGATCGTCTCAAATCTAATAAAGGGGAGAGGGATAATGGGGAACAGATGTTAACTTTTATTCATGTCAGGCTTTGGGTTGCCAAGACTTTGGTTGAAGCTCGGAATCCACTGTTTAAGAGACGGGGAAGCTTGATGACTAAGGTTATTGGTTGTCATCAGCTTATCCCATGGAGCAGTTCTGTCGCCTTCTGTTATTAATTTTCATTGTTTCACGAGCACAGAATTCGTACCAATAAGTAGCACGATATTCGGCAGCCTTTAGATCAAACCATTCCGTCGACTCCGGGTTGAGCCTTGGACAAAACTTCTAGCGCTATCGCTGACCTGAATTTGGTCAGTAACGGCAGCCACGCAGATGCAGTCAAGATTTCCGAACCCGGAAACCGAATGTCAACGGCTCGAGGTCCCTGCGTATAGCTCCACGAGAAAAGTGCTAGTATTCTCTTGAGGATGCTTCTGGGTAGACCCTAGGATCTCAATTTGTTTGTTACACTCTATGAAATCCAGTACGGATTACTTTGAACGCGAGCAATACCCCTGATTTCGACGACTCACGCCCATACTGCAACTTCTAGAATTTTGAGATGCAAGGAGAGAATCTTCCTGCATGCGCACTCGTCTGACTTCCTATCTTCTTTCCGAGTGGGTACTTATAAATTTAGAAATTTGACGCTTGCATCTACACCTTCGAATCCAAAGGTTCAAGGATTCCGGGTAATTAGTCGGCATTCGTATGCATGTGCATATCGAGTCGGACGGGAAGGTCAGACTGCGAACCCCCAAGCACTATCTCGTAGTTCACAATTCGGCAGACCAATCGATTGATAGGCAGGTCGTGATATCTATTACCGAGATATATAAATAACTTAGTGGACCGGTGTTAACATGTTTAACTATGGCTATTTTCAAGAATCCCACAGGTGATACGTCTCGTAGATAATTGTTAGCTATGTCGGTGACCTGGAACGGAAAGAAAGTCTCTTAAATTCAATCACAGCAATTGGCAATTGAGCAAAGTATAGCTTATGAACTTATTTGGGCATTCCGCCCAACAGCAAAGATAACGGGACTTTCTACTGAATCACCGGATTTAAAGCAAGCTGCTTTGAGTGCAGGTGGCTTGGGCATACATTGCATAGTTGCATGTTGGGGGCTCCCACTCTCTACTGCAATGCTCAATCGATCTAGTTCATGCCTCAACAACGGCGCCCCGAGCTCAACCGGCAACCTACCTCGGCCTAAAACTCCATATCCTGATAGACCATCCAGTCGTGAGAGAGAGAGAGAAAAAAACATATTCGCATGCAGCCAGAAGCTTGCGCGGTCACGACACAATGCCTGCTTCACGAACTAGCTCTCCTGCGGAGTAACATCACCCGTGCCACATCATACTTCCACCCGAGCGTTCCATACGGAGCAAGCAAAGCATGCAAACCCCTACGCCATATCCGCTGGCGATAATGCATTAATGGCCATTCTATAGCCGAGCCCTAGTCAGTCCATCCCACCCCTCAGCCGCACAGACAAAGTTCAAACGGAATCATTACGATAGGGTGAATGGTCAGTCTCGGCAGCACCACCCGATAACGCGTGTCCTGACATTTTGAAATTAATAAGCCAGCGATGCCAGGGGTTGGAGTCAGGGCCGACGATGCTGCCTGATCTTTTCGACACAGGACCCAAAATATTCCAAACTTAAAGGGAGTTGAAGGGAAGTGGTCTCGGAGATGCTGAGAAGGGAATCGAATGGCCCTTCAGTCCAGCTGCGAGATGCAGTTAAGATCTACTATCCTACTGGCCGATCGATCCGAATACCTCAAAAAGCTTGGTATTGCGGCTCCACTAGCATGGACGCCAGTCGCGACGCTGTTTTCGCGATTGGCCAGAGGAGAACGGGATGTGCCTAAATATGGGAGTAGATTTGTATCGCAAGTTGGGGGCCACGGTCGAAGTCGCGAAGAATCGTGCTCCGACGCAACGCCCACCAGCCGGTGGCTTGAGCCACTGTGAAAGTCTATTTTGGCACGTCAAGGGAACAAACACAAATACCATCTGTGAAAGCCAAAAAGCCAAACACCCTTGTAAAGTTGCACCAGGATCCTGCATATGCAAAACCAATATTCAATCACACCGCCGGATCTATCGAATCGTCGTGTCGCAATCTCTCTGATAGTAGACAACATCCGCTATCATGATTATTCTGCGAATCGGGTTGTAACCACCACTCAACTGCAAGTCCTGGGGTCAATTGGAGAGTGAAAGACGCAATGTGGGACCAGTGGACTCATTTCATTGACAAGGACAATTGCTTGGGTTTATAGTGTCACGGATTGTTTCATTGGCTCAAGGCCTTTATTTCTGCGAGCATTATCTTAAGCTTCCCCCACCCACTGTCCTGCGAACCTAGGCCAGGAAAATGCCCTGGGCCGGCTCACAATGCAAGTTGCTGAGAAAGCCTACAGCATATCTGCGCCTAGTGTAATGCCCTCTTATCGCAACCACGAAAGATAGGCAGTACTTAAACTCACCCTGATCCCCGAGCGGGAAAATCTAAGGGGGATACTTGTTTTTAAATTACGATCTGTACTACCGTCGGTCGCGTATTCTTAAACCGGTCGTTGTCTCTGGGGCTGCAATTCAGTATAGCGACACATTATCCATCTCTCTTTCGACATGAGGTGGACGAATATAGCGCTGCTCCCGGTGGCGCTGCTGCTGCCAATCAACGTTTTCGCCGCGACCTCGCTATGCGATAAATACACCAAGGCCATGTTTGCAGAAAACTCTGGCAGCACTCAGTACTCCTTCGTCGTAAGACTTATCAATACCGCTCTGATTGGCAATTATGCCGCGCCGAGCAAAGTCAAGATCAGTGGGATTCTTCTACCAGGACACTATCAGGGACTGGAGGTTACGTTGTTGCCGTATTTCAATGGCGGGTTGAACAGCACGAATCGGGGCAAGTTTCCTGGCGTGCCTACCGTAATGAACTTCTTGGACGATGGAGGCGTTACCGCGTTATCACAAGACAAACCGTCATATGGGCAAAAGTCAAACCAATAGTATGTACCAAAAACCCGGAAAGCAATATATTGGCACGAAATTGCAAAACAGCTGAACGAAACAATTGGTGTAGCAAAATGATCAGTCATATGTATCAGTACTTTGGCGCCCTCCTAGGATGTTCCAGCTATGGAATGGATGGGTTCCCTAACTATCAGGGTAGATCGAGGTTGTACGAAGTGCACAAATTTATGAATTTGGGACCCCTGCAGCTAGGTTACTTTATCCAGGAAATAAGCCTGTCAGCCGAAGCGATAGGCTTCGAACAAGACGATATCAAGTCTTTCGCTTCGAACTTGAACACCACATTCGGCATACGATGCTCTCCAAGGCAAGCGGTCCTGCCAAAATCAGAGCCAGATCTGCAAGCCATTTGCATCAATATGGCATGCCCCTTAGCGGCGAAACCCATCTGTCGGTCATATAACAACTTTGGTGGATTTGGTCATGATCCATCAACCGCCACCTCAACGGATGGGCCCCAGGTAGCCGACATCACCCCTCACCTAAATAGCGCCCATGGACCGCTCGAAACCATATCAACCTACACCACAACGGACATTGAAGTTGTCACTACAGTAAACGGCAAAGCCATAACTATCGCGACACAATTGGTCTTCCCAATCACCCCTGGGCCAATCTCCTTCACCACAATACAAGTGTCACGTCTTACCTCTGTCGACGGGACTGCCACTGTCATCACCACGCAATCCGTCAGCCCTATCGGTGGTGGTGTCGTATCCACAACCACTGAAACGGTAACAACGGACGGATCAACAACCACACGAGTAGTTACGGTCACGATTCCGTCTTCAGTCATCGAAGTAGCCACAACTGTTATTACCACTAGCGGATCTCAAATCACAACCACATACCCTACTACCATCAAGAACCCGGCGCTGCTGCAAGAAAGCGGAGGCGGAAGCGGTAGCATTGTAGATTCTGAGTCACCTACGCAGGAAACAGGTCATGCTAGTGCCGGCGGCAGCTCTAGTTCTACCAAGTCGAAAAATGCAGCTGCGATGCAGACAGCTGGGCCCCTTTTTATGGTTGCGGTCGGCGCTGGACTTGTTGGACAGATATTTTAGGGGGTTTCATGATATATGCAATGAGCATTAATATTGATGTTTGATACCTCTGATTGTACCATTTAGATATATGCTGGCCGGAGTTTTGTTCTTTTTTCTTTTTTCTGGTCAGTGGTGTTAGGTAATTAATGTCTGTAATATTGTACATGATAATGAACGGGCTATATATCACATAGGTATATGGAATTTACTTCGAGTTTAACGATACAGTCATGGGGTTACAAGGGGTCGATGGAAGCTACCTTTAACTTAATACTGTCTAGAAAAGGCAATATGATCTGTTTCCTTCGCAGANTTATACAGGATAACAGTACAATACGATATTACGGGGTATTCTTGGGAAGAAGGCGCACAAGAATGGCTAAGGTATCAATAGGCTACGTACATGATTTAGAGAGCTTCAAGGGCAATGAACATTAAGTAGGCACATGCGGTTTGTGAACACAGATACAATAAGAAGAAATTTACAATGAAATTTCGAAAGCAGATGAGATTTCTGTTTCGAATTTAGGCGCTCGGGGCTACAGTAGAAAACCAGCCTCCCCTTCCCCGTTGCACATGTGCACTCCTCGACACCAACACGATGTACACACTAGCTACAAATTGCTGAACTCGCCATAGCTTCAGGTGATCTCTCATCCATTTGCTTTACAAATATGTCACCTCGGCGGCCTAACACTAAGAACTTATCTTCTGGATTCGATAGATTTCGCCTGTAGCATCAGAGCTCATATACAGGCTACCGTCACGGTTAATGGCTAAACTCGTTGGCCTAAAGCAGTTGCTTGGACAACTACCCACGTCCTCGTTCCACATAATGGTAGTGTATCCTGTATCAGAATTGCTGGCGGCAGTTGGTTGGCCCGCCTCAGAATTGAAAGGTATAGTCACTAATTGGTAGCCCTACACAATTAGGTAGTCGGTGTTAGTACCATACTGGAGTTTCTCAACATATTCTAGTGTGCAAAGAAAAATAGACTCACTGTTGGTGGAGACCGGTCCCATGATCCGTGAAACGTAACCCATGCGTTTCCGTCTCCATCGAAGACGATGTCCAACGGTGCAGAATGTGCTGGGAACGAAAGTCTTGGAGGCTCGTAGTTGTTGACACAGTCGCTATCGCTGGCGATATTCGGAAAGATTGAGAATTGCTGGCCCCTATCAAGACCCCAATTCGGGACCGCACTGGGATCCCAGGCAGTGAGGCAAGCGGGGTAACCATAGCTTCTACGAGCGGTGCCGTCTGTTACCGAGCCGTGGTAGTTGAGCTCCTCACCTGGGTTGTCGTTGTGGATGTCGACACTGTTTCCGTCTATATCATCGCTTCAAAGTAGAGTCAGACCAAGTCCTTGGACAAATATATATCGAATGAGCTATTTAGATGCGGTGCTACATATTACTCACCGTACGATATTATCAGCGGAGTTTTCAACACTCCACAGGTTGCCTTTGCTATCATCCCGTATACCGACACTGTTTCGAAGACCAAAACCAAAATCCACGCTGGCACCTTCAGCTTTGAAGTCGGTTGCCGTTGGGTTGTTAAGTAGATTTTTCCAGTTGAATCCACGGATCTGAGAGCGACCGGAATTATAGTCCGTCGTACCCATGTCCAAATTGTCATTCGAGCCGGCGCTGATGAGCAGCAAATCGGGGTTGGCCTTAGGAATGAGAAGACTGCGGGTAACATGATCTGACCATGTCATCCCCGTTACTAATGTTTTCCTATTGGAGGTGTTTCGCCCACGACTATCATATGCTATATGATCAACGAATTTAGTATATGCTACGAGCTCACTAATAGAGGACTAGTTATCCATAGGACTCACTCCAAGCGTAAGCAGCTTCGGTTGAAGAAGCAAACAGCGTTTTACCATCCTGAGAAATTGTGAGGCCATGATTAAGCTAATGTGGTTTAGTTCATTAGCATTTGGGAACTCGTCATCCGTTAAACGGTTGAATATTTAAATACGGGTCATGAATTGCCGTTGTGGCGGCGCTGGTGAGGTGTCTTCATATATAGCTTACCTGAGTATCCGAAATAATTGTGAAACCGTTTTTCAATAAGCCGCAGTTGTCAATGCTATACTGCCTGACTCCTGTCCCTCTTTCAACAACTAGCAACTTGCCTGCGGTATCAAAAATTAGTTGACGGGGGGACCTAAGCCCAGTACCAACCAACTTTGCCTGATATCCATCTGCGAGTTGAGGAGCAGGAAGTGAGTTGGTTAAGGTCTGGCATTGGGCCTTGGCTCCCAGACTTGCGAAGAACAGATCAAACTTATTGGCCGGGAATGAGAGGGCAGGGGCGAAGAGAGCCGCCCAATGAAAGAGCAAAACTTGCTTCATTGTAGGTGATCTGCACTATGGCGCAATGACTTTAAAAGTAGAGATATGGGTAAATAGGCAAGTACTTATACGGTATTTAGAAAAACAGCAACTTGCATTGGCCTATCGATTCACTACCGTAACCAGTCTCTCCCCTTCTGGCCTTTAAATAAAGTATATATGCCTTAGCGAAGCCCCGCTTTTAAAAAATCCCCGAGATCAAATTCCTGCATGAAGGCTCATTTACATCATTTTCCAGAAACCTGAATTTAACGCCCCTTCGATATTGGGGAATACGATACATTAACGTTCTCCAGATCGGCGCCTGGCGGCTACGGAAACCGTCGTAGATCTGCAAAGGTACGCATTCCAAGGCAAGGGGGGTCCTCTCACAAATATTCGTCTGTTGTTTGGATTTTTGGTGCTAAATACAGGGGGACTGGGTACTGGAATCTAGATCTCGAGCATCGTGGTTGCAGCCGTTGTATTCTGGAGAGTGATGTCAATTTAATTGCTTTCGGTTGAGAACCGTTTGCAGCTCCTTCTGGGCAGACGTTTTTGAGTTTCAAGGTACCAAAGTTGATAGCGCTAGACTTTGGAAGAAGGGGGTGTCGGCAAGCACCGAGGATAGTTACCTAGATAGGTCCAATTGAATCAAACCTTGATTAGATCTTGATTTCTCAACCGGCATTGCATGCGTTGCCTCCTGTTGGAAAGTATTTCCGACAACACAAACACAACGGCTTCGCAAAGGGTAGTGATTGATCTGGGTGCTGTGGGTTAGCTTCTAAGGCGAATGCATTAGATAAAACAATCGATGGCTTTTAGCAGGGAGTCTATAGTGTGGATAGATCGATTCATGAACATCCCATTGCAGTTTATTGTGCTCAATCACCCTGCCTTGCATTATTGTCTAGAGCTATGCATGGGTCCGCACTCATATGCATATATGCCATTGCACCTTGTTAGTGCTTCTAGCCAACAATTCAGAGCTGTTGCAGTTGCCTCTCTTACGACGTGGATAGTAGTCGAGAGATTCTGCCTTGCTCTAGATATAGAGTATCAGTTGCGAGATAATCTCTTCTAGCCATTTCATGTAGCCATTGTAACTATCTCGACGTCCAAGCCAACGGGTCCACCAGCAGTATTTCACAGGGTACCCAGTCCAATCTTGTAAGGCTGATCGCCAAGCCTCGCTCGGAACATGGTAAACCACACACCTCAAAGAAAGAAATCCCATGTTCGCAGTGGCACACCCTAGTTCCGAACAACCAACAGCTGTTGAACATGTCAGTCTCTGATTTTTGTCTATTTTGGAAAAGGAGAAATTAAGAGGTCACTCGGAACGAAATGGCATTTGCAGCATTCAGACTCGACGTAGCGTCTTGGTAATCCTAAAAAACTCGCCGGCTAATCTAGCTCCAGCATAGCCCTCACGCTTGCAAGACACTATGCTCACGAGGTCGCAATGCAACTTTCGTCAATGACCGAAAGCTGGATCGACTCAGCATTGCAGACGTCGACATTAAGGGGCCATTGGAAAGAAATGGCTGGGAACCGCATTCTTTGTTACATAAGAGTACCACAAATGCACTGGCCCGCTCCTTTGAGAGGCGGGCAATCCTTTTGGTTTCGCTTGTGCGGCTGAAGAGCCAATACCAATTTCGCAACTGCCAATACGCCAAAATATTGGCGTCTTGTCGCCTGGAAACAGTGTCAATAACTTAAGTACTGGCCGAAGATGTTCTTCGCACACAAAAAGCTGGTAGGGAAGGGATCGCTCGCCGTCAGAATTTGTTCTCACGGAATACCAGAATACGTCCAGACATAGCAAATATTGCGTGCGAAAAAAAAGTGGACAATCCATCTACAGTTGACGACGGCTGCAGTGTGAACGCTTAATCGCCAGTTTTATACCTCTACCCGCATCCTGCAGCATCACAATCGAAGACAGGGGGCTTTTTTTCGGCATGAAGATTCCGGTATTCCTGCTAACTGCATCGCTGCTGCGAGCAGCAACGGCTCAAACCGACAGCAGCATTGCGCCAAATCCGAATATTTCCACGACAACGGACACGACGGACACTACGAGCACTACGAGCACGACGGATTCTCTTGTCACGCTTGCTCCAGATGCTTGTTCGACCGCCGGTCTGGAAACATGTTACAACATCCTCCAGATAATTGCACCGACGGTCTATGTGATTCTAACCGTGACAGACTCTGTTCCTGCAAGTTTGTCATCGGAAGAAACGATTACCACTGGCGACCCCATCCTGACCCAAACCGACAACATTTTGACCGCCACCGACGAACAGTTGATTCCCCCAACCACCGCGGTGGTTAGGATATCATATACCGAATCCAGCGGAACCACTTGTGACGATGCCACCATAACCTCAACGCTAACGAGCGGCACCGACAATGAGTGTCAACTCTCAAGTGTCGCATTCTTCTCACCCCCACCACAAGTCACCAAAACACGCATTTTCCTAAAGGCGCGGGAAGATGATACCCAGCGCAAGGGAACCGAAAGTGGGAACGGCAACCAAGTCGGCCCTACTAACGGTGGGGACAACAGCAACAACAATCCCACGGATGCTGCCCCAGGACCCACCAATACGAACGAGCCCGTCCAGTCTCCAACTGACAATGGATCAGGTCCGGGCCCGTCCGTAACTGAGAATGGATCTGGCGGGTCTGCAACTGAGAATGGAGCAGCTCCATCTGGAACAGAGAATGGGTCTCCACCCACCACTGCGGGTCCTCCCCAGCCAAGCGATAACGGAACCGGTACGATATTAAGCTCCACTGAATCCCAGGGCGCGAATACCCCCACTGGCACCGTCGAAACCAGCGCAAGCGAAGAGACAACGCCTTCTGACTCCCCTCTTTCCTCTCCAGGTTCCCCTTCCTCACCTCAAGATTCTTCTGCTGTAAATCCAACTGATTCTAACCCCAACTTGACGGGCTCCCCGACTACTCTGACGAGTGGTCGGCCGCCCTCGAGCGCGACTACAGGAGCAGGAAAAAATGAACAAGGAAAACCAGGTGTCTTCACTTCTTTTACTACAATTGCAGAGGTCAGCAACGGTAGCACGAAGTTTGTCACAAGTGCTGTTGCAACTATGACCAGCTCAAGTGCACAAGGAACGGGCACTAATGGCGCCAGCCCGCATTACGCCATCAAAGCCGAACTGCTGCTTGGTGCGGCGGGCCTGGCTGCAGCATTTGGCTTATAGTTCGCAGAATTCTCTCCTGTTTTGCATTTTCGCGGGAAATGGCATTTTTAGGGGTTCTTATTGTGTTCAAGACCAGAGAATTTTAGCAGGACTCGCGTATCCGGCTTTAATACATATACGAGCGATCATGTACAGCGTCGTTTTGATCTAGATCGGTACTATTAATATATTAGACCTATGCTTGAATTAATAGAGATTTAAGAGGTTGGTCTCTTCATTCACCTAATTGCATACCTGGCTCTAGCAGTCTCGACTATGTATTGCGTTGCTGGATGCGATCTCGGTAAGTCCATACCGCACGCCATAGTTGTCCTCCTCGCGCCAACTGTTCTCCACAAGCGGCCTCCCGTGCCGGCGCGCAACTATAAACAGAATTCCGATGCGCGATCTACCTTGTCAAAACTTTGCGTACGGGCCAGTTTGGTTTTAATCTTGTGGATTAGATAATGGATTTTGACCTTTTTTATAGTACAGCAAACTCCCAACATGCGACACGCGATCCTGTTAAGAAAAGACATACGTACACGCTATGCGATCATGCTGAAGTTCAGGAAACATACTATTCTGCAATCTAGTGAGTGCTCGCCGCATCGCGCCGTGGTAATGCAATAGGGTATATGGTGAAAACTGTAGATATAATACATTATTCGCACATGCAGATAGAAAATCTATGAAATGTGATTTGGGTGGGACAGTATCGTAACTCATGAAAAGAGAATGTAACAGTAATAAAAATCAGAACCAAATCGGACACCCATTCGCGCCATAGACTATGGATCATACATGAACGTCTGAGGTGTCATAACACGGTATAGCAAGCCAATATTAGCTAACTAGACCCGCATACCCCTCTTCTAATAGAAGCCGTCCGTCGCTCGAGCTTGCACCCTTGCGGGGAGAGCCTGATTCACTTGTTCTGACTCTCCGTCCCTCTTAACGCGCCTGCGGAATACACTGTTGTCGGGCTGTTCGGTAAGACACAGTGCAAACACACCTGGTGTAGGTTGCTGAGCCGTGTAGCAAGCTGCACCATTTGGACAATTTGTTGGACCGGGCCAGCAATTCCCACCGCATTGCCCTCCGAGCTTTGCGGTTGCAGTTGGCGGGGGTAGAGATTTGTCGAAATTGTATTCATAAGTGCATGGTGTTGGGCATGCAGTGCCGCTGAAAGCCGGGTCTGCAGAGCCGATACACTTAGAAAAGCCTGGATGAATGCAAGAGCAAGCTTGGCCAGTAGGACATAGGGTTTTCCCAGTATTCCATGCTGTGAATTGGTTAGTATGTTAAACTGTGATGCGCCCAGCAGAGCGTGCAGGTGTGTAGGAAGGAACCATACTTGCTGTATCCGAAGCTTGAGTAGTTCCTCCGCATTGGCCAGAGGGGTCCGCCGCATAAGCAAGGCTTGAGCTGAGAACCCATGTATATGTGGCCGATGTTGTTTGTTGTCGTTTCCTAAGAGCAGTTGTATTCCGAGCGATTGTGGTGGAAGTGGTTGTTGGACAATAGGTGTTTGGAGCATCACCTGTCGGAACACATATGCTGCTGCCTGGGGTCTGGCAAGAGCAAATCTGATCCGTCGGACACAAGTTCTGTGTTGTTTCTGTAGGGGTGCAAGCGCCGAATGGATCAGCCATATAAGGTTCAAGCGAAATGAGGGGGTATATAGGATCAATTGCTATGACGCAGTTGCAAGTGTCGTTCTGTCGTTTCTTAAAGACGTTTTCTCTAGGCAGAATGTTGACAAACGGCTGGACGTCCACAGAAAACCCATTGTCACTATCCAAACTTCTTTCACCTATGTCTCTTTTTTTCTTGTTACTCCTCTGTGCTCTAGATCCCCTAGGACCACCGGCAGTAGCAGGCGTAAAAAGGGACGCGAAGAAAAGTAAAGCACATGTTGACAACACCATCCAGTGAGATCTAGTATATTGATACATTTTTAAAGTAACGCAAAGTCAGCAGAAAACACACACGATGAGATCTATATACTGTATGCTGTAGAACGTCCTAAACCGACTTTTTAGGTTGCCACCAGCATCGGTGTTGCAGCTTAGAAGTGCGAAAGAGTGTGTGGTGGGTAGTATTACAAAAAGTTTTTTGAATCGTGAGCGTACATGTCTAATGTGCAGCAGCTCTCTGTTCTTATTTATGGTTCACGCTGTTTACACCTACAATGGTATAGGATGTCAGAACAGTATGGTCAGTTGATGCCTTGGTACCCTTGATGGTAAATAGACACATATATCTTAACATAAGCTCAATTAAATACTTTTAGGCCGATGTACGCACAGCTTGAAGCATAATGCTGAAAATAGAGTATTCGACGAGATCCACGCACGTTTTTTTTTTTTGGCCGCATCAACACGTAGCCTCCCCAAGATCGAATTTTCAGGTTCAAAATTCTTGCCAAATACTAATGCGCCTTCGGATTACAGTTGTACTTGCTTTATAATAAATGAACATTTGTTCTTATATCACGAAAGGCTACTTAAATCGGCGTGTTCTAGTTCTAACCGATCACTGTTTAGTTCTTAAGCCAGCCTAACGGGTTAATACTGAGGGAGAATATTATCTATTCACATGTCGAGAGCGCGGGGACGGATATCTTATGAATTTGCCGTATTAACGTTGTGCGTTGCAATCTATGAGATACAATAGTTGTTCATGATCATTGCCTGGATTAAGATATAAGCTAAATGACCAGACATCGATGCTATTAGCGGTATTGACTAGCAGACACTGGAACTGAATCTTCAACTTTAAGTCCCGTAGCCACCTAGAGAATACCTGAATATTACGACCTGAATGTGGAGGAGTTTGTCCGCTTTGGCCTGCCATATACAGGTTAACTACCGAAGACCAACTCCGCGTCTAGGAGGACCGATTGCTATTGGTCTCTACATATTCTACGCCGTCTGGAACAAAAAGCCAACTATATGAATGCTTCCGCGGATGAGTGGAGCTTTCTGTTCCTAACTAGGGTGCACAGGTGTCAGTTTCACTGAATGTCGTCGCGGTCACCTACGATGTGAGAATCGGCCTTGAAGCAGTCACATTTTTCTTGGATATAGCTCCTCAGTGCGTGAGGATCGTTATCAAATGAGGCTAACATCGATAATATCCAAGGACTGTATCGTTACCATGTAACTAGAAATACTTCTCATGCATGGGCGCAGCCCATCCTTGTAGCAACTTTTCAGGCCTAAATTAGATAAATAGTACCACGCACACCCGCCTAGGAATTTCTTTTCCGAAATTTTCTTGTGTTTGATCTGGTATCTAGTGTTAATTTTCGTTGAATGGGCACACTGATATCATTCTATTGTTCTCCTGGTACTATCTAATTTCCGATTTGCCTTAACGTTCTACAGTCTTTACCCTTATTGCGTATAAGGCCAAGCTGCGCAAGATTTCAAATTTGATCTTTAGAAACTTATCAACTTGATAACGTACAATGCCGGAACCCGACAACTTCCTCTACTGGCCCTTGCAGGACAATCTCACCACAGATGATATAGTTAATTACATGAGCTCAACTTTCTGGATTGGATTGGGTTCACCAAATTACCGGGGAACAGTCACAATAGATGTTGTCTCAAAATGGGCCGAATATATGAGAGAGGTAAACTGTACTCTTACAGCAGAAGGAGCTAATGCACTCTTTGGAACATCTCCTGAATGGCTCGATAACCTCGTGTATGCATTCTATGACTTGGAAAATTTCTGCGTAACGGTTACGTGGATGGATGACAATAAATCGATTCTTCCTCACCCCACAAACTCCAATATACTCATACCTCTATACTCTTCACTCACTGCAATAACAGCCATTGTTCTAGCATTGCGCCTGTGGTCGAGGTATAAGATAACAGAGATCCAAGCCTTTGATTGGCTTGCTGTTCTCGGTTTTGTAAGTTCAGAAAAGCCAACTTTTTAAATTTTGTTTTATACATTGAACACCGCAATTATACTTAAATGCAGCTAACATCCTCTGTTTTATCCAGTTCATGAGCGCGGCATGGGGGGGAATTGCAATTTGGCATCAGGCCGCAAGTAGGAAAATCCCTTTTATAACCCAGGCTGCAGGACGCATGATGCCTAACCTCTTATTTATAGCTGGGCACTTAGTGGGATATTATGATCGTACTTGTAATTCAATAACTTTGGCTCGAGCGGTACGTTGAAACTCTGACCCATTAATTGGATTTAGGTTCTCACAGGTTACTAACTTTATCTAATACAAGATCTATCTAAATCTCATAGTATCGTATCCATGGGTCATAATGGTCCTCAAGCTATCTCTCCTACTATTCTACTACAATATGACAAAATGGAATTATATCCGATGGTCTGTATGGGCTACAACTTTCATTGTGCTTGGAAATACAGCCAGTGCACTTGTTCTATACATGATCCAAAACCCACATCTCTATTTCTGGTGGTACCCACTGGAATCTGAAAGGGTAGACAACCGTACGGTTCAGCTCGCTACTGGCACAATTTTTATTGCCACGGACATTATTATTTGGGTATTACCAATGCCAATGATTTTCCAATTAAAGCTCTATCCTCGAGAAAGGATATTGGCTCTTATTACCTTCTCTTTAGGTGCTATGTGAGTTAACACGTTCAGGTTTGGCAAGAGACGTGCTTATCCTATTCTCTAGTGCATGTGTGGCAAGCATTGTCCGCCTCTACTATATCCTGAACTATAACGACTACGCAAGCGGTAAACATAGCAATTCTACCGTACTCATAGATGCATGGACAGTGTAAGTTGGACTAAAGCTACTCACGGTTAACATTTGCACAAATCTTAACACAATCTCTAGCACTGAGCTCTATCTCACGATTATTTGCTCCTCCGCGCCCGCAATCCGAGCTTTAGCAATTCACTATGCTCCCAAGATACTAAATACTGTCGGTTCTGCCGCCTTTTCAACAGCAGCAACGACATCTACTGCAAAGCCTACGAATATCGCAAGCAATAACTCAAATAGCGGATCCACCGAGAAGATTGAAACTAAAGAACCAAAAGTTGTCGTTGATCCGGATACAGACCTTCTAAAGGACGACTGAGATGACTACTGTAATTTGTTTTGGGTTCGCATTTTTACTGTTAGTATAAGCTAGGTTTACGCTGTAGCGGTCAAGTTAGTCTTACTATGGTTATTGCTCATCTTTACGGGGCAATGTGTACTGATTTTTAATCCCCCCCCCTTTCTTTTTGGGAGAACGCCCTTCAAAATGTATATATCATGTTTAAGCATTCGCTGATAGTCTTAACAGTGAATTCGATCAGGTGGTTTGGACGAAAAGCCATGCCTAACTCTTGATTGCGCCATTTGATGTTCTCTATCCATTTACTTTTGGTATAAAATAAGTTGAGGATTTTGATACTCAAATGGAAGGGTATACCTAAACCCGCCGACGTAGAAAATTAAGCTGTCTATTTGATTGGGTAGACCTACTGTGTACACAACTTGAGTTTCGTTTAGGAGAGTGCATCCGACCGTGGCCGTTACAGCCAAAAGCCTTGCATGCATTTGCAAATTCACTCAATTCCCACCCATATCCAGGGCAAACTATGGAGTTGGTGATTTCCTCGGAAGTTCCACTAGCATCACTTTGAAAACTCTAGCTTCACAGGAGAGAGAGGCCGTTGGATGTAATAATTGACGCAGCCTGGCGTATAGAAATCCAACAATTTTCCTTGTTGTGCCTGCGGTATGGGTGTTGCCGATTTTCTGCCACGGCAATGGCCTGAATGGTGGGTAATTTCCGGATTTGGGAATCTGAGAAGCCGAGGCTTACGGATGGCCTCCATTGTTGAAGCCGAACCTTCAGCTTCGCAGCGCAGTGTACCTAATCGATTTGTCAACGCAACTCACGTATCTTTTGGATACGGATGTGTATGGGATGCAATTTGAATGGTGCATCTATCAGCTTCATTCGATACCCTCATCGAACTGCTATCTACTGGCGCCATTCACGTAACCTTACAGCCTTCTCAATATGTCACCTCCAAGCTCTCTTGAAAGCACTCCTCCGACAACAAAACACGTCTTACTTTCTTTTCCAACTCCCCATATCTTGCTTGTCACTATCAACCGCCCAAATCAGCGCAATTCTCTCCCGTTTGCCGCTCAGTGGGAGCTCCACCGTGTCTGGACATGGTATGATGCTGAGCCGTCTCTGCGGGCTGCCATCATTACCGGCGCTGGTTCCAAATCCTTCTGCGCTGGTCAGGATCTGATAGAACTAGGTTCTCTCTCAGAGGAGGATTACAATAATCGGCCATGGGAGTTTAGGCATCCGCCTACCCGTTTCGGCGGTCTCAGCGGCAGAACTGGCAAAAAGCCTGTCATTGCAGCTGTTAATGGATTTGCTTTTGGTGGAGGGTTCGAGATGGTGCTGAATTGGTATGTGTGCTTGTCTCTCCAACCCGCTGTTTGCTTTGAGTCTGTTCGACTCAAATGAGGTATTTAGAACCGGTGAATTGCGTCCCTACTAACTTATTGATATGCTATAGCGATATGATTGTCGCGTCTCCTTCGGCTAGCTTCTCCCTTCCTGAAGCGCTCCGTGGGATATATGCCTCTGCTGGTGGCCTCCCACGCCTAGTCAAAATCGTTGGACTCCCTGTAGCTACGGAAATCGCTCTCACCGGCCGTGTCTTGTCAGCCAAGGAGGCCTTGGATTATAAACTGATCAATAAGATTTCGTCTTCGCCTGATACGCTAATAGAAGAGGCGGTAGCTTTGGCTAGGAAGATTGAGGATCTGTCGCCTGATGCCGTCATTGTCACTAGAGCTGGGTTACGAGAGACACAGAAGAACGGCGACGTGGAGACAGCCACGAGGATTGTGGATGAGATGTATAACCAAAAGCTAGTAGAGAGTGAGAACAGGATTGAAGGGTTGATGGCGTTTGCAGAAAAGAGGAAACCCATGTGGAAGCCCTCAAAGCTGTAGGGTTCAATTCAGAAAGTGTAATGGTATACCGTTGACGTGGAGGCGGTTATCTGCGCATTTTGCTGTTTGTTATCTAATACTAGAGGAAGATTCTTTCCCTACATGTATTTCTAAATGTATTTGCGGTTGCATCTTACCAATAGGAGAGCTTTCAGATCTTCTTGCAATCTTCACAAAACCTGGTGCAATCTCACGACGTAACCGGGACATAGGACTATGAAAACACTAATCCCATGATTCCTTGGGTCTATCCGTCTATATCGGCCAATTAGATACAACTGTACCCGAAAATACAGCTGTCTCACTGGAGGTCTATATAATTCATGGCAATACATAGCCGAATATCGTGCCATATGTGGTAACCAATCAGAAGCTGGGAGCTAGCCACCATGTCTCTGTTATTGCACTGAGTCCAAGTCAAAGCCTGTTGATGCTCGCCTTTAGTATCTTGATATGGATCGGTGTTTCGCTGTGGCCGTTATCACAAGCTAGTTCCTGTCTTGGCTGCAAGATTTGCAGCACCAATACAAGATTTGCGCAACATACAGTATCCCCAGCCAAAATATGTCTGATAATTCTTCGGCGACAGCGCTTCGGAATCTCCGACAGACCAAGTCACAAAGCTGCTTGGTGTAAAATGTAATTTGCGGATTACTGAAGGAAAGTGGCCGGAACTCTTGCTCTAATCTTATCATTTGGTATCCAGATCAAGTTTCAATTATAATACCTTCTTCGGACTCAGTTACGATCCTACCTGCAGCTTTACATGCAAGTCCAGCTGCACATAAAAGCTGCATCCGGCGAAGATCTCGCCTTCTCCGATACAAAGCGGAATCCTACGGATGATTGTCAGCTTCAAAGCAAGGCTTACGGGGCACTTTCGCTAGTACTTTATGCATTAAATTCACTTCATTAAAGAATCCAAGCCTTGGGAGAAGAAGCTGAAATCGAATCCAGCTGGGTCGACGGTTAGGGTGTATTGAACTCGTAAAGTAGTTAAGCACAACGTAGCCAATCACCTACCGAAGGCGCTATTCGAGCTAACTATACATTTAGAGATATATCCCATGATAAATGGGACATGCGATGGAACCACCTTCTAGCTTGGCATAAAGTCCTTCGACTCTCCGATGGCAGGTGCCACTGTCGCGCATCGATGCATCATGCGGGTATGACGCGCGTTGATAGTAAACGGAGGCTTACATCAAGACCATTCATTCAAACCGGCTGTTCCAAGGAGAAAGCGGCTGAATAGCGCCGTGTGCCTTAGGGTTGATATACTATATAGGAAAGTCGTCCCGTCACGGAGAACATCAGCTCTTGAAGGCTGTGTTGATATCGGTGCCGCTTAGCCGCTTACTGCGATCAGGAACCGAAGCGAGTCTGGCCAGCTGGAGAATTTTTGACTTCATGACACCTTACTTTACTGTCGATGTCGACGGCGGTGGACTAGTACTCGATAGTATATGGTGTAAGCTTGCATTTCTTGTGGTGGATTTACATCAGCACGCCATGCGCCATGCATGTGCATTTTAGAAACGTGTTTCCCACAAACATGTGCTGAATATACAGTAAAATGCAACCAGACAAGAGCGGTTCAACCGGATCCCCGCAAGCTTGCAAGCCGGCATCCGGACAGCACGTGTGCGGCAAGCCTCCAAGACTCCAGATCCAATAATATGATTGATTTTGTATTCGTACATATCCGAAGGTATAGAGGCTTGTTGTTCTACATCTTGAACCCCGTAGTTCAGATATAAGAGCTATACAACAAGTGGATAGGATTACTAAATACGCAAGCTATGAAGCTCGCCACAAAGCCATGGCGTTGATATCAAAATTGGCGGGATCACTGAGCACATGTATAACTATATGAATTCCCCCAAATTGCAAAACGGTGCCCGAGCGCTAAGGTGCTAATCATATCATAATCAGCATCATAGGATTGCATGCAATCAATTGCATCAAATAGGTCTTTAAAACCCCCCTTGTTAACACTCACGATATTGAAAACTTTCGATATTATCAGCAGGTTGGTTCCAATTGGATCCAATGGCAACCTAGTATATTCAAACCACCATATGCAGCTAAGCATTGCATTTAATATTTGAGTTGAAGATTTCCCGTGGTATGAATGCCGATACATGTAAATATGTCGTGCGCTAGCAAGAGTCTACAGGTTGTGGGCCCTCCATTTGCGTACTATTTGATATCTCTGCATGCAAGTTAGTTGCAGTGATCTATCAATTGGGAAACTGTAACCATAGTATGTCTACATATACCAAGGCCGACAGAAAATATATCCATGGTGCGTGTGTTTGTCTATGCGTAGACATATCAATGCAGTTAGATATCCACGTCACTGAATGTTATACAGACTATTAATTGATGACGTAGGAAGAGAGAAAGAGCCCGCTGACACCTATTTGCGTTATTTTAAGAACTAAGCTAATGTCCTTCGTCGGCTTCAGCGGCTAGCTATGGTTACTAAACTCTTAGGGCCGCAATAAGCATCTGCGTCAGCCATAAAAGACAAAAAAATGACCTAAATGCAACATAAACTTAAGTGCAGTTGCTAATCGCTGACGGCGTACGTAAGCTAGTATAGTACTTATTATCCTTGCAGCTGATGATGGTCTAGAGCTGGACCTAGATCTTTCGAGAGAATGATTCTTTGACGAACCCCCGAAAGCACCCACGTGTATGCACATTCGCTTGAGATTTTATAATATAACTTGATGGTTGTTTCACGTTTGTGGCAGCCAAAATACGCCACAAAACCTCAACTAGGTAACCAGAGTTATAGAAAGCAAAAGCAATAGCTCGTTATCTTCGCGCTGCCGGTCACATGAGAGATATATATACCCAATGGACATTGAAGATGACCACTGACCATAAACTTAATGCTTCTTGGCCTTGGGCGGAAAAGATCTACGTCAGCAGTTAGATCTTTCAAAATGTGTAACCATGGATCGTCTGTGTAACCTTCATGGATAGCATGTATATGTAAGCCGTACGCGTCACCTTCACTTCACTGATACCTGCCGTGACAATCTTCACAGCCCTAGTCCAAGCTTATAAGTGATAGCAATATTGAGGGGAACTATAATAATATATTTAGTTTTAAGGCTAGGAAACTGTACCTGCCGGATTGATCAACCTTACACGCAAGCACCTGCAGACTTGTGTTGTACCATATTAAAATCCAACAAATCGAGATATAAACTGTGTGACTAGCTGAGATTAAGATATTAAAACACGTCCAATCATACGAATCACGGGCATCAGTGACACGTTTGCTGTAACAATTCTGCTAGATATCTAGCCTTGAAATTGCCCAATCATGCTTTCATCTTATATCATAAAGTATTTCGTTTGGGAATGGCTAGCACTGGCTCGTCTCTCGCCCGGCCCTTGGCCCTACGTGCGCGATCCCTAACATACAGCCTATGTGTAACGTATCACCACTGTAGACTCTATGATGTATCATTCTTTGCCTCGTAAACTAAGACACCATACTTTGTCTAGTGGAAGAACGACGGCTATTTGGCTCGCTAGACTATCTCACGCCGGCAGATGCGACTAACGTTAGCTAACGGCTAATTATTTAAATTGTTATTGTGAACATCATTGAGAATTGACGGTATTACAGGATGCGTTATCTTACAACGTTTTGCCATACAGTAAGCGTGAGCCTTAGCTTAGCTAGGTGAGAAACAGCCGTATGACGTATCCCATATCAATTTCCATTGGTCCGCTATATCGTGAGTGACTCGCATATATATCTTATCAACTCATCAGGTTAAAACGAGAAATTCATCCTTGTACCCAACGTTAGTAGCAAACGGCACGACCCTGCTATGATATTACCGGATTTCGCGAGTGGATGGATGGATGTGCTGAGGATGAGCTGCGGTAGCAGTCGGAACTGCAGGGGCGTTCGGCTTGAGTTTGTTACGGAGAAAGTTCACAACCACCGAGCACGAAACTAAGAAGCTTCTCCACTGCAAAAATATTTTGATACAGATAGTATGTATAGTCACTGCTCGTTGAAAATGTTGGTTAAATTGCAGGTACGCGCGTGTAACGTTAGCCATGTAGGTACACAGACATAGCTTATGGGCGAACAGGAGGTGTGCGTCCTGTCTGACCCTCGGAGGATAGCACCCTTGTCTGTTACCTCGTGGGGCTACCCAGGGCAGCGAAAAGCGAACCGTTGACCTTTACTCTTTGTTCTTATGTTTTCTAACTTGGTTGCGAAGGGTACTTTTGAATATTTCTTTTGTTTGGTCATTATGATATGCATTATCATTACATTGGTATTGAAATTGAGAAGAAGAAGAAAAAAGCGATCAGGGTATAAAAGTGTTCTCGAAGATGAAGAATAGAAAGAGTAGAAATGTTAAAAGGTGGTAAACCCGGGATGCTTCTATAATAACATACATCCATGCATGCATATTGCGCTTTTGATAGCAATATCAGGTAAAATTGCACAAAACTCGAAAAAACCCATGGCTGCAACCCGAAAAAGGGGAGCCCGTAAGCACAACATAACCATAAACCCTAGTACTTCAAAACTAGAAGTACTGATAACGGGAATAATAAAAAAAAATACAAAATCACAAGGTCATTAAAACTAGAAATTAAGCCGTGGCAACCCTATCCATCACCACGGGTATCTTCTCCGTCCGGTCGTCATCGCCAGACTCCTCATCGCTAAGGTCGACATCCTCAAGCAGTTGGGGATTCAGCGAGAACGAGCCTCGAGGAATGAAGGTAGCCAGGAGCATGATACCCGACAGTATTGAGAAATGCACACCGGCAACCCAGAAGAGACCTGGCTGGATAACATCGTCGTTGGCATCGCCAATCTTGTCAATGTATTTGCCGATGAGAGGCGAGACGATCGCGTAGATTACAATGTAGGTCGAATACAGGAAGCCCATGACAGCACCTAGTGGCGAGATAGCGTCTTCCTTGGCCTCAACCCGCGCCAACGAGGCTTGGATGTAAGCTGCTAGAGATACGTCACCAGCCGCCCAGCCGAACGAGATGGGGATGAATGTCGCGGCGGCGATCCAGGCTTGTCCCACTTGACCCTTTTCCGGGTACCAGTAAGGTAGATACCAGACGATGAGCAGGAGAAGCGCGTCGGCGCGGAGCCATGGGATAGGTGTGTGCACGAGGTTTGTGAACAGGAAGACGAACAGGGCGCCCATCAGTTCGCCCATATTGGAGCCCGCGACAATAATCTGTAGCCATGAAGGGTTGCCTAGATAGCGCGCGGCGACGAAGACGGCAATACTGTTTTCGAGGAAACGATGGCCGAACAGGGCGAAAGAGTAACCGGGGAGCAACCAGACGAAGCGGGTAGTGGAGCAGACGATAGTCATACCCTTGACGGCGGACATGACGAAGAGGACACATCCGTCGGCGACCTGCATGAGGTAGTTCTTTCCTTGGCCGGCTTCAACTTGGTAGGAGTGTGGAAGGCGAATCATGAACCAAGAAGATGCAGCGCAGAGGAAGAGCAGCGGGGTGATGATGAACGATTGGTTGTTGCCGCACGCGGGGATGAGCGCAAGGGCGGTCGCGAGGGCGCCGCCTGTGCCGGTGACTACGTGTGTGAAGCTAATAGTTAGCGCGACGGTTTCTAATTGAAGCTATCTGAATAGAGTTAGAAGCGCTTACCTTCGTAGAAGATGTGGACGAGAGAGTCCATTCGCTTTAGCTTCTGCATGTCTCCGCCCACGATATCACGGGGAATGACACGTCTGATCAACTCCACCATACCGTAGGAGATACCCGACAGGCAGTGGATTGGAATTATGGCGTCGGTATTGTAGTTGCCATAGTAGGCGAAATTTGTAGGATCGTATTTTTTATCCCAATCCCTCGGCTTGATGTAACCACCCGTCGCGCGATCGATGATGAGGAGCAATGAAGTGAAAACAGCAAATACAATTACGGCAATGCCGAGCACTGTTCTTGTTTGGAATCGCTTGATCAATGGAGCGATAAGAATGGAGCCGAGGCACTGGAAGGCTTGGTTGAGACCCTGCAGAAGACCAACCCGCTCCAATGTATTTCTCTGGTACCCGCCGACTGCAGCATCGTAGTCGTATCGATTGGTCGCAAGGGCGATAATGGAGCCAAAGTAGACTTCAAAGCCGAACTTGTAGAGCATGATGCCTAGAATATAGAATGCCATGTTGCGCTTTTCTTCACGGGTGAAGAATCGCCAACTCTCGATGACACCCCATTTCTGCTTTTCTTCGGACATGGCCGCTGAATTTGTTGTATTCCGTCGGGCGACTCGCTAAACTTCAGCTGAGGGGTTGGATGAATGGGTAGAAAGAAAGGAGAAGGGAAAGCAACAGCTGAGCGGACCAACGTCCGAGTAAAATAGAGTCTGTGGTCCTGGAGTTCCACGAAATGCGAGTCAATTACCTGATTCGATGGTGACAGAAGAGAGGAGGTTATCAAAATGAGGCCGACGGGATTTGAATATATACCAGTCAGGATTCCAGGCACCAATTTCTTGGCCCTAGTTTTGACTTTTGGGTGCGCACCCCGGCGCCATGGGGCAGCCATCCTATCGCGACATGCTTCTCCCGCACATGTGGTAAGGTATCTCCCCCCGGCTAAGCTTGCTTGCTTGCGGCATTGGGATACCTAGCAGAGGCGAAGGGCGAATGAGCAAAAAAGACAATCGATTTCGCTGCGGCGGGGCAGGGGTGGCGTTCAGGGATGCTTCAGATGTGCGAAAACAGTCAAAATCCGCCCCCCCGGAGAGATACTATTACTAAGTAACTTCTCTCAGTTCGCGGAGAAGAGTGCAGTACTCCGTTCGTCTGGACGAAGTACCAAAAAAGAAACGGGCAGTGCCTTGGTGGGTTAATTAGTGACAAAAGAGAAGGCTGCCGACAAACATTGCATGCATGGTTCATGGCCATGGGGCAGATATCAACAGGCAGCGCTCTCAACGTGGAGGATGGGCGTCTCGGCGGCTGCTGCACCAAAGCAACCTAGTTCGGGCCCTGGTCTTGGCGCCCTGCATCGACCAACCACAGCCTGCATCGTCAAAACGTGTGCGGGCCCCTTTCCCCAAGTCCAAGTGCGACCTCGCCGTATTTGATAATATAATGCTGGTGGAATGCTCCGATGAGCCTCCGAAACGTTTCATTAGCTCTGCAGGAGTCCCTGAATGACAGACTACACTAGCCGATGGTAATTTCTCGATGGCTTCCCATATGAGGGCATTCGCACGCAACATTGCCATTACACAGCCAGCTGCCAGCCGTTGAGAACGGAAACTATTGACGGCAGGATTGACTAACCTCAAGCCGGGAAATGGCCGCCACTCTTTCAGTCATGTCATCCTCAGATCGATAAAGCCTCGCTCGCTTAAAAATGGGCCCCGGGGACACTGACTGACCTATCGAACGCTTGATGAATCTTTAAGGCAGCGTTCTTCTTCTTCTTGAACTTTGGAAGCCTACCGCGGTTCAGCGGTAGAGATCGATCCTCGTCCCAGTCTAACGCTTGGCGGGCTGCCTGTTGTTTTGTCCTGACTCCCACGGAGTTTGGCCCGGCGTGAGGCGAGAAAATTCAGCCGATTCCAAATACCCTTTAAATCCACCCTAATCATATCAATAATATAAATATAATACCGGGGCCCGAAGCTAAGCAAATGCCATTTTACCACTGAGTTAATTGGTTTGCCTGCGTTCACACGCAACACTGTAGTATTCTGCCCACTGTTGCCTGGCGGCTCAGAGTCACATTGCTGCTCAGTAAGTCCTTAGTTAGTGGTTTTTTAATGGCTTCTTAATGCTCTCGATCCATGCTTAAGCATGCTTGCTATCCGCTAAAAAAACGAGGCGACGGCCCAAGGCGAATTACCGTTGTCGACGAATATTATTTTTGGGATCTCTTGGTACGAAGGCAGAACTTGGCTCCGCAGGGCTGCAACAATCTAACCACAACAACAACAAAACTCGACGTGACGTCGACCAAGCGGAGGAAGGCTACCACCCGAAATTCTTCGCGAGCCCACAATTAATAATGTTCCACGACTCCGCGAATACCCACCTCCATGCGGTGCTTAGGCTTGGCTACAGCTGTCCAGTACGATAAAAAACATATGGCATACATTCATCTACATGTCCACCTGGCGAGCTCAATGGCAGCCTAGCCTAGCCGTTGTCAAAGCACCCATATCAACAGCCGAAGTAGAACGCACCTATCGAACACGCCGCTTCCCGCTATCGCTCTGTGTCAGATAGGCGACATTATGCAACAATGTTTAGCTTGCCCGCTATGATATGTAGCCTCGAGACCTACGCTATGATCTGATGGAGGATGATGTGCAATGCGCGTGCATTATGGCATACACGTGATATCCCGATGCCCTAGCATAGTCAGTATACCGACTACCGACATATCGATACCCGGCAAGCATCTTCCTTGTCCCCGAACCGAGCATAGCAAGCCCGGAATTCCCATGCCCGGGTTTTGCCTCTCTCCTCGTGGTGGTAATGGTATTTGAGGGTGTTGTTTCACGGCTCGGCTGTGACGACGAGTATAGAAGGTGCTGAAATCAAGTAAATTATATCCACATGGGACCTCATCGAATCGCTGCGGCTGATGGTCACACGAGCTTTGAAAACCCCTTAAATGGCGGAATTCACATGTCGCAATGAATACACAAGCAATATAATTTGACTCAGGGATCACAAAATATGGTCATTGGTGAAAAGGGTTCGCGTTCGCGGTTCAGCTCACAGGGGTGTGCAGTCACCCCCAACTCGCACTCAAATATACTCGTCTGAGCGTGAATCCCAGGGTTTAGAGACCTCGCCATGTCTTCAATCAATCTATGTATTGATAAAGTTTCACTCAAATGTCTAGGATAGAGAGTAGTGGATACATTTACGACACAACGTACAGATCTCAAAATTCTACGCGCGGCCAACCTTGAAAGACAGAATCTAGAGAACAACTTTATCAGCGAACTTTGGCCACTCAGTGATGCATATGTAACAGACATTATATATTTGCAACAAAATGAACTCACATCGTTCTTCCCAGACTCTATTAGATCGTCTTCCGACACTTTGATCCCGCCGACTGTCTCAGCATACGCTATCGGTGCGTCTCCCATAATCTTTTTCGCTACATCCTCCACGGTCGACCCCCTTCCCCACCAACTGGTCAGCCTTGTATCTATCTTTTCTATGGCAAACACGATGGAGGCCAACGCGTCTACTACTATTGCCCATATACATACCTATTCATCAAAACACAATCCCTAAAAACATCGCTCCCATCCCCTCCACCAAACGTATGGATGTTCCGCACCGGCCACACAGGCGTAAGCCCCAGCACTCTCGCCGCCTGTCGAAGCACCTCAACAACACCCGTGCTCCCATGCCGATACAGCACCAGATCCTTCAAATTCTCTACCCGGTTTTTTAACTTGTCGTCCATCTCTTTAAGCCCGCCGCCGTCAGGGTCGCCATCATCAATCAAGTCCTGCCGCGTGTCAATAAACTCCGAACCAGGAGTATATCTGACGTAATTTTGCTTTGCGAGCCGACGCAGGAAGATTTCTGATATGGCGGAAGTAAGGACGAGCGGGGCAGTAGGGTACTTTTTAGCAATTTTGGCGATGTTCTACAAATTGTTAGAGTCTCGTTCACCATCTCAAGAGCTGCTCCCAGCCAGGGGACTTCCCGGGGGCACCTTGTCAGAGTCTGCGTGGTCAATCTTGTTCAGCGCGAGCACTGTTGGAAATTTCTCATCAATAAACGCATTCACGACAGACAATATCGTATCCTCGTCCCATGTCTCCAGTGGTGTCCTGAGCGATATCCGGTCTAGTGTTCTCTGTACGGTTGCTGCATTGCTACCGTACCCTGATAGCTGGTTCTGGAGGGACGCCACCGCCGTTGATTCTTTGTAGCGCAACAACGTGCTAAATCAGCATTTCCGCTGCAGCATACGTGATAATAAATATCTTCTGGAACCTACTCGTCGCGATATGTTTTCGCTTTACACCGTCCCTATGTACCATCAGCAAATGGCATCAATAGTGAAGCACAACAGCAAATCTCGCTCACCACTTCTCCATCAAATTCCCATATATCCATCTCATAATCTCTTCCCTTAGCCACACGATATCATAGCTTGGATCGTATCCACGTGTGTTCTTCCCCTCCGCATCCGTCGTCCCGCTGACGTCTACGACATGCACCAAGCAATCCGCATGTCGTAGGTCGTCTAGAAACTTATTTCTACACCAACCCAGTGAAAAACCACCGTTAGTCTGGCCGTGCTTGCAAGCAACCGTCCAACGCCCTCTCCCTGGCTTAGACTATTTCACGAGACGAGTAAAAACCTACCCTAGACCTCTGCCCTGGTGCGCACCCGGTACTAGGCCGGCTACATCAAGCAGTTCTATCGGGACGGACCGTTTGCCATTAGTGCACCAGCCGTAATTCGGCTTGCACCGCGCGGAGAGATCATGGCGGGCGCAGGCACAGTCGATTTGCAGGTATCCGATAGCGCCTAGCGTGATAGCCCATCCGCTGTGTTAATCAACGTCTTTCGCATCGAGTCTAGGTTCGCGAGTGATCGAGAAGGTAGAGGGGTGTTTATCGCTTACGTTGCGGATCAATTGTTGTAAACCTATTGTCGGTACAAGCCGTCAGCGGATGCTTCTCGAGTTAAGCAGAAGCGATATAGTAATTGTAGAACCACCTACGGATAATTCCCTAGGACGGCCGGATCAGTCCATCTCCTCCTGCTGTATCAATCAAGAGGGCGGCCGAGCAGCAGCCGCCGCGAGCCGGCTCGGCGGGGTGGAATAAGGTGAAGTGGGATGCGGCCGTACCGACTTTACTCGATGCGTCAGTCAGCGAGTTCAGCGTCGAGGACTTGCCGGAGGAGGGTTTGCCGACCAGCGCGATGAGTGGATCTCGGGGCATTGCAAGGGGGGTATCTATGATCGATCGATCGATCGTGATCCTTGTCGCGATATGTGAGATGGATATTTTGTCAGATAAAAGGTCGACGAACAAAAAAGCCGTTCGTTCGGATAAGCTCCCGTCGGCAACAACACGCCGCCCCACCAGCCCGCAACACATTCCGCATTCATAAATATCACACGTCGCACAGGCGCATTCCTCAGCCTTTCCCCACGTATACTTGCAGGGCGGCCAAAAACACCAACCATAAGCATATACGTACCCCGCCTCTGTGTCCCTCTTTCTCTCTCGATCAAAAGTTGGTGTAGAACACTCAATTGATATCTCAGAGTATACCTACCTACCTGTATTCATTCTCACAACAGTCTACAACCGCCCCTCCTTATTATCCCAACATGGCGACTCAACCCCAACTAGTGGACTCCCACATCCACCTCTTCCGCACCCGCGACCTCCCCACCTTGGCATGGCAGTCGCCTCAGGGTCCGCTACACGCAGCTTACGACCTCTCCGACTATATATCCACAATCTCCCCGATTCCCGAGGGATTCGCCGGTTTTGTCTTTGTCGAAACCGACAGGAAATACACCGACCCACAGGAGGACGCGTCCAGCGCCGACGATCTATCCGCTTGGGAACATGTCCTCGAAGAATACCGCTACGTCTTGCAACTGTCGAAACAGGCGGACGAAGAACATCGGAGGCTAGTGAGAGGTATTGTCCCATGGGCGCCGATACACCTCGGCAGGGATGCAATGCAGCGGTATCAGAAGCAATTGGAGGCGGTCGATGCAGAAGTTTACGGCGCCGAGAAGCATGGGCTGCTGGTCGGGTATCGATATCTGCTGCAAGATAAACCTCAGGGAACGGCTCTGAAACCGGCGTTTATCGACGGGTTGCGGTTTATAAGGGATACAGGGAGAGCGTTCGAGCTGGGTATAGATATTAATAGGAACGGGCTGCGACAGTTTGAAGAAGCTTTGGAGGCGCTGAAGCAGGTGGATGGACTGAAGGTGGTGTTTAATCATCTGTCCAAGCCGCCGCTGGGGAGAGAGCCAGATGGGGGTGGGATGGGTAGGTGGGAGGAACTGATGCGGGAGACGGCAGGGTTAAAGGATGTAGTTGTGAAGCTTTCCGGCGGGTTTGCTGAGCTACCCGAGGGGGTTGTGAAGCCGGTAGATGGAAAGCTGCCGGAGAGTGAGGTTGTGGATATGTTGGTACAATACGCCCGGCCAGTATTTAAACTGTTCGGACCGCGGAGGGTGATATGGGCGAGTGATTGGCCGGTTTGCGGGATCGGTTACGAGGAAATTCTGGGCCGGCAGAAGGGTGTATGGCAAGACTGGTTGAGCATTAGCAGACAAGTTGTGAATCGATTTCGCGACGAGGGGGGAATTGACGCTGATGTTGAAGATTGGGAAGGCATTTGGGGTACGAATGCAACAAGGGCGTACAATCTAGTAGAAAGAGATACCTAAATGGCCGGAACGATGGGTAGTAACTAAAAAAGTTTGAATATCCATTAATTGGCCTCTCTATTGGTATGAGTATGCACCACTGTAGTTATATACCTAAGTACTTGTGTATACACTGCATGAATTTATATCTTTATCGCGTAAAACCAAGTAGTTAGGCTTTGTATTTTGGTGTGGTGAATGTCAAACCAGCCATAAATTTTCAGGTTCGATGCTTTCTACAACTTGAATTCGGAATCATAACATACCACCACATAGCATGGCGATATAACTAGTATTACAGATATACCTAGGTACTATTGAGAAAAGTCGAGGATTTTGCAACAGAGACAAAATATATCATTTCATTTTCCCATATAATCATTGTACAATATATTTTGACATCGCAACCTAAAAATACAAGCACACGAGCCTTGGAATAAAAATTGCAATTAACTTTCTGAGAATGTATTCATTCATGGTACATGCGGCTTGTGAAATCGGCAAAGACAAAATGCAAACATTAACGGCCCTTCTCCTCGTGATTCCCAGACAGTTAGACTCGCTCCTTGGATGTATATATATGTATTGGATCTTAAAGCTTTCGACGGTCCATCCCGCGGACCAGACCCTTCGCCCAGGCAGAGCCCGCCGCTCGCTTCGTCTTTATAGTGGGAGGTGTACCATCTACTGGAGGATCAGACGAGCTGGGCGGAAGATTAGCCGGGTCAATGATTGCAGGACCAGGGCCAAGTACAGAACCCAACGGATCATAGACAACGCCAGCCTGAGGGTCTGGTTGCGGGTCAGATTGGGGGTCGGTTGAAGGGTCGGTTGAAGGGTCGGACTGGGGATCGGTTGGTGAATCAGGTGAAGGACTGGTTGGGTTAACTTGAGCGTTAGATACGGGGTCGGTTGAAGGGTTGGAATTGGGATCGGTTGAAGGGTCGTAATTAGGGTCGGCTGAAGGGTCGGCTGAAGGGTCGGCATTGGGATCGGTCGAAGGGTCAGTCGAAGGATCGTAATTAGGGTCAGTCGAGGGGTCGTAATTAGGGTCAGTCGAAGGGTCGTAATTGGGATCGGTTGAAGGGTCGTAATTAGGGTCGGCTGAAGGGTCGGCATTGGGATCGGTCGAAGGGTCAGTCGAAGGATCGTAATTAGGGTCAGTCGAAGGGTCATAATTAGGGTCAGTTGAAGGATCATAATTAGGGTCAGTCGAAGGGTCGTAATTAGGGTCGGCTGAAGGATCGTAATTAGGGTCAGTCGAAGGGTCGTAATTAGGGTCGGGTGGAAGGTCGGATTTGGGACTGTTTGGAGTGATTTGAACGACTTGAGGGGCATTCGAAGGAGTTTGAGGCGGATCGCAATCATCACCAGCACCATCGCCTACCCGGAGCCTTATACAAAAGTAACAATTTATAGGAGTAAGATTTTGATCGCCGAGTTGGATTGGGGCTGCAAGAGGGTTGCATCGTTTGCGATTCCTGCGATGACCCTTCGGCTTCCACGGCCACCCAAGTATCTTATAAATCCAATCCCATCCCATCCTCAGGATCGGGGTACCAGGTTTGTTTGTGAGGTCTTGAATTGACCCGGGAGTTGTACTGCTGGAGTCTGTAGGAGCAGGAGCGGGAGCGGGAGCGGCGTCCCGCTTCCCAAGGGCCCACTTACGCAACCACCACGGCCATCTGAGACCGAGCACCCGTGACTCCATAGCCTTCAAACCGGCTAGAAAATTGTACGTGCGCCGTTGGCTAATGAATATTGACCGGGCATTTATACTGTGGGAACCTGCAGGAGGGGGAGTGGTGTTCCGCTTCCAGTGTTTCCCCTCATACCTTCTGAGACCGTACTTCGTTTTAGGCAACATATTCTCTATGCCGTCTCTATAATTTCTTGTGCGCCAGAAGGGATCATATTTTACCCCGAAAGCTGAAAAACCAGAACCAGCGTCCCGCTTCGACATGTAATGCTTATGATTATGATACTGTTGGAAATCGAACGCCGATCTTTGAGACATCTTCTCCAAGCCTTCTTTAAAGTCGGTCGTGCGCCAGATGAGATCAGGAATGGCGCTCCGCTTCATTTCAATCTCTCCCCCATTTCTGATCTTGTCCATCGTAGTCTGCATGAGCTCCTCAAAGTCCGGACTGCGCTTTTTTTTCCCGCCACCGCTAGCTTCGTCCTGAGCCGGCTCATAGCTCCACCACTCTATAGGTCTGATATATTTGGTTTTTGTCATGAGCCTGTCCCAATAATTGCCGGCGCTGTCACCGTCTCTTTTCATTTTAGTATAACCGCTTAAAGGCCTATATTTAATTGGGAACCTGGGTCGTCCCCGGAACAATCCACGAAAGGGGCGAGTTGGTTTCATCGGAGCTGCTCGCAGATAGTCCAAAACTGATCTACGTCGCAGAGCTCCACCACCTTGTGTCGCTGCTTGGACATTCGGATCTTTTGGAATAGTGGGATTCCGAGAGAGACTCCCGACGGCCCCCTGAGGGTCCGCTTGCGACTGCAGAAGATATTCAATGTACTCAAGGTAGGCAAGAAGCTCTTTGGATAGATCGCGCTTGCGGTTATGCTTCAGGTCGGTGTTTGCGCCGGTTGATGTCTTCATAGTTGAAGCGATATATTCTTTCAGAGCAGCAATGGAGGCTTCTAGCTTCTTGCGGTTCCATCCGCGGCCGAACTTAAAGCTGGGCTTGAGGTTCGACTCCATTGACTGCTCCAAATTGACGCTTCGTCGTACCTGTCGGGTAGGGACCCGGGCCGGTCTAAAAGAAATTGGATGAAGATCCGCTGGCTTGATGCCGAAAAGCTTCAAAATGATCTTTTGAAGGGTTTTATCGTGCGGCAAAGGGATAGGTGCCGACGGGTTAGGATCCTCGTGTACGGGATCCACCACTACTGGGAGATAGCGACGTTGGAGGGACTTGGTGGAGTCAAGACTGCGTTTTCTCACACTGAAGCCGAATAACGCTGCAATTATGTCCTGTGCTGCAGCTTCGAGAGGGGGAATTCCATAGAGTCTCAGATATTTGACCTCAATGCGAGCATCTCTGCGCCCGAAATCCTTCGGTTCCGACCCAACACCCTTCTCCAGGATGTCGAGGGTATGGCGGAGACTTTCGATATCTTCTTCCGTGATTTCGTCTTTGGGAAAGCGGCGACGGCGCATTTTTTTAGTGTCTGGGTCTGCTGGAGGGTCCTGGCCTTGCGGGGGGTCGCCACCATCGTTGTAGTCCGGCAATCTGAAAGTGTTTTCGTCGCCTCCTCCAATCTTCGACCAAGCCTCTGCGAGAAGCTGATCGAAATCTCTTTTCGCATGTTTCGATGCCGGGATGTGAGGCTTAGTGACCGGAGCCGTTTTGTTATCTGCGGGAATTTTCTTGCCGCCAGATTTGGAGGCGCCGGTGAATACGTCCCGTAGGTCGGCCATCATATGCGCCATTTCACCCGGTGACAGGTCGTCAACTGGAACAAGAGTGTCGCCGTCAGGCACGGGGGGTTTCGTAGTCTGGTCCAGCACATTGGTAGGGTCGCGGCGGGTCAAGGCATCTTTGGTATCATATCCCGATGGGATATCCTCGAGGTTCTCGGGATTAGCCTTAATGTCCTGGATATTGCCATTGGGTGCCCCAGCTGGGTCAACGGGGATACCGATGCGAAACTTGTCGGTATTGATACTGGTATCATCTGGATCAGCGCTTATGATTTCAGGGCCCTGAACGATGCCATCCTTTAAGCCATTCCAGATATCCTTAGGGTTTTCTTTAATGCTTGCCCCTTCGGGATCTTCAGTGGTGTCTGGTCTGAGACCATCCCAGATTTGCTGCATAGGGTTTTCTTTCATAGGTTGTTCGAACCCAGAGGCTGGGGAGCCGTTTACTTCTTGTCGTTTATTAACTTGAGAGGTTTCGGCGCCCGCGCCGGGGTGAATCCCGCTCTGCCCATCACTGGTTGGCGCCGCGAGAGTAGCGGAGGCAGCGAGGCAGAGGAAAGGGAGGATGCTTTGGAGATGCATTTCCCACGTAACTTTGAGCTGCTGGACACGAACGTAATTGGCGGTGGCCGCCAATGGGCAGCTTTTATAATTGAATTGAGCAGTTTATAGGTGTTGGTTTCAATATTGATATAGAATTAATAAATTATAGAGCGGGTCGTCTTCGTATGATCTATCAAAGAACCTTGAGGAGACCCAATCCAAGAATTGAAACGATCGAGAGAGCAAAACCCAGAGCGATGGAACAGTAATAAAAAACGACGGGGTAGGATGCAATAAATAGACAAAGCAGAGGAACGAAACGCACTGAAGAAAAGAGAGAAGATCGACCAGAACGCGCCGGGACTTCTCACTTTATATTCATCTCACGCTTGTAAGTTGGGCACGAGATGTTCCGAGGCGAGGGCAATGATGAGGTAGCTACCAGCTGTTGAGAGGTGGGTCCTCCACCTGATACTGCGCTTCCTTTCAGGGGACCGCAGTTGATTGATTTAGCTGCATCTACCAAGTATCTGAAGCATTGCGGTGCAGTAAGAATTGCATCTGCATTGACCTCCTGCTCGCAGGTTGGTATCGCAGACTGCAGAAACAAATCCAGGTACTTGTGTCGGACGCTATGGATATGGTGCAGGTGCCTGAGTGCTCCATATTCTCAGGTCGATGCCTAAGCCCCTAGTAGTTGTATGTGAAGGGGATAGTAAGCTACATAAGCGTAGCGTAGCTGCTTCGCTAACGCAGAGGTGCGCAGCTTCAGACGTGAGGCATGTCATCTGATAGCGATAATGGGCAGTAATCGGCAGGTTTCTGCAGATGATGAAACGAAGAGAGGCATTCCGCAGCATGAAACTAAACCGTTATCAGCAACTGTGGGGGTTGTGGTCTCCCGAAGCAATGCCACAACGTCAATGTGGAGTTCGGTTATGGTTTGAATTGGTGTGGGGATATCTCACGATAACAACGTCGGGCGGAGGTTAGGGAATGTGTTGTCGCGTGTGGTAGTTATATTTAAAGCAGCAAGCTGAGCCGTGTTGAATAATCGCAGGCCGCCACACAAAGAAGGCTCGGCATCCAGTTGACTCCGTTCTTAGCATCACCCAACCCCAAATCTGACAAGCCGCATGAGTAAGCTGCAGAAGCCCCCCCGTCTGTCTTCTCAAACTCAGTCGACAAAGCCAAGTTGAACGATGGAACTGAGGAATCTCTAGTCGGGGAGCTCAGGGGCAACACCAGTTCCGCGGGATCATGTCAGCACGGCCGGAACGAGCCTCGCATTGTTTAAATTTAAGCCTGTCGACCGGGATACTGCAATGGCCCTCCGATATGGCGCGGACCGGTGCTTTGGTCAATGAGATCAAGACTCTCTGGCCTGTAATCGAGGATTGCGATGGTGGCTGGCGTGCGAATGCTTTCTAACGCATCCAAAGTTGCACCGTGCGTATCAGAAGCTGAAACGGGATTTGATGACGCTGTTGAAAATATGTTCTACGAGCTGTTCAATCGTCACTGGCCAGCCGGGTATTAACGGTATTAAGAGGCATCAGCAAGCTAGGTGCCGAAAATCCTGGCACTATGTTTGGAGGACGAATCGATGGTAAATCTCGCGCCGCTTCAAACATCCAGATTCAACAGCACAAGCGGCTTCTAACCCGAACTATGCTGCTTCGATCCACGACAAAAAATATTCCATCTTTTCCATCTAGATTACAATGGAAATTAGCCCCTCGATAATCCACTCTTCGAACCTTCGCGGAACTCTTCAAGATTCGCACATTTGATGCACCTGGCTTCGACAAGTCTTTCCGAGACCTAATACCACCAAAGCAATGTTTGACGAGGAGCCCCACTACCCGAAGTGTCAGGGTGCAGCTGCACGCCATCCCATCTACCCAATACAATCAGCTGAGCACAAAAAAAAAGAGAGGACTAAGTGCCGTCCGCTTAAGACCAGAGTTTGAATTGAATTCTGCGGGACGGAGTATCGTATGAGCGCGGGATATTCCAGCGTGACCATGCTCCACCCACAATTGTTATCGATACCGTTGAGCATCATCTCGTCTGGGCAATTTTAGCTTGTCGGGAACCCGAGCGATAAACACAATCCTAAACAGACATGTGATGGCTATCGGTCACAGTCATAACGGGACGTCGCAAGTGCGTGATCCCGTTTGACATGGTAGAGCGTCCAAGAGGGGACGGATGTCTTCCAGGCGACAGGATTCAGGCAGGATATCGTCGTATCAGGATTTAAGCGATAGGTGGTGGCAGCCAATAATTGCTTAACTGCCAGCCTGCGGCCGCCCAGCCGACGAATTTTTTTTTATTTTTTTTCCAAGCAGTCCGGTTTTTGGCTCGTGCATGCGCACTTTTTTCTTTTATCTCAGAGGTCACCAGGATCTAGAGGTTGCACGGATTGACTACCGATTTTTGAAGTTAAAAAGTTGAAGTCGCATTTGCGTCTTGGTCGTGAGAAGAAAGTCCCGGAAACAAAGAGACGCATCTTTGTATCAGAATACATGAAGCATTGAAGCCATCTGACCTACCCCTTGTCGCCGTGGCGAGAGGACGAACATCCGGGCTCAAAAGTGAACCACCAAAACTCACGTTACGCCTTGACTGAGGCAAAGCAAAGGCCTGCCAGCCGCTCCATACTCGAATAGGTAAAGACAGCGTCGGTGCATTGGGACGAGGGTCCGTTCCTGCGTTTTGTCCTCCGCCGCCTTTCGCGTTCAGTGCAGCCTTTGGTCCCAACAGAAGCAGGGAATGCATTGGCCAAGGATGGCAAAGAAGTGGAGAAAAGACGAAGAGGAGTAGGAGAAGAAGAAGAAGCAGAGTGTAAAGGAGGGAGTTAGGGAGAAAGAGAGCGGCTTCGAGGCCTATGGACTGATTCGAGGCTGATCTGCTGCCGCCGATATGCCGCACGAGCGAAAAAACGTGGCAGCGACCCCAACGGGCAGGCGGCCGACCGTCGATGCAGAAGAAGTTCGTTCATGCACAGCTCCACCGCTGGTTCGTCCACGAAAGGACGAATATACCATACCATTGCCTGGCAGCAAGTATAAGTACCAGTTGAGCAAAAAGTAAACGTCTTCCACCTTGTCGCAACAGGGTCTTCTTGGCTGCACGGTGGCTTGCAGCGAAACTTGTTTGTTTGTTGTTGTTGTGAACGTGGCTGCCGTCGACGCCGTCGGCAGAAGTGTGGTGGAAGTGTGTGTGTGTATCATCTGTCTGTCGGTGGAGCTGTTGGCGGATGCCACCACCACCACCACGCAGCAGCCTTCGCGTCCAGAGACAATACACCTCGAACCTTCTCTTTGCCCCTTAAACAACCACCATCTACTGTCTTCTCCAACGACATCCCTTCCTCCCCCTCGCTCTCTTCATTCTCCTCCTTGTTGTCACCATCATCATCATCATCTTCATCATCTTCACCCCCCCCTCTCTCTCTCCTTCCTCCCAATCCCCAGGGTGCCAAGCAGCTCTCACCTTCGCCGCTACCGTTGGAGCCCCATTCATCGCCCACTGCCTCACCTCCTTTGCTAACCCAAAAGTTCCTGTGTTTTATATTGGCATCTCGATTCGATTCGCTCTCCAACAGATCCGGTTTCTCCCCCTCCTACCAAGAAAATCCGCCTCACGTTGCAACGGACTGTCTATCCTTTCGTCCACACGTCTTGAAACCACCTTGTGTGCTGCTGGATCCTTTGGTACAGCCAGGCTCGCTTCTTCCCTCTGCCCGTCCTGCTCTATCCTCGAACAGAAGCCCAGACGAGGCTGGCTGCTGGGTTGAAACTCCTGCTGGACGGCCCATCCCCGCCCGAGTAACAAACAACCCGGCATTCAGCTAGGCTGACAGGGATCATAGCAACCAGCGCTTCAAGAAAGTAGGAATCTCTCGCTTGCTCATCCTCGCCCGCGATATATAACTCCAAAGTCACTCCACCCGACCGGTATCGCCTTCTTTCATTTATATATACTAGAATCGTATCCCTCGCTGTCTCTGGACAGCCAGCTTTTTAAAGCCTAAAGGGGGGATACCAGATCGGTCGTCGATACAAACCCCATCCTTCGGGACGATTCCGAATCCGGTGCCACCACACCCGAAGTCTCCAGAACACGGCCTCAAGACCGAAAAAAATAATAATCATAATAATTACAAGACGAGCTTCGTCGAACAAGTTCCTTCTAGGAACGTCTGGTTTTCGAAATGGTTAGACATCGGACTCGCACACGAAAAGTTATAAATGCCATCGGGTTTTGCATCTTTGTCCCCTTCGGACTCGTCTGGATCTCAGGCGAAGCGCTTTGGGAACTCGTGAGAGACGAAACGAAGGTGCAGAAAAAGCTCTACGAGGAGAAAAAGAAGTACAAGGTTCGAAAGAGTCTTGCCCCTCCGGAGCCCAAAAAACCCAAAATCCATTTCCCTTTGCTTTCGAAAAAATCGCAGAAGGGTATTGAGATTGGCAAGCCGGAGCCCCAACTCCAATCGAAACTCCTCCAACTCCCGGGCGAGATTCGAAACTTAATCTACGAGTATGCCCTCGGTGGTAACACATTCCACCTCATCAACACAAGAAACTCTCTCAGCCATGCCCGCTGCGATGTTCCGTTCAGTCCGTGCACCGATAGTCGTCTGTGGTCCTGCAGGCCCGAAGCGAAGGCCGATTACGACCGTGTCTGCCTCCCGCCAGCGTACAGCCGCTCGACGGCCTACGAAGACCCCGAACGCGTCCAGCGCCTCGCCCTCTTTGCCTCATACAGTGGCGGCCTTATCTTCACCTGCCGCCAAGTCTATCTCGAGGCTTCGGATTATCTCTACTCTAGCAACATGTTCTGCGTGAACACTCTCGACATGCTCATCCACCTCCGCAACTCTATCTCCACTCGTCATTTCCAGCTCATCAAGCACCTTCAACTCTCCCACAACGTTACACATTTCGAACAGTTCGTTTCCGAACGCAAGAAATCCCGCAAGATCCCACTGTACCCGCCTTACGATAACAAAACTTGGAAAGAAGTCTGGAGTATTATAGCTCAGGAAATGCCGGGCCTGAAAGACCTACGGTTTTACGCTTATGGTGATAGCGTATCGATTAGGTCCACCAGGATCTGGCGGCTCTGCATGCTAGACGAAATACGGAAGGTCCGGGGGCTCGATAATTTCAGCTTCTATTCAGATAATCTATTTATGAAGCGAGGAAATCTGGATTATGCGGAGTGGGAGGAAGATGTTATTGTCGCAAAGGAGATGCTGCGGGCCGAAGTCATGACACCGCGTCCCGGGGAGAAGCGGGATTGTAAGGGAAAGATGGTGGAGATCGGAGTGGCCTTGTGAATCTTGACTCACAATGTCATCCAGGCAGGAACTTAGGGTAAAGGGGGAGCAGCAGAGCTGGTTTGCTTACGTTATCTCATCATTGCTCATCCTTCGACGGTTTTCGATTAATGATTTCCTTTCTTCTATCACGGTGGCACTTGCTCTATATATATATATTTATATTCGTTCTATGTTCGGGATTCATCTCTATCGCCCTGCCCCTCTTTTCTTTATCCAGCTTTTACTTTAGCCATGCAGCATTTCATCGAGTATCCCAAAGCAGGGCTATGGAGCCGGATATTTTATGTTTCGAAACGTCGACGGCAGCCTCCTCCTCCTTTCTTCTTTGCGAATCTAGCCCTAGCTCTTTTCCGTGATTCCTTTTATATTCGCTGCATGCTATCCTTCAGTCGGAGCACGGGCTGCGGGAAAAAAAATCCCGAAGATCAGGTGGTTTTAATCAACAATGGTGGCCCATTGCATAGTTCTCAGGTCTTGCGATATCGTTTACAAATCATGGTCTAATCTTTTAGCTAGCCGACCTTTCCGTATTTCATCTCATGTCGCCTTCCCACCTTCTCTCTGTCAGCATGGTGCGCATGCATGGGTTATCCTTGATACCGTCAGCTAGACTGCGCGTGTTAATACTGCCCGGTTACCGTTCCCCCGGGCGTTCTTCGAGTTTAGCGTCTGTTCTCGCATCGATTCGTTCGAATTAATCAGTCAATAGATAGCAGTAATAGATATTACTTTGAGAAAGAAGACGTTGCATCCAATGCGCCTTGACTGGCATGCCAGCATTGGCCAATGGCCCTTGGTCTTTTCGTGAGCCGCTGTTTGAATGACTAGTGTCCTCCTTGCGCACTAACGTCATACTGTCTCGACTTGGTGGTAGGTGCGTCGGTGCCTGTCAATGCAGCTCCAGCGCTTTCCTGATAATGATTGGTCTATCGCGCCCAAATTGTTCGGCAGGACAAGGGTAGCCGAACCCTGATAGTACTACCTACTTAAGAGAGTATGTCTTAACGTTAAACTCCAGTCCTGTCTCCCGTCGGTTCGACAGGCCCTGCAGCCTGGCCTTTAACGCTCCTCGGCAAGCCGCAAGTTTCGGGGTCGTATCTAACGAAGCAGAGATGACGCCGCCCCGTAGACCTTCCTTCATCGCGGAAATTATTCAATGTCACAGATGGTATTGTATTCGTACCTGGTTACGTACGCACGCTACCTACTGCGCTATCGCATTGGACCCCAGCACCCTGCGAACCTTGCACAGTTGCGCCGTCATAAATAAATAAATTCAACCTGTCGCCAATGCAATGCAAATTTGAATGCGACGCCGTGTAACCGACAACACCAAAAATTAAATTAATAGATTAACAGTTTCCGTATACTCTCCTTTCAACTCTTCGCATCGCATCGCCGTCAACACACCGCCGCTGTTTGAGCTCTTGTAATGTCCGCAATCCGCCGACAATGGACCCACCTATCCCCCTCCTCCGCTTCTGTTCCAAACAGAACAAACCCAGCATTGCACCCTTATCAGCACCCCGCTGACACTCGCACGTCGTCGACGGCTTCGCTGCTGCCTCCGCCTGCTGCTGTCGAGGACATCCGGACCGGTCGATCGTCCGCTCGCACACTGCTTTGCGTCTTCATACATGGCTTTGTCGGGGATGAGACCAGCTTTCGTAGCTTTCCTGCGCACTTCCACGAGCTGCTCACGATTCTGGTGCAGGATACGCATGTCGTTCATACGAAGATTTACCCAAAATTCAAGACTAGGCATAAGATCAGCATCGCCGTTGCCAATTTTAGCAAATGGTATGTACCGTACCTACATTCCTCCCCCCTGCTATCCTTTGCGATATCGCATCCATGAATTTATCGGTCTAGATTTATATATCTCGGAATCATATATGCTAATGAAGAATTCCGTGGCTGGTAGGCTGGAGCAATTCGAGTCCCCGTCGACAGATGTCATCCTCCTCGGTCACAGTATGGGCGGTCTCCTCGCCGCCGACGTCTCTTTACTACAACCGCTGCCGCCAGGCCGTCACCGCATCCTAGGTCACATATCCTTTGATACGCCGTTCATTGGCATCCACCCAGGAGTCATCAAGTCCGGCCTAGCATCTCTCTTCACCCCCGGTGAAAAGCCCCTGCCGGACCCCCAGATACCAGACAACCTCTACAACAGCCCACGCACCAGCGTGGAGAGTATCACCAGCAGTATCAGAAGCAACCTGTATAGAGTGGGATCAGCATCCTCCACCACATCCTTCAGCACACTATCATCTATCAGTACATTATCATCAACAAAGTCAAGCTTTACACCTCCTCCGCCGCCCCCACCCAAGAAGACGATCTGGCAGTCCGGGCTCGATTTCATAAATAAGCACCAGGGTGGTGTTCGTCGTGCTGCGATGGCATACGTCAACGGCCACCTCGAATTCTCCGGCGCTATGCTGGACTTCCCGACGATGAAGTCGCGGTATGAGCGTGTGCGCGCGCTGGAGAAGGAAGACATCCTGGACCGTAGGCGTATGTTATTCGGCGACAGCGGGCGTGACCACGGTGTCTACGTTCCGCGAGTAAGATTTGTGAATTACTATACCGTCAGCACCGGGCGGCCGAAGCGGCAGGAAGGAGAGCAGAATCAACCCCACGGGCAGAGCAATACGCCGGTTATGGCACCTACGTTACTGGATATCGATGAGAAGAGCGTCTCGCAGGTGGCAGTAACGGAGAATCCGCAAGCTCCGACCCCGCCGCCAATTCCTCCTAGGCCGGCAAAAGTGGAGAAGGATAAGACGTTTTGTATCACACCGCATGGGAAAGATAACTGTTGGGCTAAAGTTCGGATGGAAAATGTGGATGAAGTCGGAGCGCATTGTGGGCTATTCTTCATAAGCGGGGTGCCAGGTGCGGGCAAGACATCGCCGGAGGGATCACCAGTGCGGGGAGAGGAGGATTGTGGGAGCGGTAGCGTTTGTACTGTCTATGAACGGCTACTGGGAGATGTGACGCAGCGGATTGAGGGATGGTGTAGAGACTGGGTGAACGAGATGGAAGTGAATTCAGATATATTGGAAGAGATCTATGGGGACTTTTCGGCGGACCGGTATCCCATTCGGCTCTGAACTACTGGTAGTACGAGCTGAGGGGGGTATTCACGTTTTCATGTAGATACTTGGGCCAGTACATAATTAATTTTGTCTTCTCTTTTGTATGAAATCGAGTCAGTGTGGGAAATATATATACCCCAATAGATAGTCAATACAAGCGCAGAGGCCTCAGTCTAGGGCATCTATATACAATCAAATTAGCCTACCTGAATAACAACAAGAATGAACTTGATTTGAATATAGATAAAAGTTAACCGCAGCAATGTGTGGACCGTGGTACCAGTGCACACGTGCACACTCTAATATTACTCGCTGTTCAACTAAGGACAATATAGACACCGCTTTGACTCACTATTCACCACTCAATCCGACTTGTGATGATCAATGCCGACTATATACCACCTCTCAGAGTAGATGGCCAATATCGTTAAATGGACTAGAATTTACACAGCCCAACACAGCAAGGGCATGCACATGCTAGAACCTAGTATGAATACAGGCGGTAGGCACAAGCTACCGTCGGCTCTTTTGTCCTTACTGTCAGAGCTAACTCCGTAGATACGGCGGCGACTGTCGGGTTTGTATACCTGAAATAGCGTGCTATGTATCAAAAACGTACGTCTTGGTCGAAAAACAGTATGCAAGCGAGCTTAATTTACCACGGATTTCGGAGGCTAGCCTCGTCAGAAAGTCGTTAACGTTAGACACCTGCAGAAAGGGTTGAATGGTTCGACTTCTGCATGAGCTAGCCGTTTAACCGTTTTAATACTTCGTCGTTTGTTATAGTTGGTCGGCCTGATAATTGGTTAGCTTTTGGCTCCGAAATCGGCTTTCTATACGACTCCGAACCGATAGAATTAATCAAGGTGATCATATTATATTATATTATATTATATTACCGGAGTGCGACGCTAGTTCATAAATACCATGAACTAAGGTAGAATACAGTCTTCACACACGTATTCACGAGGCGATTCTCTTATTAGCGTCTCCACTTGAGGTCGTTTTAAGACTATAACCCGCTGCAATTGGTCTAATATAATAACGGATGGGAATAGCAAATGCCTAAGGCCTGTGAGGCATGTGAGGTGGTGTTATAGCTATAGTTATAGTATATACATATTATATACGTCACGGGAGGTTAGTATATCAAATTGTCAGGTGCAAGCTAATGTGGATTAAGCGTGCCGTTGGCATATAAATTCTCCGGCGTAATGCAATGTATGCATGTATTGCGTGGCCTATCACTTTGGAACTTACTCCAGGCGGCCAATTTCGGGACTGGAGTTAAAAGGTCGATATGTGGATCGTTGTGATGTTTCGAGAGACGTGAAGAAGATAGCGGGGCGGTTGCATATCGGGCTAGCTCTGTGTTATACGTTATCTTATATATAGCCCTCCGAAAGGCCATCAGCTGGAGGTAAGTTTAGTGATCCATCTCTTCACATCCAACTAGATATTTCCATCCTCTGATCATCCATAACCCTTTTTGCTGGACCAATCTGTCCATAGTACCCTGCGCTAACCGTAGAATTATCAGCTTGTATAAGAATGAGTTTCGAAAACAACCTACCGCCGGTACTCAATGCTTCCGTGACTGCCACGAAGGCCACATACAAGCGTGTGGGTAACTCTGGCCTCCGCGTCTCAGTCCCAATCCTAGGCTGTATTGCCATGGGTAGTAGCAAATGGGTCAACTGGGTGCAAGATGAGGAGGAGGCGCTGCCAGTCTTAAAGGCAGCCTACGACAAAGGGATAAACACATGGGATACAGCGAACCAGTACTCTAACGGCCTCTCCGAAGTCATCATAGGAAAAGCGATTAAAAAGTACCAGATACCAAGGCACAAGATTGTCATCATGACTAAATGCCATTTCCACGTACTAGAAGAGCCCGACGGATCTGGACACGCCTTCATGTTCCCAGCGGAAATGGAAGCCGCGAAGGATCATGTCAATCAGTCAGGGCTTTCACGGGCTGCAATATTCAACGCCGTGAACCAATCTCTTGAACGTTTGCAGACCGATTATATTGATCTGTACCAGGTTCACCGGTTCGACTATAACACTCCGATAGAGGAAACCATGAAGGCGCTACATGATCTCGTGCAGTGTGGGAAAGTACGCTATATCGGCGCTAGTAGCATGTGGGCGACGCAGTTTGCGAGAATGCAGTTCGTCGCGGAGAAGAACGGGTGGACAAAGTTTATCAGCATGCAAAATCATTATAATTTACTATATCGAGAAGAGGAGCGTGAGATGGTAAGCGCTACTACATAAACATCGTATACATGCGCGCATGAGGCATTGCTTTTACTCTGTTCTGAAACCCTCTCTTCAGGTAACAAAACGGATATCCGGATGTGCTGACGATAAGCGCTGCTTGTAGAACCGTTTCTGCAATGAGACCGGCGTCGGGTTGATCCCTTGGTCCCCGCTCGCTCGCGGCTGCCTTGCCCGTCCGCTGGAGGCTTTTGGCAAAGATGTGAGATCCGCGCTAGAGGCACAACTGCCAGACGAGCCGCTGTTCCAAACAGGCCGGACCGAAGCTGACCGTGAGATCATCAAGCGCGTGGCGGAGCTTGCAGCGAAGAAAGAATGGAAGATGTCCCAGGTGGCATTGGCATGGCTTAATAAGCGTGTCTGCTCATATGCGCTTAGCATTCGAGATATAAACAGAATGGACGAGATTCTGGATCTGAAGGGAAGGGTTTTGTTGGAAGAAGAGGAGAAATATCTTGAGGCGCCGTATAAACTGCGGGACATCATTGGGCATGAGTAATCAATCACCTTCTACACTGTATATGCAAACACACAAAATTAGACAAGATGTTTTGCAAATTTTGTCTCTTCGAGTGGCTGAAGACTAGTTCGTATGAGCAATCGACGGTTAGAAATTAATAATTTGGTGATCCTTCCGTTACCTTAGTATCCAACGCGAATAGAAGCGTCAAAAACCAAGACTAGTATCCTCGGAGTGGTAAATATTAGCTATTATATCCAACACAGATGTTGTGGACTAATTTTGTTGAAGGTAGTGAGTGGGACGCTTAACGTGCATCCTGGTCATGTGGAGGTTACATGTTAGTCAGCAGAAATCCATTCCGAGTTTCCGACTTGTCGGATTCTACTCGGGCTACCAGAAAGGGGCTTGTGAAATATCAATGCTTTGGGAGGGATCATGGGTGACGAGTCCAAATCTTAGGTACCCTCGACTCTGCGCCTACAATCCCGCAGGATCAGTCACAAAAGATACACCGAAATATATGTGGAAATTTACCTGGATATTCGGATCCAATGAGAACGCATGACCATGTTTACGTACTCTGCCAGAAGCGAGTGTCGCAGTAGCACTAGGTAGCCTCAGGGAGACGCTGCCCACCCCACCGAGCCGGGGGCCCAAAGCTTGATTTTTCAAACTCGCGAGCCTTGTCGCACAAAGGAATGTGGATTTGGTGACTAATTATTTTCGAAGACACACGGCATCGCAGAAGAGAAGAGAATCGATAGATATGTTTATAAATACTTAAGCTAAGTACTTAAGTACTTAATGTACATAGGACTCATTCTGAACGCGTCCATCAAATTCAGTCTCCTTGATTCTGGGCGTTGTTCTTGGCCCTTTTTTTTCCGCATCGGGGGAACTTTGATTGGAACGTTCCGGCTCTTGCTATAAATATTTCAAGCCACGATCGATAGAGATGCAGCCAAACGGTCTCGTATCGACCTTTTCTGAGTTGACTCCCCGGAGTCCAGCCTGGCTTGGCAAAAAAGATTCATGTTGCACAATTCTTTGACCCATCGACACGCCACGTGTGGGTATAATATTTGAAATACTTGCCATCTCGTGCAAGTTTAGGCGTCTTGCATGCTTAACATGTGCGGTGACTTTCCCTGACATTGACTTCATCTACATTGGAGATTTTGTTGGCCAGTACATGGTGCTGACTGAGCACATGCCCCGGCGACCTGATACAAAGGAGGTTGTCATTCAATCGGACCGAAATGAAAGGATCCCGTTAGCTCGGATATTCATGTTGTTTGCAACAAACCCAGCGCAACATATTTCAGCGTCAGAGCCATTGATTCCACAGATACTTGAAAAGTATTGCTCAACATGTCCGTTTTTTTCTGAGATAATAGATCCGCTGACTCCGGCCCGGGTAGATGTCTTTTCTGGAAGACAAGCTTGGAGCGAGGCGGGGTCGCTACATTGCCGGGGCTCAGTCGTGATGGGTGTGATGCGCAATGCAATGCACGATAGGGTGGCCACCAGCCGCGTCTCCACCCGTCCTCTTCACAGTTGTGTGACCAGTTTCAAACTCGGCGAGGGCCCACTGTCGGGTCTCTCTATTTCTCCGCCTGGAAGGCCACCAACTTGCGACCAATAATAGGCGCTGGCGGGTTGCATCCTGGGCTATTCGGCGGGGGCTCTGGTGGCAACCTGCAGGATTTTTGGCAGCCTTTTTCTCCCCCCCAGTTGGCTGAGGCTGAAGAAGCGTCTCGCTATTGCAGTGTTTCCCGGGTGTACGGACAAGGGGGATGCCGTCGAAGCAGATACGAGGACTTGAGTACACCAGGGAAAAGATAATTTTCCCATACATATAGCCTGGTAGCCCCTCCCAGTTGATTTTACTCAGCCGGGATATCTCTTTTGAGGAATATCTCTATCCTTCGATCCAACATCGCAACTATCCGCTGCTTCTTGCAGTCCGTTGTTGTCGCAGTTCTTGCGAAAAAGTGGTGCACCGTAGTTGAGGATTTCGACAGAATAATATTTTTTTGCCGGTCCAATTGCGACTCGCGACTTTGAATAAATTCCAAAATGAGAGTCGCATCTGTCTTGGCCGCCGCCGCCCTCGTCAGCGCCGCATCTGTGGCTGCTGTCGAACAACTCCTCTTCCATTACTCCTTTACAGGCTATGAAGACTTTGTAGCCTCAGGCGGCTATTCATTTGATCCGTACCCGTACAACTGGACCTACAAGATTGTTGACTCGGAAGAATGGAGCTCAATGAGCACGAGCGACTTCAAGAAATACAAGGCGATTGTTATCGGCGACCCTATTTCCACGGACCCGGACGACTTGGAGGCGCTAAATTCGACGCGGAAGACTTGGGGCGACGCCATCGAGGGCAATGTGATTCTCATTGGTAAGTTTGGTGCGATCCGACCTGCGTCAACGCATAGACGTTGCCCACAGAAGACCCGGAAATGCATACTTAAGTAATTATGCGGTAGGCTAACTGCTTATGTATCTGCGCATGCGCTTGCATCTGCGCTCCCAATTATCTAAACAGGCACGGACACATCAAACCACTATCCCAGATCTGAAGAGCTTATCACAAACGGTATCGCCTTCGCCGCCACGGGCAAGGGCACTGGTCTCTACTTTTCCCTTTCCAAGTACTGGGGCGATCGGAACAAGACCAGTGTCCCCATCCTCGACATCTTTGGCGCTTTCGAGGTCCGTGGCGATCTCAACTCCGAGCAGCTCGAGAACTGCTACGACAATGTCCACATCGTTGCGAAGAGCACGGTGTTAACAAACATCACCGATACGGTGCTCAGCAACTGGTCCTGTTCCGTGCACGAAGCCTTTGTGACTTACCCATCTACGGGATCGCAAAGTTTTGTGCCTCTCGCTATCGCGGAAGGTGTGCCTGGTGCAGGTTCACGGAACTTTAGCGACGGTACCAGTGGAATCCCATATGTTCTTGTCCGAGGCGCCTCACCGATCGGATGCGGTAACGGAAAACTGGATCCAGGTGAGGAGTGTGACGACGGGAATACTAGGGATGGCGATGGCTGTAACAGTGCCTGTCGATATGAGAGCGGCGGTTCTGGGAAAAAATCAAAGGCCGGGCCGGTTGTCGGCGGCGTGGTTGCCGCCGTCGCCGGAGTCGCGGGTTTGGCTGCCCTGAGCTACCTAGCAGTTACAAAGACGGCAGTCGGTGCTAAGGCCGCCGCCGCAGTTGGAATTTCTACTGCCGCTGGTGGAGGAGGAGGAGGAGGCGGAGGTGCTGGCGCTGCTGGAGCATCGGGAGCAATGTATGTACCAACCGGAATGGAGGGCAAAGCAGCAGCAGCCGTCGCCGGCTACGTCCCTACTGGCTTGGAAGGTAAAGCGGCCGCGACAACCGTTGGATACATCCCAGGCGTCACAGAAAAGGCCGCCAGTTCAATCGCCCACACCGCCGGACAGGCAGTCCACGGAGCAGCCCACGGAGCAGCCCAAGCGACACAAGGACTGACATCTGCTATACCGCCGCCCATGGATGGTGGTGCAACTGCGGCATCCAGTGCCTTCGCGCCACCTGTGCCGGCTGACCCTACTGCAGGAGGAGCTGCTGCTGCCGCATCTGGGGCCGCTGCCCCACCAGTACCACCTACATATATCCCTGGCGCCGAATCTGCATTCACATCACAGGCTGTCGGTGCCTCCGGTGCTGGCGTAGGCTCAGCTGTAGCAGGCGTCCAATCGACCATTGCTGGTGCTGGCGCTATGGCTCCTGCTGCAGGTGCTGCAGGCGCTGCAGGCGCCGCCTCGGCAACCACAGGCGCTTTTGCACCCACCGTAGCAGCAACCGGTGGCGGACTGACCGCGGCTCAGACCGCCGGTACATCTTTCGCTGTTGGGTTTGGAAGCTTTGCTGCAGCTCTATTTGGCCGTAGAAAGAAGAACACGGGCCAGACTCTGGGTACAGATGCTATGCCTGTTCCTCCTATGGCCCCGGGTGACCAAGAGGCACAGCAATACTACGTTCCACAACAGCCGGTTCAGTACTACCAACCAAATCAATACTATCCGCCACAGCAACAACAGCAGTACTACCCATCACCCCAGGAACAGCAACCAATGTTCGCGCCACCAATTCCACCTCCAGCAACTGGCTTTGACGAGAAAGAGATCAAAACTGCTGATATGGCACAGTCTGGATCGCTAAGCGTTGGTGTGCAGGAAGTAGTCCCTACACCATCACCGGAACCCCACGTAGACCCTATCGTAACAGCCAACGAGATGCCAATTTCGCCGCAGTCCACCGGGTATCATGAGAAAGCAGCTGAAGCTACTGAGATTCCATACGCTAGCGGTAGCCAAGAAGCCGCACCAATTCCCGAACCTGCACCTGCACCTGCACCTATGTCTGTACGAGTGGTTGAAGCGGATTCGATAACGCCTGCTGTAGAGATGCCTGTTGTAGAACAGCCATTCATACCCCCTCCGCCTCCAATGGGACATAACTATCCTACTTCCTGATTGTCTACTAGTTAAGGTGAAAGCGAAGGAGAAGTTGTGTGGCAGGAGCTAGTGCTGGGGTACTCTAGGTAAAGAGATAAGACATCGATTGATATGAGGATATGCATGGAGTTACGAGTTTTCTTATTTCTTAGTTGGTTGATTTACTGTTTAAAGCAGTGTTTGACGCAAGCATGGTGGTGCATGGGATTTCGGGTTTTCGAACTTTTTGACCTTGTTGGACGGATGGATATACGTATATATAATTTTCCAGTCTTTAAGTAAGACGGTGACTCTATCTTCATGTGCACACTTTATAGATATTTTTATTCTTATGGACTTTTTGGATGCAAATAAAAACATACAATTAAGCTTATTGATGCTGCTCTGTAGTGCTCGGTACGAAAGTCTAATTAGCGAGGTAAGTACCTAGGTACCTCACCCACTTCCTGCACAGGTACTCGCGAGATAGAAGATGCTTGGTGTGGGGGAATGGTACCACAATACTCTAAAATGCCTCATGTTGTATTATTTCTAATAGGATAACGTTATTCCTGTATTTGACCATTCCGTTGTCTCAAACTGAAACGAATACCGCAGATTACTTTTCTATCAATCTGCAGCCCTGATTCATGGAAAGCTGCAAACGTTGCCCACAGTCAAGAATGCAACACGAGGAACTAAAGATGAGGAACTAAAGTTGAGAAACCGAAGGCCTTCGAATTTCGAATTGTTTCGCTATAGAACTAGCTAAGGTATTGCAACAGATAGGAAAAAAAAAAACATTTGACAAAACATTTTTCCTATCTACTCGTAGTATAGAAATTATGATTAAGTGCCAGATTGAGTGTCTCTGGATGTAGAAGCGAACTAGATGCACCCGGCTGGATTCGATACTGAAATAATTGTTGAAAGAAAAAACGCCTTTGCATGAGTCGTGCCAGTCGAGTCGCATATGCAGCGGCAAGCGGGGAGTTCCAACTTGGCTCGCCCAACGTTATGTTATGTAGAACAGAAAAGAGATTCACAATTCATCCGGCTAGACTGGACTCTGCCAGACCTTTAGCTGACTGAGGCTTTAGCGCCGACTAGCTCCTGGAGAAACCCACGCATCTGTCGTGACAGTTTGCGTTTCCGTAACCGTACTGGTCACTGAATCTTCACTTCCAACCGTCTTGGTCACCAAGACCGATGTTGTTACCGGTTGAACCTTAGTGGACGTAGTAGTAGCCTGCGCCGCTGTGACTGTAGTGGTGCTTGGAGATACCGAGAGAATGCAGCAACAGGCACTTGTAATCCGCGACTGTGAGTAGAGATAACCAAGCATATGCATCCCCATTGGAACCGCTGCGCGCTTCTGCTTCTTCCCTTTAAAGTGCCATATGGTTGAGGTGACGGTGGTTGTTGTAGTTTCGGTAATGGTGGACGCTGCAACCGTTATTGTAGCAGTATTCGTCACAGTTACGGTAGACGTAACAGTTGTGAAAGCGGTACTAAAGATACAAATCGTCAGATGGGGATTTAGAGTTGGCATGTTGGTATGTGATGACCTACACTGTCGGTGTCGCAGGAGCAACCGTGACTGTCTTTGTTGCGCCGTCACTAAGGACGTCGTTACAGTACGTTTCCCCGCTCTCGGGCTTCGATGCCAAATATCGAAGCAGGTTATCGCGATTGCAGCCCCGTTTTTCTAGGGTATGGCCTACACCTTCGAGGTGGGCATTTGCACTCAAGGGGACTGCGGCCACAATGGACACAGCGGCGAGGAAGCACAGAAGCATGGATGTGAATTTGGAAAACATGTTTGCTAGTATTTCTTTATAGAGGGAAAATCTTTAAAGATAGAGAGACTGTATTTGGTATTGTAAGGGAATTTGCGTGCAATCCAGTGCTAACTTCGAATATGAATGAGTGTAATGACTTCAGAAGGCTTCACTGCGCCTATCTGTTGAAAAGTGAAGGTAGGGGAGATGGAAAAAAGAGGCGGGGAAGAACGAAAGAGCGTGGTAGGACACGAGCAGTCAAGAAGCTCACGGATCCGATGCCGTACCTGACCTCCTGGGTATGCCTCTCCTTTATACACATACATGGCTACTGCGGCATGCCAGATGCCAGACCGTAAACCCTTTCCTATACTGGTATACTATCTATATTTGCTCTATTAATGTTTATAATGCTAGTGATAGTAGAGCATGCTATAGTTGACATTGAGCATGGACAGCTAGCAGTGCCGAGTCCCCGAACGCCATAAGTCATGGTGCAACGGATACCATCAACTCAGCTCAGGAGCAAAGCCCTCAGCCTGCGCACGGTCGAGCTGGTCCCTGAAATAATTGGCCTGTGGGGACAATGAGGGCTTGGACTTCGTAGGATGGAGCTTTTGTTTACCAGATGAGGGTTGGGCAGAGGGACGTTGAAACACGGCACCCAGGCCGGTGGCGCTGTTCAGGAGGGTGTGTCGCGCACAGACATATATATGGACAAATGCGGGCTGCCTTTTCACTCGCCTCTCCATTCCCCACGCGAGATAGACGCCCCTTTTTTCGGTAAGTATCGGCAAAGATGTGTGCAGGCAAGGTTGTCAGGGTGGTTCCGAACCGCGAAAGATGGTGGGAATTGGGACTCTGATAGGTTCAGAGTCTGTTAAGGTAGGACAAACACTACAGAGATGTGGTGTCATGGCTCCCGGGTAGGGTATCACGGCATTTGAGTTGTTGCTGTAGTACTTCATAGCTGAGGTTGATGAAATTGTATAGCATAAAATTTGTTGAACTTGCCTAGGTAGTTCATCAGCTTGCCTCCGCCACCATCTCGAATTGACAATAGACATATCACTGGGATTTTACGCTGTGGATCACACGTTGAGAGATACAATATTGCAGTTGCTTTCGGTAAACCTGATAGGCCTACTTAAAATTTCGAATTACTTGCTGTGAACGGACTATCTCCAAAGAGGCTTCTTGGACATGCGTACTCCTGCCAGCCACCTTCGCTTTCAGTGACCTGATTACTGATGTGGAGACGGGCGGGACAAATTCAGGTTGGTGTGTTACAGGTTGACAGAAGCTGTAGCGACATCCTTGTTGCCCCACGTTGTGGAGACTTTGATAGCGCTGAATGATTGGGTTTACACCACAAACCAGATGATGCGCAATCCTGTCCAATGTGGTCAAACTTCGAGGAACCCAGTTGCCCAGTTTTTTTTGGTATCCAGAGGCCAACCTCGGGTTAGTTCAACCGTTCCTTGGTGTGTCCTTGACATATCCCTGGATACGTCCCTTATCAAATGCTTGAAACTGTGGAAGCGATGACATCGCTTCAGGTACTAATGGGAATCCCTGTCCGCATCTCCTTTCCACCCAAAGCTTCCCAACAGTTGAAACGAAACAATTTCAACCAATCCCAAACCATACTTTTCAAGGCCAAGCTCGTGTCCAATTCTTGCATTGTCAAAGCCCCAATCCCAGATATGCAAATAATTTCTGTATATTAATCGACGGCAGGGTTTAGGGGAGCAAGATTTTCGTGTTTCCACCCATGAATGGCTGCTCTCGGCGACAAATTTTTATAATTTTAATATTTGCAAATTACATACGCTATGTATATATTCAGACGCACGTGTACGGAACTACTTCCGGATCTCGCATTAATACCGAAAGTAATAAATATATATAAGAACAATAAACGGTCCTTAAAACTCAAGAACATACAATCCGTCTCTACCATTCTCGGATCCTGCGGGCAAACCCTAAGAAGAAGGTTGACAAAAGACTTCAAGCGGAGTGTTAACAAGAGACTTTCCGTCTTTTGGTTGGGGTATCAGTTGACTGAGTAAGCCATCTACAAGACCAACTCCAAATGAGGTCTCAGCGAGAACCTTGTACCCGAGGTCAACTTTGAACGTCGACTGTTGCTTGATGATGCCCATCTCACCAGCCTGGGTTTGGCAAGCTCCAGGCGTGAAGACATTTGTGAGCTGTGTCGTAAACCCTGCGAAAGCGCCCACTTTTGCTTTCCCAATGATATCGACCCCGAAACCAATGCCGAAGCGCCAATAGGGGTTAATCTGGGCTTCCACTTTGGCTGCCTTGAACTGGAAAGAAGGAGTGGCTGAAGCGATATCCCAATCCCTGTAGACCAGTTGTGTGTCAGAACCCATACTTAGTGCGATACTGGCGTTGGCAGTGGTGAACTCGAAGCCGAGGGTGATGTTTGCAGAAACCTCTCCCCTAAGCACCACTCCTGGTCCATTAGCGACCTCCGGCGCGACCGTGATGATTTTTCCGATGGCCAGCGTCTTCAACTTTGTATTGAGAGCCGCTGTGAGCAAGTTGAAATCAACTTCCTGAGAAACGCTACCCATAACATCCAACATGATCTTTCCCTTCATGTTCGGCGTCACATGAATAAACATGTCAACCTTCCCGCCCTCCAATCGAGACGCGAATACTTTGTAGTCGATATTGCCAGAGATAAAACATCCGACGCAGGTGGCCGCAATCTTGACATCAACCACGCCTTTAGAAATCACCGTCAAACTTTGCTTATTACTAGGGTCTGACTTTCCTAGTGAGAAACTCGCAGTTCCACCCTCACCGTCGAAGGGCTCGAGACCGTTTGCGATGGTATTCACGGCAACTTGCGCAGTAGCATCGACGATGGCTTTGATTTTGCCGTCTCCTAAGGCAAAGTCTAAGGCTGAATCAATTGCCTTCAAGCCCTCGCACTGACGATGAAACATTAGAGGAAGCTGTTTATTGGCTTTGCACCATATAGATATTAAAGCCTTGCGGACATCGTTTCTCTTATTGAGTACGGCGTTACGTTTGCGAATAGACCCTGGATGATTCGCAGTACCGATGCTAAGCTCGAAGTTTTGAAGTGTTTCGTCCCATGACACAACCTGCTTGGTCAATGTAGCCTTCAGATTGACCTCGTCGTATTGGACAGCGACAACCTTGTATGGTGTTCTTTCCTCCTCGGCGCCACAGCCGTTGTGATGGTGGTGAGTGATTAGGAAGAAGAAGTCTTCGTCGTTCTGGTTAACCCAGTCCCATGCTTTGATAGCGGTGTCCATGGCATCTCTGCTGCGGAATTTCAGGGCTAACTTTCTATCATTGTCCGTACAAGTGGTATCTTCGGTGAGATCGTCAAATCTTTCTAAGAGAAGAAGTGGGTGCGCAGGGTCTGGTTTCGCTACAGTCATATTTGCCAAACTGATCTGACTGTCCGCTGTTTTACCCCCAAGCTATTAGTACAAGTGATTGTAAAAATCTCAACTGGTTGCAATTTTCACGATTGAATTTTACAAAGTGTATGCATGGGAACTCACAGATAGCTTTGCCGAAGAACATCCTGATTTCGTTTTGGGGGTGCAATCTCGATAGATCATCGGATCTTCTCTGTAGATGTGGGAATAACTCTTCCTCACGGACGGGCAGGAGATTCAAGTTACGGGCCTCGGTGCTAGTAGGATCCTGCCAATCCTGGGGGATTCCGCTGGCGGAAGTGGCCCATGTTTGGAGCGTGAGAAGCCCGCAGGATAGAATCCAGGGCAATGACTTTGTTGAAACCATTGACAAATGGCGTAAAATTAAATAAAGCCGGCTTATCTCGACGTTTGTAAGAATAAAATATGTTCGTCTACAGCAACTCCGGGTCACTAGATTTTTTGAGGGGAGCCTAATTAAATGTTGGAGATATTGCGCAAGATCCTAATTTCGTAAATAGTTTAAAAACGCTCCAGGCGTTTGCCGAAAAGAATTACAAAGAACGTTGATATAAGGAAAGAAGGAGAAAGAAAGGAAAGAGGCAAATGGAAACGAGAGTCGATGTGTAGGATCGGCCTGGTTATTCAACAGGATATCTCAATCGAGATTGACGAGAGCGGACAATAGGCTTATATACGTCTACTAGTTTTATGTAGACACAATGCATTGTATGCAGCTAGAATAAGAAATCCATGCCTTCATTAACTGCCGAGTTATCGGTACACAGGTGGCACTGTGGTACCGGCGGTACGTTGTATCAATCGAAGTATAGGCGATACCCTATATTTGGCTGATATAGAGACATGCAGCAAATTTTAGATATATGCTATGCAGATGCCTACGCTAGCGAGATACGGAAAGATTCTTGTTGTAATTGTATACTCTCTAGCTATTTAGGGCCTCGAGCAAGTAGTCCAATCAATTCTACAGATTTAATCTAACCTGCATTAAAATTAAACATCTACAGTCATTGCAACGCTGTTTGCACTGTGGCGACCCTCCGAAAACGGAGGTTCCAAAAGGCGATACAACACTATAGTATCATTCTGAACGAGTTGCTTCTAGACGAACCCTGTTGGTACACACTGGCACCTTCTAGATTACAAGTAAATATTCGATCGAACTGACATGATGACATGAGGTCTAGGCTATGATTAATGTTTCGCTTTGGTATTCGCTTCCTGCGGCAAGATTTACTTTGCACTTGGTTCCAGAAGGGGCTTAGTATCGCCAACGCACTAGGTTTATTGAAGTATCGTTGAACCCTTTCGGCTCTTGGCAGAGATGCTAAGTCCACTTTATTGCAATATCTGCATCCTAAAATGTGATAACGACTCACTCTGCAGCTAATTTGGTTTCCTCTAACGCTCAAAACATTCGAAGCGATCGCGAACTAGAACTCGACTCCGCATTTACCCCTACGGCCGCTCCGGCTCCGTCTAGGCGAACCTAGCTCCAGGTCCTTGTCAGCTGTCAATTAACGGGTTTTCCTCCTTCATTTCAGATTCATTCAGTCATTTACCTGGAGTCCCATGTCTCGATTGTAGCCCCTCCAGACAATTCGAGGCCCGACCCATATATACTCGCTTCGCAAGCTTGTACCTGTATACGGGCACATTATATCCACTAGGCTAACTGTAGTCCGTCAGGGTTATCCTTTTCTGCTTTAAGCTCTACATTGACATACTGTATGTGATTCAAGATTATTGCGCTCCGCCAAATTGGGGCTTCCGTTGACTCGAGATGGGCAGGTACGGCCATTTAGTTGTCGCATATTGCCATTTCATTCAAGCTTTTCCTTGTCAACTTGTCGACGTCCGTCTGATACGTGTGTACTCTTTTGGGTTTCTTGGCTACTCGGAATACCCGGAACATTTGAGTATAGAATGCATCGAATGAAAACCTGTAACGTCGATGCATACATTGAATTGAATTGAATTCACGAAGGATTCAACTAACGGTCGTCTACCGACGTGACGCATGCCCCTGTTGGATCGCTGTACCCGTCAATGAATCGTAGCGCTCCTCGTTTTGGTCGCGGGAAGCCCGCCGTGTACCTCAAAACTAACACAGGGCTTCAAAATCCCCGGCGTCTACGCGTGGTAAGGGGAACATTCCGAGCTCTTGCAAATTCCTCTCTATGAAATACGCTCAGCCACTGGACACCATGCTCTTGGTAAATTTTGCACGAAGTCCTCCTAGTGACGTCACGGCAGTTGCAATTCGACTGCACAAGTGTAGTGTCAAGCTAACGGCCATATATTATAAAGGATTAATTGATATATGTTATAGAGCTCGCCTTGTTTGTAGTTATACGTACAGACAAGACGCGAAACGCCAGACGCCTACAGTGATAGGCTCAGAAGGTTTGTCGCACACCAGATTTTCCGTGGGCTTATTCAGGTTTTGTATCGGAAAAATTCACGTACTCAACTCTATAGCTTCTAGAAGAATTGCGACGCAACCGGATTTGGCAGGTCTATCTGTTGTTGTATCACCTTGTATTCGCGACTTTGTTCCTACAAAGATTATATAAAGATCATGATAGCTTTTTTTTTAATAGTTAATTTTTAGACGCTCATTCATTCATTCATTACGAAGTTTTTTGGCGAGATTAGACCGAGAAGACACTCTTTTTATTTCTTATTTACATCTCTATACATATTACGTACTTTAACCTCTTCAAGCATCAAGATGAAACTGTCAACTTTCTTTATTGCCCCTCTTCTCATTGCTGCTTCTTCCGCTACCCTGCTTAACGGCCCACGCGGAGAGCCAGTCACCGACCTAAGCCACAAGAGTGAAAGTATGCCTCCCTATCAACCTAACTTGAAAAGATCCACCTATCTATATGAAAACTAAGTTCACATGCTAATAACTTCCATAATAATATCCAGTCAGCCAATCCGAAATTGATATCCAGGCCACTGTCCGTCGTTCCAGGCACCAACGCCGGCGCATCCCAGAGCCAGTGGGGATGCTCAAACGAGATGCAGACCCAGACGCTGTGCACGTCAAGGATCTCCTGTTCGAAAGCCCGGAGCTCAAGACCCTACCCGACAATATTGTCAAATTTCTCCGGTCTATGCCGCAAGATAATTTCGAAAAGCTAAAGGTACTGACGCCAAAGGAATTTTTTGATGCCATTGGCGATATTTCAGAGGGTCGCATGCCTTCAATTTTGGCGTTTACTGTTTCCGCTACCGCTACTTCTATCCCTGCTGCTACACCTAGCTCGAAGCCTTAAATCAACCTTCGCGTTGGGGAATAAGCCGATATTATTTCTTGGTCTATTCCAATTCGTGGCTATTACATCCTGTTCGTTTCTTTCTTCACCGCAGGTATGGAGACTCTGATAGGGCTGGCAATTTCGGTTCTCGGAAATATTTGGTGCTTCATATTTGTATAACTTTGGGATGGAGGGGCGCAGGTGTGGCATATTCATTCTTAGATCCATTAAGAACAACAACAGGGAAACACGATTTTAAACTTTTAACATGATGGACGACACAAAGCAAAGGGAATTGTATAAAATATTTTTTTCGCTCTAGTAGGTATATAGGTATATATGAATAAGATTGGAATATCCCCTGTCAACCATTTTGAGATGTCGTAAATTCGGTGATTATTTTTATCTCTATGTACAGATGTTTGGAAATCATGATTAAAATGAGGAGACACCACCCAAATCAATTCACCAACGCCGGTATTTTGACAAAACAATCGAGGAATGAAATAGAAATTGTCCAAAAGACCATGTAATGAAACGAGTATTAAAAAGAAAAGAAAAAGCAACAGCCACCCGATGCATGCTAAACGAAACCACGCAAATAATGGGATCCATAAAAATGAATGAACGAGATAAAGTGGCTTTGTCGAAGGGTAGTTTTAAAAAAAGTAGCAATGTAATGAGTGAGGGTCGAAAATGTCCTCAGCCATTGGCTTTGCATGCATCTGATCGCCAATATATTTATCCGCTCCGCAGAATATCCCGAATTTTCTCGACTTGGCTTCCTGTCAATGGTGGGATCTTGACTTTCAAAGTCACAAACAAGTCACCCTTCAGGCCTGTTTTGCTGTTGGGCATGCCTTCTCCTTTCTTTACTACCACCTGGCCTGGCTGTATTGGCTTGTTTAATTTTATCGGGACTTTCCGGCCGTCCAGGTGCTCCACTGTCCGGTTGATCCCACCCAATGCCTCGTCTAGCGACACATCTAGGTCAACCTTGAGATTATCGCCGTCTCGCGTAAATCGAGAATGCTTCGCTTCTTGTATTACGACCTCAACAGTCTGTTTGGTGCCATCCGCTGTTAGTAGGGCGTTGGCATGTTTTATCTTCGTTCCGGCTTTGTAGCCTGGTTTTATAACGTTGGAGAGAATAAGCGGTTCAGCGCCGTTCGGCTGTGAGAATTTGAGTTTTTTCGTAGCGCCCTTGTACAGGTCTTCCAGTGAGCATGTTAGGTTGTGAGTGAACGGTGAATTGGAAACTGTCTGTGTTGGCATTGTATGGCTGCGGTGGCTGCTGCCGAAACCGCCAGGCATCCCGCCGGGCATCCCACCAGGCATCCCACCGGGCATCCCACCAGGCATTCCACCAGGCATTCCACCAGGCATTCCATTGCCGAACATGTCATCGTCCATGCCGCCCATGTGCATGTCTGAATCGAAATGTGACCGGGCGCTGCCGAAAGGATTTCCGGCGCCGAAGAACTGGGCAAAGATGTCTTCCGCCGCTGAGGGGTTAAAGCCGTTAAAGCCACCACGAGAGCTGCCCGCACCGGGTCCACCTGAAGAGAAGCTAAAGCTTTGGAAGCCTGGCATCCCACCGAAGCTGGACATATCGGGCATCCCACCGGGGCCTGCTCCGCCGCCGCCGGATGGCATGCCACCCTTTAGACCTTCTTCGCCGACCTGGTCGTAGATGTTGCGCCTTTGGGAGTCGGAGAGAACTTCATAGGCTTCTCCGATCTCCTTGAATTTCTTCTCGGCTTGTTCGGAGTTGTTACGGTTTCGGTCTGGGTGCCTGTAGGAAATGTGTATTAGCCGATTGATCTGCGTCCAGTGTGGTGGGTGATGTGCGGGTGACTTACCATTTTAGGGCGAGCTTTTTGTAGGCCTTCTTGATTTCATCCTCCGAGGCACCCTTTGGTACGCCGAGGATGCTATAATAGTCTTTTCCCATGATGGGCGACGTGGATTTTGGTGTACGTATGGAGGAGGTGAGGCAAGTGTCTGATGATGTAAATTCTGGCGCTTCTTAGAGGCCAAGGATGACTGGAATGGGGGTGTATAATTCGTTTAGCTAGAAATAAGCTCTTGTGCAACGTTGCGCAAATCTCGAGTCGGAGGATTTGTCTTGGGACGGGTAGGAATATGTGTAAGCTGCGCGATGCAATGGCTCGTGTGGCGAGCACTTCTATATCCGCATGTGTCTGAAACCTTGTTGGTCGGGTTGAGCGAAGCGGTGGATTAGGTGATCAGGTTTGAATGAGATCAGTATGATAGTGATGATGGTGGAAGAGCGGAGGGTGAAGAAAGGAAGGAGCCGTTAAAAAGGAGGGGCACTCTCTCAAAGTCAAAAGTTGGCTGCAGCGCGAATGATGGTGATGTCGGTGGAAGCTTCGGGAACCTTCTGCGACGGCGACGGCGACGTGACGCCGGGCGCAACACACGCAACACATGTCCGTCCGCCAGGCCGCGGGGCCGTGACGTCAAACAGCTGCGGGTGTGGACGGCCATGCCATGCAGGCCAGGCAAGGATTGTTAGGTTATTTCTTCGATTGGCCTCTGGATCCGGCCGGAGTATTCTCTGTGCATGCGAGGCAGGTGTCTGTGGATGTCCGTGCGAGTGTCTTCTTAATTGGGGGGGCTGTATGTTGAAAGAGCCTTCATAGGGTTGGGTATTGGACGAGCACTGTCATGAGATTGGTATCAATTGATATCAATATTCATAGCCGTCCAGCTCGGTCAGTTTAGAGTGAGGGAGGGATACTGGCAGTAGAGCATTCGAATTGCCGATATGGAGATTATAGCCAGTGCTCCATAGACGTGGGCCATTGGCGGTGTGGGGTTTCGTATCTTGATGGATCAGTTAAGATATAACGGAGATAGATACTATATAAATAGATTTATATTCTTTAAAACCGTTATTCTAATAGCATTGTCTTCAGTATCCGTCTTTTCTTGAATCCACCTCTTACACGATACCAATCCGTTACCTGCCTTCCCAAAAGTATGTCCGCGCGTGAATTTCACTCACTAGAATACTGTTGGCCCGATTAGGCAGGCGACGCGACAAACACTCAATTAACATCAACACAGACAAACACCTCCTGTGCATTCCCCAATGCCTGCCCTGCTCATAGAGAACAGCCTTGTGGTGTGAAATCCTACGGTTATCGTACTTGCTGTAGAAATCCCTTCAATATCTGTCCGTCTAGAGAGAACAGGAGTTTCGATATTGTACCCATGGTTGACATGGGCTCGACATTAGGTTAACTTGGTGAAATTCAAGCTCCCAACGTTGCTGAGCTACGCCAATCGATTTCAAATGATGCCTGAAGTTCGGGTTAAACAGCTAGGCCGGAACATTAACCTGGCCTGTTTCTGGAAGCACATGTATCTATATTAAATGCGCGCGGAAGTCGTTGTAAATTGACTTTTATATATTTCTCTCATATGGCCCGGAATCTCTCCAACAACCCACCGGTGGACAGCCTGCTGCAATAATCATCATCAGTTAAGATCTCGATCAATTGAACATTATATACCGACTAATCGTGACGCGTCGAACCTCTAGCTTGTTTATAATATAACGCAATCGATCTTCTTTCGAGCAGGCTAGAGTAAACCACCTACTGCCATCCTATCTCCGGATCTAGGTATAACGATTTGATTCATAATGGCTACAGCAGACCAAGAAACCCTGTCCACCGTTGCATCTGACATCGATGACTTACTCATGGCTCTTGCAATGCAAATGGAGGAGTTTGGATTTGAAACTGAATCTCGGAAAGGTAAAGAGAAAGATGGAGAAATACCGGATAGGCACCTTGCCTTGCAAGACTACCGCGATACCATCAGCAACTTAGAGGCTTTCTACACGGACTGTAGAATGGCAAAAAGCATTGCAGATGCCGTATTACAAGACGCAGCAGCAATCGAAGCGATGGTAGCTATCGAAAACATTGCTGTTAGAGACCGCGAGCAAGTTCTGCGTATGGAGAATGCTATTCCGACCACCACCACTACGCCATCGCACGACGATGACGATACTGCTTCAGTATTCACCGACTATGAGCGATACACCACATTGCTATCCCACGTCTTCGATATTCCTTATGATGATGATTCTCAGAGCGACGCTGCGGGTCCGTCAACTTGCTCGCAGGCCAATGCACTCCGTTGCTATACAGCCCCAAAAATCACTTGCGGAATTTGTGCCAATCGAGTACTTCAATCGACATCAGTCCGCTGCCCTTGTAAGGACATTTACTGTCGTGAATGTCTACGTCGTGTGGCCTTTGACGCGATGAAAAACGAGTCTATGTATCCGCTTAAGTGCTGTAAAGTCGAGATACCTATGGAGACGCTAGCTGCGGCTCTGACTCCGGCTGAATGTAAAAAGTACACCGAGGTTGGCGTGGAGTACGCGACTGGTAACCGGGTATACTGCACAAACAGAGGATGCTTCAAGTTTATCCCGCCGGACAGGATTGAGAATGGAGACTGTGCTGTTTGTGCGTTATGTGAGACGAGGGTTTGCACGAAATGCAAAGAGGAGGAACATCGGGGAAGGCGCTGCTCGGTGACTACCGAGGCACAGGGCGTGCTGGATGTGGCAGCACAGAATGGGTGGAGACAATGCTTTCGATGCAAGCGGATGATTGAACTGCATCACGGATGCAATCACATGACGTGAGTAACCCCTTGCGTACGTGCGACCTTGACGGTCTGCCTTTCGCAGAAATCTGACAATGGGTGTCCTTGAATGTAGCTGTCGCTGTGGCGCGGAATTTTGCTATGAGTGTGGTGTTGAGTGGCATAACTGTGACTGCGCACAATGGCGTGAAGACCGGCTTTATGAGGCGGCCGCTCGACGTGTGGATCGGGATGCTGACGGTCCACTAGCGGCGGCTATTAGAGACTTGAGGATTCAGGATGTTCAACGAGAGATCGAAGAAAATCATGATTGCACCCATCCTGGTAGGTTTGAGAGGAGGATAGAGCCTCGCAGACGAGGATATCGATGCGACATTTGCGACGCTAGGCATTGGAAGTATATTTTAGTCTGTAGGCACTGCGGGTTAATGGCTTGCGAGCAATGCAGGAGGTTTAGAGTCAGGTAAATCTAGTTCGTGGGGCTGGTAGTCCGTGTCTGTCAAATAGACCCCATGTGTACAGTATTTGTTACACGATAAGAGTTAACAGGATTCTTGTCCCGAGCCCCTTAAATATGATGCTTTGCTTGGCCCGATCCCTTGCCATTCGCTCGGCAGTATGTTATATAGAATTAGACCACAATGATGTTGGTATATGTAAAGGTAGAAAAAATTGATACCTTTTAGTGGAGACATCAGGCCGGCGTTGGGCTTGTGTTGTAAGTGGTATTTTGCTCGCGCCCCCGTTTCGGATACCTCAACGGACTCCGAAGCCCCTCCATCCCACAGCTTCCCTCCGACAGACAACCATCAATTCAAAATGGCGGACCTGCCCGATACGCCGCCTGTGCCATTGTCTGACGACCGGATCTGGGTCGATGGGTGCTTTGACTTCAGCCATCATGGTAAGCATTACTTCTCCTTATCACGTCTGGAGACAAAGCCGGCTAATCTTGTCGTCTAGGACACGCTGGAGCCCTGCTGCAGGCGAAGCAACTAGGGAAATATCTCGTCGTTGGAATTCACACCGACGAAGAAATCACCACGAACAAAGGCCCTACGGTGATGAACCTGAAAGAACGGTAAAATCATTAAAACGTTCTTAGAACAGCTGTAGTTTAGTGCTAATAACTCTCGCATCAACACAGTGTTTCCGCCGTCGACGCTTGCAAGTGGGTCGACCTCTCCGTCCCGACTGCCCCCTACGTTACACAAATTCCCTGGTTGAACCATTTTGGCTGCAAATACGTCGTTCACGGCGACGATGTCACTACCGATGCGGACGGCTACGACTGCTACCGTCTCGTCAAAGCAGAGGATCGGTTTAAGATTGTCAAGCGCACACCTGGGATATCTACAACCGATCTCGTCGGCCGAATGTTGCTATGCACCAAGCAGCATCATATTAAGGATATCGCTGCCTTGCTGCAGCAGGACGCCGATACAATGGGTCGTTTCGAGGTGTATGCTACAGACTCCTCTGGGCTGGCACCAGGGAGTACAGTGTGGACGTACAGCCCTTCTACACCATCAATTCGCAAGCTAGTCGCGGGTATAGACCCACAGCCCGGACAGCGTATCATCTATGTTGACGGCGGCTTCGATTTATTCTCTTCGGGGCAAATCGAGTTCCTGAGGCTCGTAGGAGAAGCGGAGAAACAACGCGACCCATCAGCGCTACCACCGTACGTCATTGCAGGCATCCACGATGATGCTACAATCAACCAGAAGAAAGGATTGAACTACCCCATCATGAACGCGGTAGAGCGTGCTTTGTGTGTTCTGCAATGCAGATACGTGAATGCTGTTATTCTGGATGCGCCGTTTGATCCGACGAAAGCATTTCTGAACACTGTGTCAAAGGCTATTGATACTCCCGTTAGCGCAGTATACCATGGTCCTACGTCGTTTATGCCATCGGAGGGCGATCCATACACCGACGCGAAGGAAATGGGAATATTTCATGAAGTGAAGGGTCATGACTTCCAGGACGTCAATGCGGGGACAATAATGGACAGAATCGTAGCTGCGAGAGAGAGATACGAAGAGCGGCAGAGAAAAAAGGGTGTCAAGGCTGGGTTTGAAGTTGAGATGACGCATGATTAAAGCCGAATTTCCATCAGCTTAGTGGTAATTAGAGATTAGACAGCGCGAGAATAATATCAGTTCGCAGTATCGTATCTGCATCTTCAACTTTCGACCCTGATACCTCTTTTCGGGTTTATCTACTCTATTCCACAATGTGAAATTGCTCTCCTATCTGATTTGTGTTTGAGGCGAGAGCCTCTGTTTGCGAGGCTACCCCAGCCTCGGCACCAAACGACGAGCGCAACATGCCTGTTGCTTGCCGAAAAGGGACGGTTTGCATCCATCTGGATCCCTACCAGTGGGTGGTCGCGGGCTCAAAGATATCATCGGCTCCATGGCAAACCCCACAATGAATATCTGTGATTTACCAATCGAATTGTTCCGCGAAATCATCGACTTGGGGGTATCATCTTGCGGGTTTTATGCCGGCCTTGAGCTACGACTAGTCAACAGTAAGTGTAAGTCCAACGGACTAGAGATGAAATCTTTGTGCTACTTACTACGCTCTTATATTAGAAACCTTCGACTTCATTGTTCTGGACGTGGTTCTCGACACACCTCGTGGGGACCCGGAGTATGATGACGACAACCGCCATGATATTACTCATGATCTAGCGTATAAAGCCCTCGCCCGCCGTGTTTCGGATGCGGGGTGCCACTCTCCTGCACTGATTGACACGATCCGCCACATGGAATCTCTCATCCATTCCCACGCGCCGAATATCCCGCGCGACAAAATCTCCGAGGCTCTTTGTCACGCCGCGATCTTGGAATTGTCTTCTCCTTTAATATTCACGTGGCAGCGGCATAAGCCGAATTGTCCATGCTGGAAACACCGGTACTTCCCCGATGCATCTATCAGCGATCTTGAACTCAGCAAACACCTGGGCTTGAGTCATGATAATATTGAAGTGCTAGACTGGTTTGCGTGTCTAGTCCATACATATATGGGCAACCTGGAGGCGCTACAGGCGGTGGATTTGGACTGGGATTGCCATGACCCTGTATTTGGGCGCATAGCTTCGCTAGCCGTCCGGTTCGCCCCAGAAGTAGTAGCGCTATCGGTTTACGAGCGGAGCCAGGAGTGTCAACGGCACACGAACGCTAGGGAGAAATTTATGACACTAGCAGCGAAAAGCGGGAGGACGGCGGTGATTCAGCGGGCGCTGGATGATTATGGCACCGAGGAATCATCTGAAGACCGGCCAGGAAGTGGTGTTCCGGCTAAGCATACGCCGTATTGGAGTCTTGCGGCTGCTGAAGGCCACCTTGAAGCTGTGAAAGTCCTTTTCACACATTGGCCTTACGAAAATACAGATATGGTGTTGAAGTCTATATTGAATGATGGATGCAGGCGGGGCTCTCTGGAGATTGTGAGATGGGTGGTCGAAGAGCTGCGATTTACGGAAGTATCCGCGTGGGACATGTTCAGTCCGGCGGTGCAAAGCGGCAATTTGGAACTGGTGAGGTGGGTACTGGATCGACCGGGTTTGGATAGTCACCTGGTAGATTTGGTTCCTACTGTCATGGAATATCCTTATGCGGATATCCTTCACGATTTCTTTGAGCGGTTGGAACGTCTGCGACTACTCAGCGGCAGTCCTAAACCTAGATTTAGCCGTTGGACTTGGCATGTGTTAATTAGCATTGTCTCCAGAGGTCGATCTGATTGCTTGGAGTGTATCTTGAGCTATCAGACGCCGGTGAATAACACAACGTGGGTGAAGCTTATACACGAGGCAGCGCTTCACGAGCATCTCAATTGCATAGAGGTATTGAAAAGTTCTCTAAAGGAATATGATGTCCTTTCAAAGAAGGCTATGCAACGAGCTTGGGACAGGGAAAATCGACGAGCGGTAGAAACTTTGTTGGGGGACGGTGTACAGGCACCTGAGGGGTTCTGCGCGAGGAAGCTAGCGGGGTGGGATTATTCTGTCCGTCTTGTGCCGATTACCAGCGTTTCGAGGAAAGAGGCTGGTATCTGGCCGTACATGAAAACCTACGCCACTCATTATTAGATGTGGCTTCCCGGGGACAAAATCATTCCTCATTGTCAGTTTAGACACCTTTTAAATTTTTTCGACCAATGATGTATGATGCACTTATAGAAAGTCTATGTACAAAAGATTTAACCTACATATAGCGGCGCTAATGTCGCTTCTTAGCAAAAGGCATTCCTCCATTGGCGGATTGAGAATACCTTATTTCTTAGAGTATTAATAATTTTAGTTGGTTCAAATGGATATTCCAATGCCTCTTTTCCATTTGCAGCAAGCAGATATCGAGATAAGCATATATACGGTTAACGGTTAACATTTATAACCCAAGATAATTAAATTTGGGCAGGGACCTAGCCAAGCCCCCAAAAGCCGACCCAAGATTAGCCAAGGCAGGAACCAGGTCACGAAATCCTGTGAACGTTATCCGGCATCTATTTGGTGAGGTGCTGCCGCCCAAGTGCCGAGTTCGCGAAACTTACCGTCCGACGATGAGGCTGAAGGCGTCTCTGACACAACATCAAATATACCCGCATCAGCATCTCATACAGCTTATTGACTTGAGTTCATGTTGAATGTTTTGTATAATTAGTGACATCTAACGTAAAATTTAAGCGACCGTTGTAAATTATGTTTGCGCCTTCTAGGGAACACTGCAGTGAGATGGGCTTGTCGGCCATGTGGCTTCCCTCTACCCGCAGGGCAGAGAGCAGTATAGTATGATTATATCATGCAAAAGAAATCCTGAATTGAATTCCCATGCGAAATATTAGGACGCTTGAACTTTGGAGCTACGTACCACTAATCTCAGCCTTAGAAAGCCGAGAAACACCAAGGCTGCATACCAAGTTACAGCCTTAATCTTGGGTATCGACTAGTTGACTTGAGATGATGTTTAGTGAATGATACCTTGCATACAGCGCCGAGGAGCACGGAGGTGGATACTTGTCTCGGTCTTCGTGCTTGAATGAGCTCCAGAAAAAGATGGCGGGTGAACGTGAATCATATCGTTATCCGCCCAGAGAATCGGCCCGGGTCTAACCACGCGTCTGGTGCGCTCTTGTATGCTGGGATGTGTGCTTATCTGTCGTGCCGAGGATGGCGATATTTTGCCAACGTTCGCCAACACACTTGGGATTCCACTTTTCTGTTCTTGGGTAACTCAAAAAACCAATGCTAAAGATGGAGATGATGGTTCCAAGGTCATGCTAAAACCTCCAAGCCTCCTGCTAAGGACAAACAGGGTCAGCAGAACCCGTCTTCGGCACCGAAATAAGCGGAAGCCCGCTTGGCGATTGTCCCGAGCGAGCGAGCTCAATAAGCAAATTGCGAAGAGTAGTGGATGGTAGTCGGTGGTCGGTATGGACGTGGACCCACGGTCATCAGTCACTCAGTTATTCAGCTGGACTTGAATATAAAAAGCTGGTGATGTCGAGCCTTGGTTTCTGTTCTCAGTCCTAGGCATTTGTTACGCTTAAACCCAAAACTATAGACCCAGAGGATAGTAGCTCTTGCGACTACGCAAGGAACAGATCAATCGGCCATGTCGTCGACTGCAACATCTGTGCCCGCTGCTGCGACCATGTCGGCTGCCCCCAGGGTCGCAGACCAGACCGGCATTATTGGAGGTGCCAATCCACAGCACTACAATAGAAACGATCCTATTGTCGTATTTATTGTTCAGGTAAGCACTTGGGAGTAATACAGAGGATCATGAGGGCACGATTAGAGTTGACACGAGTCTCGAATGCAGGTATTCATAATTGTTGTACTATGTCGCCTTCTTCACTGGCCGCTGTCTCGAATTCGGCAGCCACGAGTGATTTCAGAAGTCATAGGCGGTATTATTTTAGGTGGGATATACTTTGACCGCGTATTGAGAAGGCAATTTGCTAAGAGCGTATGCGTGTTTAGGTCCGACGGTCATGGGGAGAGTGCCTAATTTCACCACAACCATCTTTCCAACGGAAGCGATGCCGAATTTAAGTCTCGTCGCCAATCTTGGGCTTGTGCTCTTTTTGTTCTTGATTGGTCTCGAAGTTGATTTCCGCATCATGCTTGACAACTGGAGAATCGCATTGGGGGTTGGTGCTATGGGCATAGCGCTACCATTTGGTTTGGGTGAGTACACCGTCTTAAGTGGTATTGTAATAGGTAGCGAATAAAGTTTCGGAGCTAATTCCTCTCTTAACTTTGCTTTGTTGAAAAAGGCGCTGCTATCGCTTATGGGCTATACAATGAGTTTGGTCAAGACGCCGGTGTAAACAATGAAGTCAACTTTGGTATTTTTTTGCTGTTCGTCGGCGTCGCATTCAGCATCACAGTAAGTATATGGTCGTGTTTCGTCCTCACACACAATTTTATCGCAAAAAATTTGAAGTATCGAATAGACTAATATTCTCGCTTGCCAGGCCTTCCCCGTCCTTTGTCGCATTCTTACGGAACTCAGACTCTTGTCAACCAACGTTGGCGTTATCGTCCTATCAGCTGGTAGTGGCGACGATGTCGTTGGTTGGATTCTTTTAGCGTTGACGGTTGCCCTTGTGAACGCCGGCAGTGGAATTACAGCACTCTACGTTCTCCTAGTGGCCGTAGGATACATCTTGTTTCTCTTCTTTGCAGTCAAGCCTGTATTCCACTGGTATTTGCGTAGGACCGGAAACCTGGAGGGCAGCAGCGGTCCAAGTCAGACTGCGCTAACTATAACCCTTCTCCTATGTTTGTCTTCTGCATGGTTCGCGAACGTCATTGGCATTCACGCAATCTTCGGTGGATTCGTTGTCGGACTTGTAAGTCATAGCCTCTATTTTCCCTTTGTCCCCCTAGTTCAAACACGGCCTCCCTTGTTTGATTCAACTTTTTATTTCTTTCGAATTTGGAGCCCCTGTGTTGAGATCAAGGGTGCAGGAGTCAGTTGTGGTCTTGGGCAATAGTGTACCACCCGTAAATTCTCTCCGAATAATGCTAACGCTTGTTTCAATACACAGATATGCCCGCGTGACGGGTTCGCCGTCGCTGTTGCTGAGAAGATCGAAGATCTAGTTACCGTGCTCTTCTTACCTTTATACTTTACGCTCTCCGGCCTGCGAACTAATATCGGCCTATTGGATAGCGGGATCGTTTGGGGATACGTTTTCGGTGTCCTCTTCGTTGCGTTTATTGGCAAAATTTCGGGTGCCACATTAGCAGCGAGGCTTTTTAAACTTCGTTGGAGGGAGTCCTTGGCCGTTGGAGCGCTCATGCAGTGCAAAGGACTTGTCGAATTGATTGTGCTCAATATTGGCCTGACTGCTGGTATTATATCACAACGGGTGTTCACGATATTCGTGGTTATGGCACTAGTTACCACTTTTGCGACGACACCTCTGGTTAGCTTTCTATACCCGGAGTGGTATCAGAAGAAGTGTGCTGCATGGCGAGCCGGCAAAATCAATTGGGACGGCAGCCCGGTCGATGGACAAGATGGCGATGGACCCGATGCCAACGGACCTAAAGTCAAGACTGTGTTTAGGAGAGTCACCGTCCTCCTTCGTCTCGACAGTCTGCCTAGCCTGATGGCTTTAGTATTGCTCTTAAAGAGGGACACAAGTCCGGATGTGCGTACAGCTGCGGTTCACAGATCCAAAAAGGTGGGCAAAGACGAGAAGTCCGTCGTCAGCCGTGCCGCCGGGAGGTTGGAAGTGTATGGCCTCCGCCTCCGAGAACTGGATGAACGTACATCTGCTATCATGCGTGTTACGGAAGACCACGAGCCTGCAAGAGATCCAGTTATAAACTTCTTCAAGGCTTTTGGGAGGTTGAATAACATCGCTTGTGCAACTGGCCTTTCTGTGGTTCCAGAGTCGTCATTTTCTAATACCTTGTCCGACCGCGCCAAAGACACGTTTTCGGATCTTTTGATTGTTCCATGGAGCGAAACCGGCTACATTGTCGACGACTATATGCACGACCAGACCCTGGAGAGCAAGAAGCAACGGTTCGAATCTGGACCCCATGCAAACTTCATGACGTCGCTTCTCAACGATTCTACTTCCAATGTTGCCATCTTTATCAACCGTGGATTTGGTGGTGGTGGGGATGTTGGTGGTAAGAAGGACAAAGATGCTCCTAAAAGCCGTAACAGTGTTGCCGGGCTTTCTTACACCAAGTCCGGCTTCGAGGCTGACCCTACATTCCCAATAATTGATTTGACTCATCATATCTTCTTTCCTTTCCTTGGTGGTGCGGATGACCGTGCTGCACTTCGATTTGTTCTTCAGCTCGTCGAGAACAGCAATGTTACAGCCACCGTTGTTCAAATCATTCAGGGAACTTCAGCACCAGGTGGAGCGAAGGAAACGAAGGAAGTTGCTACCGCGTCTTCCGGTGAAATGTCAGAAGAGGATGCGGCATTCTACCTCCAAATTGCTTCTTCTCTCAAAGATGAGGTTGCCTCGCGTGTAGTCTTCGAAACATTGGAAACTAGCCAAAACATGGCCATCGAGACTATCATCACACGTGCCAAGCAAGAATTGGGGACAATAAAAGATGCAGGTGATTTAGTTGTCGTTGGTCGGACACATTTGAAGAACTATGAGTCCCAAATCACAGCTGTTACTGATGAATATGCACCTGCTGTGTCGGTCGATGCCAGGAGGGCTATTGGTCCTATTGGCGGGGCTATGCTCGTTTCGCGTGTCAAAGCATCGATTTTGGTTTACAGATCGTCATGAAGGAGTTTAGTACTATACTTATGAAGGAATATTTTGCTTATAGCCCCGTGCTCTTAGTGTTTTAAGGATAGCTAGAACACAAACCTGAAATCTAAGGGAGAAGTAGAGCCATGATTTTGAAATGGTAGTCAATGGAATTGCTCAACCATGTTATCGTTAAATATTCTCGCTAGAGACTCTTTGGCCGTTGTAGGAGCGAAAACTATCAAGGCATGTAAAATTAGATCTCTCTCCACCTTGTTTGACATCGGCGAATGGCTTTTCGTCAGAGAAATTCGTAAAATGGTGGAACAAAACAGTTATAAGAAGAGCGTGCAAGGTGGTGAGAAACTGAAAGGCTGTGTTGCGTTACCACACGCCTTTCTGAAACCGGGCCCCCATCGTACCCCAGAGCTGGCGCGGCTCATCCCCACACATGAGGGATCTGTAGCGCCTAAGTGTGTCGTGTTGAATGTAACTACGTAAAAGTTTATAGTAAGATGCTATTATTATTATAAAGACTCTAGAAAATGTTATTTTAGCAGAGGACGACAAGCGGAGTCTATATCTGTCGGGGGACGAGTGCAAACTGGCGAGCGACTATGTGTTTGGAGCGTGTCACATTGCAATGGCGTTGAAACAAAGCCGATGCTTAGCGAATACAATATTTTGTTATATAAAAAAGGATTTTTGATTTAATTATAGTGCTAAGATTCCTAAGCTCAAGCTAAACCTACATGGTAGTACTCATACAATAATATCGTTATAGGCTCAGAACCGCCACCGCAACGCTCCCCCAATGTTTTACATACCACTGCAGGTTTCCGGATCAGTTTGCTAGAGGTTCATTTAGTAATTATGGTCATTGAAAATAGACGTGTTTTCTAGATCTCAATATCCATAATGCTAAGACCACTGGCGGATGAAGGAACTGGGTCCGGAGTGGGGAACGAAGCCTGTACTGGGGCTGTTGGGCTCGCGGGGTTCGTCGCACCGGGAATGTTTGGTGTCTTTCCCTGCTGCAGGTCGGTGATAACCTGCTCGAGCTGAGTGAACGAAAGTTGAGAGAGCTGCTCAAATAGCGAGTCTGGTGCAGCCTGGATCTGTGTGATCACATTGGGTGGGAGGTTGAGCTGAGAAAGAAACGGCAAAATGAGATCCTTTTGTTTGATGCCCGGTACAGTTGGGAGCTTGCCCTGTTTGAGCTGATTAATGACAACTTGGAGTTGTTGAGGTGGAAGCGTCATAATCTTTTGGACGACCGAGTCCGGCGCGTTCTGGATCAGCTGGAGGAACAACGGTGGGAGGTTAAGAGGCTTAAGGAAGCTGATGACTAGGTTCTTCAGGGTTGTGGTGGACTGTTGGCGCTTAGCAAAGACCGACCGTTGATGCACGTGTGCACTGCCGGCTGTTCCGGCGTGGGCAGCGCGGAAGTGGGATCCTGCGACATCGGTGGTGCCGGTAGCTGCTGTATCGCGGTTCACGAGCGGGATGGCGGAGGAGACAGAAGCGAGAAGGATGGAGACGAAGATTGTAGAGACCTTCATGTTGGCTGATTTTGATTCTTTTTTAAAAGTAAGAAAATAGTTATTTAGAGAGTGTCGTTAATGCGTAGGGCAATATGATATCACGATATAAATGCAGAGAGTGTTTTGAAGGAATGTTCGTAGACTGATTAATATTAATTAGATTGTCGCTTGAAGATAGAGGCCCTGCCTTAGTAAATGGAAAGAATTATTATATAAAAGGAAAAGTTGAAGAATTGAAGAAACCTGCCAGAGGTATTAAGATATTATTGACTGTGGATGATCGTTGTCCTGCGATGCTGTAGAATGAAGAGAAAAGTAGCTCTGTCGGTTAGGACATCGGGCTTTATATACTTTGAAATCCTATATTAGATGCCTTACGAACCATACTACCGATAGAGCTAGAGGGCAATCGGCTGATAGAGCACATATTGCGATCGATACCTTTGTGTATTGCGGCGAGGTTAGCTAGCTCTACTTGGCTCATACTGGGGTGTCTCAGGATGGAACTTTCGCATTTGCGTTGCATTGAGCCCCACTGTTGCATTATCAGCTCGCGCAGGGGATGAGTCCAGTATACGTATGAGAGCGCTTGGTTAATTAAACCGTCCATAAAATCTGAAAGTAGATAGCCGGTTTTGTGACGCTATTCGACAAGCTCTGATGTTTGAAGGGGAGTGAAGGAGGCTGTAAAGCCAAGACTTATCAGTTGAGCGGCGACAGGTTTACGCGATGCAGCATCTGCAGCTGCTTCTTTGGGCGGTGGTGCTGCGTCGTGCGTGTGTGTTGGGCATCACATTCGGTTCAGGCTTGACTTTCTTTCAAACAGAGCATGACTCGGTACCGGTAGCTCGGGGCTCTAACGGTTATCCAAATTATGCGAGGCTCCGGAGCCCCATAGTGGCCTTTTAGGTCGCAAGTCTCAGGATGGGGCCCATTTCAGACACCTACATGAAAGAACTGGATTCGGCGGCCCTCAGAATATGCCAGGATCAGGTGAGAATCGAACGGCACTGGCGCCAGCGCGAGACTGCTAGCAGACCCTCCGACCCGAAGACGTATGAATGTCAGATCAACTTTATGCCCACTATTTTGAATGGGGCGCAGATTTTACTTGCAATGGACTTGCACTCTGGTGTTTTATATGCTGGGAGCTCAGCTCAGGTAATACGATATATATCCGCAATATACGCCATGCTTAGATCAGGAACTAGGAGATCGGGATCGGGAAATCATTCGAAGTCACGGTTGTTCCTACCATGTGAATAATAGCCAAGCTGTTATAATTGCAGCGGACTCCAATCTGGTGCAGCCGACGGCCTAACGCGTATTCTTGTAAATTATCTACATATAAATGGAGCGGGTCCCAGAAATTGCAAAATATTTTGAGTAGCATTAACAATTGAATAAACCCTCGGTTAGTCGAGTTATACGCATTTTACTACAGTGGTACTATTATGGTCTGAATGCACTACGGTACACTAGCTAGAATACATTTTCCAGAAACCGGATAATCGAGATCCAGCATAGTCGCCGCCTCTACCTGGAATGTATTGGATTGCTGTTAGTGTGCATTATTCCTGTTGGCGACGTGCTCGCTTGCGACCTCTGTCCGAAACCAACGAACACGCTCTATAAGATCCAAAGTGTCTAACGATGAGAATACTTCGGCTCGACTTGATCCGAAGGGGGCAATATGTTACATTTCCTGAACCGTATCAGGATGGCCAAAATATTGTAGAAAGGTCATGGCAGCTCTACGTAATCACTGGTCTATGATTGAGGTTTGACGCCTAGGGCCACGCGATAGTTTTAATCAATCTAGGAGTGTCTGTCCCGAGATACTCTGAAAGATATATCCACTTCGAAAATAGAAGGGGCTTGAAACGTGATTGTGTAGAGGTCTAATATTGACTCGATCTTTAGGTCATGACCCGACCAGCTCGATTACATTATTCTCTATGCCAAGACTCTGAAAACCCTATTCAAGCACCACCACACTCACGGACTATATGTCTGCGTTAGACCGAAATCATTCGATACCAATGCGATGCGGGGTCTCCCAAGCACTCTCCTACAGTAGCAGCTAGTCGTATCGAATAACCAATCAGTACGATATATTTCGGACGAGACCTCAATGAGAGACTAACTCTTAAACCCGTTGTCTTTGATGACTTTTAGCATGGCGACCGTCAAATTTGACACAGTCAAGGGATGTATATCATGCGCGATTGACAAAACACTTCCACTCCCGGGTTGCACGGCTTCTATTCCCTGCGTTGCAATCACTACAGAGTCGTGAATCTGGTCCGGTAGCACATGGTTATAGTCGTCAGTGTCCAAGTCGAAGTAGATGACGCGATACCCGAGCGCTTTCATTGTTGCAAGGCATTCGTCCTCGCAGCTGGAATATGGCGGGCGCATGTATGCTGGGATGAAGCCGAGAATGCGGGAAAGAGCTAGCTCTAGACGATACATTTCGTTGCGACGGTCGGATTCGGAAAGAGACTGTAAGTCCGGATGGGTCCAACTGGACGGAGCTTTGTTAGGTTACACAGCATGTTGAATATACAAAGGAGATTGAGGACTTACGTGTGAGCGGCGATCTGGTGGCCTTCACGATACATTCGACGAATGATATTGGCCCAGGGTAGAGATTCGTCATCTATGGGGCCTTTGGCAAGGTTAGATCCCCTAGGAAATTCAGTGAGTAATGTGAACAAAGGATTAGAAGAATTCCTATATATTAGAATTAGAAGACTTTACGAAATGAAGAAAGTCGCCTTGGCCCCTGCAGCTTTGAGGATATCAAGTAACTGGGCAGTGTAGTCATAGGGGCCGTCGTCGTATGTGAGAGCGACTTGGCCGATAGCTCGGCAATTATAAATTGGAGAGCCGTAAGGGACCTTTCCCAATAGATATCGTTTGAATTTTATCAACTTTGAATAGTCATAATCGGCAAGACTGGTGCATCTCTGAGGAGACACCATGGTGTTATTTTGTGAGTTCTAGCCTCATTTTACTTGTGTATATGGGATTTAAGTTAGGGCGACTTACTCCGAATGCAGGCTGGCAGCCGTTGTCTGCATGATTAAGAAGGTGTATTAATATATGCCATCGGATTTGCAAACTTCTACTGAACGGGGATATGAGTACATACTGATCAAGCAATGGTTCTCGGTACTACCACACCAACCAAACTGGCTGCAACATAAATCACTAGGATTATTTGTGCTAGGGCAATGGTATCCCAATACTCCCCCGCAGGTTCCGTCAACAGAGATACGGTCGCCACGAGCAATATAATGGTGACGATTCGGACGAGCCAGGGACTGAAATTGAGTATCTAATTGAATCGCGCCTGCGGCGCTCTGTATCAAAAAGAAGGACATAACGGCAGTAATTAGCTGGCGCACCATGATGCAGAAATTGATTGGTTGCATTGAAGCAATTTAAGAGAGGAGAGTAGGGTGGTGTGGAAGAGATGTGACAGCTTGGGCATTGCCGACGCCGTAAATACAGTGTGGTATATTTTGCGTTGCGGTTTGTGTAACTGCCGAAAGCAGCCATCCGCTTGCCAACGTCGACGGATTCCGCGACCAGCGCTCTGACCCTGTCTAACCGCCATTTATAAGCACGGCAGGATCTCGAAGAATATAAATATTAATATCCCGGCAGACCCGTTAACTCAAATTTGGTCGTCTCCTCACTTCTTGTCACCTATTTTACAGCAACTCTAACCGTGCTCGCGGCCGCTCACACTTGGGATATATCATCATGGCGGATTCCGGTACAGAGAGCGCCCCAGCACCCGTCTCCACACCACTAGCTGTCTTCAGACCGAAGGTCGATGGGAGTGAAACGAAAGACTACATCTTGCTAGCAGCCTCGCCGGCGTCTCCTCCGACGCTAGAAGTCAATCCGCTTGCGCATCCGATATCCGATTCTCTGTGGTCCCTTACCATTGACCCCGCTAACCTGCCGCCCCACCTTAAGCTCCCCGCTTCGCAAATACACATCATCATCTCCACAAACTCGGGTCTCCGCGCCGCTGAGACCTACTACGATACCCTCCTTGCTCCGCTACTTAGTTACCTGAGCATTCAACATACAACTCATACAACATCCAGTCCAACTTCGATTGGCGAGTTGACTGCCAAGATTACTTCCAATGGCCTCGAGAACCTCATCATCCTGCTCAGCGGCGACACCGGCGTGACGGAATATCTTAACGCCCTTCCAGAAGCCTCAACGAAGAAGACCCTTTGCATCCTGCCATTGGGCACAGCTAACGCCTTTTCCTCTGCCCACAGCCTTACACTAAAGACACTTCTACATGGCAAGCCGACCGTCTTCCCGACCTACACCGCCACCTTCTCCCCCGGCTCACGCGAGAATGGTGAATTACTCTCAGAATCCCTGACGAAGCCAACCTCTATACGTGGCTGTGTCGTCGCATCGTACGGATTCCACGCATCTATTGTCGGCGGCGCCGAAACACCCGAGTACCGCACCCATGGACTCAACAAGTTCCGTCTGGTCGCCGAGGAGATTATGAAGGGCACGTTTCTTGGCGGAGCGGGCAAAGGCTTCCAACCGTATAATGCGACGGTAACGGGGGTTACTGCGGTGAAGGACACGAAGCACTCTTATTTGATGTTGGCGCTGGTGGATAGAATGGAGCCGACCTTTGTGATCAGTCCGAAGAGCCGGGACGGGGAAGTGTGGGCTTTGTATACGGGTGACATTGGTGGACAAGAACTCATCCAGACGGTCATAATGGGTGCGTATGCGGGTGGGATACACGTTGAGAAGACGGATATTGTGGGATATGAGCGTAGCAAAGGGTTTAAAGTCGAGAAGATGATGGATACAGAACTGTGGAAGAGGTGGATCTGCTGTGATGGGAGGTTTGTGGAGGTGCCAAAGGAGGATGGGTGGGTGGAGGTAAAAGTTAATGATGGCGAGACTGGGGGGTTTTATGTTCTCTTGTAACAAGGGAATTTGCGTTGGGAGGCCTATGAGTGAAGAGGCCACTGCATCTCCTGTGCACTCAATTAAGTCTCCAGGTGCATTCAAATCAAAAGCAGTCTTTGGATCTGAAATAGTGGACCAAACATCCGTAATATTGACTTGAATTAGGACTAAAGTCAGGAGTGTTGTATTGAGAAGGCGGGGACGACCCAAGCCTAACTCATTGCTCCCACAAGGATTACATCCAACCTCTCCATGGATACCACACATCGGTTACCACATCCTTCTCGTCAAGCACGAAATACCAATCGTGACTTGCCGCCGTCACACAGGCATGTTGTACGTCTAGTACCAGCTTCTCTCCAACCTGAAAGGCCGTTTCGACTTCGTCGCTACCTTCTCCTGCGCCACCCTTGTCCAACGTTAAAATTCCATGCTCCTGTGAAACACGTCCAAGAACCCACTTTTTCTGCCCTCTCACCCTTGCAAAACCCGGATACTGACCCGGCTCTCGACCTATTGCCAATACACCGGCGTTGACTAAAGCCTCATTGCGATCCGGGTAGACCGAGACAACCTCCACATTTACAGTACAAGCTAGCGAGCTTCCACCAGGGACTTGACCATCAGGCTCGGGCACAACGCCTGTGGCCAGTTGTTGCAAATCATTGAAAGGGAAGTTGCCCGCATGTATCTCGAATGTGCAGTTTTTCGGAGTAGGTATTGTGCCATCGGTAGTTTCCGATTTGAGAGTTGAAATTACATGAGCAGTTGGGGTGGCGCCAATGGAAAGCACATATTCCTTTTCATTGACTTGCTCGCTGATGTTCAGGCTTTCAGCGGCTTTCGTCAGGGTTTCAAGCCCGGCTAATACGGTCTCAATCTCTCTGGAAAGATAGCTCTTGGAATCGTCTTGAGATTTTGAGGAATATGAGTCTCCGGCGTGAGCGTAGAAGCCGTAGATGTCAATGTTCATGGCGGTTAGTGCGGCTTTGCAGAGTTCCAGAAGCCGTTCGGAGTTTGGGCCCAAGCCAGCACGGTGATACCCCGTGTCTACCTTTATGAATATAGACCAATGTTTGCCAGACAACTGTGGAAATGCTGTTAGAGCTATAAGCTGGTCTGGGTGGTCGACCATAAGGCGGAGATTGGGGATCTGAATGGAGAGCGTCGAGAGGGTCGGGATGTAGGATGTGGCTGGAGGAAGACCGTATAGAACCTGCAGACACTCTTAGCCCATGCGAACGCGTTCTATATCAATAGAGGGTAGCGAGAGGAGGACATACATCGGTTACGGAGCCGTCATCTATCAGCGGCTGTAAACCGCGTATTTCGCGAATGGTGGATACTATGACGGAGTGGTGTTGAGAGCCTAGCTCTATCTTGGTGACTTCGGTTGTCTAGAACGCATAAGCCCAACGACCCTCCGAGGCTATGTCTATTTATGTAACTTCTTGTAATACTTTATGTGTCTTGACATGTGCTCTGAACTGAATGCCAAGGCCTTCGAGGCTTTTGTGAAAGATATCACAGTTTCTTTGGATTGTCGGCAGGGATAGACATAAAGAGGGAGTCGGAAGGCTCGACCGGTAGCCGCCGATATAGGAAGAAAGCAATGGGTGCATCGCGACTTTCCGGGCTGCGGCCTCGTCGAGAACTTTAACATCCATGGCCTTGGCTTGTGGGGTTCGAGTACCGCCGATGGTGAGCAATAACCAGCTATCTGGGAGCTTGTCGTGAACTGGTGAAGCCCTTTAACAGCACAACCATTCCTGTTAGCGATCTATAAGCATGAAAATGTCTCCTGAGAGGTACTACCTACTTCAAGTCGTGGATTGAGATAAGGGTCTAGGGTCTAGCAGTCTTCCCAAAACAAATGCCAGCAAAAGGTTTTTGTTGTGGAAGGTTGCACAAGCCAACAACGTCATGCCGACACACCCCTGTTATCCTCGGAACACAGCCGACTTCGGTTCGGCATGAGCTTCACGCGCCGACCCAAATCCGCAGCTCGGTTGATGCCTACGTCCACGACGAGATGTAGGCTTCTTGCGAATAACTTACCCTCGAATCATTGTCTCAATGGCTTCAATCGATATCGATAAGGACGCTCTTGTCCTTTCTTTCCTGGTACCTCTACTTGAACGCAACAAATCCGCTTCGGAATCACCCCGTCGGCCGCTGGTTGTGGGCTTGGCTGGCCTCCAGGGCTCTGGTAAATCGCACTTAGTATCGTCTCTCGCTGCCACGCTCTCGTCAGAACAGTACGGCCTCAACGTTGCTGTGTTTAGCATAGACGATGTTTACCATCCGTTCTCCAGACTCGAAGAGCTAAGACTTTCGCATCCGGAGAATAAGCTGCTCTCTCACCGCGGCGAACCAGGGACCCATGATTTGGAATTGGCGCAGGAGACACTTGATAGCTTGATAAGAGGGAATGATACTGCCATTCCGACGTTCGACAAGAGTCTAAATAATGGGAAGGGGGACAGGGTACCTCGCAGCGAGTGGAGAGTCGTGAAGGGGCCTATTGATGTTGTCATATTTGAAGGCTGGTGTGTTGGGTTTCGAGCAATAGGGGAAGAGGAAGTCGAGGAGAAATGGAGGAAATCGAGGGAGGACGGAGTTGGAGTTGTAGGAAGACACGGGCTTACAGATGTGCTTTGGGTCAATGAAAGCTTGAAGAGGTACGATATTTTGACAGAGTAAGTCATAGTCGCATGGATTGAGCAAAAAATGGAAGAGAGTTTCCGGTTGGCCAATAGCTAATTGGAATATTTGATTTAGTACCTTCGATGCGTTTGTGCACTTAGATGCCCAGCAACTTGAATACGTCTACGATTGGCGGTTAGAGCAGGAGCATGCCATGATTAAGATAAAGGGGTCTGGGATGACAGATGTGCAGGTAATTGATTTTATCAATGGATGTAAGTGGATACCGAAAGCTCTGTATGGATGATAGGAATCGAAACACAGGGGCATTGCTGATGGCTCGACTGCGTAGACATTCCAGGGTACGAGTTATACTTGGGCCGTGTCAGAGATGGAGTAGTGAAGAAAGAAGGTAATGGGGAACGGAACTTGAGGATAGTAATGGGAAAACGAAGAGAGACTGTCGAGAGCCACATCTTTTAGCAGGCCCTAGACTGATTATCATAGCAGAGGCATTGTCTCCCGAATTAGACTGCTGTAGTTTATACGATAGGGACATGGCTAGCCAGACAACAAGGGGTTGGTGCCCGCACAAACGCAATTCTAGTTACGAGACTGGATTTTCAGCAAGAAATAATTGTGAAATCTGCATGTGACAGTATTTTAACGTAACGTCGAGTAAATAATCCACCGGTCAGTCAAGACGTAAAAGATAGCAAGATCCCATGCGCCCGAGGTATATCCATCATAACCAAACGCCAAATCCAAGATAATGGACAAACTCCATAACAATAACGCAAGGCTTAATGTCGAGAAGAATCGGACTTTCTCTTCAACATATCAGACAACCCTTTCTCTAAAGTCGTACCCGCCGCTGTTGCAACGCTGCTAGTATTTGAACTCATTGCCATCATTGTTGTAGTTCTCAACTGCTCATCCTCCCGGCCAGCCATGCTTCGATTGTTCGGCATCATAAAGTTCGGCCATCGCTGTTGTATTAGTGCTTTGATGGGCGGAACGCTTGCAGCTATTGCTCCGAGATATTGTTCGAGTTTAGTGTATATGTAGAATAGAAATGCATCGTCTAGACCGGTGAATTGGGTTAGTATTTAGATAGGGGCGCAGAAGGGATAGAAGGCAGCAGTGGAAGCGTACAGGTTGGGTCATCGCTGTTTGTTGTAAACAAGCCCTTCTTTATCTCTCGGAGTCTTAATATTGAAGCCACACATGCTCTAAGAACATATATTATCAGGAGCTGCCCCTTAAAGATGGCAACGAATATTGGGAAGAGAAAACCGGATGGGTAAGAAATCTACGGAAAACGTACATGGCGCCCATAGATAGTAAAACCGCCGTTACTATCTTTTGCCCTAGCGGAAGGGATAAGTCTATATGTACCGAAATTGTTAGCAAGCTGACTGAACCATGAATATATGTGGTCTATAGACTCCATGATAATGTTTATTGAAGAGATTTCACGGAAATAACTGGTTTGACTGATAAGGTTAGGAATCGACATACTCCAGAGAGGCCTAAGCGGGATGGACCAGACCCAAAAGTCCATAATAATTGACAAGATACTGCTTGCTGTCACAAAGCCCGTCAAATCGAAACAATGGGCGTATTCTGTGGGACGAATATTTGGATCATAAACCAGGCGAAGCGGCCTACAGGACAATAAATTGGCAACAACCAGGGATATTGTTAGGCATACGTTCAACACCATTGTGGTGATGATAATTATGTAAAGTGTGCGAATACTTCCGAAAAGCCGAAGATAGGAGGCTAGAACAGAGAAACGCGTCATCCCTAAAATGACGACGTATAGAATAGAAAGTATCCAAGATGTCTTTATGCGATAGTGTCATCAGTTTCGTAGTTCTTTCTAATCGTTTAAGTAGAAGTTGATCGAAGCTCCTCTTATATCTTACCAGATATATTGTGTGGACGTTTTCAATAGAAGTGTCCCAGACATGCCTCCCACCTTCGTAGCGTGTAATCACTGGAACAATCCCGTGATAAAATGCATGTGTTAGTACGAACCTATAACCCTAATCTAAAATTATACATTTGATAAAGGATAGACATACGTATGATTAAGCCTATACAAGGTCCCAGGAGGAGGATCTAGTGATCTCAGGATTTAGTACTCTGTTCTTTCTTTGAGAGCGTCTTAGTGCCCGTCATCAGCACAGCTCTCTACTCGGCTTATTAATCGTACCATTGTGATGAATATCAGCCAGTCATCGAAGCCGAACGTTCGAGTGACATACACCCGTGTATAGAGCCGTAGTGATACTACTATTAACGTCAAGGTAGTAATGGAAATCTCGATGCCAAGCATTACAGGTCCCCTCGAGTCGTGAGGTAATGTTTTCCAGTCTTCATCTGTCAGGGGCGTCGGGTCCCATACCCCGTTGATATCCGTAGAATTTCCCATCATTGAATGCCAAACTCAGGGAAGCGATGCAGGTATAAAGCGGAACCTGAATGGTATACGAGTATCGGCTAGCACGGTAGCTCAGCCGTTTTAAGTGCTATAGGATACACTGGTTGCGGCCAATGGGAAGATATGCATGTTATATGTCTTGCCGGGGAGCTTGGATTAAACAAGGTCCTAGTTCGGGTGGTGGAGTTTCGCCGTCGGCCGCAAGAGATCGTGGATCACAAAGGTATTAGGAATAGATATCGGAAGATGTCGTAAATCGTGAATGGGTACAAGTGAACCTCGCGCGATCGAGACGGTGACGGAGCTGATTTAAGGTTGAACCTTAATCTGCGCACTCGAATCTATTGAGTAGGGATACGCAAGCCAAATGAGGTAACGATGAGGATTACGAGATTTTATTCACAACTTGGGAACTATGGACTCGTGGGGCAGATGTTTTGCTTATGTATATTCATGCCACGACCCGCGGGTGCTGGGTGTCCGAGCGTTGATGTCTAGACGGGGTATGCAAGAACGAGAACGTCTAGGATGGCTGAGTGGCTCGGTGAACTCCTATTCAGCCTGCACTCTAGAACGTTAGAAATACCATGCTTCTGAGCTAAAAACTGGCGAAAACGCTCGCCATCCGGGACCAATGCGGTAATATAGGAGAAGTGAAGCTGTACTGGATTAGGGTCTGTTGTGCGTAGAGTCCGGATTAGGGAAGATGTTCATCCACCAAGAACCAAAACCAAAACCAAATGACGGCGCCGAGATCGCCTCATAAAAAGGAAGGGCGCTCATAAATACCTAGGTAATATGGGAATTTCATGCTCGACAGTACGTGCGGCCGCGTGTGTGGGTGCACTTCAGCGTCTAAAATAATTAAAAATGAAATATATAGTATCAATGACTCGCAACCCTTTCCCACCTCCCCTCAAGGGCTGAGCTTCGCCATGCTCTCGCATTTCATCTTCGGCATTTCACCGATGACCTTCCACCAATCCATCATATCAGGAAATGTATGCGGTTCTTCAACCTCGCCATTTTTAACCCTTATTTCAAACTCTTCACGGCTCCTCATCGCGTAATGGTGTATTGCAAAATATTCAGTTGTAATTGGTCTTCTAAAGATGAACGGCACTGTATCCCCAGTTTCGCCAACAGTTACCGACCCGCTCTTTGTGGTAAAGCAGTGATCGGTGGCAGGCTTCTCGTAGTACTTGGTTTTAACAATGCTCTTGATATGTTCGTTCGGTGACTTTTTCATATCGGAAGAGACGCATTCCGTAAAGGACTTTCGAAGACCGCCTTCAGGCCTTTTGGTGATGTTATTCGAGGTGTGTAGAAGCACGTTGATGCCCAGAGCTCCAACAGTAGAGTTCTTGTCCATCGTATGAAGGAATTCTTGTAGTGTTATCTCACTTTGGCGCCGTTCTATAAACTCGTCAACGTCGAGATAAGCAATCCAGGCGTGTTGGCTGCCGTATCGGGATTGGCACAGGTCGTAGGCAGGGAACTGAGCTCGAGCTGTTTTGTCACCCGTGGGTGGGGCCCTCAGCCAAGTTACATTTACGGGGAGCTCATTATAGGCAGCTGCGACATCACCGTCGACAGACTGGTCCACTAGATAGTATCGCTGGATGCCGATATGAGCGTGATGATGGAGCAGGAATTCGGGCAAAGTCGCCAGGTCCTTGTTCATTGGCACACATGCTGCAAGATACAAAGGGTCTGTCGGCTTAAGAGAGGGTGCGTTGAGGTTTATTGGCGTAGCGTGTAAAGTCCGTCGCGGTGAGATGAAGGTGAAGGATAAAAGCGACAGCAGAATCATAACCAAGACGCAAAGCAAGACAAGCAGCCGGAAGGTTGTCGATGCGGTGTTCATTTTGACGGTTCGATGCAGCAACTCGAGCTGTCCTCCGACATGGCATTAACGGGCAAGTGGGTTTAGTTAAGACTGGCTATGCGCCGGTTTAAATAGGAGAATGTCCCACAGGTGCGAAGCAACCGAAATTGTCCACGGAAAGGAATGTCAGATCAGGCACACGCCAGCCCAAATCTGTTGCTGTGATACATGGCCAAGACCTGGTCTCGGGGCCAAGAACTCGACAAAACCCCGCATCCGCCTGCAGAGGCACAATTCAAAGTGATATTGTTAGCGAGAGAGCCCAGAACCGATCCCGATTTCGCATTACACTTGGCCGTCGCGACATACATATTGGCATGCAGGTATGAGCTTCGGCATAGTCTGTCTGTTTGGCAGGAAATGCCTGTACTTCGCGCCTGCCGACAAATTTTAACCGGTCCGTAGAATACCTAGGCCAGAAGATTAGCCATAAAAAATGCTCAGACTTTGCTTGTAGCATACCACGCGAAAGTACATTGTGAGTGTGAAAGATCGAGGTACTTCATGACATGACTAGGGTTATTGGGTGATCCAGTAACAATGATGCCCCTGTTGCCCTTGCTGCATCTCGCCCTCATAAACTCCACAAGGAGTCTAGTCTGTGTTTTTCGTTCAAAATAACCCGAAATCTACAGACAGACACCGGGCGGGAAGTCAATTATTGCCATTCTCCATTCGCAGCCAAGCTATACGAAGGAACAGTTCGACGGGACTCATGCGTAAACTGCACATCAGCTGGTGATGTTTTGGTAATAGCGGAGCATTGCAAAAGTTACTGTTAATTAAATGCATTTAAGTACCATGGATGTCTAGGGCTAACAGAAATATAAACCTTTGATAGATGGATTGGCTCCAGCTCTCGAAGCAACAGTTTGCCAAAAGCGGATGATGGCCGCCTGGCTCGGTTGATTGGTCCTCGGCCGTTCATACGCGAGGCTTATAGAAGCGCATCCAAGTAATGCACCTTTGCTTGGAAGCTTGAGTCAGTCCGATACCTCCGATAGCCAAACTCGTCGCCGCCTGATGAATCGATGAAAGGTCGTTGCTCACTCATAAATCTTTGTCGACGTTTTGGGGAGAAGCAACAGTGGCGGAAGCTGTAGTTGGCGCGGTGTTGCGCCAGAAAAGTGTGAGGTTAAAACGGCCGACGCGGGTTCGCGTTGATTACAGACCATCCCACTAACAGACCTCATCTCGTCCATCAGCCCCGCCTGGCTCAAAGATAGGCGGCTGCCATAGTCGTTATCCCCCATACCTCAAACATCCGATCTAGATCAAAGCAGACTACTTTCCTCTTTCATGCCTGCCTCTCAGCGTATAAAACATCATGAGCGCGATGGCGAGGCACTCGCCATACACCGTTGAAACGCTCCCATCCCGTGAGTTCCTGGCCACCTTATCGATCTTTGGTGCTGGATAGAGTTCCCGGACGCATTCCTAATGAAATCTCTGGCTTCCGTACGCCGTAGGGAAGGTGCTTCCGCTGCTCTCTCGCTCGAGCCGCTACGTCAGAATCTACCTCGGAGAAATAAACGCCGACTGGCGACACTATGCCGTCCCCAAATGGGTCGTTACTCTCCCTAACAGCAAGAAACAACCAGTAAACTGGTCTTGTTCAACGTACCAGAAGAATGACACGGATTGGACAGGCCGTCTCATCGGCTCTGAAGGATATCTCGATGGCCCGTACGACCAATACCAGTTCCCGGAAGATAGCCCTGCATATCCCGCTCGGTTTAACAGCATGCACCCAAGCTTCAAGACCTTCGATCCTATGCCTACCGATATACCACGCAACTCCAAAGCCGCTCGAGAATGGAAACTACGTTTCTGCAACCCCCATACATTCCTGGGCCAGACACAGCAAGCGGCGGTAGACTATTTCTTGCGCGATAAAATAATGGTCGAACCACCAAAACTCATCGATCCCATGGCTGGTTGTCGCTTCATGGAAGTCATGGTCAATAACTATCCGATATTTACTAGTTTGATCGAAGCCTGCGAACTAGATTCTTTGATGCTTTTAATGAGCGTATGCAGGTACATCCGGCGACTAATCCTAGAGTCGGCTAAGTTTTGGCAAGAAATCAATGTCACAGCTTATGTTGTCGATCGGAGAGAACGAATACACAGAGACTACAGATTCGATACCGTATCAGAAGTGTTTCCCGGGAGGGCTGGAAAGTGGACAGGTTCTCCGGTGCATATTCTGTCTGGACTAAAGAAACATGAGCCAACTGCGCACTGGTTACATCGCGCCCCCAATATCAACTATGAGGAGAGGATTCTTTCGGGCCTGCCACTCGCACATTTAACGAAGCTCACGCTAGACGGGAGTGATATTCACTGGAACTGCTGGTATCAAACAATTAACACCGTTCTGCCGCAACTTACTTTCCTAAGCGTACGATGGTGCCGTAGCTTTTCCCTGGGAGTTATGTGTTTTGATGTATTGGGACACTACCTCGAGGAAGCGCGACAACAACGACAACTGAGGTCTAAGGTCAGAAAACCCTGCAAACTGAAAACGCTCTTAGTGTGGGGTGTGCGTGGCGAAGGACATCATAATTCTCGACGCTTCAATGAACCCCGGGATCGTGATATCCAGGTTCTCTATGACCGAGCTGGGAGCTCTCGTTTCCGCACCAATGGCACCGGTATCAAAGCTCTTTACATCCAGTACTGTCAAGCTCTCGGCATCAAGACCGACTTCGGTATCTGTTCTGGCACGGGGAGGTGCTGCTGGAACGAACAATATATCAAAGAAGGGAATTTCGACTACGGGATGGTCGACGCGGCGAATAACTCGGTTATCGTGATAGATAATAGCGATTTACCTGAAGTCGAGCCTCAGTTCGCGGCGCCCGGTTACCTCGCAAGCAGGGTATGCAATAAGTGCGACACTGCTAAGGAGTCACATATGTGCCGCGAATGCGAGGAAGCGAGAACTTGCTACGTCTGCTTGAGATACGTGTGTATGGAATGCGATCGATCAATGGCGTTCGCTACTCGCCCGCTGGACTGGCGGTTTGTACGAACGAAAACACAGCTCCCAGACTACATACCTCAAAAGTATTGTGTCTCAAATTGTTGCAATTATTGCACAAATGCGGGCAGATATGTTTGCGTTGAATGCAACTTCCAGGCGCAAGTGGAGGCGCGAAACCTCCTGTTGACTAACTGCTCTGGCTGTACCTGCAACCATATGCCGGAGGACTTTTGTCCGATTCGGGTACCGATTGATACCCAGGCTGAGCGGCATGGGAAAAAGCATCTCACAGTATGCGGAATGCGGGATTGCGGCAATCTCATAGTTGCCTGCAGGAATTGTGATAACGGGAAAAACATTATGGACTATGGCCAGCGGTGCAGTGGTTGCGCGATACCAGTGTGCTGGGTAAGTTCGAACAATATTATATCATTCTTCTATCCTGACAAACGGAAGCTAACATGACCTCCTATTTCAGAGCTGCGCACGAGTCCCATGTCCAAGCTGCCCTATCGACTATGACCGCCTTTGTCCCCATTGCGTGGTTCGACATACTTGCACTTGCTATCACTCTGTTCGCCGAATCTCAAAGCGCAAGCGGGGAAAAGCAAAAGCTGCTGAGAGCGAAGAAGCCAGGCCTAGCAATAGGAAGACCCACCAACCGGGGTGTCCCCTCCGTGATATCCAGATCCATGCTGAGATACCTCTTACAACGACCCTGAGGTATCACGATAAATATATCCTACCTGGAGGGGAAGTCCGAACGGAAAGGGGATACACCGACATGATGACTAATGTGGTGAAATGGTATCCAAAAGTGAAGCTGGAGCCGGCGTGTGATGATTGCGGAATTGCATGGTGGACGCAGCCAAGATATGATGATGTGCCGATAAAGAGAAGGAGGAGGTTATTAAGATAGACACGTGGATAAGGAATTATGGGTATCGGAGGGAGTAAGACTTTCCCTTAACATGCATGCGGGTCTCGGAGTTTGGTTGTTATATTATCTTGTGACATATAGCGCCGGTGTTATTTTTCGACATTATATACCTACGGCAACGGGTTTAGAAGGGTAATGCCTTCAGTTGACATCAGCACTGCGAAGTCTGATGAGAGGCTTAAGAGAATTTAAAATATAGCATATTATCGGTTACTTTGTCAAGAATTATGGTAGTATGGTCTAATTTTGGGGACTTTTGAGCTTGCGTTCAAGGGCACAATTTTAGATTCGCCTAGCTTTAAGAGTAGCCAGAAAGATAAAATATATATCATACAGATGGAATTAGTGCTACACTAAGTCACGATCGATCATATTCTACAAAACCCATATCCAAAGTTAGACACGGGGAAGAGTGCGTACACGCTCAGGCATTGATTCCTGACGTAGCGCAAACAGTGCATTCCTCGCCCAGAATAGCTTCCAAGACGGCGGTGTATGCCGGCTTCTTGTTCAGGTTCACATCCCACGGCAGAGCAGCACCAGTACCAGCCCAGACACCCGGAATCCACGAGTACTTATCTGTGTACTCCCACAGTGTCATACCAATGCAGTTCTCATGAGCCAAGCACGCGTTGGTCAGCGAGTAGTAGTCCAACGCCTGTTGGCCGACTTGCGAGGTGGTGTAGTTGGCAATATCATTGCCACGGCCAATCTCGTATCGGATATCGACTTCGGTCAGGTAGAGCAACAGACCGAGGTCGGTGAACCTCTTAAGGCCGGCTGTGATACCGGCTTGGGAAACCTGGCCGACGATCAAATGTGCTTGTGCGCCGACAGCGCCGAGAGGATACCCGTCATCAATAAGGGTCTTGAAGAAGGCAGCGGCACTGGCAACCTTTGGACTATCATACTCAAAGTTGTAGTCGTTGATGAAGAGGAGTGCGTCGGGGTCTTCCTCATGAGCCCAGGTTAGCGCCCAGCGGACGAAGTCTGTGCCAAAGGTCTTGTAGAAGACAGTTTGACGGTAGGTGCCATCGTCGTTGAACATTTCGTTGACGACATCCCACATGTCGACTTTGCCCTTGAAGTGACGGACGACGGTACGGATGTGTCTCTCTAGCACAGGCTTGAGAGTGGCCGCAGTCCATGGCACAGCGGGTGTGTTGACCCAGCTGGGGAGCTGAGAGTGCCTACGCGTATTGGGAATGCATGTTAGAAAGATGGGTAAATGGATAAAGAAGGCTTTTTGCAAAGTAGGTTCGCAGACTCACCAGACAAGTGTGTGGCCGCGGACGGCTTGGTCATTGGCATCAGCCCAAGCGACAAGGGCGTCGGCAAGAGTGAAGTCAAAGACACCGGGTTGTGGCTCGATGGTCTCCCATTTCATGCTGTTCTCCGGGGTGACTCGGTTGAACTCAGCATTGGGTGCAGCGGCGATAGCCGCATATGGGGCGTCTCCAGCCAATGTGTACGACTCTGAAAGTTTGTGAAATTGAGTTAGCGGGTGGCGATCTGCATGCAAAGCCACGGCGCGGGCCAAAGCGTGCGGGCCGTGCGCGCGGCTCTGTATTCGATAAGTCAGGTGCAGCTGCACATACCGGTAGAGTGACCGAACCATTTTCGTTGCAACAGCGACATCTTTCCACCAAGGGAATCATATCGTCTTCCTCGTTTGGCGGAGGAATGGAAATGCGTCGTGTCAAGGTTGTACTTGATCTTGGTGTTCGCGGGGACCGAAGACCGTTTGTCAACTGGCGTGGCAGCGACGAGGCCAGCGAGGACGCTGAAAGCGGCAAGGGTAGAGTACTTCATGATTGCAGTCTTTCCCTGTCGAAATCTCGTAGATATGACGATATAACACCCCGCGGTTTGTAGATAGCTAGACAGCTAGAGCCAGAGTGCTGAAGATCTCGAAACTGGAGAAAACATGGGGAATCCATTGGGCCCTTTTATACCTTCTTCTTGTACATACTGGTAAGCAAGCAACTGGGGCACAGTCGGTATCGCGAATTTTAGCCAGGCTTGAAAACGACAGAGATCAGCAATGGCAGGCATCGCGTTCTTCCAACCGGCTGGGTAAATTGATTGATTCCCCATCGTATACTGTGCAACTCTTGGTCCCGGGTGCGTGGATGTTGGTGAGAACTGCCTTCATTTCAGTGGAGCCGGTAAATGCCAAGAAGTCGACATGGAAGTTCCATGTCAGCGCTGCAATATTACCCGGGGATCATGCTAAGACATGCAGTTTCCAGAACGATTCTCTGCTGTGGACTCTTTCCGACTTCCGTGAAAACGTCGACGCTTCTAGCCAAAGCCCATATAAAATGGTCGGTCACCTTGCATCCTTTGTTAACCGGGTTGCCGTGAACCTGCGGTATGCAGCTTTGCATATGCCAGGGAAGTGTGCGTTCAACCACACCACTTCCCCACAATACGATCGAACCGGATATGCAATATATCCCCGTTTTGGCTATATTGCCAGAAGGCGCCTCAGTGCAGTGGCGGCAGTCGAGCATAGATTGGCGTGTCCATGAGGAAATTAGCAAAGGGCTTCATTAGCAGCAAGGAAAGAATCCAGAGACCCATGGCCTAAAGCGTGCTTGGCTGGATCGAAGGATGCAGCCGCAGCATAGAACAATTGGGATGATCCGGTTCTCCGCAGCGTGGGAGTGTTCGCTGGAGGCCGTGCATCGGCAAGGAACATCGGATAAATGTTCAGCAGCTAGCAGACGGTTTGTGCCGGAGAGCCCAGCGAGGTTCTAGGAGGAAGTGGTGGCCAAGCGCGAAATCCCCAGATTCTGGATCCACCTTGCCCGCGTCGTGATTGGAGCGGCATCGCGAACATCATTTGGGTTTGTAGGCTTCAACTCCGGCCTTTAGCCTAAAGCAGCCCTCCATAGTGGGTTCGCGGCGGAGCGAATGCGCCAATGTTAGCTTTGCCTGGCTGATAACTGTGGATTTGGGGAGAATAAATAGTCTCATGACAATGCGATGGGGTATTGAATTGACTTTGAGTCTCTTTGTGGAGACCGGAGAAACTGTCGAGAGGCTAGCTTTGACAGTGTGCAACTTTAAGTTCAAGCGCATCTATGGACATTGTGTGTTGCCACTTGCACCAACGCGAAAGCTCGAGAACCACGAGGGGCTTTCCGACAGGTAAACACGAAAACAGTGATATCAGCCTTTACACTTACCATCTGCTATTATAAATAGCTAGTTTTATATGGGAATACGAGCCCGGCACATCTGCAAGGCCGCTGAGGCCTAAATCCACAAAAAATAATTTTATAAGTCAATGTATATTAGCCGACACACAGGAGGCTTTCCTCTTCCGCTCCACTGCGCGAGGCCGTCAATTGGTGATCTCAGCCAAAGGCGAATTTTTAGTCGAGCCGATAAATATAACGATATTTACCCGGTAGTCCTCGCTGGAATATTTATCCAAGATTGGACTTAATCGCTGTTGGGATTATAATGCAGGTAAGCATTATGAGCGTGGCACGCATTCCCAGAACTTTGGAACTCCAATCGATTCAACCACGTTGACTAGGTAGCCGGTATATTCGAATGGCAATGGTGCTTCTCTCGTAATGTTACGTCAGACAAACAAACTGTGGGCCCAAAGCTACATCTACCTGCAGGATCCTCGACAGATCTGTGCATCTATCTCCATTGAGTTTCTGTTGCAATTCTCTCTCAATTCTCTTCAGCCAGGCTAAGTGCAAATGCTTCTTGAGATGCAACGCACGTTCCATTAAGACTCCCTCGAAGAGGCGTGAAGTGATTGCGCGAAATATATATTTCTAAGGTCCGGAAATCACGTAAGGGGTGATTAAATATGAAATCATATTGTGTACGGATTTGGATAACAGATTTAAGAAGGCGAGATGGGCCCTTTTTAGCGCATTGATATGAATACGTGATGCTTGTCACATATATCCAAAACTACAAAAATCACACATCCTAATCAGTACCAAGATTGGTAAGTCTCAATTCGGAATTTTCGAATTCTGATAATAGGTTATATTATATAATATATGTTATAATAGCGGCTAAGTTAAGCCGAGGTCTTTATAACCCAAATTCTAAACTACCAACCCCCAGAAGTCAAAGCTCCTGCTCTCCTAGAAATTTCTGCAAAATCCGAAAGACCTAGAACAGGGTCTATAGAAACGGAAACCAATTTGCTCAACAGAGCCTTTTATCGACATTCTCTGTGGTAGACTAGGCCTAAAGATCCTCGAGCTCCATTAACCTTGCTGCATCAGTAGCATTCTATGCTGGTAGGAAATATTTGGACACATTCTGGCTCTCCTGTCGATTTTCAAGGTACCAGTCAATTTCAATGTTCGTCTTGAACCTTTCTCTTATATCGCCCTTGTTTGAATCTCCAAGGAGAATCTGTGCAAAGTCAGATATAGCCCTGGGAAGCTCTTCAGAACAAGCAATTGCAAATTTCATCCCAAATATGGTGCCCTTGATTTTAGCACGACAAGTAATGTCCAGTCTGAAGTGCACATGAATATGACGGGGAATTGTAGTGGCCCGTAAGAGTTCCAAGTAGTCAATGACGTTGACGATCGCTTCTTTGGGGATCTCGCCCCATACCAAGATGTCATAGTGCCCACCGTACCGATGTGCGGCTTCAATCATCCGTTGCCTCTGGAGAAGACCCGCGATAAAATTGTTTACTTCGAAAGTCTTCTTCAGATATTTTGGATCAATGACTGCTATGCGGGGATTGGTTGCACTAGACCACCGACGACTTAATGCAGCTTTACGGAGGACCCACATCAAGCTGTTGGATGTTGAGATCATAGGAGTTGCGACTTTCTTACGGTTTATATGATTGGCCGCATGTTTATCAAACTCGGGACTGTTCACCTCCGGCGGCTCGGGGACCGGCTGTGAGATGTCACGGAATAGGCCGGCTCTTATCAATGCTGAAGAGTTGTACCCAAACGAGTCATCATCCCAGTACCGAAACAGTATGTGTTTTGGGAGCGCTTGTGCGACTCGGCGCTTCTTTTGTGGAGTTGTAGCGTCCTCGGATAACATTGTATACTTGCGTTTCTTCGATTCGGCGGACGTCGGAATCTTCGATGGAGTATCGAGGAGCTCAGGCGAAATTTCATCGTCATCTAGCTCTTGCACAGGAAGGACAGGTGACTCTGGTTCCCTGCAGATGAACACCGATAGGAGTCCCCTGACACGTTCTACCTCCTGCTGTTTTCTGACCTCCTCGTATGCCCGAAGGACCTCCTTGTCGTCATCACCTCGACACATCAATATCATACCCGCGCCTTCGGCTGCAGCTTGAAGTTCTTCTTTATACTGATCCCATCTACCATCCGGATCTTCGAATGAAGTATCAATGAATACTTCTTTGAAGACTTTCAAATTTCTTTCTTTCCTCTTTACAAAGTACTCGTTAAACTGCATAGTATATGCGCCTGATGATATGTTGATTCCCAGACAGCGGTTCATGGTGTTGCGAACTGCAGCTGGGCCTCCCTCGTACCAGCGTTTAAGGACGTATAGCAGGATGAGATCATGTTCAACCCACACATGTCGATATGGTATGAGCGGGTCAACCTCCGTTGTTATTGTGGTCTCTTCGGCAGCCTGGGAAATCATATCTTGATCTTGGAGGTAGTCTGGATAGGCTATCAATTATTAGTAGGGTGGCCTCTCCCTGCGTTTTAAAATCGACAGAGGGCTAAATTGTTATTCACCATCTTGATCTTGGTCTATCACTTTGTCGTCCCTTCCAGTGCCAGCAGCACTAGATATCAATCGTTTCTTCTGTGCATTGGGGAAGAGAAGTCGCCGTACCTTGTCTTTGTCTCTTTCAAAAGGAGTTCGGTAGAATTTGCTGTTCGGCGAGATTCTCTCAAAGGCTCGGTGCTCATCTCCTTCTGAGTCGCAGACCATGAACCTGAGAGCCTTATATTGTTCCACAGTGGGCGGGACTTTTTTGCGAATAGACTCATACCCACTATCTTCTTCTACGAAATCACAGTTGCTTAGGACTTCTAGCTCTTGGAGAGGGGTATATGGGTCTTGGTTTTGTGTGTCAACTCTCGGGCCTTCTGCATGAGTAGCAGATTGGCAATGCGTCTCATCTTGATCATGACGTCGCTTATTGTTCTCTTCATCGTGAACAGTATCGCTAGATTCATTCTCCACTGACTCGCTAACTGGGTTGATATCGTATATTTGGGCCACGCCTGCTCCGGTGACTTCATCCTGGAGGTCTTTGACAAACAAATCGAATGAGTGCTCGGGTTCAGAGAATGAATGACCGATTTCCATCGGCGATTGTTCCACCTGATCCCCACGAATTGGATCTACTTCAATCTGAGGACTTTGGGAATCCGCCCCATCAACTCGCGTCCAACCGGCCGCATCCAGCACCGACGCTTCAATTCCTTCGTCATCTAGCGTACCGCCTATATAACCTTCGTTCTCAGAAACAGGCGGTACTTTGCCTTCTCTCATTATTATCAGACTAGACAAGCAGATGCGAAGAATAAGGCAAAACGAATTAGAAGAGCAATATCCGTATATAGATCGCGATCAAATATTATATAACATATATCTTGATATCATATAAGCGTCTGGTTGATAATTAGCAAGTTAGCTAATAACTAGGGTAAACTGCATAAGAGATATACCTTAAAGACAGTGCGCAGATACCAAGGGTATTAGGCTCAGTTAGGAGAATCTTTGTGCTTCCTGTAAATTTCCAGATGGGGGAAATCTACAGTTTATATACATTTAAGATCTATCTCGGCCAGATCAATTACAGATATTTGAATAGCGTATCATGGGCTGCGTAATAGACGCGTCTCGGTGCAAGAACGCGTTATATCCATACCAATTTGGGAATTAAACTGCTGGATATCCAAATCTGCAATATTGGGATTTAAGGTCTACTCGGCACGATATTCTCGATACTTATGTAATGAGAATATTAGGGGAAAGCTTGGTCGTATAAATAGCGAGAGGAGTCCCCCTTGTTTGCCTTTCTCTCCTCTTTACTTGGCCGTCACCCGAGTTTCTGTGAGATCACAGAGAACTTTTGGACTTATCCTTCTCTAGTCATCATTTTTATGCCCAGTTACCAAAGATACTTTTGATGTACCACTACAGGTTAGGTACTCTTGAAACGTTCCAATCAATATAAGGAAACAATGCCCCGTAATTATGATTATAAATGGGCGGAGATGAGAAGAAGAGCATCCGGATCCGGATCCCTTCACAGCTTACATAGCTTACCAGAAAATTTTCGAGATGTGGCAATTGAATCACAAGACCACAGCGAACCCCAAAAATCTGAGTCGAACTGCTGCTCCCACTGTGCACTGTCAAAACTTAACCCCAGCCAAGCCCCACAGAATTTTGTATCCCAAGACCCCGTAGACGGGGAGGCAAGAAACCAAGCCCAAGACCCTCCTTACAACTCTCTATATCCAGGTGATGCAACCCCAGAAACCGACAATACAGCATCCAGTTTACCATCTCCATCATCCATCAGGTTGTCAGCAATTGTCAACGTATCTTCTGACTCTGGACCCGCCGCGTTCCAACAAGATCAAGATGCGGAATCCGACGACGCTTCTGTCATATATATGGGTCTCAGGCGCGTCTACCCTGCAAAGCGAAAGGGGAGGGGAAACTCTTGGAGCAAAGGACAGCGGGAAGATTTATATTTGTTGAAAATATGCTTCAACGTAACAGACGACCAAGTTTCCGCCATCTTGACGTATCTACATGATGTTAGGCGCACATTGAACGCCGTAAAATGGCAATACGATGAATATAGGAGGCCAGGTAGACCGAACGTCCCGATTTACAAAGAAATGGTGCGGAGGATCCGTTTTGGGCAAACCGATTACTACAAGCGACATGTACGTCGGCTGCGGCAAGCGGCTTTTGAACTTAGGATCAGACTTCAGTCGCGACGGAGAAGCGAATTACGGACTAATACGCTGTGCCACACACGCAAACGTCGCAAATACAACAGGAGATTAATTGATGTCCCGCGGGACGTAAGTGGTGCCGAAAGTGACTCATCTGTGTCGTCCAGTTCGTAGGACTATCCGGACGATGAAGTTGAAGTTGCTACCGGGGAGCCGTCCGGATCTCTACGTGGCAAACGACGAGCCCGTATCCCAACACTATCACGCGGTAAGTTGTCGTCTGATATACTCTACAGAGTATATAACAGCTTTTCCCACGGGATAAATGGCACCTCGGGATTTTGGGCAGGGGCCTTTTCCCGCCGCCAACGCACACTAGATATCTTGGACGAAGACAATGTCCAGAGATATGACGGTGAACTCGCTCTCCACCTAAAAGGAGAAATGTTATTCGGAGGCAGCAGTTTCATAAGTAGCACTCATTCTCTTTTTTGGGCCTTGCATAAGGCCTCGAAATTATCTGGTGACATTAAAATTGCAGTAATCGACCGCTCAAAAATCTCACAGCCTGTCCAACATCTCGCTCAGATACATTATAGGCTTCGAAGTGCCGGTCTGTTAGAAGGTATCGAACATTATAAAGGGCTTTATGAATATTTGGTATATGGCAACATACCGCAAACAGCCATCATTAATGAATTTTCTATCCGACAGTTCATGGACCTTATGGACAGGAGCTGCGTCCTGAGTGATTTGATCCAACCTACCCTCACCTTTAGCGAAGGCTCCCCCCGAATAAAGAAAAGGCAACTAAGACAGTTACCAGTGTCTTTGGATTCGGTGGATCGCAGTACAGAGGACTTTTGTAGGTGGGTCATGTTGCGTGGCAGTCGAACGGGGTCAGCAGGATTTCTCGTTGAGACTTTCAAGAAGAACTTGGAGGTTGATTGGGAAATTGAGGAAAGACAAGCACTACCAGAGTCAACAACTGTGTGAAGCCGTGAAAGGTCACTTCAGGCTGTAAGCAGCTTACAAGCCAATTATGCTCCTGAATTTTTGAGTTTCTAGGGGTTTCTAGTTTCTGTGAGCTAGCATTAGCGGTAAATCTAGTCTAGACAAAATTTGGGTCAGTTTTTAATGTTTAAACAGTTTAATTATTTATTTGATATGGGGAATTTAGGGGCGTCCAGAGTCCTATAAAACTTGAAGTCCTGAAAACAACCTGGATCGCAAAGTCCATCCACTTTAGCCAGCTGGCAACACGCGTTAACCAAAATGCAACAACTCTCATATTACACGCTTCGTGTAGACGAACCCTAACCTAGTATTGCGAATCAAGTGTAACGTTAAACCTCGCTCTCGAAATGTCACGGTTCAGAAATCTAGAGATCATCGCCTTTACTCTGAACCTTCTACGGCAGTCTCGTAACCAGACTTGTGTTTGTGCAGGCACCAATCCTCTTATACGGGTCTACACATCATATGATCATAGCGATATATAAAGCCAAAGTCAGTACCATGCCAGCGCGGATGCCTTGCAGATAGCTCGTATTAATTGAAATAACAGTGCTCACCCTAGAAGTGCTAAAAGATATTAAATTTCGATACTAGCCCATGAGTAGCTAATTAGAACAGCTTCGGGAACGCTAATAGCCTAAAGACAGGACGCCCATACTTGTCGGCCCTTTCAGCTGTCAGGGTTGCGCGGAATCTTAGTTCGCCCATCATGTTCTCCAATACTAGTTCTCCAATACTAGTTTTCCAGCACCAATCGGAAATAACGGCTGGAAATCACTAAATTCTATACTCCCCTCGTGCCACTCCACAAGATTTTAGACTTCAAGCTTCACCAGCCTTAGTATCGGTACTAGCAATAACATCAACAATAACACCAGCACTAGTACCACTAACGAATGCAATCTCCTCCCTTAAGTCCCTCGCAATCGCTAACACCCGCCGCATATACCCCGCCGCAGCAGTCCTAGCCCACGTTAATGTCTGTCTCCCTTCCTCCAGCTCTACTAACGCATCCTCCACCAGCTCGTCGACGTTTGAAAACGTGATTTCTCGCGCGAGCGGGAATTCGCCCGCACATCCTTGAATACAGCTAATTTCGACGTGGAATTGCTCGCGGAGGTATTCCAGTTCCTTCTGGATGTATATTTTCAATTCTGGGAGAGATTTGATGGCCCCAAGCTTGCGCGGGCCGAGATTGTGGTGGGTGAGGATCGCGGGGAGGCCAGTGGGGGTGGTTGAGGGAGGGAAGGTTGTGGACGGTTTGGACGTGCGGATGGGGGTTGCGCGAGGCATGTTTTCTTTCCTTTCTCTATGTTTAGTTCCTAGACTTTATAGGGCAATGATAGTGGAATAAATGATATTGGGGTTGCGTCAGTAAGGAATTCGATAATGAACGCTTTGGTCTGGTAGTTTATTGTTTTCAACGTTGAGGAAGGTACGGTTGGTAGGAGAGGGGGATGAGATCGATAAATAGATCGATAGATAGATGAAATAAAACATATATCAACAAAGTCCCGTCGAATATAAAATATTCTTCTCTAAGGAGATTCTTAAGATGTGTCGATGATAAATTTCAAATGATGCTGGTTGATAAACTTGGTGATAATAAGAATGTGGAAATTGGGAGAAAGACAGAATAGGACAGTCGCAATATATATACCTAGGTACTTAGAAAACAGCTCAGCTCGTTTCACTAACATCAACTGTTGGTGTCGTTTAATCATGTCGCTAGAGATGTCCAAGCGATATTCCATTGTTGACTACCATTGGGTGGATTCCTAATGTCCTCGGATTTTCTAGTACCATCTCGGCGTCAGATGTCATGTTCGCCTCGTCTTTGGCATGGTGATAGCTCTCACGTAGCACGCATTGTAGAGAAAGAAGCATATAGGATTCGGTAGCTGCATAGGCCAAGTCTCGTATCGCCTAGCGATGTGTGGATACACAACCTGCGTGCCCATTTCTACTAGATTTACTAATAAGAGGACCTCGAAAACTCTCAGAGCTACCGAGTTTCAATTAGGAATGAAAGAGATCGTCAATAAGGCCAAGCATAAAAACTTCCATTACTATTAACATTACGCCGTATCTCCAACATCAACCTCCAAAGATACAAACTACCCCTGATCCACCCCCTACTAGCCACATATCTCTATGTCATATTTCGCCTAATCGGATCTCATTGTTGTTCCGACGCCTGCGACGCCTGCTTCTCTTTTCTCCTTCGCTCTTGTCCCTCTTTCACCTTCTTCTCGCTCTCCTCGCTCAAAATGTCCACAATCCGCCGTGGCCCTTTCCCCTTCCCTTCTGCTTCTGGTTGCTTCTTATCCTCATTGTCATCCTGCCCTTTCTGCTCCTTCTTCCCTTGCTTTAGCTTCTCGTCTTTATAGCTTTTTGCGACAACTTCAATCCCACGTAAATTCTTCGCCATAAAGTCCCTAAAGTCCCCCAGTTTACTCTCATCAGGACTATACGTCCCGCTATCATTGTCAAGGTATATTCTCCACCGCTGCTCCCCACTCCCTTCTCGAGGGTCTCGCTCTTTCCCATCACGGTCGTATATTTCAGCATCTTGTTCATCAGCCTCCTCGTCTAGGCGGTCCAAGCGGAGGAAAAACTCGCCGCTCCAGGCGACTGTCTCTTCGCCGTTAGAGTGCATGCCATGTTTGCTGATATGATTGATTTTGTATTCGTCGCCCGTTTCGCAGAATCGCCATTCGCCATAAGTGGTGATTACAAAGGTGAACAATTTGTTCTCCACGGGTTGAAGAAGATCGACGAGGCCTGGGCCAACGTCTTCTGGTTCCCACCAACCACCATAGACGGTTCTGTTATCGTGGCCGTATATGTTTTGGTATTGTTTCCGTACGAGGTGTCGGAGGATGCGGTAGGGGAGCTTGGAAGGGTCGAAAGCCTTCGCGTGAGCCATGTTGGCGTGAAATTGGAGAGTCGAGTAGGGAGGTGGGTGGATTAATGAAATCTTGTAGGCTTTGAAGGAGGTGTCACGGGGCGTTGCGGAGGGGGAAGGTTCGCTTTCTGGGGTGGTTTGTTTCCGGGAAGGGGTGGTGGCGACGAGATTCGCGAGGGGTGAGTAGTGGACCGAATAACGAGTTGGGTTTTGGAGGTGGATGTTTAAGTGATCGGGATTGCGAGAAGGGAGAAGTTGGAGCTGTATGCATAGTGATGTTTAGCTGGAAGTTCGTAAGATGTCAGGAGCGGATAGAAATATGTTGTATACCTTGATGGTAATGTGGGGCTCAGGAGACTTCATGTGGGCACTTGGGTTGCATAGGTCGAAGAAGGCGGTTAGAAGCTGGATGTGTTTCTTCCCCTTGTAGCCTCTGATGGGTACGTCAACCGTGTGTTCTTCCCCATCCATTAGTGATTTCTACCAGCCAAGTCAGTAGAAGTATATTTCAAGTTTGGTGGATCATAGGTGCGCACTTCAAAGTCCTTGAGCACGAATTTGATGCTCCCAAGCTTATCATCACTTTGGCTCTTGGCGTCCTCATCGTATAGTTTCATCTTCAGATACGTCCCCTCTCGAACGCCTCCGAATCTCCATTTCTCGTTCCATTCCGGATCTCGAGTTGAGCGATGTGTGGAGGTCCGAAAGTGTACCCTGCTGGACTTTGGTTCATGGGGAACAAGACCTTTGACGTTCTTGAGCTTCCCGATGATGTAGACGTCGGATGTCCCGTGAACATCGCCGACCCTACAGATTGATTAGCATTGACAAACTGTATTATATGGAAAATATATGAGCAGATAGGGCATACGGGACGTGGGAGGCGTTGCAGATGGTGAGGATGATGTCGAAGGGCGGTTTGGAGCAACGCTTTTCGGCGGCGTTGTGTTCCGTTGGAGGCTGCGGAGTGACGTCATTGGAGCCAACCCCAGTCTGCAAACTGTCGTCCATGGCGAAAAAGATGCGATGCGCGGTGCTGCTTCCGAGGTTCAGAAAAGTTCAAAAAGGTTCCGTTGTAGGTTCTGATTAATCGATAGGTCTAAGAAATATAGAGAAGTAAGAAAGAAAGAAAGAGAGAAAAGAAGATGCGTGCGATTTGAGCACATTTGACGTTTTTGATCGCTCCATCTGCGCTGTGGTTGATATGATGTTCACGTTCAGCGATGCTTGTCGATTCGTTCGGCAAACAACTTCCGCCGGCGACATTTGGAACGGCTCCCCGAAAAAAACAAGCTTTTCTATCACCAGGGTCTGTGCGACCAGCTGACGATGACTTCCGATCCATCGATTCGTCGACATGCCACTGTCGAACTTCACAGATGACGAAGGTGCCCCGCCGAGATATCCGCTGCCAAGAACAGGATTTCTGCCTGTGCCCCCTGCCTAGTGCTTGCTCCAGGATGCTTCAAACATCATGTCACGGGAACGCGCGAGAGCAACTGCGACCCAGTGCGCCTGGTTTGTATCTGCTTCGCTGACAAATGCGGGGCGGGCAAGCCGCGCCCGCGTCCGCGTCTGGCCGCCAGCACGGACGGATTAGGTAAGATCGAGACTCTAGTTATTCGCTTCACCTGCAGGTATAACGTTAACGCGTTACGTACAGACAATTCATGGCCCTGTTAATGCAACGGCCGATTGAGTCAGAGGCGGCAGGGCCGTCGGCGGGACTTGATGCACAGATTGGGAATCAAACTTCCTGTTCCAATATCTATGGCCAAGTAGGTATATAGTAGGGGTCTTCCAGAGCTTCACGTCGCCTTTACCCAACAGATAAACAGCATCTCTAAAGAGTCTTCGAGAGTAACACAAAAACAACACCTATTCACACAATGGCTGCCTCCTCTCTCAATGTCCTCGCCAAGGTTCTCAAAGACCTTCATGTCTCTAGGAACCCTATAATCCTCGCAAACGTGCACGATGCTCCCTCTGCTGCTGCGGTCGCCGCCAATCCAGCTACCAAAGCTCTTGCTACAGCTTCCTACGCGATAGCTGCCTCCCAGGGCATCCCTGACGCGAACCTAACCCTTGCAAACAACCTGCTTGGCATCAAGAATGTTGCTCAAGGCATCAAGAACGCCGGCCATGCCAATACCAAACCTCTTTCAGCAGACCTTCAAGACGGCTATGATGACATTGCAGAGACTATCAAATCCGCCATTGCGGCTGGTGTCGTCGGAGCCAACATTGAAGATCTAAAAACCGACCCATCCACCGGCAACGAGCAACTCCGTTCCATTGAGGATGCGGAGGCACGTATCAAGACGGCCATGCAGGCAGCTGCAGCCGCTGGTGTCCCGGATTTCGTGATCAATGCGCGCACCGACGTGCTTGGATACGACGGAAACATCAAAGATTGTATTGAGAGAGGCAAGCGGTACCTCGCCGCTGGTGCAACGACGGTGTTTGTGTGGGGTGCACGGAAGCATGTCATCACAATTGATGAAGTGAAGGAGATGGCGGATGCGTTTGGAGGCAAGTTGGCTGTGCAGGGTCCTGGACCGACGCAACTGAGCGTGAAAGAATTGGCAGATGCAGGTGTAGCGAGGATTAGCTTTGGTCCCTGGTTTTCGCTGCGCAGCTGGAAATCATTCGGGAATGACACCGATGTATTCCTCAGTGGACTGGAGAAGTGATAGTGCTTGCTGGCAAAATGAGAGAGCGAGACTCTGAATGAATACGATATGACCACCCTGTATCAAGACACTCCCCTATAAACCTGACGCAGCGGGGATAAGTGGCGAAACATGTACATACTATTTTGAAGGGCTTGGTCATAACCACATATGAATCTCATCTTACGACGTATAAACAAATATCCCGCCTTAAGACTCAGGGTCCCGGACACCGATGATGTAATTTCGCCAGCAATGTTTTTGTAAGTTAATATATGCTCTGAAGGCATCAGTTATATGTCGGAGAAACTTTGGCACGTGATATTAATATTATCTGCTTCGGTGATCTTCTTTTAATGACCAAACGTCGGTAGTCCAGGGTCTGAAAGGTTTGTATAAAGGTGAACCCATATGAGCTAATGCAAATTTAAACACTTGGTGGGGCAACTCAACTTGCCAACAGCTGCTTAGCTAACAGAATGTGGTCCTAGCTGACCGGGTCGACCGACTTCATTACCACTTGTGCAGCTGATGCATAAGTCATTATTTCTCCCTCGCATAGCAACTAGCCACCGGGTACTTACCATGGTATCCTTGAATACTTTAGATAGAGGTCATTTTTGGAGGGTTTTCAGGTCTATCTACTACTACTCATATGATCACCATGAGCTCCGAGCCACTGCATCCCATATAACGTGCAGCGAACAAAAATAGGCAAACTTTCGAGATATATTGTTTCCAAGTATCAAATAATACTATTTAGTATCTATTGTCCTTGTATGGCTCGGCTTGGTACCCCTGTCATTTAGCCTTGCTGCGAAGGAGACAAATCTTTATTCCTCAATCTTTTGTTCACTCCTGAACGCCTAGCTGTTGGTGTTTCGAACGGCTAATGGGCATGAAGCTGAGAGAGGACGGTGCGAAGTCGTTTCGAAGCCACGAGGCCAGATAAAACCTTAACGAGAGCACCCTTTAAAGATCCCAGCATTATTTTAATCTATCCACCTCAAGATCTCTCGTATCAAATCCTTTCTTGGTAGTCGCGCGCATTACTCACACTTGATTATCAGGAATGTAGCTTCTGACCATCCTTCTGGAACAAATAGGGCCCTCCCTCGATATCCCAGTTGAACCATCTACCTAAAAGCGATAGGCTTAGCAAAGAATACTGCTGCTCCAAAACTTGAAGGCGTCAAATAAGGACGAAATCCCAGAGACTGACGACTGGATGCTGTATTTTGACTTAGCGCGAACAACATGCTCGCATATTTCAACAGCTCCCAAGTAAATTCCGTTCTATACCCCATATCTTATTATTGCTACAATTGTTAGGATGCTGAAAGCGTTCGGTGTAAGCGAATCACTTCCGCTTATGAGATAGCCTCGATTCCACTTAGATCTATAGATTATCCGCTAAACTAGCTCCCGTTTTTAAGTTTTATTCCTTGGTTCATGCAGAGTTGTCCTACCGTGAGCGGACTTTTCAGGATGCGAATCTGCGGGCAACATCTGCATATTTGCCTAGCCAGCCTGACTTTCGTCTGTGAGGAGTGGGTGATGTTCAGGTATATATGAGCTGACGGCTTCTAAAGACGAAAAACTTGTGATTTCAAAACTTGGTTAGAACGGTTGGCTAGGAAATTGATTCTTTATCCGTATTTCTGATGCTGGATCATTACTGTTCGCTCAAGGGTCGGACTTCATGTGAACAATGTGTGCACTGTATTTTGGCCGTAAGGGCGCTTCAATGCAAGGTTAATCGGATCCAAACTCCTATTCTGATGAGTTCTAGATCTGAGCACGCCGGTAGAGCACAGGCTCGATCGATCGGAATATGTTTCGCGGTAGTCGACTAACCAGCACTATTAGCAAAAATGTGACAAGACGTAACAAGAGCTGGAAAGAGAAACGGAATAAACCAGGTGGTTGGCGTCTTATCCGGAAACGGCTAAACATGGCTTGAGACTGCAGTCAATTCGCACCCGATATATTTGAATATGTGAGTTAACGAGTTGATCTTAAACTTATGATATCATGCAGATTCTTCCACGGGTGTTGCAGTCATTGCGTAATAACACAATGAGGTGATGCATTAGGAGATAATACCGACCAGCTGATATCAACGAAAAGCTATATATCCAGCCCTTTGCAACCTATATATACTCAGACCAGAGGTTTCTTAACGAGCGCCCTGTTCGGATTCCACCACCAACAATTTCACAATTGCAAAATATATTCACATAGATAATAAAATGGCTAGCTTCGGAGAGGGTCCTGCTTTGCCCAGTGGCCGCTATTCAATCGTTTGCGTGGAAACTGGTGAACCTCTCTTCAAAGCGCCGTCTGACGGCAATGAAACCATAGTGTCGAATTCTAGTGGGACCGGGCCCGGGTTAACGTCGTGGGATATCACAAAGCTTAATTCCGATTCTGGCAGGAACGTCTACCGCCTCGCTTTTGGCGATTCTGGTGCGGCAAAGTCTGAACCTGGTAATCCAGTAATTATCAGAACCGAGTTAAACAACTTTTGCCGCTGGATTATCACGGCGCGGTCTAATCATGGGGATGACGTTTATACGTAAGCAATTAAAAGCTGGAAATCCCTTCAACTTTTCTATTTCTTAGTGCTAACTTCCCGTATCAATAACAATGTAGAATTGAAAGTAGCGATGGTGACCTCTTAGCTTGGACGGTATTGAATCATGATGGCGCCAATGGTGCCAATGTAAGCCCATCCCACGACCTAGGACGTTTAAATTTACCTCTATCAGTTCCAATGTGAGATTAATCTACATAGGTGATTATCGACCTCCTGATTTCTACCCGTAGCTTGCCACCGCATTTTCGCAGCAATCAGCTATTTAAGATTGTCCCTGCTTGAGAATATTCCACAGTAGCAAAAGGCGAGTCAGAGCTTAGGCCTAAAGGTCAGGTTAAATTTTACAAATAATCGCTAACATGCTCATCTATCTGGTGCAGACGTCGGTCGCTACAGTTGATACCCTACGAACGGCGTCTGACGACGAAGGACCACAAAGAGAGCACGTTGGTCTCGCTAAGCTTGTCATGTCTCCTTTATTTTAATTGTTATTTAGTATGAAAATACTCTGAAATATGACACTAGGAGTTAAGGAAGCGCTCGAAGCAGCCGCCGCAAATAAACTCCAATTCCTAAATACATTTCACACTTTTGAATTCCAAATGTGGATTTATGGTGTATAAACTTTGATATTTAAATATCAGTGTCTATATATGCATCTATCCCTATCCTAAAACGATGTCTCGAGAGCAAGACGGGAGAGAAAGGTTATGGCTATCCAGAGTATAGAGTGAATTCTTGCATCACTACAAATACGAATTCTGATCTCATTCAAACTCAGCGTTCTAGGTAAAAAATCAAGATCTTTCTCGTAATTTCCATGAGACTGCAGCAGTCCACCTTCCACAGTACCGAGTAACTTATCCAGTAAACCATCCTCTAGCTTCCGTGGCACACGAAAAGCTATTGGAACATGGCTCCATTCAATTTCACGCGAGCTCTACATATCTTCACCATGTAAAGCCATTACTAATTGTATTCTGTTTACTAATACGGTTGCTGCATTTACAATTCGTCGTCTATAGGTACTTGAGCAATAATCATGATGGGTTCATATATTAGAGCATTATATAACTTGCTTGAAGCATTTCGCGTAGGCGAATCGTCTTCCACCTATGCGATCGATAACCTTCTCTCCACGCATATAATTGGCTAAAATGGCCTCTGTGCTCCATTTTTGTACTACTCAATTCATGCCGAGTCCTTCTGCCGGGTGTTGCGAACGGACTCTCTGAGCTGCAAAGCTGTCTTGATTTCAACGAGACATATTTCCTATCCAGTGTTGCTTTTGTCTGTGGGTGGTGGGGCCATTGGACATAGAGAAGTTGATATACGTCGACAAGCTACAGCTACGAGGCATGAGCTCATGAGAAAAAGATATTTTCTGACGACTGATACATGTATACGTCGTACTTTTGCGACGAAGATATTGAATTTTCGTTGCTTAGATATGGAGATCTTTATGCAGGCTTTATTCAATTTCCTCCTTCAATTCAGATCTCGTCTATATAACTAGATGGGGATCTCATTCGATCGAATTCTTGTCCCTCAAACTTTACCTCCTGTACCTTTTTCTTTCATTTTCCTCCTCTCTTGGTTTTTCGCCTTCAACGCTCTGAAGGCTTTCTAATTAGAGCTCCTCTTATCAAGTTACTCGTGATTCCGAACATGATGCCGTGATTCCGGCTATGACCGCGACTGCGACTGGAATTGCGACTGCGACTAGGTCGGCGTAGAAAGGCAGCCCCACTACGTCTATATTTTTATGCACGCCCTGTACCACTCTAACTTCATTGGCCAAAGATTTGAATTCACGTGAATGGGAAAGTAAACTGCATTGTGATTGCGAGTGCAGTTCAATGTCAACCGGATCAAAATACCTATCCCGGCAATTAATTTCCAGATATCATCAAGGCCAGGTGTGCTACTAAATAGAGTACAAACTCGAAATATACACTTTGCAACCGCCAACTAGCTCACTGGTTCCATGGAGATATGTGACAAGAGCCGAAACTAAGAACGGAATAAATCAGGCAGCTGACTGATTCCTAATCTCTGAACGGCTGAAAGTGGCTTGATGATACAAGAAAGTCGCATTCGACATGTATAAACCTGTGCATCTGAGTTGATCTGAAAATTAAATCGCGCAGTCTTCGTTCCATAGTATCGACATCATTATTCTGTGTTACCCAAATGTGATCCGGTAAGTCTACAGGTGATATTGATCAGAAAAATATTATATAATGAGGGATTCCCAACCTATAGCCATATAGACCCAGACAAGGAATTTCTTAAGCACGAGAATGCTAGAAGCACCCGGTACCTTTTAATTAAGACTTTACTGTCCCAACAACAAAAGTTTCATAATATACAAGATAAAAAATGTCGATGAGTATGAAAAAAAGGGGGCTTGTGAATCTACGGGATAGCACAGCCCTCGAACTTGCTAATACTGATGGGGTTCCGGCAAACGTTGTCGTCGATGTGATTTTCGACGACGATACTTACTAACACGGATGATGTCGCCCCTGCTCCTGCACTCATACAAGCGCCGGGACGAGCCTCTGTACCTACTTTGTCCACCGGCAGCTATTCAATTACGGCTGTAGGTACTGGCACGCCTCTTGGCACAGCACAGTCTGACGGTAGTAGCTCAAAGCAAGTCATTGCAGCGAGTTCCAATGAAACCAAGCCGTGGGATATCATACAGTATGACGATGGCTCCGGCGACGACCTTTACAACCTCATACTTGGTGGTTTGGGTGCGGAAAAGGCTGGAGATGGTAGTCTGGTAACCGATGTCCAAAGTTTCCGGTCCTGGATTGCCAGGGCGCGGCCTAACCATGGAGAAGCCGTCTACACGTAAGCGCATTTCGAGACCAAGGAATATGTGAACATAAAGAGAAAAAAGAATATTTTAAGACCATTTACAATTTTCGCATTGACATAACTTCTCATCCAAAAACCTTGACCAACTATTCAACCATAGAAATAACTTCATCACCCGCTTCCAGTGTAACCCCAACACCTTTCACTCCCGTTGCCCCAGTGCCAACACCCGCTAAACCACCAAAAACTTTCATAAACTCACCTTCACTGTCCCTCAGCCAGTCCATAATAATCTCTTGCCTTGCCTTCGACAAATTCTTACCTGCCAGCAAAAACTCTTCCCCAAATTTGCTTTGACCACTTTCAACTTCTTCTAAACCTGCCAGCTTTCTCAAATTAACCACCAAACGGAAACATATCGACAAACGAGCCTTGTAATCTTCCATTTCTTCCTCCAACCTCTGAACCCGACGCCCAATTTTAAACCCGATCAGTGAATGTGCCTGCAACAAAATATCTGTAGGACCTATCTTGCTCCCGCGACTCTCAAGCACCAACCCATCTCCGTTTCCATATTCCAAATTCTCTCTAGAAGACATATCTAATAAATAATAAATACCTGCCAATGAAAACAAAACAATTCCCAATTCCAACTTTCAGCTAAACCAAACAAATAGAATTCTATTTGATTTTACTACCCTGCTGCCCAATTATTCACACCAACAAAAGGGTCTCGTAGCGCAAATCACAACATACAACAAGATATACTATTTTATCACACCCTGTCCAACAATCACACCCTATTTGGTTTCACATGTCTCACTTCCTTATCCGGTCCACAAACAAAAACACACACAATTAACAAATCAAACACAATGCAATCCCTTATCACAATAAATTAGTTTACCAACTCCACGCTAGTCCCTTCCAACGACACAAACAAGTACCACTAATCCCTGCCGAAAAATATCTTGCATGAACAGTGCAAAGCCCCATACTAATTAATACTGGGTCCATGGGTCTGGCCCCAATGTACTGCATGAGGTAACTGTGACAGTACCTCCATATAGGCCACCCCCTCACAGAGGGTGGTGGCCCTCCCGCTTTTAACATATGCGGATTGACATGCAAACGCAGGCTCCCACCCTGAGAGGGTACCCTCCCGCTTCCGCTCAGGGTTACGAAACGTAACCATACCTGGGTCCTGGGTCCGGACCTTAAGAGGTTCATTCATTTTCCTTTCTTTTTATTCTCTTGCTTTTTGCTACTAAAATTTCTGCGACAATGTAGGATTGAAAGCAATGATAGTGACCGCTCAGCTTGGACGGTGTCAAACCGAAATGGGGATTACGGCCTCAAAGTATGCTCTCTCTGCAAGCTAAGATATCCATTTCTGGGGATCCTAACGGGAAACTAATTCTTAGAGGTGATTACACCTCTCACTTCAACGCGCAGTCTGCCACCAAAGTTTCACAGCAATCAGCTATTTAAGTTTGTCCCAATGAATGCCTGTGATTGACCCGCGCCAGATAGACCCACTAGACGAGTTGATTTCAATTTCTTCGAAGAATGGCAAACAGGCTCGAGCTGCGGTGAAAGCCGGTGAAAAGTAATGGCATCGTGATCGCACCAAATTTATATTCCTTTACGTAATATACAATAATATTTATATTATATTACATGTAGTCAAAGGGAACATTACTTGTCTCGTAGAACCGCCCCGCTTACTTTCGCCAGTAATAAAGCTTACACTATGCTCATGTAAACTTTAGATACAGGTATATCTTGCGATATGTGACATTTCAAGATTCAGTATATATATTTACACTGTGACACGTGGCACCGATACTTATTCTTAACCGAGGGTGCCGGGTGGGCCTTTGTCTCGTCAACCAGATTGCCAACTTTGGTTTAAAGAAAAGAAAAGAAAGAAATCTGGACCGCCGTCGGCACGAGACAAGGTAGCCCGAGTGCAGGAAGCTAGGGTCGTCAGCGTGTCAAGGGTGTCCAGGGTGCTCAGCGCTATATTCTAGGGATGTGGTAAGTGTGCTAATATATTGCTGATATGCTCCCGAAGATCTAAAAAAGCTGCAGTCGCAAATATTCTTGGTACTTTATACCGTCTGATTTTTTGAACTGGTGTGCATGCCGGTAAAACGACATTTGAGATTATACCATTTTCCTAGAGTAGCGTCGCGTCTCGATTTATAGATGAGCAGATACCTAGATAGATAGATATCCGGTATAAAGTACGCGATCGTGTGAGGGAGACCAGTAGACACGTTAAGGCTCAATGCCCATAATGTTCTAATTTTTCACATGGGTCAAAGCTTTGGAAATTATGCTTGCTAGAATATATTAATAGCCAGAATACAGAAGGTACATCTCAACATTGGCCAGAGAATGTGTATATGCATTGTTTGACTCGGACAATATCCATTCGGCATCAGAAGCGGGTTGCAATTATACGTAGCCCTCCGAATTATTGGCCTTCATTACCAGGATCAGCTTGCCCTCGTCTTGGCTGCTCGGTTGGTAAACATACAGCTAACGTTAGTAAAAGGTCAGCAGTTGGGTTTCTGGGTTCGTGCGACCTTGGACCCCGCCGCTACTAGCATGCTAGACGTCAGACCGCCTACCTATCGCAATGTCGCAAACGAAGCATGGCAATGCGAATCAAACGACTTTAGCGCTCCGAGTGATGGACGCTAGCCCGATGCCCAGCCTTGAATCCGAGACCTCATGCACCGGATATCCGAGCCTGGGGCAATCTCCCCAGCTATCCTCCAGCTTTTTGAATCTGCCCCGTGAGCTACGGGACCAAATATACCTGTGCCTTCTCACAATAGAATCTCCCATCTCCCATCAACGTCACTTCCAAACCCCTATCGAATATATCATCAATTCGCCCGCGGCGCCTCTCGATCTATCGATCCTACGCGTCAATAGACAGATCCATGACGAAGCATCGCTGGTGTTCTATACACAAAACACATTCACCATCAAGGTAGCGATACCATTGGTCAGCAACTCAATCACTACCGAGTGCGTCGAATCGCAAGTTTACTACGCCACGCCGTGGGAACGCCTGCAATACACCTATAGTTTCGGAACTCGGAATGATGACTGGAGGGTGCTGGATGATGAGACCCAGGCCGCGACGAGCGAAAAAATGTAAGGACAAAATGCCGCAGAGCAGGTCGTCATATACATCCTCCCACAATGTGTAATTTCAATAAATATGGCGTTGAGAATAACCGTTGCCGTGCATCTCGTCCAGAATCCACTCCCCGGTTTACTACGTGTCATCAAATGACTACATTCCATCCTACTATTTCATAAAGACGAACGACCGAGAGATACCCTCGCCTCGTTACAGCAATCTGTTCCGCCGCGTCCACATAGCGATCGAAGATTATCGCCAGAAAGAGTTCTTCCGATCGCCTTATATGAGACGATCCGATGGAGTCTCGAGAATGTCATGCGCGCTGTTGATACCATTAGCTCACCGCATACGCGGCGTCTTTGCCGGTGCTGGCGACAAGCTGAGAATTGACATCACTGTCAACTCAAGGCTGTATGCTAGGGACAACCAGATTTATTTGGACGACCGCGGAAAGCTGAGAGGGAAGCTTGAAGGAAAGCCTCGAGCGGATTCTGACGTATTTATTCCACAAAGAACCGAGAGATTCCTAGACGGGTTCTGTAGGAATACGATGGGTATGCTATGGTTGCTGACGAGGGGACCATGGCAGTATACGATTAAGATGCCGTATAATCTCGACGAAACGATGGGAGTTGTAAAAGAGACGGTGCTGCGGAGCTTGCAAGAACAACCACCGTTTAGTGACAAAGAGAAACAGGTTCTGCGTGCAGTGCAGTTTCCGTTATCTGCAGTCCGCTTGGGTTGGGTGGTTGTGAAGGGAAAGCTGGTGTTGGCGAGGGAACTGCAGGTGTCCACTGCAGATGCGTAGATCTCCGTAGAGGCCAGCTTGATTGAGTTCACACCCCACTGCATTCACTTTCCACCCATCCCCCTCATCATCACCATCACCACCGGCGCCTCGACCCAACTGCCCCCATCATGCTGCCTCGAGTAAGTTGTTCAAGATCCCATTTACTGTGGTTAAAACCAACTAAAAGAACATAAAAGTCCAGCTTCTCGCTCCTCCGAGCTCGCCTTCGTACTTTGACACCAGCTTCGGCGATTCAGCCACCGCCCGCCCCCACAGTCTCTCCACCGCCTTCACCCCTACCAACCACCCAGCCCCCGTTTACTCCCTTCTCTTCGCAATTGTCAAGTTTTGGCTCAGGTGGTGTAAGCAGTCTCTCCTTCCTATATTCACACCCTACAGTTATTCAATGTTAAATATGTGTCCTTATTAGGGATCCGGGCCGGGCTGGGATGGAAAGGATCTAGTGATTGGAGCATTCGCACTAGGTGTAAGCCAACATGATCACATAATACCATTTTCTTATGACTAATTGCCTTTTATGGTGTGAACCAGATAATGGCCATTACAATCTGTGATATGGTTGGCAGGATTGATATATTTAGAAGCAAGATTGATAGAGTTGGGAGCAGGATCGATACGCTCGAACGCAGGATCGATAAAGTTGAGAGCAAGATGGACAAGGTCGAGTACGCCTTAAAAGATGTTTAAGTGAGCGTTACAAAGCTTGACGGAAGGATTGGTGCACTCGAGCACAGCGTTAGGGAGATAGCTGCGGATCTCAAGGACATCCAAATGGGCCCGGCATCGCTTGCTCGGGGCATGGCAGCGTTTACTAGTAGAGAAGGAAAATGATCTAGGGGACCTATGCGGGTTACAAGTCACATACACGAACGAGGAGAGGGGTCTCCCTCTTATTTTTTTCCTATTTTATATTATTTTTTATATATACATTGGGAGGCCTTTGGGCGCGATGGAATTTTGTCGTTGTTTTAGTAGTAATGACGGTATTCTTATTATTACTATTATTATTATTATCAATTTCCCGTTAATTTATTTCATCGCCATTATCAATACTAAACATTCAGACCAATCAGCCATAGTTCTTCCTGCTCTCCATACCTAGGTAGATACTTAAGTACTTGCTGCCGGCTAGCATCACCATTCTACTCTGCCTGCAGTTGCGTTGTCTTTGTTGGAGTGCGGTCTGTGCGTTGCCCACAAGACCAGCCAGCTGCAGCCAGCTGTCATGTCAAGCTCGCTCCCTCAGCTCCACCATTCTCCGCCATCACCACCAACCAACCAACAAGCCATCCGCCTCCCTTCCTTCCCTCTGCCGTCCACGCCTCGCCGTTTCCTTTCCGTTTCCCTTCTCGTATAACGACTAACGACTCACGACATTGCGCTGTACTATACGAGCTGGTCTCCCTTCGCCACCTATAATCGCCCTTAAGCTTCCTATTCCCCTTGTATCTACCCTTGTTACTATTTTCTCTTCACCACCTGTCGACTGTCGGTTAGTCCAAGGCACCGATAATGGCAAGCAACGACGACAACAAGTACGCCCCTAAATCAAACCTTCCCCACAGCCGGAACAACGAACAGCTGACCTCTTTCTTCTCTTCTTATAGGTGGCGCCGTCGCCAGTCCACCCAAAGCAATAGCGCGTCTCCATCCTCCTCGTCCCAGTCCTTTAACCAGCCTCGTCGCTCCGACTCCCGCTCCGACCGCTCCTCCTCCTCTTTCAACCAGTCGCAGAACAACCGCAACTACGGCAATGCGAGCGGCGGTCCCAACTACGGCTCTATGGTGGACGAGCATACCCCTGTCAACGGCTTCAACAGCAAAGAAGCCAGAGACCTCCTCTCGAAAGGTACTACTACTCCAAGTCAACCCAGTATTCTTTCCATACGCACGCATGTTCTAACAATTATGCGCGATCAGGCTACCAGGACGCTTTAGCTGCCGCTCAATCCCAAGGGGAGAATAAGCCCGTGGTCTATAAGAACAGCGAGAAGGGGTGGACAACCCAAAGCAAGTCATCGCCCTGGGCCCCGAACAGTACGCAATGCTCCCGGCCACTCTGCTTTCACGATATAAATAAACTTCATCGCCTTTCTAACATGAATACACGTTTATAGAACACGTAATGGCGAACGGCACCGACTTCCTCACCCGCCTTAAGAAGGGGGTCGCGAGCACTAGCACCAATGGCGGCGGCAAGGACGGCAAGGTTGGGGGTTAAGATGCCCCCCTCACGAAAATAGCAAAGGCGGAAGGAAACGGTGGATCTCGCGCACGCCCAAGATCCGCGTCACGGAACAAGACGGCGAACGCGAATATATCGGCCAGGGCACTAGTACACAATGTTGAGCACGAGGAGGGAGGTTGGGGTTACATTAGGAAGGGGCTTTGCGACTTCGAACGGACCAGAGGCCGAGGCCGTCAGCTCATACCAGGAGAGAAAGATATCAAGAAGAAAGAGACCGGTGGAGGCAGCGCAGCTCGAGAAGCGCAGGGTGCTATAGGTGCAAATCCGGAGGAATCTAGACGCGTGCCCGATAGCCTGGTCCTGAGTGTAGTATGCCAAACCGTTCGTATTGCCGCCTGCCGTGCCTCCGTGTAGACAGATTGTGTAAACTTTTGCTCTGCGATATTTGCAGCCGTATAGTCCCGATATCTACAAAGCTTTGTTTATTCAATAAAAATAGACATCAATAATGTGTCGCGAATCGTTGCGAAGTTTAAGCTTTTCTTTTCTAGAAGAGATAAGAACAGGACGGCGTACTTTTGCTGGGGTGTGCATCCTTGTATGATGTATCCCCGCCCAGCGTCCAATAACCAGGGCAAGTGTCGCGAGGTTGGACCGTAAAACTCGGAATCAGAAAGATATTAGCTATTATTTATCAATTATCAATCAATTACACGATTTTTGTGAAACTTAAAAAGCTACCGGCGAGCGGCACTGCAATTTTTCACTGTTGGAAAGGTCATATGTTTGTAAATTGGTCGGGTTTAAGCAAGCTTTCGCGCCCAGCAAACGGGACCGGCCGGGCGCTCGGCATTCGGTCGTATGATCTTTCTGCGTGATAAACCAATTTAACTAACCACAAATTGAGGCCGGTCCGGAGCACCTTCACCAACTGTGTACTGATCCCTCGTCGGACATAAAAGCGTCGGGTCAGGCAGGGAGCCGTTCCCTCCGACGTTTAGCTAAAGCCAAGGGAAAGCACCCCAGACGATTTCCCACGAAATCTCTTATCTGATCGCATCTGATAACCCCGAGTCCCTCTACACCCTCAGATTACTTTGAATCCCCCAGATTTCGTGCATTTTTCGCGAAGTTGACGTGTATCTCCGAAAGCCGGGGTTTCTTTTCATTTCTCCATTTTTTTTAATATGATCGGATAACCTTACTTTTCATAATATATTTTCCTGTCCAGTATAAAAGGCGTCTCGGCGTCCCTGCATTCCCATAATGCCGCCCCAGTTTATCCATTTTCTGCACCGTCCACATTATTTTCTCCCAGGGCCTCATGAACCAGAGGATTCGGACTCGCTTGCTTCGCCTTATTCGTCTGTTGCAAGTTGTGTCGTTGATGCTCACCAGTCTAAACGCTGCGGCAATGGTGGCTTTCTATATGTAACACATGCGCATGCTGCTGCACAACACCACGAAGAGCAAGAACAAGAGCGAATATACAGGATTACCATGTGGTGGCCTTCGTCGGTTTTCAACGTGAGCGCACCGGTGTTAAGCGAGCGGGTATCGGAGTTTGTAAGGCGGAGCGCTGCTGGGGGTGGTGGTAGTGCAACGGGACAGGTATATGCAGGTGCGAATGCGGGACAAGATCTCGATGCGGTTGTTAATGCATTACGCTTCGCGAGGCGGGTGGGTGTGTGTTACAATGTTGCGGTTGTGCTGTTCCCCGTTGTTGTGTTTGTGGTGCGAAAGGTCGCTGCGAGGTTGAAGCTATGGCGGAGGGTGCGAGAAAGACGGAGGCGGCGGGAGCAGAAAAATGCGAATGGTGCGTTATTGCAGAATACTGGCGCTGTGGGCAAGTCGGAGGCTGAGGTCTCTTCGATATCAAACGAGACCTTGTCGACGGGAGGAGATTCGTCATCGATTTCATCAAGCTCCTCGCCCTCATCTTCATCGTCATCCTCCTCCTCCATTGCTACTGCGATAGATAGCAGCGACGAATCAAAGCCGCTACTACCATACCCATCAACTAAGGTACCATGGTACACCCTCCTACGCCGACGTATCAAGGGTTTCCTCGGCTACCAGCCGCCGGACCGAAATGGCCGTCCCGCAAAGCCGTACGGGATATCGATTGTTAATACAGCGTACTTTCTACTCACGGTCTTCCTCTGCGTCTACGGCATATACATCGGCGGGCCGGCGAAGAATGCGTCCATCACTGCGAATATCAAGACGTTTCTATTAGCAGATAGATTCGGCCTATTGTTCGCTGCGAACCAGCCTCTGAATTATTTGCTGGCAGCAAAGACGTCGCCTGTGAAGGTGCTGACCGGGTGGAGCTACGAACAGCATTTGGTGTTCCACATGACCGTGTCGATTATGAGCTTTTATTTGGGCATTTTTCACGTCGGGTGGACGTATAAAGTCTACCGGATATTTATCGTACGTATAAAATGACACTACCTCCACAGCCTCCCTCTCCCTACATCAACCCATCCTGCCACTCAAAGAATGGAGTGACTAACCTAATCACGATGATGACGTGGTGGAATAACGGCAGGCACCCACCGGACAGTCTTTCTTCTCACTCCTCTTCCGCCGCGAGATACTAGCGGGCGCCGTCTCCTTCGCCTCCTTCACTTTCTTCAGCATCCTCTCGCACGACGACCTACGCGCAAAGGCGTACGAGTTTTTCCTAGCAACACACATCGGCTTCTCCGCGCTCGCAATGGTGGCGCTATACTTCCACCATCCGACGGCGAAGGGTTACGTAGTCGCATCTCTAGCCATCTGGTTGGTGGATAGACTCGTCTACCGTGCGTTCAGGAAACGGTGGACGGCAAGTGCGACTGTACAGCTGTTGGATGAGAGTACGATTATGGTGAGGGTGAAGGATATTAAATACAAGGCCCGGGGTGGTGGTGGTGCCAGAACTTTCAAAATACATGAGGCGTGGGAACCTGGAAGTCATGTGTTTCTGACAGTACCCGGGTGGAGTAAACAGCAGGCACATCCGTTCACCATACTCGGACCGCCGCCGGGGTATGACCTGGATGTCGGGTCGAAGGTGGGAGAGGAGAAGGAAATGGCGATGGTGGTACGGCGGTTGAAGGGGTTTACGGACGGGTTGTACAGTATGGCGGAGGAGGGTGGTGCGAGTGGTGCTACGAGTGTACGGGAGATTACGACAGATGTGATAATCGATGGTCCGTACGGGAATGACCATGCGAGGGAGGTGTTAAGGGAATGCAGGAACTGTGTGTTCGTGGCGGGTGGGAGTGGTATTGCGGCTTGCTGGCCGCTGATGTGTGAAGTTGTGCGGCGGGAGTTGGATAAAAGAGGGAGAAGGAGGGTTAGTAAAGGGAGGAGAGTAGTGTTATTGTGGGTGGTGCAATACGAGCATCACGTACGGTGGCTCGAGGCGGACTTGCAGCAGCTGGAAGAAGCCAAAGGGATGCTACATGCAGGCGTGGAGGTGGAGGTAAGAACTTTTGTGACAAAGGGGGCCAATGGGAAACGGCCAGACTTGGAAATGGAGATTGGCGGAGTGGTGGAGGGCGTGGAGGGAAAGACGGGTGTAGTGGTCTGCGGGCCGGACGCACTCGTCAGAAGCGTGAGGATGGCCGGGTACAATCTATTGTGGGCGGGGGAAGACGTCGAGATTGTGGCGGAGAAGTTCTCTTGGTGATCTTTACGTTATGTCACACATTTTAACATATTTCATAGAGACGAGCCGCGTATATATACATCCAAAATAATATGTCGAATTTTCAAGATTCAGAATCATCAAACCGTATCACAGCTAGATCTGTGGTTTTGTGCTTGAATCGTACCATCGATTCAAGCATCACCATATCCACGTTAAAATCGTGAAATCATCAACTCTCTCTCTCGAACCCACAAATATCGTCGAAGCCATGCCCACCATCGTAACAGACCTTACACGAACCTGCAGCCATGCGACCGACGGATACATACACCCTGTGCTACTCACCAACACTCGGTGCGCCGGTGGCCAATGATGTGAGTTGCAGCACGTTGCATTTTGCCCCCGGTCGTCCCGATGCGGAAATCCACCGCTCGGCACGGCACGTTGACCCTCAAAAAATTACGCGATATCAACCACAGACCAACCGAATGGAAAATGATCGAATAGGATCGATAGCTTAGCATACCTCCTGCAGCTGATAGCATAAGATATTATGCAACATGAGCTCAGCTCCAGACGAATTAACCCCCCCAAAATGGTTAACGAGTCGTCAGCTAATCACGCTGCCTGGTCAGCACAAAAAAACGTTAAAAAAACACTGCACTGCACCGCTCAATGCAGCATACGTATCCGTCCGATTCGCTCAGCTTTTGCGCACGACGTCATGCAGCAGCTGCACCCCCGGCCGAACAAGGTATATCGAAGAAGGTGTTGATTGGCGAGGTTGCATCGGTGCGAGGTTCCACTGATGCAACGAGTTTAGTCTCGCGGCCATCCGGGGGGTCGCGTTGACATTTCCAGCAGGCTGACCGGAGGATATTTTTTCTTCAAATCGCGAAGGAAGCTGGAGGGGCTCTGACCAGTGTGATTAGACTAGCATTGTATGTCCCTGGCCTGACTCTTGCGCGGGGGAGGGGGAGGGGGTACTCCGGCAGGTATTATATATAAAATGCGGAACGTCGGCCGACGGTCTATTTACTTGGAAGTCTTTGTCGACGTCGAGTGAAGCGCCTTCAACGGTATATAATACTGCCATTGTCCTCCCAAGTATAATATACCTTGGAGTACATATATCAAGAACATCTCCTGTACAAGATAGAAGATCATTGCATTTGCACCCCGAAGATGTCTCTACCGCTCCGCTTACTCCTCCTCTCCGTCGGCCTGACCGTGGCAAATCCTCTAGCGCAGGGTGGCTACGACACGCCGTCCCCGTCGCCGACCCCCTGCCATAAAAACGTCGTGAACGTCGTGAACTACGCTGTACCCAGCTCTTCATCATCGTCTTATGATGTCAATCAATACGACAGTCCCTCGTCATCTCCCAGCAGCGGCGGCCAATACAGCACTCCTTCACCATCTTCCGGCTACGAAGTTCCATCCAACAGCTCATCATCCTCACCTTCACTTTCATCGCCCCCTGCATCCAGCTCTACGGTTTGGTACCCGGCCTTCGTCAACGACACCACAAATCAGCGTCCGGCAGTCTACCTACAAGTCCGCTCCAGCAACTCCTCCATTGACGGCCGCAACGTCGTTCTCCGACCTGGTAACTCCAGCGAGCCCGGCGTCCAGCGAGCAGTTGTCGATGCAACGTTGACCTCCCCGGCGCTGGCGGTGCAGTTCCGCAACGGCATAATGCACTCCGAGGGTCGAGATTTCTCGAACAATTTGTTCGATTTAGGCCCCGTCGGCGGGTTCCGGAACCTATCGTACGATGCGACAACATTGACGGGTTCGGCGGAACTTATCTTTCAGAATCTGACGAATAGCTCGGCGTCGGACTTTAGGAGGAGTGTTGATTTGTTTCAATTGGTCGGTGGTGGTGATTCTACGGATTATGGTGAGTGAGCGTATATCTCTTCTTCTCTTTCTTTAATTGCCGTGCGCCTATACTGGGAAACGGGATGATGCTAAAGAAATTCGAAATGCGTATCGTTACAGGCTTATACTGGCAGGTGCCCAACGAAGTGGTCAACGGATTTATCGCCTGTCTGCAGAATGATACCGATGGATCTTACTGGCAGATGATATACACTGTCAGTGGAGGTAATGGGACGAACAATCCACCTGACTGCGAATATATCGGCCTTGACGTAAGTCTTTACTCTGCTGGTGGTTCATATTTTTGTTCTGTCGCCATGCGAGATAAGCTTTCATTTAACTAACGATAACCACACAGGCCATCCTGACGCCTAGCTTGATACAGGAGTGATTTGTTCTTCTGAGTTAGCGCCCTTGGGGTGTTGGAGCCTTTTGAAATGAATTGTACTAGCTTGCTGGCGGACGTCCGCCTTGTATTAGTATGTCGTAATATTACCGTGTTACATGTATAGCTAGCGATTTTTTGCTATATTTGAGAATGATTACGCAGTGCAGCAGGAATTTAGTTCCTAGGCGCGGTTTTCGTGGCCGCCTATCGTGAGGATGCCTACGTGAAGAATAAGCGGTCGTTTAGGCAGTACTTGGCTTCACTTTGTGACCTGCATATTCAAGGTGGGGCCTCTGCAGTAAGTTGATACGTTTGCACATGACTGCCGGCACTACAGATATTAGTATAACTTGGAGCACCTACCACCAGCCGTGTTTCCTTGCGTTCGGTTTACAAGATGAATCCAGCCGCTGCATTCTACTCGGCTTTCACAAAACTCACTCAAAACAAAACACTAGCTTGGGTATCACGGTATCCTCACGTACTCCGGGTATCATTTATCCAATATCTTACCATCATTCATACATATACAAGAGCGCCTTAACGCCTAACTATAAAGGTAAATTTCATACAAGTTATACCTTCCGCCACTCCTCATACTCCACTTCCAAATGCTCCTTCAGCTCTTTAAACTTATTCCTATAATTCCTTCGACACCGCCAACACACCATATCACCCTTCAGCGTGGCCCCCATCGACTCCACGCCGGGGATCCGCGGATCATCATCCTTCAGCGGGAACTCATGCAGTCCAACAAAGAACTTTGTGTTAAAAGAATTATAGTGCGCTTTCTTCTTCACGCACGGCGAATGCATATCCTCAGAGATGATGTGGACGTGCATATTCGACATTGACGGCCGCGAGTGCACGCCAATCTTGATGCAGGACTCCCAGTCACGGGCGGGTGGGAGCGACGCTAGAGCCTCTTCAGAGTCTGGATCGAATCCTGGCTCGGCTATCGCGCGGTCTTCGAGCGCTTCGAAGGCCTTCTGGCGGGTGAGTTCCGTCGCTGAGGATTTAGCGTGGAGACGTCGCAGTTCCTTCGCGAGGAGGGTGCGTGTCTGCGCTGCGAGCTCGAGCAGGGATGTGAGCAGCTTGCTGTTGGAGTTGAGGGCTTCGACGGGGTGAAGGTGGGTGATGGATAGGTCGCGCGGGAGGATCAGTGCGTGGACTAGGGCCTTTGGGTAGGCGTCTTTGATGACGACAAAGTCGGAGGTGTGGAAGATGACGCTGGTGGTTGGGAGAGGGGTCCCGGGTGGGCTGAGGTAGGCGGCGAGGTTTGAGCGAGGGTCGGGGTTGAGGTAGTAGGGGTTTTTGGTTCTAGAGGGTTGGTTTGGTGGAGCTTTCGTGGGCTCGGTGGGCGGCCTGGGCTTTTTGGTCATGAGTTCTTGGACTGGATATAGATGAGCGAGTTGTACTCCTTGTGAAGGGTCAGTTTAGAGAGTGTGAACGTACAAGCATTCTTCTTGTCCTCGGCCCTGGTTGAGGTGCTCGTAGGTTTGGTGGTTGGTTGGACAGACGCCGTGGATGATGCAGTGGCTGGCTCCGGAGGGGTTTCCGGCTGGCTGCCATCACTATCCGTCGCCTCATCGTCGGAGTGCTGAGCATGCTTCATTCGCTTGTAGGATCTCGGGTTTCGGGTCGGTTCGTCCATTTTGAGGCCATGCTTCTTCTTCAGGGATACATCACCGGACATTGATCGATTGATGTCTGTCGTGTCTACGGCGGGATGACGCGACGTGGGGAAATGGGGAAGTGTGTTGCGCGTGATGTCAGTTCCAATGCTTCTTCAAGCAATTCAAGACACCACTCTAACGGAAAGGCTGTATAGTGTAATGAATAGCACGTCTTTTGCCTATTTTCTGAAAGAAAATGTCGGTTCAAATCCGACTGCGGCCCGCTCAATTTTTCTTTTTACTTTTCTTTTTACTTTTCTTTTTACTCTTCGTTTTGCTCTTCTTTTTTGGTGAATTGGGCTTGGATTTATCAAAGTCGTTCAGCTGAGCGAGCTAAGCACTCTGTTGCGTGGGAGCCCAACCGCGAACAGTCAGATCCAGGCCGTTCGACATATGACTACCACGCAAACGAGAAAGGTCATCGGCAGAATACGACAAACGACCCTTCTCTCATCTGCTTTACAGACAGGTTAGCCCGCAGGATACCTTACCTTTTACAGAATTGGACTTTTTGTTCGAAGCTTCCAGAAAGCTAATTCGTCGATTTCCTCATGCCCTGTCTTGCTGCTGCAGAACAGGGAAGAGAGCCAACAGTGCACCCATCGTCTAATTATCCCCTTTTGGACAGAATGGACTTTCTCCAGAGCGCTGATTCGTCCAAATTCGAGTGTCAAGCGGAAAGGCTAGCTGGACTTGCAGGTCGGGGCAAGGCTGTTGGAAATTGATCTTACTCTCGCGGTGCACCCACAACTACGATAGACCGGCGAGATAACCCATCCATCCCCATCATTTCCGCTCCTACACTACAACAAAGTTGCTTCAAGGGCCCAATCGAAGCCAAGGCTCCTTATAAAAGCCCTTAGTCCCGACCTGTCTTGTCGCCTAGAAACTGGCTAGCATCCATTGTGGATTTGGAACTCAGCCTACAACTCTCATATTTTTCTTCCTACACATTTTGCGACAACCCCAATAGCTGGGGTTACAATATAATTCTTCTCTGGCGCTACCGATGGCTCTCAGCTTTCATATCCACAACCCCGCAGCCGGTCTGACAGACCCGGTCCGCACCTATGTCAAAATCGAAGACGACGAGGTCCACAGAGAGTTCGTTGTCGCGAAACACAAAGCGGGCTTCTCCCAGAAGATGATCAAGAATGCTCTGGAGCGTGAACGGGGCGCGGCTATGACGTAGGTTATGAGCTACACGCGATCGTTACAGTGTGGTATTAATAATTAATTGGGTTTATTGTTGACACGCTTTATATATACTCACAGGCTCTCGCATTTGAAAAGGCTCTACGAGATATGGCGTCTATCGAAAAAGAATCTCACCAAAAAAAGAAAGCTATACATTCGCCGGGGCATAGAGAAGCGGCAGTCAGAAGGAAAGACTCGTCATCTGGTGAAGCTTCGGAAATCTGGGCGGGTTCTAAACCAAGAAGATATCCAAGATATCATGGGCGCTAGTCCCCGTTATTTCGAAGGTACGCTAGCTAGTCACCCATGCAAATAAATATCAGCAGGGGATATTTATCTCACATCTAATTTTTGGAAATGGGGTAGGTGTCAAACCAAGCCCTGCTGGTATACTAGTCTGCACGCCCGCCGGTCATTCTGGCATATCCGAGTTGTACAATGTTACCGATTCAGACCCTATAAGTGTTGACCCCGAAAACGATAGCAAAACCGACTTTGGTAATGCCTTGGTGAACCAAGGTGATGGCGAGGTGGAGGGCAACAACCACTCTGTTAGTCTTACAGCGATACCTGGTAACACCGCCCTGCATGTCGAATTTGTTGAACTTCGAAAGAAGGTCACCTTCCTCGCTCAAGAACTCGACATCATACAAGAAAAACTCAACCAGGCTCGCTGGTATGCACAATCCCTAGCCGGTATCAGCTATATTGAAGAGGAGACCCAAGGCAGTATCAATAACACTCCAGAGTTAATATGCGAGGGTAGGTCTATTAATTATTTCTCGGGCCCTCTGGGAGTATCAAATGGTGAATGCGTTGATAGCAATAGTAATAGTGACAATTTGTACGGATTTGTAAGCTGACGACTTTGGACTGGGGCGTTAGATTGTGACCTCCTAGACTATGGATTGTAGGTCAAGAATCCTGGTGTTGAGGGTGAGCTTGGACTATGACGCTGTACTCACTTTCAACTGAAGATGCGACATGCTCTTATCAGACGATAGAGACGAAAAATTACCCTCGGTGGGAGAGATTCGAAATACTCCCTCCCCCCCAAATCAACCGGACTGTAACGATGAAGAGCTGCGTGGAATTCTGTCAGCTCGAGTGGAAGAACTGGTGCGGGTGCCAGAGCCGGAGTTGTGCTCGACAGGCAAGTTATCCAGCGACATGGAAACACTTTCTGTAAGAAGTAGTCTAATTTGATGATGTTGTTTAATTTCCACCGTTGCAATGACGACGCATTCGAATTCAGGCAGTAGCGGGGCCTTCGTCGCGGGCCAATCCAATAGCAGTAACGAATCTGCTCTGAGCGTGTACAGCCGTCAGTACGAGCGGTATTTTGAAGAGTTTATTTCTTCCTGGAAGTCCGCAGCACGGCAGTATATCGACTTTGTGAGTCACACATCCAAAAGTAAGGGCATATCTCTAGAAGACGCGGACAGTTTGGTGTATTATATGTTTCGAGAGCGAGATTGCCGCGTGTTATCATATTGTAGCTTTGAAAGTATCTTAGAACCTCGGAGCGTCTTATCCTCGAAACGAGAACAGGGAGAAACTCTCAAGCCCATTTGCAGTGCTGATTTAGCGATTGACTTTCTTGAAGAGCATTTTCTGAAGTTTGAGAGAGAGGTTCACAACATTCCAAAAGATAACCTTGAAAGTTTCCGGAGCTGTGTTGTTCATCTACCAAGGCTTCGGCAACTATACGGTTCAACCCATTTTTTCACCCTTACCACCGTCTTAGATCTTACTCTAATAGCAGGGCGAGTTACGGGGTTCAATTTGGCACAAATAACCGACATATTAAAGCGGGTATGCTTTGAGATCATGGACTACGATCTGCGCGACAGCAGAACTTTCCTTGACCGTGTTTACCTTGGTCGTTTCTTTCACCGCCTCATAACCGAGCAAGCCCGATATAAAGCGAGCTATATCGAATACGTTTCAAGCATGCTGCACGGGTATTTAACTACGAGACCTGAAGAATGGCAGTTCCAAAGGTTATCAATACTTTTGCACATTTCAGCCGAATCGATGCGATCAGCCACCCCATTGATAGCTCATCAAGCTAGAAGAACATTCACAGATATATTGTGGAATTATTACAAACAAGGCGAGAGTGGGGAGGGCCAATCATGGATTCTGCGAGACTTGATCCATTTCGCCGATATAATTCCCGAGGTAGCAAACCCCCGCCTGATTGTTCTCCTCTACGAGAAAATGCGGAGCCTGTGTCTGAAAAATTATTCCATATCCGGATGCGGCCGCTATCTCTTTGCTCTTGGGGATGGATATCACAGGATCGGAAACTATAAGGCGTCACTCCAAGTTTTATTGACTAGTTACCACAATGCGGTTCAATCATTGGGTCTTGCTGACGAGGGTGTGGTGGCTTTAACTTTGTTAAAAATTGCAGAAGTAACCAGCGATAGAGGTCCAGTTCTCTACAACCACCTCGAACCAATTTTCCTCAAGACACTCGAAAGCTTTGAGAGAGCAGGCAGGGGAGGGAGCAGGCTCTGCCAACAGATAATAGAAGCCTGGGCAAACGGCGGTGTCAACAGAGAGAGCCTTCAAGCCGAGTGCGCAGGAATTTTAGCCTGCCGGGACGCGCCTATATCCCGACCTCAAACACCGGATTTTCACAGTTACGTTTACTTCCAAGGCCTGGAACATTGGATGTGGTCACAGGGGGCACCTGTCGAGGTGGATGGTGCAGGTTTCTGCAGCGAAATCGACGAAATTGAAGTCGCAGATGAAGGTTAGATAGCGAAATCAATGAAGAGAAGGGTACAAGGCGCCTGGCCGCATTATATATAGGAGCAGGCTTCCAACGAAATTTATATACAGCTTCCGGTTCAGTTTTATGTAAATGTTTGTTAGATAGGTTTCTGGATGCTGTGCGACATGACCCAATAAGAAGATGAGGCTCTGCTGCTCTTCTTCCTGTTTCCCGAATTGGCCGTCGTGCTCGGACTGGAATAATCCCACACACAAACCCTGGCCTGTCTGGGCAAGGAGCCCGGGTAACTGATTCGTCAACCCAGCGTTCCCGTCCGCATAGTTACGTTAGAAAGCAAGGTTATAGCGTTAAGAAAAAGAAGTGAGAAACAGGTTCCGAACCAGCGAGGCTCAAAGAATTCGGGATTTGTTCCTTGCCTCGTAATTAACCCAGACGAAGAGGAGGCTGCAGCCCGCAAGTTTGTGCGTGCGCACCATGGCTATGGCCAATGTCCCCCAGGTGTGGAATCCCTCAGCCGCAATCCTTCGCTTCGCCGATTTAAATATAATAATATGTGCCGTGTGAACAGTCCTGATTCGGGTGCATTGCCAGTATAAGACCATTGGGGGGCCTCCGCCGGCGCGTGTTGAGAGGCCGCTTTTCCTGCCTTCCCTACCCAACCCCATCTTTAAGACTATCGATATACATCCGTTCTCGAGAAGTTGTAATCTATATCAAACTCCCGTATAAGGTTATACATACTATCGCACGCAGCCTACTTTTACCGAACTGTATTCCAACTCCGATATCGATATTGCTATTTTAAGGCACATATAGCAAGGGGGTGGTCCTCAGCAACACACTGTGCCGCCCGTAACGGGATCCGGACGAGGCTGCGATACCTCGCAGAACATACGAGAGTAATACAATACGCACAATACAATATTGCAAGATGTATTCGCCTCAGCAGCAAACGGCGGGAAATCCAGCTTTCCAAGCATACCAACAACCCGCGACAGCAAACACACAATGGGCCGGCCAGTCGCAGGCGGGGTTTCCGCCGCTGCAGCAGCACCCGACAGGAAACTCGGTCGGCTTCCCAGGGAACCCGTATGATCAGAAGGGGATGGCATTCCCGCCTCAAATGCCGCCGGGGATGCAGCAGGTTCCGCAGCAGTTCCAGCCATACGCTGCCGGGTTTCCGGCTCAGCAGTTTCAACATTTCGCGGGTGGGAATTTCAACGGGTATCATCCACAATTGCAGCCGGGGTTTGCGATGCCATCCGCGGCGCCGATGCCCGGACAGGTTATGCAGTTTCAGAACTTTGCGGGGCCGCCGCCTGGGGCAGCGTTGGGGAGGCATAAGATTATTGTAGGGTTGGATTTCGGGACGACATATTCAGGTATGCACAAAACGGTTTATTACAGTCCAATCGGTCACTTCACACGCAAATGCACATGCATACAGGATGGAGTAAATAGATTGCTAATGTTCATATTTTGGCATAACAGGCTTGGCATATGCGGATACGACACCGGGTGCGGAAGTCTCGATAATACAAAACTGGCCGAGTTGCGGCACCCGTGCCATATCGCAAGTCCCCTCAGAGGTTGCGTATACGCCTGAAGCGACGTCGCAGTTCAGCTGGGGGTACGACATCCAGCCGAGTTTAACGGTGCTGAAATGGTTCAAATTGTTCTTGGAGTACCCGGACGAGCAGATAAAAGAGATGTGTGAGCTGCCGGCGGGGAAGACGATTCTAGATGTTACGGCGGACTTTCTAGGCGCAATATATAGGCATGCGATTGAGCAATTGTATGCACAGCGTGGGAGACCGGTGATGGAGATTACACAGGTCGATTTCGTGCTAACGATTCCGGCTGTGTGGAATGAGCTGGCATGTTTGAGGACACGGCAGGCGGCAGTGAGTATTGTCTAATCATGTAGGAGGTATGGCTGGATGGTGCGCTAACACGTGATTGTTTCTGGGATAGGAGCGAGCTGGGTTCACAAGGAACCATACATTGAATCTGTGCACTGAGCCTGAGGCTGCAGCGCTGTATACACTAAGGTCGTCGGAAACGTCGGCAAATGTCGGCGACAAGATTATTGTGTGCGATGCTGGTGGCGGTACAGTGGTAAGTACAAACACCCTAGCTTTAGTAAATCTCGCCATTATCAGGCCTTGGTTGTGGTATCAGCAACTAATAGAGTAAAACTATGGCGAAATATGCAGGACCTTATCTCGTACAACATCCGCAGAGTTCACCCGCGGCTGGAAGTCGACGAAGCCGTCGTTGGTACCGGCGATACCTGCGGTAGTACATATATCGACCAGGCCTTCGAGGATTTCTTCAGAGTCCGCATGGGATCGCACTACGACCTGCGTGTAGCGCAGCATCAACGTGTTATGCGCAACTTTGAGGAAGTCAAGTGCGGTTTCTGGGATCGCGAGGACCAGGAGACATATTCAGTTATCGTGCCGGGAAAGAATAATATTCCCGAAGCCGGGGTGGTCGACGGAGAATTTGAGATTTCGAGGGCGGAGATGAGGGCTCTATTCGATCCGGTCGTTAATAAGGTGATTGGGTTGATTGAGGAGCAGGTGAATCAGATCAATTTACTGGATCGGGGAGCGAGCAGGAAGGTAGGCTTATTACATTATTTAATTTCTCCAAGATTCTAGCTTGTCATTTCGATGGTCTGCTAACACTGATGTTGTTGAATAGCAAATTTTACTAGTAGGAGGCTTCGGGCAGTCGCCTTATCTACATAAAAGGGTCATGGAGTGGGCAAAGCCAAGGGGGATTGACGTCCTGCAGCCGAAGGATGGGTAAGTGGACTTCTTAAAATACAATATATTTAATCTACCGGATTGATTGCTGATTTTAAAATAGTGCCGTCGCCGTTGTTAAAGGCGCGGTAATCCGCGGCCTCGACATCGCCGGGCCACCACAGGCCAGCGTTAGCGATCCTACACGAGCAACGTGGGTGCGCAAATGCAGGAAGCACTATGGAACTCGTAAGAATCTCAATACCCACCATAACATAGGCGTGATTGTGCTAACAAGTCTACACAGTAATGATTGCACACTTCATCCCTGGCCAGCATCTCGAAGAAGACGGCTTCATCGATCCACTAACTAACCTCAAGATGGCGCGCAACCAGATCTCCTGGTTTGTGTACAAAGGCGCCGAAATATCAGACGACAAGAAAATCTCGCAGCAATTCCACCGCACTTTCCGAAAGACCACACTATGGGAGGACACACTGGTGGTATGCGAGGACGACATACCACCTACGAGATTGACACCGCGTGTCAAGATATTGTGTAAACTCACAGCAGACCTAACGAAACACAGCAAGCGGATATTCGACGTCCGGTACGGGTGGTTCTCAAAGATATACACCTGTGCGTATCGGGTTGATATGACTCTGCGTGCTGGGTTCATGACCTTCGAACTGGTGTATAAGGGTATTAGCTACGGGGCGGTAAGTGTAGAACTGCAATAGTTGTATCAAGCTTGGGATAATTATCTGCATCCATTTGGGCGTAACTTGAGTATAGTATGCGTATACCTTTGCGGTTTTTCTTATCCTATTGTTTATAACGATATGGCGGATTCTTCTTTGTATATTGTATTATCCTTGCCCTTCCAATCGAGGAGTTTGCACATTTTTTGGGCCATGTTTATACCGCGCATACTTGGCACTGCTTTTATAATTCTAATGAATCGAGCAAATCACTCAATCTACATACAAATTACAATCTAGCGTCTCCGCGTTGTCGTTTATCTACCATTGAACTTCCATCAATCCATCCGCTACTCCACCATCCCCACAACCATAATCGCAATCATGTCGCAAAACACCGATACCGACCTCCCCATCCTCCCCGCCGTCGAACAGGCGCTCCGTCCATTCATTAAACCCGCCGCAGAAGTAGCCCTCATCCGACGCCACCTCGCATCCACGCTCGACACGCTCATCGCCGCCTCCACATCTCCCACACCCTCACTCACAACCCAACGCGCCGTCCGCTGCCTTACCGGCACGCGCAAGGCATACTATGCTGCAGCCGTCGAGAATCTCCGACTACGCAAGCAATGGGCCGATCTTACATCCGATATCACGCTGCCGGTAGCCCCGGACGATAAGAATGCTGCTGCTGCTGCTACTGCTACTAGCGGTCCCTTCACGCCGGGTCATGGACATAGTCGCAGCGGGAGCATTACTCGCATGATGCAGCAACAGCAGCAGCCATCGACCGGGGCGGATGCAGATACCGCTGGTGCAGAATGGACGCTGGTGTACGACCAGGTGTTGGAGCTGCGACGCGTGTTCTCGCAGCTTACCGTGCTGAGCAAATACCAGCAGCGAATAGCTACCCTCGCGCGGAGTAAGGAGCGGTCGTTGACGGCTGTGTTTACAGAGTGTGGGCAGCGGATACCGCCGCCGCCGCCGGGTGGACCGCTGGTGGGGAAGGATGGCGGTGCAGGTGGTATTGGTAGTGGCGGTGGTGGAGGAGGAACAGCAGGTGGAGGATTGGATGAAGAGATGCTGCTGCCGCTGGAGAAGGCGGTGGTGGACGCTCAGGCACGATTGCAGAGGGAGAGGGAGTTATTGGCTGAAGCCAAGCAGGAGGTTGAAAGGGCAGGTGTGGATGTGCAGAAGCTGCCTGAGGAGGTGAGAACTGCGGGGATGATAGTAGCGAAGGAGGAGTTGGAGGTATGGCTCGACGAGCAACTACGGCTTGCTGGTGAGGGCAGTGGGACGCCGAAGAAGGAGAGGGGTGGGTATCATCATAATCGTGCTGCTGGGGGCGCTGGCGAAGACGTCAAGTTTGACCTCGACCAACAGCTGGAGGAGATTAAGGGGATCTACGAGAGCTATGTGGATAGTAGGGAGCAACTGCTACATGCGTTCCTACTGGCGAGCCAGCCTACGAAGAAGGAGGTCATACCGCCCAAAATCGCGAAGGATCGGGGCGCTGCGGCAGGTGTAGTGGGTGCAACGGCTGGGAAGAATGAGATACCCGCGTTGCTAGGCGTTTTGGACGAGCTTGGGCATTGGAAAGGGCGGATGGATGAGCTCACGGATTTGATGAAAGGGATGAAGGAGGGTAGTGCAAATGCAGCGAGAGATTTAGAGATTATGATGGGGAAGCTGCACAGCGAGAGCCAGTTACTTGAGAACTACGGAGGGGTCAGCGTGCAGCCCAGAGGGTCTAGAGCAGTGGATGCAAGTCCATTCCAGGGGAGTATTGAACTAGTGAAGGCTTGGGAGCAGGCAGCCGAAGAAGCGGAGAGGAGCATGAGAGAGGAAGTGGGGAAGGATACAACCCACGCGCAGAAGAGACTGGCGGAAGTCGATGAGATTATCGTGCAGCTCAAAGATTTACTGCCGGAGGAGGAGGAGGATAGAGCAGGGAAGAAGAACAGGAAAGATATCAGTTGGCGCGGACTAAGAGGCAATGTCGGCTTCGATGACGACCTGTGATCGTACATGAGAACCATTGTCTCGTCATTGTGCCACCGGATGATAATACCACACTGTACGAAACTTGCACGGAACAGTGATACAAGGCACGTAGTTGATTCGTCGAGCCAGCCCAGCCAGCCAGCTAGCTAGCGTAACCTCGAACCAGGATCCCTCGAACTACATGGAACTACTCGGTCTAGCTCTCGCCGTCTACCAACGGAACTAGCACCCATTACGTGGAGACACGCAAACCCCCAAATCTCTAGCGCAGCGCGTAGCCACGGAAGGTTAAAGCTGAGTGGTGTTGTGCTGCCCTGCCATTGGCGTTGCCCACAGGCGTCTACGTCACGTCCTTGGTGGGGGTATAAAACCCCCTCTTTACCCCGCCAATCCGCAATCGAGATCTCATCCTTTTCAACATTCCATTGCATTAGACCTCGCTGCTCTCGCATACTCTCAGGTTACTCTATTCACATTTGCAAATAAAGCAAAACTATTCACAATGTCTTACGGAGGCCGCGGCGACGACTACGACCGGAACCAGAATGACGACGGCTACGGCCGCCGAGACGATAGTGGTAGAGGCGGCGGATATGGCGGCTCTGGCGGGGGGTCGGGCCGCTACGATGACAACCGCCGTGACAACAGCGGTGGATACGACCGAGATGACCGCCGCGATGACCGTCGCGATGACTACGACCGCCGTGATGACCGCCGCGATGACCGCCGTGATGACCGTCGCAATGACGGTGGCTACAGTGGAGGCACGGAGTACCGCCGCCCACAAGGCAGCGGTGGCCGCTACGATGACGACGACGACGACGATTTCGAACACGCCAAACAGACCGCGAAGAAACACGCCGGTAAAAATGACGATGACAACGAGGAGAACACCAACATCTTCTCCAGCGTACTCGGCGCGCTGAGCAACAAGAAGAAGAACAACCAGATCGATTACGACGACATCGATGAGGAGCGTGTAGTCAAGTCGCACAAGCAAGCTTACGACGACGACGACCGGAGCGATGCCAACACCGTCGGCTCGGGTGCGGCTTTGGCTGCCTTGAAGAAATTCACTGGCGGCAGCGGTGGTGGAGGAGGAGGGAAGCAGGGTCAGAATGAACTCATCGGCCTTGCAATGGGCGAGGCTGTCAAGATGATGGGTGGAAAGGTATATATACTACCCTACAAAATCTGTCACCATGATCTTCCAACAGTTGCTAACGCTTTCCATTTATAGTCACAACAAGAAAAGCAGAGTGCCGCACAGACAGCTGCAGAAATGGCACTTAAGATGTACATGAAGGGTGGGAAGGACAGCGCAGCATCTGGTGGTGGTGGTGGTGCTGGGGGGCTACTGAGCCTTGCGTCTAAGTTTCTATAAACCGAGGCCTGAGCAAGCAAACAGTACTTATACTTACGGGGCTATGAAAGTTTTTTTGTGGACAGCATCAGATGGTACAAAAGCTTAGGATGTTAATTGCTAAATGTTGAATTCTGAACCGGCCGTTAACATACCGGTTTCATTATTATTCATTATTATTGATTTTAATTGAAAAAAAAAAAAAAGACACAGCCCGCTATACACACGTGCAAGGGACAACAGATGACGGTGATATCACCATGGCCATACCAATAAATATTTCAAAAGTGCTAGGTGATTATGCGTACCTGCTTTGAACAAGAACTGTGCTACAAGCGCAAGTCTTGATGTAAAAGCATGTCGGCTGAATTTACCTCGAAAACACGTCGGCTAGATTTGCTATACCCCGCCATGTTATCATGCAGGGCAAGGGTTGTTCTGCAACCAAGCCAGCCTATCATGGGTCGCCCGACTCGCATATTTGCACCAAAACTCTCGTCAAGACGTCAAGACGCTGAGTCGCGAACTGTTTAGCTGATTAGTAAGCGCTCGAAAGACACGGATGCATATGTGCCATATGAAACCACTTCAATTGATAAATCTACTATGCACAAACTTTATCAGTATCAATACAATGTTACCGTGTCAACTCCCTCCTCGGCCGGTACTTATCGGCCGATAATTAGCTAACACTCCTCGGCTGCGTCATTCCTTCATGACTGTGTAACTAACTGCCGTTCGCGGAAGTCGGGCGAGTAGTACTCCGACACGTGAGATTGCAAGAGAGCCTCGACCACCCCGCAGTCGGATTACCAATTTAATTGGGGGTTTAAAATCCCATTAAATCCGGCTTCTCTATTAATACGGTATATATTTTAGTAGTATAGCCGTAAACTTAGTGGTAAATTACAATAGAAATATAATCGCCAAGAAAGGTTACGCCTGAATCAGCAGTATAATTACTTAACAGTTATTTTGTTCAAAGTCTTTGAAAAATGGCGTCTTGGGCTGGTATGTTGCTTCCAAATGCGTTAACAAAGTAACAGTGTTTACATTTTATATATATATATATATATTTAAAAAATAATACCCAGAGTGTCTATTAACATCACATGAATATGTATGTCTAGAATCTAGCAAGCCTGCGGAGGAATTCCTGCAGTTGATGCAGCATATTCCGCATGTTGATTCCTCCAATTTCGCAGTGGAGGACTACAGGAAGGGACTGGAAATCATGCCATTGTACCCAAACACACTCTATCCGGGACCCAATAATGCGGACACCGCAGAGACAAAGATCTCAGTTAGAGATGGTACGGGTATCACAGTACGCGTGTACACTCCGAACGAAGTCGCAAAGGCAAATAACGACAAGCTGCCTTCCATCCTGCTCCGTTAGTATAATTATATATAATCTCAGTCCCCACTACTCTTACGTATGGATAAGCTAACCACGAAAATATGCATTGAAATCACGCGGTAGAGTTCCATGGAGGCGGTTGGATCGCTGGTACTCTTGAATTCGGACACCCGCACTGCCTCTGGTTCGCCAGTCACAACGTCGTCGTCCTCAATGTAGATTACAGGGTTTGTCCGGAGAACGCCTGGAACGTACCACAGGAAGATTGCTATGACGTCTACCGCGCTGTTCAGGCCGCTGATGCCGAGCAGCTCGCGAAATGGGGTATCCCAGAATTCGACAAGTCTCGGATCTTCCTACATGGCGTGTCGGCTGGTGCACAAATGGCATTCGCTTGCGCCGCTATGGACATTAAGAATGGCCGACAGGGGGACATCCGCGGGTTATTCTTACACGGTTCCTGCGCGTGCGACCCGCACTTATTCCCCGCCGACCAGATTAGCAGTGAGGAAGGCCATAGCTTCATACAGAATAAAGATTCACCGTTCGTGGATGTTAGGGATATAGAAAAGTTCGTCAAGTGGCGCAATTCGCCGCCGAGTGCGGACAAATATTTCAGTCCGTTGGTAGCGATCAGCGATGACGAGCTGAAGCAGATACCTCAGACGTATCATGTGGTGTATGGGTTGGATTGTTTGCGGGATGGGCAGATGCTGTTGCATGAGAGGATGAAGAAGCTGGGTGTGGATAGTAAGTGCGATTTGTATGCTGGGTATGCGCACTGTTTGTTCACAACGGCGTGGTCGCTGGAGGCGACGCGGAAGGCGTTGGTGGATCTCGAGGCTGTTAGTAAGCATTTTGGAGTATTCTGATAGCTCAATGAGATTATTGATAATAAAGTCAGATATCGGATATATTATTGATACCACGTCGAGTAAATGTACCCAGTTGTAGTCACGGTGCGCCTCCGAGTAGGATCGCAGCTTGCAACAGGATTGTAGCACTTCTTTTCGCACACAAGGCTAACCAGCCTGTCATGGATGGAAGCCAAGATATATCGATAGTAGACTATCACAGGCGGCTGTACAGGATTGCCATGCAGAGATTCCAATTTTAAATTCTGCCGCAGCCAAGCGGAATGGAACGATAGCAAAGCAACTTCCGCAATTTCGAGAGATGCACTGTTGATGTTGCTGGATTTGAAGCTGTAGGGTGTAGAGAAACACATGTTGTGAGTGACAGTGGTAACGTTGCACCAATCGAAATGGCCAAGATGAAAGTCGGGAGAATTTTTCCAACTTCGGATTGAATTTCCTAGAGCTAACGGCAAGGCAGCCTCATATCTTACCTGCAGGCCATCTCTGCTTCCTTTGTTTAACATCTGGAAATACATCTATCTAAAACATTTTTCAATTTTTATCACTTCTAATTCCACAGGAAAAGATATAAGACTTTTGAGCTTTCTTAGAAAAAATCCGACCAATCATAATACGATACTCAAACGAGATGTGCTATCATTGGACAGTTGAGTGCCTTTTAATTGTCCTATGGCGCGACGTCAAGCGCAAGCTTGTTGGGCAGCCGTTGTATCCACCAGATTAACCACCCCACGACAGGAGGCACAAAATTTGCAAAATATGCAATAACAAGATAGCCACGGCTTTACTACTTATGGAGTTCGCACTTTGGAGTTAATTGTAGTGTCTAAGTACAATAGAGGGGCAGACTCGCCTAGCGATTTACACAGTTTATTTCTCCTGGAAGCTAGGTATCTGATGGATTTATGGACAACTCGGATGTTATTAGTGTTCAAACCTTCGACTGAGCAGGTAGCAGTCGCTATTTCACTTGGTAGAACACCCCCAACTGCTCGCCCGACTCGGGTCACCGCCCAAGTAGGTGTTTTTCGACGGGTACTTGCAATGCAGCTTCGTAGATCCCACACTCCCATCCGAAGTAAAGCCTCGCCCGAGGATTCGCTCAGGCGCGATCCCTTGCTCCACCCATTTTACCATACTCATAAGCACGCCGCCATCTGGATCGATGTTTTTAACGGGCGCGTTCGCGTATTGGTTCCATGCGCCGATATACCAAGCACCTTTCCCGAGCGCGCAGTGGCTTAACCCAGAAATCGGGAAATACCTGAAAAACTTATCCAGTTGAGGGGTCTGAAGCCTCATGCTTTGAGCCACAGACTTGTAATACCGATCTGAGCTCTGCATGGTGATGGAGCCATCTGCAAGTCCATGGTAAACTATCAATTTGCGGCCAGATGCTTTAAGCTTCGACAAGTCTTTCAACGTGGAAATGCCGTAAATGTCAACTTTATTGGCGTAGTCGACTGCGTCGAGATCGAAATCATCGTGAATGGTCCAAGTAGGATCGCTCAGGAGGGCATACTTGTAAAAGTCCCCAGTTAGTGTAGGGAAATTCGGCGATCCTAACCAATATGCTGTTATAGTTTCGTCACCCGGAGTGAACCCAGGGAATAAAAAAGTATTATTGTTCCCGTAGAAGGGCTCATAAATCCTTTTCATAAAGGCTACCTGGTAACTCGTAAAGCATTTGTTCGATTCCCATGTCTGCCCAGTGGCGCAGAGCCTTGCCTCAGGTCGCGGCTTACATTTCCTAGGATCTTCGATAACCAGGTCGCGAACGCCATCGATAAGGTCGCACTGCTTGATAACCTCGTCCCGCCAGGCGGCCCATTGTTCAGCCGTCAGAACTAATGGGTTGTTTTCGTTGGCTACGAATTTCCAGTAATAAGCGAAGCCGGACACTAGATTGTTCCAGTCGTTGGCAGGGGCGCCTGCGATTATGCCATCAAATTCCTCCGGGTAGTCCTGGGCGGCTTTTAAACCTTGTCGGCCACCGGTCGAACATCCTATATAGTACGAGCCTTTCAACGTCCTCTGGTAAAAGTGGTTCACAGCCTTTTTCCCTATTTGCGTTGCACTGAGGACACTATAGAATCATTTAACCTTATGCAAATGTTTTGGCCCTCATTTAGTTAGCCAATACTTGGCTCGACGTTTGTCATTTCTCTTTCGTGGATACCGGAAAGCGTAAAAGGTTAAGATTCGTGGAAGCACTTACGCTCGGTAAACGAAGTCCTTGAGAACTTCGGGCTTGTGGTAAAACGGAAGCCCGGTATCACCATCGTGACCGTTATTAGACCCAAAGGTGGCGAACCCGATAGAGCTGAAGTAATTCAAATCATCGAAAATGATGCCTACAAAGACATTACAATCAGGAAACATTTCTAAAAAATAGAGAGAGAGGTTAAGGTTTACAGCCGGCTAACCCGCCGTTTCCCGTCATGAGAACTCGTTTCCCTTTTTGCTCCCAGTCTACTGGCATCCATGCTTCCATGATGACGCTCGAAGTGGCGCTCGTGGAGATGTTGAGCCTCAGGCGACAGACGTCTGCCAGGAGCGTTGGGTTCGCAATGCCACATTCTGGGAAAGTGCTTGGGTTTGTAAAGTTAGAACCCTTCCTCAGCAGTTCCGCGGCGAGAACTGTGGTGTGTTGATCCGGATGAAAGCTGTTGGAGAGACCCGCACAGCGGCTAGAAAACGCATTTGGAACTCCACTGGCAGATGCCACTGAAGTCAGCAATATAGCAACCGCTTGGAAAGCAGCGGATTGCTTGGCGAGCTTCATCTTCGCGAATGACAAAATTAGATTGGCGCACAACGTACAGGTCGCGAAAAAGAAGATATAGAGAGGCCAATTTTCGCTGCCGACGGAAAAAGATATATTCTATTCTTCAAGACAATTCGGCACCAAATTTATATTTCCATGAGGACTTTCGCATCTCTGCAGCTTCGACAGAAGGCCCTTTCGTGCGAGATCTCGAGACCTGATGCATATATATGCATATGCATATTTCGACCCTGGATTATCTGAAACGTGCTCAACATCCCTGCACAGCTGGGGAAAAGCCCTGTATGCCCCACCAAACACCTCTGATCGAGTAACTACCGTGCCAATAAGCTCGACCAAATGACAACCGCTAGTGGTACCATAAGAATTCAAATTTGGATTGTACTGATCTCCACACTAGAAATTGCCCTGCGCCGGTTGTTCAACGCCCTCAATTCACCCCCCCGCAGGTTCCCTTTATCCGTAATGCTATTTTTACTTGCCATAGTAAGCTCCAGGCCTACCAAGAAGAGCTGCAAGAAGCGGCTGTTAGCGAAAGTTTCCTAGCGGTGAGGGAGTTGGGGAACCGGGACAAGGCTATAATGTATTCGGCGTCATCGCCGGAGCTTTTGGAGTTGCATCCGGTGGTACTGCTGTTAATCCCGTTATCTCAGAGCCTTTCACGATATTGGCATCAGCTCCTGACCCTGCAGACGATATTTAGAACGACATCAACGCCGGGTTAGAGCAGGCATTCAGAATATCTAGAGACCAGGTTGGTACTTTGGCGCAGGCCATATTGGAGGGACTCAAGATACATCGCTACCTTCCAGAACCTCGCCACCACCGAGAAATGAGGAAGTTGCGGATGTTGGAAGATTCTTTTCTGGAGGAGGATTTTTGATCCCCGCGATGCTTAGGCTCGATGGGCCTACCGGTCTGCTTCTTTAATATGAAGGTTAGAACGGGGAGTAGCTGTATTGTATGTCAGATTAATAGCTGCTCGCAGTTGGGATTCGACAGCTGCCCTTGAATAAGGTGCCATGCGGTCTTGGGCACAATATCATACACGCTGGTGTTGGGATTTTGGAGGGCGTTGGGTATCATTAGAATTTATTGTTCAGGTGGCCATGTCCAAAACTCATCGGAAGTCGTTGAAAATAGTGATTTCGTAGCAAACGAGGAATATTCAATTCAATTTGCCATATATGCCATCGGGTCTTAGTCAGACGACACATATTTATTTGCAGTTCTCTTCATTTGACTTTTAGCCATTGTACTGATTGCGTTGCAAGCACTCTCTCGACGTTGGATTTGTCTGTGGTACAGTGTCGTCCTAATGCGGAAGTTTACTCTGCCAACAACAAGCTATCGAATGTCTACCAGGATGTTTCCCATGTCTCCATCTTCTTACCACTGCATCATTTTATGGCCTTGAGCTCCGGGCGTGATTCCTATATATATGCACCTCCGCCATCAGCCCCTTTAATACTCTCTGTGTAAACATCTACGACGCAATGGCCTCTACAGCGGCCGCGCCGTCGCTCCGCTCGTTGGCCTTCGCAACATACCGAACGGCGCTGAGGACCGGCGCTGTGCACTTCTCTGAAACGGAAGAGCACAATCTTTCTCACGACGGCATCAACGTATGCAAAAGTTTCTCTCTAAAATCTTCTGCATCGCGTATACAAAATACATTTACTCAATTGCTAACCTTTTAACATCCGCTGTGCTGTATAGTATCAAATCCGCTACGCCCCAAACCTCCTCAAGAAGCCGACACCAAAACGAGACCAGACGTCGAACCCCCTCGCCGTTCCGAAATCAAACCCATTCCTGCCCCCGGACCCAGCATTATATCTCACTTCGATCCCGCCAAATCACTATGCCGTGCTGAACAAATTCCCCGTCCACCCGGGTCATTTTGTCCTTGCCACCACCGACTTCCACCAGCAAAACCACCCACTCGCAATCCACGACCTCGAAGCAATCCTCAACGTGCTACAAAACTGGAGTGCAGACTCCTCACATACAGATGTCGATATTCCGCCGGAATCCCGCGACCAGAAGTCCCTATACGGCTTCTTCAACAGCGGGCCCCTCTCCGGCGCCAGCCAACCTCACCGCCACATCCAATTCCTCCCACTAACACCACAGCAGCTAGACTCTCTATGGGCTACTCAATTGTTCACATCATCATCACCATCATCATCACCATCATCACGACTACCTGCTACAGCAGGGGAAGAGCCACCAGATGCCACCGGCGTAACAACCAGTAAAATAAACGACGTAGAAATCCGCTACCAATCTAAAATCACATTTAAGCACTACTTCACCCGCATCCCCACAGATTGCTCTCCCGCACGTCTCCACCAACTATACACAATCCTACTAGCTCTAGCCTCCCAAACGCTCTCCCAGCCGACACTGCCAGCGACAACAATCATCGAACAAGTCAACACCGCATGGGAGATCAACGCTCGTCCACGGTGGCGGAAGGACGAACCGCTGCCGTTCAGCTACAACATGGCGTTCAGCAAGGACTGGATGGGCATTCTGCCGCGCACGGACGAGACCGTGTACGTGGTAGATAAAGACGAGGAGAGCGGGGTGGTCGTTGATGATGTTCCTGTGAAGTGCCCTGGGTTAAATTTGAACGGGACGATATTGGCGGGGATGATGCTGGTGAGGACGAGGCGGGAGATGGACGCCGTGTTTGCGGACGTTGCGTGTGTTAGTCGGACGGTGGCGGGCATTGGCGTCCCACAGCAGGCTGCACAGAAAGCGTCATTATGAAGAGATTATAATTATGTAATCTATTCAAAGAATGTGTATATACCCACGGTAAGCATTGCTGGATGCATATGGCCTCTGTTATGTGCATATCAGAGCGTTATCTCTACAGCTACAGTGTGCATTCATACGACCAACAACAGGTCCTGGAGGAATTTTTTTATCATATTCGACATGGTAATTTTTTTTTTTGTCCTTCAAATAAAATACAACCGTTGCACAGACCGTTTCCCCATATCGCCAAGATGTCATCCATAAATATATGCCTTCGTGAAAGATTAAGTACTAACAAAAAGAAGAAAAGAAAAAAGCCGCCTTATGTATAATACCTATCCGTGCTCCTGCCCGCACGAGCGCCCTCACTCTCACTTCGCCGCTTGCCTTTCTGATTCCGCCGCGTGTTCTCCTTCTCCGCCCGCAGACACTGTTCCAGCTTCCCACAAAGCCGTGTCAACAGCCACTCCGTCTCGCTCTGCTTGCTCATCAGCGGACTTTGCTCACTCAGCCAGTCGGTCCCACGTCTCTGTATGTCCTTTATTTCCGATCCATCCCCTTCTCCCTCCCCGTTGGCGTCGGGTGCGTTAATCTGCGGTGTGGCAGGGTCGCGATTTGAGCGCTGGGATCCTACCGGTGCATTTATCAGGCGCATATAACTTGACCACTCCTCGTAGGCATACTGCTTTGGCGGTCGCGTTGTGAGATCCGGCATGAGCTTTTGGACCGCGAAGGCAAGGTCGTGAAGGAGGAACACCAATGAACTTTCGGTATTTCCATAGTCCTCCCCCTCCCCCTCATCTCCCTCTTCTTCCTCTTCTTCTTCTTCTTCTTCTGCAGCGACTAGGCCGGTTCCAATGCGGCGGAGTCGTTGCTTTTCTTCAATGTCATCCGGATCGTCAGTTCCTTCCTCAAGGTCGCGCTGTGCCTCACGCCGCTTGTCGTCTAGTGTCGTGGCTTTCTGGGGCTCTTCCTCCTGGGGTAGAGATCGAACGCTCTCCGTACTGGCAATTGACGGTGTCGATGGTTTCCTGTCGCCAGGGAGGATGGTATATTCGCCTATTTGGAGGGTCACATTCTTGACCATCATGATAACCGTGTCGCCGAGATTGGAGACAAGGATTGTCATCATCGGTACGGCGAGGAGTGACCAAATGACAAAGAATGGCTTGGCTGCGTTGGAAGTTGGGTGATAGTCGCCATATCCAATTGTAAGAATTGCCGTAAAGCAAAAGTATAGGGCCTGAAAGTAAGTCCAGCTTTGCGAGTGCTATATAAAATCTCATTAGCACACCCGTTCGTTTGACGCTAAGAATCGTCGGGTCACATCTTGCGCTATGACACAATACATACCTCTGCTTCCATAAAAACGCACGCACCGATCAGCCAAAACACCAGGAAGCTCGTCAGCGAGATATAAAGTGCCATCCACCTCCGCCGCTCTTCCGCCTTATCCTGCACCTTCCGCATCAGATCAAATCGCTCTCGCTCACTCTCCGCTTCCTCCGCCGGTGCGGGTTTGTTATTTTTCCCCCCATTGACAAAAACATCCCGCTCTTTCTTCAGCATCTGGCGCTTGACCTTCCTCTTTCCTCGCTCGACGAGCAGCCCACGGACGCTACTCACGATCAAACCAATTATCACAATCCCCACCGCTGCATACGGAAACAGCAGTGCTCGTCCCGCATTCGTGGTGAGTGTAAAGTCGCCTAAGCCTACGACTAGGAACGTCGTATCGCAAAAGTATATCCCGTCAAGATACGCCCAGCCTTCCAGCCGCGCGAACACACCAGCGCCGAGACAAAGCCACATCATTAGCGACATTGTCTGCAGCATTAGCGTGCGCTGCGCAATTGTCAACGTGAATTGACGTGCATACCGCCCAGAAAGAATGCCGAGGTAGTTCCCTACGAGCAATGTTGCGATGACAAAGTAAAGCGTTGCCGCGATAACGCCGTAGTAGAACGCTTGGCTCCATGCATAGGAGTCACGAGGGGTTTGGTAGAGATATTGGCGGTAGACAGCGAGCAGCGCGATTAGTAGCAGGGAGGCGATGTACCAGAGAGTAATGGTGACCGGCTGCAGACTAGTGGATTGGATGCGTTTGGCGAGGTTTAGTAGTAGAATAACGTTGGCTATGAAGCCACAGGCTAGGGATACGGCGTTGATAGCGAGGCACCATGCTGGATCGGGTATCCTTTCACCGCTCTCAGCTGAGGCACCGGGGACGTCGTGCGGAATGTAGACTCCTAGTATACAGAAAAGCTGTTTTAGACGCCACGTTCTTATATATTGCGGTGATGGAGGGAGAAAAGTGAGTTGGTACTTACTCCAAGGCACGACGAGGGCGCATATGCTCATAACATTGGCTACAGGACCCAACGTAGCGGACATAAGTGGGAATACGGTGCCAAACATCCAGTGCATTCTAGAAGCCGTAGCCATTAGCAAGATGCCCTATGAGCCTAATAGAAATTGTGATGGTGTTTACCCTGGCAGATGGTCATCGTGCTCTCCGTCCGTCGCCATCTCGTCTATCTCTCCCATATTTGCTTCCTCGTCGACCTCTTTATTCGCTGCCGTCGCAGCCGCAACTTCTCTCGCCATCGAGTTCGAATTCCCAGACCCGCGCGGGCTCTTTCGTGCATTCTCCTCCCCCTCGCCATCGTCTCGCGAATCATTGCTGAATCGCTCCCAGAAACACGATGCTCGCGGAGGCCTCAGGACATTCTCCTTTTCCGATTTTTCGCTGGCTAAGCTGTGGGTAGAACTATTGCTGTGGCTGGTGTTCCGTCGAGGCGAACGCGGGCGATGAGGGAGCGGGAGAAAGCGATCGCTTGTGCTGGGTCCTTCGCGCGACTTGCTTTGCTGTGGAAGTTGTGTTTGTTTTTGCGTTTCGGTGAGTTCTCGAATGCTGTCATCCAGGCCAGGGTCGTTCATGGTGCATCGGCCCTTCGCGGATGTGAATGCGTATTGAATCGAACAAACAAAAAAAAAAGTGAACTCTATGTTACCGCATGGATCCGAATGTTTTGATCGTTATATGTTTGAAGCAATCTTGGATGTAACTTATGACAGGTTATCGTGGGGAGGTGTAAATCCGATGGTTTGGGGGCTGTAAGCGCTGGTGGGACCGCAGTAATCACGCTGGGAAAGTCCGGGGAAGGAGGCCGAGAAGAGGAAAAAAAATTGCAATCACACGGTCAAGGAGGAAGAACAAGCAACGGATCATGAGATCCAAATGTGCAATTGCAAAAAAAGCAGCATATGCAGCTAAGCTGGGTAACAGCCACAGAACCAGTTATATAGCCCTGCCTGCACCTAGTGCAGGAACGGACATCAGGTGGAGTCCGGTCGCTCCACTTGGCTACCCTCGTCCTTTCTGCATTCCACTTCCTTGGAACGGGGTCGTAGGCCAGACAAGGACCCTGAAGACACTCGATCCGCATTTTCCAGTTCGCCCATGTCTATTTTGTGCTTTGGCCTCGTCGAGATGTTTCTTCTCCCCGCATCCCTTCCACCCCCCTTTTCCTCGAGTGCCGAATTCGTTGAAGGGGGCTCACGATGCATGCAGAATGACGTCGATGCAGTGTGGTGGGGCAAGCGACAGAAATGGACGGGATGGCAGGACAGTGCTTGATGGTGGTGGTGGTGGTGGAGGTGGTATTGAGCGGTGGTATTGGTGGAGGTGGATCTGGGGGAAGGTGTTTGTTGGTGTGTTGTGGGCCCGGTCGATGACGTTTGATGGCGGTGCGCAGTGGCGAGACGAGAGCTTAATTATAACTAAGGTTGACCTCACCAGCTGAGATAAAGGTTACATAAGGGTATCTTTCGGTACCGTGGAACAACAAGCACGTTTTATTTCTTAGCTTCGACGTCAGATGAATCTGGACTGATTGCCGGGAAACTTATACCGGTCCGATGCCATTCGGCTCGAGTTACGTTGCTTTGGATATCATACATCATGGCAGCCCGTTTGTGCTTTTTTCTTTTCTCTAGGCGCATGATTTCAGGCGTCCTCGGGTCCAGATACTCTTGTGCATTCACGAGGAGAATATAAGCGCAGTACTGTGTATAATCATTTCGCATTCGTATACGTAAAACATAAACTTTATCAAGATGGCAAAATATGTACAAAAGAATAATATCAACGATCGCGATCAGCACAGCTAAAATGATGCTGCAGGCACAGGTGTTCTCTATCCTGAGAGTGCAAGTGCTCGGTCCGAGCATAACAAATATCGGTAAATCCAAAGCTTATTCTTTCATGGTGACTTCAAACTTATCAACGCTCTTCTCCTCCTCATCTCGACTGAGAGATGGCGCTTCAAATGCAATATCCATCCTCTCCTTCTGGTATAGGTTCACATAGACTGGGAAGCTGTACGCCAGAACAAAGCCGATAAATGGAACCAGAAGAGCAAAATGTGTCGACTTGCGGTCAGCAACTTGGGCCAGGATCTGGGGCCAGACCGCGCCACCACAGATGGATGAAACGAGGAACGAGGCTCCAATCTTGGTATGTCGTCCAAGCTTCTTGATGGCCAACGTGAAAATAAGCGGGAAGCAGCAGGACTCAAAGAAGAACACCATGTGCAAGAAGACAAGACCCGTAGTCCCATGGACGTTCATTGCGAGGATCGAGAACACGCAGCAGCCGGTGAGGAAGATGGCGAGCACGAACCGCGGTCGCACAAACTTTAGCAGACCAGCAGCGGAGAACCGGCCAATGGCAAATAGACCCTGCGACACCGCGAGGAGATTCGAGGATGTGGCGTGATCGCGGCCGGTCTCAAGAGCGTAGTTGATGAAGAAACCGGCGATGGCACACTGGGCACCGACGTAGCAGAATTGCGCACCAACACCCCAAAAGAGAGTGATCTGCTTGCTTAGAGGACCGACTTCCTCAGATAGTTCATCCGAGGTAGCCTGTAGCTCCATATCTGCATCGGTGATTTCTGGGATCGGAGCGAAGAAGAAGGCGAAGGCGAGGATAAAGACGAAGCAACCGACGCCGAGGTAGACCCATTGCACGTTCTTGAGAGAGGTGAGGTCCTCAGCGTTCTTGAAGAAAACGTATGATGCGAGCACCGGAGCGACAACTAGGAGTAGAATATCGTATGTTAGAAATGCAAGTCATATCCGGCGTGAAGTTTTTGCGAAGAAAGCTTACCTGTGCCGACGGCCTGTACAGATTGTGCGGTAGCTAGTCTGATATCAGAGTACTTGGGTGGACCGCAAGTCGCCAGGTAGGGATTGGCGGAGACTTCAAGTGTCTAAAAGAGCCCGTTAGTATGATATTCGAAACACCCTGATATATGCACAAGGCGCAGGATGCAATGTACTCACCGACAAACCCCATCCAACAATTCCCATAGACCCGCAGAATCCTCCAAATGAAGAGTGAATCCCGGACGGCCAAAAGCAGAAGCAGCCAACGCCAAAGATAGCCAAGCCCGTCATAAATGTAATCTTGTACCCAAACCTTCGCAGCAGGGGGCCACCGAAGCAGAGAGGGAACAGAAAGTATGCACCAAAGTATGCACCCTGCAGCGCAGAGCTCTGGCTTTTAGTGATCCCCAATGCGCTTTGGAAATGCGCATTCAGCACATCGAGCAGACCGTATGCGAACCCCCAGAGGAAGAAGAGGGTGGTAACGAGCGCGCATGGCAGCAAAGACTGGCGCAGAGTTAAAGCAGCAGCGCCGGTCAACTCTTTGTCGTTCACGCCCGCGCGGACGGAGATTGGGACGCCTCCAGCCATTATTCTCTAATTCACTTCCAGAGAAATACTATAAAGAATATCCAAAGATAGAGAAACGCGAGCGGTGATGTAAACCGAAAGTGCGTTGCAGTGTGGTCAAAACGTCCGCTGATCAAGATGATGCTTCGATCTCTTGATGTTGTATGCTGGAGGCCGTTGTCGATGGTGATGCCGGGAAATGAGAGCATTCCAAGAGAGAAATCCGAAGCCGCTTTATACTCGTGTGATCCATCCATCATTATCGAAGTACCACCTCCTATATCGGGACAAGATTCGCCATCTCGTGGTATCGCAAACTGAAAACTATGGCTCAGCTACTCAGGTAGTAAACGAACGCGAGCCAGCATGGTGGCTTGCACTACCACCTCGTACTTTGAGTACTGAGTACTTCTGCGGTCGACAAAACTAGTCTAAACTCTGGATGCTATCCCCGCATGCACGAACCAAAACATTCCGGAGAAAAATCCGTCAGTGTCATTATCGAGATTCCCCAGATGTAGGAAGAGGAAACTGGTTCACATTAGCTAACGAGTATAATCCCTGTCTATTGCAGGGGGGCTAAAAAAGCCCCGAAAGATGGAAACGCCCTCGAGACGAGTGACCCGATACCCTTTTCAGATTTTTTGCGGTATCGCTACATCTAGTCAAGGTATCATAGCGTTAGGGCCGCGCCGAAGTAGGTCCCGAAAACCACTCCCGAGTAGTTATCGTTATGCAAAACTGGTACACGGTGGAGGCGTGGAGGTCAAAATACTTCTCTGACGCCTTCTGCTAATCTTCGACAAGTCCGGGTTGGCCCCCGAAGGCTGCCAGCGAATGGCATCGCCAGACATGCATTAAAGTAGTAGCGCTAAGCTGCAGAAAAGATGTCATGCAAAGCAAGGGACAGTTGCGCGGTTACATTTCTCCGTCGACGTGCGTTGCCATACAGTCCGAAAGTCAAAATTTCACGACCACAGAAAGAACATTTAAAATCATCTATTATACATGCTGGTTGTCTATCGTAGACAACGAGCGATACGATATGTAAAGGTATAAGCTTTGAACTTCTTGCTACCAAAGGTTCTTGTTATTGGGTTTTTGATGCTCACACTGAGAATCAGTACGTAGATGGACAAACAAATCTATGGTTGCACAAACTCTGGGCGAGTAGATCTACGTACCTTAGCTGTTTCTGCTGGAGCTTATTTTGCCCTTGTCTCCAGGCGGCTACCGTATACCCCGCTCGTCTCCAGGTCTCCCCACAACCTCTGCGCGCAAAATAGTTGAGGTCTCCATTCGGCCGGAACGCAGGCAATTTTGAGGCTGCAACTTGGACCCCGCGGAAGTATATTTGCCACCGGAACATTTGTCGGACCCCAATCATATCCCTCATGAAGATGAAAAGCCAAAGGCCTCTCTCAACACTTGGGGATTCTGCACAATTGTCGCTAAATGACTTCTCCCAAACGGGCGCAGCTCCTGCAGCCAAGACCGACGCTAGAAGGAATTTTCTTCGACGAAAATTTTCTTCTCGAAGCCTACCGCATAGGGATTAGCGTACTCTACCTTGGAGATTCAGCCGTTCTTTGTCTCGCGCACCGAGAGACGCTCCGGGCGCCACACTTATAATTCTTCAAAATTATCGGACTGCACCCACTAACATGCATCCCGATATCGATTACCTTTACGTATGTGCATCGCAGAATGAATTTTTTTTTTTTTTTAAACTTGCATGAGATTTTTATTCAAGCGCGAAATATAGGGTTCGGTTGAGGATCGCGATATCGGCGGAACCGTATCTTCCCGTCGATTTTGATATCGCGCGCCGGATTCAGTAAAACATTCCTGTAAGTTATGATATCGATGCTTTATACATGCACGTCGTTATCTGGATCATGTTATTATTATATTTGATATAATATTACTACGTGTTCTATCAATTGTACACAGCGAGTTAACTCTCCCGTCACCGAGATTCAATCCGTGGCGCGTGGCGGATTGTGCAGATATCATGAGAATTCAGATACCGTCCATCCAATACGAAACGTTTGCGATGCATGGACGTTCTGTTTAGTCTACGCGGTAATCTTAATGTATACATTTGTTGAATTTTTGTTTCAGCAGTGTTCTACATATTCCCATGGCCGATGATGCTGCAGGTGAATTCTTTATTCCTAGTTGATTAAACCATAACCAACCTGGTCCCTGCCGCAGCACAACCAGGGCTTGAAGAGAAGGACCAATCAGCAAGATGAACATTTCGCAATTCTATAACACTTAATATCGCTATAATTACCTGCATTTGCAGTTGAGGTGGCGATTTCAAGATTTCAAAAGTTAGGTTTTCCGTGATTCGACTCTGTAGCTCAAGATAGTAGGCAAACAGCAAGTTAAACAAGCAAGCCACAGGCCAAATTAACCAACCTAGGCGCTCCTACAATTAAGGTACATCTCGCTTGGAATCGAAAGTTTTGAGACCATGCACGTAAGTTAACTATGGTAGGCCTACCTATGTTCGCGATCCCGGTTCGTATACCCGATTGCCCCAGCTGCGCGAACCACTTCTGTCAATCTGCATCTGCATGAGCGCCTGCCAGCATGCGCCGTGCGACATGACCCCCGTGCACGTCCAAACGAAGGTTAGAACGGCCTGCAAAGGTGGAACCACCCAAGGAAAACGCTATGGCCATTCATTCTAGGCTGTGCTAAACTTGCCCCTGGTCTAACACAACCTCAACTTTCCTATCACATGAAATTCGCGGCCTGCAACGTGTGCTATATAGGACAAAATAATCGAGCTCGACTGACGACTAACCTTAGCTTTTGTTTCAGATCCAGGCGGGGAACCGCTCGAGGCTCCTAAACTCTCAGGCCAGTCAGGAACTTAGTGAAAAGTTTATTCCTCTTTACGAGAAGATAGTATCTCTATTGGCTTATCCCGATGATCGCTGTGTTCATGCATGCTTCAATGGAGCGAGCTCACGGGAGGGGGGCATGCGCAATGGTGAAATTGAGGCAGATCCATGCGATGCAAATGAGCGCATTATCTTGTAAGCAAAATTTTGCACAGATTTGCTATCTGCAAGCTAAAGGCAGATCCGCTGTCTCTGGCTTCAAAGCCCCATGGGTACAATTAATTGATAGTTAGCTTGAAGTTGCTTTGTTCTTGACATTTATAGAGTCCATTGCAAATATTGATCAGACTAGAAGGACCCACCAACCCACGGCATTGATGCCTGTCTAGGTTATTCACATTACAAATTAACCAGATGCTCTTTGCCCATTGTCTTTACATTCCCAAAAGAATTATGTACTGTTACGTATCTGCGCCCTGGTGGTTCCATGAATACCAGCCGTAATATGCCGCAGTACCTGTGCTAGAGCTATTACCATAGATTTACAACCAAAGTCGAACACCACCCTTAAGAAACCATCTAGTGCAAATACATGAAGAAGAAACGGTAATAATCATAATAGCAATAACATCCGCTGCACGCTGTGTTTAATAATGACTCCGATACGAAAGCGTCCCATGTGAAATCCAAATCTACACGCATCGTTTACCACACTCGAAGAACTGCTCGTTGGCGTTACCACATACTTTGATAACCGCCCGCACATCCTTCGTGTACGTAGCCATGCTCCCCGAGGCATCTAAATCCCACCATCTGCCGCTACCCATATCCAGCCAGAAGATGTCGATATCCGGCTTGTCGTTGATGGTTTTGACGACGACCGGCTTATTGTTCGAGGGATCTTTCACGGAGTGGCCATTGCCCATGATGAGCATCTCCTCAGTCTGCGACTCGGTCGTATACCTCGCCCGGTTGTTCAGGAACATCGCCTCCACAATATGAAGTTGTAGACCATCGAAACTGCTTGGGTCGACGAGGCGATAGGCTGGAAACTCTTTGACGGTGACATAGTCGGCTGCGCCCGTGTTAACGTTCTTCCGCGCCTGCGTGAAGATTGCAGAGGACGGGAAGATGAGTGCCCGGTTTGTATCCATAGCGACTTTAGCGGCGAAACCGATGATTTTGGATGCGTGCGATACGTCCCCTTCTAGACCCTTCACGCCTAGGAACTTCCTCTTGCCCGTGTAATAGTCCTCAACGTTGGACCAAGCACCAAAATTTCTGGCTAAATAGGTGCGCATGGAAGGCTCGACGCAGGTCATGTGGATGGCGGCCGTCTCGCTCTGTAGAGCGGTTATGGCGACTGGGTCGTTGAAGTTTTTCTGCTCCCAAGTGGTAAAGTCGACCCAGGATTTAAACGGTGCAGTCGGGATGATGCTATATTTCAGAGTTCCACCACCATTCGACATCTCGGAGGCGATAGTGTTCATCAGACTGTTGATGTCTTGGTCGCCGTTCTTAGACCAGCTGTCTTGTACTTTCTTGAAGAACAGTTGGGTGTGCTCAGTGGACCGGGCCCAGAAGAAGCTGGCGTCTAAGCCCTTTGAGCCTTTCTCCGGGCCGGGAAAGAACTGGATATCCCAAGAAGCTTCTTCACTTAGCGGAGTCATCTGAGAGAAGATGTCTAGGGCATCGGTGAAGTAAACATCCGGGTCTACAAAGACAAAGTTGAATGTTTCCTTGAGCAGCTGGATGCTGGCCGCAATCTGTGTAGGGAAAACGCGTTAGCAATGTGTTGCAATACCCCGAGCCACCATGAAGCGCTTGATACTGAGTAATTTCGTATCTAGAGTGTTGGGAAAATATACCTTGACGGACGTCTTGTTCATACCGGAGACATCGAACGTGAAAACCTCCGGCGCTTGCAGACACGCTTTCTCCAGACATAGGACGAGGAAGTTGTCATGACGGTTATACTTCCTCAGAGTCTCTTGCATGTTGAAGATGAGAGCCATGTCGGTGTTGTTCGCGGTCATCAAGATCAATGGCTCCTCTGGCGTCCGCCCAATGGATTTGACCCAGCCGACAAGATCGAAGGATGGAAGATCTGTAGAGTCCGATTCATCCACTCCTGCTCCATGCTCCGCATCTGGAGATGCCACTGGCGGCGTCGAGATTGCCACTGTTGGCGATACAGCCGGCTTCTCTCCTTCGACATTGATTCCATCCGGCGCTGCGGCTGAATGTGTTGCTGGTTCTACATTTCCTTCTTTGACACTTTCGTCGATATCGTTGAAGACCTGAGGGAGCGTCGCCCCGTAACTCCAAAGCAGGTATGTCGATATGCAAAGCGTCAAGAGACAAATCCCCAAAAACGGGATCCTCAGTCGAAGCATCTTTCTGGGCGACCGGTGGTTGAGAAGAGCAAGCTCTTTATCGGCATGCGTATCCATGTTAAGGAGCGCGGAGTGGGCTGAGTGCCCATTAAAGGCTGAAAGGAAGAGTCCAAGGAAGACAGGCAAACAGGTTCAAAAGCTTATCGGGCCAGAGTCAATACCAAGGAAAGAAAAGAGATTTGACTATCGACAAGATCCGGATCAGACAATTGTACGAACCACCGGGCTTTTACAGCTGGCATATCTGGCGGTATCTGTGTATGCATCAATGCAGACAGGAAATAACGTAACATGCTCTTCTTCTATCTCGGTGGAGCCTGCATATAATTATCGCTCTAAAAACGCCCCCGCGCGCCGATTTAATATTAACTAAGTCAATGTAGGTTACCCCTGAAAATTTCTCCGTGGGATGTTCCCGATTGTACCGATTGTGCCAGTTCTAAGAATACCACAGTAGTGAAGTCCTTTCTGCATTCTCACACATGGTAGTTGCGCAGAGTCGAAGTCGAAATCACCTCTCGTGTCACGTTTTTTAGATAATAATGTGAGAAACAAATTTTGTTAAGATGGCCACGAAAAATCATCTGGCGAATTACCCGAATGCCGAATTCCGAATTCTGGAACGCTTAGCCTCCAAAGGCTTCCGCTATGATATTGGAGATGCCAAGTGAAGCGCGCCCCGGGATTGATATGGCATGATATGCATATGATACAAGTTAAGCATAGCGGTGTAGATTCTCCTTCGATCAAATAGGGGAATGCAGATGCAGATGGCGCGGTGCGGGTGCAGTTGCAAGCGGCAAGACTTGCCCCGTCTGAAATGCGTTGCAATTATTCGCGATCACGTTATGCTAAACTGACGGACAAACCTACGGACCACTGCGCCTCCGTCGGAGTTTCAATGTTGCGGCGGGCTGTGGCACGAGATTACGTAGCTGGGCAACTTGGGAACTCTGCATCCACGCGTATTTTATCATTGCCTGACTCCGTACAGCGTAAGTCCCGACGTATTTAGGTTTAGTCTGTCCATCGCGGCTCCGGCTTCCTCAAGGCAGACCGTATCAGTATTCCACACCTGGTGGCTCAGGTGCTCGGCATCCAATAGCCCCAGTGCTTTAAAACTCTGGGCTGGCGATCGATCTCAATCTTGATCTTGCAAAATGAAGCTTATACTTCAAATCTACGCTCGACACGAGTCCCTGTCGAATCCGGCCCCTTGGAATTCCATCGGTGGCACCGATTTACACCCCGATTCCCTCGTTCGGTCATTAGTATTCCCCGCCTTGCGCCAGTGATATAATCCCTGGTCAATCTATTAATCTGCTCTCGCAAGTTGCTGCGGACGCGGTTGCCGGCCGGTTCTACAGAACATAACGTTGTTCGCACATCACGTCCTCTTCAGTTAGAGACAATGGGATTATAAAAGACGCCGGGTAGAATATAGAATATTGTATGTTGAAGCTTCTCTTCTGCAGGTTTGCATAGACTATCAAAGTAGACTAGCGAGCCGCAATATCTTCCATTCCTAGGTTTCTCAAAATTCTACCTCTTCTAACTTACAAAAAAATGAGGCTCAAAGGGTTTTCACTATCTACAATGCATATCCTCACGTCCTTGACGTATCTCAGTTCTACGAGGATATTCGCCGATGCCACCAATAGTGCCGACTGCAAATGTCGCCCCTCGATGTCCTGTTGGCCTGACTCACATGCCTGGTCAAGACTGAATATTACTACTGAGGGAGCGCTCCTCAAGACCGTGCCACCGGGCATTGTCTGTTATCCAGGTCCGGCGTACAACAAAGAGGCTTGCAATAAGCTTGTCGAGGTCTCAGGGCAACATACGTGGATCGTTGAATCACCATTCAACGTTATGCAGCCTGGTTGGAATGGGAATCCTTGCCCGCCCACCAATGGAACGGTAAATGGGACATGCGACTCTCTCCTAGGCGATCCTGTCTACGTTATCAATGCTACAAGCCCTAGCCAAGTCGAAGCTGGAGTCAAATTTGCGAAGAAATACAACATTCGGTTGGTCATAAAGAATACAGGCCATGAATTCTTAGGGAGGTGAGTAGCTCAAATTAGCACCTACCTGAAAATATAAAATAAATGCTGATATTTCCATTGTACAGATCCTCTGGTGCCCATTCACTTAGCATCTGGACTCACAACATGCAAAACGTTGAGTTCACGGAAAGCTTCAAGCCTCAAAGCTGCTCCAAGGCTAAAGCTCACTCCGCTGTCACGGTTGGAGCCGGGATGCAGTGGAGGCAACTTGTTGTCCTAGCCGATAAAGAGGGTAAGTTGGTTGTTAGTGGTGGCAATCCAACAGTTGGATGCATCGGCGGATTCTTACAAGGAGGTGGCCATTCTCCTATCAGCAACAAGTATGGGCTGGCAGTTGATCAGGTTCTTGAGTTCAAACTTGTTACGCCAGGTGGGAAATACATTACAGCAAATGAATGCCAGAATAGCGACTATTATTGGGCGCTGCGAGGTGTAAGTGATATGGTTGCCATCTATCCTATATATTCCATTTTATTTTATTTAGCAGTCGCTCCTATGCAACGATTGATTCTCGGTCCGACTAACATTGATACCAGGGCGGCGGAGGCACGTTCGGTGTGGTTACATCGGCTTCTTTGAAAACCTACCCTACCGAACCGATAATCACTGCGATTCAAAGTTTTAATCTGACGTCCAGTAATACCGATATTTTCTGGGATTGGATGGCTTACGTCCACTCTGAGCTTCCCCGGCTTTCGGAAGCCGGCGTCATGGGATATTCGTTCATCTATGCTGACCCAACCACTGGACAACCAGGTTGGGGGGCAATGCTAAACACAGTCGGTGGTAGTACCGACAAGATCACTGAGCTTTTGAACCCTCTATACGCCAAAATGACCACCGGAAAGTACAAGGGACACATAATCTCGGGCCAACTCAACATCACTTGGCCTAGCTACAACGCTTTCTTCTCGCTATTCGCGCCAGAAACGGTAGGCAGCACTGCGGTTCTCCCAAGTCGTCTCTTGGACGGCAGGGCGTTGACTGAAGACCCTGCCCTCTTCGCCGCTACGTTGAAGAAGATGTGGTCTCCATTCGTCGGTGCCTATCTTGGCCATATTGTTGGAGGTCCTGGAGTGTCGCAGTACAAGAATGTCGATATGGCACTGAACCCTGCATGGAGACGCACTTACAACCATTTCAGTAAGTCGATTTCAAGTTGATTGAGCTTTTTGAACACCCTCTCTAATTATCCCGCCACTTTGTGGTATTATAGTCGCTGCCTCAGGTTTCGATAGCGAAGCTGTTAAAGAAGCGGTTCTCGACAACGCGCGCAACCAGCTCGAATATAGCCTCCGGAAGCTCGCTCCGGAGACTGGTCAGTATCTGAACGAGGTAAGTCTCCCATGGCTGCGAAACAATCTAAGTCTGCAAGTCACTCGCAAGAAATCTAAGGTCAATGGAGGCTAACCCGTCCGATGTTATCCGTCACAGGCACTATACAATAGTGAGGGTTGGCAGCAAGCAAACTGGGGAGCAAACTATCCCCGCCTGTTTTCGTTCAAGAACGAAGTCGATCCGGACGGCGTTTTATATTGCTTCCATTGCGTAGGCAGTGAGAAGTGGGTCGAGGGTAAAAATGGGTCTTTGTGCCGTGCTTCGTGGGCATGATCACCTGGACCACTAGAATCTTCAGCTTACTCTATTTCATCAGTTTTGTAAAACACAATTATTATGACTCCGAATTTTGCAAATTCATGTATCACATTGCTTAAAGCCGAATGTACATCTAGAATGTTTTATTTTTTTTTCTTTTAACAAAATTCATCTCTTAATTACAAATCTAATTTATCTCATAAGTTATGTTAATGCTCCCGGTTAGAGTTTCACTCACAGCTGATATACCGATGTAAGAAGCGACCCGACAAAAAAAGAGTATATTTTGTAACTGTTAGACAGGTCGCACTATCTTCGCCAATACACAACGGCCAACTTGGTCAGCGGTCCTGATATCTGCGAACCGGAAGCTCTTCATAGTGACGGCCTTGATTTCGATATGGGGTTCTCCCAAGGTAGTCTAGATATGCTTTTATTTTATACGAGCTAAAACGAGAGGCAGAGGAACTTCTTCCCAATCATCGATTCATGCTATGCGACGAAATGTATTTAGTAACCCATATAATTAGAAAGCCGATTGAGAGAGCCTCATCAACCTGATTTACTTATTTTAAAACGCAACCACCGTGGTTATATCGCAAAATCCTTTGAGTCAAATTTGCTGCTTTCCGGTGGCTACTTCTAATCCGTCGATGAAGCTAAATGGGAATGGAAGCTGAAAATCGAGCTTTACTTTTTGGAAATTCAAGGACGTGGGTTTAGGGCCATGAAGATAGTGCGTGGGAAGTGAGGACAAAGCTTTTCGGGGATCGGGAAGTCTATAGATGGGAACAAAGACTTAGTGAAGGATCTGTAATAACCTCGGATCCAGTGATCTTTCTAGAATATAATTATTATTCTAATTTTGAAAAGTTTTCGCCACAAGACTTGTTAAACGTTATAAATCGTTAGGTAAGCAAAGCATTTTGATAGACGGGCCAATGAAGGAACATTCCGAGGCCTCGTGCTTTTAAGATCTCCGATCATCTCAGCATTGAAAACAGGCGCTCCCGAGGCAGGGGGGCATGCTTGAACTAATCCCAGGAATATCCTCGATTTATAATATTAGCTTACATATGCTTAAAACCACTGCAATTGGAGTTCGAATGATGGGCCCATTACCTGTGGATTACTTTATACAGGGCATCGGCATCGGGTAGGCTGCCCTTTATCATCCAGATCGCATTTTTTGAAGTGATCTATTTCTCGGGGGCCAGCCGAATCAGTTTTAAGGACAGATCGATAAGATTTGCATGGACATAGAAATCGATCGTTGTTGAATAAATGAAATCACGTCAATATGACGCTTGAAGTAACACCGGGCACATATAGCTCAGGACTGGGGGGTACTCACTCGACACACTGATTGCACATTCACATTGCCCGTGAGAAAATTCTGATAATTCGACTCTTATTTGACTTTCGTTGGTTAATTGCATGATCTCTGCTAGATCCTGGTTCAGTTCTGGAATGTTCAAGCCTTCTTTGCAAGGGCAAATATAACGCCTTCGACTAGGCTTAGGTCCCCAGTTGAAGTCGAACAAGTTCCATGTGTCTTGACGTGCCCGCGTTATCCGCTGTTGGCGGTGGCTAAACTCCGCCGGGTTCTTCGCCTCAACCAATCCGATTGAAATTTTATCCCCTCCATACGCACGGTAAATGTCAACCTCTCCAATAGCTCCAAACAAGTATCCGATGTTGGAAATTGCAACAATCCAGGTGAAGATGATACAACTTGTTAAATGGTGAGTACCGAGAATTTCCTGCGGCTTCGCACACCCCCATTCGGTTACATCCCAGAACGTAATAAATAAATTCAGCCGCTCAATGAAAGGTAACCGAAAAGCGGGCAATATTGCCCCATTGTAAAAGAATTGTGGACCATGGTGGATAAAATCAGACAGGATGTGAAAAAGTCCAGGATAGGCCGACGGAGCAGTCTCAACGCGACTGGTAAATCCATCATTGGCGGTATCTCTCAAGACGATCCGCATATCGACGTCTACGCTGGGAATTTTTTCATAGAACGGTGGTGGTAGCGGTAAGTGGTACCATGTCGGTAGCAAAGGCGTCCCCGGAGAGTGAATACGAGGTGGAAGACATATGATTTCGAGCTTGTACACCGACGCGGGTCCGCCTGAGTCCCTAGATTTCTCAAAAAATTCAAGGACCTCGGCACGGAGCAGTCTACAAGTATGAATGAGGCTAAGTAGCTTATAAGTTGGGTATGCAGCTGGATATAAGGTCCGCTCCATCTGCCGGCGGGCACCACTGACACGGACCCGTGTTGTGTCGTTGCATTTTGGTGCAAAGTAGTCTGCGCTTTGGTCATCATCCTCCAGGAGAAGTTCGTAGATGATATCTCGAATCTCGCGGGGAAAGCGAAGAAGACGGCTCTCGTTCAGGTTGCACGTGAAGGCGTCAGAGGGGTTCTGAGGGCAAGGGACGGCAGTTTGGCCTGTGCCAATTTCTGCAGGCTCCATTTGCGGCGCAGTCCTTCTGAAACGGGACCACTGTAGGAACGTATTCATGAAAGGACGCATCATTTCCGAGACTAGAACGGATAATGTATACCGCCGCTATCAGCTATCTGCATGATCAATTGCATCTCCGCTAAAAGGGTTCTCACCGGATTCAATTTTTTTCAAAGAAAGATAAAGTAGGATTTAAAAAGCATCTGTGTCATGGTACTATTGCCTCGCTGAGTTTGATGTTTTGAATGGAGTGTTTTCGGCTTCGCAAGATCTACTTGCATATTTGGATAGCGAGCTTCGGCAAGGATCCAGTGGCGGCCACAAGCTGGAAGTCACAAGCTGGAAGTCACATCGCCACGACATGTTGTTTAATCGTTCACGGATTGAAGTCTCAATTATAAGGACGGGGAGATGAAAGGAAAGAAGATGTCATTAAGGCATGAAGACCCCCAAGCCAATTGAGATTAGTATAATAAGATAACAGTATTCACATCCGGAGCGGAGGTTATAGACGTCCACATATCAATATCTGCCCGAAGCAGTTACGAACACTATCTAAACGGAGTTGTGTTCGCCGTGTCCAATCGCGTACTTCACCAAACAGGAAAATCAGAAAGAACGCAAACCAAAATTACAAAAGAACTTTACAGAGACCACCTGAAAGGAACGACCCAAGCTGCACAATTAAATGCCGGAAAATTCAAATTCACAAGATAAACGCCTAAACGCTTCCCGTAATGCTTCATAAGATATAGAAATGTGTAAGCAACTAAAAGCAAAAAATTACCGGGATGGCCGATAGTGTTGTAATAGAGGTTCCCCCCGCGTGGGATGTAGGGCGGCACCGAATGCTAAGCTGCCTCCTTGTCCACAGTAATATCTTACCAAGACAGTGAGTGCAGTTCGCCCCGCGATCTAAAATCCATGAATAATATAATAGCATGCCATTCTGCTAGGTGTATTTCGGCAGGAGACCGAACTCTCGGTATTTGCGGTTATATTCATTGGTGATTCTGATCTGTCGAATTCGTATCGCCCAGCCTGGCTATGAAATTTCCTATCAGAATTATCCCGACAATTATTATAGTTGCCAGTGTGACAGCGGCACAAAGCCTCCTCCTTTTTGCAGCCTTGAGATAGGCAGCCATTGTTTCGTATTGTATTCCTTCGGCTGCAGCTGCGTCGACCGATTGCTGGTCGTGTGCAACCGGTACACCGATTGATTGTTGTCTTAGAGGTGCAGTATACGGCGGTGGGGGAGCAGCACGCTCAAGATCATTTCCATTGAGATCGTCGATGTCGTATAGCCGTGAGGAACGACATTCTGGTGATGGCACGTAGGCAGGAGGCGGTGCCGCTGGTATCGGTTCCAATGTATCTCCATCAGGTTGGGCATTGGCAGCTGCTGGTTGTGCATGCGTAGCCGTTGGGGTATTCGAAGCCGCTGTTTCTGACCTCAGAGATATCCGATTACCGTGACGAATGGTATTAGACGCCGGTTGCGAGAGCAGTAAGGGCATCGGGTCCCTCAAGCTCGGATATACTGGAGAGTAAGACATTATTGTGTGCGCGGCGCACTCTGCGGAGACACAACTTGCGATTCGGTCGTCAAATAGGTCGTTTCAATAGCAGGAGGGCGAAGAGCTAGCTGATGGTTTATTCTCCGAGGTGGGGAGGGTTCAGGAGAGGTTGCAGAAAAGGTAGAAGATATAAATGAAGAATATATTCTGGAGGAAGGTTTGTCCAGGAAGTTGTAGACAGGCCCGCGCTCGAAACGCAGCGCACATTCTTGTTATCTATTCCCGTCCGTAGGTGCCCATTACAAAGATATTTGGTGCGCAGACACACCCAACCCCAGCTTTCGAACTTAAAATAATCACAACAGAGGCGCTTAAAAGCAGGAAAAGTCGCACCAGTTGCTATGTGGGTGCCAACATGTAATGATGCGTCCACAGGAGCGGGGAGACCTAAGCTAGGGTGTTGATATTGGCCAATCAGCCGGGATGCTGGCTTGTGGGTGGGCCCTTACCAAAAAAACATGTCTGGCCACTGGTCGCTCTGAACTGCGACCGCAGCTGTGCATGCAGGAGTAATGCACACCTGGAGAACAGTAAGCTGGAGCTGCAGATTGGAATTCAATTCTGGCTTTTGATCGTCGCGATAGTGATTTCTGGCCGCGCGGTTGCGGAACCCGATTGGTATTAGAGCGTTCCGACTCCAGCGCAAAGGTTCTTTCAGGTGCCAACCGCAATCTAATTACATTTACATCATTTCAACTTTCTTTCATCTTATGATCTGAAATCAAAGAAGATCTTAAAGTCGCGACGAGGACCCTGTATCCAGCTAGGTTTTCAGATTGATATATGCAGCTAGGCTCGGCCCGGTCGTTTCACGATCTGATACCAGTGTTTAGTTCCGAGACTAGACCGCATAAACTATGTATCTACACAATTTAGGCATCGATGCGCATCATCTGCACCAGCACTGCTAATATAACAGTACAGCAACTCACTTGCATCTCGCCATGCTATACACCGTGGCTTGAAATTTGATTAGCTCTAGAGGCCAAATAGTCGAGTCAGTCGCCAGTCAATCATCGAAAACAGTTCATCTCATGTTATTTTATTCACTTACAATTTAAGCCGCTTTGCTGCAGAAACAGTTCGCATCGCGAAAGACTCAGAATCCTCCAACGCCCTGCACCCGTTCAATTGCACCTTTGATACCCTTGAACCACCCAAACCGAATCTTTCCACCGCCCAACGCTCCAGGTATCCCATCGCCAGAATCTAGCAAATCCCTTCCCTCTCTCGCTCTCCAAGCCCCATCGTTGTCTACACGTCCCCAGATGTGCGTGTTCTGGTTCGACCGAATCCCCCAAAGCCATTCACTCACCACCTCCTTGCTATCTATCATAACATTAGTTTCCTGGCTGTGGTACCAACTTTGCGTGTCCTGATTGCCGCTGCCTTGGATTCCGATATGGCCGTCCACTATCATGAGCTTGATGTGTGACGTCCGTTGCTTTGCTTTAGCGTGGATCGGGGTTCGCATGTCCTTTGCGGTGTACCAGTATACTTTCAGCCGCTCCTTCTCCTCCTCGGACGAAAGCGATTCGAAAAACGAACAAACTATCTGCTCGTTCGTACCATTCTGGAATGGTAGTAGTTCCCCCTATTTGGTTGTTAGTCATAGGCTTTCAACTAAACTTGCTGCCAAATGGGTAGCTCAGGGGTATAGAACTAACAGCGTCGTTGTAACCAAGGGTTAAATATAATACGACTTCGACCCCACGCTTGACTGTCTGCGGGATCAGTTCCACCAAGTCCGATGCATTCAGGTCTGGCGTTTGTATGAACACTTGTTTCTCAGCCAGGCGGAGTGCTGCCATCCAGGCTTCGTTCTGAGGCACATGAAGCGATTGGTGACCCGGCGCTTTACAATAAATTAACATCACCGCCGAACTATAGATAGTTTGAAAGCCGGACCAAGAATCCGATTTTCAGGATAATTATCAATAGCTAAGGAAACTTACCACCAAAAGGCCGCCTATTCACCATAGCTATTGGGAAAGGCTTGTGTTGCGGGAGAAGAAGATAAGGAGTGAATTCCTCCACACGAGCCTCTATATCCGTATCAAGCAAAGTACCTTTAGTGTTAGGCTGGATCGAAGTATCTGGTTCATTGAATCAGCATCCGGTTATTGCAATTGGAAATAGGCGGACCATGTGCCTACTTAAATGTTTTGTAACTTTCTCAATAGTCCCTAAGAAACCTTTCACCCTCGCTGCTTCGGCAGAAAAGTTACCATCGTACTCAATCTCGAAGGCATCCTTCCGAGATGCCAAGTTCTGCTTCGATACCATATCGTCTTCGCCTTGGTCGTGTACACGCGCGGTATCATCTTGATTTTCTTCCGTTGCGATTACTCTACCTATATGACCTGTATCTGATGTTCGTGGCAGTGCAGGTGGCGGTGACGTCTTCTCATCTGCTTGGTTTTTTCCGACATGTGAAGCCGCGACGGTAGAAGGGTCTTCAGATAGCCCCTCAGAAGCGTTATTGGCCGGTTGCTCCCGGGCGACACTCAGACCTGCTTCTAAATTGCTACCACTCCTAGGAGGTTCTGGTACAACTCCATCGGTTATGGCCAATCCTTCAAGGGATGGATCGAATTCCGCCAATTGAACGGCGAATGGAACTAAATCCTTCCCATTCCTCCCCAATTCTGCGCTACTGCAGTGTTTGTGGGCTCTTAGATATGCTTGTCGTAATTTTATCTTCTCCTCGCTCAAGTCGTTTGTGGCTGTTGTGGAACTCGGGTGAGCATCTGTTGTCGCATTCAGATTTGTATTCGCAAAGTTGAAAGTGTGCCTGCTTTCATCTTCGTGATAGAACTTGTGCACACCAAGGGGTGGGTTCAGCGCAATATTCCATGAAATCATAGCAGCGTCATAAAAGGAGTCGACAATAGGTCCCTCATATTGGCACATCATTTCCATGTTTGCAACATCCTAACCCGAAAGAAGGCCAAGTTAACCCATCTGCATACCCAAACGAAGTAATTGAATTTTTTGAACAAATAATACTTCGTATATAGTGGACGTACCTGAATGTTGTTGCTATTCAAGATTGCTATTCGACCATCTACCACCATCCATTTCGCATGGAAAGTCCCGACCGGCGGGACATGGAAATTTACAACTTGCAAAGTCAATCCCTGCACTTCCTCAGGCCTTGGAATCTTGACCTTGTCGCCGTTGTATTCCTTTACATCAACCTCGAGGTGGTTCTTTACCGTCTGTTTCAGATTTCCCCGGTCGTACAATATCTTCACGTTAACGGCTGGAAGGCCAGCTTCTAACCTACGCCTTGAAAGCTCCCTCAGCGCATTGGTGACGATGTGGGATGCATTGGATGCTGCCCAAAAGTTAGTGGCCAAAATTATCGACTTCTCGGCGCGTACTATAAGGTTTGCATAGTGGCGCATTATATCCGGAATTCTATCGAGGAAATTAATGGCCTTCTATCAGCCGACCGCATCCCGAATCGCCAAAGCAAAGAGAGATAAGGCAAATTCAACGGGCTTGAACGTGCTCTTCATACATTGACATGATGGTAAGAGGCACGACGCCTGTGCTTCCCATCAGAGATGGCGACACAACAGCGGCTCTCTGGTCCCTTTCCAATGTCCGCAGCACGTGATAGAAAATCTGCGAAAGTCCGATTAGTATCTATCCTAAGATGATATCATCCATCCGCTAGTATCAGTCAGACAGTAACCTACTTTCAGGAAGAGCTTGCTAGGCTCGGTCCCCTCAAAGCTGCCACACTTTCTAGCATCCTCCATGTCCTCATCCAACACATTATCGTAAACCTCATCGTTGCATTTTGCAGCGTGTTTCTGTTTGAGAGCGGTGACGGATACAGGTGCTTTTTCGGGCACCAGCTTATCGTAGGCTTTCGCCGGTGTCAGACCAGGGTCATCGTTTAGGAGCGAGATCACCGATGACGCGGAGATGCAGGACTTCCGAACTACTTCCGGAACCATGCTGCAAAAAATCCTTGGGAAAAAAGATGCCCAGCCTCTAACTCTTCGGGTTCCTTTGCTAAAAACGCAGGTTGAAAGATAACGTTGCACTAGATGTAGGTATCGATAGGATGTGCGAGAAAGCGCAATGCATAATTAAATCCAGGCCCGGACGCGTACATTATATATTTCCATCCCATTTTTTATTCACGGCTTCGACGGTTCTGAAGGTAGTCTCTCGTTCAGACGGCTTGGGTCGTCAGCTATTACGTCACATACGCTGTTTCCTTGGCAAACTTGGCATGGATACGGACTGGAGTGGATATCGGCACACGTAAGCTAGGACGGATCTGGATGTTCGTGCAGAGTCCTCAAGCCACTAGCATCCCAAAGACTATCACTAAGCCAAAGTAGCCTTGACGATAGGAATCGGATGTTCTAGGTTCGCAGGTCTGCAGGTTGTTGGAGCCGGTGCAACGTAGACTAATAGTACTAATGCAACAGAAAGGAAATGCTCAAACGAAATGCTTCAACAATTAAGCAGAATGATATAGCACTCTGATCCAACAGAAACTTATTGTGTTGGTAGTCCACAATCAAATACGTGAATGCAATCGAGGGGCTTCAAATATCAACGGGTTTTGAGCTGCAGTGTAACTGAGGTTGACATGTACTAGCCTTTTCCGTTTAGTGCGCCCGATGCAGGGCTTTAATACACCGTATTCTTCCGCCCGGCAGCGGCGATATCGGGTCCAAAAGTCTATGAGAATCCCTACAATTTAGGGTCATATTCTTAGAGAACTCCATTGGCTTTTCCATTGACTTGTCTTGAATATATCAGTAAACATGCAAAGCTTGAACGTGATATATAATTTATTAGTCATGAATCAGATTAGGCTTCCGGTATCCTCCAACGGCTACCCGGCCCGGGTCAGGGTAAGGTTCTCTTTAAGCGATGTTGTTGTAAATTCGGATTCAACAACCACAACAGCTTCATTTATCTATCAACTCAATAACGGGGACTCAGAGTCCCCCAAACCTTGTAGAGAGTAACAAATGATTACCAATATAATATTTACTGAGCGCCATACCGAAATCAACATATTTTATCTCTATTGCCAATTTTCTATAGCTCACATGACAATTAAATAGATAATCCGGAGAGCGGCCCCCTTTCCTCCCTCTTCAACATTTTCCTTCTCCCAAATTTTCTCAAGAATCAGTAAATACAGAATAAATTCAGACTAATATCCCAAATTTAGTTTCTTTTAGCATTACAAAATATTCTATGCGTCTTCCAATCTTGCTTTTGGCATTGCTTACTACAGTACTGTCTCTCACGACATCTTCCACACTTCAACAGAGGTTGGTCAACCGACTCCGGTTTGCTGCAGCTAGCACAGCTTCCTTTTTTCGTTGGAAAATGGCGTTCAATTTGTTCAGCAAGTTTATTCATCACACTCCCGAAGCCTTTCGGTTTCTTGGATAATGGTAAGAAGATAGGGCCCAGTGCGATGCGTGTGGCGTAGGGCAAAAAAGGCCTGATAAGGGGGTCATCTTCAAATGATTTCGGAAATATGCCTGTTCCGCAACTACATATCGGCGATACACTCTCCGCCAGTTTAGGCGCAGACAGTGGTATCTTTCCCGCTTTGAAGTATTCACATTCATCCTGCTTGTGTTGCCAGGTTCGGCAGCGTTCTACCAAACTAACAATTAGCTGTAACCAGGTCCTTGTTGACCGGGCAGAAGTTCTGATCCTTTCAATATTCCCTGATAGAAGAAGTTCTGATATCATAGTCTTTCGCAGTCTGTCATTCGTCGGAGGAACAAGAGCGCAATCCACGAACAGCGAATTCCCGGAGAGATCGAGACGAAAAGCCTTGACGAATAGAAACATGTAACCAAACGTGCCTCCATCTATGTTGTGAAACATAAAGTTGGAGCATTGCCTCCCTTGAAGTCCAGAGTGTGTTGTCATTATCGAGAAGATCGAGTCTTTCATTTCGATAATTGTTTGACCCTGGTACAGTTCGGATGTCCGCATGCCAGCGTCACGAGCCTCTCGTTCTTCCTGAGAAAACATAAAAGTTATGCTTGGGCTGATCCAGTCATAATGCTCTTCATTGTTGGAATCAATAATAATCCGCGGCGAGGCATCTGGATTTATTCGATGTAAGCCCCAACAGGCGACACGTGTCGTTGAATTGTCTGAGATTCCAGCAGGGAAGCGAATGTACTCTGGTACATCTGTCTCGCCCGAGGCAAATATTGGGGCATCAAGCTAAAAACAAGTATCAGTCACATTGTTCTCTAACACGCTTATGAATTCGGAGCAATTAATTACTTCGATATATTTGGACTTTCTCGCAATGGAGAGTTTTGTCGAGCGACCAACCATGTATGGGAACACGATTGTATGCGATTTATGACCAAGGTGGATAACAATGGATGATTCATTCAATTTTGTGGTTGATATCGGCGCCTTGGTTTGTAGGAGCTCTGTCAATTCTGTGTCCGAATCAGTTGACCAACGGTAGACGAATCGTCGAATCTTCGGTTTTGGCTTTGGAGATATTATTAACTTGAATGTCTGAGTAACTTCGGGCTTGCTTGGACTATTTTTCTGATCAGGCCCTCGGCGGCTCCCTTGATGCCCTGCACTTTGATCTGTCCTGTTTAACTTCTCACAAGCTGGGATTGCAATTGGTAAAGTAGCCTGAGCTGATTGAAAACGCGGGAATTGAGTAGACAGACGCACTCTCCGCGCATCCTCAATACTTGCTTCGAAAATTTTCATCGGCACACCAAAGTCACCCATAAACTTGGCCGTAATTGGCGTAGAAACAATGTTCAAAGAGATCATGCAGCCTTTGATAAACAGGAAGCACGTGGGGACCATACAACTGAATATGGCATCTTGTGATCCTTGCCAACCATTTAAATCTTCAGTCAAAATAGGAGATCCTTCTTGAATGTTCAAAACTTGGCCAACCGATATATTTTTGGAAGGCTGGAGTTGTCCAAATCGCCCAAATCGTCGCCGAAGTGATTCGAAATGGCTCAGCACAACCCCAGCAGACAGCGCTAGATGCAGTGGTGGCGTTCCGGTTGTTTTTAGATCGCCTTTAGACAGTTTTTGGAAACGCTCGACCGGGACGGCAAAGGTCAGACACGTTATGGGCGGGAGCACTCCTTGCTCGTCAACCAGCCCTCCGAATATGATATACTTCCTTGCAGCAGCCTTGGGATCCTCTTCGAGGTAGTCGGCAGTGTGGATACCATAGAGGTGATTTAAAACGTCCTGTTCGTGAAGGTAACAAGGCGCGATCAAAGAGCCCGATTCACGTATTGCCATAGGCATAAGACTCCCCATTAGATATGCCCAATCTATCTTATTTGAAGTCATATTCTTGACTCGCTGCAAAATTAGTGAAAATGTAGCCCTCGTGTTATGTTGGAGGACTTGGATTCTGCCATATGAGCTGATATCCGACTTCATGCGGTGGAGAATCCATGATTGATTCTCAACGGCAAATAAGTTCTTGTAGATGACGGACAAAATTTCCAACATCGGTTCCGTATCGTAAGTGAATTTAAATCCAAGGAAGCCCTGTAGATCGAGGGCTTGAGTCCCTTCCGAATGGAAGTTCCTTAGCCTTTTCCACACAAAGCGACCAGGAGGAGGAGGTTGCTTATCGCACGTTATGATCCCGACTAGGAGGTGTTCATGTGCTTGAGATCGTCCGGTGTGTCCGCATACAAAGTCGATTGGAGCAATACCAAGTAATAGAAACACTAATAAAGGGTCCGGGCCAAAGACTTCATAAAAGTCTTCCCCATACTTGCGAGAGTCGAACTGATCCGTGACAAATGTTTCCGTGTGGAGGCAGCTAGTAAAGTCATCCTGAAGCAATGGAAGCACCGAAAGAAGAAGGTTGTATGTTCCGAGGTGGTCAATCAAGTTCGATGTATCGACGACGTTGAACTGGCTAGGATAATTGAAATAGTACCCTTTGGACTCTGCGTCTAGTTCTATGAGTCTGCTTATGCAGGGGTGCTGCTGCTCCGAGTATTGCGGTAGCTGTTGGGTCAGACTGCCACAAAATTCCAACGCGTCATCAACAAGGAAGCAGATAGTACAACCCTCCATGCCTCGGATTGATTGGAAAGTGCAACACCATAATCTAAATTCCTCCTTCGCTGCGTTGACTAAAGGAGTAAAATCGTCCGACCCCACTGTTATATGTGGCGATTGAGGATTTTTGAAGGGGTTTATACCCGCTTCTAGAGGAACGGCGGCTGTGACGAGATGGAATCCCGCCAGTGGGTTGGTCCCTGGTTGAAGCCCAGAATTAGTATATAGTAACTCTCGCATAATTTCGCTGTATATCGGACACAGCAACTATAACAAACTACATACCGTCGTGAACACTGAACACCGACCCAAACTTTGAGACGGCAAAAGTTGGATTTGGGCAAATCGCCGCCGTTGAATCGTATTCAGTAACCCCAGTAACCCAATAATGTTCAAAGTGCTCCGCGCAGGATTGGGCAAGTCGCACGACAAGAGGGCCAGCAGAACGTGCTAAAGAGAACACATTCCCTTTTTCGTACCAATCCTTTCGTGTTTCTCGAAGCCCGTCCTGAAAGCTTTTAGACAACGCGTCCTGTTTAGCTTTGCTTGCGAGAATGCTAGCCCAAGTGGACCAAATATTTCTCACGACATTCAAAGTCCGAGCGGAGCCTATTGTGAGGGCTTTCCCTATTTCTAAGCCCTTCCATGATTCAATATCTTTGCTCCAGTCCAACAGCTCATCAATATTCTTTTTCAGTAGCAAGTTGCATTGCTCAGAGAAAAACATATCATAGTAGATTGGCCATAGAGAAGTCAGATCTTCACCTTTATAGACCATAGAAAGGAGTAGTATGTTTCGTGCTTTCATCCAGGAAAGATTCAACAGTTAGCTGAAACGACTTTTTAAATGCTAGGATGGGAAGATTATACATACCGATAACGCCTCCATCACAGTCACAACATGTAAAATGATAACGTCGGTTCAAAACTATAGAGAGTGTGAGCATGGTAGAGACAGAATGTATGATAAACTCCTTACCTGGGTCAGAGCCAGTCTGAGACTCTGTGAACAGCGTAAAGAGGATATTTCGGACGTCTCCGCAGCCCAGAAGGAGGATATTGGCATCAACCTCTGGAGGCAAACAGCTGGCCAGGTTGACAGCAGGTGTATTCCCCACAGGATAAAAGTAGCCATGTCCATCGAATACAGATGGGTGCAACATCGTAGCGGGTTGCAGAGTTGGTTGAATCTAGATGAAGATGTGGTGGTGAGAGTTGACGACGTAGCCCAACGGCGATGCAATATATAATCAAACAAAAATATCAGGAGGATCTATCAAGAACCTGTTAGAAGATAAGAGAAATCGTGCCTGAACACGTTGGTATCACAGGACAGCTCACCGCGACGCAGAACTCAATAGAAGACAAAGTACAACCGCTATACAGGGCTGATGTATGTATAACTGCAGTCTCGGCACGTATAGCTGCAGTAACGGGTAGTTGCATTATGCACACACTTTAGACCAATTAGAAGACCGTTGGAAGGACTGATGCCGTTGGTATTGACAGTCTTGCTTTCAGCCTCCACCAGCTTCCCGCAGACGGCTATCCGACTGATAGGAAGGCTAGAGCTGTTTGTGGGGCAGAGAGCTATCCTCCCGAGACTACCTTCAAAACTGCGAAGGGTATATAACCAAGGCGATGGCGAGATAATTAGTGCCCTGATAGTAAACTAGCTTTATCATCTAGTTCTATTATACATTTCTCAGTATCACCTAACTCCACCAAATGCGAACCCACCGCTCAAGCAAAGCACCCAACCCAAAGAACCAACGCCATCCACGACGCCATGCAATTTGAAAAGAAAAAGCAGAACCAACCACGCCAGCAATTGTGCACTCCCAACCTCATCTTCCATCACCATACTCCTCATCTCCCTCCTCTTCCATATCTCCTTCCACCTCGACTACATACCGCCACCACACCCACAGCACCAGCATCTCAACCAGAAACTGCCCCGGTAACACAACCCACACTATCCACTCACTCCAAGCACACACATCCCGCACATCCAGCATATACCCCGGCCTCGTTACATAAGGGTACCCCTTACCACCAAAGGCAGCACCACTAGCCCTACCAGGCTTCAAATAGTAAGGTAGCGAAGAACACGCATGAGAACCCAACAACGACGACGACGATAGCATCGCCTCCTCTGCACCGCGAGGTACGGCTAATGCCATCTGACCAATTCTATAAACCACCATCCCTAACTGACACGTATTGAGAAGTAGAAACGCCAATATGATGCAGTATAACAGTTCAAAACGAAGTGACGCTGTCGCATCCCCAGTTATATATCCGCGTGTTCGCCTCAGCCGCCGCGCTAGCCCCTGTCTCAGCCCTAGTCGCCGCGGGACTCGAGCGCCGCCGCCGTCGTCGTCATCTTCGTAATCGTAATCTCTTTTATGACAAACGTATGTCGCTTTATCGGACGGTGATATCGGTAACGGCACAATCGCGGCAGCTGCGGGGATTCGGATTTTTTCTTCGACGAGGTGGTGGCTGAAGTGAGCGTTTAGGTTGGAGGTATACGTATTTCCGTATGCGTACGGCGGGGGCGACGGTAGCAGCGGTAGTAGCTTCTCGTCGCGGGTCCGGAAGTAGGTATAGGGCGACATGGTACTACCTGACACGTATATGGGCGTACATGTACAGTCAGGTGGTAACAATGGTTCCTGGACTGGGGCGTGGCCTTGAGACCTAATCAGTTGAGGCGTTTGCGGAGCAGGTGAGGCGTTTGGTCGGTTAACCGGCGCAAAGCGTGTGTAACGTCGGGTCGAGGCGGCTGGCGAGAACTCGGTATCGATAGATGTTTGAAAGTCGGGTCAGTTTAACATGACAGCCAGTCGCACTCGCCGAAAGGAGAGCACGCCGGTGAGTTTATATGTATGATATTGGGTCCGGAAGGTTTAAAATTGGACTGGCAATCTCAGCAGCTGGAATACTTGGAAGTTATATAGGACGGGTCCGTGCACAGGTGTGTGTTTTCAGGATTCGTTTTAAGATTGCGATAGCTGTGGCTTGTCTCGGCTTGTCTCTCCGTAAACCAGATGCCGTTGTCCAACGTACGTTTTACGAGAAAAAAAACCAGGTCTTCAAACGACGGAATAAGCGAATATTAATAATTTAATAACCTATAACAATTGTATGATAACCATGCGTTGCCTGGAAGCCCGGGGCAATGTATAAGCTGAGTCTCGTAGTAAGACGAGGATAAGCTATTAGTCTGCGGCCTACAGCGTCGACCATGTCCTGCATAGAGTTTATAATAAGCTTACAATGTCGCCCGGTATGAGTTAATTGGCTACATATGACTTTGAGGTTACGAGGATAGCTTATTTAGATGCCCTCCGTAGCATATAAACAAAGCGACAGAAGAAGTTCTAAATCGGCGCAAACGAGCCAGCAAGGAAGGACTGCATATATATATATAGCGAAAGCTAGCAGGCCAATGAACCATGAATAGGAAACAAGAAATACGGGCCAGCTAGATGTTAAATACAACTGCCCGCAGTTCCACGGCCAACGAACTTTTATCCAGTCAATGGGATGATGCACGTCATGCACATGCACAGCAGAACCACCGATCGATCTGTGCAGCATTTGTTTGGTGCTGTGCGTTGGACGGCACCAATCCAACAGGGCTTGGCGCGGTTGGCTGCAGCGCTCTTTGGACAACTGCTGGCCAGAGCTATTCGTAGCTATTTTTACACTCGCCAGCGCAAACTTGAACTTCAAGAATTTTTGAATTACTTCATTGGAAATGGAGGATCGGAGCATTATATACATCAACCCGTGATTGGGAAATCAGCTACATGTGAAAAGAGGGAAGAAAGCAAAGCAGGTACATTTATTATCATGTCCTCCAGGCCGTAAAACATCGGTACAAGGCATCTCTGGACATAATAAACAAAATTTCAGGTATTTTAGCAGATAGACCCAACTCAAAAGAAACTAATACAGAAGACAAAAGAGAACCACCGCTTTGTTCCCGAGATCCGAACCCATATATTACGCCCGGAAACAGAAAGGAAACCCAATCTCTCAACCATTGCCGGCAATCAAGAGAACTCGATTCATTCTCCGTAGGGCAATCCCAACCCCAACCCCTTGCACATCACTCACCGACCAACTTACACTCTGCTCCGCTCTGCTCTCCTCGCATGGTTCGACGACCGCCTGCGGTGGCCCGTCTTCTCCTCGTGCTTCTCATCGGCCTCCCTCGCCAGATTGATGCACATCAGCGTCGTCAAGATGAACAGCACCATCAACGTCGTTGTCAACCCCGCCAACGCCTTGACAACCCCCTGGTTGTGGCTGGCATGGGTGTTGAGTCCCGCAGCGGCACGTGTATATGTCAAGGACAGCCATGTCTCATTTTGAGCACCGTTCTGGTGGAAGTTGTTTCTGTTCAGGACAACAGCGGCAATGTAGCAGACCAGGAAGCAGAAGTCAAAGAAGGCGGCGATGTGCAGCAGCAGACGGCCGAGGCAGTATAGGAGGAGGATGGAGTAGAACATGATGCAAATTGCAAAGGCGGACTATTTATACGTGTGCGATAAAGAATTAGCATTGTATAGGTAACGAGAAAAGCTGCTAGAACTTTAGATTCGTAGAAGGAGGGACTTACGGTAATGCAGGGCAGCCAGACGGCTGGTGGGACGCGTGAGTGCGCCTGAGCATACTCGTTTACCAGGTAGCCAGAGATACCGAGCAGCGAAACGGCGATACACCACTGTGTAATTCGGAAAAACCACAGAACGGCCTTTTGGATGAACATTTTGTCGAACCTTTGAGGCTACGCTTTTTGTTGGTCTGGGTTTGTTTGTGTTGGGACGTGTGATTCTTGGTTTTAGTCTACCGATGCGGATAGCCGGCGCAAAACGGGAGGAACCACGGCACGGAAAGAGCAATGTAATGGGCGATTCGGATTGTCTACCGCGACTTCAAGCGCAGTCTTTTTACTGTGGCCGATGGCGATGATGGAGAGGAAAGAGAGAGGAAGGATTGCGAAAGATTTCCGATGCGCAATGCCACGATAATAAAGAGACGGTAGAGCGATGATACAGCTGCTACTCGATGAGCTCTCGCGATGACGCTAGTTGCGCAATGGGATCGAGGTCGAGACGAGACGAGACAAGATGTCGCTGGCGCTCTCCAATCCGCGATTCGAGTTGAGGTTTCGTAAGATGCAGGTTTTTGAAGAAATGAAAGGATAGAAGGAGGGTTTTTGGCCTTTGCTCCAAAAAGAAAAAGTGACAGAATTGGATGAATATATTTCTAACTCGTCAGCGCATTCCTCATGCCATGTGCCTTTTTTGAATTTCTGGAGGACAGATGGAGGTGGTGGAGTGGTGGTGGTGAAGAGAAAAGGTGACTGGGCCAGCTGCTCGCCGTCAGCTGGTAGCACTGTGTTTTGTCCCCACAGACACAGAGAACCACAGCCAGCGCCGCCCGGCCGCCCACCTCTGCCTGAATCCCTAAATGCACGCCATACATGGTACATCATGTACACACAGCCGGTGTGCGTATTCGCATAGCGCGCAAAAGTACACTCTTCGACGCAGCGTTGGTCAGCTGTGGGCCATGGCAAGTTTGGCGGTTGGCCAGGCAATGCCCGCTGCTAGCTTCGTCTCTGCGACAGGGGCTGTCCCAACGCGGTGTGTTGCAAGGGAGGTCGAGGGACAAACGTTTGCCCAATCACGTGATGTGGCTGGACCACATGGCTGCTATTATCGCGACCGAGGATCAGATGCGCCCTGCCGCATGGCGTCGAGGTTACCGGGAGGACCGTAATATTATTAAGATGAATGATTTGGCTGGATGAAGCTCTGCTACCCGGAGAGTAATATATGCTGAAGAGGTCACATTGCTGTTGCTGTGGTGGTCAAAATTACGAGATACCACTCGTGCTCGCTGTTGTTTCAGAGACCATGTTCTGGGACAGGCCCACTATTTAGCTGCAGTCTGGACTCACTGTCGACTTGAATTCTAAAACAGTCATCACCATCGCAAGTATCACGAGCTCGATTACCCCGAGCCACTATTATGTAAGAGCGTATGTAAGAACTTCCAACCTGTTCCGCTAGAATCCGTTCGGAAGGCAGGCAAGCCGAATACGAGGGATCTCATCTAGCTGCAATCTACTCCAGGAAAAAAAAAGTCGGATAAAACCGTTGCTATCAGAGGGTTTTCCAGCGAGATACCTACCTGAGGTATTCGGTCTAGCGATTACTAATCCCTTATCTAGAGCCAAGGAACCCTGGGCGAAGGCTCGTCCGTCTTGGAAGGTGGAGCCGAATGCATTTCCTCGCAACAAAACCTACGGCAGAGCTCAAGTCGCAATTTCTCCCAGCGTGCCCACTTGGTTGAATACTAACGGGTCGGTGGAATAAATAAATTGAATTTTAGGAGATAAGATTTTTTTAATATTTTTGCACCGCCGTCGACGTCGCTAGATGAGCTTCTAGAACGAGTAGGTTGATAATCCGCCTACTACGCATTGCCTCGGCCGATGCACTGACGACCGACGACTCACGCTGACGGCTTCATAATCACAGTATATCTATTTAATTTTGAAGTGCTCCGAGGCTTGTGAAGAGTCGGTATGCCGACTAGCGGTGCAGCAGCACTCGCGAAAGTTCGATTAATTGGCCCGCTCGCAGGGAAGCGGCCCCTGTCGTATGGCCCAGCCGACGGACTTTAGGGTCCCAAATCGTGCTTGGCGCGCAACAAACCACCCGCGACGTCATGACAAAGCCTATTCGTCACGGTCGGAGGCGTGCAAAGAGCGCAAAATTGCTGCATTGAGCAGTCCAACTTCCATCCGACGGCTAGCCCGGAAAGCGGACTTTGTGAGGGGTTCCCGGAATCTTTTGTGGTGCCACCACGACCATGCAGAAAGGTGGAAACCACTTAGCAGCATTTTTTTTGGTGTTTCCTGATTACTACGCTCCACCGGCCGCATTGCATGCTGCATTAGTTATCAGAGAACAAAGCGGACAGCAGGGGGTGATTCTTCCAGAAAGACGGTTGAATAGTATGCACATGAAGCTGCCCGTTTTCGCCGGCCGACGGGTGGAGGTGGCATCTGGAGGCTGGGTATAAAAGTCCCGGAATCGCACTCAATTGACGGTCTCATGTTCAGCAACAGACAGCGTTAACAAACTGCGATTGCATTGTCATTACAGATATATAAACATCGGTCCTCAACAGTCTTCTCGTCCATCTTCATCCGTTCGCATATACAACAGACACACATTCATATCCAACCAACTGTCAAGATCGCTACAAGCTACAACTTTAGAAACCCAATACAACACTCAAACACATACTCCACAATGTCGACAGATACAAAGCTATACGGTGCCGACTTTGGTTCCACGGCCGTCATCCGCCAGGTCACCGATGCCATCACCACCGTCTCCGTGCCCTTCCTGCGTGTCGGCCTCCTCAAATTTGGTGGTCGTGGCACAATCAGTAAGTCATTTCCATCCTGATTCGAAATTCCCCACCAACAACACTTCCATCCAATACCACAAATAGCCTATATCAACCACGGCATAAAACTAATTAAAACTGTGTAGCAAAACTCTCATCCGGTGGCCTCGTCGTCTTCTCCCCCACGCCGCTCACCGAAGAAGTCACATCCGCCGTCAATGCCCTGGGTGGTCAAGTTTCCTACCTTGTCGCTCCCGACATGGAGCACCACATGAACCTCGGTCCCTGGAAGGCCGCCTACCCATCCGCGCAAGTTATCGGCCCCGCCCTGCTATACAGTAAGCGCCAGAAGCAGGGCAACGAAGATGTGCACTTTGACCTTGCCTACACCGCCGCCAACAAGAAAGAATTGGCTCTCCCAGCCGACCTCGCAGCCGACTTTGAGCTCGAGTTCTTCGACGGCCACATGAGCCAGGAGATCGCCATGCTGCATAAGCCCTCCGGAACTATCATTGAAGCAGACTTGATCTTCAATCTTCCAAGTGTCGAGCAGTTTAGCAAGACCGGACATGACGCGTCGGCCGGACTCCTCACAAGGCTATCGATGCACTTGTTTACATCAGCAAAGGGCAAGTCCCAGCAGCGAACCATTTGGTACGCATTCGCTAAGAATAGGCCGTAAGTTTCTCCTCAATATGCCTCCATGATGATTTAGCATTATCAGATTATATTGGAACGGCTCGCTAACTAATCGCTTGTGCAGGAGCTTTAACGAGAGCGCCCAGAGGGTCAACGGATGGGAATTCGACAGAATCATCCCCTGCCACGGAGACGTTATCGAGACCGGTGGCAAGGCTACTTTCCAGCGTTTGTTCGCGTGGCACCTTGCCGCGGCCGAGGCCGATGCCAAGAAGCAGAAGTAAAAGCATAGACAGGCGGTGGAGATGTTGATATGGTCTGAATTCACGGTGAGGGGGCGCGGGTAGTGTGTAATAACTTTTTTTTCTTTACTCTGGTATTTTGTTTGGTACAAGGAGTTACAGGCGGGGTGATAAGATAATTAATAGTCTACAATTAATATAGCTTAATCGATGTTGTTATAATTTTGCGTCTAATAGAATTCCGGTATTATTTGATATCATATATTCGCGAAAGTATCATCCACCTACGTTATCTATCCTTCGTATATTTGGGCAAGCGAGCGACAGGTACGCACAGGCAAATACTGCTGCCAAGAAGAGCGACGGCACGCGAGCGGGCCGGAAGCACACGCAGGTGTGATTTCGTTCATCATCATAATGCATACAAATTTCAAATCGGATATAGCGCGAAGGCCAATAGCATCGTCTCGATATCTACCCCCTTCCCCCCTTTCCCATTTGACAGCTCTCCAAATTCGTTGCAAGAGTAGAAGCACACACCTTGAGAAAGGCCCAGTATCAAGTTCGACAGGTAATTGAGAAATTGGGCCGACCTCCAAGGTGTTCAAGGGCAGCAAATGTCCTAAAAGGTTGTGGTGACATGAAAAGGGAATTGGCGTTATAAGAGTAATCATTGACCAAAGAAGTTTCGTAACGATTCTCGCGAGAAGCATCATGCCAGATCTTTTGAGGGGCAGTTCTAATTTAATATATGCGGATAAATCCGGATATCGATATTTTGCGGCAGGAGCGAATGCAGTCCCGTGACTTGAGCCCGCCTTAACGCGTAACAACGCATGATCCACCTCCCTCTGTTGCATTTTTTGCAGTAAGACTTTTCCTCTCTGCAGCGGAAATTTTCGTCAACGTCTGGATCAAACAGTTTCAGTCCATTAACCCACATAAGAAAGCGACAGCGACGCCCGCGGAAGAAGCACAGCGTTCTTCCCTCACCGGAAGCTGACGAGGTCGAAAATCCACATTCGCAAAATTTAGCATTGCCTTTTTTAAATTTTAATTCACATCTTGGCATCAACCTAGGGGTGCCCCGGGCCGGCTGCTCGCCCGGCCTAAGTCTCAGAAAGAGCTCCCGTTAGTAGGGCCAAGTCTTCAAGCACCTGGTAGTTCCAGACCTTACCGTCTGTCAATGTTACTGAAAATGGTACGCGAGCAAACTGGAACCGAGCTGTCCCTCGCGCTTGGGGAAGGCGATGCGCGAAACGGCCAATTTTTTGCGATATTGCAATGGTTACCCTCCGCCAGTGACCTGATTGATCCTCCACTTTTGTAATTATGCATCCGTGGAACATTGGCTGGAGCGTATTACCCACCTGCACATATACGTTGGTGGATGACTGTACTTGTCGTCGCCGGCATTCCCCATATCGTGCGCTAGGGCCTTGGTTCATGGCTGTGAACCGGAACCCCGCGTGTCTGTTTAATAACGGCAGGGTCTATTGTCCTTATGAGGGGTGCGAACTGCATGCGACGGGTAACTGGCAGGCCACGCGAGGAAGTTATAGCTGCCAAGGGTGTCCTAAACCCTTCTTTCTTGTCGGCGATCGATGCCCGGAGATGCAAAGGAAAAAAAAAAAAATTGCGTCCGCTCAATGTTTGGGTCGACCGATCGATTGCAGGCCCCTCCACTTGACGCCTGGTGAGGAGTCAAACTTAGTTTTTACGGAATGAGCACCGAGTAAGGGAAGTCTGGTATAATAGCATTTTTTTTGACCACTCTACTGTTAGTTACATCTGTCTCTTATATTATGCTTCTCTCCCTTCTTTATCCCACTTTGTATTTCTAGAATTCCGACTCTACGCAAAATAGGCCCTTCATTCCTTCGACACAAACGGTTGACCTTGGGATTTGCAAAATTTTCAACCACTCGCGCGGCCTCTCCACCCTTTCTTCCAAGTCCTCTCTGCAAGATGGCAGACAAGGCCATGTACGAGGACACGGAGTCCAAGTACCCCCCACCATCATCATCATCGAACGAGACTCTAGGATTGGGGGACAGCAAGGCCTACAATGAGTCGCTGAGCTTTTGGACGCGGATGGGCTGCACGCCCGAGTCTTTCAAGCCGCGGTCTGTCGAAGACAAACACAACCAGTTCAACCAGACCCTAAAAACCAGGCACATGAACATGATTGCTATTGGTAAGTTTTAAGATCCGATCCTTTTCTACCAACCTACAGCCGACTCGATATCAGTGTATAGACGACTAATCAATAGGAAACAGGTGGGTCGATTGGTGCGGGATTGTTCGTTGGATCCGGCGGTGCTCTGGCGACTGGTGGACCGGCGGCCTTGATTATCGACTATTTGATTATTGGTATCATGATTTTCAACGTCGTATACGCGCTTGGAGAGTTGGCGATTATGTATCCTATATCTGGTGGCTTCTATATCTATTCCGGTCGGTTTGTTGACCCTTCATGGGGTTTCGCTATGGGGTACGTAATTCTTCGATCTTTGATTCTGGTGGCGGGGTTTCCACGCTAATATAATGCGACTCAAATAGTTGGTGCTACTTTTTGCAATGGGCTATCATTCTTCCGTTTGAGATTATCGTCGCGTCGGAATGCATCAAGTTCTGGCGTGATGATTTGAACCCTGCGATTTGGTACACAATGTTCCTGGTAACGATTGTTGTCGTCAACGTTTTCGGTGTTCTCGGGTACGGAGAGGAAGAGTTCTGGAGTAGCTTGCTCAAGCTGGCTGCTGTTGTCAGCTTTCTGTTCGCGGGTTTCATCTTTGTTCTGGGTGGAGGCCCGGCCAACGGACAGTACAACAGTTACTGGGGAACTAAGTAAGTTTGAGTCTTTACGACTTCAAAAAGGTTATAGATTGGTATATGCAGCTGGCTAACCTACTAAACAACAGACTGTGGAATGACCCGGGTGCCTTCCGTAACGGATTCCAAGGCTTCTGCAGCGTCTTCGTAACAGCAGCTTTCTCATTCGCCGGAACCGAACTGGTCGGTCTTGCTGCCGCCGAATCCAAATCGCCACTGAAGTCTCTCCCATCCGCCGTCAAGCAGGTCTTTTGGCGGATCACGCTCTTTTATATCCTCTCCCTCCTCTTCATTGGTCTCCTGATCCCGTCCAACGACCCACAGCTCTTCGGCTCCGGAAACTACATTGACACCACCGCCTCTCCCATGGTCCTCGTCGCAAACCGAGCTGGAATCCCGGGATATGCATCCTTCCTCAACGTCGTCATCCTGGTTTCAGTTGTGTCCATCGGCAACTCTGGAGTCTTTGGCGCCTCGCGAACTCTATGCGCACTCGCCGAGCAAGGATACGCCCCGAAGCTATTCGCCTACGTTGACCGCGCGGGACGACCGCTACCGGCTACCATTCTCTTAGTCAGTATGGGATGTCTCGCCTACGTTGGTCTCTTCCCGCAGGGTGTTGAGATCTTTGACTGGCTGTTGGCGCTGTCTGGTCTCTCCGCGCTGTTCACATGGGCGTCCATTTGCATCTGTCACATCCGATTCCGCGCTGCGTGGAAGCACCAGGGACGAACGCTGGATCAGATCCCGTTCAAGGCTGTCGGTGGCGTGTTTGGATCGTATGTTGGATTGAGCATTATCGTCTTGGTTTTGATCGCGCAGTTCTACGTAGCGTTGTTCCCACCCAGCCTAGGTGGCAAGCTGAACGATGCGGCTGGATTCTTCAAGCAGTATTTGGCCATTTTCGTCACTCTCGCCTTCTGGGTCATTGGGTACTTCTGGAAAGGCGGCGGATTGATCAGCCTTGATGCGATAGATCTGGATGCAGGTCGGAAAGAAATCGATTGGGAGGCTCATAACGCAGAGCAGGAGAGGCGAAGGAATGCGCCGCTCTGGAAGAGGGTTATGTATACGTTTTCTTGAATTTAAAATTATTATTATTTCTTTTGTTATTGCGCGTGGTGAGGCAGGACAAGTCATAGCCATATTCGAACATATACTCATATACATTGCATGCACTTCTGTTTTTTTTTTTTTTTTTTTGGTTGCAGAGCGGGTTTCTTGTCCTTGATAGGAAAAGGATATATCTCTTAGTGCCGAGTTAATTGTAATGGATTCATACCGGATTGAGAAACGCAGGGTATCCTGAATCAGGAGCGGAAACGCTTGGCTAAGCTTACTCGCAAACAAGCTTCGTCACCGGCATCTTTCATAGGTGGTGGGCGCTATAGCCCATCCGTTTTACAATGCTATTATTTATTCTTCTATTCCTTTCGAAGCTTCTGTCGTCTGTGATAAAGCCTTTTTGGTGAGAAAATAGCACCTCACCAATATGCACAATGCTTCTATTGGGTGCATTGTGGGGTCCCTAGGCAGCTAACGGTTAGTAATGGCACATTTGTCGTTGCATCTCAGATATCCATGTGCATGTGCGCCCCACAGGACGGGAATCTGGGTCCTGGCTGTATGTAAATAAGTAAGTGGTTTTTTTTTTTTGCCTCCGGCCCACCCGAGAGAGCTCTTTCCTTTCGCTTGGCGCCAGAAACATGGAATGCAACTGCGGGTGGTGGCAATAAACGCAGGTATCGTATTGTTGTAGATTGTGCGTACCCACCGTGCACCACCATGTGGAGTTACTGTTGCATTGCACCGAATCCGAAGCTACGACAGGCGGCCAGCCCGGCCTAAAAACCCAAGCGTCGACGGCGGACTTATACGAGTCGAACCGATGGAGGATCAGGTCGCCGAAGCGCCAAGAGAAGGCTACTCTCGAAGGCTGCCCATTTCTTATCTCTCTCTCTTTTTTTTGCTCTTACCAAGCGAAGCGATTACGACTCAGGTTCCCCTCGGCAGATTGACTGGGCAAATTTGGAAAACAAAAAAAGTATAAAATCGCTTCGCCTAGAAACAGGCAGAGGGCGGTGTTTGTTGTGCATGTGCTGGCTGGAGGGCCTGCTCCCAGGCTTCCTGCGTTTTTGTTCGTTCACGAGAGTTCTGGTTAGGGATCCCCCAGTCGCGGTCGGGGTCCAAGTTCGGGCCGGTACTAACGTTAAGATTTGAAAGCAACATATCCCCGTCTGATTACACTTGATCCTTTGGCAATGAAATGGACATCTCCGTAGTTTCCGATGGGTGGACGGTAAGATGCCATCCGCTCCGTCTGAGTCGTGATGAAGAAGATTCGATTCGAAGCCGTATCAGCGGGACGATATCAACAGCCTTGTTTTTATCTTTTTGCCTTCCAAATGCATGCACATCGGTCGAAACAGTAGAAAGTCAAAAGATGCGCCCTGCAGCCCAACTTGAGCGGCATACCTTTCCCTGCGGCTGAGCCCAAGATACACATTCGGATGGATCTGTTTGGTCAGGGAACGTAACAACAAAGCCTGACGGCAAACGCACAGTGTGCCTTTGAGTTAAAGATTTCCGAACCAAAAAAACCGCGGGATTGTTTTCCCTCAATCACCCGCTCGCCTAGCATGCAGGTGTATTTATATAATATGTACTTAAGTATCTAATGTACCGGCCGAGCATGTGTCTGTATGTATGTCACTGTATCGAGAAAGAAAGCGTTTACCCGGCGCTGCAGGGCCGATTTCTCTAAATTTGCGGCCCCCTTAGGCGTGTCGTCTGAATTAAAAAAAAAAAAAAAAAAAAAAACATCTTTTCGGACGAGTGAGCGGTGAGACGGAGTCGCTTCGTGTTAATTAGGCCATGAGGTTCCTAGTATACTTGTCCTGCGAGTCAAAGCCGTCACCGGGGAACTTTGAATGCAGGTGTGTCGGAACAGGCCCCACCCAGATCCCTCAGCCAATTTCGTTTGCAGGATCACGCACACATTAACAAACGTAAATGTAGCGCCGAACCTCAGCCCGTCTCCAGGCGCTATACCAACTTGGCCCATGGGTATTTCTAATATTTCCCCCCCAAGGCCGAACCAGAGCAGACTACGCCATGCCTGTCGCACAACACCGTGCAGATTCCCTTCCTTTTCAGCCTGCGGCTCCGGTGAAAAGAAAGGACTACCTACCCCCTTTAGCAAGCTGCCGGCGCTGAAACGAAGCCTGTTTTTTCCGGGGCGCCTGCTTCGCTCTCTCCCTTAAGAAGCGTTCGCTCCCACACTCTCTTGGCCGGGTCTTCGCATCGTTCCTTCCACCCAAGAGGGCTGAACCAGCACACATTTGGAGATATCTCACTCACATCCTTGGTAGACCGACCAATTGTAGTTATTTTATACAGCTTGGGGAAAGTCAGACGGGGAAAAGTACTAAAGATGAGGTTTGCGACCACCGTAGCGGCTGCGTCGATATGTTTGGCGGCGGCGGAGGGACTCAAATTCAACCTATACACCGGCATTAGCCAACCGCTGGAATCGGTAAAGGACCTGACAAAGAGGGCATCTTCAATCAGCACAACATTCAAATACGCTGTGAGTGCGACAAAAAACCCCGACAGATATATACACACTTGCATCCCACCTCTTCGCACTAGGACAATATACTAATCAGGTTGCATTATATTAAAGGCTCCCCAATTCTCATACTATGTCGATATCCTCGTTGGTAAGTCCGATTTTGCATTCGATGTCAACATAAACCCCTCGATTCGAAGCCGGTGATAGCCCTCCGTGGTTGTATATATTTTATGCATGTGTGTTGTGTAACCGCAACAGCAGCAACAATCCGAGGCAAAGTTGGTTTTATATCTCCGTGGGAAAGAGATGGCTATCGATAAGATGGGGAGGATAATAACATCTCGCATAAAGATCCTGTCGCTTCCTCCCGGCGTGCCCGGTTTCGCTGTGGTGGATATTTGGGTGTTGTAATCTTTACGGCATGCATAGCTGACATTTAACGCGTTCGCAGGCTCCGCACACGAGTTCGTCCGGCTACGGCTGAGCTCTGATCCTTTCACTTGGTTCCCGGGCCCACCTAAGACGAGTACTTACTGCGCGAACGGTACAAATTACAACCAGTGCGTTCAGTCGAACTTTTCTGGAACGTGTAAGTTCGAAAATCTAACAAAAGTGCACGGTCAGACGACTTGTTTTTGAGGTGAATGCAGAAGGCTAATGAATGCATTTTACCCCTGATATCTAGTCAACCCAGCTGGCTCGAGTACGTTTAAAAATCTCACGGATGTCCTCAACCTTACATCGTCGGATTCGGGATACTACGTTCTAGGATACTATGGCCAAGATACGGTCCAGATCGGTCAGACAGAGATTGATAATGTCCCTATCGGTATTGGCACAAACTTCACGCGTACACCGCAGTTGGGAATGGGAGTTGGAGGCTCAAGGTCGACCCAGAAGACACTCCTGAAAACCATGGTTGACGAAAAGGTGATCAGCGTGCTTGCCTATGGTCTTTACCTTAATGATTTTGGTGCGTATTAACATTATATCGAATTTGCTCGATTGAAAATACCTATGATAAGTGGGTTCTAACGATATCGCAGACACCAACAGCAGCGAGTTGACAATCGGAGCCATCGATACTGCTAAATACGATGGCAACCTCATCACATTCGAGTCGTCGGGTACAACCACTGTTCAGCTGAATAACCTCCAATACGACAATGCTGGCGGCAGCGACCCCGAGACCCTCGGCAGCAGCTGGAACGCAAATGTCGAATTCAGCACTGGGTAAGCATCATACACGCCGCTTAATTCCGATTCTTTTAAAAGCAGGGCATGCTAACATTTAGAATTCATCAGGCTGCTTTACTTCCCCAACGGTCCATTGCAAACCATCATTGGAGATGTCCAAGCCTACCTCGACAGTACGTACGGCGGCTACCTCACCGATTGCAGCTACCGATGGTCCAACAAGACTCTCATCTTCAACTTTGACGGAATGACAATCCGGGTCCCTGCCAGCCAATGGATCGTCCCCGCGTTCACCATCGGTGGATATCAGACTACGCTTCGTAACAGTGACACGCCGGCCTGCATTGCCTTGGTCGATTCTATGGATAACTATGCTATAGCTGCTAAGCAGGGATACACCGCTGTCTTCGGCATGCCCTTCGTCAGAGCGACCTATCTCGTCCACGACTTCACAAACCAGCAGACCAGCTTCGCCCAGGCCAAGCTCAACGCGACTGACTCCCAGCTTATGAGCCTCGGCACCGACGGTGTCGCCCCCTTCGCCACCGCTGCCCCTACTACAAGTGGCTCACCAAGCTCTGTTACCACGACTTCCTCGAGCGGTCCTTCTAACACCAACAGCCCCTCGAGCGGTGGAAGCAAGTCCAACACCGGCCCCATCGTCGGAGGTGTCGTCGGCGGCGTCGTCGTCATCGCTGCTGCAATTGGCGCCTTCTTTTTCTTCCGAAGACGCCAGAACAAGCCGACTCCTGTCGAGGCACCACAGCAGCCACCGCAACCGCCAATGGAGACCTCAGGAGCATACGGTGGTGCTGCTGCGTACCCGAACAATCAAGGCTACAATCAGGGATACAACAACTACCAAGGCGGATACAATGAGCAATACGGTCACGCTCCCAACCTCCCGAACAAGGGATACGCTCCAGTACCACCAACTTCGCCTGGCCCGCACGGCTATGGCGCTGCTGAGATGCCAGCGGCCCCCATGAGCGGGAACCATTTGGCTTCCGGTCACCCAACCGGCATGGCGGAGCTACCGTCTCCGAAGCAAGAGAACATGCCGGTGGAGCTGCCGGGACACCAGTGAAGTTGAGGAAAGGGAAAGCCATTTAAAAAATCAAAAAATCAAAAGTACTGCAAATAAACACGAACTACAATCACGCCAAAGTGGTGTTCGATGCGGTTGAGTCGATTGGAAGGAGAAGGCTGAATGTGGGTGGTCCGCATTGTCAATATGTATTCTGAACCTTGAACTTTCTAGCATGCATGCATCATCATTATCATCATTATCATTATCTTCATCATCTTCATCATATTGGTGGCTTCATATATTCCGCAAGGTTCTGATCTGGAGATCACCTTTCCTTTTTTTCTTTTCATGATTGTTATTATTTCCTGCTGTTCAATACCTCATTGGCATTTTTCCTTTTTATTGGATATCTTTTCACACTTACATTGACTGGAATAGCTGTTATCCCCCCCTCCGGCCTTTTCTACACTGACAGTCCTTATAATACAAATTTTCCCGCAGGTTCCTGTACATTTTCCTTGGTGCTTGGTGCTTTTTCCCTGGAGATGTCCCTCTACTTCCTCCTTATACCACCGCCGCTGGGGTAGCATATATACTATGCACCCTTATTTCCTTTGGTCTCTATCCTTTGGTCTCTATCATTTTTCTTTTTCCTTTTACTACGGCCTCTTTTTATGTGCATAATGTTTTTATAGGATCAGTATGTTTTACAGATAATTTCGTTATAGATGTCAAATCAAATATTTAGCACTCATATCACGCTCAAATGACCTCCCTTAATACACAGCCGGACTTCTATATGTCCATAACTCACTATATTTCGCATTGTGGTATTTTGTAAAGTCGATTCAAAAATCCAACGCAAGGCTCGCAAACCGGCGCATGCACGGAGGATGCGTGCATATGTAAGCTACTTAGATAGTAGTTGATATCAACGTTGCCTCTTAATTAAACTGGCTCACTAAATTACATGCGAACAAGTTTGCGAGACACGCGGAACATCGCATCGCATTGTGCACGCTTCCACCATCCGAGTACCTGTTGAGTCCTTGCGTCAAGACCGACCTAAAAGTTAACATATATCGTACGCGCGCACACGCCGGTATGGGTTCCCGAGGCCGAGACCTAGTACAAATGTCGAGCTTGCAGTGGTCTATGTCGACAGCGATGTTGGTGGCCCTAGTGGCCTTCGTGGCATCCGTCGCCGCTATTGAAGTCCCATTCTATATGCTGGTTAATGTACCGCAGTATTCGTTTCTTGAACCGTACCATAAAATCGCGGAGAATTCATATCTAGGTTAGTATCGCAGTTTATCATGCAGGTAATCCTACGAATGGATAATTGTCGTTAGCTCTCTGGTGTGTCCTTACTTTCTTGATGCAGCTGCAACCACCGTGCGCTGCGTCATATCGAGAAATGGCACCTATAAAGTTGTCGTCTAGATGTAACCAATACCTGGTCTAACTTCTCCTGAATGATATCTTTGTAGTCGTACCAAAGTTGGGCAAGAAAGGCCCCCCTCCTGCCTACGCCCAAAGTCAGTATTTCTTCCTCGTGAGCCTTCAAAACATCGACGAGGCGATCCTGGCCCAATCAAAATTCTGGTACGACTCCGCCTCGCGAAAAGTGTACATAGAAACCACTACCACCGTCCCAGGATCGCAAACTTCAGTCTCCAGCAACAATAACGGTGGCGAACAAGGTATGAGCGGCGCTGACACTGGCGCGGATATTGTCGCCGTTGAGGCCGCTGGCACAAACGCGCAAGTCTTCAACGTTGGTGCGAATGTGAACGCGGGGGCGAGCATGCAAGAAACCATAACGGAGACGCAGCGATGGGAGTTGTTTGTAGATGAGACGGCACCAAAGGGTGCGCTTATAGCCGCAGACCTAGGCCCCCACGCATCGAGCGCCGTGCAGGATGTATACAGCGGGAACAAGAAGCTGGAGTGGAGGATGGTGATGGGTGTTGGGTCAGCTGAGATTGCGAAACAGATGTGGCTATGGCGTAAGTGATATGATATGGTACATACCGTATACCCCCTTGCTTCTATATTGCCAGCACATCTATTTAGTTCCACATATATACACGTCCGACGTTCTTCAGAAGAAGTGGTATCCACACAAAAACAAGTTTGGTTACGAGACTAGTTCTTGTCAGCTGACTTTGATATTTTCGAATAGGATGCGGTGCCCCGATGGGTAGCCTTATTCCTCTGGGCGAACAGTTAAAGAGTCGGTTCCCCGATATGGATACGGCGACTTCAGCCGTGTTCTTCCAAAACTTGGTGTACTTGCTCCTAGTCAGGCCGAAATTCGAGGACGCCCAAAATGAAATGCCGAAGAATTATGAGTCGTGGGACTTTGACGGTCTGAGTTGCTATCGGGTCGAACCGTGGAGAAACGTCCAAGCTATACCTCGTAAGAACCCCATCTGGGTCGTAGGATCCTTTGATCCCACCTGAATTCCCCCCCTTGCTTGCAAATAATATTACAATATGCGTATACGAGAGTTCCTAGTTTGAACGGCCGGCTCCGGTTCGATCGAAGTCGAGATCCTGCAAATTTAAACAAAATAGCCAAAACTAGTTAACAAAAACATGATCATCACTAAATATAAATCCCCCCTCGATAGTAACCCAGATCGAAAATAACCTTCAAGCCATCAAACAAGGACTGCACCAGCCCGCTGGCTATTCCTTTCAGCTTGTTGATGACGGCACACTATTTCCGGGGCAAGGCGGAGAGTTAAGCAGCTCGAGCGAAGGGAGCGAAGCGGATCCACAAGGCCAAGGGGTACAATCCAGTGCCCAGGAATGGACGCAGCAGATGGCTGTTCCGCACAAACCGGGTTCTGATTCTTCGTCTCCCGAGTCTGGATCGGTGGGTTCGCCACTTTGATATCCGAGTGCCGTTTGTCGGATCGGGTCCGTTCGTCTTTATGGGAAAATTGGGGCTTGCATGGATATTTATATCGACGGATCTATTCTTGTAGTGGTCACGCATATGCATATACATGCATATAGGGGCGAGCCTTTTTTTCCCTTTAGAATTCGACAGCAATTAATGTCCAAATCACATCGTAAACTCTAAAGTCTATTAATTGTATTTCTTTCTCTATTCGATGTTTTGTTTCTATAATTCGCATCTAGGCAACCGTAGGAACCCAGGTGACCCCCATCTAAATGCAAAGAGGACGGCCTAACCGGTGACCCCTCTAAACCTCTAAAGCTAAGCACCTTTTCAGTCCGCTGATCTGCGCAATGGAGGGGTAAACCCCTGTGTAACGACTCAACGCCATCAAAATGGTACTTCCATATCTTCGACCGACTCTTCCGCTTGCGACGTGCTCGCATTCGGCCGACTGCTTTCGTTCACAATATCGCGGGTAAATACTCCAACGGCATCAAGCCACTGCTTCTTCACAACAACGTAATGGCCCCCTGAGAGAACCACAATTAACTTTTATCAGCCACACCTGAAACGAAAAGAATGTTGCATTCAAGGCCAATCCGTTACAGAATTCGCAAACGCATACATTACGATGCTGTGAATGAAGTACGCACAACAAATGCTCAAATGGAAGTCTATATGCAGAACCCCCCCCCAAAAAAAATTACGCCACAAAGAAAAACTTGGACACAATTCAATTCAATTCAATTATGATACATACCAGGATGCCAGAGAACTTTGCTCCCTTCACACGCGTCCACGAGCGCCCTGGCCAGCTTCTCGTCCACGACGGTGTCCAGACTGCCGAGCACGTTGAGAATCGGCGTCTGGATTTTTGGCTCGTACATCCACCTGTATTCTTCGTTTGGAGTCTTGAAGCCGCAGTATGCAACTGCGAATTTTAACGGCGGATGCAGGCTTGAGAAGCTAGTAAAACCCGCTGGTTTCTGGCGGGCCGGTTCCAGCACGGATGCGAGGATCGCGGCCAGACCAGCGCCTTGGGAAAACCCGATCGCTCCTATGAAGGGTCCCTGGATGCATGGCGGGCAAGGTTCAAAAGTTAATGCCGGCTATTAGAAAATTCTGCGTAATCACCCACGTATGAAGAAAGATGTGTCTTCTGTTGTTTGCAGCGAAAACGACCACGTTTAAAGGGTCAAACATGCATTGCATGCATTGGCATTGTACAGCGCAGCGATGTTCTCCAATGCAATGGATACACGCAGAATCACAACGGTCGCGTGACATTGGTTGGATTTTTTTTTTTTTGCGTCTGCCTGCAAGCAGCTGCAAGGAAGCAGCACAATGCAAATGAAGACCGAGAAACAGAGAAAAGAGAATTTTTTCCTTTTTCTCATTTCGCAAGGGGAAGGGGATTGGCTCTATTACGTTCTTGTCCAGGTACTCGCTCAGGAAGCTCCACGTCTCATCAATTCCTTTGTATTCACCCGTGACGTCGTCCTTCCTCCACCAGGTGTACATGCCATCGCTTTCGTCGTCGGACTGAAGCAGCGAAGGGTCGACATCTGGAATATCGCGCAGAAACAGACGGTGGGGTGCAGTCGGGTAGTGGAAAGCGAGACGGGTGGGCGCGCAGACTTTGACAAGGTGCTTTTCCAGGGCGCGGGTCTTTGCATAGAAGAGAGCTCCGGACTGGGTTTTGCCGTGCAGCATGAGAATGTTCAGAGGCGATGAAGCGGACGCCATTATTATTCCTAAATAGTTCAAGTACGGGGTAAGTTGGGGGGGGATTATAATTAGGTTGGTTACCGAGAGAGGCTTTTGATTTGCTTGAGATGTCAATCAACAATATGGGACATCACGGGAACTATAAATTACAGGCGAAGAAAAGGGGGGGGTATTTCTTGATCTGTAACGTAACGGCCTCTGCCTCAGCGATGTATTAAGAGGGGGGGAAGAGGAGGCGGTTCCTGAAGACGAGTGACAATGAATGAATGATCGAGATGGAGATTTGAGATGAATGATGAATTGAGGGTCAGCGGTCAGCGGCTTCTGCGGGTGTGAGCTGGCCAGCGCTGAGGTTTGCTGGCCGGCTGATTGGCCGGTGCCACGTAAACAGCGCCAGGTGGAGGCCGATGAGCGGTCAATCGTAGTCAAAGGCAACGGGCTCCGTTCGCAGCCCAAAACGGACGGCCGACAACGCAGGGCGAGACAGATGAGCAGGGGGTCTCAACACAAATCGCAGCCCCCCCAATTTCAGGTACACCCGCAGCACCGGGCAGGCGAAAAGGTACCTAGGTACTTTCCTAACTATGTCCTCCCTTTTAAGAGAGTCCAATCAGCACTCAACTTATATTGCATTCGCACATTTCATGCTGCTGTAACTCTTCTTCTTCTTCTTCTTCTTCTTCTTCTTCTTTTTATCATATCACTACTACTCTGACTTTTACTGGCTATAATCGTTTTATACTAATCAATTGGCCAGTTTACTATTATTTATCCTCTTCCCGGCGCTCATCGACGGCTCCCTGGAATTTCATGCCGGTGCGCAATTGCAATTCTCCCACGCTAATATAACCTCGACCTTGGTACCAATCGCCCTTCTCCTTGCGGAATGGATAGCAGCAGCTTTGGATGGGATGCACGGTTGGCTTGATATATGCACCGTTCGTCCCGGACATTTCGACAGCATTCAGGTTCCTTTTCCTCCCTCGCTTTCCCCTTCGCAGTAGGGCTCCGTCTACCTTTGCTGGCTTGCTTTGCTTCTTGATAAAGCCGCCCTTTCGCTGTCTCCGCAGCTGCCCAAGCTTAACCTCATTTCGATCCCTCCTTCCGACCAGCACATACAGCACATCTTAGCTTGATCTGTGGATTCCAAAACCGTCCCAGCAGGTTGCATCATTACGAAAACCCCCATTTAGCAAAACTAGAAAGCTTGCTCGAATACTATCCACCTCCGACAGGCAACTTTCCAAGTCTCGCTCGATACCAAAATAAAAACATTTGCTTCCCTTCACCTTATATACACCTACACCCATTTTTTCTCTCGCAAGCTTGGACGCTTCGGTAGCATCGGGACCTCTCTCGCTAAGATTGTGCTGTTATATTAAAAATTAATATAATACCCGAAGGACGGAAAAATACACGGGGAATCCTGGCAGGGGGCCCTCTCAGCGCACAACGCAAAATCTCCAACGTCATGGCCGACGCTTCGTTATAGCTCTCACCAGAATACACCCCGTCGGACGACACTTCCTCCTCCCCATCTCCGAGCAAAATGGTCGAAAGACAGCTTTTGGGCTCGCCGTACCGGTCGCCGGCGCAGGCTCGGAATAAACTCATCGACCGGCAGGGACTCATTGACCGACAGGGAATTTACTCACCCATTCGTACACCTTCACCACATTTCCAAAAAATACCAGAGGGACAGCGCCCTTCCACACCAGTTCGACCTCCTCTATACCGAAATGACCAGTCCATAGACCCCTGGTTCTTCCCCGATACCCCTCAGCGGACCCCTCCGCAATCTCATAGCAAAGGATACGGCCCCTACCTAAGTTTAAGTCCCGTATCTCCAAATACTCCCCGAACACCGGTCCGAACACCCGCGCCCTTACTCTTCTCCGCACCTGCCACTCCTGCCTCTACACCGGGACCCATCGGATCGCGAAAAGACAGAAGAACAACCGTTAGAGTCGCCCATGTTATGGCATGCTCCTGCGACCAGTTCAAGCACAAGGTCGTTACAAGAGAACCACAAATATCGGGTCTTCATCCGGGCCAACCGCTGCTGCAATGGGCGAAAAAGCCCATTCAGAAGCATGTTGCCGTGGGCTGGACAAAGCTACCGATAAATGAGGTGAGAGGAACAGCGATATCGTACACCTGGGGTGATTTTGATCGGGAAAACATGATCATCGGACACTGGCACGACGACCCAACGCGCGCGATTTCAATGAATCTAGGAACCGAGTGGGATATCTCCGAACTTCTGGACCGACTCGTCGAACTCACCAATGCAAAGGGATCCATATGGCTAGACCAGCTTTGCGTTCCACAGCGGGAGGATTACATTCGCGAGATCCTCCCCAAGGTCCCCGATATATACCGATCGATGGAAGTAGCGGTGTTGATGCCAGGAGCACGGTGCCAGTGTCTCGACAAGACCGTCAAAGAGTTTGAAAGTGGAGAGAAAGCGTCTGCGGATGCGGTGGAAGAATGGCTGGACGGGAAATGCCTTAACAAGGCAGGGCTTTCGTCATACACCAACCGCATGTGGGCGCGACAGGAGTTCAGATATGCGCAGAACCTGCGTCTGGTTTGGAATACTCAGCGACCGGCTTCGTGTTTCCAGTATGACGATCTGATCTCAGGAAAGGCTGATATCGCGGCGATCACTGGCTATGCGACGGCATTGTTCATGCAGAAATTGCACGAGGGCTTCGATCTGGGGGACAAACAAGGAGAATGGTTGATTCGCGATGCGACAGACAAGTTTGCTAGAGACTTAAGAAAGGAGTGCGATACCCTCAAGGAGAACCGAAAGGAACTGCCGGCCTTCTTTCGCATGTTGCTTGGGCTGCCGCTCCAACGTGTGGAAGAAGCTGAGGAGCAACCAAAGTTCGAGTTGACCCACAGCCTAAAGACCTTCTGCAGGAACCTTCGCGGCCTAGCTTACGGGACTCACATGGCAACAAACCCGAAGGACCTTGTGCTCTCCGTGTGGGTCGATCTGCCGGGGTATAAACTACCTCCTGAGATGAAGTTCTATTCCGCGTCGGAGCTCTTGGACGATGCTGCACGCAAGATGGAGTCTATTCACCATGTCACACTCAGCACCCACGCCCCTGCAGGACTGTTTAACGAATCCCCTGGCGGCTGTTGGAGGCCGGAAGTTTTTCTCGCTAAAAAGAAGATTAGGGAGGTGAAGGACCTCTACAGCACGCTCTCGGAAGCCGATTCGCCTATCTATACGAGAGACGGGAAAGTGCCGTTGCAAATTCTCGGCGGCAATGCAATCGGTCGCCGTGCATTCGTATACCGCGATCTTTTCAACAAATCCTCCCTCCCGAAAATCGGACCTATCATAAGCAAAGTTATCAAAAACTTGGATGAACTCGCGCAGACTCGATTGGGTTCGCTCTGGCATGAATACCAAGATCGAATGGAGAAGGTCCTCGCACCTCAAAAATCACACAAACCAGTCAAGGGAGCACCCAGACCCGAAGACTTGGCTACTTTCATGGCTGAATACCACTTCTTCGATAATCTGTGTTCTCAGAACATTAGCGAGGAGGCTCAAATCCCCTGGGAAGAGCTGCAGGAGACAGACCACTACAAAATTGTCTTCCGAATGACATGCTACCTCCTCGGCCTCGACCCAGACTTTTGTCGACGACGGGGACTCGAGCTTGTCATCGCACCGGACGAGCCAGCGATTATCGGTCTTACTAATAGGATTACTGTACCATCGTGGCTCTCCAAGTTCGACCAGGATAGCTTGACCATCTCGACGTCGCCAAACAAAACAAGGCCAGAAGAGCTGTCGATGTGTATGATCGAAGCAACCAAATGTGGCAGCTCGACGAACGGGACGCCAGAGTACAGGGTTATCGGCAGCTGGGTGTCTTGTAAAGAAATTGGTAAGAAGGATCTCGGAGCCATTGCTATTCCTAGAGATATACACTCCGTGCAAATGGAGGTCATGAGGACCGATGGGTGGCTTGTTTAAATTTTTTGCGTTTGGAGTCATATCAAAAAGCGATGGATTTTCTTTTGAAGTCTCGCAATCAAATCAGCAATTGCCGTGAGACAGTGGCCGGACGGATCCGGTCCGACAGCAAAGCTTGATGGCGCGCCATGACTAGCTTTGTTTCGTTTCACATATATTATTATTTTCTTCTTTTTCTTTTGTAAAAAGACATTTACACGAGTCTCGTTTTGTTGAGATCTGGTGATGAGTTTATGATGTTTGCTTGGCTTTTTATCTTGGGACGGCGTTTTAAAGGGAACCAGCAATGCTTGCATATATTCATTCTTACATGGATATTTATTTTTCATCTTATAATTTTTAGGCCTTAGCTGTAACATATCCTTGTCTTCTTCGCCTCATTTTTAGTCTTCTTCTGTATTCCTTACTTTTTTAAGCCCCCCCTGGAAGCCAGCAAACGCATGATTAATGCATTTAAGGCGTGTATGTAGCTATACAACTGAAATAATGAAAGATAATGGGAACAATAATTTTTTTTTAAGAAAAAAAACTGGCTTGCTAGGGTGGTGACGCAATTAATAAATCACGATAGTAAAAATGACCCCACGGCGCTTGAATCTACAGACCGTGCGTGCATCCTCGTGATGGAATCAGTCTTTCAGGTGTCAATCGATTCTCGCCTGATAAAACACAACTAACTGATTTCGGTTTCCGTGCATGTAGGTTCTGTCTGAATATGCAGATGCATATGCAAGATTTTTAGTCGCATACCGTAGATGTCTTTGTTAATTCAAGTCTCCGAGTTCGCGAGTGCGAACCGTGCATGCATGCTCATCAGAAAGTCAATTCAAGGTTGAGCTATGCGTGAAGGCGTTAGGGACGCTGCTGCTGCTGCTGCTCTGATAAGGTTTAATTTTTCTTTCCAAGAAAACATTCGGATATCCCTTGCGGTATGCAGAACGCTCGTTTTGGACTTGCCCATGTGCGGTTCCGGTGGGCGCGCCGCATGTGATATAAGTCTAACATTAGGTCTCGGCACGGCAGTATACGTATATATATACGAAGGTGTTGAGTTGGTTCGGCTTGGGGAGGAAACTGGTAAATTCTGATTTACGAGACGAACGGCGATAGTGCTTGTAGGATGTTCGTAATGAGAAGAAGCTTAAGCTCGATCTCTCTGTCCGATACACAAAGATTTGATAATATTAAAGTCGGAGCTTTGCCAAAAGGCAAGTCCGGTTACGAGATCTTGAGAGCTAGTCGTTTGCGCAGCAGAAGGGATACTGACAAATTCGTTCGGACCCTAGTTTCGGGGAAGCGGACGCCGCTGAGCTCTCCGAAGTCCGACCTCTTGGTTACAGCCGACTTTGACTTCGGGCTCGCCTGCGGACCTCAGCTGGAATAGGTCCTCTCGGAACTAAAATGTTGGGGTCTGTCGGTGTGTAACCATCTAACCCTAATCCGCTCGCTAGACGACGAACCACACCAAACTGCGCGTGCATCGTTGCTGGACTCGGTCGGGTTGATTCTGGTATCTGATACATGCGAACCCGTCCCAAGCCCCAAACATGAACCAGCGAGATGGCATATAATATGCACAAGCATATTATATCATCCTTTACAAATATTGACCTCGAGACCTGAAAAAACAGGATGCCCCAAAAAGCTAACAAGAAAAGTTCGCAGAACGCTCAGGCACCCGGAAACTCAGGCCTGCAGGCACGACTAGGCGTGACAGCAGCCATTGCAGGGAACATGCGCGGAACTTGGTCAAATTAGGAAGCTGCGTTAGATACGAAAAATCCCCCCTAACGTTAACGATACCATCCCGTCTCTGCAGCTCTGCAGCTCTGCAAGTCTTTCACCGCGCTTCTACATAATTAGTTTTTTCGACACGATGAAACGTCAGCCCTCTGCGAATAGAAGGGATAAGCGGCGTACATTTACCGAGAGCAGAGATGCGGGGCTTCACGAGGACGCTAGAATCGAATCTGACAAAGGATATCGTAATAAGAGCTAATCCGGTCGTATAGTCTCGAGCTCGGCGGGACCGGGAGCCTTGTTGTATCTGGTAGGGGGGCCTTCGAACTCATGAATTTCATCAGTGTAACATGACATGTCTTACCGTGGCTCACAACTACCCTGACCTAGCATTCTAACCAGCTAGCCATAGCTCATGGCTGGGGATTCCACGGATTTGGGCCTTAGCTTGTTACGTATACCTGCGGTTTCGTATAACTGGGAGAAACTATAGTATCCAAGGGTGGCGTGAGCATGTGAGGCTGAAATTGAGTATCGACAGCGGTGTATATACGGGGTGTTACTGGTGAAAATAACGGGCTACAAGCCCCCAGCTATGGGCTTTTGTAACGGGAAAACGTCAAAACAGCTGGCAGGGTGTAGCTAGTTGGGCCGGGCCTGCCTGCCTGCGGTTTGTACGGATGATCGTTCCCCATGATATATTTAGGCGATGTTGATGTCAAGAGACTTGGGGGCTTTCCCTGATTCTGCACCTTTGATGCTAATTCTCCAGTGATGAGAGCCCGAAGGATCCATGCTGATAGGTATCGATACGTGTGTATACGTGCATATGTCTCGATACCAGCGACCAGGGTCCTCCAGCTCCGCGGATGGTCCTGTCGCCGTCGATCGTTGTAGCTAGCTATCCCGTACTTGCGCAAGGAATGTGTCAATTTAGTTAACTCCGAGTGGGCTAGGTTAAGCGATTCGGTCATTTATAGATTAACTTAAGGAATGTTTCTAAATGAGCGCTGGGTTGCCGTCTGCGTCCCGCACTGCGGGTGACGTCGACGCTAGAGCGGCAGATGCAGAAAATGCAATTTGCAACATCTCACCACCCCAAATTCCAACACCACCCTCTTGGTCACCCCCCATAGGTCAATAATTTTATAAGCCCACAAATTAAAAACAATAAAAAAAAATAAGCTTAAGTGCGAACCTTTGTTCTAAGGGCCCGTCTAGTCTGGTGCCTTAGCTTACATGACAGTAATGTATTCCGCTCCGGTCCGTCTGTAAACACGTGGGTTTCTTTACACCAATGGTTAGACAGTAAACTAGTTTGTCCGTGTGGTGTATAATATAAGCCCGCCGGCCTAAAATCAAACAATAATATTGCAATGCAATGCCGAGTTTGACGCCTAGATCTGAACCCTGGACGGGAAACACGACAAGAAAAAAAAAAAAGCGAAAGCTGCACATGCGCTTTGTTGATAGATCGAATTATATACCCTCTTAGACCCATTTCCTCTTTCAGAGCAGATGTGCAGCATATGCACTTTTGTATAGAGTAGATCTACGTCCCTAAGCGGCCGGTAAGCGGCCTGTGGTCATAGTTCCGGTCAGAAAGGCCTGTAAATGCAACCTTGTCACAAGCCATAAGATTGACAGCTGCCCTAAAAATTTGGCCGGTGAGGCCCAGTATGATCTGAAGATAGAAATGTCACCCCTGAACTACGTATAATCGTGTCTACAAATCTGATGAAAAATGTAGATGGATCCCCAGTTCGGTATATCATCTGTGAGCTCGACAAGGGTAGGGTTCAGGACGGAGTCGACGTCGAGGGATCTGGAGGTCTATATAAGAAAGCTTCAAATCCTGAGAGATGCTCTTTTATTCGCTATCTACAGATCAGATCGCAATCAGCCAAGTGGATATAGTCCACTCTCCTCATTATTACAAGACAGCGGGTCTTTTACTACATTTAATTGCAACTATCCTACTTTTGTCTTATAATTATACTTAAAAATTATACGAATCGCGCTATTTCGATGAAGCTCCACATCGTTCTTTGGAGTCTAGCCGTAGCTGCGGCTAGTGTCTATGGCGTCCCCGTTGCTGAGACCGAATCTGCCCTTGGAAAACCACTTATCCCAAGGGGTGGTAGTGGCCACCATGGATCGAGTTGCAAAGGCGTTAAAAACGGACCAAAGAGTCGAGACTGCTGGGACGGACTTAGAGACATTAATACAGACTATGAAGACATTAAGCAGGTCCCATATACGGGCGTGACTCGCAGATATACTTTAACCATTACCAACGGATACTGGGCTGGAGATGGATATAATACTAGCAAAATGTTGATCAATGGGCAACATCCTGGCCCCCCACTTACTGCAGACTGGGGAGATATGTTTGGTATGTTACTTTTTTATCAGATCTTGTTACACATGCATGTGGTGAAACAAAATTAGACTGCTTTGGAATCAAAGCGAAGTAGCGGTATCATCAGTAGCTAACTGAGCTTGCTCTGCTAGAAATCACGGTCTACAATAAACTCTCCAATTCCAATGGAACTGCAATCCATTGGCATGGAATCACACAGATCGGAACGAATCGAATGGATGGAACCCCAGGGGCGGTCCAGTGCCCTATCCCACCTGACTGTAGCATGGTGTATAAATTCCAGGCGACGCAATATGGCACCTCATGGTACCACTCTCATTTCGCACTCCAATACCCGTCCGGTGTTGTAGGGCCTCTGATCATTAATGGCCCGACGAGCGCCGATTACGACGAAGAACGTACTCTGATCGTCTCGGACTATTTCCATTCGCAGCCCTTTGCGCTGTTCAATAGCGAAATATTTGGCGCCCCGCCGGCTGCCGATTCGAAGACGTTGAACGGGAAACACAAGTTCAAATGTGACCCTAGTGCCGATAAAAATTGTGTCCCCAGTAAGGGAGGCTACGAAGATATCAAGTTCGAAGCCGGGAAAACGTACAAGATTAGGATAATCAATACATCTGAAGGGACAGCCTGGACCGTCTGGTTTGACGGGCACCCTAAGATTACGGTTGTGGCCGTTGATTTCGTCCCAGTGACACCTTTCGATACTGATTCGGTTACCGTTGCCGTTGGTATGCTGTCCAAGTTAACCTTATTTATGCACCAAGAATATGCGGCTTGATGGATAATTGCTAACGTATGATTGTCGTTATATTCTATTAGCCCAACGAGTTGAAGTCATCGTGACAGCGAATGCAGATACTTCGAAGCAAACGGACTTTTGGATCAGGACGTTTGCGTGCGTTGCACCTGGCATTTCATGCCCAGGCGCCCAGGATACAACGCCAGCAGGAATTATTCGTTATGATCGTAAATCATCGAAAGACCCTCCTGCTTCATCTCCAATCTGCCCTAGCCTCAATGATTGCTTGGATGTGCCAGTCGGGTCCCTCAAGCCTATCGTTCCACGAAAAGTATCACCACCCCCACAAGGTTTCCTGGCAGAACTTTACCCCGGCCTTATTGGATGGCCGGATCCCAATGCCCCCATTTTCGGCCCGGGGTCAGCGGGACATCGGTGGAGCTTAAACGGTACAACTTTTCAAATTGACTGGTAAGTTGAATTGCCCACCACCTCTTCTTTCTTCTGATATCAATGTTCGCCGGCGCAAACCGCATATTAGCAGCAATTTTATTAAGCCTGATAAGTTTCGCTGGCTGACTGAGCTTTAATATCTATATATAAATACAGGCAAAAGCCTTCCTACACATATCTCGGCGCGGAAGATCCTTGGAAAGTTCCTGGAGGAGATTTCCCTCCGTCAGCCAATGTGTTAACGCTACCCAAGAGGGATGTATGGCACTACTTTGTTATCTCAGCGAACTTTGATGGAGCCGGTCATAAAAATACACCGATTCCCGTCAATCATCCGATACATTTACACGGCCATGACTTCTCCATCATGGCGCAAGTGCCACGAGGGCAGTACGATCGGACCAAGCCGATAAGCTTCAACTTCGATAACCCACCGCGACGGGATACCGCGATTCTTCCCGCGAACGGGTTTTTGATAATCGCATTTCAGGCTAAGAACCCCGGGGTAAGCTCTGAATTATGGCGCGCTATTTGCGTGGCATGGACAATCCTCCATGATTTATATTCGAAGTAGAAGGAACATGCTAATCAGGTTTAATTCTAGGCTTGGTTGATGCATTGCCATATCGCCTTCCACGCAAGTGCTGGCCTCGCATTGCAGTTCCTTGAACTACCGGACGAGATTCCGAGTAATGAATTCAAGGATCGGAACCAATATCACCAACAATGCGAAAATTGGAGGAAATTCTGGAAGAAGAGCATATGGAAGTCGGATCAGGAGGCGGTTCCTGAATCAGGCGCCAAAATGTGATCGATGGAGGCACATTAATTATATTCAAGAAAAATACATTTAGCGTTGCGCGAGTCGATTGGCAACGCAAGGTGTAGTTAAGTAGTTTCCAAGAAAATATCTTGTTTGAAGGACGTGGAAACTATGAAGGGGTTTGTTACTAATAAGGGGTTTAACGAACAGAGGTATGGTACAGTTGGAGGAAACTGCTCTAGCGTGTATGTATTATTTTTGGACTTCATTTGCTCATTGCATGTCAATGTAAATATTTATGCACTCTACGTTTTTCTATCTGCTGCGGGAGCGCCTAGCTTCTCAACAAGATATTTATTACAAGTCTCGACTTCCTTGGGGACCAGGAGAACCCGATGGGACATGTGACAACTTGTAGCTTATCCAATTCTCCTCCCATTCTAGCACCATGAATTCCTTATCGAGCGCGATCCCACGGTCGCCTTCAACATCGCCATTAAAGCGTATGAAGTTCCGCTCCTGCCGACTAATTTCCTCCTCCTTCGTTTCACCCGGCACAGGCGGTTCAATGTCCATAGCCGTGGCCGACGAGCCACGCTTCGCCTCGGCGGCTTCGAGCCGCGCTTCCATTCTCTGTGCTTCTGCCGGATTTATCTCATCGTCATCCATTAACCCGTCTGTGTCAAAGTCCTCGTAGTAGCTATCGTCATCTTCCGTATCCATCGTGGTGGGATTGCTCTGCAGCGTGCCCATTGCCTCGCTGTTGACCCGCCCCTTGATCATCGGTTGTCGCATGATGTCGATGCTATCGAGCAGCTTTTGTTCTTTGGCCTGTGTTTCCCGTTCGAAAGATAGTTCGTCTCGTTCGTACATGGCGTTTTTACAAGTTTTCCCCGTGTAAAACTCGACTCTGGTGACCTTTTCGCCTGGAACGGTCAGCCAGAATGGGTGCGTCGAAGGGTTGAACTGGTATTCTGCTAGGACCTCTGCAGATGCATCATCGGGTATGAATTGGGCGATATTAAAGTACCCGTTGGGTACTTCGTGGCAGGCATCGAGCGATGCTTCGCCGGTGATATTTTTATACGTAAGATATTGTATACCGGAGCCTTTGCGAGGGGGTAGACGGACAAATGCTAGCATAAAGCCAGCTGCTGATGTTGATAGGAACGGGAGAACTAGATCTACGAGTCGCATGTCGGTCACTTTAAGCTGTGTCGTTGGGCACGACCTTTGAAGATGAGAATTGGATTAAATAGGTGAGAATTGCCACGCATTATTCCCTTTAGAGAACGTCGCTGTTATGGAGCACTTGAGCAATTTGTGTGAGAAGAATAGAGCTTGCTCAAGTAAATAACTTTCAAGTGATCTGTTGTAATTTGGAGGTGGATGCGTTGGGGAAAGGTAGTATATATGCGTGGAGTTAACAACAACTGGGCCAAGACTTTAAATACGGGTTCTTTCCGTCGATTAATGCTGTATGTCTACAAAGTTGGAAATCTGGTTTACGAGACGATGGTAAGTTGAATATTTTATTATTCTTTTTCTAATTAATTCCACTTTTGATCGTTTCGGCGTTCTAGGTGGGATGTGTCATCGGATCTGTGACCTGACCTTGTGTAACAGGGTATGATGGGGCTTGTACCTTTGACTACAGACTTTAGGCTTTGGTGGTTTCTCCTCTTTGTTGGTTTTCTTCTCTGCCCGCTAGTTGAGTCGAGCTGGGTCACTCGGCAGTTGGGCTTTTAGGTATTGGTCAAGCCTTTCCACCATTTGCTGCCTCTCCTCGGTAGTAACCCAGGAGATTTCGATAGAGTTCCTCACGGTTCGAACGAGCAGCTCTAACGGAATATCTCCGTTCGCCATCTTTTCAAAGTTCTCGGTAACGTAGCCTCCGAAAAAACCAGGGTCATCCGAGTTAATGGTGACCAGCACTCCTTGCTGTAGGAGACCCTCTATTTCTTGTTTCTTGAAGTCGTGAACAACGAACGAGTTGCTGATGGGACAGCAGGTAAGACCGATTCGCCGTTCCACAATTTTAGTCACAAGGTCGGTATTCTCAATTATATTTGTTCCATGGTCGATGCGGTCCACACCGACATCTTCAATTGCTTGTCGGATGTGTTCAATGCTGTTCTCCTGGTCTATATCGCAATGCATGGTCGTCTTCAAGCCGGCTTCCTTGGCCTGCTCGAATATTGCCTTAAAGTCGACGGGAGGATGATCCTTTTCATTGCTGTCAAGGCCGACACCCGCAACAAGTCTCTTGTACGGGCTGTCTAGTAACTCAGCAAGAACTTCATTTGCTTCTGCGACCGGTCGATCGCGGAGGAAGCACATGATCATGGTTGCCGAAATATCATCTACTTCTTCCATAATTTTCTTTCCGAGCTCTACCCCCTTCAGAATCACATCTAAGGGGATCCTGTGGTTGCCATTCCAGTGAGCTTGTGGATCAAAGAATATCTCTGCGTGCATCACTTGTTGGCTGCGAGCCTTGGAAAGATATTCAACGTAGAGATCAGCGAAATCCACTTCCGTCTGGACACATGCCATTGCCTTGTAGTAGACGTCAAGGAAAGTCCCCAAGTCGTTAAAGCTTTTATAGTTGCCGTCTTTGTCGAAAACATCTGGAACTGGCATGTTGTTGCGTGCTGAGAATTTTTTGACCATTTGGGGCTCGAGGGTGCCTTCGAGGTGTACGTGAAGCTCGCATTTCGGCAGGTGTTTGAGAAACGAGTGGGCTTCGACAGGCCTGTCCATTACTGAGGGAGGTTGGGTTTAGGAATTGGTGATGCCCAATTTCAAGGCAAATCAAGGGTGGAAAATTCTTATACGTTGTATCTGTGTGGCTAACGTTGATACCAGTGGAGGGTTAGAAGATAGTTGGTTGTGTCGCGGCCCTCAAATAGTTGTGTGTTGCAAGTTTTGGCCTCGTTTCATGCTGGGGTTATATATCATAGAGCTGTACCATTGCATACTTGTAGGGCTATGTTCATTGCATAAGCTAAAATATGTAGTTCCTTCTAGCCTAGCTACTATGCGGATATCTCGGGTGGTCGGCTAATGCCGGTATCAACATTTTCCCCTAACGCGTGCTGAAAGCCTGGCATCGCGGAAGTTTGTGTGTAATTTTTCTAGGTTTGCGAAAGCAATGCCGCGGTATCAGCTACTACCAAATAAGTGTCCGAACATGTGGCAGGCACACTGCAACATCTGCATTGCAACTTCAATTGCGCCCGTATTGATGGTACAAGCCCCCGGAAATCGAGAACTTTGGAATTACCGTCCCTTTTCAAGTGTTCGTTAAGTTGTCCCTAAATAATACTTGTATGGAGTCACTCTCTCTACAAAATTAAGCTGTCGGTCCAAGAATTGAGGTATTAGGTTATAATTACGAATACGTTACCAAATGTTCCTGACATAAAAATCCTTCAAAGCACAACTTCGGACTCGTTCGACACACCTCAAAGTCGTATAAAGCGCGCCAAAGCACCTCGTAAGAACCTTCAATTGGTCCTTGGCCTTGGTATCCAATTATCTGCTTCACGCCATGTCTTTGCTCTATCGTCTTTGGTCGGTGCTCCGACACTCTTTGCTCTCGGAAGCAGAAGCTTTCCCGCCTAAGCCACAGTTTGAAGAAAAGGATGTTCCCGATTTATCTGGCAAAGTAATTGATCCGCCCCGCCAATTCGCCACAGTCTCAAATTTTCTGGCCTGTCAGACAGAACACTAATAATACTGTACCACGTGTTTCGTAGGTTTACCTTATCACAGGCGCCGCTTGTGGAATAGGACTGGAACTTGCAAAGGTTTGCTTACTTTACCATATCCTTTGTCTGAGAAACCACACGAGGGCTCTAAAATATACATCGCGTGCGCGTGGCGGCACAAAAATTTTGAAACGAGCGTTTTGATATAAAGCACCAAACGATAACGTAAATGTTACTGACTTTCTACCTTATTGTTACTAGATCCTGTACTCGAAAAACGCCAAAGTCTGGATTGCTGGGCGTTCAGAAGCGAATGGTGCGACTGCTATCGAACAAATAAAAGCAGAATATCCAAAGTCCGACGGCGCCCTGGAGTTTGTTTATTTAGATCTTGCGGATCTCACAACCCTGAAGCTTGCGGCGGATGCATTCCTGGCAAAGGAGAGGAGGTTAGACGCCTTAGTCCACAATGCGGGCATCATGGCCACTCCATCCTCTTGGCGGACAGTACAGGTATAGCGTCGACATACCCCCCATCGTCTATCACGTGCACCTAAACCCTTAGCATTCTGGTGGTTCTGATAGTAATCGACGGCGGTAGGGGTGGGACATCCAATTCGGGACGAACGTTTTAGGCCCCTTCGTGTTGCAACGCCACCTGCAGAATATACTCGTAGAAACCGCGAAAACAGCACCCGAAAATTCGGTTCGAGTCGTGTTCCTGGCATCCATTGGAAATCATGTTTCCCCACCAGGCGGCGTAGACTACCAGAACATTGAGGAAAAGGCAATCCCGCCACTCACCAGCTTTGCCCCCTTCGGCCCGTGGTTCAAGTATGGTCAGAGTAAAGCCGCAAATACATTGATGGCACAAGCTTTCGCGGAGAAATTCAAACATACAGGTGTCATCGCTTCGGTAAGTCCCTTGGTTGCAAATCTTCTTTTTGCCGCCATCGTGTTGTAAGCTTTAAGCTGTTATGTCCCATTGCAATCACTAAACCACCATTTTGAAATAGTCGGTGAACCCTGGGAACCTTAATACGCCCCTTGTCCGACACAGTCTGATGATGTCATTTTTAGCGGTAAGTATACTGCACGCGTGGGCTCAAGGCCTCTAATAATCAATTCTGGGAGTTATCGATTTGCTGACCGCAGTTCTGTTGCAGGCTTTTCTTACCTACCCACCGCGTTACGGTGCATTAACAGAACTCTATGCAATGCTTTCCCCTGACCTCGATCAGTCCAACAATGGTGCTCTGATCGTCCCATGGGGGAGGATAGGCTCCACTCGACCAGACATCATGGACTGTCAGAAAAATGGCAAGTCGGTAAAGTTTTGGGATTGGCTTGAAGACCACACGCAAGGGTTTTGAATGTTCGCACTACGTTCCGTATTGTATTCGAAAGTATAATACCGTTGTACCCGACTACGTTTTTCACTATGAGGTCCCTATAGGTATTGATTTGAGTTTTCGTTTGTTAGGACCTAGCTACTATGCTGATTCCCAATACTGCGTAGATACCTAGGTAACTACTTACTTAAGTAGGCCAGATGTACGAAGTTTCAACGCACGCGTACCCCCCAATGCAAAGGCAGATTTTTTTTTGTATCCTCATAAATGTACTCAATTTAATCCCTCTAGCGCGAAGAATATAATTGATTGATACGTTTTATTACTTTCTTGATCGCTTTTGGTTATACCGAACCAATTCTGTATACACCTCCGACAACGCTTTTGAATAGTCTGAATGTCCTATGGTATCTGTAATTTCCACACCCCTGAAATCATGGGATCCCATCAACACTGTATAAATATAAAGCCCCTGCTTCAAGACGGTGCTTTGAGCACAAGGTTCTAAAGAATGTAGTCGTCGTGTCCTTGGTCACCCTTGTCTATGAAGGGCATTCCTCGTATTCGTTTGTTCGGCAGCTTCGGGAGGCGAGCCCGTCAATGGGCGCTAAATCCTTGCCAAGGTCGTTCGTTGTCTGCGACTTGGCTGAAGAAATGCTACTTATCTATCTCATGACGGCTAAAGTAATCTCAACCTGCGATCCTCGAGAAATAATCTTACTAGTGGCTATCTCACTCGCTCTCAGGGCGAAGGATGAAAGGAGCGGTGTACGGGTACTTGCAACTACAATCTACTTCAAGTGTAGGCCAAAGGGCTGGTAATTTTCATGCTTAAAAATATTTTAAAAAAACAAAGTTATATACATGCAGTCATTATGAACATTCCGACTTTTTGACAGAGAATCTCGAGCCGCTATCTAGTAACGGCAGAGAATTTTTAGGTAACGTTATAACCAAGAGATAGGGTAAATAAATACTGTAGCTAGCGCTTAGGGTATTTAAACTTGGCAGGCGTATTTGGGATCTAAAGAGAGCATTGTGCATTAGTTGACAGCTACTTAGAACTCGGGTTTGGTGTTACCAGAGCTGGAGAAGACATACCGCAGTAAGCTGGGCAAACACAGCGCAGAGTCTTGCATTTAATTGTGCAATCATTTAGGCAACCGCAAGGAGGAGCGGTCGGTGTGGGAATTGCGATAGCAGAAAGTGTCACCCTCTTGTAGATATTTTCGCACAGGTATTTAGGATCTAAATCACGTAGAATTCCAAGTCAGCTTTTGCATCGATCAATAGTTTGATATATATTGGAGCTAGCGATGAGGCTAGCTGGTCATATTATGATATCACACAGACCGCAGTTCTTTGGGCAAGCGCATGGTGGCTCCTTGCAGTTGACAATGCAATCATTCAAGCATCCACAGGTGAAGGTTGGCTTCACACTAGTGGTCGTCTTGGTGGGTTTGGTGGTGGTGGTACAGGCGTATTTTGGATCTTTTTTTTTTCATGCATGTATCAAGTGCCATCAGCTCGACATGTCGAGAGGCAACGAAGAGGCATTTTTTCTTGAAATGGATGAATTCATTATCATGCTCGAAGTTGACTTACCGCAGAACTCAGGGCAGATGCCACCAGGGTTATTTAGCTTGCAGTCATTTGTGCATCCACAGATGAAGCTCGGCGTGGGAAAGATAATTCTTGTCTTGGTTGGCGTGGTGGTCTTGGTGGTAGATGTGGTGGTAGACGTGGTGGTAGACGTGGTGGTAGACGTGGTGGTAGTGGTGGTAGTCTTCGGGGTAGCCTTCGCGGTGGTTGTAGTGCTTGTGCATTCGTACTTTGGATCTATACATGGCGAGAATATCATCAGCTTGATGTAAATATAATAGCTGGCGGACCTCAGATAGTACCGCAAAAGTTTGCACATTTGCAAACTTTAGGATCCGTGCATCCGATGATGCAATCATTGAGACAACCGCACGTCGCTGTGGGAGGATCAAGAGTTCTCTCTGTGGTGGTGGGGCCTTTGGTAGTAGTAGTCGGCGCAGGGCACGCATACTTGGGGTCTGGCCAGAGATTAAATGCATGAGATTTGGGAATTTTTCAGCTCCTATCATACGATATATACTTACCGCAATACTGAGGACAAAAGCAACCTGACTTGCCGGCGCAGGCGATTATGCATGCATTGGTGCAACCACATTTGAAGGTTGGTGCCGGCAGGGTGGATACAGCATCTGGAATTGCGACAGCGCTGACAAGCACTGCGGATGCCAAAGTCGCAAAAAGGTATGCAGATCGCATTTCGTCGGATGTTTGGACTTTTTGAGGGGATTTCTCGTGTATTTGCAACGAGAGGCTTAGATATGCGGGACTCTTCGAGAACGATAATGAATAGTCTGTAATAGAGATCGATATTTATGCGATTCTACCAATGCAATACTGTCGCGCCTGCTGGATTGAGGTTAAGAGTTGACCTTTCTGGGACTTTAGGCTTCTTAAATAGATTATAGAGATCCCAGACTTCAACATCCGGTACCGCAAGCCGTCCCTTACTTCGCCGTTTCATCCATGAGCTGATATGAGTTGATAGCCTTGCTCGCCAAGCTTCAAACAGTGTTCGGGAATCATCATCTTTAACCAAGACGTTACATGCATGCAGAGCTAGGCTGTGGTTCTTGTCCTACGTCCGCAGCCGTTGGATTGTATGGGGGTATCAGGCCTCGGCAGCTGACTCAAAATGCCTACCCTAGGTTCGCACAGATGTGCAAAGAGTAAGTTTCTGCGGCTCAATTTTTAGATTAGCTGAAAGGACAGCTTCATGGTCAGAAATGCAAGGCACCCCTGAAGGAAATATAGCTCGACATAGGCGAAGCTTGCGGGGAATCCGAATTCGATATAGGCAGGGAATGGGGGTTGTAGGGCTGTTTTTCGTCTGGGCCGATTTTCTCGATTTTCTCGATTTTCTGCTGAGGCATTTTAGCAACCAAGGTTACTCGACGGTTGAATTATTTTTGGTCGATAAACATGTATGTCAGCTAGTTAGCCCCTATTGTATTACGAACAATGTTATAACGTTAGCCGTTATCGAGCTTATATTGGTCCCAGTAACAATAGACTGTGTAGGCGTCAACAAAAAAACCCTTTTTTTTTACTGACCAAAATGCATGCATGCACCTGCAATTTGCTGGTCGAGACGCAAATGCACGGTTAGTTGTTTTGGAGTTTGCGGGCCGGTCCAAAGGGGAAATCTAACGTAAATGCAACCTGTTGTACCTGCACAGTCGTGAGTATTCAAGTTACTCCTGCGTCATGCAAGAGCATGCAACTCCGAGCCGAAATCTCTCGACCGAAATAGCCTTGAGACCAGGCGACGACCGGAAGGACATTTCCCAGAGCCGAATTTTTCCAGAATGTAAGATCGATCGAGCGGAGGGTTTGCTCACGCAGTCAGCTTACGACTAATCCGTGAGGTCACAAAATGTTTAGTTTGGGCCAATTTAATTTTAATTGGTTGAGGGATGGCTAACAGTGTGGTATTTTTCAACACCGCCGCAACGCAACAGCCAATAGGTATCCCAAACAGGGGCTTCCTGTCAAGGTCCGGTTATACTGACAGCCGGGAAATATTTCAGTTATCGCAGGCCCCGATAGCCCAAGCTAGTCCCAGTCCGGGCCTACTCAACGGCAAAATAGTCGAGATTACGCTGAGAGGTTCAAAAACCAGAGCTCCTAAGTCAACCGGCGACCTGAAGGATCGTATGCCTCTCATTGGCTGCATTCCATTGATCAACTCGAGCTTCGCCTCTCCACTCTCGCGATCGATGAAAAGCGTCCTATGAGAGCCGATCAGCTGCTGTCAAAGATCAACAAGTGCATCGAATACAGATATGGGGCGCTATTGGGCGAATGCATTCCGAAGCTACACTAGATCAACTATCCTAGTATCTCAAGGACCAGGCACCAACCTTATGCAAATAAGGCCTATCGTAATAAGGTCTAAAAGATCTGGTATATTGTACTCGGAAATCGAAATCAGTAGACTAGAAGAAACTACCTACTAGACTTTGTTGGGCTCCTTCCCAGACCTCTCAACCCCCTCCTGATAACGTATTCCTAAGAGATAAGGGTATTGCAATGTTTGATTTCCTGACATTCCATCGTATATGTGGAAGATAGGAGTGGGTTTGATATATAATGGCTTAATAAGTTCTATGGGGCCTTCAAATTCATGAAGGGCCACTTTCATATAGATCGCTTATATTCACGGCTAGCCATTTCTACAGCTGAAGTTATGTCAAAAGGCTATCTCTGCTGAAGCCGTTCTTGGCTTGCCTTATTATGCTTACGCCCACGGCTTAATTTCGAACCAGTTCGCTCAGTATATCTATGTAGTTAAGATCCGAGCCCTAGTGCTCCAGACCGAATTTTGTAACGCAGGTGTTCGCGTAAACTTGAGCCCACTTGAACTTGCTCATGAGATCAGAAGTAATCCTGTGGAGCGAGTCATGGGCCCTGGGAGCACTCGGCGGCGCCGGAATATCGTAGGAGCAACTTTGCCCGAACCACTTTCAACCTTGTATCTAATTGGGGTCTTGGAGCCGTAAATTTCATCACGCCACATTGGATTTTGGGGTTGGACAATGTACTACAAGGTTACGTATTGAATACGTGTACGGGTGCCTCCAGCAGAAGAGCAACCTTGTTAGCAATAAAGTTCCTGCACCGCCAGAGTAACATTGTTGCTAAATGGTTTGGGACTAGGCAGACCCGCTGGTGCCATAGTGTTTGACATTTGATGTTGGATGTTTTGATATTGTTGTATATACCTCTCCTACGTACCGACAGGTTTGGCTAATGGTATTGCAAATAAGGAATTTGTACAACCATGTGGGGACTGGCTTCCAGAAAACCCACCCAGCCCCTCATAGCTGCTTAACTGATTATGTCAGAATTAAGACCGATCTATGACACTTAGACTGTCGAGCGAAATCGAATTTCTAGTTCCCGTCACCCCAAAAGGAAGAGAGAGGTTTCAATTTTAATACAATTATAGGAGGAAGTTGGGAGGCATAAGAGAAAGTCTGAAATGAAGATTCGAGCGATCTAGGCCTTAGGCGCCTTATTTTCAACCTATAAATGCAAATGCTGTTGTATCCCTCTTGGTGGGTGCTTTAGACTGTCGCTAGCTTCTGTTAGGATTCTAGCATGCCGATACGTTTTCTGCTGTTTCCCTATTCAACTTGAAGACTCTAGATAGCTCTAGTACTATGGACGAGATTGATGCTACGTTTAAGCTCTTCTGCATTTGGAAACGTCCCGCCAAGCCGACCCAAGCCTAGACCACTTTCCCATGCGCATGTTAGACCTGATTCTCAATCTCCAGACAGACTTTTCCAACCTCAAGTGCGATACAGGAGGAACTCTTTCTATCAGGCTTCCTGTCCAGCCGCCTTCTCCACAATTATCGAGCTTCAACATGGGAATCATCATGTGGAGCGTTTATCAACGATACAGCCTGCATTTTATTTTTCCTCCTTGCAATGGCCAATTCTAGAAACTCTACCGAAGGTCTGCCAGACCCCTGTTGAGGGAGCGAAACTGTTTGTTTCAGTTAAGAAGCACGGCTGACATACAAAAGCACGGACAGGTCGAAATTGCAGGAACCCCAAGTCATTATCACGTCTCCAATTCAAGGACCGAATAAACGGCTTAGGGCGTTTCCGCCACCAGCTTTGCCCCCTGCTGCGTGCAGATGCGAATTCAATATCCATGAGAAACGATGGGGTTTGTGCATCTGTTTTCGCGGAATAATGATTTCCCAATGCCTATTCTCAGTTTCTAGTAGCTAGGGTCCATCCACGCTTCTTATCTCGATGGAGCACGTCCACTAACGTGAGGCGTCGTAGAATCAAAGCATTTGCTTTGAAACGAGATGATAGCAGCTTTTGCTGCTCATAAAATGACAACATCCAGAATCCAAGGCTTGGATTGTGAATCCGAGCCAACAAAAATCGAATACATCCTCTCAAGAATGAGTTGCAGCGCAGCGTCTTTCAGGCCATAGCTGCATCCAAGCATCTAGCACTTGGTTTCGCACTTTGAAACCCTTGTGTGAATTGCCACTTCTAGCCAAACTCGCCGCACTCGTCAAAGACGCCGCTCGGCGCCTTGGTTGGTAAATGCTCGTGTCGGGGTCAAGGCTAATGTTTACGAGGCGATCCGGATATCGCTAATGCCGGCCGACTCCCCCATTCATGGTTACCGCCAGCTGCGTTCAAACAGCGCAGCCTTCTCTCCCAACTAAGCACTCCAACATCTGCAACGTCGCACAAAGTTCCTCACTCGACACATGTTCGATGCTCCAGGTTCTTCGATATCTCTTGCCGATTCATTCGCTTATTGCGTTCCCGGTCGTCTGACTCGGCGGTTCAAAATTTTTTCTCCTGGGAGCCGAGCTTCCTGATAGACCGGTTGACGGGATTTGGGGATGGTTATTTATATAAGCCTCTAATCGGGTGTGGCTGCTTTCTGTTCACAACTAGGCCGACTTGACCTTCTCGCCAGTTCAGCATACTGATAACTACCTCATCTTGACTCGGATAACATAACCTAGGAGCTCATACACTGGGGGGTACAATGGCACCAAAAGTCATTCTTGCAAAGGCGTTCGTCCTTTTCGCTGCTGCAGTGCTTCTTACTTCCCAAGCTACTGGGGCTCCATACCCTCATGGAAACAATGACCCAAGCTATCCTTTTGCATCGCCTAACTGCAAAAAGCCACTTATTAGAAAAGAATGGTGGGCCTATCCATCCAGTTAGTTTGCAGTGGAAGCTATATAACCGAGGAAAGCTAACGATAGAGTCTACGACCAGGAGAGCTCTTTCCGTCGATGAAAGGAAGTCTTACATCAAAGCTGTTTTGTGCCTAGCAAATAAGAAGAAGCTAAGGGCCCCATCGATTTCTGGTATTCCTGGCTTTCAAACTCGATATGACGACTTCCAAGGAGTCCACTCTATCCATACCCCGTTTATCCATTGGGTCGTGAGTCTTTATATCCGTGTCGAAATTAGTAACATGAGCCGCAGATGCTAATACTCATTTACTTTTTCCAGGGCCACTTCATCCTCTGGCATCGCTATTTTATCGCAACATACGAGCAGAGCCTGCGTCAGTTATGTGGCTACCGTGGCGCGCAGCCATATTGGAACTGGACTATCGACAATGCGAGCGGAATAGATATGATCAAATGGCCCATTTTCAACAACCATTCCGGCTTCGGAGGAAACGGGCCCTACGTGGATGGTGAAAACCCGTTCGGTATCCCTGAAAGAAGCGGGGGTGGATGCGTTCCAAGAGGGCCTTTCGCATGGCCAGACTACAGCGTTAGCCTGGGGCCGGGCGGCAGCCTCGCGTATAATCCTAGATGCCTTAAACGCGATTTCTCTAGGCCGATAATGGCATGGGCTACCACCGACCTCGTAAACTGGGTTATGAATGTCGACAAATATGAGGATTTCGCGTATCGGTTGGAAAATCAGCCGGTATTCACCATTCCAAACGTTCATGGAGCTGGTCATTTTGGGGTGGGTGGCGCCCTGGGCGACCTTGGAGATGTATATGCGAGTCCTGGAGGTGAGAGATGCTCTAGATGGGCCCTTCAAGTGGATACTTCTAACTAATGATGACTTTATGACACTTGATGAGCGAAAGATCCAATCTTCTATCTCCATCATGCCACCCTTGACAAAATGTTTTGGACTTGGCAGAAGAGGAAGTTGCCTGAGCGGTTTTACGACGTCGGGGGACCAGTAGTGCCATTCGACTATCATAATTTGCAGGGACCCAATATTACACTCGGTTTTGAAGTAGAGTTGGGGGCGTTGGGACCTAATATCACGGTAGCCAAACTCATGAATCTCCAAGGGGAAATGTTGTGTTACGACTATGATTGCTGAGCAGCATATGCACATATGAAAGCGGGGCTCGCCTAGCACCTCAACGGGCCTTGACCTTGCACCCACAAGTTTATTCTGCGAGCGTCCCTTACCTCTTTATCCGACCACCGTTTGCCTGTAAAATACTACTACTCTGGTGTATCTGGGAGCCAGCTGTGTTATTTTTCGGAATAAACGCGTGTTGTCACAGCGCACAGTTGATCTCGAGCAAAGTTAACCGCAGCATCATACAAGATCGTATAACAAAACAATCGCAGAAATGAACGAGACTCAGAATAAAAGAAGCTTGAGCCAATTGGACCGGACGGTAGGATCACGGATCAAGCAAACTCTCCGCCTCGTATCTATCTGCATGCGGCTTTCGACGACGCTTCCATTCACGCGGCTTCAACCTGACCACGCCGCCCAGTGTGTTGTTTCCACTTACGTGTGCCCCGAAGCGACAAGAAGCAATGGCGCCGACTCCCACCGCCTCGCTGAGCGATGACCCTGCGAAGAGCATGGGCTCAAGGGCGACGCTTTTCCTATCAATCACTTTCGCTCTTCTTGGCCTCGCTACCATTTTCGTGATTCTTCGGTTTGTTTCCGTTCTGAATTCTTGAACAACTGTCAATGAATGGACGGAATAACCCATGTGGCTTGGCTTGGGCTGACCCCTTGCCTCGCATTTGATTGCTTTATGGCATGCATGCATTAGGCTCTACTGTCGCTACTTCCTTATCAACCGCGTCGGCCTCGATGACTGGCTCATTCTTGTCGGCCTGCTCTTTGAATGGGGCCTCGCTGTGATGAACTACTTTCAGGTGCAGTACGGCACAGGGGACCACATTAACACCGTTGTAAGGAAACTCCCCCCTCTCTCAAAACTGTTTTATTGAATCCGCCTTCCTTCCTCTCAGCTCCCCTTGCGTCCTAATATATGCAAGCAAGCGTGCGTGCATGCATGCGTCCTTGCTTGCCTTTAAAAGCTTCCGGATTGCCCCCTCTCAACGTCGAGTTATATATATGTGTGGTCGTGCGCACTCCTGCTCACAATGAAAAAATTGGAAAAAATGGGGGGGAAATTTGGACCTCAATCTAGACTATCGACGAGTTAATCCCCACGCTGCGATACTGGTTCGCGTACCAGATAATCTATCCACTGGTGCTGTTGTTCATCAAGCTCTCCATCCTGAGCTTCTACCGGGGAATTTCATCCCAAAAGTGGTATCGATACACCATATACGGCGTCGGCGGGTTTGTGATCGCGTGGACCACTACCTTCGTTTTTGCATATGTACGTGCTACCCACATTCCATTCCATTCTCGCATGGATGTGTATACGCTCTCCAACAAACCACTTATATTCCCTGTTATGGCGTTATATCACACTTATACGTAAATAAGAGAAGGGCCAAGAGAAATCGAAAGGACAGGCCTTTCATCAGTGATATTAGATTGCTAACTGCAAGGGCTACAGATATTTGAGTGCCCGAATCCCTCAAAAGCGTGGTCCCTCACCTTCCCTCAAGGGTGCGTCAACCTCCCGGCGCTATACTACAGCACAGCATCAATCAACATCGTCTCAGACCTCGCCATCCTCCTGCTGCCTATCCCCGTGCTACATCGACTTCAAATCAGCCGTCGCCGGAAAGGTATGTCCCTGCATTACCCCACAGAAAACAATCAAAGATTGAAAACAAATCAATGATAAGATATAAAAGTAAGAAACAGCATGATAGTATACTGACTGGTTGTCAATTCCAAAAGTCGCATTGTTCGTAATCTTCTCAGTCGGCGTTATCGCAGTAGCCGGCTCGATAGCCCGTCTTTGGGCGCTGTGGAAATACCAACATACAACGGACGTATCGTACGATGCCATCTTCATCCTGCTTTTCTCACACACCGAAATCAACCTGGCGATGATGTGTGCCTGTGCACCTGCTCTCAAACCACTCTTCAAAACATTCTCAAGTCCATTCAACAGCCGCACCGGTGAAAGCAAGACCACCCAACCGACTACACCCGGGCCTGGTACGACCACATCCGGGACTGGCCAGTCGACAAACAACGGTAGCACTTTGGGCTCAATCGCGAGGAATCGGGCGCGCTTCGAAGCCCTCTCTTCAGATTCCAAGCGGAGTAGTCCTGAGAGCAGAGTTATCGAAATCACCGGTGGCACACCGTATTACACTCCGCCACTCGAGCCCCGCGCGTACGCCAGTTCAGACGCGGACGGCGGCAGCCCGAAGATTCCCTCACCAACACGCCGTCGCCAGTCCTCCATCGGTAGTAGCTTTCAGCTAGACGGTACCTTCGGGTTCAAACGTATGCAGTCTGCACCGACGTTTCGCAGTGTGGGCAGTGTGGGCAGCGGGATGCAGAAGCCAAGCAAGCTTGCAGGGGAGTACACGGTTACATGCAGCTCGACACACAGCCTTACTAAGAGCAGTGATGTGGCGGATCAGGAGTTTTATTTTGGATTTGTGCATCGGCCGAGTATCTGGCGGAAACAGAGCGTGGTGACAAATCCGAATGGCTCGTATGGACGTGGGAGTGTGATGTTTGGCCGGCTTTTTGCAGAGTCGCCTACTGCAACGACGCCTAGCGAGTTTGAGCTGGAGGTGAAGGTGGAGCAGGAGGTTAGGGTCGATTATGAATTGATGACGGCGGAGGAACAGGAGAGGTGGGAGAGGAAGCGGTCGGTGCTGGATGCGGTTGATAGCTTGTGGTAATTTGCTGGGGAGGTTACTTGCATGGGTTGTGAAGGGACGGGTACCTGTATATACCTCGCGCGCGAGGCCTTCCCGTTGGCGGATTTTTGTTTTAGCGCTTTGCTTCATATTGGTTCTCTTGGAATACTATGGTTGGGAGTTCTTCTTCTTCTTCTTTTAATATTGCTTTTTAGTTGTATTGCAAAGAATAATGAAGTGCTGACTGCACTCTACAGTTCCAAGATATTACCGACATTTATAGACGGACTTGCCTCATAAAATCCAACGAGACACTGCGTTGCGACTCAATGATCGCGTTGGATGTTTGGCCTTCGAATACAAGTATTCATACAGGGAACCATCTAGTGCTAGATTCCGCTTCCATCATAACAGATGTTCCTCCGTATTCGAGGGCAATCATGCATTTGAACATCCAACCATGCAGATATCTAGTGTTCCGCATTCTATCTATCGAGCACCGACTCCTCTACCATATCAGGTGTGCCTAGATACTTGATTTCCTATATCTTTTTTCCATATCTCCCCCTAGATATCGCAAAGTCTACGTTCTAGAGTCACCACAGGTATCAAACAGCTACCATTGAGTCATAAACCAATGCGTGCGACAGAGAATACCCGCCGCACCAGTACCCCTAACCTTGATCTGACGATAGATGGTGTTAAAGCACTCTGGCTAGACCCAAATCGGCGTCGAGGAAAAAGTGAAGTCACTCCACCGCCTTCGCAGACAGTCAGAACTACGTTCCTACTCGTCTCGGATACGCACAACATTGAGCCTTCGTCGTCGCAAGACGAAGATGAGCCCTTCCGCATGCCGTTCCCCCGCGCTAATGTGTTCATCCACGCGGGTGACATGACGAACCAAGGCTCGTTGAAGGCGTTAAAAAGAGCGGTGAGATGGATTGAGATGGTGCCCGCGGAAATCAAGATATTGATTGCGGGGAACCATGATTGTCGTCTCGACAAGGGGTATTGGTGCGGTGACGACGACGATGAGAACGGAAGTAATGGGGATAGTAGTGGAAGTGATGGTGAAAGCGAAAGGGAAGAGAAAAGAAGGCAGAGTAGGCAGTGTCGGGAATATCTGAGAGGTGAGGAGATGAGGCGAAAGGGAATCTGGTATCTGGAGGATGAGGTAAGGGAGTTCCAGCTGATGAATGGGTCAAAATTCACGGTGCGTAAAAAAAAACGCCATTCCCATCCCAGTTTGCATTTTGCATTTCGGGGAATTGTCAGAATTAGTAATCGAGTACTCAAACCCGATGTGATACAAGTAGGTCCTGGCGTCGCCGTACACACCTCGCGCAAAATACCCTCACAACTCGGGGTCATTCCGCTATGATCACAAGACAAAGAACTACTGGCATAAAAAGTTCCCGTTGGAGAGTTTACCTGAGCAGGTGCACATCGTGGTAACTCACGGCCCAGCATACACCATGCAAGACGAGATCCAGGACCACGACAGTAAACACAACGCAGGCTGTGCGCAACTACTGCGGTTTCTGAGGGACGTAAAACCCTTGCTCAGCGTCTGCGGACACATTCATGAGGCTGCAGGGGCGAAAATAGTCACGTGGGAGAAAATGGACAAGAAGGGCAACAGGACGGCGTTGGTAGAGAAGAACTTGCGACCGGAGAGATGCCGGGTTGAGATGCCGGATGGGGCGGCATATAGTGATATCACTGGGAGAACGAGGGAGGTAGTGGAAGGGGAGCAGACGGTATTTGTGAATGCCTCAATTGCGGGGGTGGGAGGTCGGCCGAGGGCAGTGAGGAGTCCTGTGATGGTGGAGTTGGAGCTGCCGTATTTGGAGGTGGCAGAGTACAAGGGGGTCGGTGGCAGGTGGAGAGGCACGCTTCCTTCCGGTGTATAGTGCGAGATTCCGTAGCTTTCAGGCTGGAAGGTTCTGTATTGTAGAAGGAAATCTAGAACGGGGTCATACAGCTGTTGCAATTTAGATGCGTCTGGATTATTCCAGTGTGAGGTCGTCATGATCTATTGATGATGTTGCTCTTTAAGACCTCGGCGAACAGTTCATCGCCGCCATTGGCTCTTTTCTCAAACTCCGTCTTGTGTGTCTCGAACCAATTGTTGTCTTCAAACGCCTGTAGGATTTTGAATTGCCAAACCCATCAGCTCGTTGCAACATGCATTCAATCCTTTGCCTCGCGAAAAGACAGCCTACCTTCGGCAACAGATGGCCAAACTCAATCCCCGTGAGCATGCCATCGTTGATCCAGAATGCACTCAATTCCTTCTCGCCCTCGCCACCAACAATGCTGTTCCACTGATCGTTGACCTCGCGAACCACGTCGTTCATGAGATCCTCGCCAACCGCACCGCGTGGCCTCGTCAGACCAACGATCTTGTTGTTCGGACGTCTCCGGCCACCGACGTACTGCCAGGGGTTCGTGTTATGGTAGAATTCGACGTTGACAAAGAACTTGAGGGCACCGGTGGCGCCACAATGGGCGTTCGTGATGGCAGTTGCGAGAGCGTCCTTCTGCTCCGGAGTGAGGTCGACCGAGTGGTAGACTTGGTAGAACGGCATGGCTGAAACAGGAGGAAGTCAAACTTGCGATGTTTCGGTAGGGACTGCCAACAGCAGATGCGAAAGGAAGTCCTATGTAGTGCTGTAGTATCGCGTCGCGTCCTGCTGACCGTGTTCCTGCGGGCGTGTCTCAAGCGAGTGTCGAGATGTTGTCTGCTCTGGTGTTGGTGTTGATGTTGGCGTTGGCTGTGAGGTTTGCGCGGTGCCGCCGGGTGACGTCATCGGCAACTCGCGGCGAATCTGCGAATGAGCAAATGCTTTACAAGAAGCTTTACAAGAAGCTTTACAAGAAGCTTAGCCAGTACTTAATAAAGCATTTAAGTAATTACTTAATACTTGCTGCGTACTTACTTGATTATTTTACTCAAGTACTTTCTTGGATGTGATTAAGTAATTGTATGTAATTGGTTATTTCGTAAGTACTTACTTATATTCGTCGGTTCGAAGCGGTTCTGGAGCAGCCGGGGCAACCTAACCAGACGCTTTGACTCCGGCCGATTATGTAAAGGAAAACCAGCCTATCCGTTGAAGGATCGAATCCCGACGACGCGCTAATGCAGTCGGATCCAATCCAATGCACTCGACGTTAGCTGTCCCTGCATGTTCATGCTGTTCGTCCGCCAGCAGCTTGCATTGCCGCCTTTGAGCTCCTCCGGCCGCAGAAGATATGAGTCGACTTGATAAGATTCGATTTCACAGCTAGGTTCCCCTGCCGGACGCTGCAACATTGCGTGGTGTGTGTGTGCCCTGGCCAGACCCATCCTTCTTTCCTGTACCTCATTCCATCCTTCGTACAACATCCACAACAGTCCATTGACCCGAGCGACGGCATCTTAATCTCTCAGATCGATCTCAGTCAGCCTACCAGTCTGTCAGTCTGTCAGTTTCGGATACCCTGATACGGTAATCGCATAAATACCTACCTACTTGCCCCGACATATACTCCTAGTTGCATCGTAAGGCTTCCTTTGTCCGTTTCACTTCACCTGCTGCTATCATTTGCCCCGGTTGATGTGAAGAGAAGCATGCCCAAGCCCTGGCATCATCCTTTCACGGTCTTCTCAAGCAGCTTGTATTCTTATCTTGTTGGATTTGCATTATTACTCATCGGTACTAAAATGCCCCGCATCCAGATCATGACCGACGTGCAGGAGGAGAAGGCGTTCGCTGTTGCTGTATTGTAAGTCGATCCATACCCCCCCGCCTCTATTAATCTATCTTCGGATGTAGACGCGCTAACCGGTCGCCCTTGCAAACAGCTGTGGCAGCAAGCCTGGTAGCAATCCAGCTTATCTCAAGGCTGCAGCCGATCTGGCCCACGTCTTCCACAAGGAAGGATGGAATCTAGTCTATGGCGGCGGAACCAGTAAGTGCCAATCAGCCACTCCCTTCTATACAAGGCTCTCGTGCCAGAATATCTCACTTACTATTCCCGTTTGTAAATCGTAGCTGGTATCATGGGTGAAGTCTCCAAGACCCTTGTCTCCCTCGCCGGGCCTAACGCCGTCCATGGTATCATCCCGTCTCCGCTCTCCGAGAAGGAACAAGCGAACCTGGTTTCCAGCGCCGATAAAGCCCACAACTATGGCCACCACACTATCGTCCCTGACATGCATACTCGCAAGCGAATGATGGCACAGGAGTCCAATGCATTCATCGCGCTCCCAGGTGGCTATGGTACTGCCGAGGAGCTCTTTGAAATCGTCACTTGGAACCAGCTAGGTATCCACGATCTGCCGATAATCCTGCTTAACGTGGACGGGTTCTGGGACGGGATTGTCGGCTGGGTCCGTAAATCCACTGATGAAGGATTTATCACTGGTGACTGCGACGGGATTATTAAAGTTGCAAATACCGTTGACGAGGTCCCAAAGCTAATCAAAGAGTATAAGCCTGCAACGGGAAGATTCAACTTGACATGGGGGAAGGAGTAGGATTGGAGGTGTCGGCTTCTTACTATAATTAGTGTTGGTGGGGGGAAAAGCTGTACTTCTACTAACTCTTCTTGTATTACTACTTGCATCCTAGGACGGAGTTTGTGGCGAATTATACACATATTAGAGCTCTGGAGGCTTGTGAAAAAAAATACAATGAAACCAATTCCCAATCAGGAGAAACGTTAAACAATTCAACTAGCTCTTCTACTAGTCTTCTTCTTCAATCCGGTTCATGCTGTCTGTACTTGCTTGATAATTCAATAATTGCTCTGCACTATAAACAGGCTTTTTTTAAAACCTAATAATATACACATATACAGGCATCCCCACGGGTATCATCACTTGTTATCCTAGAACTGCAATGGGTATCCTCCTCCTCAAAACGCACACCATATAAACGCTCCCTAGGTATCATACTCCAACTCTCACCACCAATCAGCACTTCAGCTGCTCTGCCTTAGCAATCTTGTTTAGCCACTGGCCAAGCCTATACCCGCCCTTCGCGATCTGCTGTCGCGCAATCGGCGCGTTCTTCGTATAGTAAGGTCCGCTGATGTCCTGCCCCGACACAGCCTCAACGCCGTCAACGAGAACGTTCGTGCAGATGAGCTTGTTTGAGTCCTGCGCCCAAGCCTTAGGGCACCCTTCTCCGCGCTTGTTGGACGTGCAGCTTGCCCATTCGCTCTTGACATCCTTGTAGATGCCGGTCTCCAGGTCGTTTATGATCTCCTTTGCGAGCTTTTCGGCCGCCGCCATCGTGCTGCCGCCGGCGAGGGTTTCCACAACTAACAATAACTAGGTTAGATACCGTTCATACAGACAACTGGAACCGGTGTGCAATGTGGAAAAGTTGGGTTGAGTTCTTACAGTTCTTGTCCCAGGCAGCGTGTAGGTTGGTTTTCGTATTAGGAGTAAGGTTCCCCCACATAACGGAGATCTGGTTGCCGCCAACGTCGAGGTTCTCGGTGTGCAAAGGCTGCGTGATGTCGCCGAGGAAGTGAACAATGAACTTCAATGCATCAGATCGCTCAGAGAGCACTAGGCTATCGTCGAGAACTCGGTTGGTCTGCATGGACAATAAATAGATATATTAGTACATGAATGCACAGAAATAGTAGGTAGGCAAGCAAGCAAATATACTTACGTAATTGGCAATTGCGGAAACAATGCACCCTTCCGGCCCGCAGTCTCGCTCCATCTTAACACCGCACTTATGCGGCACGTCGTCGTGCGCATCGATGTAGTGGAATGGCGACGAGAACTTGCCGGCCTCTGTATACCGGTAGGTATCGGCCCACGAAGAGACGCTAGCAAGCGTCGCTTGACCCAACAAGTGGCTGGTGAGGATCTTGGCCGCTCCATCCAAATAGTTCTGCGCAATGTAGGCGACGGCAGCGTGACCAACTGTGCCCCAGGAGTACACTCCCTGGGCGAAGAAGGCGGCAGATACGGCGATGGCGGCAGTCTTCATGCTGAATAATGAGAAATCAGAGTCGATTTTCTTCCTCAATTGATGGATTCTTGGAATTGAACAGAGAGACGGTCTGGGAATTGGGCGGCCAAGAGTGAAGAGCTGTGCAGCAAACGTGTATCCGGTCCGGTGGGTGCAGCTCCAGTTATATAAACGTGCCAGCCAATGACTTGAGATGCATTGCCAAGTTGTTGAATACCGGGAAAAAGATAGCGTGCGGATCATCGGATATCCATTGCATGACCACGAGGGAAGTCATCTTATCCAATTACCATGTTGAGCTTGGCCATTCCAGCCGCTATCAAGGATGTTGAACTTCCATGATGATAGTGTGCAGCTGGCGGACCCGAGGCAGTTGCCCAATTGGGTGAACTTTAATGCCTTCGTGTCTCAGCTAGGGATAGTGACGGACGGGTAGCGAAGATAAGAGGATCGATAACTTATAGTCCAGATCATGTACGGTGGAGGTGAATTGCGCGTGAAATGCGAGTGCTGTAACTCCTTCAGCATCCCGCGGTTCCTGCATGCCATTGTTTTTCTATGGGCCAGGCCGCCGCCGCTGTGGCAAATAAAGCAGGTACGAAAACCCACACGCGCGTTTCAAAGAAAAAGACCCGGATATCACGGCTAGTCTTGGAAGGCAAGATGCCTCGAAAGCATTGAACACGCCTTCGGGTTCTGGAATCTGATTCGCACTTGTGAGGTTTAGCCGGAGGACGAGATGGGGGCGGTCTTCTCGATGGTGATCTCTAGGCAGCGCTCGCGGAGTCGATGGTTGTTTGGTTCCTGCCAGAAGCAGTGGTCAGGCAGTGGAAGCGAGAATGGGGAGTGTGTCCAATGCTATTGGATGGAGCGAGATGAGAGGGACTAACGATCTTGGGAAGGTGTTGCAACACCGTCTGGTGTTGTGCTCTGCATGTGCCTGCCCAGCCAAGCTCAGCTAAGGATATCACGGAGTCTAAGTGTTCATGCCACCTTCTACAGCCCCGTGGGGTTCTTTGCTATAGCTTCTTGTGCCGCTATCCGTTCCTCAGTTAAATCAGTATAACCACAAAAGTGAGGCCTTTCCCGAGTCCAAACAGATAACGAGTTGTTCTCCCCTAGCCCTCGTATATCCCGCAATTGACGTGGTTCAATACTTGCCAACTTGAACAACCAGATCGCGTTATAACAGTATTAGCACAAGAGTATGAATTAGAAGAGGGCCGAGTTATCATCCAGTCATAAACCGACAAGTTTTGGTGCAAAATGAATGCGTTTTTTGTAATTAATCTAGCTATAGTACAGATTTTGTTTTGTATGATACAGATATTATATACTTTTTTATGCCAACTGCAAGCTATGTTCAACCATCGATACTGCTCAATCTGACAACTACACCCATCCCAAGTTGAATATCAACATATTGAGTTATGGGATAAGGATTGAAAGCCTAGCTTCCAAAATCTAGTTCCAGACGGGCTCGAAGGTGAAGGTCTCGTATTCCTGGATCGCCATCTTGATGAAACGGGGTCTGGCCTCCATCTATAATAGTGCGAAGAAGCATCTGTCAGTTACATGACCATGTAGAACAATAGTCGATATCTCATTGGGTAACTCACCGGTTGGCCATTCTCGGTCTGAGCTGCAACGGTTGGCAGGGTCCAGTTGCGGGGAACAGCAGCCTGCTCATCGGCGAAGATGCTAATAGTTGCACAGATACGCGTTAGCAAATTCAGGCTTCATATATATGGAGATATATGAATGTAACTTGAGAAGCTTACTTGAAGATGTCCCGGGATTTCTCAAGGTTGAAGGGCTGGATCTTCCAGTTGGTGATGTAGTTTTCTTCGCCGAAGTAGACGGCAACAAGGGCGCCATCCTGGCCCTTAGCAACGGCGACCTTGGCACCGCGGTGGACCATGGTGTAAGAACCAGTCTTGAGGTTCCTCTCAATGCGGAACTAGATACAATGAATTCTAATCAGTAAACGCTACGTCATAGGTTGATTGTAGTGGTGGGTCTGCAATAGTTGCAGCCGATATAATATAGCGGCGCTGTTATATTGCCAACCAGGTTATATTTTAAGGGAATGTTCGCTTACGGTGGCAGCATCATTCTTGTTAGTGGATGGGCGGAGGTAGATAGCCTTGGGTCCCAGGGATCGGTCCTCCTTGGCGGCTCTGGAGATGTACTGGCCAGTCTTGGTGCTCTTGATGTAGTACTCGCCGGATGCGGGGAAGACGACTGGGCCGGGTCCACCGTGGATCTCAGTTGGTGCCATTTTGAATTAGGGTTTTGAAGTAGGTATCTATTTAATAGAAAGGTTTGAAGAGTGGTTTTGATGATGAGCTGAAGTGAGCTATTGTGTTCTTCGATTGATGTTTTTGATGATGATGATGGAGTGGAAGAAAGGCAGATGGGGACTGATATTTATACATCTTCATCAACGGTTCGATCCCATATAACTCCTTTGTCGAAGTCGGAGAAGGAGATTTCCACGAGAGGAAACTATGCAAATGCAGAAAGTGAAGGTTCATTCCTCAGCGCGTCCCCCCCCCATAGCATGTCAACCGGGTAGAATTTTTCTTCCTCAGCGAAAATTCTTTCCGTATGCACGGGGCCCCCGAGTGCCTCAACGGTCCAAGCCTTCCGTTAGGATGGATACCTGGCCCGCCCGTTGAAGAAAGACTCGGCAACGTGGCGAAAATAGATCACGTCATGCCATATGGCTACGCGTAGCTGAACGCAATACTCTCTCCATAACCCAAAATATCTTACCGGAAACAAATTTTCTTTCCCTTCCTTGACACAATCCGGGGTAGTCTGACCAGAAGTGGAATAAACGGCGGACGCCGAAGCTGATTCAGCAGGTCAGGCACTTCTCAACTGCCAACAGGCTATCGCTGATAGCGATATCCTGCATGCCGATCCTGACCAGGAAGCTGACCTCGGCTGCGGATTTTGGTTTGTGTAATTGTAAGGTTACAGCCAAGCGCTTTGAGAACCCAGGCTGTTTCTCTGTCGGGCAGTCGGTTATGTCTGCACCCCTGTGAACCGAAAACTTTGTGCAACCGACGCCCTCCTTCTTGGCCGGTTGAACATAACTTTAAACGCTAGGCTTAAGGCTGAGTGCTCGGCATTGGAAATTTTTGCCGATGGTCCTGAAAATATTTTTTTTTCTTTCGCGAAATTTCGTTGTTTCCCGGTTCGATAACTTCCTCTCTGATGCTTTAGATATCTTAATCAGATGATGGTGGAGAGCTCGCAATGTCGCTCGCCACCAATCGGACTTCAGCCACAAGAGCGACAGACACGACGCAGCCTCATTGGCCACTAAGCTTGGCTGTCATGATGATGTCTCCGCCGGCAACCTTAGTCTTGGCTTGCTCGAGCAGTCATATGCCAGCACATGCGAATAGCGACCTGCCGTTGCGCATTGCAGTCCCGAATGATCCTCAGAGCTTCCTTGGTCTCACAGAGCACATGCAGTAATCGCATTAATTGTACAGCTGTCATTTATGATCACGGAGTTTACAAATAACTACTAGTTTTCCTTGTCAAGAAGTACGGGGTGAACAATAAGCCTTTCGGTTTCGTCCCGGCGCACGGCTTCTGGAAAAGCCGACGGAGTGAAACACATCAGATAGCTTTGTACAACAAGTGTTTGGTCAAACAATGCTTTTCTTTCGCTTATGGAGTCTCAATTAGGAAATCAAAAAGATCTTAGTTGCCATTTTTGTCCGTTCGTCTGCCCACACACAAGCCACAGTGCAGTTGTTGATACCATGGTCCTGCTTAATTGAACTGAGAAAAAAATTTCTTGACGCTTCAAATCTGTTGAAGACTCAGGTTCCTGTCTCAGTTGTCTAGATATGCAGATACCATATTGTCTTTCTTTCTCGATGTCTATCGTGCGGTATTTACATAAATCCTTCACGGAGAAGAGTTCCCGACACTACCCGAATATCAACGTAGGAAGCTGCCAAAAATGAATGTGTTGGCGGTTCACCGAAGCTCTCTCTCGTGGTCGCACGGTTCGAATATCAAGATTGTCCGGCCACATTTACACCATATCCCTTTACAGCTTCCCAATCCTATAGTCTAGTTAGCTAGTGGTTTGACAAGATGAGCCGCGCGCTATTAGATAGTCCAAAGCTTGTTTGCTCTGTGTATACTATTATAGGTCAACAAAGACCCAACTAAGACATGTCTTGGTCGCCTTGGTCGTCTTGGTTGTCTTGGTTGTGAGTCCTACAAATTACTGACCTGTAGATAGAACCTATCGGGAGAACCTCGGAAAGTGCTCCTTGACGGAAATAACAATATGATGAATTACCGCAGAGCTCAGTCGAGTTGGATTATACTAATAGATCCATAAATTGACCAATCTTATAATTATGCTTTCACGATCATGTTGATTGCAGCTATCCGACGCAGACCGAGACAAACTGACCAGCTAACCCAGTCACAAAACGAGATTGCAGTTAGCCTACACACGCATCGCAGGGTCGGCATCCTCGAGACTTCTAACCTACTTCCGAGGGCAGCGTCCCCGAGACTAAGTACGCGTACAAAACTTGTTATTAAACTATGTTACAACTATTGCATATATTATCGTGTCCTGCCAAAGTTCGCCTCTACATGTGGTTAGAGGCTCAAGACATGAAGTGCATACAATTCAGCGCTATGTCGCCCTCTTCTCATGTGCTCATATTCACTTCGTACCATTGAGCCAAATACGTAAATGTAGATTTTCTAGTCTGAGATATCGACACAAGCTGCTGAGATCTCGCCTAGTCTCGAGGCTAATACGATCTCAAGATACATGATAATACACATCTATACTAGTTGATCAAGCTTATAAAGCTGCAATTAATGTTTTATATAAACACAGGTTCGATAGACCATGTTACGCATGTCACTTTCTTATCATTGCATTCCGCCGATACGAGTTTTCATTCCACTAGACGAAAATATGAACTCCCTTCGTGGCCAAATTTTATTCGGGTACAGGAATGAACTTGAAGCCTTCAAATTCAAGTTCAACAACATTGACAGGTTTCATATGGACCTATATCACTTAATCAGCTATTCTGCCTTCTCAGACTGTGATACACGCCATCTAATTGCGCAACATGATACTCTAGCTTCTCAGAATTGCGAAAACCTACCTTCCTGGTATCAGGATCCACCGCCCAACCTCGGGAGCCATCCTCCGTTTGAATCCTATTTTGAAGCCACGACGCACGCCCTAGGTCAGCTAGATGGTACCTAATGGCAAAATATTCTAATCCGGACTAGCAATAGGCGGTGTTGAATAAGATAGAGAGAGAGAGAGAGAGAGAGAGAGAGAGAGAGGAGGTCTCGGGCAAGGATACATCTTCGAGGGCTGCTAAACCATACCTGAACATCCCCTCCATTTCCATCATAGGCCTTATAACCCATTGTTGGGGTTCGCCCTCATCCCCGAATAGACGCGTGCAAACCTCGCTGCCCTCCGCGATAAAAGTGGTGCCGGAGCTGTCCTTGGGCTTTATAGTCCAGGCATCGTTTCCCGTTGACCGGACATCCCATATTCCGGGTGGACCACTGCCCATATGAGAAATGACAACCGGACTCACCGGAGTGGGAATGGGCAGAACCCCACAGATACCTTGGCGGGGGTTTTCAATCATGTAGAGTCCTGAATGAATTGGCATAGACATCGTGGAAGGCAGTGGTCCTGATACGATACCTGTGTCGCACGCGCGTTGGCTTTTGAGAAAATTATGGTAAAAAAAAAAATTATATTTATATTTGAGGGGGTACTATATATCTGTGTATAGATCTTGCGCTGGTGGGATGATGCAATGGTTATGCTATGCTATGAGGAACGGCAAAATCGAGATGAAGGTGCAAAATACACTCTTACTTATAATTTCGATCACGATACCCATGTCGAAGGGTAGTGACGAACATTTTGCTGGTCTCTCCGGAATGGGATCGATCAAACCGAGATGGTCAGTCTATCAAAATGGAATGATCGCGATGCAAATGGACGTAGCTCTTCCTCGAGCATATCCTTGGGCAGCAAATCACATCGATTAACTGAGACCAGGGGGTATATATATCGGATTCTACAATGACGTCCGCGTAATCATACGGAGTCTGCTGGCGTAACTGTATGAATCAAAGTATTAGAAAGGGAAAGCATCAAGAAATAGGTGCCCCGTCCGATCCGATTAGCGTGCCGTCGGTCGGCGGCAGTGTTCCCTTTTAAGGTTAGCGGGATCTCGTTTCCGAGATCGAGAGAGAAAAACCTGTTTTCAGATTTCTTAGTTGCATCTACGGGCTCAATTAAGCTTGCGAGTCAGAAACAGGTTTGCTCGAAGCGAAGGAGAAGAGAGTATACGGGTAGAACTTGAGTATGCACATGCGGATACAATTGCCTCCCTTTCTCTATGTACTTACATATATACGGAATGCGATCGGCTTGCAAAGCTGCAAAGGACATCTACGGTCCGTGATATTCGGCATTGCTCCGACATTGACACGGGCCAAAACTGCAGCTAGCCAATTGCATATAATTAATAATTAAAAAAAAAAAAACTTGGCACGGCAAGCACAAATTGGAAATGGTTTGCATTTGACCTTGCAGGCGAGGTTTGAAGCTAAATTCTCAGTTGGAGTCTGCGATCTGCTGCTTTGGGAGAGAAAGAATCGAACCGGAAGCATATGCCGATATCATTGCTAGTATCGAGTGCGTACTAGGTACCCAACATTGAATTTACCCCGCTTCCTAATGGCCGGCCAATTGATCGCTAACCGTGAAGCTCAGCCGTGACCGGTCGACCACCAGACAACCGGCAACCGGCGTCGGGGCGTGTTGTTGTGAAAACTTTAACTGCAGCATATGCACGCATATGTTTGCATATGTAAAATGTAAAAATAAAGGCAGATTATCCCGGTAATATAACCCGAACGGAACAAACCGTTAGATCTAGACTCTGTATCCTGTTCGGTATGAGGAAACTTTAAGCGGCACAAGTTTAATTTTTCGGGGCGGAGGGCGAGTGTGTGGGATGTGTGATTACATGGCTGCGGAGATGAGATTCGGCTAGTCTCAAATCGAACGAATGCATAAGAACCTACTCCGGACTCGAGTCTACAGCTGCGGTTACCGGGAACCCTGCATCGAATCGAGCTGAGCGGTGTGCCGCCGCCGAAACATATGTCCACCACTGACGGCCCTGAAATCCAATTCCCTTGCCTGTACGAAATTTCAGGCGGCTGAGGGAACGGAAACTCAGGGTTTAGCGGCATGGTGTAGCATGTAGATGTAGCTAGTTGCATGGGAGTTACGTTACGATCGATCGAAGGAGTCCAGGAGTGGTGGCAATTGGAGATGTATAGTTCAATTGATCAAGGAGTCTTCGAATCTGATACCGCACGCAGTAGGCGTGTAGGCGTATGCATGCGCATCTGCATGTTTTCAACTGCATGAACACTCCCCTCCTCCAGGAGATATTTAGTTGGAGACCGCTCCTGTGTAGCTGTGCAGGTGTGCACCTTGCTTCGTCTTGCCTTGCCTACTAACACCCCCGCGGATCGACTTGGCTCGTCATACGGGTGACGGATTCGGACAAAAAGCTTGGACCAAACCAAGCTTGCCCAAGCCGCTCCACGAGCATCACCATCACGACTTATTTGCAGATCTTACCGAATCGAATTTCGAACCAATCGTGCACCCACGTGTAAAAGGCCAGAAGCCAACGCCAGAGAGGCTGGATTATCACTTTTTGGAACTTCAAATGAATTTCCTCCAAGATGCCGTTCATCTTTTTTTTTTTTTTTCTTACTTCCGCGCCAGCAGTCAGCCGTGCTTAATTTCCGCGCTAAGCCCAACTATTCCAGTGTGAGTGTGCATGTGGGGGGCGCGGTTCAAGTCTCGTTCCAAACTCTTGAATAAGCTGCCGCCACGTAAATTTGACGGAACGGGAGAATTCACTTCGGCAGGATCCGCTAACCCTTATCCAGTAGCACCAAACCCGAATGTTGTGATTAGATATTCTGCTTCAAAAGGAGCGATGTTGAGCAACATTGGCAATATCAATATATTAATAACGTCATACATCTAGACCAATAGTACTCCTATCAGTCGAAGAAACAGTAGCCCGGAACTTACCAGTCCAATGGTTTCCAAGGTCACTAACATCTCGCGACTCCAACCGTTCAGGCAAGAACCCTGAAGAGTGCAGATCGTTTGCAACGTTTTCCTGGTAAGTGATTAAGTGTCGCTGTGGGATCTGGCGAATACAGGAGCCCCCTTTGTATCTCAAGTAGATCGTAAGCTCGACGAGTACATGTTTGAATGTTTCTCCTTCCGTTTGGAACTTGCTGCGTGGGAGGTTTGGCGAGGACGCCCTTATGTAGTCTGGACCGTGTGCAGCTCCACTTTTAGGTGCCTTTGTGGATGAGAGGTTGAGTTGGTGTCTATAATACATCAACTATACCTTTGAAGACTTGGATGCACCTTGCGGGAAATTTTAGACAGCCTTGGGACTCGCCTCCTCAAACAATAATGACAACAGCGTAGCGAGAGAGTATCTGCTATTAATACATGTATTGTTAGTTCTCGTGGCTCGAGCTCGGTCGTTGGACTAAAAAACGGTTAGATATTGATACAGTGCCGCTGCAACGGCTCCGAACGTGCGAAACACTTGGCATATACGCATACAACAGGTTGCAACATTGTTTAACCTTCCGGTCGACGTTCTAGACGCTTTTTTTTTTATTTTTTTTTTTTTANTTCAGGAGTCAAAGAGTCCCTCGCCACCATATAGACCAGTCCCCAAGAATTTAGTATGGTGCTGCCTGCCTTCCCTCGACTGTGCAATGGGATCGAGGCTAGGGATTATTGTTCCAACAAATGTTTTCTCTGCATGCGTCATGCAATGCAGTCATGTTTTGGAACGATGGTGGCCACAAGTGGGCCAGACTCAAAGCTATTCAATGTAGTGTGAGAAAAGGATGGTATGTTGCAGCCAATCATCTCAGTCGATTGTCGAGATTTGATATCACAAAACGTACGGGGCCTCCAATTGATAAGTCCAGCAACTCTCGTCAGTCCGTGGCGGTACTTTATTTAACGTTATCAACGCCCGTTTGTCCAATCTAGGAAAGATTTACGGCAGACGAGGCGTGGTTGCAGGTAAAGCTGAGATCCTCGATCGAGATTTAGGCTCATGCCGGACACCTCATGACATCACGGCGTGTTGGATGCAGATTGAAACTCGGGGTCTAGATACAAACTTGCCACTGCGGGGGTTGCAACCCTATCTCCTAGGAAGCCGAGCAAACTCGGACCCGGGAGGGAGGGAGGATAAGAAGGCGAGGGTAGGTATCCCGCTGGGTGGTTTGTTATCTTGTTGCATGTTGGTGAGCGTGGCCAATCAGATGGGTGAAAACAGTCCAACTTGACTTGGGTAAGAAAAGTGAAATATCTGCTGCGGGGACTCCGCAGAATCTAGACTTCCGGTGTAAACAAAACATCGTGAACAACTAGGCTAAGGGCATCCGTGGTGCTCAGCCTCTTTCAACCGCATGATCATGAGAGTTACCGGGATAAATGACCCCCGCTCGCGAAGCAGAAACACAACCGACCCTTTGTGCTGGATCACTGTGGGTCAGATAGATAGAGAGATAGATAGGCCGTCTGACTGAGGCAGCGATCCGGGGAGTTGGGCGAACATGGATGGCCAGGCAATGGTCGTTTGGACGAGGACAAGGCGGGACGGTTCGAAATTGTCATCGGGCCCGACGGACTGGAGGCAATGGGCGAGTATATTGGGGGGATGTGGAGCAGCAGTGGAGCACGCAGTGCAGTGTACATTAGCACCGTGAATAGCGTACTTGGGTACATGACTGACTGCCTGCAGCGCATGAATGTTATGGACAAGGGATGTGGATGGCCTGATCATGAGAGAAAGAGATGGAGAGATGAAGAGATGAAGTGAATCCAGACCGCGACTCGAGCAACCAAACCCTGGGCGAACAGTGGAACCGCCTATCTCAAGCCCAAGTCGCCTCGTCCGTTATGCGAGAAGAAGAAGGCGTCGTCGGCGGCGGACAGGTCAGGCGGCTATGTCTGAGTTGCTGTGTTGCCCTCTGCTGGATCCGGCAGCGATCAGTTCTAGATCGGCGGGCTGCAACACATCGCGTCTATTGTCGTAGTCTGCTTATTGTTTTCTATTGTTGTCCCTAAGCGAACATGCAGCTGCACGCTCTCGCCTGGATGCATATGTGAGATACCTAGTCCACACCTCCTTCTCGCCTTCTCCTCTCCCCTCCTCTTGCACTTCGCGACAATTTGCAAATTTGATCATTCCGGAATCCCGACAGGGCGTTCCCCTCGGGATTCCGTCTGCTGGGTCCATCTGGTGATTGACTGCTATCTGATACCAAAGAATTTCGTATTTTCTTACGCCTGACAGTTGCAAAGTGGAGTCACAGCAATTATCGTGGTCAAGGCATCCCGGATGCTGTCAAGGTTCGGGTCCCAAATCCAACTTCCCGTGGATCCACTCGCGCCGTGGGTTCTCTGTTCCGCCGAATCCTCATTCGCTGGCCCTAGTCTCAGCAATGTCCAGGCGGTCTCCAAGATGGTTTCTGGCCACTAGGGAGCCTTCAATTCAACTTCCTGCCGCGCTGATACACCCCCGGCAAGAAACTTGGCAAAGGTTTATCTCCCCTCCCTGCCTGGGGGTATTCCGTCGTAAGTCTGAGTGTTGGGACCTGGGCTCGCCGAAACGGACCCAGCAAAGGGGTACGTCCGCTTCCCCGTACATGGATGCGAGGGTTAGGCGAGGGCCTGTGTGGGTCTACCTCCTGGTTCTCTGGGATGGTGGCTGCCCTCCCTCATCAAAATTGGGAATTATTCTGAGCGGTTGGGCTGCCCTCCAGCATTATTTCCAGCGCCCACACCGCCCACACCGCCCTTCAGCGCTTCAATTCTGCGACAGGAAGATACCGAAATCGAGGGTCTACCCAGCATGTTCAAAAAAGTGGCTTCCGATAAAAAGACAGATATTAATGGTACCGAGGAGAAAAAAGGCTCCTGGGTGGGGGCGAGAAAGGGGCGTGGCAGTTCGAATTCATTGTTGGTTGTGTTCAATCTAGGCCTACAAAGGAGGGTCAACAGAATCGTCTCCCTTACTTGGGCTTATGCAGGGAGTCTGGCAGGAGGTATACTCCAGCTTTGAATTCGACGAAAACAAAAATAACAAAAGAATACATGAGGCCAAAAANAAAAAAAAAAAAAAAAGCAGAGTACTCCTCCTCTGTGTTCACGATAACGGAATTTGATGGTCGCTCTTGCCTCTGCTCCCTGCAAAGCGGCTTTTCCCCGTGCGTTACCGGAAATTCAGGTCGATCAGAGCCATCAAGTGCCAAGGCGCCATAAATTTGGTCGACCCTTGTCCTGGGCTGCCACACCTCTCCACTCGGCCGTTTCCTGGCGGTTTTGGCGTATCGAAACGGTCTTTTGGCTCTAGCTTTCGCCGTGACCCCCATTCAAAGCCCTCACGCTATTCGTAATTGTTTACCCCTCTCCGGGGGGTCGCATCGTGCAAGGAAGATTTTTTTCCTTCACAAGGAGAGGCGAAATAAGTTAGCCCAGGCTTGCATCCAAAACAAGCGCCAGGGGGGCTGAGATAGAGACAGCGAACCCAGTCCCAAACTCTCGGAACTAGGAGAAAACCCACCTCATTCTCCTATATAAGTCTTCCCATTACCCGTTCCCGCTGAGAGCAAGAGAAAGAGAGTCAGTTCCTCGTGATATTAAAGGACTCCATCTCCCCTCAGGAATCAAAGCTACCATTTCTTCGGGTCCTCCATCAATCAACCTTCTTTACCTTCGAACACCAAAAACTCAACTTGACCCTTATAACTTTCGAAGCAATCCAATATAATTCTACTTTGATACATCAAAGTCAACTATCATCAATAGCTTTCTGCAAATTCAACTAGTTCAACTATTATATATATATATATAAAAGTTATCTCTGGAGTTCCATTTATAACTCCAGAGAACTATTCTACTGCCCAGCTTCACTCGCTCGCTAGGCAATATCCACCCCCCAATCAGACAATGATCATGTCTTGCTTTCCATCAATCTTCAAGCGGTCCGCCAAACCCGAATACGAGAAGACGGCAGGCAGAAGGCCCTCTCTCTTCTCTATCAAGAGCAACAAAAGCACCAAGAGCAACAAGAGCAACAGAAGCCGTAGCTCCGATGGCTCCTATCACAACAAGCGGCAAAGCCAAGTCTACGAGCTCACTGATAGACGATGGTACATGTATACCGTCACACAACCGGACGGGGAAGTTGAGAAGACAATGGTAGCATTACCACCTGCAGTCGCCGAACGACTAAACCTGAGTTTGAAGCACGACGACGATTCCGAACCACCTTCGCCTCGCACAGCTTCTATTCCGATCCCCTCTGAACCGCTTGCTCCTCTCCCAAGCGTCCTCCCACCTTCGCCTACGGCAGTCAGCCATGAGCGTCAAAAATCCAATGCCACATTCCTCTCCATGGGCACTTTCCATGATCGCGACCATGCCTACGATGATACTATCACTAGGCTATACGACGAAGAAGAGGTCTGGTAAATCCAAACAAATCAAAAAAAAAAATCATAAATCAAAAAAAGATCAAACAAAGAAATGATACCCACGATCGCTCCTTCCAAAATCACGAGTCTCATTTGTCACGAAAAAGAAACATCGATATCATTTGGCTTTTTACTTTTCTTTGTTACGCTGCGTTTAGGAGTTTTTCCGTGTATTTCTCTCACAATTATCGTTTTTGGGATAAGGCAGGCTGTTTCCAAAACTGTATCTAGTGTTTTTTTACCGCGTGTACATATAAAAGAACAAATACCTAGGAAAGCGGGAGTTTATGGTTATTCTTTGGAAGTTTCGGTTTTTTATTTTTTTGTTTTTTCTGTTTTTCTTAATCTACTTACTACACAATTACCTATTCTTTCCATTTGTTAACTCAAAATATACCAACTTTTCCAACTCTAAAGCTTCTTTTCACCGTTTAACAACTCGATTAAGCAAGACCCTGCATATGCATACTGCGTATCCGCCGCATGGAACTTGTGCGTGTCTATCGATAGTGTTATCACGCCAAAAGATCATGCAAGCCGAAAAGCCAAAAGCGCCATTGTAGCCCGTGAATTCGTTCGCTCCCGCGTTTAGTGCATGATGAATTGTTAAAATTTCCGATCGAGCACGGAGCTTCTATTGCGATAGCTCTTTGCCCCTCACAACTGCGCACATCCCAGATACCGACGGAGTAATCTTAGACAATAGAATACGAGTGTACGTACGTATACGTGCGAGAGAAAGTAACGTATGCATGTATCACCACCACCACCACCAAAGCTACCACCACTGCACCGCTTCTCAGCACGGGTCACCTTTTTGCCTCTGGCGGAAAACAAAAGTAAAAGAACGCGATCGGAGATGAAGAGTTACATTCGTGCAATAAAATACAATGACCCGTCGAGCCGAGTGAGCGAGTGTGATGGAGATGGACAGTCGGCGTGGTGAACCGAATCTTCCATTTGCATGGCTGCAATTAATCTTCTCTCTCTTTTTTTTTCCCTTTGCTGATTGATGATCAGCCCAATTGATTGAATAGGCCGACACAATGACAATGCACATTATACTCTATCTACGTCGAAGATCGTAGGCCCCTCCACGCTAATGGCATGCGGGACCCACGTTGATTCGCATCGCTCCGTTTTCAGGTTGTGTAAGTGAGCGAGTGGGCCAGGGAGGGGAAGAGAATACTTGTGTACTCCCTGCTACATGTAACGATTTAATTATCTTATCCGTCGAGGTATACTACTCTGGTACTATATCTCTCGGGGCACACAAAATGGCCAATTGCAGTGGGGAGCTTTCGAGGGTCCGAACATGTAAAACCTGGCTCTGACAGAGAACGCTCCAGAGTCGAGAAGAAAAAAGGTGTGGTGGTACACGCTCACGGACCCTACATCCATGCTACATTTGCATACACACCTACTCACTTACATACATACACACACACACACACACATTATCGGAACCGAAAAAAAGGGTCCTCTATATTATTAATAATATGTGCGGGACGTGTGTGGGTGTATGTGTGTGTGCCGTACAGTCCTCGACGCGCGCACAAATTACGGCTCATGCAGGCCTGGGCCGGCAGACTTTGAGCTCGAGCCGATTAGCTAAAAGATAAACATAGCACACAGGTAAATCCGGCCAACGAAGCGAGGTTTTTGACAAAATATCGCCGGCACAGTGCATGTATATGTAATGTAATGTAATGTACGCTGCTGCTGCTGCTGCTTGCATTGCAACTCGCTCCCTCGCTCGCTAACCTTGTTTACCTTCGGATTCGGCCGGCAGCAGGGAGAAGGCGAAAAAAAAAAATTAAAAATACTGGTACTATCGATAGGGCCCAAGCGCCGAGAGAATGGCACCAGGCCCGATCGTGGCGTTTGGACAGTAAAATTAAACGACCATCGGCCTCCATTCGGCCCCGGAGCGCCTTTTTTATAAGTCGTGATATATTTTAAAATTTGCCATTCACGAACGACAGTCTCTAAAATTAGATATCTGCAGAAAAACTTCACTTCAGAAACTTTTTGCTTTCCAGAGCTACGCGATCGCTGTTAATACCAGATAAACAAAACCTAACCTTGCGCCGAACACTGCAGTATTAAAAAACAAAAACAACCACAGTCAAGGCAGCGACGCGACTCGCTCCCATCCAAGCCATTAAGCCCGCATCGACTATCATTAGTAGCTATGGCTTTGCAGAACGCAGAAACTCAAAATACAATGCCGCTCAATCAAGGTTAATAAACATGAAGAACATGTGATGGCTGTCCCCACGGCTTCTTTGGTACCTCTGTACCGCTCGGTGTTAACGGATTCCCAGAGTATGCCGTAGATGCCGTACTCTGGCTGGCGCCGCTGCTATGCGAGCTCACGCTGCCACATTTCTTCTGCTTTTTCTTCTGCTCGGCGAATAGTGTGCTATGGAGGCCGTTGAAATTATGCGCCGCCGTCCCTCCTCCAGCATGACCTGGTCCCGAGGAGCCTCCTTCGAGGTTTGATAGATAGTCGGTCCCCAGATGGCTGTTCAATTGCATAAGCAGCCTTCGCCTTCTCCATATCGCAAAGACAATGTTGAAGAAAAGGAATGCGGCCACGCTGCCGATGACCACCCCGACGGTGCCACCCAGACTCAATTTAGTCGTCTTGAGCTCCGTGCCGTTGAGAGAGTCTGGGAACAGCGCGGGATCCCAGAGTTCGCTGACCGATTTTCCAAGTATAAATATGCATTGATCGTCGTTGGCGAGAGTCTAAGGTCACAAGAGTAGCTTCTCGTTAGCCACTTTTTCTCGCTAGCATGCATTGACGGGATGGGCTTCCTGGGAGGCAGGGGAGGGTTCTCCGGGAGGATAAGGTGGTGGTAACCGGTGGAGGAGGATGGCGGGGCAGCTTACCGAGTCCCCCGAGCATATACTCCGTAGAGACAGCTGGTTCGAAACGGTTTGAACCTTCAGCGCCACGAGACTGACGTTGTAGCTCTTGACCGCCCATATACCGAACACGATCGCACAGGCGAACCCGGCGACTTGAAACAGGATCTCTAGCACCAGCCCGATCAATTGTCGTTCTCGACCCTGTATACCGGAATCGATCCGCAGTTAGCTCAAGCCCGAACCTTCGGGAGGACAAATGCAAAAGAGGAATCGGGTTAATCCTCCTATCGTATTCTGGTTTTTTGTTGTTTTCTTTTCATATTAACCAGGAAGGGTGCTATAAATACATACATGCTTTGCCCGTATGCGTGCCCTCCGTTCGTTCTCTCTCAGAATGTCGTTCTTTAGCGCCATCGCGTAGTCGCTTCCCGCCTGCTGCAAGTCGAAAGCGGCAGACGGTGCGGGCGACAACGGGGTACTGGGCCAGCCAGCGTTGGCTGTCAGGCCCGGAACCTGCGCCGCACACTTCTCGGTGAAGGTCGGGGCCGTAGTAGGGCCCCGGTAGTAGCCATACCAAGTGTCTTCAATAGGCATCCCGGGGGGCTGGGTTGGAGTGCGTCCTATAGCTACACCGCGCGTCGTTTACTAGCTGGTTCTAGATTTCCGCTGGGTGAGCTGTCGAGCTGACCAGTCGCAAAATGTGGATATCACAAGTGGGTATCTGCTGGGCAGCTTGCAGTTAAGCTAAGCTACATGCATGGCCGCGCTTCGAGTCAGTATGGTCTTTGACGGTTCGAAATAATGTGATGGCGCAAGAAAGCTGACGTGACATGGGTGAAAAGGTTTCTGCGTGGAGTGCGTGCGTACTTGGAGGAAGTTCCGAATCCTGACTGCGGACGTACCTGCTCGGTCATTTAAACTACCAACCTCCCGTGGCAAACCGATTGGGCGCGTGATACCGATCGACTGGGTGGTTAAAAAGTTTGCAATGCGGTTGATTATATCTTCAACGGTTGAGGCTCGAGGGCAAGTCCCCTAAATGCATTTTAAGCACGACGGAGAGAGCGAATTTTGCCCTCTCGCACCTCCGCGTGAGCATGCGCATGTCGGTCGCAGGATAGGCAGCAAAGGAAAAGGGCTTGGACACCCTCGAGCTTCCTTTGGTTACTCCAATGGCCAATATCACGCACATGTCGGTGCGTCGGGGCTTGCTGCGCCTTTCTCGCTAAGGAGGCTTGGAAGCGAGGGTATTAGCCGTACGGCCAACCGTCACCGTAGGTTCTCGCAGTGGTGTTGGTGTTCTGATTCGATTCAAGGCGCGGGGCGGGGCTTAGTCACCCATCAGCCTCACAAGATGGACATTGTTGCATTTTGATGCCGCAACACACTCTCCCGCCAAGCATCGCGTACCCACACACGGACCATCTGCCGGCTGCCTAATCGTCGTCATGTATGTGTGTAGATGCCTTGGCACGTTGGCATTTTATGTACACATCTGGATAAATACCTGTATTGTCATTTGACATATAGTTCAGACGTCGGTTAACATTGGTGCTCATTTTACAGATATTCAAACAGCCGGTACCAATGTATCTCTGGAGCAGGCACGTGCTTGCGTATGCCTCGCCTGGCTGTGCGGTTAAGGTTTGTACCCACAAGGATGGACGTCTTCGCATAACAGTGTCTTTGTAAAAACCTTGATAAGACGTCAGGGTCTACATATACGAGTGCGTTCCGCCTAGAGATTGCACACACGGCTCCTTGAAATCGCGCCAGGTCGGTACCTCCAGTCTCAATTCGGTAGCCGATACCGATTCGTAGCACTCGCCCCACTTAAGTCTGTATAGCTTACGTTGGCTGCCTATTATGAGCGGCATCATAAGTTGTTGGATTTAAGATGCGCCTTCACGCCTACAGCTGTTCAATGAACCGCCTCTCGTCAATCATGTTTTGTGCGAACGAAGCACTTCGGTTCCAGTTAGACTACGTTTTCGCTCAAGCAGGCCTGCTACTCAGCCGACCCGTGAACGAAACCTACATGGTGAACGGATGTGTGAGTTACATAACAATCAGGCAGAGGATTTGCTATCCGTAGAGGACGGGATTATTCACTTCGCCTCAGCGATAACAACATCGGCAATTTCATTGTGAGGTTGAAACCGGTTTCTCTGCCTTCCGAGCCGTCTATGCCGTCGAACATAGAATGTACAGAAGTATGCAGCTAAGAATTCCGGAAAACAGATGCCGACTTGACACACCAATGCAATACACTCACGTGTTGATTGATATATACCACCAAACACTCAACCAGCATCCAGAGTCTAGTGTCGAGACTGACCAGCATCTAGGAGAGTTTGAGCTTGCCGAATGTCATAGAACCCGGATATTCCGAATTTTGAAGCCTGGTACGGCTTTCGATCCCCTACCAAGTGATTTTTGCTGCTCCAAGCAAGCTAGCGACTTTAAGCAGTGAAACAAGTTACCTTGTAGCGTTAAAACACGTATACATAAGTATTATATGTTTGGAGATTATAGATGGGCAAGATGTTGCGACCGTATAATTCGGTCTCCGGCTGCATTTAGGCAGCACTTTCCCGTGCTAGGGTGTGTGCCACTAACCCCAAATACGAGGTGTGCAGCTTCCTTGGCTGAGTGTTTGAGCCTCGCTGGGAACAGCCTAGAAAGCGAGCTCACGAGAGCACATTCAACTTTGAGTCATAGCCGATCAGTTCGCACACATTTACTTTACCTCAATGACGGTCAGAAGCCGGGTTCCCGAGAGGAAGAGAGGGAGGGAGAGAGTTTAGATACAACCCGTCGACAAACAGCAAAACCCAGAGTGAAGCGAAACTCTCAACCTAGGACCTGTCACAACTGTCGTGTCACCAACTAAAGACGGTATTAGCACAAAAAAATGTAGGGTGGGCGACTGTCACGATTTGCGCCGCAACATGAACATCAACTCCAGCTGTAAAGTATATGCGGAGATTTGCAATATAAGCTAGAGAAACTAATGATACAGAAGCTGAATTGAACCTCAAAGCTCGCCAATCAATCTGTCCAAGCCAATGACTTAAACGGCTCATTGGTATCACCCTGCCTCCAATCCAGAGTACGGGCGGAGACCAAAATCCCAAAAATCTCAAGCCGACAATGTACGACGCGCCGGCTTTCCATCAAACAAACAGATACTCCGAAGAAAAAGATAGTCCATAACACCCAAGATGATAATCTCGCCTCCATATAGAAAATATATCCTCAGCCGTGCTTCGGTAAGGTGTATGAACGCTACTCACGTAGCTAGCGACCGAAACATTTGCCCCAAGCTAAAGAAAAAAACATCAAGCGTCAGCGTTTGTGCATGCACGTAAACCTAGAATCTAGCGATCGAATCATGACGATAGACGAGAGCGTCGAGAAATGAGCTTACCTGGCAATCCGCACCCAAAGCCTATGAATAGATAAATCAAAAAGATCACAACCACCCATAGCAACACCACCAACTTCACATTCTTCCACCACATCTGCCTCCTTAGCTTCCGGGCGCCGATTCTAAAGCCCCGAGCACCCTCTCCCAGCCTCTCCGTCTTATCAACGAGGAGATCGATCCGCTCCCCGCGCTCAAGCACTCGCTCAATGTTTTCCGTCATGATGCCTCTAACAGCGTCAATCTCAGCCTGGACGTTGCGCGCATTGTTGCCACCCAGGTCCTCTCCGTTGCCTGAAGCGTATATCTGAATTTGCTCCTTTAGAGTCTTGTTGAATTCCGCGCAACCGTACGGTGGAGCATCCTCGATCATTGCCGGAGTGTACTTGAGTCCAAACTCCGTCTGTACTTTCTGTAGAAAGCCAAACGAGGTCTTCCTCGGTATGGATTTGTCCGTGACCAGTAGGAAGGTGAGCGACGAGGCGGTGTTTGATGTCGCGACATAGTGGATGAGGTGTTCTCCGTATGTGTACGTAAGTTTCTGGGGTTGATCGTGCGAAATCTTGGGGAGGACAACGGATGCGATCTGAGCCACCGAAGAGGAGTTTGGAGAGGACGAGGGGAAAGGCGTAAACTCGGCAAGGACGGTAGTGTGGTGGGCAACGCAGGTGCTACAGATGAGTTAGTTATAAGTCTAGAATGGTGGCTAGGCCTGGTGATGGAGGAGAGAATGAGACTTACTAGAGAAGTGGAGGAGTCGGCATTGTGGCTATTGGGGGGTATGTAGACGTGGCGGGAGAACGCCGGTGGAATGGGAAGCAAATGAAGTGCGGAGAAGTCTAGTTATTTGGCCCTGGCAGGTCAACTGCGAGAAGATCGTGTCGGGACAGTAATATCGGGTTGCTTGGTGTTTTGTGGCCTGACAGCCTCAAGTTTCTTAAATCGAACGGATGTATCGAAAGGACAAAGTTGGCTTGATTGATGGATGATGATGTGGGCTTCAGCAGATGACGATTGTTTGCGTCTCCTCGTGTCACGCTACTCCCGAAACGGCTTGGCGTTGGCATAATACGACAGGGGACAACACAAAATCCCTGACTGCAAAATTTTCAACCTGTCGACATCGATACACCAACCAGAGCGCCGACACGTGCACGTGTATTTGGTGGTGGTCTAGTTTAACGAAAGCAATAAGGTTTAAACGGCACCGGCAGCTAACTCCAAATGAGGTTAGTAGTCGATATCTTCTTGGATCTTAGAAGTCACGGAGCCACATCTTGGCCCGATCAAGAAGATACCGCACTAGAACAAAATATAGATACATCTCTCCAATGCTCCCCTTCATCAACTTCCACAAACGTCGGTGAGATGGCCGAGTTGGTCTATGGCGCCAGGTTAAGGTTATACCTTAGCAAGCGACATCCTGGTACGGGTAACCGTGCGTGGGTTCGAATCCCACTCTCATCAAGATCGATAGTTCCATTCCGTTTATCGTAATGGTCGGGTTGTCGAAGACTATGTCAGGGTCCGAAGCTGAGGCTTCGGATCATACAACTGTCTTCTTCCGTCCGAGTGGAATAACTTTTTGCTTCTTACTTTTTATAATGCGGGTATCAGCATTCATGTGGAAAAGAGCTTTCGTAGTGATGAGATGTTGCAACGAGTCGTTTTGCTTCGCAGAAGTGTTTCTAACATCCTAACAAGGTTAGCAGGGTTTACTTAGTCTGTATACAACCATCAGCTCAGGCCTGGTCTGTTCAAGCTTTACATTTTGTGGTTGATAAGACTTTGGTTGTGTTGCTACAAGTGGATATGATATCTACACCCTGTAATGATTTGATGGGCAAGAGGCATCGCGAGTTTTGAAGTTTTGCATTCGTGGATGGCTTTGGAATTTGGGAGGCGAAGGAATAACCGAGAGCAAGATTTCAGTTCCTAGGTGGAGAATATCGCGTGTTATCATTCCACGACTGAGCTTATATCTAAGGAATGCATAATATATCTTTCGATCGATCCGGATACACAACTATGCATACAAGGCAAATTAGATAGCAAATTCCATTGCAACACATGCCAGCGAAATCCATGCCGAAAAGCGGCATTGATTGGACGAGATTCCAACAGATGCTTGTATATATACGCTTTCCATCTCCGTTCGATACGGGTCACGACAATTTAAAAAACACATTCCACCCGTAAGGTTTTTCAGGCACTTTGATTTGTGTAACGCTGAATGACGCCACGGACTGTGAAGGTTATGGTCACGATTGATCGAATTGAGGCTAGTGCAAGGTTCAGATTTCTGGTATGGAATGGACATTTCCACATGCCTAGCCAACGTTCGTGGATAATTACCAGACCACGATATTCCGTTGATTCACAGCCTTTGCGACATGCACGCGCCTTCGTATTTCTCAAGTTTTCAGTATACACACTGCGCCTTCTATATAAGTTCGCCCCCGTCTGCTTCTCCATTACCGATCATATTCGAACACTCATTGATATTCACTTCACCTTTTACCAAAACTACGTTACATTTCGGTCACTCTTTAGCTCTTCGGTTATATCTTCTACTGCCATGGCGCTGCCGCTTCTTAACCTGGGCGGCGGGGATGCAGCAGTTGCTGGCCCTTACCCCTACAACATAGTTTTCACCACCCAGTCAGGCCAACTCTACGCCATCAGAGCCGCGCAGCCCAAAGACGGCATCGTCCTCCCTATCTCTAACGAAATCCTCGACCTTCCGATAGGCGAGAGAACTATAATCTACGGAACTGTACCTCTAGGCGCTGGCGATAGATGGGCAATAGTAAGCATTTACATATGCATACTTTTCACAGCCACATTGTGGTGAATCCCAAATGGACATAAAAATCTAACACCGTATATAGTGGAATATACTAAAGCTTACCGGTAACAACCGGTGGAGATTCCTATGCGAGGGAGGCTCGGCATTTCCGTATTGGAGCAATCCGCGCCGGCAGCTCGGTGTAGCTGTCTCGCAGCTGGTATCGTTCCAGGAATTCCCACCACTCATCGGTCCACAGGGAGATGCATGGGCTTTGGAAGGCTTCAACGGCTCGTTCAAGTAAGCACAGAACAAATACTCAACGCCTTAGCTAAGGGCGATCCTGGAGTTTTTAGCTCGTGCGCTAACAAGGCATACTCTGATAGGGTCAAATCGACAAAAACAGGCTTGTACTGGAGTGTTCCAAAGAGTACTGCAGGGCCGGCTGGGATCCTTGAACTCCAACAGCTGAACGCCACGGGCTATATCCAGACATTCACATTTGTTGCGCGTGAGTTTGACGGAATCAATGATAATAGGGGCCGAGATCCTGAACCTGCCCCAGGTTTGATCGTGCCATAGAGGGGGGCTGAAGCACGTGTGCACTTCAACCAAGGAATTCCTTGCCACTGTCGTGCAAAAAACTACGATCTCGACGTCACGCATCTCTTCTTAGTCATGTCAGCTGCTTTCGAATAGAAAGATATTAATAGTTAATAGTAAAAGCCACTTGTACAACTGCACTAGCCATATTCATTGCATCGTGACCTCGCCCCAAATATAAGCAACATGCATATATATATATATAGGCTTCTTTAATTAATCTAAAAGGATAAGAATACGAACGTATTACATATTTTATATCGGTTCCGCCACGCTTTTCTTCTCGAAGCTTGCTTTCGCCCATTACTCAGCGGAGAATTAATCAGCCCCCGATAAAAGCTGACACATCTCCTCTAGCCGACGGAATCCACAAATCCGATGCCTTGGACGAGGTGATAAGATCGCGGAGGAAATCCGGGGTGTGTCACACCGCGGTTGCCTTGTGTTGCTTAACCGTCGGGATCTAGCGATATCACCGGAACAGCGTCAGGACTTTGATTCCTATTTCGTAAGACCTCCGAGGCAACTTGCAGAGCCAGTTGGCGGGCCGAGGTGTTTTAGCTTACAAAGTGAACGGCAATCTGAACTTTGGCATTCGAGAAAAAATAGCAAAAGCTGGGGATTTCCCATCACCCCTGGTCATACATATGCAGCTGACGCCCGGGCCTGTCAGCATATCAATTGAGGTAACCTTCAATTCAAACTTCAGGGTCTCTCTCGAATCACTTATGTAATGTTATCAGGTCACTATCGATACATCTGTTTCACTTCGATTCCAAATGACCGCTGCGGCCCTGAGTCATTGGAACGTGTAGGTATGTCTATATGTATGTATATGGCTGAGTCGTGTCTATATTGTATTCCTGGTCATGGATATGGATGCATGCGAAGTGCGAAGCCACAGAGTCGAAACTGCTCAAACCATCTGAAGTCTCCATCGTCTGCATGATGCGTTCTAACGGTGGAATCGACGGCGATCATCATCTACAGGCGTCTCCACAGAGCTCGAACATCCGATTGTCGTGTGCAGCACTCTTCGCCCAGTCCATATAGACGATAATATCACCACGCATCAGACCACCACTGCATATTCAACCTCATCATCCAGCTGAGAAACCAGGGTGGACAAGGGCATCCACCATGTAATATCATGCAGCGAAGTGACTAGAAGCTGCGGCTCGCGTGTCAAAAAAACGCTATAACGTTGGTATTCCGACAGGCTAGGCCGAGGATTTGGCTTCACATGTCTTGGACTGGACGATGCGCACGCGCATATCTGCGGGTCCCGCTTTGAGCACAGACGGTAGCCTAAATATTTTCGACCGGCCGGCCGGCCGACCAACCAAACGACCAACCGGTAGACCGACCGAGCCTTCCAATAGGCGGGGAAAATAAAACTTCATGATATGACATCACGCATGAAAACGGAGACGGGCTGCGAATTTATCTACGCTAAGCCCGGTAGAGCCGCTGCTTACCAAGAAGGCTATGCATGCGAATTCCTGCTTTGTCAGAAGATGACGACGCGGTCGACGAAGGTATTTGAGTAAAGGAGAGGGATTTAAGGTGTCGAACGGCGTGGAGAGAGGTGAGATGACGATTCCCAAGTCCAGGCTCGACGGCCGTTTGGAGGTTGATATGTGTTGGGTGTGATGCAGGACCACAACGCTGCCGGGCCAGGAATAGGAGCTCTAGTCGGAGATATGCGGTCGTGCATGTGGGGCCCCTTGTCGGATCTGGGCTTCGTCTCCGCACAACTCCTTTTCAGAAAAGGCTGAAGCTGAGGTGATATAGTCATCGTTCGTGAAAAGAACCTCAGCGAGAAGGAAAAAAAAAGAAGGCTTCTCGATATCGGTCGGGAAGTGTGGGAGGTGTCGACGAGCCTCTTTGAACAATAATATTTTCCTGGCCTGACCGGCTCATCCGAGAAAGGCTGGGAAAGGTCTTTATATTGCGGTTCATCTCCCACCTCCTGAATCCTTGCGGCATTGAAGACACCCTGGCCAGGCTGCCAAGACAAAATTGCGAACGACATTCCATGGATGGCTTCTCCACGTTGTTAAATCCAACTTGTTCCAGGGTCAACCGTCTTGCAGAACCCCAATACGGCTCCTCGACAGCTCCTTCCCATTTATTAAATTGGGTTGTTCTCTGAAGGTGGAACCGAACCGACGGCCAAAAAAGATTTTGTTCCTTTGTCGCGGGAGAAGCATTGGCATTGCGCGAAAGGTCATCTCTGAGAAACACGGCCAGTTCTGCATCAGAGGGAGTGTGGTATTTTGACTCAGGCTAAGCTTTTGGGTTAAATTCTGGAAGATCTATAGATATCTGGATCTCGCTTCTCGCTCGAGCGCTCCAGAAGTAAAAACAAAAAAAGAGAGAGAATTGTCTAAAGAATTGCGAATCCAAAGATACTTTTCAGAGCTGCAACTAACCTGTCGATAACCTGCATGGTTTTGGTCCGTTTCGGTCGCTGAGCCCTGTCGCGGTGGCACCGGTTGGCTTTACCACGAGGACACATCAAACCCACCCACCCACGTTTTATTAATCCCCCAAAGTTGCGAGGCAGATAGCCGTTCCGTTCCCCGTGCATAGCGCGTGGGCGCTGGTGTCGACCCCATGCCAAAAGAAAAGGGTAAAAAACACAAAGAGATCTTAAAATGTAGCCGGTGCCGGCTGGATAAACAAAAGGTGCGTCGATTCCCCAAATTGCGTGCGTCCGCGTCCGCGTACGTGCACGTCTGCGTCTGCGTGTGCATACGCATATGCATATATATGAACCGTTGCCGGTATCGTATTCCAGATGGGACAAATGTTTCTCCATCACGGTTGACTAATCTCGAGCTTCGAAACACCATAGTGTCTGCCGGAGGGGAGAACATGGCCCGGAACTAAGTGCAATAGATGCCAGGAGCATGGGTACCAGTGTTCACAGCCGTTGAGTGCTAGAAATGAGAAGATCGAGCGTGAAGCGGAGGAAGAAGAACTCGTGCGCCCGCATATCGCGCAAAGCAGGCTCTCTGCCTCGCATAAAAGGTGCCTAAAGAGTGCTCCGGTTAGCTCATTGCGGTGGAGAATGCATTGCAATGGGATATCTCGAAGAACCCCACCAGCTAAAATAATACTGCTCCGACACAGTAAAAGTCTTTTCCTTGAACAAGATGATTTCACGCCCAGGCTCCCGTCCTCTTCTGCCTCTCCCCCGCCCCGAGGGAACAATGCAGACGGCTCAGTTGTCGTGAGAAAAGCTGCGCATGCAATGTAGGTACCGTGAGCCGCATAATCCCGCGTTGTGGTCTGCAAACTGAGTATATCCTCGTCGATGAGGCTTCATCTGCATAGACGACACCCTACCGCGATGATACGAGAACCTCCAGCCTATCGGATCGTGGACGGCAATGGATCTCGACTGATGGAAAGATTTGCCGACTTTTGGGGCAGCCCCAGGACCTTCAGCTCCATGTGCAGCCCGGAGTTCGGTCGTACGATCTCGACGCTATTCCATGTCGACTCGCGGCAAATCGCATTAGTGGTAAGTCTTTTTTCTCGCATCCAGACCTGTCCTGGACCCAGATGTCTACCCCCGAGACATTGCCCTCCGCAGCTGCAATGCGACGTTACCAAGTCGCTTGTAGTGCGAGTTGGTTCGACTTACAGTACATTAACGTGCATTTCCTGCAGGACGATATGACGAACAATGCAGTCATGGCCTTCAGTGCCGGTGGGTTATGCCGATTGCGTGTCTAAATGTTTCCCAAGCATGGGGCCAAGGTGGATACTTGTACTAAAATTGCGGTGTGTGAGATTACAGGTGACGCTGCCTTGACGCAGAGTCCTCAGTGGCCAGTGTTCACCGACATGACCCACGCCCACGCTATGAGAGCAATGTCACTGTTAAGACAGCGATTGAAGCAGACTTGGCCGTATCTCAAGGACGCTTCGATAGTCCTCACAGCTTTTAATCTTTTCTGTTACGGAGTAAGTACTTTTAATTGCAGGATACAAAGTCTTTTCGGCAATCAAAATCCGAGCCCCGTCTTTCGCGAGTGTCAATTTCGCACATAGGGTTGAGAACCGAGTCTATCAGGTTCAGAGCGTTTACGTAACTGAAAATGACACTTGCACCGCCATTTCGCTTTCCCTCAACGAAGTTGTATCAAGCCACTGCGAGCGGTGGCGCGCCAATCCATCAAATTGAAGCTAACCCAATCTTGTACTTTTTTTCTGACCGGATAGCTGTGCGTTTCCGATTCGACTATTTTGCAATTTATGACAGCCATCATTCAGACCTATCACAAATTCAACAGTGGGTTCCCGTTGAACGCCGAGATCGTGACGGGCGAAAATGGATTTTGGATCGTAAGAGTATTTGTAAGTTTTTTCTACTACTCCTGCAGTCGACTTTTTGGTTTCAGCTCCTTTATCCAGCTCTGCCTGTGGCCAAAACGGCAGAACAAAACTGCAAAAAGTCAGGCCCTTACATACGATCGAAAAACCTCTCTAGATGGCAGACAATCCGGACGACCGTGGGTTAATCATGCAAAACGACACGAATACCTTTGAACGAGAGCGGACTGCATTCGAGGATAGATCCGGTTTTTATTCCCCGGGTCGGACCAGAGGGGCCAGTCCCGATCAATCGATGCCGATTTTAGCTAGCAATGTTAACCCTGTCGTCTCACTAACGGCAACGGATATCGCGGCTGAAGTCCATGTTCCCGTCAAGCCGAGCAGCCCGTATCCCAGCACCTCACCTCCAAGCTCAGCAAACTACGACAGCGACCCGATGTCAGTCGACAACGAGTTCGATGTTGACGGACATCCTCACGAATTAATGACTGCAAAAATAGAGCCTACGTTCTAACCGGCGGGTAGATTTAAAACTTTTTATTTTTATATCTCACATTCCTCTTTCTATCCGCTATTTTTATTTTTCCTTCCTTTTTTTCTTTCATTCTGTCCTTCTTGCAGCTTTTCCCACATGCAATGTCTATGTATTATAATCAGCAGCCTATATTCGGCATCTTACCCGGTAGCCATTTTTATGCACCTCTTATAGTTGAGACACACTACCGTCTAAGCGCCTCGTGTTAACGCAGGAACGGACACCTTTGGCTTACTCGAAGAGGGTGGAGGTGCGTAAGCTAGTGCAAACATGCAGCCTCTTTGTCTCTCTCCAAAACCTTCTTGCGGCTTTCTACATTTTCGTCGGTTTGCACGCTAAAAAAAAAGATTCCTTCTCCTTTTTTTTTTTTTTTTTATTTGCCCGTCTCCTTCTTACATATACCGCTGTATATATATTTTGTACGGCCCGAGCGAATAGATGTTATTATTCCGCTTGTCTTCGCACTCAATGGCCCTCAGGTTTTAATTGCAGAGGTACGCTTAAGCCTCCGTAGGTAATACCGCAACGGCCAACAAAAAACCAGCTGCCAACATACAACAAGACCGCCTTGTGGAGCTTGCTCGGTCCTTTTTATGTCTTTTTAATTTTCCGGTCCACCGCGAAAGAACCTCCAGAACACCACACTTTGTTCTCTCCACCCGCAAAAAATAAAAAAGGTATTAGACAAAGTGCGGTCCACTCACCCGGTCGAGTTTTGAAGATCTCGAAGCTTGGCCGCGTGTTGCAGCTTGATTGGTGTGCCTGAAGATTGGGCTGCCAGCCGCTGGTTCCTGAATCTCTCGCTTATAGGTTTTCCCCTTGCATGGGCGTCGGGCTGCCCCAACCACCCATCCGAGTCATCAAAGTGCGGCCAATCATATCGTGATCGCAGAACATCTCACCAGCTGGCAGGGCGAAACTCAAGACCGGTTAGTGGGGCGGGAAGAACTGCCATCTGAGCTTTTCTCGGCTTTTCCATACATGTAGCTCTAGCTCCCTGTATTCTGCGTGTTCCTGCATGCGCCGCCAGCGCATTCCTCTGGTAGAAGGAGGGATTTATTTTTCTCGCACTTCTCACTCTCACTCCCACGCTCGAGCTTTCTCGCCTCTCTTGCCTCAGCTCTCGGAAGCCTTCCCGAGGTCCTTTCCCACTCTCGGCAGCCCAATGGGTGACTGCGGAATGTGTTTTCTCCTTCTCCGATGTGACAGCTCCAATCTGCTTTTCGAATCCTCCGCTTGATGTCGGTGAGCCGTATGGGTACTAGCTGGGTCTGCCGGAACCGGGAAAAACATGTGGCAATTTGAGATTAGCCTCCAGCGCAGCAGTTCTGGATCTCAACAGAAGATACGAGCTCGGGTTGGGTGTTTTTAAAGTTTTTTTCCGCCTCGCATAGGACGCACCTGATATTATGTAAAGTGTAAAGGTTATCTATCGAGCTGTTGTCGATAGTTGATTTGTGTGCATATGAGCATGCATGCACATGTGTGTTTGCCGGGATCTCGTTCGTTCGTTCGTTCGGTCGTTCGCTCAGCACCTCACCTCAACAGACGATTGATGATATCGAATAGGCGAGCCTCATATCATGCGCTGCGCTGTAAAACTCAACTCCCAAGGCAGCTCAGCTCCTCGGCATTTTCAAGCCGGGCGCTGATAGGACTCTCGGCACTATGCTGAATGGGAAAGGCTTGCCGTCCAGTAGCCGCCCCCACCAGGCTCTGTCTCCTGTGTGCGGGTGTGTTTGTGCATCTTTTGAAACAAGTCGTAAGCACCTATTTCGTCAGCTACATCCCTTTGGAAGGGGAACACAGGCCGAGGCCGCCGCTATGGCCCAACCCAGCACCATGGTTGAAGAGAGGTCCTCGAAGGCTATAAGAATCCTCGACGGTCCCCGTCCGGGTGATCACGTTGATCTCCTTTTGAGGCTACGCCTAAATATTAATTCCGGCTTTTTTGTTATTCCGGCTCTTTTTGTTATATCGCGGGGAGCAGTTTTAGTCGATTCACCCTCGACACCACATTCCTTAAGTTCCTTTTGTCCCTTCTCTTGTCTGTCCTTTTTAGCAATCGGATATCGTGAATCCCATAGAATCTCCATAAAGCGAGGCTGGGCTCTCGAATCAAATCCATTCCTTGAACTTCAATCGCCGAACCGGCTCCTCATAAGTAGCCCCATTCCTGCGCCTCTGTGCCGCATTCATTATCGTCACAGATTACAAAAAAATATTCAAATCTAAAACATCAAAAAAAAAGAAGGCAAAGGCAAGACCTTTACCTATATCGATCGTCAAACTAGACAGAACCTTGAAGGTTCCAATCATCTGAACAAAAAAAAAAATACACGCGCCATTGAACTGGCCCTGTACTAGTCATTCCTTCGAGAATCACAAGTTACCCTGTCGACCACTGTTAGACACAGTTGAGCCGATCCATTCATTCCTTCTAGCAAACATGTTGATGTCAAAGATCTTGTCGCTAGGGCTGAAGGGTGCCCTGATCCTCATCGTTGGTGCCGGCGCCGTCCCTATTTCATCCGATGCTCCAAAGGCACCAGTTGACCCTAAGATGCTGAAAACCTCGCCTTACAATCCTAATATCCCGGTGCCTGCTGTTGAAGCTCCACTAGATTCCGCTGGTATGTGTCCATTCTCCTGAGGACTTCACGTATAACCTTTTTTGACGATCACTAACATTATGGTTGTAGTTCCTATCAACGGCACTATCTTTGCTCGTGACGGATCGGTTATCCCTCTGCATGAGCGGACGCTCAGCAACCCATTGATCCGAGCCCGTGCGACTATATACCGCCCAAAGGTTCCTTACTTTGCGGGTTTCAACGTGGGTACTTATACGGTATGTCCAAGTGTACTCGTTCACATCTTTCGATTACCTAGACAGCTGCTTACTCTTAGTCTTTTAACTGTTAGCCCTCCGGAGGATGCAAGACTCTCAATGACTGGAAGTCAGACCTACAAAAAGTAAAGAGCTTCAACAACCCGCACTTCAAGTTCAACGTCGTCAAAGTCTTCACAACTAGCCAGTGCTCCTGCCTCAACAATGCTCTGCAGGCGGCGAGCCAAGTTGGAGGCATCAAGATCTGGGCTGGCATCTGGGCCACTCCTCAAGCAACAGTACGTTAAATATAAAGTTCGCCCTATACGATGTGATTTGAATCTCGGTTTGCTGATGAATATATTGTCGTCGCATCTATAGTACGACGCGGATAAAAACGCTCTTGGCAACGCAATCCGGGGCCCCTATGGCTACCTCATTCAAGGTGTCAGCGTCGGTAGCGAGGAGATGTTCCGCGGCACCATGAGTGCATCTACTCTTGCTGGCTACATTTGGGTAAGTTTTTGAAGACTCACATGATTTCCCGCGTCTCGTTTAAACCATCCTCGCCTGAAAGGCTATGTGAGCACGTTCGCTAACGTTGGTGCTTGTGTCTCTAGGATATCAAAGGCATGGTCCAGAACGCCTACGGCAAGACAAACGTTCCTGTTGGTACCAGCGACGGCATCACCCCGTTGATGAACGGTGCCAACCAAGCCGTCTTGGACGCCTGCGATGTAGCTATGGTTACTGACTATCCCTGTAAGACCACCGCTCACTTTCTTGAAAGAGAAATCGGAATATAGATACTAACAGCTTCTGCAGACTATGGCGGCTCCGGCATTGCCCAAGCGTTCAAGGCTTTCCAGAACGACTGGTGGAATCTTGGAAAAAAGATGATGGGAAAGCCGTTGATCGTTGGAGAAACTGGATGGCCATCTGCCGGCGATGCCTATGGAGCGGCGATTGCCGGTGCTGCGCAAGCAGCCCAGTACTTCAAGGCCTGTGCCTGTTGGATGCGAGCTACCAGGAAGTCGTTCTTCTGGTTCGAGGCCATTGACGAGACCTGGAAGACTGGTGCTACGGCCGAGCGTAACTTTGGTGTTTCTGCTCCTGGAGGTGGAAGGAAGTTTGCCATGACATGCTAAACATTGACTGTTTCCGCATTTCATCCCCTTCCACCCTCTCCTCCCTCGCGGTTGGCCGACCGCGCCGAGGCATACGGAATATGCTATAAATACAACCAACGTTATGGTAGTGGTGGTGCTGGATATGCCTGTGGCATTGATCATCTACCCATTACACAAACAGTTGCAGTTTCCATCTTAGCGTCCTTCTTTTTATCTCGACAGTCGACTTTAGCGGTAACTTTTCCATTCGTTTCGATAGCCAGCTAGCTCCCTGGAGAGCTATGGCGTAGACCTGGGGTCATTATACTTGGTACTCGAACTGGTGCTTCGAGGTTTAGCCCGACATCCATCGCAGCCTGTGTTTTTCTTTTAGATACCTTTTTTGATGAGATGGTTCGGCTGTACATACTTTCTTCTTCTTTCTTTCTTTCAGTAGATAGACACTGTACACCTGAGTACGATACCTTTTGCTTTTTTAATTCTAAATTCACTCTTTTTAGACTACCAGATTAAAAAGCCTTGCCTGCAGGAAGTAAAACAACGTGATAATGTTCCATAACCCTTCTACTACTGTGGTATTTCGGATCTGATTCTCAAGTTGGAGTCTAAACAATGAGCCTCCCACGTAATCACTAAGAGAACCTTCCCTAGTTAACGGTTGGTTGGTGGCGGGGGGCGTAAGCTGGCATTGAGGGAACTGCGTTGCATGTGTGGTTGGCTACTTTTGTTTGGGAAGGTCACATTATCAACTTTAGCTGTAGTCTGATGTTCAAACGAAGTTTGGAGCGCCATCCGATCGCGACCGAATCTCCCTTTTTTTTTTTTTTTTTTTTTTCAGGCTCTCTGGAAACTCGAACCTAGAGACTGGAAATCCGGGTTAAAACCCGAGCCGTAAACGTAAGCCAAAGCAACATTCCTGTAGGACCAACACAGCCGCACCTACCTGTCGGTACGTACCTACAATCCTGGGCCCTGCCGTTGAGTTTTCCGTGTCTGAACGTATCGTATCTCGTTTCGATTCGCGGGTTAACCTACCATGCGCGGGAATGTGAATGCGAAGAGGAAATAATATCATATGAGCTCTATCTATGTATGGCGACATGTTGGAGAGTTTTAACATCAGATGAGGTTAGAAACGAGGACTTGTTACAGCTCTCGTAACAGATATAACGAAATAGTGAGGCTGTGTAGATGCCGTGCGCGTTGAGAAAAGTTACCGGGGACGGCGAGCGAGCGCTCTTGAAAGTTTGCGCTCAAAGCGAGCGACTGCGCGACCGTCGGGCATGAGGTTTCTTGGTTTCATGTTTTCCTTTGACACGACCGGGCTAGCGAGCGGGGCAGCTCCGGGGAGGGGACCAGACTATTATAACCTGACCAACTATAATACCCATTCGGCGTTTTTTTCTGGTTTCCTTTTGTGATCTTCGATATTAATCTTGATTGAGGCAATAAGGAGCAAATTGCTTCGGTTGCTTGGTCTCTATTTTATTTTAATCTATGGGTAAAATTGCCTTATGAAATATATACTGATGTGATAGTTGGCGTAGGCGGCGCTCGTCTGTGCCAACAAGCTAGGCATTTATTTCTGCGTGGAAATTGATTGTGGATTCAACTCTCGGGCGTGAATATATTATAGGAGAATGAGAGAGAGAGAGAGAGAGAGAGAGAGAGAGAGGTCACCTGGGAGGCAGGCGGGCACAGTAGCCATGGTTACATTCAATTGAAATTTCTTTATCGTATATTCATTCTCAATTCGGTGGCCTGACTCGATATATTATATAAAGTTATAATTATCAAATTCGTCTGATAGCAAGCAATTCAGGAAAATGAATAACGGTTTGGTCACTGATGACAGGGCAACAACGTTGTAATAGTAAGCGCTTGTGCAATGAATCCATTGTGGGCTTGTTGCCCGGCTTTGCACTTGCTGGCTTGCTTCATGGCTTGCTGCTGTAACATGTTGTACAAGAGTGTATCATCGGACCACACAGATAGTCGGAATATTGCCCCAATCGCGATAGTGAAGCAGGGAAGAGGGGGGGTGTTCGCCGTCGCGTCGCGCTCGAGCGATCTTGTGTTCATGCATGGTTTCTATGCCTCCGCTCGGTCGAGGCAAGCCATAAACTTTTTAAAAAGGGGGGGTTCCGGGTGGAATTGACGTAACTTGGCATGCAGACTAGCAAGGTTAACGGTTGTTGAAGATGGAGAAAATACTTGCTTACTCAAAGGCATCCCGAGGTCCCTCAGTCAAAGCACACGGGGAACCAACGTCGCCAAGAAGACGTTGTGGATTCATTTTTAAATGGTTTTTATAAGAGAGGATCGCGACTGCGCCTCCCCCTCTGTCTCGAGTCGACAAGTTTTGGGCTTTGTGTTGTTGCGGTTGGCCATGGGTCCAGGGCAGCCATTTAGCCAACCCACTTGACCATGGGAGGTCCGTTGAGGCCGGCCTGGACCACGGACGTTGGCGTTCATGGAGTATCTATCTCCACCTCTCAGATCGCTCGAGTGGTGGTGGTGGATGTTGGCGGTAGAAACTTCCGACCGTCCGGGATACGATGCCTGTTTCGACGAATGCAATCCTGCTGATAATTTACGAGGTATCCACGGCGGGAACAGAGAGAGATGGCTGATATTCTGAAGCTCAAGGGCATGAAGCCGCAGTCAGGGGATGCGGCGGCCGCGGGCTCTAGCTCTGGTCAATGGCAGGACATCACGTTGTGGTTTCGTGAACGCCATCCACGAGATATCAAACACTCGATTGAAGTTTGTGGAGCTGAAGCTGCAGATAAGTCTTACTCTAAAGGTGATAGTTTCGTGAACTTCACAGCTTTGTGTCAAATTGTACATTCACAGGTGTTAAGGATATGTCAATATACAACGTAGGCGTGTATACACTACGTAATCTGCGCCCTACATGGTATTCGCGTTCTCCATGTCAGCATGTACCGACCCAACGGGTCTACCTCGATCAATGTGTTCACCTTGTGGGCTGATATCTGAGATTGTTTAGTCTTTCATGCACGGCGTAAAATTTCGTATCGTAGCTGCCGGAATTAGAAATCGTAACCCAAAAGCTAAAAGGTATGATCCAGACGGTCACCGCTTTCGCCGAAAGAGCTGGGACTCAGTTCCCCTGACGGAGAGTAAGGGGTCGGTTCACGGAGTTCTAGTCGCTCAGGGGTTCGCATTCGCATACAACAGTAGGCTCGAGATGTGGATGTTCTTGCCTCGATTCACGGAGTAGGATGGCTGTGTTTTTCTGTTTGTTTCCTCCGTGCGAATTACACTGTGCTATAGCTTTAGTGATTGTGATATATGGGTGGGGGAATAGATCTTGGGACTGATAATGGGTTACCGTAGAGAATGTCGTTAAACAACAAATGCTATCACATATTAATTAGTGGAGTCCCAATCTTAATAGATTGAAAAGCTGCTGGATCGGGAAATACCAACGCGCCGGACGCGATTCTTATCGATTTCTTGGGAAAACACCAAGCAACCCTCCGAGAGAGGGGCAACGTTAGTCGGGGCTTGCTGTTTGGAGTGCTTGTTGACCAGGGGAGAAATCCTGTTAATTGGCCCAGGATCGCAGGTGTTGTCAAAGACTGGAGACTATTTTTGGAGAGGCGACGAACGCCGATACAACGTCTATTGGACATGGCCCTGGGTTAGGTAGAATGTTAGTTTTTGCTCTGGTCCGGTGGACGCGAAATTGACGCTGAATGTTAGACATCTAAACTCAAGGCAGCTTCGCCTTGAATTATCGATTTGGCAGCTGCGATGTTTATCACATGTTGTGCTACGACTAGGCTTGCTATTTCCTCGCGCTTGCTGCTATATCGACAGATTAATCGTAATTTCAACATTGATCTTTTTGAGCGCTCCGTGGGGCTCGGAGTTCGGCATGAATCGGGAAATCACCATAATGAAAAAAAGCCCAGCTTAACGAAGACACTATATAGCTCTTTTTTCTTTTATCGAGATCACCACTTAGTCTGTGCTATTATCATGTGTCATAACGTCTTATGCATATGCATGTGGGTAGCAGTAATTTGGTTTTCATATAGGCTGCGGTTCGGGTGTGAGCGTCCGGAAAGTAGAGCGGCATGAACCTCAATGCGAGGTCCTGCTAAAACTGCGGCCCTGCACTGAGGTCTCCGTCATCGAGAAACAGTGCATTGTCGAGACCACTGCGGAATCTTTTGTGAAAGCCCTAGGCCGAGGGCCCTCTGCTTTTCTTTCTCTTTCTCTTTCTCCTTGCTTTGCGCCGCCTGGGCGCCTGCTGCGGCCACGTCCAGCGATTCGGATGGCGGTGGACTGTCAGGGGAGATGAGTTTTGGAGGCGCCAAGCCGCTGTCTGAGATAACTTCAAACAGACTAGGAGTCTCAAACGACCCAAAGAGGAACCCGCTCTTCCCTTTGTTCTGCAGGAACAGAATGACAGGGACCCTGTGGGGCGGCTGAGCAACTGGCACTTCGGATTGGGTGGGCAGATGCGAGGGCAGTCCCATGGCATCCCTGGCGGCGAGGCTTGCATGGGATCGGAAAGCTCTCGTTACTTTTTCGCTCCCTGGCGTAGGGCCCGGGGATGGTTGGTTCTCCAACGACGGTCCACGGCCTGTAGGCTTGCTCGTCGGGTTGCCTCCCCACTAAAATAGCACAAACTGTTTCGGCGGGCCAAAGCTGTCCTCGGAGCAGCTGGCCGGCGGAGTGCTGTATGTCTGTGGGTATGGATGGATGGATCTGGATGGACGGATGGGGTGTGAGCGCATGAACTCGATCATGTAGTACTTAAAGGCGGTGGCCTCCAACCTTCTGGTGTCTCTTCTTTCGCTTTCACTCAGCAAGTGTCTTTGTCGTCTTTGTTTGACCTTCGTTCTTTTGTTCTCTTTTCCACATTTCCTTTCTCTTGTGATATCTTCTCTTGTTGCCTAGCCTTTGCGCTGGTAGAACCACTCGCTCAACCTCCTCGCTCGTTCCAGGAACTACAACATTTCCAACACACATTCAACTGTCCCACTGGCGGTGCCATTGATTGATTTCTGAACATATCTTTCTGCTTTGGCCAGACAGTCTTTTATAACATTTTGCCTCTGCGTATATCGTATATTTCCTCTTTTTCAGGTCTATAATCTATCTATCGTTTGAGTACGAGATTCTTCAGCAATATCTATCAAAATGAAGGGAGCCGTTCAAATCTTCAGCGTTCTGGCAACAGTCCATGCCGCCACCGCTACCTATGTTGACTGGACCCAGCCGTTCAGCAACGGGCGTGACAAGTTCTGCCCACCAGCCTATTCTACCGACCAGTGTACCCCCAAGCAGGTGACCGGATACGACTTCTCTGATGCACCAGAGGGTAATCTGCCCACCTATGATAACTTTGACTTCAGCGGATACAAGTGCCAGCAAAGCAAGCTCCAAAGGCGCACTGGCCGCGGTACTGGTGTAAGTGGTCCATGGTCTTCCTGAATCATCATTTCGAACATGAAGCTGACAATTCCATTAGAACAAATGTGCCTCTTCTTATGTTGAGCCTGACACGCATAGCAATGAGATCAAGTGCGGCAAGAAGTTCTCCGTCGATGAGTTTGATGTCTCCGTGGAGAAGGAGTCCGTGATTGAGTTCACCTATGGCATGCCTGACGGCTCGTCCTGCAAGCAGGTCCACAAGTGCGGTACTGGTATCACTTCAGTCAAGAACACCCAGTGCGGTGGTGCCAAGAACGTGAAGTGCAGGCTTCACAAGAGCTCGCAGAACCAGAAGAAGTGTGGTTTCAATGTGCATCACATCAAGTTCCGCTGTGATACCAACCCCTCCACCACCACTACTACCACCACACCCGCTGCTGTTACTACCACAACCACCAGCAGCGTCTGCAATGGTTACAACTGCGGTGGAGCCACCACTTCTTCTACCACTACCACCACTACTACCACTACTACTAGCAGCAGCACTACTACCACCAGCAGCGTCTGCAATGGCTACAACTGTGGCGGTGCTACCACCTCTACCACCTCGTCGACCACTTCGTCTACTACTTCTTCCACCACTACTAGCAGCGTTTGCAACGGCTACAACTGTGGTGGAAGTGGAACGACGACTACTAGCTCCAGCGGTATCGCTGGTGTCAGCTCAACCACTACCTCTGCCTCCACGACGACTAGCACCACTACCACTGCTGCCACCACCACCACCTCTGGCCGTGCTTGCTACGGCAACAACTGCGGTGCCCAGACCACTACCACCACTGCCGCTGCTGTTACTACCACCACCTCCACCACTAGCCCAGCTGGCATTCCAAACTATGGTACTACTACTACTAGCGGCGTCGGTGCTGTCCCAACCACCACGACTTCTTCCACTTCGTCGGTTTGCCTTGGATATGGATGCAATGGCGGCTCTGTCCCAACCTATGTCTCGCCAGCCAACACCAGCGCTCCATATGTCCCACCATACAACACCGGCTCTGCTCCAGCTGTTACCACTACGATCCCAAGCGTTCCAATTGTGACCAACTGCCCCAACGTTCTCCCACAGTGCATGGACACCTGGACCAAGATCACTCAGTGCATCAACAGCGGTGACACCAAGTGCTTGTGCCCCAACGCTGACTACATCAACAACGTTGCTGCCTGCGTTGAGGCCTGGAGTGACGACGATACTGAGATTGCTCAGGCCATTGAGTACATGCGTGGTCTCTGCGCCGAGTACATCCCTACCAACCCTGCCATCGTCACTGCTGTTCCCACCTACGTCACTCTTCCTCCAGTCAGCTCTGGTGCCTCGACCGTCATTGTGTCCACCACTATCACTGTCCCATGCACCACTGCTCAGACTACCAGCTACAGCACCCAGGTCATCGCTACCACCGTCACTGTCTGCCCAGTCAAGTTGATCACCACCGAGCCAGCCAAGCCAGTCCTGGTTCCTGGAACCGTCACTGCTCCTCCTTACGTTCCAGCTCCCTCGACTATGCCCGCCACCGTGCCAGTCTACCAACCCACTTTGGTTGCTCCATCCACCCTGGTGACCTACCCGGCTGCCCCCACGGCTCCAGCTCAGAACGTCACCAACCCCAACCCACCAGTGGCTACTGGATCGGCTTCGTCCATCAAGGCATTCGGCAGCCTCGCGCTGGCTGGTGTCATCAGCGTTGTCGCTTTGATCATGGCTTAAGCAGCCTAACAACCGCTAGTCTTTTTTATTTCCTTAGTCTCTGCTTTTCTCCCTTCTCTTCATCACACTCCTTCATGACCTGAAATTTTTGGATTTTCCTTTACGACCATACGTATCTGGTCACGTTAGCTGTCATCACCGTTGCATGATACATTCTCACCCTTGCCTCCGCCATACAGAGCGGAACTGGAACTTGGCAAGACCTAATAATATCACGACCTGCATATAGACAGACAGCGGATATTCTTTGATAACAAAATTCCCTTCTCTATAATATATCTGCTGGATTTGAAATGTATTTACACTACCAACTGGATACACTCCTTTGCATAGCGACTGGACTCTTGGGCTTTATTATTTTTTTGATTTTTGATTTCTTTGGTGTTTCCTATGTATCTAATACACAAAAGATATTGATATATCTAATTCTGAATCTCTCAATATTCAAAAATATTGAGTCTTAAAAAAAAAATCTCCCTCATAAGTTCGTAGTCTTTTAGTTCTATGTCCTAGCTAGGCACAGTGGCCAACGACGCGCGTTGGACTCTTAGGCGCTGGACTTGTTGTGCAAGCACTAATTTTCAATTATTGAAATTGGCAACACATTCGTATTGGGCTTGACATCAACGCATGGTCACGTCATTATGCCGCAACAATGCAACGGATCTTTAACTTTAATTACTTGCGATCTTGTCAGGTGAAGTAGACATTTCCAAAAAAAAACAAAGGTTTGTGTTAAAAATAGACCCCCAGGGTCTTGACTCTCCAGAGTCCAGAATCCAGTACAAATCACAGTACCCTAAAGCTCAAAAGTTTGTCCAACCGTTTGGCTAGGCGATATCTAAAGCCGCCTGCAATCTACCTTGGCGCTCCAATGACATGGGCTCGTTTCAGGATGCGCACCCATCGACCACCCAGTTGACAGTCATCCCATTGTGGTATCTGCCTGGCCTAGCCACAGAACTTTCTCTCCCTTCTAGCCGGCGCCCGACGAGTGTCAATCCTTTCCTGATTTTCGGGATTATACCCGCGGCCATCTCCATATCGGTGGCGGCCATTACCGTGACCACTCTCTCCCCCATGTTTATTCGCACTGTAAAGATCGTCGCCGCCTTGGAAGGTGATTTTGAAATTTTGATTAGGGTCCGGGCCCAGGTTCTGACGGAGTCGAATCTGCATCATCATCATTACACACATCAGCTGCTTGGTTAACTAACGCGAATATGGTCAATCGACCTTCAAAGGGTGGGTGAGATAATATATATATAACCGCTCGCCAACGAATATACGATTAAGATTGAGATCACCTACGGTATTCCCGTCTGCTTCATCTTCACCTGCGGTCCAGAACCATCTACCGTCCGGCGTAGAGATCCTAAAGTTTAGAAGCAGGGCTATATTAGGCTTGATTCGAAAGTTGAAATTTTTACAGTTCACTGCTCTTTGTACGACACCTTTGACGCTTAAAGAGAGGCGTCCGCATCATGGCCGGGCGCAGGCGCAATACAACTAGCTGCGCCCTGTCTCCATCTATACATACTTATAAGTCGAGTCAGAAGTATGCAACAACAGCCACTTCTGCGTAGAGGGTATATCCTCGCTGACCCCCACAATAGAGCCATCGTCTCGATTGACGTCGACTATGAACCGACCTACACTTAGTCTACCTACTCGGGAGTTCTCTTCGGGCTCATATTTCCACACCTAGGAGACAAGTTAACATGTCTGGATAGCGAGCGCCTTGCCTAAAGCCGAACTGTTATGGCGACACTTACCGGAGGAGGCACTGGGGTGGGCGGTAGCTTTTGTATTTTTGCTGTAGAATAATATATTTCAGCTGGGTTAGGGCCAATATATCGGGGGTATGGCCCCTCTTCTTCTGCGAGTTGAATTACGAAATATTGGGTGCCCTGAAGAGACTTCATTTTTGTTTGAAAATGAAAATAAAAATAAAAAATGGTAATCCAAGCGGCTTAAGATAGCTGTTATTATGTAGATGCTTCTACGTTGAGCTGGAATGTCCGTTATTCTCGATCCTAGTCTGAGTAGGTGGAATTCTCGAGGCGAGAGCGGTCGTATATATATTCGCTCGAACTTTACATACTATTTAGCATTGCTGATAAATAAAATATTAACGACCATGACAGTTCAAGTGGATCTCTAGGTTCCTTTCCGAAATTTCATACCCATCTTCATAACATTCTCGGGGTTCAACGCTAAATTCTACAAAGTTGGCAGCAATGCTGAACTTTCCGCTTTTGCTGATCTAGATGTCGCTTGTACAACTACTACAACAACCTGCCCGCCTCAAATTTCCAGCAAGTGATTAGTCACAATCGGGCGACTAGCTCCCTCTTCATCGCGATTTCCTCCTAGCTTGCTTGTCAGCCGGGAGGCTGCTAACAAAAGGAGTGCGCCGTTTACCGGGCGTGACCCTCCATATTAACACCAACACTAGCACCGCGAATGGTGACACGGTTGGAATTTCACACCGATCTCAATATTGTGCCATAGAATTAACCGCTTGGGTAGACTACCCGATTATATGCTTTTCTGGCCTACAGGTGCTTGCCTAAACTTCTCATAGCATTTGCCCGGTCGTTGGCAGGTAGATCGTAGATGGGCTCGGTGGGCCGCACGATCTCGTAGGTATCGGCTGTACAGACAAATTGGTCACACGATTATACGACAGCAGATTCATGTTGGAATATGGACAGCTGTTGAGTAACTCCAATTTATTCACAGCCGTTTCGAGTCGGGAGGGCAGGCTTAAACAGTGGGTCTAGCCTTTTGATTCTTCGCAGAAAATGTTGGCTATATCACCACTTATACTGACCTTTCGCGTCGACATAGACCTTCCCGTGAGACGGCGGCACATAACGTAACCTTTTCTTTAAGGTTTACGTTCGCAGCGTAGGAGCTTCGGTCTTGAGAAGCCGTTTCGTATTTCGGAAATTTTGTGTTGCGTGTGACAAAATCCAACGCCGTCGATAGTTATGTGTTGTGGATCCAACGTCCGTGATTGGTTATTTTCCGAAGAGGGCAAGATTGGCTCTCTTGTATTTTTAGCATGGTAGCCGCCAAGCGGACTTTTTTCTCTTCGCGGACGAATCGAGTTGGTTGGAGACGGCGACGTTCCTTCGATAGGATGGTTATACACGGGTAATGCGACAAAGAGCTAAGCCAATCATAGCTGGTTATTGGAACGTAGTAAAGCTATTGGATCTACATCATGCCTAGATGGCCGTACTGGCTTCGGATGCCCTCTTCTGTTCGCTGTATGAAAAGCGATATTGTTATCATGACAAAGCGGGTTGGGTGGCAGATTTCCTGAGGCCAAAAGTCAATTTTGGATTATTGAATACCATCGTGGAATTGTGAATAAAGGACTAGTCAACAACGTTAGGGCCGTCGATTTCAGAGTTGGTCGTTCGGCTAACAGCATATAAACAAAAAAAAAAAACATGAGAAAATGAAAATCCACAAAAGCATCAAGTTTCTTTCTCAAAAGGCATTGTAGAGTTTTGGGCGATTTGCCTACGAATATGGAAACAATGGCAAAGAAACATTGGATGAAAAAAAAAAAGGGTTATATAAAGCCATTAGTAGGTAGGTTAGTCGGAGTGCTAATGTGAGTTGCCCTCGGCCTGGAGCATCGATTTTGTGGTCGGAGTGAGAGTGAAAGGTAACGACAGAAAAGAAGGCACAAAAGATAAGTATCAAATTCAATATCCTGCATACTTGAGGAGCCTAAAAGCCAAGGCAGCGGCCCCAGCCGCTTTGGCAACCTGCTCCACAATGAGCTGTTGTAATTCCGCTATACCGGACGATGTTGTTAGAAATGCCGGAGAATTCTACTAAGGCATGGAGTCTTACCAAAAACCAAATTGAGAGCAGCATTGTCCGTCGTAGTCGCCTCCATCACAAGTAGTGCCAAATGCGGAGCCGCATCGGCCATCAGTAGAGGAATCTGATTGTGCACTGCATGAACCGGAAACCGAGAAGACTGGTTGGCAGCCGCTACCGCAGTAACGAACACTATCACCACTGAAGGATGGGTTAGCTGGACAGACGGAGGAAACGATGCAACTGAGAGAGTCATAACTTACCACCACCCGAATTGAGAACAACAATTTCCACCAGCGTCTTCATGGCATATGAAGCCAACTCGCCCACCGCATCTTCCGTCAGGGCTTAGTAAGGAGTTCGAACACTCTCCGTAACCTCGCTGACAATTAATGATACAGTGGAGGGCATCTCGCCCGCAGGTTCCAGATCGTGAGCAACAGGGGCCAAACTGACTACCGAAGCAACCAAATCCATTTGTGGGACCACATACGCCGCCAGGGCTGAGCGGCGGGGTGCTTGGCCAGGCAACTTGAGAAGTAGTGGAAATTGATGAAGTGGTAGTTGTGCTTGATTCATTAGGTGCAACGATGATCGAGCTTTGTGAGGAAGTGGTTGAAGAACTAGACGAAGCAGTGCTTTCGGTGGATATGGCTTCAGAAACAGCCGAGCTAGATTCCGGTGTTGTAGATGTGCTTGCTAGGGGTATTGGGTAGGAATAGTACCACGGATATGGGTAGTACGGATATGTTTTGACCGGCTGAGTTGTTCCCATAGTAACCGATGAAGGCACCGTGCTAGTAGAAGTAGATGTGATAGTAGTGTCTGGTTCGGATATCGTTGACGTCTCTACGAAAGTTGAGGACTCCGAAGTAACAGTTGTCGTCACAGTTGTTGTATTTCCAGGGATTGTCAACGTGGAAGTTCCGGTTGATGTAGACGAACCAAAGGAACTGGTGAAAGTGCTTGTAGTTGAATTCAGTGGGACTGGGGAGGTGGAAGAGCTTGATAGTGACGATGTTGAAGTTGTTTCGGGATCCGATACAAGGCTCGACGGACTGGTGGTAGAGCTTGAGTTGGTTAGGGTGGTAATTGTAGTGGTGCCAGTAGTGGCCGAACTCGAGAGGGTTGTGGTGGTCGTTGTAGAGGAATTCCCCGGAACTGTGAAGGTAGTAGTTCCTGTGGTGATCGAGGTGCCCGAAGTCGTAGTATACGTGGAGGTAGCATTTTCAGGAATCGATATTGTTGATGTGAATTTACTAGTTAAGGAGCCAAAAGAGCTAGTATAGGTTGAGGTTGTAGTCGTTAAATTGCGAGAGACTGATGATGTCGAAGTACTGGTAATGTCCGGTTCCGTAATAATACTTGAGTTGCCCACTGAAGTCGTCGAGAAACTGGAGGTGGATAGAGAGGTAGTTGCACTTGTGGTGGTAAGATTGAATAACGTTGTAAAAGGCCCACTTGAGGTCGACTCTGGAATTGAGATATTGCCGGAATTCCCGGAGGTTGATGTGGTTGACGGTAGTGTAATCGTAGTAGTTGTTGTTGCATTGAAAGACGTAATTGTGGAGACGCTGGTGCTTGATGAATTGGACTCAGGAATGGATATACTGCTTGAATTTCCCGTTGTTGTGGAAGCGCTACTACTCAAGGTTGAAGTTAAGCTTGTCTCGGGCCCTGTAATTATGCTGGAGTTGCTGGTCGTGCTCGGAACGGTAACTGTAGTGGTAGTTGTTGAGTTGATAGAAGTGCTCGTGATGTTGTTAGTAGTCAAGGAAGAGTAAATCGATGTGGTGCTGGATATATTGAATGAAGTCAGAGTTGAAAAGCTGCTACTGGAGGTAAGTGATGTCGAGGTTATTTCAGGTTCTGTTATCAAGCTGGAGCTGCTTGAGAAAGAGCTAGACGGTGGCTCGGTCGTTGTGGCGTTGGATGTTAGACTAACAGATGAGCTAGATGTTATAGTTGTTGTCAAGTTCCCCGTTGTGGTCACAAAAGACGTAGAAGATAAAGAAGTGGATGTTGTTTCAGGCTCTGATATTAAACTTGAGTTGTTTGAAACTGAAGTTGAAGGTAGTGTAACTGTCGTGGTAGTAGTAGCATTTACAGTTGTGGTGGAAGTAAAGCCACTAGAGGACGAGCTTTCGAGTGATGAAGGCGACGTCGATGTCGTTTCTGGTGCCGATATTAAGCTTGAACTACTAGAAGATGAAATAGTAATAGTTGTGGAGTATGAACTGCTGGAAGACGTCAGGAATGACGAAGTAGATGTTGTTTCCGGTTCCGATACCAGGCTCGAGCTACTGCTGCTTGAAGTGGAGCTTGAAGGAATCGTTGCCGTCGTCGTAGCGTTTATCGATGTTACCGTCAAAAGGGAAGTACTTGAGGAGCTGGATGTGGATGATGTAGATGTTACTTCCGGCTCCGATATGAGGCTTGAGCTACTGGAACTGGCTGTAGATAAAGTTGACGAGGGCTCGGTTTCCGGATTGCTAACGACGCTTGATGAAGAGCTTCTAGTTGTTAACTACATCATTCCTAAGTACACCCTCACCGACTAGATTAAGATGCCAAGACATACCTTGAGCTATTTTCAGTGAGAGTGATCGTTGTAGTTTCGATAGCAGTGGTAGTACTAGTGATATCCGAAGAAATTAAGGTGATGGATGAGGAAGACACCGATGAACCCGAGGTGGATGTTGACTCAGTCGTTGCGGAACTAGAGGACGTTCGAGTTGAAGTAGATGCCGGCTCGGATGAGGTAGTGCTAGAACTAGAGGTGGTAGTACCGTGAGGTGGATAGTAGGGAGGCGGATAGTAATAGTAATATGGCTCCGGTTTGGCTTCTGCGGAGCGTTTTCCGGGACCCTCTTCTGGTTTTGAACGCAAAGAGGTAGCAGCATTTCGGCCAAAGAGAGTGAAGCCCGTAGGATTTCGGTTAAACAATTGGATACAGTTGGCAGGCATACACCAGCACAGTAGAGCCAGGCCGACGAGCCATTGCTCAAACTTCAAGGCCACCATCAGAACTATCGACTTGTCAGCTGTAAGACTAGATGAACACTACTAGTGGCGGATAGAATAATTGAATAAACTATCCCAGCATATCTAGCCAGAAAATTAACAATCAGGGGTGCAGATCGACGGGTTCAGATATGTATGGGAGGATGGCCTATATGCGTAGCACCTAACCCTCACGAAACAGCGGAGACATAAATTTTAGATGCAGATACAGAACTAAGAATTATACACTATAGGAACGGGCGGAGAATATCATCTACCCAATGCTGAAAGATAGAATTGAGGGACGTCGGGTTTCGGTGCTAGTGAATGGTCAGAACCTGTGGAGAATATAAACGTACCAAGATCGGAATAATTTTGACTACCCAAAATCGATGAGTGAACAGGTATCTCAAGATTCACGAACTACTATCACCAAAATCAAGGAAACGAAAGGGAGTATGCTGAGGGGATTAGTCGATGGAAGCAAAGGGGGAGGTTCGCAGGACCAAGATGTGATGTCGAGGATGAAGATATATTTGGGAGCTGAGGATGCGGACGTTGTTGACGACACTGCACGCTGAGGTGGTCTCTCCAGCTCGAGTCGACACCACAGTAAAAGCTTGCTCTAGGCCACCACCTCTACCAAATTAATAAATATTCGGACGACCCCTTAGTTCTTAAAGTTCTTAAAGTCCGGAGTGGTTTATCATCTAGGCCCTCCGATTGCCTTACAGCATCTGCTATTATGGTTCGGAGCGAGCAGGCCTAGCGCTAGCTAGCATCAATCAGTCGACGTCGAGTCGGACGCTCGACAAATCTACAACATAGTACAATGTGTTGCACCTCATGGTCTCATGAACTTCCACGGCATCCGGCATCCTGTGATGCAATGCAACTTTATACATGATGTATTCCTGGCATTGGCGAACCCGGGATCGGGTAGGGTCGAATCAGTAGCCTTGGTACATATATACCTAGATACCCGTAGCAGAACCGACTTCATACTCTGCCGACAAGCCCTGCTCCTCTTTGCTTGCTTTGCTTTGCGCCACGTTCCATACGGCGGTCAATGTTAGGTATATCCAGGATGCTCGTGGTATATTGCGCTATCCCACGCTTCGAATGCATGACGGTGGTTGTATAGTGCACAGCAAGAATGTCGCCCGGCATGTATTCTGTTACTTCGAGCTCCTGTTAGCAGCTGTTTCGCGTCGCGCATATCGACATTTCCGGTGATGATGACTCAATACACGGCGACTCTGTCAAGACAAATGCGGCGAGGATAGGCATCGGAGTAGTGAGATATAACTCTCAAAGGTCAACAAGGAGAGCCGATTGATACTTTTAGTTTCAGGAGATTGATTCTAATTTAAAGTGACCGGTATGCACGGCATCTGTGTCATGGTCGCACTTACGTTCCTGCATACCTGTCGGATATGCATATTGCCACGCCCGCCCAGGTATCTTTTGATAAAGTTCAGAGAAATTAGATCATTTCCAGAAACAAATACTGGGATTCTCGCAGGCTCGTATCTGGGACAATGCCCTAGGTGTGTTAACCGGCATTAACCGGTGCAGATACAGAATATTGTTCTAGTGGGTCTATAGCTTAGCTTTCAAGAGCAGTGCTGGATTTCACAATGGCATCGATAAGTCGAAAACATGCGTCTAAGCTAGCGGAATCATGGTATATAAAGTGGCTGATGATGCTTCGCAAGCTAGTACTCACATATATTAGAACAATCGCAATACGTTCTTCGGAGATGTGTAAGGAGATTGCATTGTCGTCGTACAAAGTTGTCTCACTTCGCACGCGACAAATCCCGTTGCTTGTGCCACTGGAAGACACGCACGAAGTTTCTTGAAATGTGCACCGCACCGAAATAACAGGGTAGTCTCCACTCTGTTTCGTTTCACGGTATCTTATATGGACGACTTTTGTCGTCAAACTCGAAGTTCGATGTTTCAAGTTACCTAGATATATCGCACCGGGTGGCGAGATGCATGAAGTAGCTAGATCTGTGGATAGGCTAAGGTTTCCTACAAATTGTACGGGCGTGCAATGACAAGTCAATCGCCGAAACAAAGACCTAGACGGCAGAGCTGTATGTCCTGAACATGGCGATCGTTTTATTATTTCGTTCGCACCATTAATCGAATCGAGGTGAGGGACTAATTCCAATCAGTGCAATAGCAACAACAGCTAATGGTCTTCGAAACGCACCACAATAAGAAACTTGAACATGCGCGTGCGGAATACTTATATGCACTGCATGTTCGAAGCGGCAAGCCTATCGCGACCTCTCCTTGGCGTTGGCTGAAAAGGGCATGTGGTAGTTTTTGCGTTGTCGCGTTGTTCAAAATAAAACACCATCAACACTTTCGCTATGTCCTGATTTACGGGGTATATCGATGGGATCGGTGAGGGAAAGGCTTGGATAGTCGTAGTATAATCAGTCGGGTGTCGAGAAAACCGACAAAATATTAATGTAGAGAGCTAAAGTGTGAGGCCTCAAGAAGTCGGGCCGGCCGACTCTGCTGGACAGACCGTCCATCTATCCTCCTCATCCCTCTCCGCGTCGTCCAGAATACCAATTGAGCCTGCAGACGGTGCACATTTACGTCATCTCTTCTTACCCGTACCGTTTCAGCATATCCTAATCTATATACTGAAGCCTCGCCATGTCAGTTCGGCGGCTCGCGTCTGTGTTCAACAAAAGGTCCATTGAGAACCAGCGGGAAGAGACGGTTGGAAGACCACATCAAGAAACCCCAATAGGCTCCCCGCGTCGGTCATACAGTCTAGGGGGCAGAATTCCTTCTGGCTCAAGCGCCGCTGAGCAACCTAGCCCTATACCACAGAGCTCCGAGTCGGAAATTGCACGGGGATTTCCAACAGATCCTAGCAATACCGATCCCTTGGCTGAGCTAACTCGCCTAATTGGTGATAACATGAGCGACGATGGTGGTGTCTCCATTGCTTATCAAGAAAGCGAGGAAGATCCGAAGACTTCTCCTCCTGGTCTCAAGACGGATGGAGCTTCAGGGAACCGAGAGCAGCGGCCACCACCACCACCTCCTCCTGCTTTGCCGCCACGTCCATCAAAAATACATGCACCAGAAGGGACCGTTCAACCCCATCCAGGTGTTCAAGGAAGGGATTTCTATGCCTCTTCTCGAATCCCTCGGCCTAGTAGCAATACTCGCAGTACCAGCGGCGGTACCGAACATACGTACCCTTCTCGTTCGGGCTCCACGTTATCGCCTTACTCTCCGGCTCGAGCCCTTCAAACAAGCGGTTGGACATACCATGAATCCAATATCGATATATCGCGTCTCCCAATGCGAGCCAACTCAAGTGATCTCACTGACGAAAAATTGGAGGCGGAAAAGCGGGTGACATTGGAACCCGAAGGACCTTTCAAAGAGGAATTTGTGCCTGACTCTTACGAACATCTTGGGCCCCCGGTAACCTTTCTTCAACCGCCGGTCCCCCCTAGAATCAACACAGATGTTCCTCCTGCTTCACCAAATCCATCTTCAGAGGAGCGTATCAACGATCTCGAGAAGCAAGTAAAACGAATCTCAAAAGAATTAGAGAAAACTAGGAGCAAACTCGGGAAGGGATCGTTATCACCCTCATCACCCAATGTCTCGAAAGATCACAGCCAAGAGTATATCGAACCACCAAAACTAGCCCGGTCTGATACGCAAAAAACATCCCCCATTGAAATATCTATGGCAGCTCGAGCTAAGAAGATAATTATCATACTCGATGGTAAGCGCATCCGATCCGAAAATTTAAAATATTAGACTCTAAGTTTTAAACGGTACTGTGTAGCGACTCAACATTATTTGCGACCTATACCAGTTCTTAGTAACGCAAGAAGATCGACGCCTCCGCGAACAACCTTGAAACGCCTCTCAGACTCTCTGGCAGCTGAACATAAGGAGACGCGCATGAGGCAATTGGTGTATTATGTAAGCGGTCGTGGCAGTGGTGATGGTATGGAGCCTCGTCGGCATGATTATTATAACTAGACACTATCTGTACTGACGACTTTTAGATTTCGGGTTAAATAAAAGCCTTCATACTACTATCTTCGAGGCTTGTACATACCTTTCAGGTAAATATTGATTTAAACCCTACCAAAACGTTGTCCGCTAAGAAAATTCTTAGATAACTGGTCTCCGGGGGATGAAATTTACCTCTTTGGTTTTTCTCACGGCGCATTTGCTGCTCGTGCAATAGCGGCTCTTATCACTGAGATTGGTCTCTTCAATAAGGCCGGGATGAGCAAGTTCGAAACATTGTACGATACATATTTTGACCCCAAATATGGAAAGACTCGCAGAACCGAAGATTACGAAATCTGGCGGGAGAATTGTAGTCAACTTGCGTTCGAGATTACTCAACTGGAGGGTGTTGTTCTGCACAAGGTGTCAGTTAAATTTCTCGGATGCCTTGAAACTATCGGCTGGTCAAATTTTGAAGAAGGTACTTCTGAAAACCCCAAGGAAGACGAAAAGTTGTGGAGACGTGGATATTTTAATTTCCGGCACCTACTTTTGAATGAGGGTAAGATATCTGGGATCTTGAATATTTCTTGGTTCAATATCACGTCACTCACAATTTTTCAGGTATTGAATATGCTGTTCACGCTCTGGCGCTGGATGAAGATAGAGAATCGCACGCCCCCCTTCTCATGTTTCGTTCGGAAGATTCCGTTAAGCCCCTTCGCCAAGTTTGGTTCACGGGTTCCCACATAAATATTGGGGGTGGGCAGCTCGCGCACGAGCTTGCGAGAAACCTTCCTTTTTTGAAACATGATCCGAATGAGCTATCGGACATTGTCTTTCTCTATATGGTCACCGAATGCCACGAACTTCTCACCTTTGGCAAAAAACACGTAAACAAAGCGGTTGAAAAATACGTGGATATCCAAGCGGGCCTTGACATTAGCAAGGAAGCTGCCTACAAATATCATTGGGTTGCTGCGAAGATAGACGAGCCATGGTCAGAAAATGTTGGGTTGCTTTCACGGTTGCGAAATTCTGCCTTGATTAGAAAGCGACACGTTCGCACACCACTCAGATATCGCCCCCATTGGTTTGAAGATGAGCCCTGGAATCGATACACATCTCACGAATCACTGCACGCTTCCATTCGATATCGGAAAAAGCATTACCCTCTCTACACCCCCAAGGCCCTTGTCGGCTATTTTTGTACAAAGACGTTTAAAGAGTTTGGCCCGCGAGACAAAGCAGCCGAAAAGGCTCCTGGGAACGAAACGGGCCCTAGCTATATTCGTTCTAAGGTTGGAGAGGAAAGATTTTACTATGGTGGAGCAGAAAACTCGAAGAATAGACTTTATTGCGGAAGCCTGTCCCTTCCTGTAACACCAATGACAGCGTTTGAAGTCCTCAGTGCCGGTGGTGAAAGCCTTATTTTCGGATTCGGGCTTTCATACAAAGACATCTATCGTGAATCGCCTCCTGTATTTCGATATACATGGCAGGAGCTTAACAATGCGGAGGAGGGATGGATTTTTAGGCTTGAACCTGGGCTGCCGAAACTTGGAAACATGTCGATGAGCGACCGAGCGCTCTCCCTCAGGCACACAGGAAGCCTAGACTCCACGACTCGCTACCAAGGCATACGTATTAAAGAGAAGGAGAAAGTTGCCGAGAAAACACCAGAAGCTAATAATAAACCTGTGGCTCGTGCTCCTGCAACACCAGGGATTACGGGCTCTGAGAACAGAGCTCCAGATGCAAACAAAGCCCATAACTCTTACCTACCAGATGAAAGCGGGACAGGCAAAGGAAAAGGAAAACACAGCAGCTATTCGCATACACCTCAAGATAATGGTAATGGTGAACAAGGCGGTGAAGGTGGCAACGATTTCCAGAGGTACCCTAGTTTCCAGCGACACACTACGCAGGTAAAATTCAAATTTCCACCGGATTTAGCATTCCCGTACCCTCAAAACACACCTGACCGGGAAAGTGGGGCCGTGAAAGTACGATACTATAATCAAGAGAGGGAAGGGCAGATTGATGATTTAGCGAACTCTAGTAGAACTAATGTGCACGCGGAAGAAGATGATATTGAGAATGAGCATATGCCTCATGTTGCACCATTGGATTTACCTGTGGAACCCGAGTGGATGAGGAGGTTGAATGAGAAGAAGGCTGTTTATCCGTGCAAGTTTAAGCATCAGGGGAAATGAGGTCCTTTTGACGTCGAAGCCCATTTTTTGGTCCGCTAGCGAAGCGAATGAAATACAAGGAATTATGAAAAAGGCGACAATTTAGGATATTGTGAAAAGAAAGCATGGGGGGATCTGAGGGACGACCGAATGCTAATAATTTTAGGGGGGTGTAGACTGTTAGCGAAGTAGGAATCGTCGAATTAGAAGGCATTTTTGGTTGCGGAGACTGCATCTTAGACTTCGGCCTTTGTTTCGGTGTAGCCCATTTTAATATAACACGGCCCTATGAAGTCAGTTGGATCAGCCATCCATACTAGTATTTTTGGATGAATAAGCATTAAGCCATTGAGACACCATCTTTCGAGGTGGATGAGTTCTACGAGTTCACACTATATTTCCAAGGGAGTTATTAACTAAGTAGCCTCGAGATCAGGCGCTCGAAGCAGAGTTAACTACTCAAGTACCTAGGTACCTTATAACTTCTCCAAGGCATGCATATTCCATATTCTGAGGCTAGTGTAACACGAAGAATTAAAGGACTAGCACAAACTATTACAAATTTGGAAATTAATACAGCATAAGGGAAAAGCGAGCAACTCCGATGTAGGTGTTAACACAAGTAGCGTCAATCCCCTCACAAGATCAATCTGGTATCCCGTTTTTTTTTTCTTCTTCTTTTTTAAGCGCCTCCCTCACGCTTGGCATACTCGTCTTCCATGGCCTCGAGGTACCGTCTGTCGGCCTCCTCTTGCGACAACGCGCCGCCGTTGCCGCTACCCTGATTACCGTCGGCTGGGTAGTAAGTGGTTGTGCCAGTAGGTTGACTGCCGGTTGGCTGGTTTTGCTCGGTGACTCTGGTGCCGGCCGGGGTGGTGTGAACGGAACGGGAGGAAGTGCCGTCGGGGCCCGTGGTAGTCTCGTTGGACTTGTATTCGTAGGAATAACTGACCGGCATCTTTTTGTTGTGGAGTAAATATATAAGTAGTATATAAGTAACTACCTATTTGTATATATAAATAGTTATGTAAAGAGAGGGTAGATTGATGTAGATAAATTTAGTAGAGGGCTTTGGTAATATAACGTCTTGCGGGATCTAAAGCAAAGTATTAAATTTTGAGGTCCGGTTGCCGGTCGCTTTATAGAGCAGCGGAAGTGTTTGTTAAGCTTTCCCGCCGAGGCTCCGCGGCGACCGCCTTTGTGACGTCACACCAACACACCCCCAGCAACACCTCGAAGCTTCTGTCGTAAAAGGGCTAAGAGGTCTTGCGATTGCCATCCACTGTGTAAGGCAGCGCTCAGATCGGGCGAAACGAGAGGAGTCAGAATGTATGGCCGGAAAGGAAGTCCGCGTATGTGGCTGTTGTTTCATTGCGTACGCGGTTTAACGGCGTTTGGTTGGTGGTGCATGTCTGGGTGGCGGTTGGGGTTACGGTCACACAGGCAGCACTATAGTACATCCATATTCTTAAATGCATTAAGCAAGTAGGTACACGTTTACAGATATCGATATATAGCTAGAAGTGTCGTGTGGCTAAGACCTGCTCGTGGAATTGATATTCAGGGTGCAGAGCGGCTGAACCCACAAAGTTTGTGTCACGGTTGAAGTGTACTGAAGCAGCTATGGGAATTTACTTTTGCCATGATTCGATGGGCGGTTTATCCGGCCTGAACTTGATCGGGCTGATTCAATTGACTTTTTCGAGTTTGTGGACAGTCGACAGGGTCGTATGTGTATGCATCCAGCCAGTTTCGAGGGCCAGCTCGATTCTCAGTACAGGGAGCTGGGGCCTCGGATGTATGGATAGCAATAGCCAGCGAATCGGAATCAAATCGTGGCCTCCACACGGCTGCCACCAATTTGGTTTTTTTATATCTGCCTCTAGCTTTTGGGCGTTTTCGATAAACTGGTGGACATCGGCCAAACCCTGTTGGATTTTGAAAACAACGCACTATCAAGGTGTTTATGTTTGAGGCCAGGTGAATGCATATCAATTGTATGCTCCGGGCTGATCTTGAAGATTTCTGCAGCTTCGTTAGGCCAATGTGGCATATGCTATGGGAGATCAGATTCGCCCTGCGATTCCTATGGGAGTGCGGGGTCATTCGCATTCGTGACACTGGCGGTTTGTGGACGCACGCGAAGATTACACGAGGCTGCAATTTGCCACTGTATAGATACAGATGCAGATGCAGATACAGATATAGTCGTAGCTACCCTTGTCCCGTCTAACCTGAGAGTTACCGCAGATTCACTATTCAGCCTTGTTGGTCATATTGGAAGTCTGTCCTCCTGCCAGACTTTGGATAGGCGTATCGGGTTCGCCATGAGATCAAGGACGAGCAACGTCGCTCGTCGACAGTTGCTCTAGCGAGGCAGATCTATATCGAGCATCGAATCGCAAGTTGGGGTTTAATCGATCTACCTGATGGGATTGTGGTTCGAATTCTCTTCTCCTTTGTGTGTATGCATGCGTACTACCTGTGTACAGCAGCAGCTCCTAGCAACCTTGAGAAACCACCACGGAACCCTAACCCATCCCACCAGAGCTACCTACTTAGTACACAACCAAGCTTTGTAAGACTTTCCAGCAAGATACGCCATCGACATCCCTGGCATTATACACAGCACTCCTAGTTTTTCACATCCCAAAACCAGCCCAACCATGTCGAAAAGGAAGCAGAACCAAATCGAACAGGAAGCCACTGCTGCATCATCGGCTCGGAGTAACAGAACTCGACAGGACATCCTCATCAGCCCCAACCGATACCTCCAACTATGCGCGTGTGGCAATCCTTCCTGTGCAGCTGGTCCATCGAAATCATCCTGTGCGCGTCAGACAGCCGGGCCTTGGGACACCTACGATGACGAGGATCCGTATCTAGATGCGCTGCGCCCGTGTGAACACGACTTGATGCTAGTGGTTTTCGCAGAGCACATCCTCTCGAGCTATCGACAACTACGGTATATGGGCGGTAGCTGGGAGAAGCGAATGGTAGGCACCCACGCGCGCACACGTTTTTCCTACCCATCCTTGGAATTTTCCACATTTTCCTATATCCATCCCTTTCATGTAGTTCTTTTCCCACTCTTTGCTAACGCCTACCCTAGGAAGCAATACTCCACTTTGCCGAAGTCCCCCGCTCTATACTCACCCACCTAGTCGGCAACAGCAAATACCCTTCCCCCTCCCGCAGCTCTGAAGACGCCCTATCTAGCTCCCCATCTTACCCGGCCGCCGACGTCGCCGAAGCCCTCTACTGCAACAAAAGCCGATTCTCGAATGTCGAATGGTACCTCATCTGCACGAACTGGTTCCCTGGGTGGACTGGAATGTCTCTGTCGGAAGCATGGCGATTGGGCGCCGGTCGGGATGAACTGTTTACTGCTCCGGGCTTTGAGCGGCGCAGGTGGCGCTTCCGCTCGTGGTCTTGGATGGTGGAGGGAGAGTATGCTGACTTGCGCTATTGATGTTTTTCTGAAAGTATATTTGATGCGATACGGTATGGTACGATATGGCACGCGATAGATGATCCGGGTGGCGTTGCAAGTTATTCTTTTTCTGGGGGTTGTAAGTTTCTTCTTTTCTTTTTTTGAAAAAAAAAAAAAAATTTGATGGCGAACGTGCTGTCTTGAAATGTGAATGCCAAAAGTCGGTTCGCCCATGCATACATGTATTTATCATAATTCCCTAGAGAATAGCTAAATCTATTGTCACGAGGGTCGCTGTAAGAATGGAATAGAGCGCAGTCTGCACCTCAGAGGCCCGGTTGCTCTAGGCAGTTCCGGTAAGATAGGTGTATACAGCACATACCAACTATGCTTCCTTCCTGTCCCCTGTCCCCTTTCATAACAAATCCAAGAGAGGAAGAAAAGAAGAAAAAAACTATAATCCCAAGACCGATATGCGCAAATGCATCTATGACCTAGCCGCACGGCCAGCCACAAAGAACTAATAACTAATGGAACGGAAAACAGTAATGTGCATCCAGTGGTACAAAAAGAACCCGGTTTACCCACCAAACGCATATCTCAAAAACTCCTGCACCGCCTTCAAACTCTCATACCGCACTTCAGGATCGCTATCCCCCATCAATTCCATCACCTTTATCTTCACTCTCGCCGTATCCCACACTCTTCGCTTCTCGGGTACCTCCTTCACTAGCACGCCCACATCGTGCGCCGCCACCGCCAGCACAACCTTATCCTCGCTTTCCCACAACGCACGTGCAAGAGCATTCACCAGCTCCCCACCGTTCTCCTCCATGATTCGCCGTGCGTTCTTCTTCCAGAAGTCCTGGCTGCGGTGAGGTGGCGTCCAGCTTAAATGGCCCGATCGGATTTCGGTCGCGTATTCGTCAAAGTTTGTTTGCGTCAGCTGGAAGCTTTCCAGCGCTGCGAGGCAGGAATCAAGGTCCGCCGTGAGATCCGGGTCGGTGAACTTGCGAGTCTTTAGCGTGGTTAATAGTGGCAGCAAGCGGGCGAGGAGCAGAGAAGGGAGGTTTGTGGAAGGAGCTTTGGCAATCAAGTTGGCAACGATGGCGAGGCAGACGCGTAGGATCTTCTCTTTAATAGCGGACCGGAGAAGGTGGACAAGAGGAAGAATCAAATCGTATTTTCTGCGGACAAAAAAAAAAGAAGGTTAGCCAACCGGATATCGGGGTATAGTCTCGATATATATGACATCGGTGATAGTAAAGGGGGAGGGTCTATACTCATCCAGCTCCTCAGCAATCTCCTCTTCAAAACTCAACTCCCAGATACCAACAAGCACGTAGTATAATAGCTGCAGATTTACGCCTCCCTGCTTAAGAGTCGTACTTGCAGCAGTCACACCCGCGCTCAGCGCCGCCGCAGCCGGCGACCCAGCCGTGGATAAACCAACGTCCGTCGTCCCTTTCTCCTTGCTCCCCGCCGCGGCAGTCTCAACCACGCCCGTCAGTCCCTTGACCGTCTCATCCCCCATCTCCCAAAAGGTAAGTCGTGAGTAAGAGTTTCGCAGCAGGAGGACATAGCTCTGCACTGCCAAATCCTGTAAATTAGACTCAGACGAGGCACAGATCGTAGCCAGGTATTTGAACAGCGTGGGCAGCGCTTGCTCCGTCGGACGGTCGACTTTGGATTTCGCGAGTGATGCGGAGATAAGGGTTGTCAACAGACTGGAAGTAATGATCGGGATAGGGTCGTCGCCGTGGTCGAGCAGTGTGATCAGGTGGGAGTAAGGGTCCGAACAGGAGTTCAGCGTGGTGATGTATGAAGGCACATCTAACGAGTATCGAATTAGCATCAACCCTCCCTCCTTCCACAAAAGCCACCTAATATGATAGGGATATGATGTGATGTGATGTAAAATATAAATGTAAATGAAGACTTATGTGCCGTCTTTCTATAGTGGTTTTCTTTCTCGAATGTCGTTTCATCTATATTCGAACGGCGTACGTACCTTCGCAAAGCTCCACCCCGAGCGCAAGCAGATACTGCACAAACTCCACGCGCTTCCCACTCCGTTCCAGCAGACTCTTCCCCGCGCCATCACCTACTAACAAGCCAGAGTATCCTGCCGGATCAGCTTCGATGATGCTCACTCGCTTCTCCTTGGGCACTTTATCCACGGCCTTGATCAGCCGTAGCTCTTGCTCGTTGATGACGTTGGTGCGCTGGTACTGGTCCCAGAGGATCGGTCGGGCACGGATGCTCTGCGTGAGCGAGACGACGAGAGCGGGCGGCGGCAGCGACATGGTGGGAGAGGGGTTCCGAGATGTCCTAGTTTCGAGACAGGGTGAAGTGCAAGTCGGAGGTTGCGTGGCGTGGACGTCGTGTCGGTCCTCCGAGGTCGTCTGGAGACTGAAGGTTGAACTGCTCAAGTTGGTTAAGGCGGCACCGGATGCCCAATTAGGTCATGACGCTGGTTGCCGAGCCCGCCCCCCGAACGCTCCCCCACGACACTCCGGGCACTATCTTATCGGCGCCGAGGGGCACAAGCAGAAGTGTCCAATATATATATATCAAAACCTAAAGGTAAAATTGAATCTCTAGCTAAATATATATCAAGAAGATAACTAAATACGATATATGTAATGGTAGAGGTTGGGCTCTCGCTGAAGCGCTGTCAAACAAGAATGGCGGTGATAAAATAATATACATCAATCAAGAACATCTAGCTGTCGCCTCACAACAAACTCTCAAACGCATCTAGTCCTGATTTCCCTGAATTTTTCGTCGGCTGCATCGGTTGCATCGGCTGCATCGGCTGCATGCTCATCCCCATACCCATGTTCATACCCATCCCCATCCCCATAGATTGGGGCTTCTGTTGCTGTTGCTGCTGTTGCTGCTGCTGCACCTGAGGCTGCTGTTGCCCAAATTTTGTACCGTACATCGTAGAGAAGGCATTCTGCTGCTGCTGTTGCAATGCTGGTGCACTTGGTGGTGGCGCGATGCTAAACCCTGAGAACTCGGTCTGTTTTGGCGGTGGTGCCTGCTGTCTAGTCTGCCCAAAGAGGATTGTTGGATGTGATTCTTGCGGCTGCTGCATCACACCCCATCCGCCGACATTATTAGGATTCGTTGTCCCTGTGGTTCTGGTGCCGCTGCTCGGGAAGGCGGATGACACAGTCGGCTTCATCATCGCTGAACTCCAGTCTATGCCAACCCCGGCGCTCTGTGGCGCTGATGGCTGGCGAGCAGTCGCCCTTGGCGTGGGCTGCATACTTGACATGGAATTACTCTGCCCAGCTATGGACATATTTCCCATCCCAAGCCCCAGCCCACCCATCACCGCGCCCGAACTGTTAGAGCTTGAGATGCCTGGTCTCGAAGGTTGCAACGGTGGTGACGACAACCCGGACGACGACGCCGGTCTATTAGGCTGCAGAGCTCCAAAGCCTGATAAGCCTTGGTCAGGCGTCACGCTATTTCTCCCAGCCGGAGCTTGAGGCCTGGTTGCGGATGTTGGTGACAACGTTGCCGATGGAGTCGACCATGAAAACGATGCCACATCCTTCTTGGGGCCCGAAGAAGCAGTAGATGTAACAGGATTCGAGACCGCTACGCTAAATGGATCTGGCGATTGGGCCCGGTCGTTGTTCTTTTTGCCAAAGATCAACTCCTCAAAATCTTCAGCTTCTACTGCTGTTTTACCAGCACTAGCGTTGCTAATATCTCCAGGTCCGGCGCCGAATTCAATTGATGATGTAGCATCCTGGGGTGTCGCTGTATCTGCTAGTTTTTTAAGTTGCTCATTCTCGACCTGGCCGGAGAGTCGCCTAATCGTTGTCATGAACGCTTTGAACTGCTGTATATTAAGCAGCGGCCCCAAAGCTAGAACCCATAGCGCAGGGATGATCTCCGTAGCCACGGTAGTCGCGTCCGCAACTAACCCGATCTGCGTATATAACTCCAATGCTGCCATCTACAAAAAATTGGTTAGCTTATATAACTTTGACTTCTCAAAGGTAGTAGAGGGTCTTACCATCACAGCCGGCTCTCTGGTTTTGATGCCCTTGATCAAAGGCACAACCTTCTCCTGGACAGTAAACCTGTCCAAGCACACGGAGCTCCCGTCATTGCCCTTAATCTCGCCTGATAGTCCATCATCCGTGTTCACTGCTCCCCCGCACAAGACTCTCAATGCCTCGAAGCAAGCAATCTTGATCCCTAAGCTAGATGTCTTGGCAAACACTGTTGAGACCATTGGAAGTATATCTGTTTTGACAGAGTTAAATGTAAGATTGGGTAGCACTTGGCCAAGCGATTTTAAAGCGAGGCCCTGTAGATGAGATGTAGGCGAATCGAGAGATAGGAGATAAAGCGGTAAGATATCTTCTCTAAACTCAGTGGTAGTGCACTTTTCCCGCAAGGTTGCCAAATGCTCAAGCATGACAGCTAGAGCCGCATCTCGGCCGTCGCGTTCCACTCCTGGGCGAGGAACTGACGATGAAACTGTTTCGCCAGAGGCATTGCTCTCCTTCTTTTTGTTGAGTTCAAATGTGGTGCGAAATGCGGGGAGGACTTTCTCGCCGATGAGACGACTGCCCGGTGGTAGACCTTCGAGCAGTGTGAGAACGGCAGCAAGCGTCCAGGGCAGCAGCTCGCCCTTGTCCTTCAGCTCTTCTACCAGCATTGGTAAGATCTTCTTCTGAGCAACACTGTTGGGAAACTGCGGTAGCACTTTGGGAAGGCCTCGCATGAAAGCGTTTTTCTCATTGACAGACTTTGCCGGGAAGCTATCAAGGAAGCGAATTGTCCTGACGAGAATGTTATCAAAGTAGCCGGCCTCTTGAAACTCCTTGGCGGATAGACGATTGGCGGGGCGTCGGGTGATGAGGCGGGGGAGGACATGGTCGACGAGATCGCTCGGTAAGGCTTTGGAGCAGATAAAGTTATTGGTTTGATTAGGGATGGAGGATGAGCTGTTGAAAAGCCGTCTGAAGTTTGTCGGGGAGTTGTGAGCCTTCAGTGGGGACTCATGGGGGGAGTTGTAGATGGCGATAATGAGGAGGCCAAGGGAGAAGAGGTCGTGAGCAGGGGTGACGGAGGAATCGAGAAGCAGATCGGGGGAGCAGTAGTCGAGATTAAGTTGAACGGCTGAGGGCAATCGCTGGTCGTGCTGAGAAGCTAGACTGACGAGGTCCACGGGTGAAGGAGAGGGCGACTGGCTCGTGGATGACGATGTCGAAGAGTCGCCTCTATGAGATGCCGCGAACGATAAACCTGCAATCTTCCAGTCGGACTATAATTTGATTTGATTAGCACCGCCTCAGCTTCCATCATCCACGAAGGCAGACTCACCTTAGAATTGACGAATACGCTTTCAGGCGTCAGATTGCCATGCACAAGACCAGCGCTTTCGTGCAGAAACTCCAGTCCTTTGGCGATCTGTAGCAAACCCTTCTGGATCTCGAGCTCATCAATGTCGAGGTCACGCCGACGAGACCCGCTCCGACTGCTCGCGCCGCTGGCGCCACCCGCCTTATCATCGAGGACGGACTGCAGGGAGCCAACGACGACCTCTGTGACGAACATGAGGCCAGACCGGGACTCTTCCAGCGGCTCGACTACCTCGAGCACGTTGGGATGGCGCAGGCGGGCCAGAAGGGCCACCTCCTTCTTGAGACGTTCCACGACCTCATCGTGGGCAGCTTTGAGACCCTGATTGCCGCGTAAGCTGAGGGAACCGCCAGAGGTGACCGCGAGAGAGGAACGTTCAAAGACGAAAACGCTACACGGCTGGCCCGTCGATTTCTTCTTGCCGTCGTATATTTTCCAGGGCCCTGAGAAGGAGGTTGGTTGTGGGGAGAGGGTGTACTGGGAGGAAAGCGAAGGAGTGCTGAGCGACTTGATGGCGGCGTTGAAGAGACCAGCCATTACGAAGCTGAAGCAGCCGCCCGTCCACGAGACGGTTCTCTATTGATCGGGCTATCCGGTACCGGCGTGGTTGCTCTTTGTATCGCTCCGTAGAGTCGGGAAATGATTGCAATGTCGAAGAAGCGCCGCTGGAGAAGCTTCGTCAGGGTCGTCGAGGTGGTGGAAGAATGATGAAGCTGACGAAATGTCATCGAGTTGAAGAGGCCAACATCACCACACGTCGCAGCATCCGACGACGAGCCATCGCAGCCGAACACCTTTGTAGCATCGCAGCTTCATTCGTCCCTCCGGTCCCGCACCCTCAGCTCCGTACTACCTCAAACCGCCGCTAGCAGATACCAATACTCCCGCAATTGCATGAAGATCAAGATCGAGCTCGCTCCCAGTGCTCTCGCGCATTCGCCGCTGGCACGTGCCATCGCGCAGCCGCGTTCCTGCCTGTCCTGTCACGATGCGGATGCTGCCTGCATGCAAATAGCCGATGATACCCACGGACATCGACGGCTACGTAAGATTCGATACGGTCGTTCAAGGGTGACTTCTGGGCATCGGGCTTATCAGTCTAGCGAGGTCGGAGAGAGCAACCGGTCTAATTAACCTATCTCCAATATCGAGTTCATATAATACAAGCAAGACTACATACTAACTGAGTGAGACTCCGGCATATCTCCCCGCGGCCTGGACTACTGCAGCACTTAACCCCGCTACCGCTCGGCCGGCCTCCTTCGCATTTGGCTTCTAATTTATCAGACGGCCGGCCTCCGTCACCGGCGTCGGCATCGCCCAATTGGGCGCCAAATTCGGCCTGCGTCGGCGCTGCTTTAGCCGGCCGGCAAACGAGGCCACTTGACACCTCTATATCTTCCCACCGTCACTCATCATCCCGCTACTCCCACTGGCCAGAGTCTCACATACATCGCTCAATTATTAGCTCATCGGCAGCTACGACAATGCTAGCCAGGAGGTTGCGACCTGCAGGCGCACGGTGGGCTTCCCAATGGAGCCGCTGTTACTCATCCCAGCCAACAAGCTCGGGCACCCCAGACATCGACGTCTCTAAGCTCACCATCGAGACGACCACCGTTCCTAAGCCTCTCCAAGATGCAAAGGACCTCATCTTCGGCCGCACCTTCACCGGTACCACCTCTTTATCACTTCCTCGCACGAAATAACACCTGCTAACTCGCCAATTGTATGGCGCAGACCATATGCTCTCCGTCGAATGGACGGCTAAAGATGGTTGGCTTGCCCCACGCATAACCCCCTACCAAAACCTCTCGCTCGACCCTTCGACCTGCGTCTTGCATTACGCCTTTACTTGCTTCGAAGGCATGAAAGCCTACAAAGATGCCGACGACCGCATTCGCCTCTTCCGCCCTGACCGTAACATGCGCCGCATCAACCGCTCCGCCGCGCGCATCGCCCTCCCGACGTTCTCCCACGAGTCGCTCATCTCACTTATATCGCGTTTCATCTCTCTCGAGCGCCGCTTCATTCCCTCGCAGAAGGGTTATTCGCTATACCTTCGCCCTACACTCATCGGCACTCAGAAGACACTCGGCGTCGGCCCACCGGGCTCGGCGCTGCTGTACGTCATCGCAAGTCCTGTTGGGCCATACTACCCTACAGGGTTCAAGGCTGTAACATTGGAGGCGACTGAATACGCTGTACGCGCCTGGCCAGGCGGTGTAGGTGATCGCAAGCTCGGCGCAAACTACGCGCCGTGTATTGTGCCGCAAATAGATGCCATGAAACGAGGATTCCAACAGAACCTGTGGTTGTTTGGTGAAGAAGGTTATGTAACCGAGGTGGGTACTATGAACATGTTTGTCGCGTGGGTCAATGAAGACGGAGTTAAAGAACTGGTCACCGCTCCGTTGGATGGCACGATCCTCGAGGGTGTGACAAGGGAGAGCGTGTTGGAATTGGCGAGGCAGAGACTAGAACCTGAGGGGTGGAAAATCAGTGAGAAGAAGTATACGATGGCACAGGTGAAGAAGGCGGGAGATGAGGGCCGGCTTCTAGAAGCCTTTGGAACAGGGACGGCGGCGGTTGTGTCACCAGTGAAGGGTATCACATGGCGCGGAAAGGATATCGAGATCCCACTGCTGCCAGGGAAAGAGACGGGCCCACTGGCGCAAAAGTTTTGGGATTGGATGTGTGAAATCCAATATGGTGATGCGGAGCACGAGTGGAGGTAAGCCCATCCTGGCTGTAATTACGGCATCCCACTTTGCATGATCACTTGAGTCTTTTTGGCAGTTGCTAACAAGCCCGCTCTCTAGTTACGTTGTGCCAGAGCAGGATGCATAGAATAGAAGGTTCCTATAGAAGGTTTCTTTCCTTGTCATACGACAATCTTGTGCAAATCATATCAGGCATAGATTTAAGCGCTAGAATCAATCGATCTCGTCGTCAACGGCCGTTACGGCGCACCCGCAACTAGATTCAACTAGAATTGACAAAATAATATCACAGTAGTATGAAAAAACGATAAATGACAAAGCCAAACCAACATGTGCGTGAAGAAAAATACCAGATGCCCTGCCCTTCCTCCAGCCAAACTCCCCCTTTCAAAACCAATGCCGCCATATGTACATGCAATTCCTGTCCCCTTCCTCTCTACCAGTCTTCAGAAAATAATGTATTGCTTTCCCTTTTTATTCTTGTACACCTCGTCTCTCCCAGTCTTCAACGGTCTCCTCAAGCGCAGAGCTAACCTCCGGTCCGACGTCCCACGAAGCCATTTCATTAAACGTCCCCTGCACCCAGTGTAGGAATCGCGTTTCGGCGTGCTCATCCGGCATGTCATCCGCCGTAGCGGGGAGACACTCCATAACCTCCGCGATAAACTCCTCTCCGGTGCTTGGCCCGATTCCACCCCCCACGCCAATTCCAGGCATGATCCCCATACCATTGCCCCCAAAGCTCTTGCTAAGTCCAATCATCCCCATCGATCTACCCCAGCCTAGTCCCTCGTCCGTATCGTCCCCACCGGCCCCAACACCCACACCTCCAATCGCCACCCCACCCCCACCGCCACGTGCGAGCCCACGAATTCCACCCATGCTGAAAAAGTTGACGCGCACGATGATCTCCCAGATGACCATACACGCGCGGAAGGCGAGCGCTACAATCGCAGGGAACTCAGTTCTCGATTCATCGTACGTCCTGTTCTCCAGGAACCTCATGATTGCGAGCAAATGTGGGCCTAGTCGCAACACCACCGCCTCTAGCGTCGGCAGATCCATTTCCTCATCTCGCTCAAGCCTCGTGCGCGTCTCCGTTACAATCATCTTGAGGCATCCCTGCATATCAATGGGGACGTCGCCGGACAGCACCAGCCGATCCGGTACGACCAGGAACACTTGCGACAAATGCCAGAAGATGTAAAAGCATTTTGTAAACCCGCTGAGCTTCGTCAAAGGGTTGGTGCTTTGACCCTGATGTCCATGGTGCGAGCGGTCAGACTCGGGCGAGTAGCCGGAACTGATCGCAGTAGATTGGTAGGGAGAGGCAACGCCGATATGGCGCTCGAAAAAATCGTCAGGTTGCGTGGAGAGTGTACGCAACGTCGACATGGCGCGTTCCAGGCGGTCAACATCTTCTTGGCGTTCTGGAGGCATGAAGACGATAATGCGAGGCCGTCCGTCGTCGTACACTTCATCTTCTTCAACGGCGACCTTTTGCGAGATCTTTGTGATCTCAATCAGTACAGCCACAACGAGAATGTAGCAGCTAAAGTCGTTGAGTTCCTGGTTGACGGCGTTGATGTTGCCCTTGAGAATGCCGCGGAGGGTTTTGAGGAACATGACGGGTGTAGGCTCGTACATGCGGAGATGGCGACGGTAATCCCATTCTTCTGGGCTTGCAGCTTCAAAGATGTCCTCATCGCAGGGAAGAGAGAGGTTGCGCAACTCGGTAGGACGGAGGAGCGGTGGGATATTAAATAGAAGGGAAAGGTGACAATCGAGTAGGTACAGACAGAATGCCGCCCTAATCAGATAAATCCAAAGTCCTACGTTAGTTTTATGATGGACTCCACACATCGGGTGCAGCGTCGGGATATGTAGGCACGTACCTCTTGCGACACTCCTTCTCGACGAAGATCTCCCATTCCTGCTGGAGGTAACCCTTGGGGTCCTCTTGCTTGCTTACCGTAGGCACCATCGTCATATCCTCCTGGAAATACTGGTACTCACGCGCAAGCTGTTTCAATTTTAAAGTTAGCCAAATCTCATCAACGAGCAGTCGCCAAACGAGGCGGAATGAATGCATACCTCCACGCAGCGGGCGTGTATCCGTCGGCCTTTTTTGTGCCATTCCCCAAACTTGCTAAACACGCCAAAGCATTCGAATAAGATAAAGGCCTGCATGATACACAGTCGTTTCTCGCGCGTGCGTCTAGACTCCATCTTCTTCGACTCAGCCTCGAATGTAAGCGTGCCGCCCATCTCAGCCTCCTCACGCATAAAGTGCGTCTCCAGCTCTTCACGCTTCACTTTAGGGGCGCTACTGCTAGTACTGCCTTCGGCAACGTCGTCTTCGGTGTCTTCGTCATCGCCAATACCCCATTCTACCCAACGTTCCATAACCTTCCAACCTGATTCCCACAATTGCGGGGGTAGCCTACGGTCTGTTGGATCGTATAAACCACCAATGCAGCAGACAGCACGCAGGAAAGAGGCGAGTATAGCATCAGTTTTGAAGGTCGGTTTGTGGATTAGTGGGAGGTGAGAGTGGAAGGAGGTCGAGGGCGGGTTGAAGTAGTAGTCTGCGTAGTGCGAGAGGAGCTCTTGCGGCAATCTTCGGAAAGTATACTACGTTAGCGGCGGAAGCGGTTATACGCTATACACTTGGAGAAAGTGAAGTAGCAGACATACATAGGGTAGTCAGTGTAGTATTTCTTCAGGCCCTTGACCTGTTGGCGAGGGAGCTATATGATCCGGTCAGCATCCTACGATACTCAATTCGATCTAGGTGTTAAAGCAGGCTTACATCTTCAGCCACATAAACCTTCCTCCCAAATTCTGAGGTGAGGTTCATCATATCGCCATCACTGCCCTTCCGGTGTAGGCCACCTTCTTCAGCATCTGAGTCGGAGTCGCTGTCCTCCTCGCTTGATGGCTCTTTCACTTGCTTCTTCGGCGGCTTAGGATGCTCTTGCACCTGCATGAACTTGGGATCCTGCCAATTAAACCCCTCGGGCATCATGCCGCCGAAGCCGCCGTGCCATGAGAATCGATGGCTCATACCCGAGGAACCACGTCGTTGACGGGGCTGATGGCTGATGATGCTGTGTTTTTGTTTCTTGTGCTTAACGACATTGTCTCTATAGTACCAGGGGCCACATTAGCATCCCAACCCACCCGACAAGTAGATTATGGTAGTGTGCTCACTCTCGTTTGCAGACTTTGCCGCAGATGTCGCACGCGAATCGTTTATTGTCGTGTTCTTGGTGCGGGTAGTGCCCTAGGCGGACATATATTATCAGTATATTGAAGACTATACCTGCAGCCATAGGCCTGGTAGGCAGACAGGGCGACCTACTGGTTTTTATATGCCTATTCAAGTTCGCCTACACGACGAAAATACGAAACACCATTAGCTTTTGCTAGTCAAAACGGATGGTAACGGATAATGCACTCGATATATAGAGGTCCCTTTTATACTTCTTATCATTTTGCTATAACAAAGGAGAGGGGTACCCACCCGACTGCTAACTCGGTCACCACAGATCTCGCATGGAAAGGGCTTCTTCTTGGCCCACTCGATTTCATCGGCCTCAGTCCATGTACCTTCACGGCGGTACTTTTCAACTTTGTCCAGCTGGATGTTGTAGTCGCGCCCGATGGATCCAAGTCCGCGATTGGCCATTGAGGCCATGTCCGGCGGGGGCATCATGGTGGCCGTGATTTGGCTCATTTTTGCGGGTTTCTATGATTTTCTTGGGGAGGGAGCTCCCGTCAGAGTCTAATCGCGCTCCTTCGGAGAGGGGTAAGATGGGTAATACCAGTACAAAGAATCACTGTCGAACAGAAAGTTAAAAGATGCACAAGTCCGGGATAATCCGGTGTGCGGAGCTGGCGCTCTTCAGAGGAACCGAGTGGATTTGATCCTTGAGTTTCTATCTCTCGGAGCGCTCACGGGCGACGCAGAGTTTAGTTCCGATTCGCGAAGCGTCGTACCTGACGAAGTTTTTTATTTTATTTATTTATTTGTTTCTTTCTTTCTTTCTTGCTCGCAACTCTAAAAAAAAGAAAAATCCGTAGCGAGTTTGCGAGTAATAACGTAATCGATAAGGTTATCCTCGGCTCAGGATATAAGAATCGAACGGGGACGTCGCAAAAATGCCAAAAGAATTTCGACGCCGACGATGATCAGTGGAAAGTTACGCCGCAAGAGCGCAAAATAGGCCTTGGATGGATTAGGTGCTGAGGAGCGCTGCAGTAGTGCATGCGCGTGTGAACCGACGTGCGAACGTGCGCAAAATGTAATACACCTAATGCATGCACTGGGTATCACAGACGACAGATGCCCCCGACAAGGTTCCCAAATCTGCCCAATTGGTCGAAATGGAAATGAAAAGGGCTGCTAACTGCGCGCAAGCTGAGAGAGTTACAGCCAACGTTAGAAGTTATAAAGACAGACGAATAAGGCTTAGCACGTGTGGCCGGCCGGGAGAGCCACAGCAGCAGAGTAGAAAGTGCTTAGCAGGAAGCAAGAGCAGCGATAGCGAACAGCGTCCGAGCGTCTGTTGTTGCTCGGAGGATGCTCCGGATGTGTATGCAAGATGCTGTGTACCGCTGTGAATGTATGTCAGAAAGCTTGTTTTTTTTTATTCGGGTATAATATATAATAGTACTTTGTTGGTATAAGAAAAAGTTCCACGACGTCGAAAGGGCAAATTAAAAATCAAAGGTGCAACGGGTGAGGGGCAGCAGAAGCGTCGGCAGGGTTGGGAGACTGTCTGGTATGCACAGACTTACGTTGCGTACAACCGTCTCCCCTCTCGGAACAAGACGCAAAAGACGCCGGGAGATATTATTGCCAAGGACTCAGCTAGACGGACGAATGAACGGCATTAACGTACATTCCAGAGAAAGGGGAGGTTACCGGGAGATGATTTACAGATTTAGCAATTATTGCGTATACAGAGGTTATAGTTAAAACCGTTGATGATATGATGTTTGTTTGATGAGGAAGCGGCGGAGGAGCTCCTTCCGCCGGCGATATGTTCGGTCAAAGTCGACTCTTTTCAGCTGGCCACTATCGATAAGCCGCAAAGTGCACCGCACACCGCTCTGGGTGGCCAAAAGCTGGCTGCGACTGCAACTGCGCACTTGGATTGCGGTTTCGGGTGGTACAGCGTCTCTCTCTTCTACAAGCTGGGCGTGTATCTAGTGTAGTGGGCCAGCGACAAGACAAGACAGGGTTGCAGCCGAGCAAAGCGAGGTGGTGGAAGAGCTCTAGTGACAGCAAGATGTCGGAGAGTTAAAGCCCTTGATCGGAGGCTAGGGCGTGACCAGTACGAGTCCAACGGCAGAGGTATTCCGATGCGGAGGAGACGTACGTACGGTGATTGATATGGGGCACGAGGAAGTTGGTAAACTGGGTCGTGATGTCCTGGAAATATCGGCTCTGCTACAGACAGATTGTTATATTCAAGACAGCAATTCCCCCTGCGTCGACCATCCACATAGGATGCCAGCAGAGACATAAAATTAATTATACCATGCTGCTATAACAGAGCTACCTAAGTGTATATATATATTTATATATATACCTAGCTATATCTTACTAGGCATATATAGTAGATTGAGAGTATGTATATAAATAACGTTTACGCAGCGGGATGCTTCTCGGTGGCAATCTGTTATATTACCGCATACAGCCCACGTTCCCTTGCCCTTGAGGCTTTAGGCATACTCCACTTTTATATCCCTAGATATGTAATTACTCAAGTGGTCACGGAGCGATAGTGTTCTCGTAGGCTTATAGTTATGTCACCAATCGCTCTCAGCGCTATAAAATTATTAATCTATTACCATCGTGACCACATTTCCATTGCCACGGTACGTACCGTTTCATCTAGACCGATCGATCACATGCCCAGCAGTGCAGTAGTCCCAAACATTTAGCACTTTCTGTCAAAAANAAGGGTAGCACAGCTGAGCACGGTACTTATATCATCGCGCTGGGGCCCCTCGCTTCGTCGTCGTCGAAAAGGGGAAAGGGTCGGAAAGCCGAGGCGTGAGAAATAGGAAGCGGGATGCGTGCTGCTCTCCACATCCACAGGCAGACTAGCAAACTAGCTTCAATCTTGAACCTAAAGTCCCACTAGCCCTCGAGTGCAAAGCCCTCGCGCACGGAAGGGGAGAGGGGAAATTCGGAAACGCAATTTCGATCGATTCGATTCGCGCCGAACTCATTGAAACTTTCGTTTTCTCAACGTTTTGACTGATTCACGGCAACGACTTCCAGGAAATCCGCTCGATTCGAGGCGGACGGGTATGTAGGCAGCTGAATGCTGTCTCAAGCAGCTACGCCTGCCTGCCTTGAGTTTGTTTCCGCGATGTCGAGGGACCGAATGTGCATGGTATGTACGACATACATACATTCCGCATTGATATCACGGGGGGAGCTGGCCGACTGGCTGGACGGGCTAGCTAGGCGTCTGAAGTGAACGGAAATAAATGAAACGTGCGCAGACGAAAAGAAAAATAGGCACGCACGCGGGCTGGATTCACCTGAATTCCCGGGGAATGTAAAAAAGTATGCGCTCTTCATATGATAGCAATGTAGCATGCTCTGGCGATACATATGACGCTACAGCTATCCTCAGGAATGCAATTTAATGCAAGGACGCAAAAGTTACCCAAGAGAGCAATTAAGACCTAAGGTCCCAAATACAAACCATTCCTTGACCAAGCCTCCCCAGGATTAGTTTCGTCATACAGACTGACGGTATCTTTACCTTCGTATACGGAGAGCAAACACAAGCAACGTCCGCAAAAGCTTCACTTGTACGCAATGTACTCGCCGGAAATGGGTAGCCACAGGACGACAGCTCAGTCTAAGCCTCGCCCTCGCGACCTTCCCTAGCCTGCCTTCCTCCCCTGGCTTCCCTTCCCTTCCCTTCCCTGGCGAGATATGAGTCTGTTTCATGCGATCTCATGCAATCCCCCATCAAGAGAATGTCAACCCGACCAGAACCCTGCTCGATCATCTTAATTCATGTACGCCTCACTGAGCTGTACACGTCCGTACCGTACTAAACTCGGGTGGCTAGCGGGGATCCGGCAGCGTAAGCCCAAGTTGCCCCCAAATACGGCAAGAATCAGGTTATCAGCGGCTGATGATTGATTGATACTGCATTGGACTTTTTTTTTTTGCAATGCCGTGCGGGTATTAGTGTGGGGCGTGGGAGGCGGATTAATTACGACAATAAGAGGATTACTTACGTTTTAGCGACTAAAACAATGACTTTTCTTCATGTCATATTAATTTATTTCTTAAGGGCATTACCTGAATTGGTAGTCAAGATACGGGATAAGTGGGAGGGAGTGGGAGGTCTGGGCTGGCTGTAGACGGTACGGTACATTTGACCCAGGTGCGCTAACCGATTGGTCGAAAGCGGGCGGGCAGGGTTACAAGTTCAGCAAGGGCGGTCTGCTCAGGGAAAGAAAGAAAGAGGGCTGGGGATGGTCATGGCCCTCTCCTGCGGGATTGAATACAGCCCCAATCGACAGTACATATATTCCAGGTGGAATTTTGGGTTCCGTCTCATTGGAGCAGCATGGAAAGGGCGTCTTCGTATGCATGTCTGTATACTTCTCGTCAAATCGCTTCATCAGGACATCGGTTTTCGACCCGCAATGACCATTCCGCATTTTCCGTAAAGTCATTCGGAGAACTACGAAAGAAACAAAAAAAAAAGGTTATGAAATGGAAGGGGAGGAAGGGAAAAAAGGAAGCAGAGAAAGAGCAAATCGCCATCCGCCGGCCCGATCAGATACCCGAAGTTCATTCGTCGTCACGCAAAACCCCATCCAAGCAAGGTTTTTCCCGCTCTGATCACAGCTGGCTGCTGATCCAGTCCATGTACCCCTGGGCTGAACGTGCTTGTGCTAAACCATGTTAAGCATGCAATCGGAGACACCGTGCCCACCCAAGCTTGCATGTGTCTGGACAATCAGTACGAAGTTTATCCGGCAGAATTTTAGCGAATATATTTGCCGGACATGGTGGGCCCGGATGGCTTGAGCTTGGTGCACCGGCGAGGGAGAGGACTGGAAGACCCTGATCCTGACCTTGCATCGATATTGGCGGTTCCCTCGACGTTTTTGGATTGAAATCGGCGCGAAAAGCGACAAATTGATTAATTCGTCGTGCTATCACACTTGACCCAAGGGCGGCATGCTTATCGAGGGATGCGAAAAGGACGGTACGTCGGTTGATCGATGGAATAGCTCGCTCGCTAACTGACTAGTACGGTTGATATGGCGCCATCATGGAGTGTTGATTTGAGGAATCGAATTCCGACCCGCGGGGAGCGAGGCAAATATGATTCCAAAAGAACTCGATCTTTTGCTTTTGAGAAGCTAAGTAAAGCGGCACAGCAGTGTTATCTGCCGTCTTTATTTAAACTTCAAACAGCCCCAGCCAATTCAGTTTTGAAATAATGTTATGCTCCTGATTCCGCTAACGATCTATCCGAAGGGGACGACCTGGACCTCCTGCAAATGGATAAGGCGGAGACGTCTCTTAGCCGCTTCCAAAAAGTATCTCTTTTGGGACCAAGATTATCGTGCGCGAGGACCGACCCTTAGCCTTCCCTTCTTCCTTCCGGATTGCCTTCCTTCATCTTAAACCTTCAACCCTGACGTACAATGTAAGACTCGCTCACGTGGGTCATAACGCCATCGCTAGCTGTCTGTTGACTCGGGTCTCCAGTTGTTTCCTTCTCTGGCTATCGCGGGCGAGAAATATTACAAGATATATATATACTTTGTGGGGTCGGCATTGCTACCTAACTCTGGGCGTAGATAATATGCTTCTGCAATGCAGGAATTGGAAACTAGACATGTATCGGGATGCGGGTGTACTTGATGATAGGCCCATTTGGTCCATCTACGATCGGTACCTTTGGTGCGCCCTTTTGGCACGAGAGCCTGCATTGAGTACACACGTTGAATGTTCAGATGTATGCACGAAAAGGGTAACGTTTGAGTTCAAATGTCTTAGAGACCTTTCTTAACTTTCTTTCCTTTTTCTTCCCTTTTTTTTCTGTTCTGGTATGCACCCCGCAGGCCTTTCGACGGGGACAAAGTAGAGTGAGGGGAAGCTCTGATTCGACAATTGGCGACCAAAAACCGCATGCACAGCTGTTGTTTTTTTTTTTTACTTCCTTTACTTTCTTTGCTTTTCTCTTGGAATTAACCTGCAGAATAAACAGGGCATGCTCTGCTGAACCGACCCATGCCGAGACTTGCTCCGGCTGGCAGTCCTGTCTGGTCTGATATCGTGTCTTAAGTGCCTTCCTTGTCTTGAGCTAAGTTAAGGATATATCGCTCTCGGCCGCAGCTGCTTGCCTTTGCAGTTTACCACCCCTGGCACACGGTCCTTTTCGTTGAGTGGACTAGACCGTCGGATAGTGTCGATGCACGCAGTGTTTAGGCAAGGAGGAGGAACTTGCAGATGGTTGGTGTTAACTTGATGGCTGGCTGGCGGGTGGGTGCAAGTGTGGGCAAACTGCCCGAGACTTTTGATGCGTGCTGGACGTATCTGTACAGGTACAAGCCGTCCGTCTACCAGAAAACCACAGCAGGCTTGTGACTGCACTAATTGGAAGTAGTAGTAGTATGCTATTCCGTGGATGTAAATCTCAGACTATCGGCGGCCCTAGACGCTGAAATAACTGTAACAGGTCAGGCAAGCTCCACAGGGTTTAGTTCTTAGTAGCCAATCTTATGCCCTACTGTCAGATCTCAAACTGGTTGACCGAGTTGACCGAGTGTCACTTGAAGTACCGGAGGAGTATAGTTAAGTACTTACTTACTCAGTATTTCGTCCATTGATATTGGGATATTGTATTGTACAGCCGGCTCGTATCGCGGAGCTGGCCGTCTTGGTGACCATGGTGTATGTATATGCGATAGCACGTTAGAGCATATCAGCCGGCTTCCTCGACACAGGGAAAACCCTAATTACTTACTTACTCTCCTGGCCTCCTTGGTCGTCCTACCCCTCTCCAAACAGCCCCGCTCTCCTTCGCTCCCTCTCCTCCTTTCTATCGTCGACGTTGACGAAGACGTCGACTCCTTTCCTTAATTCCCATTTTCGTCAGCTGTCGTCCGAGTTCCATAATTATAACATCCATCCGTGCCGCCCTGTTTTCCCCAGCTGTTGACTTATCTTCCTTGTTCCTCCACGTCATCTTCTCATTCCTCGATCCAAACACCTCGCATATCGCCTTACTGCTTAGCAGGTTTATACCTTTTTACATATCAATCCCTAAAACGGAGGCATCCCATTCGCTCGCCAACGTCCAGGTAGAGCGACGCCAGCAGCCACACGATTAACCAGTGCTGTTAGCAGAAGCATAGCTCTCCCCTGCTATAGGTTCTCAGGAATCGAAAAAAAATAAATAAAAGAAAAATAAAAAATAACTAAAAGAACGAAAATAAGCACCGCTGTTCCCTGCTCCGACGCCGACATGCAGTAGGTACTGTAGGATACATTCCACCGACGGCGTCGAGCTATCTCCAGCTAAGGCTTTGTGTGGTCTCCCTCTTTCTCTCTTTGTTTTTCGGTTTTTTATATCTCTTGCCCGACTCGTTCGAAAACACGGGCCTCTGATTCGGCGAAAGTGCAGCGATAATCGCCCCACTTTTCTTGCTTGCTTGCTTGTTTTTTTTTTTTTTCTTCTGCGCCTACGATTGCCTCTCCCCACTCCACCATCCATCAGGAAAGAGGGAACGTGGGCGTGGAAGAGTAAAAGAGTCTAAGGAAGGCTAGGTTGAGTAGCACTCAGCCTTTAGTGGGCCATCACCGATAATCAGAGAAAAAGTTCGTCTAACAGGGACAGGAAAACATACATATGAATCGAGATTGGAAGACTTGATAGGGTCTGAGAAGAAAAAAAAAAAAAAGAAAACGAGGTTGAGCAGCTCGCAATCGGCTCCACAAAAAGGCAATTCTAGCGAGGATCCGGACTGAAAGAGGCCACACATCCTCAATCCACATCTTTTTTGATATACGAAGAAGTCCCTGTTCACTGCGGGCAAAATTGGGAGAAAACAGCCCCTTCCATCGTATCGCGATAGACGATTCTGAGAAGCCACAGCAAGAGAAGGACTGACCAGGAATTGGCCAAAAGAGAAGGGGAAACATTTTTTTAAAAAGTAAAAAAAAAAAAAACACCAAAGAACAAGATTCTCAAGTAGGATTGGAAAATACCGTAAGAAGAACACCACCACCTCCACCACCGTGATTCTCGTCTCCCCTCCTCGAAGCTGCAGTTGTTCTGCAGGCCTTCTTCTTCCTTTTTTTTTTTTCTTCTTCTTTTCTTTCTTTTCTTTTCCTTCTTTGCCTTTATACAAGCGAAGCTAAAGCCAAACTGCGGCGTGCGAAATCCGAGACAAAAAAGTCTCCCACCCCGTCTTCTCCCTCTCCCCTCGCCTTCTGCTGCAGCGCCATAAAATAAAATATATGTCCCCTGGCGACTGCTGCTATATTCGAGTTATCGCTACTACAACCTTTTCCCTTTTAATCCCTCTCGGTCTGCCCGTTGGACTAAAATTCCTTCTCTCCCTTCGCCTAAACTCCTGCAGCAGCGGACTCCGGCATAGTAAATAGTAGTAGGTTGGTTGTTTGGTTTCCCTCCGTCCGCCCACGCCTTCTTTCTCCCCTCCTCCTCCCTCTCCTTCTTCTCCTGCTCTCGAACAAAGGTGAAACTGAAACCTGTGCCTTTCCGCCGCAGCAGTTGCAGCTGCATCCACATCCCATCTGCAGCTTCGGTGCGATATCTCTGCATCTGACTGGTCCGCGGCCGCTTCTTCGTCTCGTCCGACCAGCTCTTTCTCTGCTCCGTACCTGCGGCGGCGGCTGCTTCTCCCTCTCCTCCCTCTCTCTCTAGCATCTCTCTTCTATATTAGCTTCGTGCCTCTGCCCTTCTTGCTTCTTGCTTGCTTGTTTCCTACCTACTGCTTTTTGCGGCTTGGTCACAGTAATTCACCCTTGTCCGAACGGACCCAATCTTGTCCTGTCCTGTCCGACCCTATCCTATCATTATTCATCCGACCTATTCTCGGTCGCACGTCTGCTCTCGTTCGTTCTTTCGCATTTCCTCCTGCACGTCATCATCATCATATTATTATCGCCTCGTTCTAGCTAACACGGTCCGATCGGGTGGTCACTAGTTGCTACATAGCCACAGTTTGCGATAATATATCAACTTGCCGCCTCTCCTCCCTCCTCCTCAGCCTGGTTCTCTTTTCTTCTTCTCTCGACCGACTCATTTTTTATATATTTTTCTCTTGCTCTTTTCGCGACTCAGGAAAGACCCGCGACGACAGCTTGTCAACTAGTTGTATAAAATTTTCAGCGAAGGAACAATAGACAGGATCTCCTCAGCTTAGCTCAGCTTCCTGCTTTTTCCTTCTCTCTTTCTTCTTCTCTCTTTCTCGTTCTTCCTTTTACTCTTCTTCCTTTTTTCTTTTTCTTTTTCTTTTTTTCTTTTCTCTTGCTTGCCCCGGAGTTTCGTAGCTTCAGATTCGTTTCGTTTCTTTCGTGGAGACATCAGTCACCGATATAATCATCATCAACATGGCGACGACGACAGCACACTCGGGTCTGATGCGGGCCGGCAGCCAGAGTTCGACAGGGTCGGCAGGAGCACAAATGGGAATGCAACAGCGCCGATACTCGAGGTACTCGAAACAGCAGGAGCGACCCTTTCCCAAGGGCGACATCACGGTCAACCTGCAGAAGCGGGCGCAGGAGCTATTGTATGTGGCCCCTTATTCTTCCTCTCCTTCTTGTTCTTAGCGTTGGCGTGGGCTGGAGGGGCTGTCTGTTGGTGTTGCTCCCACCCTGAAATTCGCTCATAGGCTAACCTCCAAATTCGGCCGGGCTGCAGACGGGAGGCCGCGCAACGATACGAGGGATTCAACGCCCAGAACCTCGAGATAATAGCTGTCTCCTTCGAACACAAGACCTTCCTCGAATCATCAGACAGCAAAGACTATTTCTCCAAGATTAAGGCCAAGCTCACCGAATGGCACTACCAAGATACCGCGAACCCGCCGCCCGCGCCTCTCAAAGATGCCAAATCCTCGCCCAGCGCCGGCAAGAAGGGCTCGGATTCTTCAAGCGGCCCCGTCAAAGTTTCGAATCAGCGACCTCCCTCGCGGGATAATGTAAACAAGCAACAGCCGCAGTCCGTTCTCAACTCGGCTTTCAAGTCTGGCGGCTCTCCCAACATGCCAAATGCCACACAGCCTGCCGGCGGCTCGCCCAATTTCGCCTTTTCGAATACTCCCAATAGCCCTGGCGGTAGCAACAACCAGCCGACCACGCCGCCTTTCGCTCCGTTCTCTCCGACGATAAATCCTACCGGCGAGTTTGTTGGTCTGACGCATCCCTCGCTGCTCGACTCACTCGATCTAAACGACCCAAGCATTCGGTCGCAGTGGATCAACGCTCTGCGGGAGAGCATCGTCACGGAAGTGAAAGAGGCTATATTTGCAGAGGTATACGCGTCGCTGGGCGGCTCCGCGGGCGCAGCAGGGTTACCAGCATTGATGAACAGCCCGACTCGGACAGGGCCGATAGACTTCGGCCTGATGGAAGTCGACCATAACCAGCAAGCTCACCATCAACAACAACAGCACCACAGCCAGGCTACCGCCAGCGGGCAGGCGAACGGCGGCGCAAATGGTGCGTATGGACTCGACACGCAGAGCTGGTACACTAGCTACAATCCGCATGCGGCATCTAATGTTGGGAATCCGTCTGGAGGAAACGGAATGTTTCAACAGCTGGGCGCGGACGCCCAGTCATTCAATGCGCACATGGTTGGCAACTGGTACAACCACCAGTAAAGCAGAACGACGTCCAGTCCTGATACCCTTTTTACGCAGCTTCTTGGATGGGAGCTGCGTTGATATGATATTGAAATGATTGATATCTGGTATCAGAAGCCGCCCGAGCGGGCGAACTACCGAATACACGACACCTCCACGCCCTCTTTTCTTGATCCACTCTCTTTATTCACATTTTCATTCTCTTTATACCCCGGTTGAGAGGGGACTACGGGCAACAGTAACATGTCCTCCGGATTTGGTATAAACACCTACCATCTGCTCATCTATCCATCCGATATCCATCTACGCGGCGGTCCGAGGCGCGCGTGTACATACGGCCTACTTTTTTTTTATACTTTTTTATTCTATCTGGGCGTTGGAGGAACTTTGACTTCTTTTTATTTTACTTTTTTTTTTTTGAAGCATTTCGCAAGATTATTCATTCACGTTTATTGCTGGCATTCCTTTTTCTGGTTGCATGCGCACGATATCTCTTGGATTTTGACAGAACTCTTGGTCGTTGGTTCTCGCTCTTTCTTTGTCTTTTTTTCATATTCCATTCTATTCCATATTCATGTAATAGGTTGCGACGAAGTTCATGAGGGCATGCTATACTGTGACTATATACCGGATGGGGTGTCAACAAGACATCACTGTCGGAGACCCTTGAGAAAAAAATAGTTTCTTCTACATATGATGGGTTTTATACGACCTTTCTTTATTTTATCATTTTTGCTTTGCTCATTCTGAGCTATACGATATTGCATGTTCAGACTACTTTTTTTATCATCGTCTCTTTTTTTTTCTATATACTTCTCATCCTCAGTGGAACACTTTATTTCATCTGTTACTTTTTGTCTCTTTCTTTTTATTTTGTTTTGGCAGGCGTATATTATCTTTTCTTGCTGGACCAATTAACAATATTTAACCAATTTTCCTCCCTCCACACAGGCTTCTTTTTTTTGTTACTTTTTCTACTTTTCCTTTCAGCTAGTTGTTTCTGTTGCCCTATCATTACCAGAGGGATTTTTCTTATTTGTTACAACCGAGGGGGGGTGTACCGGGTCTTTCTTAATGGTGAGGCTGGTGAGGAGAGGGGGACAGGATCAGGATGGAATGGGATTGGATGGGATTGGATGGGAGGCATATGATTGGGCCCCGCTAGACGATACGATGATGCTCTCAAGAGCAAAGCAAAGCTTAAGAAACTTGGGGGCCCGGCTGACCGGGAAGCTGCGAAGCTCAAAAATCCCACGCAATTGAACGAAGCGGTCGATTGGATGAAATCTGAATATATCGTGATCGATGGGTGCTGCACCAGTGCGACATCACATATTTAACATCGAGATCTCAGCACCCGTACCATTCCTATGTATCATGTAGCGTCGTGACGGACTTTGTTTCCAAGTAATTATATTCATCAATATAAGATCTTAATGTGTTCCCCCATCCCAATACTCACGCTCTGATAACGTTAGGTTAAGGCACCCATTTTTTTTCTTCCCAAGAGCATGTGGGATTCTTCTGAACATTTGATATCCCCCCCCTCTGCCTCGGGAGCGCCTGGTCTCGAGGCTAATCTCCCTCCTTAGTCGTCCAACAAAGTTGATGATTGTAGAATACTGATACCTTTGAAGCTTCGCACCTGACCAAAAAGCCACAGCACTATATTGCAATATTGACCAATGCTATTTGGAGAGAAGACTTCAGCAATAAGACATACATCTTTAGACAGGCAAACTCTATAATAGGAGATATAGCATCCAATTACGAAACGTTGCTGCTCCTCACTAGTCGGATAATCCATCGTTCTAACTAACTAGACGCTAGCACATCTGGGCCAGACTTTTTCTCAAATAATGAAACACCGCCTCTGAATTATCTCCGTTGGAGGAAAACGACTTTGGCCGCATCGCATTTGCAATTCGCTCGCGGAGCTCAAAGATACGATGAGAGGAATGTGACATCGCTCAGCGCCTTTTGTGGCGGTGGGGACATGATAATATCAAAGTTGATTAATTCCTGTACGTATGCACCGGCGTTTCCCGTTGACGTTAATGCATATGGTGTAGATGCTAGACACGCCTTTTAAGCCCTATGTATAATAGCTATATTTTATATGTGTGAATATATATTGATTATATCTCCGAAGGGGTTGATTCCGAGGGCACCAATATCAATTCTTATATTAGAACGCAAGGGCGCACGGCATTTTGTCGTGATATTCTGCACGTCTGAGAAATGTTCTCTCTCCTGGGGGCGGCCCGTGATGAGAAAAGCCCACAGCAGCCAGCAGACGTCGGCGTACGTTGGCGTCGGCTGGCTGTGGGATCGAGCGAGTGCTATTGGCTGGCGGGAAAGGAGGAGGTTGGTCCAACGAGAGCGACGGCTGCAACGGTGCCTCGAATCCCGGTTCTGGGTTTCTGTTGTTTTGTTGTTGTTTCTCTCCTTCCTTCCCTTTTCCTCGATTTCCCTCTCCTCAGCAAGTGCCCCCCCCCGGCAGGAGCCCTAGTTAGCTTTATTCAGCACACTTGTTACTTTGAAACTTCCTTGCCATTGCGTGGAGACGAGTAGTTTTACCCATCACCGTTTTCTTCTTCTTCTCTTCTTTTCTTTTTGGTTGTTTCTTTAATCGTTCTGTCGCTTTCGGGGTTTCCTTTTATTTCCGTCCTTGTTGTTTTATCTGCCTGTCGAGGAAGTGGTTAGGGGCAGCACGCCGCGACGCACGCCGACAAAGACAGCCATTGCGAAGAACTCATTGACCGCATTAGAACATCCTGCGACAGACACCCGGACACGCCGGCCGGAGAACATCGAGCATCGAGCATCTAGCATCCCGGCTGTGTAGGTGCCAGTCCAGTCTCGCCGTCTGTTTCTGCTGCGGTGCTACGTGGGCAGTCCCGCAGCAGGGTAGCAGCAGCAGCAGCTAGCTAGCACACACCACCGCCAAAACAACATGTCGCGCCAGGCATACCGATCTCGAATGCCTTCCTACGCCTCGTAAGCACCCATCACATCAATTATATATATAGTCCATCCGCATTTCTAATCTAACACATTCCTGGCAAATACAGCATTCTAAACTCAGATGTCTTCAACTTCCTCATCGGCCCCTCGCGCACGCGCTTCGGCATCCACAAATGCCTGCTCGCCGCACACTCCGATGTCCTCAAGCGCATCCTTGACGGCCACATGCGTGAAGCCACCACCAACGAAATGGTCCTAGAGGACGTCGAGGAGGACTGCTTCGCCTGCTTCTCCGAGTACCTCTACACGGGCGAGTACCCCGTGCCCATTCCGCGAGAACTACACCCCAGCGACCTGGGTAAAGGCCTCGCGGGCCTCGTCGGCGGCATCAGTGGCGACATGTCGGATGCAGAGTCGTACCGTAAGAAATCAGCGGGCGTCCCCGCATCCTCCGCGAAGAAGAAGCCCAGTCGTGGCTTCGCGGGATTCGGAGGCAGTGGAGACATATCGCCACCCCGACCGGGCAGTCCCGCTGGTGGTGCAGGCGGACCCGTGGCCCAGTTCAAGTCGACGACGCATGACTTCACCAATGTGTTCATCACGCTTGCAGGCTTATACGTGCTAGCGGAGAAGTATAACATTCAGTATCTTAAGCACCTAGCATTGAGCGACTTGAGCAACCAGCTCAAGTACCAATTCGAGCTCATCCCATCGCGCAGGGGAGATATTGTCGAGTTGATCCGTTACACGTATAATAACACTTATGAACCAAAGCAGGATCCACGGTCCCGTGAGGTTAAAGAGGAAGGCCTGCGCAGTCTTGTGTCCAATTATGCTGCGCTGAACCTTAACGGCCTTCGTGTACGCAGAGGGTTGGGGCTTGGTAGCACGAATAGTGGCGCTGGTGGCGGCCAGCAGGATGATGAGGGCGAACCCGGTGGCTTCGATGAGCTGATCGCCGACGGCGGAGACTTTATTAAGGATCTGGTGCGGAAGGTTGCCATTGATGAGGATGAGAATAGGCGGTATGGAAACAGCCTCCTTGACATCCCTGCCTACTTTGAAGGGTCGAGTGGACTGGGCGGAGGGTATAGCAGGGGTGGTATCATGTATGGTGGCTTCGGGGCGCGGGACGATAAAGGTGGTAGCGATAGCGGATGGCCATTCTGACAATTAAGGTCGTCGGCTATTGCGGAGTATAGCCGGTATCTGGGGAGCGGAGGGGAGTCTGAGAGTCGGATGGATGAGGAGGATGAGTTTGTGATCGAGGATGGGTCGTGATGCATGCAACAGAGGCAAATTGCTATGGGGGCTGCTGAAACGTGAATTCGAGATGGCGAACGATCTAGAGATGTGGTTTGACCGGCGTACGATAATCCGATACACATGCTATTCTATCTACTACCAGCGAGCCAGCTACATATACAGCGCTGTTTTTTATATTTTTTTTTATTCTTTGACAAATGTTCCTATTTTCATGCTCTCCGCGATGCTATTTCTTTTGGCGGACTCTGGTCAACTCGGTCTTGGTTTTGAGATCATCTTATATGCTTATATATTTCTTTTATTTTATTTTGATGAAATCTCTTTTGACATGTCTTCTTTCTCTTACATACGTACGTCTATGCCTGTCTACGGCCTGCTAACATTGGCGTTTTACATCGATCTCCTATCCTTCATCTGCCCGCTGACGTCTAATGTTTGATATCATTCTACCTACTCTCTCTACCGTGTTCATATCGCCTTGCGACTTGTCCTGATTTCCATATCTCGAGTAACGTTATTCTGAAGGAATGGACTGCAGTCATCGACTCTACATTCAACCTGCTCTCATGGTAATTATAAGCTTTCCGGGGAGTGCCATCGATGATCTAATGTGCATCGGGCAGCGCTGGTTACACAAAGCTCATCGATGAGCTCAAATAACGTTATCGCTTGGCAATGGAACTTTTCGGGGCGCAGAGCCAATTCGCGTCCAAGATACCAGACACCGATATAGCCGCAGATGCTTATACCAAGGATGTCCGAGCCTCGACAAGGCCATCATATTTGAGATCCCCTCTTCAATCTCACAACGAGGCGTAGACGTCTTTCAGAATCGTCGAGTCTGAGGCTGCTTCTTTTCACCATCCATATCCTTCCTCTTCCATCCGCCGGACTACTGCAGAGTTTGACCCGTTCGCGCAGCCTAGTTGGGAATGAAGGCCCTCCGCTCAATCGCAAGGCTGCCCAACCGGCGGACTGAGCTAAGCCAGGCCAGAATATGCCCACCAGCTCCCCACAGTCGCCCCGACTGCCGTCTTACGCGGGAATGGACCAGGCACCTCCTCCTCAAACCCAAACTAACGTTACGTGGGACAAATCGCTGCTAATGAGGCTGAGCGCTAGAGATCGAGAAAGAATGTCTGCTCTATTGGCACTTTTAAAAGGATGACCAGATCCTTTGTCCACTCGAGTCTGCCTGTTTCATTTTCCCGCCCACCCTCAGTCAGTTCATTCGACGATGCCCTCACACCGTGCCGTCCTGTAGGGCTGTCTGTCACGACTTACCGTATCCTCTCCGCGCCGATTGCCTTTGCTGCTGCTGCTTGCTGCCACAAGCGCATACAATGCAACTATGGACCCGCTGTCCATCGCCGCCTCTGTCGCTGGTCTCCTCTCCCTCTGCATCCAGATCGGCCAGACGGTGTCCACCCTCGCTGATAATGTAGCCAACGTTGATAACACCATCAGCTCCTTCCGCGGCGAGATCAACTCCCTCTCCGGTGTACTGCAGGGGATCAGTGTGGCATTCAGCGACCCGTCGCGTCACCGCTTGCTTGATGCTGCGAGTCGCGGTACCGGTCACATTGCGCAGTACTGGAAGGGGGTCGTCGCCTCTCTTGGTCATTGCCATGTTACACTGCGCAAGATGAGCGCTATCTTGGACGGCGTGCAGACTAGCCGCCGGGGGAATCTCTTCCGCACGTTCGGGAGGCACCTTAAATTGACGTCGCAGGAGGGTGTTTTGACGCTGTACCGTCAGGAAGTGCAGTCGCATACCTCCAATTTGCAGATTTCGCTGCAAATGATCAGTGTGTGAGTACTGTCCAATGGAGCGCGCAAGGCTGGTCGTCAATTATTTTTTATTTTTTATTTTATTTTTACTATGCATTGCTGCTGGTTTATTCTGGCTAACATATGGCGGGGATTGCGATCATGACAGATGCATGTCACTCGCGGCAGATGATGTCAACGTGGACGCAGCAGTACGGCTTGATGACCTTAGCGATGAGGTCCGCAATATAACAAAGCTGCTAGAACGGACCAAGAGCGATCTACCAGAACCTAAGGGCGGCGATACTATCACCAATAATCTCATTTCATCCTCCAGAACGGTCGTCGATGATTTGACGGAGTGTCTGAACTCCGCGGGGAAATTGATATCTGATGCATCTACACTTGCTGAGAAGCAGTCGGTGCATGGGTCGGCAATCGCTCCGCCCTCAGACTATCTCACCCGGGCGCGTCGTCTGCGGATGCAGGAAAAACAGTCGGTGAACGGGTCGGCGCCTTCCGATTACTTCACCCAGGCGCAGCGCCAGCGGGTGGAGGATTGGATCAATGCGCCTACGTCGGACCTCGTTAGCGAAGCTTCATCTGATGCTGCGACTAACAAGACATCCAGCAAGGGCACTCAGAGCACCCATGCGACTTCTCCGATTGTGGACCGGTTCAAGTCGGTGTTTGGGGTTGATATGATGCCGACAATTCCTAGCGAAGAGAACGAGGACGTTGTCTCTGAGTCTTCCGATATCGATAGCGGTTTCAAGTCCAACTTGTACTCTACTGGTCTCCACTACTTCTATCAAGGTGACTACTCCCGTGCGGAGAGATTCTTCACCAAGGCCGTACAAACCAGCGAGGTTGGTAGTAAGCCTGGCGATTCAAACACGCTACAGGTCAAGTTCTACTTGGCCCAGACGCTCTCCAAGCAGCGGCGATGGGACGACTCTCTCGCCCTGCTAACTACTCTACTATCTCTCAGTCCGACGACAGACCCTTCGCTGAATTGGCTTGAGTCGAGCATCCTACACGAGCTCGCTCTGGTATATCTCGGCAAGGGCCTCATCACGAAAGCAAAAGCACACGCAAACTCTGCTGCTAAACGTCGCAAGAAGCTGCATGGCAAGACCGACACCCGGTTCTTTGCATCAATTGGCCTGCTCGCAGACATTTGCCAGAAACAAGGCGACCCAGAGGACGCGGAGGCGTACCGTGCCTTCATCCCACCAGCCGTTTCACACCTCTATACCTGCATCCACCAACCCCTCCCTCCCGACAACATTGACGAAAAGGAAGCATTACCGCAAGACCCTGGCAATGAGACGGAACCCGATGCACCGCAAGGGCAGCAGAGTATTCTATCTCCCTCGCTCGATAGCTCTCAAGCATCGACGCCAGTCTCCCGGTCAGCCTCCTTCGGGTCTCGAGCCCCTACAACCGCTAGCACTCCTGCAACCCAATACTCCGACTTCCATTTCTCCTCTCGACCCCCGCACCGCGTCTACAGCGACTCCTACATCCCTCCCCGCGCGGATGCCGTCGAGCTCCCCTCATCAGAAACGCTCCTTGAATCCCCCACCACTCCAACCGCAGAAGCCCACAACCACCAAGAACCACAACAAGCACAGCAACCATCCTCGTCTCTCTCCTCAAAGCAACCCCCTCACCTCAAAGACTTCCTCGAAACCTTCCGCCAAGTCGGTCAATACCAAATGCTCGGCTGGAAAGATAAAGCCGCGCGAGCAGCACTCGCTTACTATCGTACCTTCGCAGAGACCGGCCGCGGCCGAATCATCTGCAGATATATGGACGACATCGCCTGGCGCTGTCTCGAGCGCAACATCCTCGAAGGCCTCTCCAGTCTCTCTTCAACCGGACAAGGGTTTTCCGCCATCCACTTCTTCGCTCTCCTCGGCGTGCCCAGCATCGTCGCTCTACTGATCGATCGTAAAGCCGACGTTGGGGCCAAAGCGTCCGGAATATTCGGATACACGCAGGGCCATGGGGAGCGGAAACGTGGAGGAAAGCTAAGCGGTCTGGCGAGGTCTATTTCTCGTAGCTCGATCAGCTCCGTAGCTGGATTTGTGTCAGCTGCGGATTGGACGCCGTTGCATTTCGCGGCGGCATACTCGGGAGACCCGGTGACGATACGGGTCTTGTTGGAAAAGGGTGCCGGGGTGGAGGAGAAGGCGGGGAAAGGGTGGACGCCGTTGCTACTGGCGACAAGGAAGGCGGCGTTGGATATGGAACGGTATTTGGATCATTCCAAGGATTTGGAGGCTGTGGAAGTGTTGATTGAGGCTGGAGCGAGGGTGGATGCCGTTGATGATGATGGGTTGGGGGTACATGCGCATGCGCATTGCATGAAGACTGAAGATCTGGCGACCTATCTGCTAGGTTTATCGGTGGGATAGCTTTGGGAATACGAATGGCGGGACCCATTTGTTCTCCCTTGAGCATCGTTTATCTGCATGGTATCTATTTTAGCGGTGGTTAATGTTTAATGATGGCGGATGTGGATTGCTGATGAGTCTGCCTTCCGTCTTGATGGGTGTTTATAGCGTTTTCTTTCGGTGGAACCGGAACTATCAGCCCTCATTACTCGAGTAGTATATTACCTAGATTCCTTGTACATTTATTATGTATTTTATTTGCTAGCGCTGCGCTAGCTATTCACCATCTAGTATATAAGAGACGATATCTAATGCGATATTATTCAGCGACCACGTTGGTCTCACCAATAATGAGGTCTGTGATGGAAGGTTTGTGATATTCGTATTTTGTTTTAAGCAAATCCAATACCTCATGGATACGAAACTATCAAAGTAATACACAACAGAATGTTTGACACAGCTGATCAAAATTATAGCTATACAAGATGATGCTCGCAAACTTGTCTCGTAAACCAGACCACATATAACTCTATACTCTCCTGCCAATGGTCACCAATTAAGTGATATCCTTGCACCGTGGGGAAGATCGTTTCTGCCCGACTCGGACTCCCCGACCCATGCAATTTGTGGGTTACGTTGCGGTGAGGATATATCAAGTATCTTTGACCAGTTCAGATATCCGTCGGGAAGGGGGTGGCTCATGTTTATTTGCCAGAACCTGGTCAACCGTAATTTGGTCCCCCTCATACATTCGAGGGAGAAGGCTCCTGTCAAGTTCGGACTTTGCTTTGGAGAATACAAAAGATTCGTCGGCTGGGTCCCCATTTGTGAAGACTTCGCCTTTTTAGATGAGCCCGACTGCTCCAGCTGTTAAGTATGGCACCGACAATTTCTAATCAGCTTTCCGCAGCTCCAGACGACATACACTGATTTCGTCTGCCCCTTGTCCTAGTCTGGAGAGAGCCGAGGGAGCGATGGGCTAGCGGGTATGATTGAGAGTGCAGATTGTGACAGCGTAGAGGGATGTATTCGTGCCTGTGCGTTTGCACCTACTCTCGGCCCATCTTTTAAGGGCAATGAAAGCGCGAAAGTCCCCGTCCCCAATATATATTCATGCCCACAGTTTGGCCCCTCTACATTTCGGACCGTGTCGAGCTGCACAAATATTTCGAAGTTGCAAGCATGTTTCGATTGCGAAGCATGTTTCGATTGCAAGACACGGGACTAGTCAAGGGAAGATTCTGTATATTTGGGGAGGCGGAGGCGGCTAGCCTCCATGACCATTCCATTCAACATAGATGGTTTGATTGCTGTTGGTCGACTTATAATAATGTCTTCTTTGCCTTTTAGGGCCATTCGTACTTTGATTGTGATCGTTGGAGTGTTGAGACAGCACAAATAGTGCAGTAGCGTACGGTTTGCGGCGACGGCATACATTGAGTTTGTGCCTTGTGAGAAGGGGTGCAATAAGGGCATTCTGTTCCAAAGACGACATGGCCAGACAATGCTCATATAACTGGTGAACGAGTCTTTGAGGCCACCAGTTGGAGTAGATCTAGATATGCACGTAAACAGTCCGTAGAGTTTGGACCAGTTGTTGCTTTTGGTTGGCGTTGAAAATTGAAATTGACCATATAGCGTAGGCTACGAACTGTTGTATGGCAGTATCGATCGGAGTGAACTTGGTGCGGTATCAAGGGCGGGGGACCACGAGACCATGAATTTTGTGACTCTGGCCGAGCCATTGAATAATCTTGAGCGTAGGTCGGTGTTTGCAAAGTCTGCGACACTTCCATCATGTCGGGGGACCTGAAGCTGGGGAAAGGGCATGTAGCGAACGTCGAAGTGGTTGACAAAGAGGGTTTATCCTCGCAATTAATTTTGATTCCGAAGAATATTCTCGATAGCTGCAAAGATCTAAAAATATTTCTGATTCGATCTCACCCGCAGATGTCCCAAATTTGTAGCGTCAGAGCTCGACTTCCCTTCGTTAGGGTATTTAGGCAAAGGCAACAGAATAGGATGAACGTGTGAGCTCGTTGCAGACCATGGATCGCGAGACAGTACCCTTTTGCAGACCATGGATTTAGGCCGTGATTCCCCTTGACCAATATGAAATAGGGAGATGCTAGCCAGAGCTTCTTGCAGGTAAATGGCGGTTGCAATATGTTTTGAGCGTTCAACTGCTGCGGTGAAGTTGGGGTTCAGGGAGAATAGTTTGGTGAAGGAACGCATGACATAAGAGAAACACAATGTAGAGGATTAGTTTCTCTCTTGACCCGCACACCCCACAAGCCAGAATGCAAAGGCCTCCGGTACCCGGCAATGTATATCTGCCGTTACGCCCTTGTATCTGTTCAGGGATACGACGTCTGGATGCGTGAGTTATCGAAATTAGAAGAAAGTTTCGTTGTCTTAAGGCGTTGGACACCAAAGCCGATATCCGATTTTCCGCCCAAACCAGGTGGCGCGGAGAATGTATCATGATCGCAACGGCCCTTGGACACAACGATACCGAGCGAAGAAATGGGGTTGTTTGGATTCATGATGACAAGATACCAGTAAGGTGGGCCAGGAGTGAGAAGAAGTTAGTTCGCAGGTTGAAGATTGTATTGAACGAGATCAATATAATTTCTTTGAATCCCTGGTTGTACAACGAGATATTTTCCTGCAGCGCCTTGTAAACCAATATTACTCGGCATTGGAGCCTTCGTTGATATTTGAGCATACGTTTACGTTGGTGGGGCTTCAAAAACAAAACAAACAAACTCCCCCAATATGTTGAGTTTCATAAATAGGAATTGTCTCGATGCCTGTGAAGACGGATCGCTGGGGTCCTTATTTTCGTTTGAATTGACCGATGGCGGTATCTTAACGACCCGAAGGGACATATATCAAGAACGTTGGGGCAGCCAAGCGACGCATTGACTGAGTTTCTGTGTCCCTTTGGTCACATAGTCTTGGGGCCAGACGCTAGATTATCGGAGTTAGGAACCGTTGGTAGGCTTCAAGAAAGCGACGTGGAGGCTTTGAGTCGTAAAAAAGACTGCCATCCCACCTTCTGTTGCTGGAGAGCAGGTAAAATGTTGGCAAAAGGCGTATTGAAGTCACTCGGGTTTAGGAAATGGCTTTGCAAGGATCCAACTTTGCGGGAAATGTCCGAAGGGAAAGGAGATAGTTGATGGGCGTTCGAAGCAGCTTCGGATTGGCCGAATGAATACGTATCCTTCCACCAATTAAGAGTGTTTTTGTCTTGTCTGATCTTAACCCCGACTATTAGTTGTGAATGTTACGATGATGTTCGTGATCGAGGGTAGGCAGACAGCGACGAAGGCTAAGTATAAGAGTTTCTGAGGACAGCAATATGTATCTAGAAACGTGTTGCACCACAATTTGGGTTTCCAAGATAGGGCTAGTAGAAGAAAATAACTTTCTCAGTGTCGATTCCTAGGATCCTTCGTTTTCGAGAAACCGGAAGGGCAGGGACATGTTTCGTTGTTTTCGAAATCCCAAGATAGATGCAGCAGAACAAAATACTTTTTCCATGTCGATTCCTTCGTTTTCGAGGAGCCGGGAGGGCAGGGACATGATTCCGTTCTCCGAATCTAAATGACAATCGTCTTTCGTTTTGAGTTGGTCAGAATGTAACCACCCTCTTCTGACTAGGAGCCTGAGAAATGTGTTTAGTGTGTTTGTGGGTTATAAATATCAATGTCGCAGCCCGATCCAGTTTTCGTTTATTGGGTTAAACAATGAAAAGGTTTCGTCAATATTTGCATCGCAGGGTTGCAATTTGTCCGGCTTGGGTTTGCTTGTCGAGATTTGAGGGACCTCAACATGTCGGAGTGAACGAGGGTTTCTATCTTGAGATGGCCTGATGTTCTCGAATGGAATATTTCGTGTGTTTGTGCTCGCGTCTGATTTGGAAATGGCAAAAGTATCCAATTTCTTCATAGAGATAGAACAAGTTAGCAGACAGTTTCGATTTCTTGCATTTTTCGGGGAATGTTGTCTTGTAGACACACGTCACTCACGATGTCTAGGTCTTTGCCTCACTTTGTTTAAGCAAATGAGATGTTTTGGCTTTTGGCGTTATAGTTCGGCAGCTATCGAGAAGTACCTCAAGGTTTCTTCGATGGAGGGTCTTTTATTTCGCAGATAAGTCGAGGACAGGCGAATGTCCAGTGGAGGTGAAGGTTTTCGATTTTGTCGGGAAGACAGGGAGCGACGTCGCAAAATCTGACCCTAGGAGAGAGAAGATTGCAGCCACAGGTATAATGATTGAGTTCTCGATGGCACATTCGGATATGGAAGAAGGAAATCGGATTGAGAAGGAGCGATAGAAGTAAGAGATAGAGAGAGAAGCAGGCTAGGAAGATGCTGGCATGAGAGAGAAAGATGGGTTGATGAGGGGAAATGGCCGGCCTTTTATGCACGGCCACGCTCAGCGGTGGGCTCTTCGAGTCTGCCGTAGCTCTCTAAACAGCTCCATTTGCTGGGGACAGTGTGTTTGACGCTCTGATCTTCTGGATGCAGAAGAAAGTAGGCTGTCCTATCTGCTACCAACTAATTGAAACAGCAATTTGGAAGCATGGTGAAAGGGCATTCACTCAGTCGTCGGAATTATCGTGAAGCATTTTGAAAGACTTGCTAGCTCGGCTTTGTTTCGAATTCCCAGATTTCTTCTTCCGATCGATATCTCGATGAAAGACTTGGACGTCAACATCGGGCGGCCACCGCAACCGTGCCAGTTCTTCCACCATACTTGCGCTTCGGTGGCGGCCGAGATGACAGAAGCAGTTGACGGTCACCGTCCGCTGTTCTTCAGATTCTTTGTCCGTGGAAGTTTCCGATGCATCTGTGCCATCAAGGGCATCGGGTTCTTGTTCTCGTGGCTGCTCCCGACCTTGTTGGAAATCTTGTGTTGCAACTGAGGTTCCTTTGTCGTTGGCTCCCTCCGCGCCACTTGCCTGCAGGCTTTCGACTTGGCGTATGATATCGGTATGGATTGCATCCAACAGTTCCAGGAATCTCGTATCGCTCATTAAGTGATCTCTAAGCTTCTTTGATCTTCCATCAGAAGTATCCCTGAGCTGTTTCGGAGGGTTTGTGATGTTCCGAAGGTCGTATCGCAGCATAGCGGGCGGTTTAAGGGGCCCGAAGTGCGCACCCGAAGATGTGATTACTACTGTCGCCATTGCGAGTGGCACGTGGTGAGTGAACGTTCGCTTTCAAGTATCCTGCCCAATCAATGAATGAAAGGTTTCAAGTGTTTGATCGATGTCGTTTCCTGGCTGCTCAGTCTCACTGGAATTGTCGTAAGACGACTTGATGAGTCAGCTCATTGTCGTATTTACAACAGGCAACACCTCTGCAAGCTTTGTCTAAAGCTGAACACCTCGTTGGATGTATCACGATATCGATTCCCGAAATACCTCCTCCTTCTCTTTGAGGCTTCCATCCCACTGAGCCCCTTCCTGATACTGTAGCCTGCACTAGCTTAGCTTTGATGGAGTCAATCCGATATGCTGATACCCGTATACCCATTCCCGAGTCCTCATTATCATGATCTGGCCCTTTATGTTTCAATCATTCCGAAGACAAGGCCGTGCCATCCAACTTCCTTTTGGTACGATATCTTGATGCATGACCTGCCGCAATTCCTTGATCCTTATTGTGACACAACCAGCTATCCCAACCCCGCGAGGTCGATCGATGTTATCAATATTCCCCTGACATCCTTGCTTTGAGCTTTGGGTTTCACAAAACCAGAGCTAGAGGTGAGGATCACGTACCACCACTGAATGGGATTTGTTCTTCCTCATGATACATTAATCTTCAACTTTCAACTTCTATCATTGAACCAACCAGCTCTGTTGCACGTCGGAACGGAACTGATAAAGGCGCTATTGTTAGTAATCCCGTTCTTTGTTTACAAGGAACACTGGGAGGCGGTGTTGTCACGTAACCTCGCTAATAAATCTATAGATCTGAGGGTCAGCTTTTTTTGAATGAAATGTTGGGATGGTATTCCCATTGATGTGAAGGTTCGGGTATAGCTCTGTAGAACGAGACCCTTCCTGATACCCAGGGATGCTGCGACAAATTGAGTAGTTGGCATAGTTTCAGCCTTGTGGCTTATTGTAAACATGGATAGGGGTAAATAGACTGCGTATCTACATAATAATGATTTCGTGGTACCTAGTGCCGACTTTACGCGTAGGAGGGAAGCATAGGATGCAGTTGAAACCCGTCCCAAGGAGGCCCACACGCTTGTAGCATCTGTGCGCGTAGCAATCTCTCTGGAAAGTACGACGACTCCTTCACGTTCGAATGTGTGGAAGGTGGTAAGGGCATGGGGTACTCCGGTTGTCCTAGAATAGCATACGCAAATATCAGTATCACCACTTTGTCAGAGAAATCTCGGGGTTCTCAAAAGATAGAGTGAATCGATCATAACTTTGATAGTACATCATTTTCGTCATGCTATCTCGTTGCAACTGTACACTTCTACTGAATTCAAATCTGCATATCCAAATTATATTAATGATCGACATGAACCAAGTGCCCGAGCTGACGCCTTGCAGTGACGAATCTATAGATCCATTAGGGCACCCCAGTGATTCTCAGGATCCCATTTCTTCTTAATAGCCTTCAATCTCTCGATCCTCTCTCGCTCCCCGAACAGTGTTTCCAGCGGCTCACGCTGGCCTGCAAATGCCGCGTAGACCCTCTTCCGGCCATCTTTGTGGCTACATTTCTGGCTCCACACTTCACGGACGCTCTTTGCCCAAATTTCGCTTCTAATGTCGAGTAACGGGTCGTCGGTCCATGGAGCGACAATGCTATCAAGTAAAGAAATTGGTGAGAAACACGTGTCCAGAGTTAGACACCGGATTGGATGCTACGTACCTCTCGAATTTGATATCACGATGAGCGAATACAGCTGCATCTCGATCGACCGAGAGCGTCTTCGCCTTTGGATACGATTCCGTGAGCACGATCGATCGCCCAGCCGTTGGGTTCTCAGTAACAAAGTCGACGTATAACTTCCAAACTTCACTAAAGGCAGCCGGATTCATATTATCAAGACCGAAGCCGATACCAGCCTTGCGTCCCGTCATCTCGCCGAACGGGTCATTTCCATCGTTCAACTTATCGGCGGGGAACATCCCCACCTCGACTACGTCCGGCTCAAGGTCGAGTATGCCCTTCCAAGCTTCTTTCGCTTCGTCTTCGGGGCCGTAATACCATGGGGAGATTAAGATTGCAGGGGTAAATGTTGGCGGGGCGCAAACAAATAGGAGGTGTAACGACATGTTTTCAGTCAGCTTCAGATCATTGATAACGTGCAGAATCTTCTCGAGTTTCGCGCCGGGGTCTTTAGCAAAGACGATGGAACCCGTCCATGATAACGGACTAGACTGGGGGTATGCTTTGATGGTGGCACTGGTCACAATGCCGAAAGAGACGCCGGCACCGCGGAGGGCCCACCAAAGGTCGGCGTCCGTACTCTCGTTGACGTTGCGGTGCAAGTTTCCCTTGGCATCGACAAAGTTGACGGAGAGGAGATTGTCGATTCCGAGGCCATATTTTCCCATATATCGACCAATGCCACCGTAGAGGAGGGAGCCGAGGGCTCCGACAGAGTTGCATATGCCGGTTACTGCAGGCCGCACGCAGATACGTGTTAGAAATTAATACGAATTGGCAGACAGTCTGTAGACATGATGGATACGCACCGACTTCGAGGTTCTTGGCTGTGACGCCTTCAATAAGCTCCTTGACGAGGGTCCCGCCTCCCAATGTCACAGATTTCGAGTCCTCCGCAACTTCGACGGTATTGAGCTCCCGGAGACAGATAATAACGTTGACATCTCTGTAGTTCAGGACCCTCCAGCTGTGTCCACCGGTTTGAGCAAGGCACTTGAGCCCTTTATCGCGGCAATATTTAACCTACGCGATTGGTACATGTTAGCCCTTCGAGTCTGACAAACTAAGTATACGAGCACTGATGTTGATGGGGACGCGTACCGTTTCCGCAACATCTTCCTCCGTCCGTGGAAATACCGTCACAACCGGTTTTGGGGCGCAGGTTGCATCCCATCGAGAAAGCGTCCCTTCACTGCCCACGATCTTTACATCCGCCGAGAGACGCGGCGCCAGGTCGCTTGAGAAAGTATTCAGATCCGTCATGTTTGATTAATAATATGTAGGATCGGGTTAATTTGGTGTGCAGGATATGTATATATGATATATACCGCTAAATTTAGGAAGGCATCCAAATCCTTCAATTGACACCGCCTTCTCAATCCCGGAAAACCGTGCCCATTTATGAACATCCACTCTGCCAAATCCAACGGAAAGTTGACAGACCACCTCGAACGTATCCCCCACATCAAAGCCACCCGTCCCAATCGGAAAGCTGAGAAAACCTTCGTTACCCCGCATGACGCAGTCCACAATCACGCTTCAGCTCGCGGTGCTGCAAGACCAGCTTGGCCGTCTCGATTCGGCCAGAACCCAGCTACATTCGCGTGGGGCTGACCCTTTTAACTTCATTTTCGGGTTAAATGCGAACGCGGGCTGCCTGGACCCCTCGATGGACCCCTCGGAACTGCATGCTTGCCTGGGTGCTTGGCGGTCCGATCGGTAGAGCGCTTGACGGCCGCGAAGACAGGGCTGGAGGGAGGATCAGATCTGGCCGTAGGGCTGGCATGACCTTCTCGACGAATCTGGATACCTGCGTTACACACCGTGGCCCGGTTGTGCTTGGTCGATTGGCTAGGGCTGAGTCCGCAGCTGCAGCTCTAGCTCGCGGGACATATCAATGCAGAGTATTTACTAGTCCGAGTGCGACGACGACGGGCGTCAAGGCTAAGGGGCTATGGAACATCAACCGGGTCTCATGATGGCAACTAGTAGGGCATTTGGAGTCACTTTCTGCAGGATCTCCACTTCCTCAATAGTGCGAGGCCGAAAGCTAGCTTCGAAAGCGCAAGGTTGTTTCGGGTATGTTGGATTTTGCAGGCAACACAAGCTTTCGATCCGAATACCCTCCCATGACACAGGACAAATGCGTAGGCTTGATCAAATTGAGTTACCAATGCATTCTCTAGTTAATTCGGCATATCGATCTCAAAGCTCACCTAGCGGTAGGTCACGTAGCACAGACACGATAGACTCATCTTGAATCCCGCAATGATGTCTGGGCGGGATCAGTTACCATGTCTACACCCTTGGCCTGACGTCCCAAACTTCAGCCCCAGTTGCTTGACACAGCTGCCAAGGCTGGGCGCCAGAAACGCAAAACAGTATCTCTTTTGTCACGGACGGTATCTCGACATCATGAACCTGGTCCACCATCACTCACCGTATTACATCCTGGACTGTCGGCGTCAAAGGCGCCAGATATGATATACAAAACATCCCGCCGCCAAGCTCTGACTCCTTTCACCAGCGTCGCGACGCCAAGTTAACCCGTGGCGCGGAGGCTGACTCCGACCGCCACTTCAAAATGGCCACCCCCTTCTCCGTCCATCGAATCCACTGGTATCAGCCGATGCTTATGCTCGGCGGCCTGGTCGCTGGCATTGCAGCCGCGGTCGGCCACCATGTCTTCTACTTGCACCGTGATGGCTCGCCCGTTGATACCACTGACCCGATAAACCAGGAGTGGACGCTACGCATTGGCGCCGGCCTGACGTTTCTAGTGCGCTCGTTTTTCTCCATATCGCTAGGGGTGGCATTAGTGCAGTGTTTTTGGGACCGATTGGAGAGTAACTATAGCGCTGCGACGATGCGGACCGCAGATCGTGTATTCGAGGTTGGGAATAGCCCGATAGGCCTGTTTGATGTCGGCGTTTGGAGGTTCAGTCCTGTGATTACGGTGGTCGCGTGTGTGTACTGGTGAGTTTTCACCCGTTCAATATATTCATTCATCTGATGAATATAAAAGATATATTTGCAGAGGGGATATATATTTACAGCCCTCTGCTTGTATATAATGGATGGCTCGCGGATGATGTCGAATCCCAGTGTGAATATTAATTTGTGGAAAACCCCGATATCCGGCATTCTATAATATAGGCTCCTTCCACTAGCACTGATAATTGCACCGGCATCGCTTACCGTCATGTTGCTCGAAGATGCGGAAAACGTGCCAACAGTGGTATACCACTATCGCGCCGGTCACCTCTTCATCGCGTACGTTGTAAGCGGAAGCCTCACCTTGGCCGGCTGCATCGCAGGTCTCACGGCTATGTTGCGCGCCGGCCGCACCTTCTCGAACAACCTGTCGACCGTGATCCGTGTATCTCGGAATCAAGCGCTGGACCAACTTGTCGATGTGGGGGATAGCGACGGCGCCAGTCCATTGGCGGAACACCTTGCTACGTCAAAGATTAAACTCGTACCAGTGTATGGGACGTTGGTGCTCGATGGAGAGCGGTTCGCGATCGATGTGGTGGAGCGAGGACAGAGGAAGGAAAAAGTAGGCAAGAGGAAGGTGTCATCCGGTTTGGGAAAGCAGAATCAAGCTGGTGCCATGATTGTGGGTGGACAGAAAACTGAATTACCTCAAACCAGCCAGCGAGAGGGCCTGGCGACCACAGATGGGGGGAAGCAGGTTCACCGAAGTGTTCAAGTGAAGGATGGAGATAATGGTAGCGCTTGAGCAAAACGGTAATAGAATACACTATTGCATCTATTAATTTCATTTGATATGCTGTCGGCAGTTGAGTTTTGTGATTTGAACTGCTTGGCTGCCTGGAGTTGTGGAGCTCAAAGCTGGGTATTACACAGGGCCTGCGATAAATTTGTTTAGAACATATTTTTAATAAAATTTCTACGGTTTAGATATTTTTGCACAGTAAGATGTTAATTAAGTAACCTGGCGCCTGTCGCAACATAATCTGATTCTGGTGTCATACGTGCGACCTGCGATATCCGTCGAATTAGATTTGTTTCTCGGACTTTTTGTTATCTAACCGGGCCCGGTCGAGTTGTCGCGCTAGAAGCAAGTATTTAAAATCCCAACAGCTTACGGAAACAGCTGGCAGCTTACGAGCACGGTCCGTAAGCTTTCCTCAAGATAGATTCTGCCCAGCTCGGGAATGTACGGAGAGATTATTATTGGCAGGGTGGACCCTGGGTTGCTAGAATTTTTTTTTTTTTTTTTTTGTGTCTCTGGATCTTTAATATCTGTTGTCGCAAGAAGCGGCCCGTATGAGTCCAATCAAGCTCCCTCGGGCTTCTCGACACGAATTCGATCCGGTTGTAGCGGTCGCTGTATATGAGTATATGGGTATATGTAATGCACTGCGCCTGAGGCTGAGCGCGGTGGACAGGGCGGGTCCGCTTGTCTGTGTATGTGTAACTCGACTGTACAGCCGTCGGCAGCCAAGCGGGAAAGGAAAGTCGCTTGCTATACTTGGCGCTCTGGGCCAGTCTCCTTCCGGTTGCAAGGGCGCTGACACAGCCGTCAGAAGTAGATGACAGAAACGAGTGCATGCATGTTGAAAGAGCGGGCGAAGGAAGGAAGGAAGGATTGGGAAAAAGGTGAAGGAAGGAAATAGAAATCACCGTTGCGAAGGGGAGAGAGGCAAATACTTGAGATACGTACTCACATATGGCGTGCGCACGGGTAAGATTATTAATAACGGAGCAGGTTAAAGGCATGAGCATGAAGGTGACGGGGATGCGAATATGATATAAGTAGACTCGAAGGTCGTTACGTCAAAAGAGAACTTTCTTGGATCGATATTCTATTCCATCTGCCTCTTCTTGAAAAGCCGTCTTGGCCAGAATTTCATCTGTCGCCGTCTTCTCACAAGACCATCTGCCCGATTCGGCTACCCTGAAACCACGGCACGGAAGCCTGGATCCTGTCCCAGCAGGAGAGAAGGAGAAAGAGAGAAAGAAAAAAAAGATAAAACTACATCTCACAGATAAGCCAAGCCGAGGTTCGAGGTTCACGATAGTCCATCGAGCCCATTGTTTCGTCCGTTGTTCTCTTCTGTCCTGGTCTGCGATACCATTACATTATACTTACGTCGTCCGCCCCACCGATCATCGTGCCGGAACCCGAAACTATTCCCCCCGCCACCGACCCCTAAACTACAGCTACCGAGTCTAACACTCATTCGACTACGATATCCACACGATTCGAAGCAAGGAAAACAAGTAAAGAAGGAAGCAGTATGTGCATCCAAGACTTCACCCGCTATCACTGCGGCTGCGAGACAAAGGGCAGCCTCCGCGTGTGCGGCGAGTTCCAGTGCAGCAACATTAGGGATATTGCCAAGCGGACTCCAGACTTTTGTGATGGTGCGTAATAGTAAATCTAGAGCCTACAATCAATGTAGCCAAGAAAGGAGGCTTCGCACTACTGGAAAACTAAGCACAAGGCTAATTCTATGTCTATTGTTCTTTTTATCAAAATAACAGCCTGCCAACTAAAACTAGAACGCGGCGAGGCCCTGATCGAGCGAAAGCCAAGCACAGTCAAGCGACTCACGAGAAGCTTCAGCAAACGTATTCGATCGAAGAGCGACAGCAAGAACGGCTACGCCCACGGACACAAGTCCTCTCCAACGGAAGAAGACGAGTGGGTGAATCCGTTCTCCGATCCTGCTTGATCCTCCTGTTATATTCTATCGAGCGGCGAGCGGTAGAAGTTGAGGACGATACGACGGTATTATACGTGGCGCACACGATACGCGCATAACATACATTCTTCTTTCCTTCGATCGGGATATATCGATATTGTTTGTATATAGATGTAATTTTTTTTTTGCGAGGTGGCCCTTTTTTCTTCTTTCTTTAAAATGGAGTCGAGGCGATGTATTATGATGTGCGCGGCTGCCCGCAGGAACCGGTTGGTCGGTCAGTCTATCTTTCCAACGGTCGGGAATCCGAATGCTGTTGGTGGCCTGGTTGTTTCCTTTTGTCGTTCATCGACGCGCTGGTGGTGGGAAGATACGAAGCGGTCGGATAGGAAGGTTTTGTGTGTTCATACGGCATTTCAATCATGCATGCATGTCATATCCCCTTCTTCAAGTTATATCGAAAATATCTGGTATGATAGCCTGAGGTGGCTCAATGGAGTCCATCCTTTCAAAACGGTTCTCTTCATTATCTTGAAGTATGGGTATATATATCGACGGAGTGATCATCGAAAAAAGTCGTAATCGAAATCGAAGTTAGCCATCGGTTGAGTCGTTACATTGCATCGTCACGTCATATCGTTTCGGGTCCGGTATCTATCCGCTGAAAGTATCCAACCCGTCAGTCACTGATACACCTCCTTCCTTCCTTAGAAGGCGATAATGATTGTGCTAAAGCGATGTAGTGGGGGTACATACCTAGGTACCTAGCAAGGATACCGAAAGCCGCCCTGTATGCACACATGCGGATCAAATGCCAGTAAGGTCATTCAGTACTCAACATTCTCGATTGTGGCCGCAATCCAGGAAAAGTCGAAGATAAAAAACACATAGTATCGATAAGCCGAAGACCCCAAACGAATGTCCACAAATTGAATCCGGCCCGGCGCCCACTCTCACAATTGGTTACAATTTACTTGCATGTCGACACTATTATCGTATTCGTTCGGAGCTCAACTCCACGACTGTCGTCGTCCCGTACACGCCGAGCATAAACACTCGCATGGTAGACATCCGCAGCAGCACAGCGCCCAGCCGGTCGCCTGCACGCAATGCGATATGGACGCCATGGACCGTTGCAGCCGGGCGCTAAACGTGGAATGGGAAGGAGAAGTGTTGGCGTCGACGTCCGGATCCGTAGCGTTGTTTGTGTCTGTGGGCGGGCTGTCGGATTCAGCGTATTCCTTGCCGACGGGATATGTGTATGTGCGCGTGTATGACATTTCCATGCTTGGAGAGTAGGATGGACGCGGGGTGCTGGGGGCAGGCAGGTCGAGCGACGCATGGTCCGAGACTGTTGTTGTGGAGCGAATGGACATTTTGGAGGAGGTTTTACTATTAGATAAGTACTAGGTACTTGGATATTAAATTATTGTAGATATTATATTCCTCCTCCTCCTCTTCTTCTTCTGCTTTTTCTTCGTTCTTCTTGTGATTCTGGTGTAGTTATTCGTTTGCGAGTTGGTGGGATATGATGTTATTATACGCGCTTTGCGGGGGGACTTGCGACACGCCAGTCGATTCTGGGGTAACTGGGGATTTATTCGAAGTTCGGACGACGGATTTAGATTCAATTAATGCCGGGGACGTGCAAGCTGCAGCGCAATTAACATGCGCATGCCTGGATATGATTATTTCTCCTTCGTCGGATTCGATATAGACCAGTCTCGACCCCAGCCTGCTCCAATTAATTATTAGAGTTAAGATTGTAGAAAGAAACTTTTTTTTTTTGTTCAAAGAATGCGATACGGAGGGATCATCGAGGAACAATTAAAAGGAAAAGAAGCTTAAGATTACTTGGACAAAAAGGAAGCGGAAACGGAAACGGAAACAGAAAATACTTGTGTAGAAAAAACCACATCGGGCCCCGCGGGCTGGGAAATGTATAAATACAGGCGCCGAAACTGCCGGCAGGTCCGCAGCGCCGGCATTGGGGCGCGGTGTAAGATTGCTCGTAATTGTTCGTAACGGACCTACCTCGAGTAATCCTGTATCCTGGTGGGGAGAGCGGATCGGATCTTACGCTCTGCGACGTTTGTTAACGTTTCGCTCCGCACAGACGCACAGAGTCACGCTACCGCTGCTGACCGCTGACCGCTGACTGTCTTTGTCTGTCTTTGTCTGTCTTTCGCCCGTGAGCCGGATCCAAAACGGCAATCTTCTCTGATATTGGCTGGGGTGACTGTAATATGATATAATAGAGTCTAATATAGAATTCCAGCGTCGAGACGAAGCCCAAGGACTTCAGTTTGGGGATGTTTGGAGTCGAATTAAATATTATATTACTATGTGTTGCAACTTGGAGGTAACAGAACCCAGCCGACTCGAATGAGTAAGTACTTAGCCAAGCTCTGGTAAGCGGCGGGGGCGCGAGGGTGAAAAAGCTGGGGCAGCTGGGGGCGGGACAGATGGGTTAATATCGATTGCAACCCTCCGGGGGGCAAGGCACTAGTATAATATATACCAAACATGAAAGGAAAGTAAGTACATGTCCGCTCTATCTCTCTATCTATCTACCTGAAACTAATCTCCAGCTGTCAGTTTGGTGACAAAAGGTAGGGGAGGGCAGAGGAGAGAGAGGTAGGGAGGGCTCAATTGCCATATAATCCGCCTTATCGGCGCGGCGAGTAGAATTTTTACACCGCGAGATTCAGCGGAGCGATGGCTCCGTGCAGCACAGTGCAGGACACGTACAGATACCGGCCTAAGCATATCAGTGTGTAAATCATCTCCTCCAGAGAGCTCGCTCGGAGATGCCGCAGCAGAATGAGATAACGTTAAGCGATTCGTTCTGGCTGCGTCCAAACATGATCAGCCAACGGGGGACGTCGGGCGTACGTAGATGCGAGAGGCACTGTACTGCGATGACATGCACGCCTGAGGTGTGCATATGGTGTGCATATTCGGTATCTCCTAGTGATAAAATGTCGACATGGACATTATTATTCTATTATATTCTTCGGGACAGTTAAGGAGTTAATATCAAAGATTTAGTATACTGTGTGTTAAACTCCGGCCGGGTGTCCGAGTTTGCAGGTTGTGGTTAGCTGACGGACTGTCGAACTCACGGGCTAGTGCTCTTCAAGTAAACTGCAGTCTTGAAACGGTTTCGGTCTGTCCATGAAATTAAAAAATAATAATAATCAAGGGTTCTATAGACCTCTACATGAGAAGGCAGCACCTAATTATTATCTCAACAATTGCAGGCTTCTATTGGAATCCATTCAACGTTTCTCCATGCACACGCAGTTAACAGTTCCACTTCCATCGATGGGCGTGCATGCGCCTGCATGAACTATAGCTGTCTAAGCGAGTTATAGCACGGATTCAAGCCTCTTAGCCGATTGTCTACGTACACGCATTTTCCGTCCACCTCGTCGATTCCACTGCTGCAAATACCGTAAACAGGGTCATACACTAATTGTGTATAACACGACAGCAATATATCAATCGATCGATCCTACAAGCGAATTTGTCTGCCGCGACAGCTGAGTTAAAGATATCGCTTCGGCGTTTCAGGAAAGCGCCCACCGGCACCTTCGCAAAGTGGACAGTCCCGCTTCATGTCCTTGAGATGGCGAGGTTTTAGCTCCGTCGTGCACTGCCAGCCCATCTCGTTAAGGCGGCCGCATTCGATGCTCCTACGACAGTTTATTGTGTGTTTGCAGCGGTATAGTATTCTGTCGATTTCGCAGCACATTGTCGATATGTTTGAGAGAATTCGAATGGTCTTGGCTGATGGATAAGCGAATTTTCGTGGCGGGCGTTCTATCGGATTTAGGAGGCTGGGGCTTGTAATAGCTTGCGAGTTTAGCTGGGAGATGTATGATATGTGATGGGGTTGATTTCAATGTAATGGAGAGTAGTATGCTGTTGTGATGTGGAATTTGCATTTCTCGTTCCTTGATGTGCGAGATTTTGTAGACGGTCGTCCGCAAGTAAAATGCAGTGCGCTTCACAATGGTTTCCCCAAGTTTATGAAACGAGATAGTTATCCATGGATTTCAGTCCATGCTCACGGCTGCCTGAGGACTTGCAACAATTAACGGGACAGTGTGGATGCATCGGCACAGACATGAAACGAAAAGCTTTGTAACAATGAATGAATATTTGAATCTGCATCAAGAACGGAACTCCCCAAGACGCAGAATATACTTGAAAGCACCATTGGAAAGATCTCCCCAATCTAATTAGCTTTACAAACTCGGTCGGCTATTCCGCTCTCTTCGTCTAGTCCGCTTTCGAGGCGGGACGTATCCACTGATGCACAGACCACACCGCCCGACAGCATACTGTAACTTATTCTTGATTTTTCTGCAAGTTTCACGGTTGTGGCAGCGGAAGATGACACCGTCGGTCCATTCATGCCAGCAGGTGTATCGTCGGACATTGCGGTGGCACATGATATCCCACTGGTTGTGTTAACTTTCCTCACGTGGTAGCTGAGCTTAGCGATCGGAAAGTCTGGTTGATATAAGGTAGCGTATGTATTTCCCCCCCCAGCTAGTAATATAGCCCCAGATTGGGAGTAGCTCGCGGTGGAGAGAGTCTTGAATGCGGGAGGAATGCGATATACCGGATTTAGGACTGGGGTTGGGGAGCTTAGCTGTAGCTGCGTGCGGTATGTTGTGTGGGGTAGCAGGACAATAATGCGTGTACGCAGGAAGGTGCGAGGGAGAGAATGGTGCTTTGGAAATTTGTTTTACTAGAATATTGAGCTTGAGTGACTCTCAGCACAGTACATGTGGATAGATTTGATTTACTGTGAGCGGATGGCCGCTCATTATATTATTAGATGCAGGCGCAGATCTTACGCCGGTCGCAACTTTGGGGTTTACGAGCATCGAAGTCTACGGATAAGCTTGAAGGGAGTATAAGAGCTTATGAACGCTAGCTGCATCTGTTTTGAGGTCGTAAGCCTCTGCCGTTTATGCATGCTCAAGAATGTTCGAGGGTCTTCGGCTTGTTGGAGCTTCGAGCACTCGACTCTGGTAGCCGGTCGATCTGTGCATGGTAACGCAAGATTGGCGAACGATCCAGTCATTTGTCAGTAGGTTTACGCACACGAATATGCATTGGCACATGCTGCAGCTTTTAAACATGAACGAGCGAACGCAAGGCCTTGCCGCCTGAGATCTTGATGCATGATAGACCTAGGTTATATATATATATATATTTCGAGCGTCAATGCCAGAAAACCGCATAGACGCAAAGAACTGCAGAGTGACCAAAAGAGACGGTTGATTTCCGGGCGCCGAGGGAAAATGACGGGTCGGATTGATCTCTTCCCTGGTATTGGATGCCAGGAACCCGGATATATATATATAGCTGGGATCGGTGAGGTTGAGATGTCATGGCCGGATGGCTGCCGCGTGCTGCAGAAGGGTTTGCTTGGGGCAACGCACAAATTCCAACAGTGTGATTGGCAGGGAGTTTGGGTTTGGCCCGAGGCCGGGCGATACGCTAGCTAAATATAAAAGGCGCAGTGAGGGAAAGAGATGGGAAAATAAATGTGGCGCTTAGCCTATTGTGTCGACGATTACGAATAATGATTTCTCTATTGACGCTAATATACTAACGTCAAATGGTTGGATTAGCTCCTCATCGAGGCAAGGGAGGCTTTTTTACCCTTGCGGAAGTTCTGGGCTGCAGGTTAGTGAGGACAGGAAGATGGCTTTAGGATATCTAATGGCTGGAGCGTGTATTCTCATTTCGGGTAGCTGATAAGATAGGGCTGCCAAGATGAGAGTTTGGAGTCACTGTGGGAGATGAGCTGGAAATGAAAGGAGATGGAAGCGGGATATGAAGGAAGATATATATCATATCGTCAGCCTTGAAGAGGAGAGATGGCCGATGAAGCAGCAGTGATAATAATAATGTGTTTGGAGCAAACGGAGGCCCGTTTCAGCAGACGGAGGGCGGCTTCCCAAAGTGGAGATGTAATTGGGGTGCGTTGCCAGCCCAACCACTCGAATTTCCGTAGGTAAATAACAACAAAAGTGGAGCAGCAGAGCAGCGCCTGGCAACAACACAGCGCAAGACAGCGCAACGCACCAGCCCGCCAGCCAACCAAAAGCCTGCTGCAGCTGCAGTTCGTGTGTGATGACCCGGCTTGGCACCCAGCTTCTGGCGATGGCGACGTAGCAACAGCCTGCTGCTGCTGCTCGCTGCCTTGTTGACAGCACCCAGCAGGAGCGTGCGGTGTTAAGTGCGTGCCATCTCCCCCGTCCGTCCGTCTAAAGCTGGAGCCATTCTAAATTCATTCCTCCGTCCTCGTCTCTCATCCCATTCATTCCCCTCCAGCCTCTCCTTCTCTCCAAACCTCTCTAGCCTCCTCAACATCATCATCCTACTCTTCCTCCTCCCTTCTCCGCTTTCTCCTTCCCCGTCGCTGCCGACTCGTCCGCCGACTTCCCATCGTCCGCCTTCCCCATCGACGTCGCATGTGCTCTGTCTTTCACCTGCCGTCGAAAGCTGCTCGAGTCGCTCGTTCGTTTAGCTGTCGCAGCTAACCTTCTCTCGCTTCCACATTCGCCAAGACTTCGCCTGTCGCGAAAGGCCTCGCACCCATTCATTGCCAGCGGCTACGGAATCAACCCGAGGGCGATTCGGTTCGCCGCTCCAGCGTCTATCCAATACTGTCCAACTGGATCAAGGCTATTATTGGGAACCCAGAAAAAAAAAACCCTAGTCCTTATACAATACACTTATCTCGGTCGAATCTTTTTTCCCGAGAGGATTCACGCCATATTTTAGTTCCATATCAAAAATCCAACACCTCCCCAAAATGAGAATATCGGGGTCGCTACCATTTCTCCTCTCGGCCTCTCTTGCCGTCGCAGTTCCACTGGTGGACCTGACAAAACGACAATACTGCGCCGAAGGCTCAACGGTCTGCGCTGCATTCTGTTGTCAGCCGAACGAAAGATGCGTCTACGATGGATCCATAGCCGGTGGCTACAATTGTAAACCGTCCGACGACACAAATTACCAACCCGTGACTGCCGGAGTATTCACCTATACGGTTAACCCTACTCCAACCGTTCTGGTCGTCACATTTGGTGGTGGCGCTGGTGTCACCCCTGCTGCGACTGGAACACCAGGAGTGACACCTGGAAACACACCGGGCCTGACTCCAGGAAACACACCTGGCTACACACCTGGAAATACACCTGGTAACTCTCCAACTGGCACGCTAGTCCCACCAGTTCAGCCTACGGGCCCAGGTGCTACAACTACGCTAGTTCCAGGGACTAGTACTGGCGCCTTCCTCACAGCTATTCCTACCGGCACTGGTGGCGCCCTCGTTCCCCTCCCCGTTACGGGCGGAGGAGGTGGCTTGACGGCCGGCCAAATAGGTGGAATTATCGGCGGTGTAATTGGCGGACTGGGCCTTCTCGGTCTTCTAATTCTCTGGTGTTGTCTCTACGGATGTTGCGCCGTCTTCCGAAAGCGCCACGGCTCAGATTCTTCTTCAGAAGAGGGACGCAAAACTTGGAAGAGCTACATTCCACTTGCCCTGGCAGGTGGTGCTTTTGCCGCTAACCGTCACCGCCATGGTCATCACTCTACGACTACAATCACGACCGAAAAGAGAAAGTCCGGTAGCAGCGGGCTTGGCAAAGGTCTTCTTGGTGGCCTTGGAGCGGCGTATCTGTTTAGCAAGTTCAGCGGGAGCGGAAAGCACGAATACAAGCCACCAAAGGAGCAAGTCGTTGTTGGGGCCCATTCAAGCACCTCGTACACCGGCAGCAGTTCATACACTGGCAGTTCGACATCTAGCAGTAGTAGAAATCAATCAGATGTCTCCAGCAGCTACCTCAGTCACTCGTCGAGCAGTAGTGGGTTCGCGAGCTACGATTCGAGGACTCCGCCGCCAGCTAGACAGCCGCCACCAAGGAGATACAGATAGCCCCCCCGCCAAGTTGCGTGTCGACGATATCAAAACCCGTCGGAGTGTATATTTAAGTGTGGAGTGTAATTTTTTTATTCTCATGGTTGACATTGTGCATGGTATTCCACTTCCCCTGTTCTTAAACTAAATCTTTGTTATGTGGTTAATGCGGACGGAACCGAAAGGGCCGTCCCTGTTTAATGCTGATATTTGCAATTTCGCCTGCTTCGTTTTTTTTAGTTTACCGATGTCTTCTATCCCAGCGAGTCATTTTCAACTTCTGTTCTTCATGGCATTTTCCCGAATCTCTCTGATTTCAGTTCCTGCTTGTTCCTTCCGACTACCGATTCTCGAATGCCACCCGCCACGATCCTGGATTTCACCGACGTTCTTGCACGAGTAGCAGCAAAGCGGACGACATACTTTCTTGGAACGAACCTCTCCCTGGCGATTGGTTGGCTTGCCTCGGAGTGGCATGCATACTACTGATCGGTACCCATTACCACACCCCCCCTTTCATTTGTATTCATCATGACCTTCAGCATGAAGCTTGATGACTTTCTGATGTAAATAACTTATGAACCTTATATTTGTTTTCTTTTCTTTGGTTGTCCCCCAAACATGGTGTATTCATGTTTGGCATACATCACCTCCCCAAAACACAGCTACCTACATATTTCCTCATTTCCGCCCTTGATCTGTTGATGGAGTTTAGTGGAGTTTTGCAGGATATATGTATTTCGGGTCTACTTCATCCCGGCCCGATTGTCTCTGAACACCAAATAAGAAAATGTTTATTTCCTCCGATTCATGTATTTAAAGATTAGCAACGAAACGGATATTTCTCAAACGGACTGTGCACTGATTCCACTATATATGTTCTTTGATCAATTAGTTTGATATAAGGAGAAGCACCTGTGGGCCTCTCCATATCCTTGAAAAGTATACAATAAATTTAAACAAAAAAAAAAAAAAAAAAAAAATAGGCACAAGGCACATGCGTCGAAGTGGGTGCAGCTGATTGCTGCCCAATCGGCAATATATCTAGTTGCGGCGTAATCCTACTTCGGACCGTCCGACGGTATGAGGATGACGGTCGGTTCAGTCGGAAGGCTTGCATGCGAATATATGGTGGTGGATAGGACATGGTGTTGCAATCACGCGATGTACGTACGTTGGATGTATTTCACGTTTATATCAATAGAAAGGCGCGCCACATCTAGGTAAAATGGTAATGACGGCTGCGACTGCAGTAGTTCTACGGCCCATCGATTGACCAGCGGTCTGCGTGCACGTGCACGTATGCGCCCTGGGACTGGACTTGATCAAAGAGTTGGTTGGGTCCGCGATTGTGGATGAATGAGGCTCCACTGGCCACCGGCTCCGCTATGTCAAGTCATGTTAGGAGATTGAGGGGGCTCACTGTACATGCCTCTTTGCGAATTTTTAGGTTCTGTTCCAATTCGACTGTTATTAGTATGTTGATAACCAAAACATTTGAACTTTTACAAGGACCAAGGGTAATTTTAATCGCTAAGCTTTTCAATCGGTGGGGCCGAGCCCGTCTTCCTCGGATTAATGTTAATCCAGAGTTGCTCGGCTTCACATGTGATCGTGACAATGAGGAGACGGCATGTATGCCACCCCACGCGTATACATGAGGTATGTGACACACCACTCTAGGCTGCTGGGGTGATACTGATATTAGGATTATGCATGCACATGCATCCATGCGTGGTTGGGAGTGCCTGGTTCGGGTTCGTCTATGAGGCTAGAGTTCCGGGCAGGCTATTTGTATATGGTGCATCCTAGGAGCCAGATCTCCAAAAAATGCTTACCTGGGAGGCTTGTTTTTTTTGCACTATAATAGGGTGAAGGCAGTGTTTGTTGTATTTTGTTGTGAATACTGGATTTCGGTATCGGTTGATCGGATCTCGTAGTTGGCTAGCATTGCAGATTTTTGATGTCAAGATGTCGTCGGGACGCGGCGCAGTTTTGATAAAGCCGGCCTTGATACTATACTAAGGCTTTTGACTGTTATCAGTGCATGTATGACTGAATATAGATTCCAATGTGGCTTTTCTCGATTATCATATGATTATAATCACTGCTTTCTTTTCTTTTCCTCGTTTTCCAAGAAAATCTCAGCCTTGAGGCCTCGCAAAAGCTGAGTCTTGCATTATCCATTCCATTCGCGTAAGTGCATGCGTGGCCGTATAGATGCCGGTGGCGATAAGTACGGCAAGCGACCCGAAGTGACTTCAGCGGGATATCAGAAATACTAGAATTGGTATTCCTACGACCTGGGGCCCGGGGTGAATTTCGTATTTGATAAGAAAGGCGTAGATGATATCGTCCGGGACGGGATGGCACATGGACTTACTGGCGAGCTGTTTGCGAACGTAGCTACGACTGTATACGCTCTTGCATCGCGTCGTAGAAACCTGTGTCTTCTGTTTTTTGTAATGGACGGCTGGTTTCCAAACTATAATATTTCTCAGTGTAGTTTCAGCTGTGCGATCAATGGTATGGTCTATAGTCGAGCGATGACTCATATACCTGGCAGAACTATAGACACTTTGGGGCATTATTACTTTCTGCGGGATTGAATGAAGCGTCATTTGTGTGTAAGAACAATCTTACGAGAATCTATGACGGCTGGGAGAGTTTGAAAGTGAATCGCCATTACAACAACCACAGCTAAAGCTATAGAGTTACGCTGGGTTTTCACCTACCTCCTTACTATCAGGGTTCCTACGAATGTAATACCACGCATATACTGTATATAGCAAGTGACGGTTGGTTACAATAAACACTAATAAATGGAAGATTTCGTTCCGCTGACGGCAGAATATTGCAAGGTAGAACAGCACTTGCTTGCAACTAGATGGTTTTAACCGGCTACTCGAGTCTCGACAGAGTCAGCACTAAGCTCAGCGCTAAGATTGATACCAGCTAACGGACGAGGTTGTCAATTCTCTACGGTGTCGAATCCCTCAACCCTCGGCCTACAGAGTTGACTCCGTATTACTAGTCTTATCAAACGAATTCGCAAACCGCAGTATCTATCATGAATCAACCAGAGTTCCGGAGGAGGCGATGATCTTCAAGTGGATTCGACGTTCTGCACCTCCTTCATGCCAAATCCCTGCGCACTCAATTATCGAACTGACTTGGTTTCTTACCTTTTATGTTTGCGGAACTCATCGGGTTCGCATTTGGTGAACATGGGAAACAGACCGATGCACGATGTCTGAGCAATCTATCACGAGGGAGTAATATCCCGCTGCTGACATCCTATCGATCGCGAACAAATAACTGGGGAGAAGCTAGGGTATTATATTAGGTATCAATTTCAGATCTTGGATCTATGCATTCTGCCACAAGATAGAACCGAGCTTCATAGGGTTTCTTAATTCGTATGATATACCCAGACGGATGGATATTGAGTGTATATGCGCTAATTTCTACCGGGTTTCTCAGAAGTGCCCGGTCAAGGGAGATAATTCAATCATCGTGACATTGGCTGCGGATTCCTAGCCATCAATCAATTCATATCCCACAGATGATAGTCGTATTCCCCTAAAGTAGCCGTTTCGGAGCATAAACATACCCAATTATTAAGAATACCCCGCAACTCCAACTGCCATTGCGGATACGAATACTTTGATAAGGCGTACGTAAAGATACGGCACCCCTAAATTCAATGGCTATGGCTGTGGTATGGCGGAGGTAAAATTGTAAATACATCTATACCATTTTGTTTCAAAAAGCTAACAACCATGAGGTTAGTAAGTGGGAAGACTGGTTTAAGTCAGCACTGAACTGAACCCATGGTAAGATCTTGGTCTGCCTCCTCCTCCAAGTTGCCATTGCAGATAATCCAGGAATCAGGAGCATATGCTTGCTAGCGGAAACCCCGGATTCAGCTGGCCCAGGGATTGTAAATCCGTCGTCTTGTCGTAGAGCGGCACCGGGCGCGCCGTGCTATCAAAGTGGAAGGTCTTAGAGTCAATTCAGAAATATTTGAGAATCGGTTGCAGAGGGATTGCAACGTTGCAATTTTGCTGACAGCGTGGTGCTGTTTTGGCGCTCACGCGTCGGAGGGAGAAATTCCGACGTCATACGGATCTTCTAGCATCCGTTATCGCGTTCACAATTTTCCAGCTCACTTGATTGTTGCCTTGAGGTAATCTACCTGTAGACAGTTGCGGTATTCGCTCGTGTTGATGATTTGTGAGCCAATTGGCAGCCTCGGTAGGTGTTGATACGTTTTGGAATCCATAATTTTTGCATCTGTTTACGTTGCATGCTTATTCCATGTATTTTGAGGCTTAGAAAACATCGTTGTCGGCTGTCTCCGAGGAAAACACATCACAAGACGAGGTAGCTGCTATTGTGGAGGGGATAGAGGTCTAAAATGGTCGTATGTAAGCCAACTTTGTTTGCTGGAAACGGAAAGAACCTCGGCATGCTATTCGTGGAGAAGTTTTATACAGAGTAAGATTGCTGACTTGCAAATCGAAATGTGCATATACCGATCAATGAAGTATTTGTTGATTGCTGATCTAGATTGGACGGCTGCATTGTGCTTCGGGGAACTTACCCTTTCGAGTGTGCCTAGGAACCCCACCAAGCCGCCCCGTAAGTGCAACTGGTTCCTTCCGAATGCCAATTTTTGCCCACAGTACCAGCATTTTTTGCAGGTTCTTCCCCCTACTCACTGAGTTTCTGACTCGATTCGATTCGACCCAGTATTCTGTAGGTTTTGTTGGTATCATATAGTGCCTGACAGACAACAGACGGGAAACGAGTTCACCCCGCAATAATGACACAGGCACAACAAACACAGGAACCGACGGTCGGTTTTGTGAAACGTTGGGTTGGAGAAATCGAATTTTTATTTTTTTATTTTTTATTTCTTTTGCTCAACAACGTCACATTTGTGCATTTCATGGATGTAATGGGATAGGATGGACCTCCGTCGGCAAACAGACGGCGGTCAAACATGGCCGACCCATGCAATGGCAGTTGGTTGAGCGTTAATCGGCTCTTGTATTTCTGTTGCGTCACGTCGATTTTCTCTGGTTTTATCCTGGTCCTACCGTGAGCGTACTGCCCGCCGATAGTCGTGAGAAAGCCACAGGGTAGCGATTGCCAGCCCGCTTCCTTTGTCGTTTGCGTAACTGAGCAACGTGTGATTATCCGTACCCACAGTAATACGCATCGTATTCTCGGCATCGATCGACTTTCTTGGGGGTGCTTGTTGGTACCTATGAGTTCCTTCAGTTATGTAATCCGGTTGTTTTGGAATCGGGACCCTTCTCTTTTCTTGATTTTTTTTTTTTCAGGATAGGGTCGATCTGCTCCCGGCTATTTTTAATTTAAAGGGAAAAAGCGAACAGCATTTTTGCCTCTCGCCAGCTTCTGCTTCGCGCGGGTCCAAGGGTGGGGCGGTTGTCTGCATCGGCATGGGGCGGAGAGCTCGAATGGCAGTGCGCAGACACGTACTTTGAGGGCAATGCCTGGGACAGAACCCTGATCCCAGACGGCGAGTCATGTCACGTCAGAAGTTTGAAGGCCTGTCAGTCATGAGATTGTTGGAAGAAAAGCAACCCATTATTGGACGAGTGGGTAAGTTAAGGAAGGGCTCTTTTGCACATCAAAACCCGCAGAGGGCGAACAGGCAGAAGTAGTAGTGCATCATTCGCACGAAGTAGTCTAAGTAGGGTTACCGTAGCTGTAATTGAGAGTATCCATTGTGGAATAGCTAAGCTGCGACCCTGTCCACGTTTTAACGGGGGTCCCGTAGGGTGTTATATCATATGCAGGCATCTGCCGAGCCTTTTCAACTAGTGAGGGCCATTTTCCTTGATTGCGTTAGTGAAAGAGGATAAAACAAGAACCGCCGCAGAGAGAGGGTAGGGGACGTAAGCAGGTAGATGCGCCTTGGATTAGTGATATCGCTGTTGTCGACCACGAAGATGATGAAGAAGAGGAGTAGCAAGTAGAATGGAAAGAAGGGGGGCCTGTAGCCACCGGCGTCTCCGATTGGCCCGTTTGTTCGGAACCGGTGCGTTGGGGGTTGAGATGTCCAACACAACAACACACACAATTACCACAACAACACAACAGCACGGACAAACATGGGTATCCTGTTTCCCGTCGACAGTCGACGATGGAGAGAGCCATGGAGAAGGGAAAATAACAGTGCAATGCATTGGCAGCGTTACCAGTAGTTAAGATCTGATCAGTCCCATCAAAACACTTCTCTTGCTTCATCACAACGTCACTGCTTCCGTCAATCCTCCTCGGCATACATAATCATATCAGCTCTGCAACTAGCTTCTACAAGCTTTTGGTCCGGTCTGCAAAAGTGAGATTTCCACTTGCAACCCTGGTCTGCCACCACTTCAGGGTCGTCATCTCGCGTTTGAAACGGCCCCCACTCACTCATTCCCCCATCATCGGCTCCGAGCCCTCGTACGATTCGCTCACACTCGCTCTCTCGTCTCTCTCTTTTAAACGCTTATCAGTGGGTCCCATTCTCGCAAATTTGAGCCTCCATTTGGTGAGTTCCCAAAAAAGCAAAATACACAAATGAAATGAGCGAGACGAGTAGAAACAAAAAAGCAAAATTTTGAAAAGAAACATTGGCAGGGCTGAAGGTGGCTTGCCATGCCCGCTGCATCCGCCTTCGGGGCTGTATCAGAATTGGGATGAAGAGTGGTGCTATTCTTCTTCTTCGCTTTCTCTTGTCCACATCCCCCCATGTCGAATACACCGGCCGATGACCTCTCTGCATGTTGCTCTAGGGCCGGAGGGTACAGGCAAGTAAGCCCAGGGAATACAAGCAAAGGCACCTACCAGCTTTTTTTCGTTTTTATTCTTTTATTTTATTTTCTTATTTTTCTTATTTTTGGTGTCGCTGATTACTTTTCCCGGAAATATTATGAGGAAAGAGAGAGCTGCCCAAAGTGGATCGACCACTCTTTCCTGTAGGACTGCGCTGATACTGGATGATGGCTACCTGGCAGAGGAACGCAGCGAATCGCCGTGCCCGCCGCAGTGCGATCGGCCACGGGTCCCGACATTATATCCTAATATCATTATTATTATCTGAAATACGTTCAGGAATAATATAAATGCACGATGTTGCCCTCTCTGAGTAACAATCACCCGGCTAGCCGTCCCGCCTGTCGAGTACCACCGCCAAATCGTCCGAGAAGCACAACCTTTGAACGCCTGTCGCCATCGCCTGAGGCCCGCCATCATATTAATTATATAATCAACCCTTTTCCCACAATATATTACCAGAGATCAAGTCCGTCTGGCAACATTGACGATTCAGCCGTCTCTAGGAAAGAGTCCGTTCCTCTGGAAATTTGTGAAGAGCAGGAACTGCAGAAAGGGCACACCAGTTCTGTTGAAGTAATAGAGGTAACACAAGACCATAGCGTTGCTAAGCCGGGTTCTACCACCGCTTCTGCTATCGGTGTCGAGTGCGTTGGACAGAGTAATTTGGAGCAGAGCCAGTCTGGGAGAAGGATAAAGTTGTCGTGGCCATTTCGTGGTTGTGGGATAAAAATGACAAGCCCTCCGAGTTTCAGCGATGAGGCTAGCTCTTTGCCTCCTGCCATGACAGAGAAAGATGTCAACGACTCTCAAGAACAACTAATCGACCCAACGGAATTGGATTTTAATGGACCGGACGACAAGCGTAATGCTAGGAATTGGCATTTTGGACAGAGAATATACAACACCATAATCCCTTCCATTGCATGTTTCATTGTGTGAGTTGTCTTTCATCTGGTATAAAATCGATGCCTCGAATGCGTTGGGTGAGAACGCTAACAGAGATGGGGACCTCTAGGAGCTTTGGAGCGAGTGTTTATGCACCGGCTGTATTTGATATTCAGCGACAGTTTGGCCTAACATTAACAGAGGCTCTTGCTGGTATTACCCTATACGTGCTTGGTATGGGTTTTGGTGAGTTTGTCCCTGTTTTGTCCTTCTATTATGATAAAGTATCCATAACCACTGACATGTATATTTCTAGGACCGTTGATTGCGGGTCCCATCTCTGAAACCATAGGGCGTAGGGCGGTGTATTTTGTCACCCTTCCCGTCGCAGGTGCATTTACGCTCGGTGTCGCCTATGCAAAGAACTATGCAACCGTACTCGCCTGCAGGTTTTTCGCCGCGATGTTTGGCGCCGGTGTATTAGCGGTGGGAGCAGGGACAATCGCCGACATCTGGGATATCCGCGGCGGCGGTGCGGCCGTATACAGCAGCTGTGTCTTCTTAGCCATGGCTTTTATGGGTCCAAGTTTCGGTCCTTTCGTTGGTTACCACGTTCTAGCGGACGGCCGCCATTGGAGGTGGACGATGCTTATCAGTATGTTGCCTGCCTCTAAGCATTCACACTGGTTTATCGAGAGTTGGCTGACGATATCTCGTTTCTCCTAGTCTGCATGTTAATCCTCGCTTTCATGGTCGCTGTTGCCTTCACCCGTGAGACGTACCGGAAAGCAATCCTTGTGGCTCAAGCCCGCAAAGATGGGAAACAAATCAAGAAGCCACCACCGAAGGAAAGCCTCAAGCTGTTATTTACCATCACCCTGTTCCGCCCGATTCGAATGATCTTTGTCGAACCTATCGTCACCTTTGTTTCGCTGTGAGTACCGCTACGAGACCAAAGCTAAGTTGGATATTGTTGCTGACGCTTAGAGAAGGTATAATGGCTTTTGCTTTGCGGTATTTTTCGCCTTCTTCGAATCAATTCCCTTTGTTCTTATAAGAGTTTACGAATCGTCTGAGCGAGGCATTGGCAACGCATTCCTATCCATCTGGATTGGTGTTGTCCTTGCGGCCCTCATGAGCGGTCTCTTCGAGGGATATGTCTACCAGCCACGGCGTAGGTTTAGACTAGAACATGGAATGCCGGAAATCAAGCCCGAGGAAAGGTTGTACGCCGCCCTAGTAGGATCGGTTCTCTTCCCCGCCGGTCTATTTATCTGGGCGTTTACCGCCAAGGAGAACATCAACGTTCTCGCGCCTCTGTTCGGGTGCGTTCTGTTCGGATGGGGTGCCGTGTCTACTTTTGTAAGTATTGTTACCAAGATCACTTTCGTTTGGCATTGATTTTCCGCTAACAGACTGTCGTGTCATGTGCAGCTCGTTACAGCAGTGTATATGGTCCACATCTACAACGACCTTCTCGGGGCATCTGCTCTTGGAGCCAACAGCCTCGTTCGCTACGCCATGGGTGCTTGCTTTCCGCTATTTACGGTCCAGATGTACACTAATCTGGGGATCCAGAATGCAGGCGTGTTGCTTGCAGCTATTGCTGTTGGGCTGGGGCCTATCCCGTGGTTGTTGTTCTTCTACGGTGAATGGCTACGGAACAAGAGCACTTTCATTAGAGAAGAAAAGATTGAGAATATACGCAGAGAAGAGACTGGGCGGCCCGGTGCTGAACCAGTTTAGGATGTGCCTTTGCGTTTTCTATATTGTTGCATAATGGTTATACGTTTTGACGGCTGTTAATGATTGATGTTTAGGTCGCTTTCTTCGTTGTCTATTCTTTTTTTTTTTTTGCTTCTTAGCTCCCTCTTGCGATGTCCAGCCCAATCCCTTTATCCCTAGGTATAATTCCTTGAGATGGGCTCCGGAGAGCGGGTTGAAGCCATATAATACTGCTAGGCTTAAACCCGAAGCACTATCTGCTTTTCCTTCCTTGTCAATATTGCGTGCCAACCAGCATAATAAGCCCCTCCTCCCCTCGGCAATGGGGCATTAATGTCTTTTCTTTTTTCTTAGTCCTCTGCCACTCTTCTTAGCGCTTTTCATGAATTAGATTGGAGGTTTATTTTTTTCCTGTTACACATCATTGCAAGCAACGCTCCGCTATCGCTGTTCCTCTATTTTGGCATGTGAGGTTCTCCTATTTTGTCAACTTTGATTTCTAAGCAATGCTCTTCAGCGGCGTTCTTGATGCCTCGCTTGTACTGCGATCCTCGAAAGCTGGTTCGCGGACATCAAAACTTGTACTTTATGCCTATTATGATATCACCTCGCGTGAAAATGATAACGAACAATTGCTAAAAGGGTGTTAGAGATCCTGCGGAGTAGAGCGGAAAGCTCTCATCGTGAAGGATCCAATGTGTGTAGATGCATCAGCCAATTGCTACCAGCGTCGGTTGCGCAATCGCTGGCTTCATCCACATCATGTCGTGTTGACCGTGTGGCATTCTACCCCGCATTCGGAGATACCCCGCCGGCACTCGGCTATTGTTAATCAAAGTCCGGCCCAGCCGAGTTAAAAGTCGAGTCAGCCAGAGCAGCCAAATTAACGGCAAGAATTGATTTTGATTTGCCCATGTATCAAAAAACCATGGAACTTCACCAAGGACATCTCCGACGGGCAAGCCTAGCCATCGCCGTTCGTACGAACCAGGAATCGATTGCAACAAGGGGACCGGGCGCTAAGGGGACAGCGCAACGTCAAACTAGCCTAAACAGGACCGGTGTCGGCCATGGATCGAAGCTTTCCGTCTGTCTTTCGGCAGCCTTGGCGGGATCTAACCCTTGGGCAGCCGAACCGGGCGTTCGGTTTCTCGACGAATGGGACCGAAAAGTCGTCGGGAGAGAGCTCGAGGACCGGGGTCATGTTGCATAACGGAACTGTTTGGACTTGGCTTACTTAATGGAATCTGTGAAGGATAAGATTTTCTGATATGGCAAAGAGGGTGGACGGCTAGTTTTTTTTTGCGATAACCTGCGCGCTGCAGGTGACTCAACTAATGCATGTGCGGTAGGGCAGAGCTTGGGCCGCTCTCTCGCTCTTTCTCTTCTTTTTTTTCTAGCGGAGCCCACTTCGCCCGCCTTAAGACGAGGTGTGGTGGATACATCGATGTTTCTTTTACGTTTTTTGTTCTTAGTTTTGAGCCGGGGCGGGATATGCCATTGCTTAATAATGAAGATAGACATTTTCATATCTTGGGGCATTAAGCCCATGTCCCGGATAATTTTCCCGTGATGTATATAAAAGTCAGCAGGATATAATCGATCTGAATGGAACTATCCGTTGCATAACCTTAGTTTTTTTCTTCTCATGACAATTGGCGACTCGGCGCGACCTGGGTATTTAAAGCTGAGGGGAGAATACGAGAAGTTTATCGGACTTGACGAATAGGAACCTTTGCCCCGTCAACAAAAATTGGAGAAGTTACCAAGAGCGGTAATTGCGGCTTGAATTTCGAGAGCTCGATAGCTTGAAAGGAGATATCCGAGCTTGACGGCAAATGCACTCGGCTAGCCTGTGCTATCTTCGATTCGCTCTTGCGCCGCCGAAACGTCACTTGTCAACCGACTCCCTTCCTCCCTTCTGGCGCACAGCAGCAAGCTGAATTTCCTTCCTTGCTCTACTCCGGCTCTGAAAGGATCCTGTTTATTGAAAATATAAAATTGGGCAAGGTCCAGTTTTATTATTATTATTATTATTACTGTCGTCTGAGCTGTGTCCCAAAAGCATTTCGTTGCATCTGAGTTAATTCTTCCAGATCAGAATCGGATCTTTCATCTTCCCACGACATACTTTTTTTTCTCCCTCGCCGTGCGATAGCAACAAAAATTTTTTTAAACCGAAGATAATTCTATATCCAATCCCGGCTTTGGAGGGTAGTTCTCCCGTTATCTGGGCCTGATATTATTTTTTTGATCAGCAATCCAGAACGCATCATCTAAGCATCTTGCAATTTACACAAGCGAGGGAATAAGAGAAAGATCTATAAATCAAGACTGCAGAGTGGGTCTTACGAAATCCAGTATCCGTCGACAGGGGACACGTTCTCTGCTGTACTACTCCAGCCAAAATACCATTTCCGCGTTTTATTGAACCTTCTTTCCTTGTGTACAACGTTGGTTCCCTGGCTACATACCGCACTTCTCTATTGAGGAAGGTGGTACAAGATAGTAAAGCGGGTAGACCCTGCAGCTTTCCTCTGTCCCTGCCGAGCTGTACCATATTCCTAGGCGAAATCTTGCATTATCGCGGGAAAAAGTGGGCTTGATTGTGAATTAGTTGGACGAATCCAAAGATGGATATGAATCGGTTGGCAGCAGATGAGGAGGAGAAGAGAATGGAGAAGGAATTCGAGGCTGGAGTGTATGCATCGACTGCAAGCGAGCGGTCGAAAGAGGCTGCCGAGGCAAGCAAAGAAGCTAGCGTGAACGCGGACGATGGGCTATGCGGTATTGAGGCTGCTCAAGAGGCTATAGATGAGAGTGCGCCGCCAGATGGTGGATATGGTACGCAGCTCTTTTATTCCTTTGGAGTCAATTGTTATTGGGTAAGACATAGGGGCTAACTCGGCGTTGAATCTGTGCTTCGTAGGTTGGGTGTGTGTAATATGTTGCATGTTTCTAAATGCTTGGTAAGTTGGTCGTCGGCTGGAGGTTCTGCTGTGTCACAGTGATACAGACCATGAAGTCCCATTCCGATTTTCTTTCTGGGTAATATAACCTCTCGCTAACTTAACTATCATCGTACAGCACCTGGGGTATCAACAGCAGTTATGGCGTATATCTGTCATACTACCTGACACATAGACCGCCATTGTATCCGGAAGCCACTTCGCTTGATTATGCTTTTGTCGGTGGTGTAAGTGCCGCGTCCCTATTCCGTTGTGCAGACGTTATAATAATGTCTCTGTTTTCGGGCGGACGAAATGGCTAACGACAGCTCTAGTTAACCTCTGGCTGCGGCATGATGATATCTCCGGTAGCCAACCTCCTCACTCGTCGATTCTCCAGCAAAGTGGCCCTATTAATAGGCTGCACCCTGCAATGCGCAAGTTTAGTTGGTGCAAGCTTCGCCTATCGAATTTGGCACCTGTATTTAGCTCAGGGAGTGCTCTTTGGTGTTGGTATGGGTATGATATTTGTAGCATCCGTCGGCATTATACCGCAATGGTTTCACAAGAAGCGGAGCGTCGCGAATGGGATCTCGGCTGCGGGTAGCGGCATTGGAGGGCTCGCATTTTCGTTGGGGACGAACACAATGCTGCAGAATTTGGGGTTGGCCTGGGCTTTTAGGATAACTGCGATTGTGGCGTTCACCGTTAACGTCACATGCAGTCTACTGCTCCGCGACAGGAACAAAACGATCAACCCAGACATCAAAATGTTTGACCTTAGAATCCTGAGGAGGATTGAATTTCTCTACATTGTTGCTTGGGGTGCCTTTAGCATGCTTGGATATGTAAGTTTCTTGTGAATATGGTCAAGTTTTCAGCGTTTCTACAGAATATTGGATTGGCTAACGTTGTTTATGCTGGTCTAGGTGCTCATTGTCTATTCCCTCCCTAACTACGGTGTTTCTGTTGGCTTAACTCAGAAACAAGGGAGCATTATGGGCGCTATGCTTAACTTGGGTATGGCAATCGGCCGTCCTTTGGTGGGGCTCTACTCGGACAACTGCGGTCGCATAAACATCGCCGGAGCGCTGACTTTTGTTTGTGCCCTCACCGTTTTTATCGTCTGGATCAACGCCACTTCCTTCGGCGTGCTCATCTTCTTCGCAATCATCAATGGTGCTATATGCGGCACCTTCTGGACGACTGTCGCGCCAGTGGCTGCAGAAGTGATATCCCTGAAGGAACTCCCGTCCGCCTTAAACTTAATATGGCTGTGCATGATTTCGCCATTGACGTTTTCCGAAGTAATTGGCCTGGCGCTACGGCAGACCCGCTGGTTGAATGGCATCGAGAAGACAAGTTACCTATACGCGCAGGTGTTTTCCGGCGTGATGTATCTCATGGCATCAGTGATGATGCTGCTCTTGAGGGGGTGGAAGATTTCTGATGAGGATAACAAGGCGGGGGAGACTGGGTCGGAAGAAAAGTTTGGCAAGGGGAGGAAGAGGTGGCTGAGGTGGGTTAGTGTGTGAGATTTCTCAATACTTACCATATATTTCATGATGATGCATGATGACTACTTTATAGACTGTACAAGGACGAAGGATACATACATACAGCTACGTCCGCTGAAAAAAGACATGCGACCACGGCTTTTGTTTCAAATATATATTTGCATTGAAGTTATACGATGTACTGCATTTTTACCCATTGGTTTTGGATTTGGCTGGTTTACGAGACCGTTTTTACCCCTTCCTGCTCATTTTTTGCATATGCATCTGGATGGCGAAATCTGAAAATTATATTTGCTTTTGACCTTTTATTCTGTACTTAAGAGGAGTCGCTCCATTCATGATTCTGCGGAGTATACCACGGTGCAAATAGAATGTTCAGATAATTTGAAAAGCTAGTACCCCCTGAGACATGTATGCAGGCATGTAGCACTGTGCCCGGCACCTGAATAGAAGCCAAAGGACCGTCATATAAAGAAATCACATCGGCGGATTACTCCATATTGCCGGTATCTGCATTGTATATCGCGACATAAAGTCTACGCCCCACAAAGACTCGAGTCTCGAGACGTTGAGACCTAGCATTACTGAACTAGCAATAGATGATAGTTTTAATGATACTAAATAGCAATATTTCCTGCTAGAAGTCTATGAGTTTGTCTGTATATCTAATGGGGAGCAGCTTTCGGTACGAGATCAATAGCAAGCATGGGCCTCGATATGATCTCGTAACCTAGGCCTCCCAAGTGAGAGAGCTCTTGATACGAAACACGCATGTTCCGGTGGTCGTTCGAATTTGTGTTGCATATGCCAAGAAATGTAGCTAGGGCAAGGGCTTTCTGCGTTGACAGCCAATGAGCCAGCTATCACGTGACTGAGAACACAAAAATTTTGGCGGTGTGCTCGATTTGGTGTCTAGCGAAATTCCCATTGAAGGTCGAAAGTCCACCAATTTTTTTGTATCGTCAACACCAGAATCGACAACTTCCCCCTCCAACCTCGTCATTTACCACCCCAATCCGACAAAATGAAGTACATCTACTCGAGCGAGTCCCTGACGATCCCTGAAGGCGGTATGTGATATCTCAACCTCTAGGAAGCTCTGGTTGCTCGTTACGTTGTTGAGATGAGATGGAATATACATGATACGAGCTGGACGATATGTCGTTTGGAGGATGACAAAAAACAGTGCAATATCAGTAGCTTAGGATGGCGTTAGCTAACGCACGATGCTATTCAATACAGTCTCCGTCTCCATCAAGGCCCGTGTCGTCACCGTTACCGGTCCCCGCGGCAAGCTGGTCCGAGACTTCAAACACATCAACATCTCGTTCACCAAGCGCCCGGGCAAGCCTGTCATCGATATTTCATTGCACCATGGCAACCGCAAGAACATCGCCGCCCTGAGGACTGTCAAATCCATCGTCGAGAACATGGTCACTGGTGTCACCAAGGGTTTCAAGTACAAGATGCGTTACGTCTATGCACATTTCCCGATCAACGTTGCTGTCAACAAGGATGGCGAGAGCGGCCTGTTTGAGGTTGAGATTCGGTAGGTGGATTTCGCAGCATTACAGAAAAGTTACCAGTGGTGTCCGTTGGAAATCTGTGGGGTATTGCGGCAAAGAGGATTGAGGATGAAAACACGACCTTCAGGGGAATGGCCTCGTCCAATGGAGCACAGCTTGTGGCGATGTTGCTAAGCCCTGGAAATTCGATGGACACCGCGGAAACCTGTTATTACAACCTAATACTAACTTGAATTATGATGTAGGAACTTCATTGGCGAGAAGATTGTCAGGAAGGTCGTCATGCACGAGGGTGTCGATGTTGAACAGTCCAAGAACATCAAGGACGAACTCGTCCTGACCGGAAACTCTCTCGAAAACGTCTCCCAGAGCGCTGCCGACATCCAGCAGATCTGCAGAGTACGGAACAAGGATATCCGGAAATTCTTGGACGGTCTGTACGTTTCGGAAAGAGGCAACATTGTTGAGGAATAAAAGAAAGAAGTTTCTGTGGGGTTGGTGTTATAATGACGGAATTCTTACTTTTTCTATGATGATTTTGCCTGATTTCCTCTGTTTTCCTACCTTTATTTGTCTGTATGGTCTATGGATATCTCTAATGCGGGTCCCTCTTCTCCCTTCCGCACCTTTTTTTTTTTTACTTTTTTTCCCGAGGGGTTGCCTTGCTAAGACAATGCATATCCTTATCCAGCGCCTCCACCTCTTATATATATTTCATCCTCTCATCAGCATGGAAGGCGTATTCAGTACATAGCCCCCCTTCCTGGATAGAATCAAGAATTCATGAATTCCTCGGACTTGAGAACTACAGGCGGTAGATTACCTTGACCAACTAGGCTAGCTCTGGCTGAGGATCTTATATTCACTACAATTATTCGACATGAATGCACTTCACATACACTCAGCTACAAAATTTATCACTCTCTTACTTTTACCAGAAATTCTGGAACTTATATAGGAGTCATGTAGGTGTTCCTGGACTTTGTGACGAGTTTGTCACATATGGGGTGCAAGCTCGAACCGATAGACGACTTTCCGCAACCACCGCCATATCCTTTCAACTTTCTCTGCACCAAGCAGTTGAGGATTGCTTCCTTAGGTGTAAGACTGTGTCAAATTAAATACGTGCGCTTATACGAAGTGATATATATCTCCTTTCTCGTGTCAATCGCACAACCACTCGCGCACTCCTTCGCTAACTGCGCATGCGTCTCAGCACTAACTCGGATAATGAAACCCTTTTGTCTCCCCAGGCGCTGAAAGCAACCAATCCTAATATTCGAAATGACGGCACAGTTATAGATCAGGGAGCTCGGAGACACCGTTTAATTTAATCATCGCACTCTATAGCAAGAATCTTTTGGGCCAAGATATCAGAGCGTTGGCCTTGTTTGGAGTTGGCAAATCTTACTATCTTAAAATCAAACTTGGTTGTGCATGTGGTCAAATTTTAAAGGGTTACGGTCGACTTGGGTGCAGAGGCTCGGGTATGAATCATCTTGGAAGCTTGAGAATTAGGTGATATCACTTTCTTCTGGACTCTTCTGGACCTTCGTAAAGATAATTCCAAATATACCCTGGCAAAAAATTAAACCCACCTGGACGTATGTAATGTACATCCAAGCTGGGGATCCATGCATTTTTCTCTTCTACCTCGGAAGCGCCTGGTGCCGAGGCCGGACTGTCTTGTTTAGATACCCTTGCGAAGATATGAAGGAATTTTTACAAGGTGGAGGAAGTATTAGCGGTAATTAATCGCTCGAGTCGAATAAAAACTAGGGTTTCGGGGAACGATCTGACAAGCATTATTTTGTTTGAATATGTGAATTTGTAAATTACTACTAGTAGAGAGCTAAGAATTAATATAATATACAAGATCCAAAAAAATCTACCCAAAGTTCCTCAATTACACGCGGCTCTTATAGTAAGCTTGACAGAGATTGTACTTTGCAATCGACTAGTCTCCTTCAAAGATATTAGGGTTTTATACTGGTTATTGCGTCCACATTCTTCCCGTTTTCTATGGGTCCCAAGGTGTCGATGCGCAACAGATCCAACCTGCCTCGTCTTGTGATGTGTACTACGTAGGCGGCCTAGACTTATCGCTGTCTCTACATGTGAGACTCAGGGAATGTTCTCGTTATGTGACCCCGCTTCCTCGTTTAAGGCGTCGGTAGCATGTCAATTGAAAATTGTGCCCAACACCACGTCTGTAGTTTCCTGCCCTCGTAGCACTCGAATTTGGTATGTGCGATTGACAAATCCAGCTGTCAACTCGCCTTCCCGCTTAGTGGTGCCCATCCTGTGTAGCTGTCGATGTCGGTGTTCGTTATATGCATGTTGTAGGCCAATTTCCTGGCGACACGATCAGTTGACCCACCACTTTTTTTCTTCTTTCCCTGCAGGGGAATATTGATCTCGAGAGCGTTAAATCTCTACCGTCGGTACAGGAGGGATCGATTCCTTTTCTAATTGTGGCTTTTCGCCCCTTGCGCTCGAAGGCCTCCAAGCCTTGATCTCCGTCCTTATAACTCTCCGGATGCTGACATTTGCCATATGTGCAACCGCAAATGTGCATTGCAAACTCATTCCTGAGGGGTATATGATGTGCAATCCGGACCCCTTGCTATCGTCAGGACGGAATTTGTCATGGTAAGCCTTCTTACCGCAAATTGGTAGACGCCGCGAGGTATGTTTGAACATAGCCCTAACTACCTTCTCGCGCTTGCCAACTCCCGATACGGCTCCAAGCTCAGATAGTGGTTCAAACCCAAAGCTCAAATAATCAACGGACACCTTGTTGAGCAAAGCCATAGCGGCAAAGACAAGCAAGTCTGTGACTCCACGGGGGGCATTCGAAGCGGCGATGCAAGGGTCAATATGGTAACCCTTGTTGGCGCCAATCTTGCGAAGGGCCGCGAAACCGTTGGCAACGCCGTCCGGGCCACGGGTATAGAGGTATATCATAAGGTGAGGGAGAGAGAAGATATCGTAGACGGTGATAAACGCCTGAGACGCTTTCGCTTTATCGCTGGTGGCATCGCGGTTGTTGCGCCACTCCTCATAGATCCCGGTGAGCTCGGCTTCCAATGCTTTGTCAACACCTTGGGATGGGACGTATACGTTCAGGGTGAGCCCGTGCTTGTCTGAATTAAGCAGTTGCCGATTTTGCGCAACAAGTCGTTTTCCAGCCTGTTCGAGCAGGATCGGATTTGTGACGGGGTTGAGCACCCGCTCGACACCAAACTGCATCGAGGCCCACCCTTGGTCACGGGCGTATTCCATGAATGTATCGCTGGCGCCCATGAAGGTCATTTTCCAGTGGAACTTTCTGAGGTATGTTCGGAATTCATCGAGTAATGCCGTATACGTCACGTGGTCTGGCTCACAGAGGGGATCCCCCGCCACAATGGCGACTTTATCGTTGACTTTGAAGTAGAGTGCGCCGTCCTTCGCTTTGTTGATGAAGAAACTGTAGCTTTTGTCGAGGATCCCCATGTGCGAAACTGTGCCGTACCGTTCGAATAGGCCTTTCAAGGCGACCATGCTCTCAAAGTCGTCGAGTGTGAAGATTGTACCCGCCTCCCGGTATTTGGATGGCATGGTTCGTGACACCTTGCATGTTGACTCGGTGGATTCGCTTGATTCGGTTGTGGAAGTCGACAATGCGAGAGGAGATCTGGTCTGGCTGAGGGGCGCCCCATCCTTTATTTCCACTCTGTCCTCTGGCCTCGTTGAAACATCGGGATATAGTAATTGATCTAACAGGTCTACTTTATCTTGTGCGTGAGATCTGTTCAACAATTGCTCCGCTAAGCGGTGGCCAATCTGCTGGTGTAGAATGGACTGTTTGTTGTTCGCATTCTTGAGTTTATTTTTCTCCTTCCTTTCTTTCTTCTGGTCTTGCTTATCTTGTTTGGTCTTTTCGATAGGCAGACTCTGTGTTAGAGGGTTAGAGTCCGAAGTCAATGTATGCTGAGATGACCCAGCTGAAATAGTGTAATGTTCTACACTAGCAATGAGGTCTGACGGCATGGTCGCTAGTAGTTTGGCCGGTAGAAGGAGGTTGGTATCGGGAGTATGCGTAGTTGCGGCGAGCATTGGAAAGAACTGAAAAAAAAATAATAATAATAATAATCAAAATAATAAAAAAGTTAATTGAATTTTTTAGCAGGAAAGTAAGGAAACTCAGTCGGGGAGAGGGATTCTTAAAGGTCGCACAAAAAAGATGTGTTCGTTTGTTATAACTTATAACCAAGGACGGCGATACAGAAAAGTTTATATATATGCCCTGCGGTATTCGGCGTTTGGGCTGTGCCTCAACCCTGCCCCTACGCTCCCTGCGAGTTACGACGGCTCATATCACCTTATACAACCCTTGGATAACATGTATGTGCCTATTCGCACATTGAGTCAGCATGGGTGCACTAACACCGATATATTTTTCTTGGTGTTTGAGCCACGCGCTGTGTGCGAAGTCAGCGTTCGGTTTACGCGACCACTTAATCATCATGCGCCTCAGAGATTGTAATCACCTCTAACCATGGCAATTCCCTTTGGGTGACCAAAATTAATTAATTCCCGGGCGGATGCAATTTGAAAATCACCTGGATATAGATTTCTATCCCATGCCCAATCAATCCTGCTTTCAAAAAAATAGTCCAGACTGCGCCGGAGAAGATATGGCGCTAGCGTGCCAATCAATGGAAAGAATTTACGCGAAAGCTTGATTGCTGTTACTCATCCCGCAGCAATCTTCCAGTTCCCTGCCCCAGCATAATTAGCTTCTAGAATCGGATTCCAAGTCATGGATTGGTCAAATTTCAGCAACTCCTCAGAGGGGCAGTCGGAAGCCTAGAAGGGTGCGGGATTCATAAGATTTACTAAAACGGTACCGTATTCCGAGATAAAAGATGTAACAGTCAACACAAAACAAATGTGGCGCTTCGTCATGGTGTTACGACGCATCGCCACGTAGGACAAAGCTATGGCCGAAAACGGCAGTTGTGAGGAGCCAAATATATCTTTTCGCGCTCACTTTTCAGACCTCGGGGTACGAGTTAACTAGCACAAGCAGGACACCTGGGTTTCCGGTCAGTTGACACATGCATGGCCCAGGCGAGAGCTCGCGCGTTTTGTGTCAGAGGGTGGAAACAACCACGTCGAGTATATCGAGCCGAGCAGCGAAGTTCGTTACCCAGCCCCCCCTGCGTCGTATCACAGATGGCACAATCCGCTGTGCCTGGAGATGGAGGACCTGAATGGTAACGCTCTGATACGCATAACATGCGATCTAAAGAACAGACGGCCTCACAAGGCAGAGACACTAGAATAGAACGCTGAGGGGAGAATCTGCCGCACGCCAGGCACGCCTTCTTGAAAACGTGGAATCATGGTCCGGAAGTCTCGGTGGAACCCTAACTTGGAGCCTCGCGTATAGTTTCTTCCACCACTGGTCAAGACGAGTTGACGATGTCGATAGCCGAGAAAACAAGTTTGCTTTCGACCCTGCATCCCTCGCCTGGGGTTATAGCGCTGCGAAAACCGGGGGACAGAATTGAGGTAATGAGGTTCCAATCCAGGCTTGTGTAATTCTGTTGACTTATGATACCGAAGGCCGCTTCACACCGAATGGTCGACTCCCCTGGTGCAGGCTGCGGAAGGTATGAGCAATCCCCTCGTAACCCTACTTGGCATCTCTCACACCGAACCTGACAAGAGCCTGGTGGCACTGAATTGGAATCTGCATTGGAACCATAATACGGAGGAGGCTTGGGTGATGACGCAGACACCATTGGCGTTGCGGGCGAGCCATTTTTCGCAATTGGAATGGAAATGGCTAGCGGGGTAGCAGATGCTTCAGTATATCTCGAGCGGGGTGTAGCATCGACGTTATCCTTGGAGACCCTTCTGGCTTCGATCGTGTCAGATTTAGTCGGCCAGTCGATATCTGTTCTCCGCAATTCCCCCAATTCATAGGCAAGGTCCGTATTTCGCGCCAGGGCCGTCTTGAGTTGTTCTCGGGTCTCAGCGAGTTGTTTCTCAAGTTCAGTGATTCGAGCCTTCGTCCTCGCTCTATGCCGGCGCTGGTTCTCGCGGACACGTGCTGTATTCTGCTCCTTTGATTTTGAGGGCCACTTGTGCATCATTCTACTGAGTTCCATGGTGGTCCCATACAATTCTGATATCCGATAGCGAGGAGATTCTTGTCTGTTGAAAGGTGCTGGTCTGATGTGAAAGTCAACCTGAACTGGAAGCACGTAGGAACAAGCATTGCGCCATGCAGCTAACCCGAAGAGGAAATAAATTGGTGACATACCACCGCATACCAAGGAGCATGCCAAGTCCCAACACAACATATTCTCTCGAATACCACAGACTGGCCTCCACAGACCCATTTAACCGGTCTCGACGTTTGCTTAGACCGGACTGGACGAAGCGTCCACAAATAAACTATTCTCTGCAAATACTTATAATTATTCTCACTTGTCCTAGAGATAATTCTATTTCTTGGGCGGTCATATCAAGTCTTTTAATCTTCGAACCATCGCAGTATATAGTATCGCAGCCGAGAACTACAATATGGAATCTCACGAAATATACGCTGCGGTTACAGACCGCTACAGCGCGATATCATACGATTCCACCAAGTCGGGTAGCGGCTATAGCAGGTCAATCGCACAGGCTTTTGGATATACCCAAGAAGAACTTGACAGTATCCCTGCTGAGTCAAATTTGGGACTCAGCTGCGGTAATCCCTTGGCTATCGCCAGTCTACGGGAGGTAAATATACCAGAGGCTTATTATTGATCTTGTAGAATGTAAATTGACCAGTAGTGCAAAGGGAGAGACCGTCGTTGACCTCGGATCGGGCGCTGGTTTTGATATATTCCTCGCGAGCGGGAAGATCGGGAATACAGGTCGCGCCATAGGCATTGATATGAATAAGGTAACATGGCCACCCTACCCTTCAGAGACATGTTAGGACCCAGTGGCTAAAGTCAACAAAGGACATGATCTCTCTAGCGGAGAAGAACAAGACCAAATCTGGAGCTGAAAATGTTGAGTTTATTCAAAGTCGCATTACCAGTATACCCCTTGACGACGGTATCGCAGACGCGATTATTTCCAACTGTGTAATCAACCTTGTACCTGAGGATGAGAAGCATCTAGTATTCAACGAGATGTATCGCCTGCTGAAGCCCCAAGGCCGCATAGCCATCTCTGATACCTTGGCCAAAAAACCGCTCCCTGAGCACATTCGTCAGTCTGCGGCAGCGTTTGTCGGGTGCATCTCAGGTGCTAGCCTCGCTAGCCAATATCAGACATATCTAGAAGAGGCCGGCTTTAAAGGTAATCTTGACTAATCTTTACCATATACTTGATAATTCGAAAATGCTCATTAGCAGCGCATACTGTACAGAGGTCCTCATAAAAGACACTAATAGTAACCTCAATGTTTACACAAAGACGATGCCAGATGGTACTCAACGGGTAAGAATAGGAGCAGTTGCTGCCTCCACAGGATCCAAGGCTAAATATGTTGCATTTTCCAGCTGACGAGCGACTGCTGTATCCCGAGTAACAATACAACATGTTGTGGCGCGCCTAGTAACAACGCTGGCAACTGCGACTCGACAATTGAGAATTGTGAGGGTACACTTGGTTTAGCAAAGATGGCCATTGATATTGGGAGCGTCAACCTGAATGAGTGGGTCGGTAAGTGGAAATTTCGGTGGTTCGTTGCGTACTACATAGCCCACTAATCTGCTGGCGGTGGCTCTCCCGTAGGTTCGTATAAAATATTTGCGATTAAATCTTAGACGTAACTCGAGTAAGGGTAGGAATTGTCACAAAGGTTAACCGTTTGCAAATTAACTGAATGCCTAGGTACTTTGGTAGTCGCACCAAATATTAATATATTAGTTCCTTAGCATATATCCTTATTGCCTTCCTCACCGCTATCGCGTCATAGCTGAGTTGAAGAAGCTGAAGAAATTGACAGAACCCGGAATCTGTTTCTAAGCTTGAGACATGCATATTAAAATCGCGTAGCTTATGATTTGGCTTCCTAGACCCCAAAGCCAAAAAGAATTGAGCCCCCATCAATTTGGCTTCATAAAACGACACAACTGTAGAGTATACGGTCACATGACCGTACTACCTAAGCATCCCGTATTATTTTATTATTATTATTATACTTCCGTAGAAGTTTAGATATACACCATTATCCTACTACATCCTCATTACTCCCATCATCACGTTTTGTCTGTTTTGTCCCTTCATCGTAGCTTGCAGACGGTAAGCGTTACAACAACAATCTACAACGAAAGCAACGCACCTTAGTTTATTTTTAGATTTTTCACATCGGTCGTAGTTTCTGATTAAGATGTTTCTTGACCATATTTAGTACGCTCCGTACTACCTTCCCTTCCATCTCCTAATTGCGCCTTTGGAATACATAAAATAAGATCACAGAGTGCGAACTTGGTTATGCCGCAACAAATTACGCATGTATTGTTCTCGCTCTTGTAAAACGCCAGACTTCTCAACGGCTCAACAAAAAGCAGGTCTTAATGGATGCTATTTACTATCGCAAGCCAACTTACTGCTACAGGTAGCAGGACTGAATATTATTCGGAAAGTCTTAACGAACGATTTATGGATTGTCTAGTGGGCAAACCCCTATAGGATACTATCTGCATCGTTTTTTATTTCGGGCTGTAACATAGTCTCGAGACCAGGCGCTCGAGGCAGAGTTTGTAAGAAAAAAGAAAATGAAATATACACCAGGCATCCACACCAGCTGTCGGTTTTCATAGAGGCAGTTTACTTAATCGCTCTTCCAGCCGAATTTGACTAGCAGCTTCGGCAAATATCCCTAGCCTCCAGTCCTCATGCATAAATTTCGAGCTATGACATCGTTATCCTACCCTAGGGCAGGGGGTCTCCGTGGACTAGAACAACCAATTGACCGTTACCCCACGCCGCATTTTTGCCTTTAATTCATAATACGATTTGCGAACAATTAGCCATTAGTAAAAGCTATTGATGGTAATAGAATGAGGCTTCAGTGATATATCATACCTTGAACAACGCCGGGACCAAAAGTACACGAATCCAGGATCCATTCTGCACCATGCGCGACATCAGAACTATTGCAAAGTTAATATTCGTTAGCACCACAATATACGCATTTTATGCCCTGATTTACGATCGTCTCCTAGCTACGTGATAGATCGCCAAAAGCTTTGGATTTCCTAGTCCAACCTACCATGAAGATGAGGCGTACTGAACATTATACGCCTGAGCGAACCACGAACAGCTATTGGCTGAGCACATCCTGATGAATCCAGTATTGCCGGTGTTGCACTGTGCACCCTGGCCGCCGATGGTGCTGAGATAGTTATAGCAGGCCCAAGCATCCCCTGTGCTGCACCAGGGGAAATTACTCGTGCAAGTCGGATCGAAACGCTTAGTGAGATGCTTGTCGTCGCTCGAAGTGGCATTAGGCCAGCCTAGTTTTAAATGTCATTGCTTCAGCTTAGCTCCTCTGTAATAACCTACTAAATATCTTCTTTGTATACGAATAGATAATGGTTGCGTGTTTGCTCAACTAACCTTGTGGAATTTTTCTGAGGTCTGCATTCGTGAGACCCAGCTCTTGAACTGAGGGAAGGCCAGGACCTGGGATAAGAATTTTGGTGTAGTCCACTTCTACAGAGGTCTCGGGTGTCGGTGCTGCAACTGCAAAAGCAGCCAAAATGGTAAAAAGAGCGAAAGTGTACATTTCTAAATTAATTTTAGTAAGTAGTTCAAAGGAGTGTATAGATATCTTGTATAGTAAACAGTTTATTTTGCTAGGGTAATTTAAACTTGGTAGTTGAAGATATCAACTTCCTTGAGGAAACTGCAGCTTCTTATAGGTAGCTTCTTAGGGATATCGTGTCGTGAAGTTAGGCATACCTCCCCTTAGATTATGTCCTATGCTAAGCATGCACGCATAGCTGCTTCTGGGAGGCTTGCCGGTGGCTGCCGGTATCGTTCTTACAGCGAAATCAGCGTAACCGAACGTCCGCGAAAGTCCTTGAGGCAAATTTCGTTGTATTCCGTCCTATAAAACAAGATATATTGGAAACAAAGTTTGGAATATCTCATATCTTGCCCGGGATACGGCCGCTGCTAGACTTGCCGATTAGTGGACCTGGATGACCACCATACTACGATTTACTACTGAAAAATACTATATTCCAAGATGATTTCCGTTGCTGCTATTGGCCCTATCAGTGGAGTCGATTTGTAATGATTATGTATTTTAAGCGTTTCCGCTCTGCCGGCATTCACACCTGCGTATTGATGTACAATACGGAATTCTGTTATGCATCAACCTTGTAACCAACAGCGGTGGGTATTCGTATGCAAGCCTGACATTCGGTAGTTACCAGGTAAAAAGGGAGATAGGATTGTAGACTCTATTAGGCTAGATCGACATTTCCTGGTTTTGCTGGGAGGGATATATTAACTTAGACTAGATGCTCCCTACAAGGATTGTGAGAGGTTATCGCGCGAATTTTTCAACTAAAATTACTTCAGGTCACATCAACTGCACCAAAATAAAAATACCCCTCATATCTAGTCCTATTCATTTCATCTCATGCACTACGCCAACGTCATCGCCGTCAGCAACCGATATGAAATCATAGCTTAAATCTGCTGAGGAACGTCTAAGCGTCATTACCATAGCAGAGCACGGGCGTGAAGAGCAATCATGTGGGTAATTATAAGAATATTTGTAAAAAAGATTATCCACACTGCCACGTTGACTTCTATAAATGTAGAATTAGTTCAATAGAGTATAAGTCTGTGCACTCGTATGATCATAGTCCTTATTTTGGTCAAGATCAAACTCATATGCAACAAAGTACCTACAGGAATCCGTTACATGGGGCACACGTTAGTATCAAATCTATATAACGTGCCAATAAAGTTGTTCATACTAGGGATTATAAGCTCCTGAGCACTTTAACCACCACCTATACCTTGTCTATCCTGTCATTACATAACATTGTAGTAATCGTTTCACCCCAGCTTGTTAGACGAAAAGGCTCCAGAATTGCCCCATGCCGTAATATTTTTGGATCATGAAAGGGCGGTTAGGCACATTTAAAGGGGAAAAGACTCCTGTCACAGGATCATCGTTTGAAAAATACATGAGCTCTCGTTTTTATTGCTGCGCTACGATATCGATATATATTTAAAGATCTTATTCTCCGACATCATTCATTTCCGTTCTCGCTTCCGATATCGCAATACGTCACATATATTGTGTTGACTCGGCTGCCCAGAGATTTGAGTTTCACCCGAGGCACCAAGGCCCTGGAGTCGCGACTAATAAAATGCAGGGGTATCAAAAGGAGAAGAAAAAAAAATGAATCTACAGCAAGAAATATTCGCGCCTACTCACGTACGGCACTACTAGCTTCTCGATACGAGGCTTAAGTAAGGCAGAGCGGACGGGATACCCTGTGTTCCTCGTTCTATGGCTGTAGATGTCAGTACAGGCAGAAAAGTTTATCATCAATTAAGTGAAGTCCCAATCTAGAAAGGCGAGGCGAGAAATTGCTGGCGCCGCCAATGGTTTGGAGCTAATCCACGACGAGAGAAAGAAAGTGAAAATGGAAAACAAAAAAAAAGTTTGTGCAGCAGCGCGGACATGTAGGTTCGAGAGAGCGCGGTTGGTTGGAGACTACACGAGCACGAGCTACACAGCAATACGTCCAGTCCAAATTGATCTATAGGTTTATCTCGTATCAAATGAGTTAGGCAACAATAGATGTTGACAACAATCGTTTACAGCGACTTTCGTATTTGGAATACAAATGTATGATTGTGATTGGGCATAGCAATAATTGTAGCTGTTCTAAGCTGCAGAATCTGTTTGAGAAGATGTATAGAGCAAAGATGTATCGACCATATGGCCATCAGAGTTTATTAACGCTCTATTAATGACCGCTGTCATATGTAACGTGGTGAAGAGGACAAAAAAAGAGGAACAAAAAGAGAACAAAAAGAGGAATAACAATAAGGAGCTGCGAGATAGCAATCAGTATATCTTATCAAACCCATCTTGGTCTGCTGAAAGCCGCACTCAACAACCGGTGCACACGCAGGCCAGGCGAGGGTCAGTGCGGACGGAATTTCTTCGGCACCCATTCAATCCGGGTTCAACTCACCAAACTAGCCGATTTTCTAAGGGTGGCTTGAAAGTGTACCCCTTTTTATTCCTCTATTACGTTGAGGATGTAGCTCTATAACCCCAATGATTTGTCCCTGACTTTATAATATCGCAACAATCCTGATCGATTGGAAAGGCAATTTGTATTATAGATTGTGGAGCGGTCAGCAGTTTAACTAAGGAATCTTTCGGGGTCCAGTAGCCGAGGGTTATATTTTCCGAACCAACCAGGCCGACATCTCGGCTATCGCAATCCGAAGACAAACCAGGATGGTTCTCCAGCTCAGTACATTACTTGTGTCTACTCAAACTAAAATTGATCTTGACAATGATTGCGCAAAGCCTAGCTATACGAAAATAGATACTTATATAAGCTTAGAAGGAATGGCATTAGTAGCTGTATCAGGATCAAAAGAGATTGAAAACAGATGTAATTTGCAATTTGAGTAACAAACCTTGTAAAAGCTTGAACACAAGAGTTCACCGCATTCGACCATGCATTTGCGTCCTTAAGTAACCACCAGGCCGGATGCACATGCATACATGTATGTATAAGACCTTAGTTTTGATTTCGGACTCTGAGACCTTGAAAGAGATAGCGTTATAATTACTCGCGCCAACTCCCCAACTTGTTATCGGCCGGCGCACGCCTTTGACAATATATTCTTGGTCCCTTGGCATTTTGGTTGGATGTTGGGTTTGTTAAATTAACAAAGCGGCCGTGTCCCGCAGCTTGATAGCGGCGATAGATGCACGACGCAGCCATGGCTGAGGATTTGGCTTGGTCGTCACTGCAGCTCTGGATCCTGCATGCCCACTGCATGCTGCGAAGATGCAGGTGTAAAATAAGATATAAACTCTTCTGCTACATATAATTCGCGACTTGTCTCCTTGCCTATTATTCTAGAACTACCTTAACTGAACGATCAGCATCTCAAGAAACGAAAATTCCCCAGCAGCTAGTGAATAGGTCGATGACTTCGCTAATAACCACGGCAGCCTACGAACGGACCCAAGAAAAACCTATATGGTTGTTGAAATATAGATTTTAAAATGCCACCCGGGCTTAAAGCAAGGCAAGATGATATATTTCAACTCTTCCTCTACCATGTAAATTCTTTCTAACACGAAAGTATCTCAGCCTCGAAACCTTACCGCTCGAGCTCCAAGAGGAAATTTTTGCCTATGTAGTGCAAACACCCAAAGTCAACATTATAATCCGAGACGCCAGGGTCCTCCAAGAAGAAAACCACTTCAACATCCTTCCGCAAAACCCCCCTCACCAGTTCGCGCCCCATGTCTGCCGCCCCCGGCATCTTCCGCAGCTCCCAGCTGTTACTCGCCGCCGAGAGTGCTACAACGCAGAACATAAAGCTCAACTGGATGCTATCGAATGCCGTGCTCCCACAGGACATGGAGGTGGATATGATGGTACATTTGCGCTGTCCTTAGTCTACCAGATTTCACCAGTCCCCACAAATGTGGTCTGCCTCTCCCGCAACCTCCACAGAGCCGTTATAAGCGTATGGCGACGGCTGCGTCGACAGCTTAAAAAGCTATTGGATAGTCAAATCGTCGTTATGGACCAGCAGAACTATCGGTATTTCGGGGCTTGCAAGATTATCTGGTTTACGGATTTCGTCGAAAGCCCGTCCGAAGAAATGCTCGATCTCTGTCGACAAAGCAGGTTTATCTTTGACCTGGATAACACGCATAGCTTTGTCGCGACCTTCAGGACGATAAGAGAGCCCATTTCCAGAGCAATCCGTAGTGTTGTAACCCCAGACGAGATGGTTCTCTACCCTTGGTTCACAACTTTTCTCAGAGGTGCAGAAACCCTTGGGGTTGTTCTGAATGATGGAACTTGTCCTCCAGCATGGTGTCTTGAGGCTCTTGGAGAGGGAGAGGTCGAGCGTCTGGAGGTTATACAAAGGCGTCGAGGCCATATAAAAGCCGAGCTCAAAGATCCCCCATCAGACGAACCGAGAATTAACCGTTACAAGTTCATGAAGCGAGAATTGACTGATATGGAAGTTCACGATCGCGGGAGGTACATATTCAATTCTTTCCATAAAACCGAGACTTGCTACTATCAGGGTCGGGCAACTCTTGAAGATGTTGTTCGAATTTTTGAACGCGATAGAGAGATGTAAAGGCTTGCCCTGGATTTTGCAGCGCAGAACCCCCTCTTTTAACATAACGGGAATATCCCGCCTCTGCCTTACTTTCTCTCTCTCTCCCCCTTTCTCGCCTCTGTCCCACTCTCTTTTCCCTCTTTAACCTTATAGTTCATATATATCCTAGTCTAAATTTTGCACTCAGCGTATACGGAATTGAGCTCCTCTTTATACCATTCATAGCTCCACGGCGTGCCCACTTGTATGGTTCCACATGAACCCGTCGCATTTAATTCAGATATTGTATAATCTAATGAAACTTAATGTACAAAACATCACTGAATTTCGGATTTAAAATCCAGACGTCGTAGATTAAGTGATGCCCTTTTGTCTATTCCATGTGTGTGGACGGAGAACGGAACCCCCATCAGAGAAAGCATTGTAATCTTTATTGAATACAAGATACCGGCAAGCAAGCTGAAAAAATATCATGACAAATACAATGAAGCAACCAAACAACTGCAACAGCTGCGTCCAACAAGGCTTTAATGCCGTCGCTATTCGCTGTATAAGAGCCGTTGCTGGCAAATATAGTAACACCCTGCCCCCTCTAAGCTTGCGATCCGTATATACCGCCTCTTTCAACAACCTTTTTCGCCTCTACTAGAGCCCACTTTTTCCGTCTTTCCAAATCCGCATCTCCCGAGTCCTCCTCCTTCTCAAGTGAGGTTATAGCGACCTTCAATTGCTCAACGATCTTTGTATCGAGCTCCTCGTTCGATAAATTCTTATCGTCAAACGCTGTTGGTAATGTTCCTTGAGCCTTCGCTAGCACGTTTTGGATCGTCCACATCGCATTCGCAGCCTGGCCGGATGGTGGGGGCAATATGCCTTCCTTCTCTAGCCTCCGACGAGCTTCCTCGAGCGCCCATGTTTGAATTCTACAGTGTGTTTGGGTTAGTCATATTCCTAGTTTCTCCGGGCTTCCACCATTGCAATTGCCGGTAGCGATGTAGGTGAGGACGTACGAAGTGTCGGGTTTATACACCAGCGCCACGGAGAACGCTGCGAAAGCCCCAAAGAACCCGTACCACATAAGCTTCTCCCATCCTTCGTTGGGCCGTGTTTCGTTCGGCGGAACGCCTAAAAACCATCCGGTCGGCTCGTCGTACGGATCTTCGTGATGGCCATGGTCGTCGTGGCTGTGAGAGGTAGAAGCTAGGCCTCTGGAGACTCGTGTAATGTTATTTGGTGTCCGGATGAAGGAGGCGCTGGCGGAGGAGAGCGGAGAACGGCGGATTGAGAGGGGTATTCGAGGTGGCATGGCGGTCCGTTGTATTGTCCGGACGCTATTGAGAGGGTCAGGTATTAGCAGCCGGGTACGGAGGGCAGCTGCTTCTCGGGAGATTAGGTCGCGGATTGATGGCCGTGGAGCTTGCGTCGGCTGCAGATGCGGATGTGGAGCAGGCTGAAGGCTTGGATTCCGATGATGTTGCTGGCTCGGGTAATATTGCCGCCCAGCAAAACTTGGAGAGAAAAATGGGAAATTCAGCCGACAAGGTCAGTTCCAACGCATCTACGCGACAATGGCCAAATTGAACAATTTAAAAAAAAATATGGTTCGATGGCTCATCGAAGTGGCTTCTACATGTTTGCACTGACTGGTTCTGTATCAACAACAGGGGCGTGACCCAGGAAATATCTGCGAAGAAGCATCAATGCACCCTTGAAAAAGCGACTGAGCTTAGCTGCTTGCCCTTGCCCTTGCATGTAACCATACGTGCAGTCCATTGCAGCTTGGAGCTGCGATTTTTTAGCTTTGGTGGGGGCCGGTTGAAGCGGCAGGATTCGATTTCTCTTTCGAGAGACTCTTATTAATACGAGTCGCAGCTAAGCGGAAACATTAATCGGCACCGCCTGCTCAATCGATAGACCATCATCAATCAACTTAGCTTTGAATAGAATGGCATCGCATCTGCCCCGCCTCAATGGTCTTGATGGCCTCTCCGAGGTCCTCAAAAACAACTCTGCTCTTCTCATTGGATATTCCATTGCTCTAATATCCACAATCTTCCTATGTCGAGAGTATCTCCCACTTGTGATACGCCGCAAGCCGGTCTTTGGGCTCCCATCTACTACCAGTAACCTCAGCGACGAGTTTGAGTATCCTAAAGACCAATCACCAGACCAGCCATTCGAAGTCAAGAGCCTTTGGATCTACCCTGTCAAAGGATGCAGAGGTATCGAAGTAGAGTCATCCAAGATCTGCCACACGGGGTAAGCGTAGGATGTTTACTATCTATTCTCAACCTTCTATCAAACTAATTCGTGGTGGGCTTATCGCATTTGCTAACACTTGCATGGGATCATTGTTACACAACAGCCTGCAGTATGACCGGCAGCTTATGTTTGCCAGCTGCAGCCCGGGAACCGAAGCGTGGTCGTTCGCTTCCCAGCGAGGGTTCCCAAAGATGGCGCTGATACACACCTCCATTGATCCCGCTAAAAACATTCTCACAATTTCTTACCCGGCTAAACCGCATTTCCCCGCATCGCTTGTCTATGGAAATAAATTCAGAAAGTCGTTCACCGTTCCGTTGAATGTCAATACCCTATCAGAGAAAGAGCTGGCAAAGTATCCTATCAAAACGGTTGAGATCTGGGGGCAAGATAGCGTGGGGTACGACTTGAGCTTGTATATTCCACAGGAACTGAAAGACATGATTTTCACGAAGAGTTATTCCAAGGTGGACGTCGGACTCTTTGCGGTTGTTGATGGGCAAAATAGAGGCATCAAGAAGATGGGACCACCAATGGAGATCCTCGGGCGAGTAAGCAAGATTGGGTTTGCAGATTTTGTAAGTATGGGCTGTTTCGAAAAAAGAAAGGTTCCACCAGAGATGCATGGCTAATGCAGGCGACTCAGGCTCCCATTCATATCGTTGGTCTAGCAAGTGTCCGAGGATTCAATGAGCTAGTGAAGGGAGAAGTTCCAAAGCTGTCAGCTCTACGATTCCGCCCAAATATCATCGTTTCCGGAACGCCCTCTTATGACGAGGACGGCTGGAAGACAATTAAGATTGGGAACGAAGATTATCATGTAATTTCGAGAACTCCTCGATGCAAAGTCCCGAACAATGACCCGGATACTGGCGGTGCGTACTTGACTCCACGGTTGTTGGCCCTCTAAGATCTTGTTTCTAACCCGTTGGTTCTATACAGAACGAAATCGCAACGAACCGGATGTGACTATCCGTGCGCGCCGAAATATTGACCCAGGAGTTCCGAAGTTAGGATGCATGGGGATGCACATGGTGGCGTTCAAAAAAGGTCAGTTGCTACATCCACTTTGAATAGAACCCATATTAACAGTGATAATAGAGGGTGTTGTAAAAGTTGATGACAAAATTGAGGTTAAAGAACGGACTGAGGACCACCATTGGGGGCAGAATCTCTGGCACAAGGAATATCCCGAATCTCCCTAGAGTTCACCTAACGCGACCCTATTTATTGCTGTCTTACTCTATGAGAGCTGCGACTACACCATAAACTCCAGAATAGCCAATACACACTCAATATCGCATTCACTTCGGCATTTACAGATCTTTTATTTTTTTCTCTAGCTAAGCTCCGTGCTCCAACGCACTTAGGGCCACTCAGGACAGCGTCATTCCCTCAGTTTACCTATCGTATTTGCCAAACGTGACTCTCCCTTCCACCCCAGACTTTTCAAAAACCGCCCTCATCTCTGCTTTTTCTGATTCTTCCGTGATTGGAATGTTTCTCCTCACTGTATCAATAGTGCTTTCGGGGTCCCAGTTGAACAGAATCTTCGTTTGCGGCGACTTTTCCCGAATGCAGTTGACCATATCTTCCATCCAGTGCTGCGCACAGTGACGATTTGTTGTTAGTCTGAATACGATTTTTGCTTATACCGATTTGCGAAACAATATAATTTATGTAGATGCAGAGATAATATGATACTGACAGTCAAGTCTTTATTCCCTCTAACACCCCAGCCTATGATCACAGCGTCCCATTTTTGCTCCAACAGCTTGTCTTCGAAGACTTTAAGACCTTGTTCTGGCGCGACAAAGTATCCGATAGCATCGTAACCCTCATTCAGTAGTACGCCGACTGCAGCTAGTAAGCCGGTGCGCACTCGCTCCGGCGGCCAGCCCCAGGCTGGAAGCGTGTGGTGGTCGTAGGGCAAGCCAGTGAAAAAGACTTTAATCGGTGCCATTTCGTGCTACTAATAGAGCAGGTGACGGCTCCCCTTAGGTGTTGCGGTTGAGTCTGTTGTTGAAAGGCCAAGATCTCTGGAATGCTGTACGCTCGTGGGCTCGGATTGCTACCGAAGTTCGTCAACAGAACTTTCTTCTGGATCACAGGCAGCTCAAGGCCAGGGCTTTTCTATAGCGCCGAGAATATGGCTGTAGTTATTCTTTTATGCACGAGAACGTCACACCGAGTGCGACTGCCCATTCCAACCCATACTCACGGCTGAAGGCTGAACAAAATATGCCGCCGCACCGAGAATGGCGGCAGGGTAGATGGTCTATCCCCAAGAGCGACTAGCTTCGAACGGCAGAGATAGACCCGTCGAGCGAAGCGGAGTTGCGTAATAGGGAGCAAGGTACTGGATTTTGGATTGGTTCTCGAGCTTGGCAGCAAGTACCTAGGTATCTTGGACTCAATATCATGTATTGTTGAAGCATTCGAGCTGCCAATACTTTGTACTAGAATTTTCCGTTGAAGCATGCCATAGCATAAATATTTCTTTAGCACATCCTGGCATAACTGGCAGAATAACGTGAAAAGAATGGTATATCATTGGAGGCACGTACAGGAGGTATCCCAAATTAAGACCAATCCGACCTTATAGTGGCCTCTTCTTCAGCAGGACATCTAGCAAGGCCAAATCAACGGTACTCTTTTGGCACGCGCAGCGATCGTAGGTGCATACATTAGGAGCTTGGTTTACAACAGCATGAGAGCAGATCTGCTATCGGACAAGCTGCATCAAGGCAGATGCACTAGAGCAAGGTTGTTTGTTGTAGACGGCAGGCAGGCAGGCAGGCATAGCTTGATCCTGCCAGATTTGACTTTGGCCAGCAGCTTGGAGTTCAAGATCATGCGCATACACGCTAATCAGGCTGAAATGCAACAGGATGGAAATGTGTTGCGTTTGCGCAGCATGTTTGTCGCGCCAAGACATTCCCTTTCCGGGCCGCTCTGCGACCGAATTGGCATGACAACGCAGCGTTGATGGGCCACGCAGCGCAACAAGGCTGGAAACTCAGCTTATAATGGTTATGACGACAGCGACAAAGGAATGGGTACGAGCCACATTAATCCCTCCTCCGGTTCCATCTTCTTCGACTATACTCATCGCGCTGGCATTCTCCGGACATAGCTAGAGCCTCCAGTCATCCTACAAACTTCGTCTCAAATTTCTCCTCTCTGTGTTTCTCCATCGGGACGTTTCCTGTCAATTGGGTGCTGGGCTTTGTACAACCTTGCATTGCATTGACTTGGTATGTATCCTCGATCGCTTTCCACAGGAATACGGATAGCCGTAAGCGCTTGCACAATATACTGGTATTAACTGTCACCGCTGTTTCTTTAATTAGTCTTCTCAGCCATCAGACGGATATCGAGGAGGCTGTTGTAATATAGCGGGCGCATCAGCTCGTAACAGCTCGCAACAGCTCGAACATTCAATCTTAGCTTCAGCAACGATACATCGACAAAATCGCACAATGTACTCCCTGTCGAGGGCCGCCCGGATTGCCTCAATCCTTACCTTAACTGCCCTCGTCGGCGCCGAAGACCTGTCGCCAAGGGATCCTGTTCCCTTCTTCGCAGCTCACCAGGTTTCGTACGCCCAGCCGCCTCTGTTCCGCCGGCAAACCACCAGCAACGATGGAAACTGCCCTACAGACACACATTCCTGCGCATCAATCTCTTACCCAGGTTTCTGCTGCATAAACACCGCCCGTTGCGCCCTCGATAATGCCGGTCACATAGCGTGCTGCCCGAACGGCATCATCTGTGTCGGAAGCGTCGCCCAAGAAGGCAACAGGTGCAACTCCGGCTACTATGGTTGTCCCGACAGCCTCTTCTCCGGAGGCTGCTGTCTCAACGGATACGAATACTGCGCGAAGAACCGGTGCGTCGGCGCGAACGATGCTATCGCATCTGTCATCTCTGCGGTACCTGGTCTTGTCGCCTCAGCCACGAATGGCGGTGTTGGTGTCTACCGAACGGTCACGGGTTCTGCAGGAGCCGTGGTTACTACGTTCATCGGAGATGCCGGCTCGGTGTACTCCAGCTACATTGCCAACCCAGCCGCCGCTGCGGGATCCTGGCTCGGATCGGCCTACACCTTCGCGTCGACAGCAGCCACGGGTTTTGCTATCCCAACGGTGACAGCAGGCCCTAGCCTAATAAGCTCAGCTATCAACGGTGCATCGAGTGAATATTCGGACTTTAGGAGTAACCTGGGTGCGTGGTATACGTCTTTTACGTCGCGATATGGATCTGGATATACAAGCTTTCTAAATGGAGCTGGCCAGTACGTCACGACGATTGACACAACCGTTAACGGGGTAGCGACGCAGACGGCGGTGACGGTACAGTTCCCAGCATTTGTACAAGCCCAGCCAACAAGAAACGTAGGCGCCCGGAGTGTTAGGGTTGGGTTCGTCAGTGATAAAGTTGGGCCGAAGGGATCTATGATTTTCCTGTGGCTGTGGACAATGGGTCTTGGAGTGCTTACTGCACTTATCGGCTGGCTGTGAGAGAAGAATCTTGGTGGATACCTGATATATTCTATGTTTCTTTCTTGTTTATGATTTTGATTGCATCTGCGGCTATCCTGTTAACAGGCTCGTCCTTGCTGGTGTTTGTAATGTTTATGATTTAGCATTTTCATGTGTATGCTGAGATACCTTTAGGCCTTTTTGCTATTTTGCATCCTCCCCATCCCTCCCTCCCTCGCGTTTTTGCTTTTCTAAGCTAATTAACTAAACGTTTCCTGTATTTCCTTGCGATGTTGACAATGAACGACACACTTGTATGATACCTGCCGCATAAATAAACTTTGTCACAACCAGCATGTCTCGATATGACGTAACAGTCGGCTGAATTTGCCCGCCTTCGATCGATCCCCAACAATCGGTGTTGCATCCGAGACAGATCGTCGGTGGTGCAGCCGAACAGCCAGCCGCGGGCGGAGATCACGTGCAGCCCGGGCGATATAACAGGCGGCGTCGCGGTGGGGGAGAGGGCTTGCCTCTCGACTTCCCCTCGCCAGCATCATATATTACGGGCACAAGGGCCAGCCAGTTCCACCGTTCCACCGATCTACTATCTCACGACCTTGTACACTCTTTCAATTGAGACTCACCCTCCAACAATAACACTACCAATGCCATCAGATGTGTTAGACGGTATGTCACATTCCTTGGCTATAGGTGTACAGACGTGCAGACCTTTCTTTCACACCGAGACCATGCATAATGTTGGCTATCGGTTTCGTATGCTAAATCATATTCCAGCAAACCTTCTCTCGGCCAATGGCCATGGCTCGGTTACCACAAAGCCAAAGAAGCCAACCAAGAGCAAAAAGGAAGTCGCGGATTCCTGGGACGATGAGGCTTCGTCTGCAGACGAGGAGCAGGAGGAGAAGACTGACATAGTCTCCGACTTGCGCGGTCCACCTCTCGTCTCTCCAGCACCGCCTCCAGCACCACCGGCACCTACGCCGGCAGGCGCGACGCCGTTCCTAGCCGATGGATCGTCCGGCACAGCATCCTACTATTCTTACGATCCGGAAACACACTCAAGAGCTGGCGGTGGGGGCGGATATGGCGGCGACACCGGCGCTTTCGAGGGCCAGCGGCAGGCTAAGACGGATGCCGTTGCCAGAAGAATGATTGCGAGTGCGCTGGGAGTACGCAGCCGAAGCACGAAGGAGCAGAAGGACTATGAAGCCAGTTTGAAGAAGAAGGCGCAGGAGGAGCGAGAAGCGCGAAAGCGGGCAGAGCAGGAAAAGGAGAAGGCCAGGGCAGCGATGTGGGATGATTGAAGGGACGGCGATGCATTGCTACACCTCTGTTCGTCCATTCAGCCATCCAGTATATAGTGACGCCGTATCACCATGCACGCAGAAGCGGTAGGAAGAACAGCGTCTAAAGTTAATTAATTGTATGATGTATAATACCAAATCGATTCGTAACACGCATTACAGTCACGACCCTATACAGCAGAGCACAAGCTCCCATTGATTAATCCATGGCTACATAAGTACCTAGGTAAGTACTTACTTACTTAGATATCTAAGCCATCACGTCTGGATATATGGATCCTGCGGTTCCCAGCTTCCCGAGCGAGAAGGTGCTGGTTGCCCCTCGCCGCGTACCCCGCCAAATCCCACGCCATCGTCGGCCAACGCCGCCCCGCAGAACGTTAACGCACACCTGCAGGACCGCCCACGCAAGCAGAATTGATATAAGACCGGGAAAGGCAACCAGGCTGCGATAAAAAAAAAAGAATCTGGTGCATGCACGTCTTCGCACGCCGTCAGCTGGTTAGACATATCCAGAATAAATACCACAGCTCCCGGCCAAGTATACCCCGCTATCCATCATCTTGCCCCGCGTCGACTCAAAGGTACCGGTACTTCCACCATAGTTCCAAGATGCCTGCCGCGATCCCAAGCCACCTTCTCGCGGACGTAAAGGCGCCCGTCTGTCGTCTCGAAATCAAGCCTCACTTTGACGGCCTCACGCCGAAGGAGAAGCTCTACGCACATCACATCTCCAAGGCCTCCTTTGCGGGCACGCGTGTGGTTCTCCGCCAGGTCTCGCCGGAATCCGAGCCGCTCTTCGACTTAGTCATCTCAATTGCGAAACATGTCAACTGCGACTTCTCCAAACTCGTTGCATACGCGTCCGTCTCGGAAGACGAGCAGATCAAATTTGTCGAGTTTGCCGCACAGGTGCTCTCCAACTTGGGCAATTACAAGAGCTTTGGAGACCAGAAATTCGTCCCACGGATTCCTCGTGAGACCTTTGCCAAGATTGCCGCTGTTACACCGGAGACCAAAGAGATATGGGCGGCGATTGAGGAGCAGGTGTATAGAGTCGAACCAGATGGGATCACCCTGCTAGGATACCCGCCAGATCATATGAGCGCCTACTACCCGGATTCTCCAAACATTACAAAGGCGGATATCGAGGCCTGTGGTGAGGCGTTTGTGAGCAATGGCGTGCTAGTAGAACATACGCGGCTAAGACAGCTGAAGGATGGGGGATTTGAGATGCTGGTTGCCAGTGAAAAGACAGGCGAAGGCGCGACCTATGAGCTGAAGGATGGGAAGAAGATTAAGACCGTGTACGGGGATCATTCCCAGGAAATGAAGGTCATGGCGAGCGAGTTGGAGAAGGCGAGTAAGGCTGCTCTGAACGAGACACAGGGGAAGATGATGGATGAGTATGTAAAGAGTTTTAGGGAAGGAAGCTTGGAGGCACATAAGGAGGTAGGAACATTCTCACGGATGATTCCATATAGATTTCAGCCATATATTGGATCATAAAGTCGATTTACTAACCCACGTGGAGCATCTAATAGAGTCAAAGACATTGGATTAAGGACATTGGACCGACGGTGCGTACATCAAATTTGGAGCGCGGCTAAAAATCAAGAACTACGGCAACTAACTCGAGTTTGCTTCTAGATCGAAACAAACATCGGCTTCATCGAAACTTATCGCGACCCGGCAGGCACCAAGGCCTACTTTGAAGGCTGGGTAGCTGTTGTGAACAAGGAACGGACCAAGGTCTTCGGAAAATTGGTTGAGCAAGCCGGAAGGTTCATTCCACGGCTCCCGTGGCCGAAGGATTTCGAGAAGGACAAGTTCCAGAAGCCTGACTTCACAAGCTTGGAAGGTTCGCTCCAATTTTTCTCCCCTGTAGACTTCCCTGCTTGGCTTCAATAAACCTCTACAGGTTGGAGATTGAAACTCTCGCTAACTTGGGCTGGTGACAGTGTTAACTTTCAACAGTGATGGCATTCCAGCCGGTATGTGCCGTCTCCACAGCGTTAAGCTAGAATGAGGTTGCTAACACGATGAGTTCCATAGGTATCAACATTCCAAACGTATAATGCTCACTCTCAAACGTAATTTGCAATCCTATATGGTGCTAACCGTGACAACTGCAGTACGATGATATCCGAATGACGCTCGGATTCAAGAACGTATCGCTCGGGAACGTTCTAAACGCCAAATCCCCATCCGAAAAGATCACTTTCGTCGATGAAAAGGACCTGGCACTATTCGAGAGACTCAGAGGGCCAGCATTCGAACTGCAAGTTGGCCTTCACGAGCTTCTTGGACATGGAAGGTAGCCCTCCGTCTCCCCAGTCTAGGTTAAATACTGATGAAACAGACCCTTTCCAACTGATTATTTGCATCTCTAGCGGCAAGCTCCTACAAGAAACCGAGAAGGATGTGTTCAACTTTGACAAGGACCACCCACCTGTAAGCCCGTTGGATGGGAAGCCCGTCGAGACGTATTACAAGGTTGGCGAGACCTGGGGCTCCGTATTTGGCGCCACTGCAGCCAGCTACGAAGAGTATGTGCTCCAATGATTCCAAATTCACACCGTGAGAGATATCACTAACTGCCTGATTAGATGCCGTGCTGAGTGCGTAGCCATGTACCTTTGCCCTGACAGGGAGATCCTGGAGGTCTTTGGCCATACCGATGACACGGAGGCCGCTGCTGAAGATGGTAGGCTCTTCCATTCGGGATCTTACGAAAAGTCGTAGTACTTTACTAAAAATGTCGAGCGCGCAGTTCTCTATATCTCATACCTCCAAATGGCCCGTGCAGGCCTCCTGGCCCTTGAATTCTGGGATCCAAAAACCAAGGTTTGAGCCATCCATCTCGCAAGACGCGTTATTGAGAACTCTTAGTATGTCCTAACAACCCTGGGTGGTGATATGTAGAAATGGGGTCAAGCACACATGCGTGCCCGCTACTCCATCTTGCAATGCTTCCTATCCGCTGGTGACAACTTTGTCACGCTTGACTCTACCGCCGCCGACCATTCAGACCTGACAATCCACCTTGACCGCAGCAAGATTCGCTCACACGGACTCAAAGCCGTCGAGCAGTACCTGCAGAAGTTGCACATCTTCAAGGCCTCTGCAGATGTCACACGCGGCACAGAGCTGTATGATACGATGACAAGCGTCGACGACAAGATGGCAAAGTTCCGCGACGTTGTAATGAGCAAAAAACAGCCAAGGAAACAATTTGTGCAGGCCAACACGGAAGAGAAAGACGGAGAGATAGTGCTGACGGAGTATGAGGCGACGCATGAGGGGTTGATTCGGAGCTGGGTGGAGAGGGAGGGGGTTGTTGGGGCAGCAAAAGCGTAACAGACTCGGGTGGGTTGATGGGGATGATTGGTTGACAAAGCATGCTGGAGGATATGATATCCATTATATCGGGTGCGATGCACACGTTTACTTGCCAGCATGCTAGCTAGCTAGCTGAAAGGTTGAAAATATAATATGATACGTACTTATCTCTTCACTTCGGATGCCTGGACCCCGCTGCAGTTAAAAATTTTCTCTGCCCTCTGGAATGCATCTATCAGCCCAGCAAGCCGTATGACGCCATCTAGAGGGGTTCCGAGGTGGGATAAATTGGCTCACGGTGATACGAGACGAGACGTTTTTAGATCGATATGTCGGGGTCGGGGACGGCAAGTTCTCCGCCTGCTCGTTCCTTCTTCTCGACCTCAGCTGAACTAAGGTGAGTCTTTCGGTAAGGGAAGCATGAGGGATTTAAAATTTCCTTACCTATCCTCGTACTCTGGGCACTAGCAGGTAGCTCCCAAGCCGGGACACGGTTTATAGTGCCGGAACGGATATCCGCGTATCGTTGGAATTTGATGATGAGACTTTTAAGCTAAGCTAAGCTAAGCTAAGAGAGAATTATGTATGCTGATCTGATCTCCTGTGTCACCGCCCTGTAGAGCGGGTGCAATTGGGAAGTTTGAGGCTGGAGAAAGCTTGTAGTGACATGGGCGCAGTGTTGATTATATGAAATTACGTAGATGTCTGCGTAAGTAGACTCTAGATCTAATCGAGTATGGTTTGGAAGAACCGAGATTAATAGCTTCCTGTGAAAGATAGCCCTTGTAAGGTGTGTTCTACTTTATACTATCAATATTTTTTTTTAAATGGTTAATTGGGTACTGTACGATGGTTAACAGGCTATTATACTCTCAGCCTTAACCGATATAAACTTTGTACTCTAATTCCTCGCCATCAATGCGGAAGATAGCTCTAACCAGTTTTTTTTTTTTTTGTAACTGTCTTGCTCAAGTTATCAAAATCCTGTGCAGCTGAGTGTCCAACCTTCGACATCATTTGATTGGTGAGCGCTGAATCTCGTCAATCGCTGGAAGCGGAAATCCTAAGCCGTCTGCCAAACCTTTGCAGCCTGCAGATCTCATTGCCTACATGATGTCAGTTAGATTTTAAGTACGTACTTAATTAAGCCCTATATGCACAAGTACTTATTCAGTACTTAAGTACGTATATCACCAGACTACTTAAGAATCAGCTGTGTGAGGCGGAGACATTGGAATGCTACAAGGTAACAGCTTTTTTATTTTCTTGCCGTCCGCGTCACATATGACTTGAATGCAATGCATGCCAGCTCACCTTTTTTTTAATTTTCAGGTGCGTGTCTACAGGAGTTACGTTATCTGCTCGGTGAAAGCAAGGAGAGGGAGGAGCGTCTGTACGGCTATCTGTGCATGTATGCAGGTATGCGTGCCGCACCTTTACTGCGAGCTCACTCCGCCCGTCCGCTTGCTTGTTCGCTCTGCAAATACTTTGGTTCGATTCAGGTTCAGGGACACTTGCGTAGATGCAAAGAGACTTTTTTTTGTTTTTGTTTTTTTCATCCCATAAAAAATAAAAATAATAAAAATAAATTAACACCAGTGACAGTTCATTGGATTGAACGATATGCTTGAAGCGGAGATTGCAAGGTACAGACAGACGCTGATGCAGGAGCGTGTATGCAGGTCACGAAAAGCGAGACCCCAAAGAAAGAGAAGGGAAAAAAAAATTTTGTCCGAAGATTCCCATATACCAAGAAAGCGTTGAAACAGTGTAAAGTGAGATATCATAGAAGAGACCGGCCGCTATGGCAAATTTACCCGAAAACCCCAAATCCAACCTTGTAAAAATTGCTGGGAAGAAACACACTACTTGCTTGGGAATGCCATGCATGGTCGCAGGCAAAGAAATAAGAAATTGTCAAGATAAAGATAAAATCGTGGTTGAAGGAAAATTATAACGCTGGTATAAACCGTCCAATGGTGCAGCGCACAGGTATCATGAAGCGAATGAAAGGCCAATGTGAGAAGGAGAAAAAAACCGAAAGATGCAAACATGCAGATGTCATGCAGCAGACAACTACGTGCGAAAAAAAAAAGTAAAGGGACCAGGAGAAAATAATTGAACCAAAAAGAAAAAACTGCCCGCTTAACCAGAGGAGAAGGGAAATCATGTACAAGAAGAATTCTATTGATGGAAAGAAGAAGCAAACATATCATCATCTCAAGCCACTGGCATGCAGGGACGCGGCCAAGTCTTCCCAAACCCGAGGATCAACCGTCTCAACTTCCTCATCGTAGACACGGAGGTTACCTCCGATTTTCTTGTTTTTGAACGAAGTAAGTCTTCGAACAGGACAGGACGTTGAGCCAAGGACTTCATCGACTTCGCTTTGAATGTTGACCAAGTTTTCCATGGAACGCTGAAGCTACAAGAACAACCTATGTTAGTTTTGTTATGCATAGACAATATCAACGGATCTGGAGGCTGCTTACCGAGAGGTCTAGATCCCGTTTGAGGATGCAGTATCTTGTCCTCAGCCCTCGCTTCTGGACACTGTACCCCTTTTGGCACATCTTTTCAGCAATGTCATCCCAACAGGATAGGCCCTCAACATCTTTTAGATGTAGCAGATATTGGTCCTCTTTGGCCAAGCACGAGTACTGGCTGCTGTTGTCGCTGGAAGCAATGCTCTCCATTGATTGTTTCCGGCCGAGCTTGTAGCAAGGGATGTCGGAAGAACTGCTTGAAACGGATTCCGTGGTTTCGGGTGACAGCACGGGCGTAGTGCTTGTCGTAGTTGATCCTGACCGTGATAGATCTGGAGTGGAGGAGCCGCTGGAAGACCTCTTGGTTGAAGTTCTTCGATCGTTCTTTATGGAGGGGAGTCTGGTCAACAGGCGTTTGCTTTCTTTTGCCTGTTCTGCTTTGCGTATGGAGTTGTATGGGGTCATCTTATTTGTGATTACAGACGGCCGGGTGGGTAGTTGGGTGAAACCGGAGGCGGTATGGCAGGAGGAAGCAGAATGCGGCCGGGGAGTACTTGATAAGGATGCAATTGAGTCCGGGTTCTCTAGCTCTAGCCTTTCCGGTAACAGCAAGGGCGACGGGGACTCGAAAGTCTGTTGCTGGATAACCGCGGTTGCCGAAGACATCTTATCTTTAAGTGAAGGTCGGAGAAGAAAAAAGCGGATATTGATAGTGGTATTATATAGTGGAGCTGTAATACGCAAGTTCAAGTTGAGAGTAGATATGACTAGCGTAGTGTAGGGAACCCGTGACCTGGTCTGAGCGATTAATTGAAGTGGATATAATTTATAAAATATGTGATATCGATCGGGGGCAGGGCTGCCAGCCGCGGGGAATGTGTTGAAAGTGTGGTAGACGTCCACGGGCTGGTTTCAGAGAAAAAGTTGGAGCCAAAGATAGAAAGGACGAGAGAAAAGAGTAAGAGAAAAGAAGAAAAGGAAATAATGAGATGACAAAAAATAACAGCAGCCGGATGGCGGGAGCAAGCGAGAAAGAGCGCCCAGCAGGAGGGATATTCCGAGATATCGATGCCGCCTTTCAAGGTTTGGTTGGAGATGTAGGAGCTCCTGGTGTTTGCTGACCTTGACAAGATGAACAAGACGAGCTAAGAAGTGTAGTTTGTTCGAAGAACCAGATCTGTGCCTCCTGGTCAGATTTGATATATAGGCCTTTTTTTTTTTTTTTTTTCTTGGTCGCTCTGTTTCCTTTGTACTGAAAAAGAAAGTCCGGTTGCTATCGTCCTTGGCTAGATTTCAGGGAAAAGACAGACTCTAACAGAAAATCCGTTCCAAATGGGTCGATGGCTTCCTTGCCAAATGCCTCAACGCAATTTCGATGCCAGACAATTTGCGAACGGAGAGTCTATGCAAACCTGCGGGTTTTCCAGGTTCGGCAATCCCTCGACAGGGATAATGCGGTACGTTTCAGCTCCGGCCGACCCACGCTGGAATTTAGAGGCCGAGTGGCGAGTCTCAATGGCAGGAGGACCCCAGGCGGCCGAGGTTTCGTTATCGTGGGAATGTGTTTAAAAAAAGGAACCGTTCCTAGTGGTAACGGCAAGTCAGTCCATGCGTGCTGAATTTATTGGGAGACCAGTTCCATCGCACAAGTATGCAGAGAATGTGTATCTCCGCTTAAAATGACGCTGGGCCTAGTCTGGTCAGATGAGGGGTTTATTGCTTTTGATATAAAACTTACTAGCAAGAAAATTTTTTTGATTACGGATCGTTGTGGGTAATATAATTAACTAGCGGTCTCGAATTGAAGTTGAAACGGCAACGCCAATTGTGAAATATTCGTTTTTATACACTGTATATAAAACCTTGGAAGAAATGTAAATTCTGGTTGGCTGGGAAGGACGTTGACGTTGACGTTGACGATGGCTGGCGGACTGTGATACGACCAGGGCGATAACACATCTGCAAATTTATTTTGTTGCATGGGCACAGCACTCTTTTAAACAAAGAAAACTACCCGAATTCGGCTTTCCTGATCGAACCGACCAAATCCCAGCACAACCTTACCAGTTAGCCTATCGTAGGTTCAATTCGTCAGGGCGCTTTCTGATCAGCCCGCGACTTTCTTTCTTCTTGAGGACGTAAAAATGACCGCGGTTGGGCGAGGTTACGTGAGAAACGATTCGATCCCCACCTCAAGAGAGATACTGCAGCATACGCTATCCGCACTTGGACAAAGACGTCGGTATTCCGTACATGCATCCCTTGATACCACCTAGTTGGATCCACGTTGGCACAAGGGCTGTGCACGAACCAACGCAACTGGCTTGGTCTCTGTGAGCATGCTGTCCAGAATACCTCTATTGGTTTCTGTCCAGAATTCTTCGTGATTCGTAAATGAATACTAAAAGGCTAGACCGACAGGTACCGGTGCCAGTCACTCTGGTCGTGGTATAGCTCTTCCAGGGCATCCCGTCCTGCCCTTAACCTTGTCCTTGACACACCTTCCCAGTTACGGCTGGGCTGGACCGTTCATTACATCTTACAGACGACTGCATACCGACAAGCACCACATGTCAGCCTGACATCAGGCGTGCATCTAGCTTCGCTCTCGGTGCTTTCCTCTGATCGATCGACACGATGAACGGAAGCTGCGGGCAAGCAAGTAGCCCATCTGATGCTTGCGATGCCCATTAAACCCGCCCCTCGTCTATTTGTTTTTTTCTCATTTTTCGTGGCGGGGTTGCACGTGCTTTGCTGCTTCCGGGTATCTTTACAAGCTGGAGGCTTATATTGCATTTGCATTCCATTCCATTGATCCGAATGACCATGCTTGAATCACAACCATGCAAATACACGCCTGCTGTTTGGTTACCAGCTGGCTGGGGCTGATGCATCCACTTGATGAATTAGCTTCAGATTCCGAAGCCACGACAAGCTGCAGAGCAGGCCAGCCAGCCAGCCAGAACTCCCGTTCCTAAAAGTCCCGCATCGTGTTCCGGATGAGAGAATCCTAAAGGGGAAGCAAGAAGCACATGCCAAACCTTTCATGCGAGCTGGTTTTTTTTTGTTAAACTCTCAGGTATATGCAGATTGGTAACTGCGTTGTTCACTGCACGATCTCGACGGTTCAGTCCTGGTGAGTTTCACGATGTCCCAAGTCAGCAAATTATTTTTTTTTATCCTACTCCCCGGCCCAAGGCTTCGGCACATCCTGAAATTGAACCTCGTCAATCGCGAAAAGTGCTCCCGCCCAGGGCCAGGACATATCTAGTCCCTTACCACTTTCTTTTTTTCTTTTCTTTCCTTTTTTTTTATTTTTTATTTTTACGCGTTTACCATGAGGGATTTTCTGTTTGCAAAAATCAGACTGCTTCACGATCGATAAGCTGCTGCGGACGGCCTGTTTCGTCTAAACCATGGGATCCGATCAGGGTTGCAGTCTGTGAAACATCAATCAACTCACAGTCGAACTCGGCATCTTTCACGAGAGAGAAAGATACAGAGGTACAAAGTCGTCATAACGTTCCTTGGCAGGATTGATTATGATTACGAGTACGAACTCGAACTCGAACGCCTACCGCCTATACCGTCATCTCCAAAACAGCACTTAATCCTTCTTCTCTTCTCTGTTCCACTGCATTACATGCGTGGCATCTATCAGCGGATCTTTCTCCCTGATGCAGTCCACCGTTTACGTTAACATTGCGTGTTTTATATGTCCAACAAGATCCCCTTATTTGCTGCCTTTGAGATTATGGATTGTGCAACGAGCATCTACCTGACTGAGAAAGAGACCGCATGACGTGACATATACGAAACGTAAAAATTACGTCGAGAAGTTCTTCAGGCCTTCCCGGTCGGGTCAGGTCAGGATCGTGACATCTGTTCCAAGACGGTTCGGTTCGAAGGTCAAGGAAATCAATATATCGCTAGCGCGACCCACTAGCGTGGCTTGCTTTCTGACCAGTAGCAAATTTAGACGAACTAACTAACTCTGCAATCCGTGAGCTTCTTTGAACGGAATAGCTGGTCGGTGGATAAAATAATTTTAACTTCAGATATGACATGTGCAAGAGAGTACAAGAAAGTACAAGACCAAAAAACAAAAAAGAGGCCGTGTCGAAATTATATTTTTGGGTCGACGGCCCCGCATGGCTAGGGAAGGCAAAGGAAAAGGACCGTCCATCCTGCCTGTGTCCGCTACGCTAGCCCAAAGGTCTCTTGCTGTACCAGAGCAATAATCCAGAAAAAAATACGAAAAACGACGTCACAGCACGACATGACCATACAAACCTAGGATTTTACCCGTCGTCGACGCCTGAGTTGTTGGGAGCTCGATAAGCTCTGAGAATATTATATTAATATTTCGAGGCAATTAATATAATACTAATCATTGCAGAACTGGAAGCGAATTAATCCGTATCGTTTATTATGCCATGCATACCTGGTAGACGTAAGTACCCCACCAGAGGCGTTGTCGTGACCGCCTTTTTGGCTGGCGTGTATGAAATAATCCTGGTCGGAGCCAGGAGGGCTGAGGAGGGGAAGATAATTGGAATTCTTGCTGCCCCGCATTTCGTTGAGGGCTGGCTGGCTCCCTGCTTACTACCTATCGGCCCTCCAACCTACCTAGCCCTGGACCAAAGGAATTCCGGAGAGAGTCAGAATGCCGGATAGTCGATACAGTTGCGCCAAGGTGTGATCGCGTTGGCTGGTACATGCAGCCGCTGGAGGCGAGTCGAGGGGTGTGCGGAGCGCTGGGAGTCTACTGCAAGACGTACGCTGGCATTTCACACGTGCCGCTGCAGGCGCGAAAGCGAAAGGGAAGGAAAAAAAAAAAAAAAAAAAAAATTTAATTGCGCTCCCTCCTTCCAGATTATTGCCCATTGCCGTGCAGGCCAATTACTTTATTGCTCTTTCGTGACGGGCAATCGTCGCTTCAAAGTACATGCGTGTATATCGAGGATACAGATATCACATTCCAATGCAATGCAACCCGATGGTGAAAAAAGGGCCTTCTTCGTCAGGGTCTGCCTTCCGGATTCCTAGTATCAATAGATTAACGGGTTGCAGTTAGAGCTCTTCACCAAAATTGAGCTCGTGAGGTCTTTTTTTTTTTTTTTTTTTCCTGGAAGTTTTGCAGTGCGAAACATCATTGAAATTGTGCTGGACAAACTTTCAATTTGGGTAGTACAGGTGGACAGTGCAGGTGGGCGCACAGACGATGCCTCAGTTGGGGAACCATGGATGCAATGGTATGCGGGACAACTTGTCTGTCGATTAATTGAGCTCACCGCGAAATCAGACTATTGTGCATGCAGATACCTGAGTGAGGCTTGTCGACGGAAGAGGGAGAGGGGAAGAGCGGGAGAACAAAGTTAACGAGGCCCTCGAAGAATGTAGACGGGTCATGGATGTGCCTGCTCCATCACACCGTGTCAGGGTAGGCGACTTGTGTATATGTACATGTACATGTACATTCCAGTTCTGCATGCATCTCGCTAGTTCACGGTCTCCTTGGGCTAGCCCGGTCAGAACAGCTGACGTGAAAGAGCTGCGAGGGAAAAAAATTAAAATTAAAAATTAAAAAATTAAAAAATTAAAATCTTTTTCCAGAATCTCCACACGAAAAGAGGTGACAGGAGCGAGGAGCGGTTCTCGAATGGAGATAGATGCTAGTGAGACGGCAGCTTGGTCGCACTAGGAAGAGCTCCCGAGATAAACATCCGAGAGACCTATTGTCGGGGGCTTGAATGCTACCTTCTCGAGTCGAACTTTTGAAATGATTAGGTGGATGTTTTTTATATTACCTTTAATGTTACTCAAGCCCAAGGCCCCCCTGCAGGGTCTAATTCTACTATTCGACATAATTTGCTCGGCGCCTGTGGCGTCGCTGCTGTGTGAGGGAGGCGTCAGCCTGGCATATTGTCAAGCCTAAACTCCCTTTACCTGCGGATCCGCCACGCGGACCCTTATACTAGGAGTGTAACTAATGTCAAGACCAGTAGTGTACGGAGCATGAAGGACGGTAGAAGCCGTCATATCAAAATGCTTATAATACCTACAAACGCTTGGCGCGCTTGCTAGTATAAGCCATCGCATGGACTTATAGCATCATCGTGATATAGCTACTTAATTGTATGTATAAATAAATACTTACATATATATACATAATAATGTTATCAAGCCTGCTAGGGTACATTTGGTAGCGCTCCCGCAGCGTAACGGCAATTGCCGGGCGAGGAAGTTTGAAGACAGAAACGACGGTCTCGACCCGACCAAAAAGCAGCGAGACGCGAGGACTGAAGTAGCAGCGGTCGGCATGCCGGCCGTTGATAATCCAGCGGACATATAAAACGCTGGCACTACCGAATCGAGATGGATCCGAACTTAAGGTGACGATAAAGATAATAAGGTCGTGTTCATCGACGTCGCCGTCACTGTATGTAGTACTACTAGCAACTATAAGAGTGAAGATATAAAAAAAAAGGTTTGGAAAAAGATAAATGGAGAAAGGTAAAGGGCACCGCTTGATAAAAAAAGAGGTGAGCCCGATCGAGAAAAGCTCGATGTCATAACATCAAAATCCATTAAGAAAACAGTCCGAAGTATATCCCTGGGTATCTCTAGTAACTCGACAAAAGGAAATGAGAAGAAACAAGAGGTGGCAACGTGGAAAAGACGAAAAGAAGAAATTATTATACCGCTGCGTCGAAACTTTGACGCCGCGAAAGTCCCGAAGAGTAATGAAATGCCCAAAATTATTCCCATACCACATATATCCACCGAGAAAAAAAGAAAAAAAAAACATCCAGATAAAAAGGGAACAGATATGAGAAAGAAGATAAAAAAGGAGGGAGAGAGGCCCCAGTTTCGAGTGGAAGGATTGGGAGATTATTAAGGTGTCCGATTATCGAAGGAAGCTGAGAGTCTACCACCCAAAAGAAATATAAATTTTGTGATAACAACAAAAACATCAAAAGCAAGAGCTGTGGAGTAAGGAATTGGAGTATCGTAGAAGGGCATTCGAGCATTCTATATTGCCCTAAATCGCGTAAAGGTCATTCATCAGTCCGACACGCAACATTGGCGATGATGAGAAAAATTGGTCGACACCAAATTAGCGATGGGATTGTTTTCGTGAGAGAGAGTAGTGACCGCCCACAAATATCGGACGGAATGTCGTAATTTAAGGTATCGGTGACGGAGATGAGGCCCTCAATTCTATTGAGGTGCCAGTCGGCAATGATCTCTCCTCCTCTAACACTGGAGAGACGCTCTCTGTAGCGACCGTGGTTGTCTCAGTTAACGTTTCGCTGACTTGCTCTGCAGCAGTGGCCTGCATCTTGAGAGATTCTCGTTCCTGGATGGCGGCCTTCGTTGACCCCTTGGGTCTGCCTCGTTTCCGCTTGACAGGCGGTTCGCCACCACCAAGGCCGTCAGACCCGGGGCTTAAATGGGATATTTCCCCGAGAGATGCATTCCGCTTCACGCTAAGAAGCTTGGAGACCGAGCCGTCTTTGTCAGCTTCCGATTTGCGCTTTAGCTTGCGCGCATTATTCGGCTTGTACTCTCGAGGTTCGAAGAGCTTGGGTGCAATCAACACTCCTCCCGGCATTGGCCTAGGTATGGCGCCCGAGAGACTTCTTCTCTGCGTTGTTGCAGGTGTCGGCAGCCTTGACACTGCTGTATGAGGGGCCGTATGCGGCGCTGGCGTTGATATGCTGGTCGCTCCGATAGGGGTCATACCATTCGATATGGGCGTACCTGTGCTTGGAGCCGGTTGGATTGGTAGCAGTCGCAGGTCTATGGCCCGAGCTTGGCGGTACATCTGCTTTGTCGCATCGTCAAGGAATATGTCGCCAAGATGAGCGACAAGTGTTCCCGGCCCAGACTCTGGATGGTCGGAGAGGGCATCTAGCAATTTTGTGACTATGGCTTCTAGAGAAGTAGCCTGGATGCTGCGAACGACCTTGTTCCACTCGACTGAGCGCGAAGGGTCGACTGGTGGAGGCGTTCGGTTCTCAGGAAGGGGTAGGGATGGATTGTAATGTGTTGGTGGGACCAGCTTCAGATTCGGCAACGAACGGCGGGCCTGCTGAACACGCTAGCAATGTTAGCTTGACATCCAACCACCACCACAGTTCAAAAGGAAGGGAGAAAGGAAAAAAAGGAAAAGGAAAGGGAAAAGAGCAGGACGATAGAGAAAAAAGAAGCGAATAAAAATGAGGGGAGACAAAAAGGCACTTGAGATGACAAAAAGGCAATCCGGCAGAGATGAAAGACGAACCTTAGCTTTGCTTAACGCAGGGGAATGGTGAGCCGCGGCCGACTCCGGGATACCTGCCAAGGGCTTTGATACGAGCGTGGGCCCTGTTGTCGGAACGTCCTTCGACTCCATCCGCCGGTCAGAGCTCTTATAACTGGCGGCAGGCTGCTTCTCAGCCGACGCGGGAGGAGCGGCAGCGTTGACAACGGCAGAGGAAGCAGGAGAGTTTACTGCTGCGGCAGAAACAGACATCCTCTTGGGAGTCTCCTCTCCTGATGCGACTCTTGCGCCATCCACGTGTTTGCTCTCACGGACGAACTGGGTGATGCGAAATTTGGACTTCATGGATGTCGAGTAGGCATTCGTGCTTGTGGGCGACGCAGCAGCAGCGCTGAGATCCTCCGACGGCGCCGGTGGATTCGGACGCGTGAAGCCAGGCACTCTGAACCTGAACTCCGACATCGTCGAGAAAAAAAAAAAAAAAAAAAGTTATCTGCTATAGAAGTGTATATATCTGTTGTTTTAGGTGCACTGGCACCGGCCCTTGCTCTGGATTCCTTTTTGTTTTGTGATGCGATGCGATGCTGAAACGTTTGGCGGGTGGCTCCGCTTTCCGAGCTACGTTTCCGAGCTAGGTTTATTGTCCCTTGCCGTCTGTTCTCTCACTCCTTTTCAGTGTCGGCTCTCTGTGGACTGGTTAGAGTTTTTTTTTTTTTTTTCTGAGGGTGCCTGGGTATCTCCAGCGTTAATTGGCGTAGCGCTGTGTCGCGATCGCAGAAACCGGCTGGCTGAGAGTGTGGAAGAGTGTGAGCGATGGTCGAAGGATGGTGATGATGATGATGACAGATGGACGGCGACGTTGGGAATCGATTGGCGATTGGATAAGGCTTGTTGTAGCAGCGATTCGATCTGATCTGATCTTCGACTGGGCCTGGCGGTTTTAATCGGCTTGGTGATCTGAATTGGGTGGTGTTTGCGAAGGTTCGAACGTGAACGTTAACGTTAAAACTGCGGTTGCTCCTGCTGCTGCTGCTGCTGCCGATGCTGCTTCTGCTTCTGCTTCTGCTTCTGCTGCTGCTGCTGCCGCTACTTTATCCAGACTGCTGCTTCTGCTCCTGCTTCCCGTCGAATAATAAATACCAATGTCTTCCCTCCCGAAGACTGTTCTCTGTTCGTTTGGATGGTGGTCGTGGTGGCTATCTTGGCCCTGTTGTCGTGGGGTCTGAGTCGCACTCGCACTCGCACTGGTTCTCGCAGCAGCGCCTACATTTACTACCGCCACCCGCCTCCAGCTATAACCGTGTCCGTACCGGTGTCTGCGCGGGTGAGAATGAGGTCGAAAGGAGAAATCGGTGTCTCTTGGAGCTTGCGGTGAGCCTGCAGCGACAATGCGTCCCATATTACTTTTCAGTCACCCCGCAAGTTCTCTTGCCAGATGCCACTATATATTCCCGAAAAAACAATCTAAAGGGCCTTCTTCCTTTTTTTTTTTTTTTTTTGCGTGTGTACCAATAGCAGAAAAAGAAAGGAAGGGAAGAGGAAAAAGAAAGAAAAACTCCGTCGAGAAAAATGGCCCTTCAAATTGCCTTCTTTGTGCCCTGACTATCCCACGGAGCCGTTGAATCCCACCCCAATATCTGTTCTGAAACGAATGCTTCGTGGAAGAAAAAGGGAAAGGGACACAAGACAATCGAGTGGCACAAGAAAGGAAGTTGAATCATTATAATTTAAAAAGGGACTTCTTTTTCGTTCTTTTTTTTTTTTTTTTTTTCTGCTCTGCTCTTCAGGCGCAACTCCCCTCACACACTCTCTCGCTTCTCAGTCTCTTCCTTTCAACCCCCCCGTTCCTTTGCATTCGCAACGAAATAAGTCTTGGGATGCCTCTAATAAGAAAGAGGCTAAGGCAGGCAGGAGACCCGGTTTCGCGCCTGATTTCTTTTTTTCTTCTAGCCCTCTTCGACTTGTCTATATTCGTATCCAGCCTGATACAAGACAGGAAATCCACCGCGAAATGCAAAAAAAGAGGCAGACGAGCACTAACCAAGATGCTAGTGGTACGTAGTCTAGGTACATGTACCGGCCGGAACTCACTAACTTCAAACCTCTCGAGATTCGGAGCCAGTCATCGTTTTGGTTCCATTGGATCCAAATCAGGCGGCGCAGCAGAGAAAAAGCGGCAGCAACTAACTTGTTCATCTAGCGTCTAGGGAAAATGTGAATCCGTTAACCTAGCTCACAGAAGCTAGTTTAAACCTGGAACATGCCAACGGCATGACGCTTGTCGTTTTCTCTGCGCCTAGTGTGCCTTTCCTTTTTCTTTGTTTTTTTTTTTGGGCTCTGTAGGATTGCTACCTTGAAGCCGGCTTTCGCGTATCAATTCCCAGAAGTACAGCCAAAATATGTGACAAACAAGCGATTGGGGTTAGCCAGAGTTACACGATACACGGGTTAGATCCAATATCGAAAGTCAAGGCGGAACCGCGACCTGAAACGAGTTAAAGGCGACATCGATGACGGAGAAAAGTTTCCAAACAGGGTCAAGGGAGGGCCTCAAAGCAGAAAGGCTACAGCAAAAAAGAAAAACAAACGGACAAGGATGAGAGGGGACAATAAGAAACTCTCGGTCGAAATTACTAGTCAGTAAAATAGCCCCAACCTTTTTTAACTGGACTAGGCCCGTTTGATGTCGACCGACAGATGATGGCTGGCATGACCTGCATATGTAATTAGGCAGATTCCTCTTAAATGATTGGCGCAATCATAGCGTCAGCTTATCAGGCCATCGAGACCAATCCTTGTTGTTCTTTACTCAAGCCTGGGTCATTGAAGATCGCATGAAATCCAATTACTTAAGCTTAATTAAGAGAGAATGTGTATCTCTTTGGAGGGACGGGGTCCGGGGTTGCGCTGATATCATTCTGGCAGAGCAAGTGCTCCCACGCTTATGTCATGATACACGGTAATTTTATAACGCTGCGGGCTGGCATGCATGTACTTCATGGGCTTGAGGATTTGGCAAATGCACCCGGGGAGAGCTTGAATTGTGGGGATACAGTTCCCCTTTCGATGGTCCTTTTGAGCAGTTGGGGGTTCCTCTTTTCATCCTTCCTCGGCATCCATGACCTCACTGGGGGAAATGCAGGGGGGGTGGGGAGGATTAATTAATCCACATATCTTTGTACGACTCTAATCCTCTTTTTTATGTTTTTTTGTTTTTTGGGCTTTCGACGGAATCTCCGTCCTTGCGGTGGGAGGTGGGTCCAATTTTGCGGACCTCAATTGCGTGTCAATTCAATTTTGAACAACGGCAGTATGCGCGTTCGAAGGGCCGCCGCTATTCCCGGAGACTATAGTATGGATATCAATATCGATATTCTCTGTGCAACGGGCCGGGCGGACCTGACCTTTTTAGCCTCTTGACTTACATTTTTTTGATACGTCCGGCGATAAGCTGAAGCGCAACAAGTGCATCCTAGCAGCCATGTGGCTCGGAGATTATTTGTCCCAGAGAGGACGTGCTTTTTGGTCCCATTTCGTTATATTTAGAAGGTGCAAGCTAGGCTGCTGGTTCAGAAAAAAAAAATAACCATGGTGGAATAATCGATACTCGCAGGATCCCGTTTGCAAGTTTACAAGTATGCAGATAGATATTTTGATTCTGATGAGTATGTACAGCAGCCGTGGCGTCTGCAATGCAACCAATGTAAGCGAGTCCTCGAGTACACCGACAGATCGCTTGATATGATGGGTGAAATGAATTGCAGAAAAGAATAAAAAAAGTGACAGATGGCAAAACGAAAGCGCTCGAATAACTCTCTTGAATTTTCCAACAATATAAGCACAGCGAGAACGAAAACAACAAAAGCCATCAACAAAATAAATAAAAGGAAAAGCGAAATAATTCGTGGGAAAGAAAGATGGGGCTCACAAAGCCGACGTGGTTGATAGATTGGTTGAGTAACACAAAAGGCTTGCGCCCCAAACGCACACTGCATGCTAACATTCCAGTCAAGATATATATCGTGTTTGTATCACGTCATGCAACCGGATACGCATACGGGAAAAGGTATTCGAGGTTGATGTTTCATATCTTCTCCACTCAAGAAAGCCATCTTCTACCGGTCCGGAAATCCTCCACCTCCACCTTCTCCTCCTCCACTTCTGGGAAATAACCCTTGGGTGCTATCGTTCCTATCAAAGCTCTCCACACTTTGATACCCTAGGTCCCCACCGGCAAACCTATTACCGCCGCGGTTGTACGACGTATCATGGTCGTCTAGGCTGCTTCTATCCTGCATGTACGAGGGCACTCCTCCATCATTGGTCCTTGGGCCGAAGCCCATTGCCGCCGCAGTCTGCGACATGGGCTGATCGACGCTACCCCGAGGGATCATGGCCTCGCTGGCACCGCCCGATTTCCCACCGAATGGCATCTTCAAGAAGCCAAACAGCCTCCGGTTACCTCCAAGCCCGCGGGACCCTGCTCCTGCGGCACCTATAGCGGCGCCAGTCACATCGGGCGCGGGCGGGGCGGCCCTGGCTTTTCCTTTCCTCTTCGGGTGGCGGATGCCAATGATCGCTCGCCATAGCACGAGGCCAACTATCACAGCACCGGTGATGCCCGCGAACACAATGCCAACGATAGCTCCGCTGGAGATACCCTTCGGGGTGTAAAGAGATCCGTCGTCTGCGGGCGACGATGTGGTGGTGGAAGCGGCATCTGCGGCATTTGCGGCCGTACCAGACCCGGTGGCGGTGGACGACCGAGCAGAAGAGGTCGGGTTCGAGGAGGTCGGTGCTGAAGTCGGTGCTGAGGTCGGGGCTGAGGTTGGCGCTGAGGAGGTCTCCGGAGTATTCGTGCTACTCCGCTCTGAGGCCACGGTTGAAGATTCAGGTGTATCTGTGGTCTCGGGAGCAGCTGTAGTTTCGGGTGCTGATGTTGGAGGTGGAGCAGAGGTCGGCTGCCTTGTCGGTGGCGGACTATTCACTGTATTCGTAGCGGCATTAGGTATGTTTGAGGCACCCGGCACAATAGCGGGGCAGTTGCGTGTCGCGCAGGTCTATATAGGTATTAGGCAGCAGTGCCCTGTACGTTAGCTCTTTGAATCATCTCTTTTGCTTCTTCTTCTTCTTCTTCCCTTTCTGTTTCTTTCTTTTTATGATGTGATATCGAATTTTATATGCATGAGAAGATGCATATGCACACTTGTAAACCTCAGAGATAGATAAGATGGTGAAGATAAACGTACCCTGCCATTGGCACAACAGCCGCCGCCGAATTCTGGTGGACATTGGAAGTATCCTGGTTGGCAAAATGCACTTTGCCTCTTAAACAATAGCAATGCTTCCTGCCGGCCTGTGAGCTTTTGGCTGGTGTCCAACTTATTATAGTCGGATATCGCCGCCGCGACGTCGAGCAAGCAAAGCAGCTGGGCAGCTACCACGGGTGATAGCCAACGCATATTGGCTTGGATGGGTCGCCTTGGATGAGAATTCTTAATGGTTCCTATACGCCTTTATAACAAAGGAGATTCGTAGCAGGTGTCGTTGGTTGTTCTGACACTATCCTCCTCCTCACATTGGTGTTCGCTTTCTGGGCCTTTTGTCGCGAATCGGGATTTCTGTGCTGCAGGGGCCGTCGGCAAGCGAGGCAACCACCACACACAGTCTACAGAACCGGTTGTCGAGAATATTCAAAAAAGCCAAGCCAAGACTTCAAATTGAAGAATGCACAAAGCCCTGATGGTGACCCCCGTGCGGAAAATTGTTGAAAATTACCTGGCAAAAGAGAAGACGGGAATTCTCAGAAGCTGTGGGAAGGAAGACGAAGCTTTTTATCGGCCTGGAAGCTGACCCAGCTCCAGAATCTCCCAAGACGGATAGCCTTGCAGCTGAGGCTGAGGTGGGACACTTTTTTTTCTTACTTTTTTTTTTCTTTTAATATACCACCTACAATCGACTTGTGCGTGAACAAGGGTATTCCCACCAGATCACAAATAGTTTATCTGGATCCGCCCCCCGAATTCAAAATGCAAGAGGAAAAGGAAGAAAAAGAAAGCTGTTGTCCGAAGAATGTTACCAATATTTTTCTCTCTCTCGCCGCTCTGCTGAGTCTTGGGAACAGCTGTCGTTGAAAAACCCATGGGTGTCAGAATCGTGACCCTGGTACCGTGCCTCCAGCTTCGGTTATACATACCCGAGATGTGGCAAGATCAGTCGAGCCCCAAGCCTTAGCTCTGAACTCTTGGTGATTTGGATTTCGACATTCTCATGAGATACCCACATATTGTCTGATTCTGAAGATGACACGCGGCTTCAGTTGCCGTCGGCAGATGTCGTAGCTTGGATAGATGCATGAATCTTCACTTCAGCTTCGGAAGCCGCAGCTTCTGTGCAGATAGCCAAGCGAGCTAAGAAGCTTAGCTAGAATGCGAGCATTAGATCAACTTGAAGCACGAAGGATCATACGATGCCTACAGCCCAGCCTGCAACAGTGTACTTACTGGTATACGAAGTACATCTGCATACCATTTCTTGATACGGGTACATTTTCCAGCAGTAAAGTCACCGCCGAGAGATTTGAGATGGTGGTTCCTACAACGCGGTCTAACGTTTGATGGAGGGTCTTGGCTTGGATCCTCAGCCTCAACGTTAATTTAGGTTGGGTTGGGGCTGCCAGCGGCATGAGTGGAGTTTTTCGCGAGGTTGTTAAAAATGGAAACTTTGCTGCTGCTTTCCGCTCTTGGGCATTTTTTTCTTCCATTTCGGCACACGCTGACCGGGCAGCTCTACTTGCTTGCTGCGCTGTGCCCCCAGCTTTCCTGCTTCTCTCTGCTGTACGACCGGCGGAACGCGGATTAACTCTCAGGTACATGTACCATGTAGAGAAGGTTGTTTTTAGAAGGCTCTCGATCTTGTACCTTGTTGTTCGCCGTAATATCATCGCGGTAGATGTGGGATACAACGACTGACTGACTGGCTTCCTGACCTATAATCTGATGCTACTGCACATGTGTCATGTCAGTTACCTAGGCCGCCGTGATCCGAGTAATATATCATCTTTAATTGATATGAAATACTGGTACCTTGATGTTTTTGAGTCCCCGCCCACGCTTCTCGCTTGCATTCGGTGAAGATGTTTGTTTCGGGGTCGCTACCACACTGTGACCATGCCCGATTGGGGCAGTGATATTTCAGCTTGGCGCAAGTTCATCAGCCGTATATTCCAAATTCCAAATCCATCGGGCGAGGCAGAGGCATAACAGCTTTCTTGGGCACGCTCAACAGGCTATTATCAGGTCATCAAGCCATACCTCCAAAGAGTCTTTGACAAATAAAGAGCCTGCTCGGGTACTGAATGGGAGGCTGAGTGACCGAGCCCGCCGTTTCACGACGATAGGCAAAGGACGACCGTTCTTGGTAACCGATAGTCGATTCACTCGCAATTCTCCAGTATTGCGAGATCCGTATACGCCTCGGGAATAAAAGTCACTGATGTCGATTCATTCAGTTATTTACCTGCGTGGTTAGTAGTGTATTCTGTAACTGCCGGATTTGTATTGTTATTGTTTAATTCATAACGATATACGACTTCTAAAGTATTAGCTGGGAATGCCTGTGTAAGCTGTGCAGCTGGCGATAATACGACGCAACACAATAATATTATTTTTTTATCGAGAGGAGTCAGCTACTTGCACTGAGAAATTCTAATCGCCTGCTAACATCTGGCCCGCATCGCGAAACACTTTGACACGACAAATTAAAGGGAGACTCCGGCTACGGAAAAACTGTGCCGATGCAGGTGAGGAGAGATTCTTCACAGCTTTAATTTGGCACGAAGGATCGGTTATCCACTTTCTCTCGCTAATGCCATCGCTCATAGGCCAGAATTCTCGATATCCATTCCTTTTTGATTTGCTTTGCTAAGGATTCAGCGGTATACTGTGTCAGAAGTTTTTTTTTCGTGAGCCTTTCCTATGTAGACTCGGTATCGGGGCTGCCTAATGTATGTATCGCAATACACACGATATCAGGCTGACAGGAACGCGTACGGAAACGATGATAATTTAGATCTTCGTTGGAATATCTGGTCGCTTATGCTATATCACTTCACGTATTGACGGTGACCGTAATGGGAAGAATATGCATTGTGATCCTACAATCGGAAGAGGTCGGATTGAATCCTCCGAACACTCAAACTCTACGGCGCTGTGCCGTAGGTGTAACCCCCTACCGTGAATCGAACCAAACCTTTCATGTTTTCCGTGACAATAACACGAAGGAAGGGTGCATAAGACACAAAAGCGGAGAGGGCATCTGCGTTTATTGTAGAGTGCTCCGTTGAAAATATCGTGGACCAGAATGTGGTCTTCCACCACTGGAACCAGGATTCTGGAGGGTGTTTCACGACATAGAACTAACAGCTTATTAGTGAGATAACATGGCACTGTGAACTGTGGCAAATGTGAAACTGGTGATGTTCTTTCATCTCGAGGTAAGTAATCAACTCTCTGAATCTGGACTCTGATTACTCTCTCCATTCAGACCTTTGCTTCGATCACTACTAATCCAGTTTACGGGATAAATCATTCCTGTAAAAATTTGGTTTACTTATAGCTTATGGGATGTCTAGCTTTTGCTGTCAGTCATCCTTCTGCATCATAACTTGCCTAAGTAAGTAGATATGTAGAGCATGGTGTTTCTTCCTTTAACCGATACAAATTTTATCGTAGCTAACCCAATCATCTAGCCCTATGACGCCAGCAGGATATATATAGTTAGCATTTAAAGTCTCATATGACTAGTGTTAGAGGACATTGGTAGGCTAGTCGACTTATTGCCCTTCGATACGTAGTTTACTCTTACAATTTATAATCTTGATGATTATTGATTTCTTCTGTGAGTCAACCAGATAGATCTCTACTCGTTGTCGCAGTGCACATTATTTTTGTAACTTCCGGCTAGAGAGCCGCATACGAGCTCTGCAGATTTTGTCTAATGGGAGTGAGTCGCCGGAAGGCCCACTTTTTCCACTATGATTTTGAATGCGCTCACTCTTTAAAGACTAGATACAATAACGCCTTAGCATTAATTTAAATTTACAGTTATTTCTATAATACGAATTTTAAATATATTTTACCACAATATATCGTAATAAGATAGCTTTTTCTCTTCTTGAAAAATTTATATCAATCCACGCCCATCCTCTGGCACTGTAGCTAACGCTGGGCACTCGCTGACAGCAATATATGTATGTATGTTACTCTATTTTCGTTAACTACTGAGTACCTAGGTAAGTACTAAATACCTATGTAGCTACTGACATTTGTATACTTAATTAACGGTTCGCATAGACTTATATGACCGAAGAATATCAGGGGAAGACCTACCACTAGAGAACCTTTCTCCTTTGTAGACCTCCAAGGGGATAGAGAGCCCTGTTTGACATATTTAGAAAACTCGCATATTTAATCCTATTCAACGGTAAGCCAATAGAATTGGGAGACTATTTTACGTAATTGCACTGTTTTAGTATTGCGACAGCTGCAGTATGTTGATGCCATATGGATAGCGAAAGCTAAACGAAACTTGTTTCTTATATAGGGATACTTGAACTGCGCCGTGAAGGTGCGCCTATTTAGGAGTCTTAATATCATCAAAGTGTTAACGGAGATCGGATACAGTCCCTGAAATTATGATGGGTACGAGAAAGAAGAAATCCGCCGTATTCATCATGTCACAATCGCGGTATAGGGAATCTGTTGGAAGGGAAAAAAATAACTAAGGAATACAACGTATTTATCTTTGTCTTCTCTCCAATTATGAAAAGTGGAATACATTCGAAGACGAAAGTAGGTTTGGAAAAGAGATTGAGATATTAGAACAGGAAGACAATTAGAATATCGAAAGACAACTCCAAAGAACACCATCATAAACAGCCATGTAACCAGATGTCTTTTTTTCTTCATCACAACATCTTCTGTTGACATCTTCCGGAGATTGCGCGACGGATGCTCGGCACGGATGTTTCTTTTACCAAGAGACCAAAGGCGATCGTGCATAGCTTCGCGTGGACAGGGTGGAGCTCGAAAGGGATATATCGAAGGATAGTTTGCAGCCGCTTGCAGCAATGTTCTCCCTGCCCCGTCTACTAGCACCCTCCGATCTGCTCCTGGTGAACTTCCAGGGTGTCGCCGTCCTGCATATCCAGCTATACGATGAGATTGGAGCAGTTAGCCTTGAGCTTCCCAAAACTGACGGAGCCCACCGTTTGCGTATGCTCTTGTATCCTCGCTGCACGGACGGAAGCCGCTCTGCCAGCTAGGCTCTGGAAGGCGAACCAAATCACGCAGCTCGTACCGCGGGGTCGTAGCTTGGTGCCGTTCGGCTGAGGAAACCGGAGGTCAAACTTACAGCGTCTGGCGTGTCACCAGGTTGGACTCTAGAGCCGTCAAAGAGGAAGCGAACACTGCTGGGCGTCTTCCCTTGACGCTCGCAGAACGCGTCCATGAGCTTCTTTAGCTGTGTGCTCCGCTTGATCTTAAAAAAGACCTCGTTGTTGTTGTCGGTCACTTTGATGTTAAGGTGCTCTGACGCGCCACCCTCAGAAGGACCAGGGTTCTCGTTCTTATGAGGTGGGGGGGATGAGTCCGACATTGTGTATATTGCGTGATGGGGGCGTGGACAACTACTGCCTTTGTCTTTGTGTTTTCCTTTTCGGCGGAAGCGGGTGTGTGGAGCTCGCGGTTAAAAGTAGGTTTCTTGGGGATGTGGGAAGGACGGAGTGGATGAGAAGAGGAAAGAAGGCAAGAAGGCGTGATAAGGCGGTAGGTATATATTGCAGAGAAGGATCCAGAAGAGGGTTATCAAGCGCTGGGCGGGGAGCAATTGGGGGGGGAGGGAGAGGGTTTAGAAGGATGCTCCTTGCGGTGAGGAGAGTGAAGGGCAGGTGGAGGCTGTTGGAAAGAAAGAGCGAGGAGCGAAGAGAGGCAAGTTAGACAGACGTTGTTGGGGTTGGTCGAGCCAAATTGTTAAGTTAACCGTGGACGGGTCACGTGATGCCTCGGGCGGGTCGATGCAATGAGCACGCCCGTTACGCGGGGCTGAAGAGGCCCTTCGCTGCCATACAATTTGTATGGCTCATGCAGGTCCCGCTGGCCCCCGAATGCGGGCTCTGATTCTGCTCGGACTTAGCCTTCCAATCGCCGCGTCGGTGATGTCAAAGTCGACGTCGACGTCGTCATTACCAAGATTCGATTCGAAGAAACAAAACCCTTCAATCTCGGACTGTCTTTGCCGTTGACCATTGCGAACCACACAAGCTAACACCATGGTATGACACTCATATCTTATTCTTCATGCACAACTGCTATTCGACTATACACGCTTACGTTCATCATCGTGCTAGGGGATATCTATCGACGAGGCCGTCCGGCAGGATCCACCTTGCCATTCTAAAGCGGTACGCTGAGCATCCAAATGAGAGATACCCAGGACGATACTGACAAAGGCGTGTGGACATGCAGTGCGCGATTCAAGACTGCATACAAAAGAACCGCTTTGATGAGTCCAAGTGTCAGGAGCAGATTGATGCACTGTACGCATGCTGCGCAGAGTTTTACAGACAGAAGGGCAGGGACGCGAAAACCGTCTCGTGTCCAAAGCCAAACCTACTGGACCTGAAGATCAAACAGAGGAAGGAGGAGCAAGAGAACGGCGGGAGCGGCCCATTGTTCCAAGAGGCTAGAAGAAGGAGATGAAGCCGTGACAATCCTCAGTCACGAAGAGAAAATTTTTTCTAGTCCTTTTTACTGTATATCTACCTAGGTACCTACGTAAGTACTCAACTTTTGAGAACTAGCTGGATGCATCATCGCGATGCCTCAGTATTCCTCTAGAAGCCCAAAATATTTCGCATCCACCATATATCCGATCTCGACCTCCAGGAAAAATCGCTAGATTGGTCGTCAGGCCGAGCAGAAGGGCGGAGGCGTGTGTGATAACTTGATTCTAAGGATCACCGCGAGCACGCAAAGAAACGATGCCAAAAGCCGCAAGGACAATCGGTCGTTTGAACAAACACTGAAGCGTAGACGTATCGTATACTCTGTCGTTTGAACCGAGACTCTAATGGGTGCCTATATGACATTGATAATAATGAAAGAAAAGAAAAATGCGAAGCGAGACAAACTCTGAATTTCATTTAAATACGCCTGGGTGGGCGCAACACATTTCATCCGCCCGCTTCAAAATTTCCAGCCGCCATTCGTCATTGGCGTGTACTATCCATCCACACAGTAAACATCTAAAAAACATCCTTCCATTCTCATCGACATCGCGACCCTCGCCCATCGAATTCCGTGCTTCGGCTCGAGCAAAGTAGCCACTTATCTGCACCTGCCAATTCTCTCACCTTTCAACGTACCGGACCCTTTTCCACGCCGAACGCGCATGCTACCTGGGCGATTCTGGCAAGGAGCATCTACCTACTCCTAACCCCCCAACCGACGAAATCACGCGTCTATCCGCCCGCTAGCCGCGACAATGTCTCCGGCACTGTTTTCGCCGACTAAATTCCCGCCGAAGAAGGCGCGATACATCAGCAAGGCTCCCGGGAGAAGTCAGGTATGGCTCAGTCGCCACGCGCATGTCCAAACGGATCATTTAGACAGGGAACCGCGGGATGGCACTTTGAAAAGAAAGCTAATGTTTGGTATTTGCGCAGTTCTCAAGGGAAGATTCGCTGTTGATGTCCGATGAAGATATGGTATGCGTAATGCCCACTGGCGCGATATAAAGAGCATGCTGCTAACGGATTTTTAAGGATCAACGGGAATCTATACTTGGAAGCGATATACTATCCCAAGATGGATCCAGGATAATTGTTCCTTATGGCGGCGAGGGTTGTATTCACGATGCGCACCGGTAAACGAATGGCGGATATATATATATTAACCCATTTTGAGTAGGATCTATGTACGGTTCGATGTATCTGGGCGAGGATGACCTGGATGAAGATGAAGATGTCGCCATCGACGACGAGCAGCTTGGGCCCGAAGTTGATAGTTTTGCGCGTCATGTCGACATGTGTAGGCGGAACCCTGGCGAAGATGCGGAGGACACAGCCATGGAACTCATCAACGGATTTCAAACGGACACCTTCGAACACTACAAAGACGCCGTGAGGCGAAAAGCTACATACCTTGGCGAAGACAACGATTTAATCATGCAAATTTTAACGGAAACCGACTTCTACAAGATGGAGAGCGAGACCTGGGACCTAGTCGCTAGGTTGGTACCTGGAAGGAGCCCTGACGACGATGCTGCAGCTACATCGCGAGAAGTTGCCGATTACGAGAGTAACGAAATTCTACGACGCAAGCTACTGAAGGAATCAGCGGTCTTTCGAGAGCTCAATATTATCCGGGACTGGCTCAGGTCGATAGCTCCCAACCCGAGCATTCCTAATGAAGGAGCCGAAGACGACGAGGCGATGGCCTCTGGCCACATGTATACCCTCAACGCCTTGAAAACGTATAAACAAGAAAACATGGATCCAACAGAGTTTGTGCGGAAAGGCCCCAACGCTGGATTCGAGTATCCTGAAAGGGGTATTCCTGCCCCGGACGACCTTAGCCATCTCATTAATACCGAGATGGACCCTGATGGCCCCTTGAGACAAGAGAGGAGTGTTGCATTAGGCGACAACTATTACGACTCTACTTTCTACAGAGTGTTGTGGGGGTATATACGCAGAGGTGACTTCAAGCAGGCTGCAGAATGGTGCCGGAGGTGCGATCAATCATGGAGGGCGCCGGTAATGCTAGGCGGACGGGACGGCATGGACTGGATTATTGACGAGGACATCGCGGAGGATGACATGTACGACGCGTCGCCTGAGCAAGGGCCTAGCGGCAACCGGAGGCGGCAACTATGGAGACGAGCTTGCTATGCGTTAGCAAAACGGAGCAGCAAAGATCCCGGTGATCTATGGGAAAAGGCTGCGTACGGTCTGTTAGCTGGCGATATTGAGACGGCTTTGCCCGCATGCAACGACTGGCACGACCACATATACACTCAAGTCAACGCCCTGATCGAAGCCCATTACGAAAGATTTCTGCTGCAGAACGGCCGCATCTCAGATCAGCTAACGCGCATCCCGATACCAGACGCTGTTGCAGCTTTGGGCACTAGGAATGTTATGGCTAAGATTGTGGACAATTTATCCCGGCCTGACGACTTCCGGTTCGCTGATGCCACTGAGAAAACTGCCTTGAGGGCAGTCCAGGGCGCCATAATATCCAATCGAATACCGAAGCTGGTGAACATATTTGCCGATCAACTGAGGAAGTTCCGACAGGATCCTGGGTACGAGCCAGAGAATGATACGAACACTCCTGTTGACTGCACAGATTGGAAGTTGCTTCGAGTCATCACGCACGTTATCATAATACTACAGCAACTCGGACAGTGGCCAGAAAAAGGCCCCGATGCCGATGCGGCACAAGAAGTTATCGCTGGATACATCCGAATGCTGGCGGCAGCACAAAAACACAAGATAATTCCGCTGTACGCGGCCCGGTTAACGCATAACCGATGTGTCGAGGTGATGGGCGAAGTCTTGCTGCACGTTGTCAACGAGAATACGCGCGACGACATGATCCGATCTTTCCGGTCTTATAGTCTCGATATAAGAGCCACACTCCGACGGACTATGGAGAATGCCTTCATCCAAACGGAAGGCGTTTATAAAAACGAGGAACTTCCCATACAGGTCCTATCAGAATTTTCACTGCCTTGGCAGGACCGGGGGAAGGTGCAAGAAGAAGATGAGAAGCTGGTTAGGACAGCGGAGTGGATGCTGATGGTGGATGAGATGAAGGATGATTTACTTCAGGCCGGTGTTATGATGTTTAAGAGATTCTACTGTAAGGGATTCACGTGCTGTATTAATAACAACGATGGTGCTAACGTAGAAGTCTAGTAACCGGCCGACTCAACGCCGCGAGAACTTTGGCCGAGAGAATCCCTAGTCAGCATTTGGTTCCAGGCGATTTAGACGACAACGACGACCTCTCGGAGGAAGCCCGGACGGTCGCCTCTGTCTACATAGAATACGAACTGCTGATCGAAGGCCTTGACGCTCTTGATACCTGGAACAAGCTCCTTGCAGCTGGGTAAGCTTCTCAACCTCAACAAAATCCGGGTTGCGACTAGATAGCTAATAGATTTTCTATGCATGAAGTACCGCTGTGAAACGCGAAGGTGGCTCGGCCGCTGTTCGACGTGGCAAGCTGAAAGATGAGCTGCAGGCCGCGTATGAATCGGCACAATCAAAGCTCGGTTTGCTGGTCAATAGCTGGCTGGTGCAATGCAGCAGTCATTCCGACGCGGAGCAAGTAAAGCATATCCGCAATAGTTACGTGCCAGACATCACGATGGCGCTGCACGGCGTGCATCTGGCGGCTGGTCACCACCTCAACAAGAGTCATTACTCTAAGTGTCTTGATCTTGCGGTACTTGTCGCGAAGCCTAGCAGCGGTGTTGCGGAGACATTCGTCGCAACTGGTAGGATGGCTAAATATGTAGACGAGCTGGCGAACGTAAGCTTGATGTGCTTACAGGCTGCGAAGGGGGTTACACTAGAGCCTACATTCGTAAAGCCCGGGCAAGATGCTACGGTTGCCATCTGGAATGTTAAGCCTGTACAAAAGACGGGGGAGAGCGGAGAGGCCATGCAGGCCTGAAAGATGAGGCGATGCTTGCGATTTCGATTTATTTATTTTTCTTCTCTTTTTTACAGATGATGCATTGTTCGTGCGGGTTTTTATTCACCATCAGCGAATATAATTTTTTTCTTCACCCTTTTTATTCTCTTAACTTTGTGTTTTATTCTGTGGTATTTAACTTGTACTATATGGTTGTCACTTTGTGTTTATTCACTCCACATTCGATATAGCGGTCGATGGCTGTTGAGCATCATATTGTCTCAACCTCTCAAGCGCAACTTCAACCGCTTAACAATTTTCGACCTAACGAAGAACAGAAATGTAAATGTAAAGATACCACTAGATGAGAATGACCGCTATATTTCTCCAGTTTTCCAATGCTCTTGGTATCACGACCGTTGCATCTAAGCGTAGCGAGCGAAACAGCTCTTCTGATGCAATTTGCAAACCTCCACTCATACAAACATTCATCTAGACAAGGCAAAAGGCAAAAGTCCATATCCCAAATGATGATGACCAGAATGACAGACGGCAGCCAAAGAGTTAAAAAAAAAAAAAAAAGAAAAAAAAGAAACAAAAAAGGAAAACAGAAATATCTTTCAAAGTGCCCATATTTCCGCTCGAATACTCCTGAGGAACTGCTCTGAGATTCCATTTTCCGGCTACGCAATTTCGAAAAGATACTCCACAAACGGCGTGTACTCGCTCCCACCCATCGTGCTTGCTAGCTCGGCCACATTTGCATCATCCTTCCTTACAATCTTTCCCTTCTTATCTCTCCCGTACGCATTCCCGCCCAGATGTGCATATTGACTTTCCAGGCTCTCTTTCACTTTCGTAATTGCTCTGCTTCTGCCAGCCCAACACGCAGCGACAAAATCTAGCGGCAGGCCGTACCGTAACACACTCTCCACAAATACCCGCAGCGTCTTTATGTGCACCCATGCGGCGGCCAGCTCACTATACCCGGTACGAGCAAGACGCACGGTCTCCCCTAGCAGCTTGTCAGCCTGCTGTTCCGCGGACTTTGTCTCAGCTTGCTCCTGATCATTTGCGTTCGCGCTATATGTTACATCCCGGGGTATATAACGTTGTTCGCGGGCCTTATGTGACAGTTCGGCGGCATGTTTCTTGAATACTACAACGCCGAAGAGAACAAATTCCGAATCCTCCGAGATCTTAAATACCGAGCGGGGGACGACCATAGGACTTAAGGTCTCGTAGCTGCCGAGGAATTCCTTCTCGTTGGGCTTTGGGACCGCGATTAATGCTGTGGTCAGGTACTCGGAGTTTAGGAAGTGTGAGGGTTTTAAGACGGATGCAAGGGAGCGAGTGGAAAGGTTGCCCTGTTGGCGGCGCTGGAGGGTCTGGAGGTTGTTTCTGACGGATTGGTAGGAGGCGAATTTCGACTTGATATCTTCATCGAGCGAAGTGATTTCATTTTTGAGGATGTCGACGATATCTGGGATGGGTCGGTCGGCGCGATATTTTACTTTGTTCCAGGTGAAGCTTTGGAGATAGGACTGGAAGGGCTCTATAAAAAGGAGAGTTTTAGATGTTAAATCGTTCTCTGAGGACGCTAGAAAAGTGTGGAGAATGGACAGCGGGGGAGTGGGAGGGGGGTAACACACTGTCGTTGACCTGCTTGTTGTTTGAAACCTTGTCTTCATCTCCGTCCAAGGCGGCCTTTAACACGTCGGCGGCCTTATATATCGCCTGCTCTACTGCGGAATCGAGTTTTGCTAATTCATCGGCTTGGATCACGAGCGTATCTAATGTCCCGATCTTGAAGTCTGGGATGTTGAATTTGAACAACGTCGCATCGGATGAAGTATTGTGTGACTTGATGACGTCGAAAGCATCGTCCCTGTCTCCAGACTTGACGATCGTTGAGGGTAGCGAGAGAAGCAGATAGGAGCCCATTTTACGGCGACGAAGACGCAGGAGTCGCCGGATGCGGTGATGCAGGCGGGAGAGGAATGGTCGGGGGGTACTAGAGGTCCGCGGGGTACGACCGGGTCGAGACTATCGAGGCATACGGCGGGACTCTCTTGGTTGGACTCCCCGCGGGGCTTTTGAGTAATAATGCTGTGCGGGCGTGAGTATCCGTCGACGGCGGAGTTAGTTGGGAGAGGCCTGGCGGGAGTCAATATATTTTTGAAGATTCAAGTTGAAAGGTGAAGGCTGGAGGCTGGGCTGGGCATATAAATTATATTGTGGGGGGATGTCGATGATGTAGTTCGGGTTCGACCCGTGTTAAATAGCCGTCGATAAGATAGCACGGGGCAGTCTTCAACCTCATCCCAACAACACCAGCTTGCAGCAACTTCACCTACCACGAACAAGTTACCATGTTCACGACGAAAAGAACTTGAAAATAAGAAGAAGAGAGAGTATAAATGTCCTTGAACACAATAATGGTCCAGGGCGTTTTGATTGGTCGCCCTGTTCGCGCCAAGCTCGTGACCGTCTGCCCGCGGTGCTCGATCCGCTACAGGCTGGCGAGGCATCTAACGGTATATTTTCCCAAGCGTTCCTAGCTTTCATTGGCACGATTCCGAATTGAGTATCTAACTTTTTTTGGTATTTATACATCTTGTAGACAGACGGTCGAACCAGAGTCTCAAATCTCTGGCTACCAATTTCCAAGGCAAAGTTGAATGAAGCGGACCCTGAAGGAGTCCACTCACTGTTACAGAAGGCGGGGTACATTCGAAATGCGTACCCCGGTGTGTTCCATATGCTCCCTCTGGGCTTGAGGGTTCAAGAGAAAATCGAGCAGCTTATTGATAAAAATATGAAAGCTATTGGTACGCGCAGAAGCTTATTTCGACAACCTCGATACTCCATTCGTGGACTAAATTTATCACGCGATAGGCGCTTCAAAAACCGCTCTTCCGTCGATATCGTCCCTTTCATTATGGAGAAAGACGGATAGAGCAGACAAAATGGGAAAAGAGGTACTTTCACCTTTACCGCCCTATCCATGGCCCATCTGAATTGAACTAAAAGACTCACATTTTAGTAATTTTAACAAAATCAGCTCTTCCAATTCGAAGATAGACATGGTACAAAGTATCTTCTCGGGCCCACCCACGAGGAAGAAATTACGAATTTGGTGTCATCTACCGTCACATCGTACAAGCAGTTACCTCTACGAGTATATCAAATAAGTTGGTCCAGTCCCTCTTAGCATAACTGCAACTCAAAGATGCGACAGATGCGAGTCCTAACCATTTGCAACTGTGATAGCTCGGAAGTATCGCGATGAACGTCGTCCCCGCGCTGGCCTCCTTCGTGGGCGTGAGTTTGTGATGAAGGATCTCTACACCTTCGACTCATCTGTAGAGTCTGCAAAAATCACCTACGAAACTGTCATTCACGCCTACAACTCGATATTTGGTGAACTCACCATACCTTACCTCCGTGCAGAAGCCGATAGTGGTAATATGGGTGGCAATCTCTCACATGAGTACCACTACCCTTGCAATACTGGCGAAGACACTATCCTTACCTGTAATTCGAAAGATGAAAATGGTGGCTCTTGTTCTTACGCCGTCAATATGGAGTGTGTGGACGATGTGCCTGTGCAACCGGGGAGATGGCTCACGAAGGACACAAAAGTTTGGTACGGCGTCAGCAAGGATAGGAAAGTGCTTGTTAAAGCTTACTATCCGGGATACGTCAAACTTGCCGTAGCACCGGGAGGAACAACGCTCAAAGACGAATGGTACAAACGAGAGGTTAACCCACGTGCTATTCAAAAAGTTGTAGGGAATGAAGGTGGTGGGATCGAAGCAGGGATGGAGGAGGCCAGTGCTTTAAATGCCTGGGAGGAAGAATTTACTCCGTGGGTGAATACCCTGGATGATAAGACCGGCCAAGCGAAACAGGGAGAGGACTACAGTCGTATTATAAAGATTTACGACGGGCATCTTCTTGATGGGGATGGGGGGAGCAAGTTCTCTACTTTCTCTGAGCATGAGGTGGATTTTGGCGCTGAATCTCAAAGCTTGATAAAGCAATTTTTCTCCGACAAGAAGATCCCAACGGTTATCAAGACTAGCATTGAAAACAAGGCAATTGAAGGAGACACGGAGCCTATATTCTTGTGCAAGCCGATAACCGGTGACGTTTGTCCGAGATGCAAGGATGGAAGCTTGGAGACCACTATCACGACGGAGCTGGGGCATACATTCTTTCTAGGCACTAGGTATTCGGAACCTCTAAGGGCCACCGTAGGCAGCGTGGACGAGAAAGGCCAACAGAGCCAGGTGGACATGCAGATGGGGTGTTTTGGGATCGGAGTGACGCGGTTAATAGCTGCGATCGCGGAGGCTATGAAGGACAACAAGGGACTCTGCTGGCCAAGGGCTATCGCGCCGTATAGCGTCGCGGTAGTGCATACAGGAAAAAAGTCCGCAGGGGATTTGCTCAAGGAGGCTGCAGAGGAAATTTATGATCTAATAGTAGATCAAAACTATCAGCTAAAGGGCGACATTTTGTTGGACGATAGAGAGGAGTCTGTGGCGAGGAAGATGACGGAGGCAGACTTGATCGGCTACAGCGTGGTGGTTGTGCTTGGGAGCAGTTATGAAAACGGAGGACTGGTCGAGGTCCAAGATAGACTAACTGGGGTCAAGCGCATTGTTGGGAAACGTGAACTAACAGCCGCCTTGCGCGAAATTCTAGGCTAGCATTTAAAAAGGCAACATTTCGTTGTAAAGCATCGTTTAGTCACTTTACAAGAGAATAATAATGTCTATACATCTATGAACGCTAAATTTTCTGTACAGAAGAATGATGGAGAAGAGTTGACAACCCTGAGCATCAATGAGGTCAAGCTCCAACTGCTAGCAACGAACCCCTTGGTCTTGTACACATATGTATACCCCAAGACAGGCCTATCTACTTTCATACACCACTTACCAAGTCATTATTGGGGCTACATCCCTACTGCTGTACCACTTGATGTTGTGATACTCAAACCTCGGCACTATTTCCCTTCCGCCGGGCCGCTAAAGACCACCGTCTCATCCCCTCTTCATAAGCCGTCCACATAACCGCACTACTCAGCGCCTTCCTGCCCATCCTCAATCCGAGCCCATCAAACAGCGCTCTAACACCTTCCTCGCCAACAACCTTCTTCCCAGCAACCCACATATTCGAATACGTCTCCGGAAATAGCTGGATCCGAGTCTTCAGCGCATCGAATGGATTTGTTACCGCCGTCGCCAGCACCCCGGCCGTTAACCCAGCCGATAGATTTACTAACGTTGCAGACTGCTCAGGATCCACCACTACTACCGCTGTACCAAAACCTCCCGGGCTATACAGCTGCTGGAAGACGCTCTTGGAACCTTCGTAAAAGCTAACGTAGACACCCGCGTACGGTCCGTCGCGGACGGCTGTAGCGCCGAATCCTGCGAAGAAACCACGGAGACCTTCGCGGGAAGCGATATCTCGACAGGCATGCGCAAGAGAGGTGTATGCGTAAAAGGTAGATTCGTACCGGACCTTGATCACCGTGATAGGCATCATAACGAAACCGGCGAAAACGCGAGCGGCGGAGCCCGTGAGGAGGTTGGTGACGGCGGATGGTTTACCTGAGGCTGTAGCAGGCTGCACGGACTTGCGCAAAACATTGAGAGAGGCAAAGTATAGGCCGCTGCCGACGCCTGTGCGGATCGCGGAGGGGATAGAGCCCCGCCATAGCGTCGAGACTGGGGACGGGGAGGAGAGTATCCCGCGGATGGTGGAGAGAAGGGTGGAGCTGTGGGATTGTTGGACACGGGTCTTAAGAAGGTCGGCAGGCTGCAAGACAATAGCAGATACAATGCCGCCGGCTAGCCCGGAGGAGAAGTGCTTGAGGTTGTTGGCGAGAGTTAGGCTGCTGGCGCCTGTTGTTCCTGTGGTGGGGCCATTGGCGGGGCCTTCTCGCAGGGACGGCGAAGGCATGATAGTGGCGCAACAGCGAGCAACGGCGTTTCAAGTGGGTTGTTTCGAGTTCGACTCCAGCGACATCTTGATGGCGATACCATCAGATGGAGGAGGAGGAGGAGGAGCAATCGGCCATAATCGGGTGCAGCGTCCGTTCCGGCCCGTCGAGGTGGCTAAGGTTCAAGGTTTTTTTTCGTTTCTGGCCATCGCATCGTCGGCAGCAGTCTCGGCACAGGCTCCCACCCGCAACACAATGGACCTGTGTTATGTCGAAGGTGAATATGGTATTCGAGACGTGTACATTTGATGAACTGATGAGATTCTCAGCGGAATATTTAGATATTAGCATCTAGCAGTGGGATTATGAAAATGGATGAACATAGTATACATAATTGATACATGTTTGGCACTATTTCTTTCTTTCTTTCTTTTTTCGTTCGACCAATATGGCCAATTAAACTCGGACTTCAGCAAACGGGCACTTCCCAGTCTTCACCACGCACTGGTATCATCACCTCAAAGTTTATCACTGACTTCGCGTCACTGCTGAGCGAACAGTTCAGTTCCATGTTAATTTGGCCGTGCTCGCCAGAGCGGTTCCTCAGAAACATCAATTCCATCGCAAAGTTCGCTGCGAACTTCACAAACTGTTTAATCGACATGTGTTTGAATTCTGAATCCCTACTAAGGCGCCATCGGTGAAATCTCACTGATTGGAGATTGCGCAGAAACCAGTCCACGTTCTTCAGATACACGTTGAGTGACATCACAACGTCGTCGTCATAATCATAGCCGACATTGCTGGGCTCAGAGGTCGGGGCATCAGCGGGTTTGAATAACGTGTCATCTAGGATTTTATTATGCTGGAGTTTGAGAATCCGAAGGCTGTCGCGGAGCTCGTCCGATATATCCAAGTCGTCGGATTCGCTACCAGAGTAGCATGGATCGTTCTTGACATCGAACTGTTCATCAAATTGTTTGCGCCACATCTTGCGGATCTCCTCCATGGTTGGACCAAAAGTGATTTCTGTCACTTCGTTTATCGACGTCTTGAATTGGAGGACTCCGTAAGACGTTGCAAAAATTGAATGTTGGTGGGGAGCGTCATTCTCATAGCGTTGAGATTTGAATGACGGGTTCTGAAGGAGTAGATTGCGCCAGGCAGTACAGACCTGCACGCATAACAAGTGGGATTCCCACGGCAGATAGGAGAATATCTCGAACTGAAGCTCAGCTGGAAGGGTAGCTAGGTTCGCAGATGACATCCTTTACCTGCCGAGTCTGTAATGTAACAGCGTTGGGTATGTATCGATACCAGACAAGCTGAAGAAAGTTCAATGCTAACTTCCAATTTTGCAGCTTGCTGTCGCTTGCGCGGTTCAAAACTAGCTTTATACTAATTTCAATATAGACAAATGTGTGTGAACGAATGTCCAAATCTGGCGTTCTATCTTCACGAATTTACGTAATTACGGAAGTATGAGAGGCTCTCTAGGGTTTTACTGTCGTTGTCCGAAAGCAAGACGCGGTTTGCACCTTTGGCCAAGCGCTCAGCCGCAAACTCTGGAGGACAGCATCCTTAAGACTTCAAAGCAAGTTTTTTATTTCTACTCTGAGGAGACGTATACATACTGAAGTGCTTGTGTAATTGTGGCAAATACTGACGAAGCCAGTCTGTGAAGGCTAACATAGGAATGATTAAGCAATCCTTCGGCGTGAAGAGCAAAGTTTATTACGCGTAGATTTCCCACCCTTTGCTAACCTAGTCCTGTTACGCATCTGCTGACGCGGAACAGAAGTCAAGGCATTGTGTTGGTTAGCCTCAGCGGGTTCTGTGTAACAATGACAAAGCAAATCCTCCACACCAAAAGTAGAGCGGCTGGAGCCCATATCTAGGCACGGACTGAAGTTGATATACTTCTGCTTCTCAAACCTTTCTAGGAATATAATATTCGGTGCGACTTCTTATAAGGCATTCCTCTATCACATGCACATAAAGCTTTAACTCTCCTGTATCCCATTATTTCGCAACGTCCAATGTTGCTGATATAATTACAGAGATCTTGGTGTTAACGTTTTTCATAGACGAAATGTTACGACAACTGTTTTTCAAACTTACCTTATCGTCTTACTTATCTTGAAAAATAATGATCGGGTATGGCGTATCAAAGGGACTCTAATATATTGAGCCTCGATTGTGGTCTCTTGGGGTAGCAGTACTCACCAGGGTGAAATTCACCTGGCGGGTATACTATGGTGGCATGAAACAGCGCACAGACGTTAATGATGAAAGATTTAGAATTCTGTTACAAGCGAATTGATTCCCCCTGGAAGTCTGCGAAGGAGACAAGCGAATTGATTATATAAGTATATATATATATATTATAGACTTTGATCCCTTTGAGGGCGCAATAATCGGGACGTCGAACTCCGAAAGCAGGTGTGGCCCAATTTTCGAGATATTCGTATAGAAGCATCCCCTCAAGCTTTGCTTTAGCCTTCACTGGAAGAACGGTAATTCGGCTTGGAGACGATTCCTGCCGATATCATAGGCGAGGACTCAAATATTCCATCTTTTGTAAATACATGCGGACATAATCCATAAAAACAACCATATCGACGAGCCATGGATCAACGATCTCGAATACTGGGTTGAGTCTGTGGCTGATTTATTCCCTGCATTTACCACAAAAGTTTCCTGAGGTATCAACATTATACCATGGTTCGAGGTCGATATCAACTCGCTATTTTCAGCCTAAATCCGGAAACTTGGTAGATTTGGCGAAAAACCTGGGGGACCATGGTTCTGTAAGCCCCTGACGACGTTACGAGATAGCTACCCGGGTATGCCTCAGCGGACCGTAATTCCCACACTCTCGCTCTTCTCGAGCCCATTTCCACGAATAATAAGCCGCGGCCTCTTTAGTTCCAACACAACATTCGGCCCCTATGACAGCGACAATTGACAACTTAACAGCTTACAACGGTTCGATGACGGAGAATAGAGCACATGCGCTCCGTCGAAGGCTCCTTAGTCCTCGTCGTTCAAATTTATGTATAAAGGGTCATTTCTTGAATGTTAAAATACATTCGATAAATTATTTTGAATACTGTAAAACCGCTGCTTCAGAAAGCCCGGTGTAGCTATTTTTGTCCGAACTACTTTCCTGCTCATTGTCCTCAGGATGAAGAAAATAGCCATTGCGCTCGCTGCCCTTACGGGTTCGGCCATGGCTATTCCGGCCTTTCCCGGTGCGGAAGGTATGGGTCGAGAAGCCACAGGCGGTAGAGCGGGTACTCATTACCTCGTCACAAATCTGAACGATTCAGGATCAGGCTCTCTCCGAGACGCTGTCTCTCAGTCAGACCGTATCGTTACCTTTGCTATCGGTGGGACAATCAAAATTGATTCCCGCATAGTCGTCTCTGCCCGTGTCACTATACTAGGACAGACTGCACCAGGTGATGGCATTGCCACCTACGGCAACGGATGGTCTTTCTCTAATGCTCACCAGTCTATCGTTCGATACATCCGCATACGCATGGGTAAAGGAGGTGATTCTGGGAAGGATGCCATCACGATTGCTGACGGGGACACTATGATTTTTGACCACGTCAGTGTCTCTTGGGGCAGGGATGAAACATTTTCGATCAATGGCGCCGCTACAAATATCACAATTCAGAACTCCATCATATCTCAAGGTCTTGAGACCCATTCCTGTGGTGGCTTGATGCAAACAGACGGCGGGATCTCATTGTTTCGCAACCTTTACATTGACAACAAGACCCGCAATCCCAAAGTCAAAGGCGTCAATGACTTCACCAACAATGTTGTCTATAACTGGGGCGGCGGCGGTGGGTACATTGCTGGAGACTCCGACGGTCAATCCCGCGCCAACATTATCAATAACTACTTTATTAGTGGACCTAGTACCTCTGTTACTGCCTTCACCCGCGGCAATGCAAATTTCCAGGGATATGTCAAAGACAATTATTATGACTCCAATCAAAACGGCATCCTTGATGGAACCATCCTGGGCGCCGCATCTTCCAACTATGGCGGTATGGTAATTGTGGGCACAAAATTTGACTACCCTGGGCCAACAAATCTGATGACCGCACCAGACGCCCTCAACTATGTTATCACAAACGTTGGATGCTCTAAAGTTCGTGACGCTACCGACAAGCGACTTATCCAAGAGGTTCAATCCTGGGGTAAGTCTGGCCAACTTATTAGCGACGAAACCGCGTCCCCGATGAGTTACAGCCCGTCTGGTTTAAACGGCGGCACGAAATGGGTTGATACCGACGGTGATGGCATTCCCGATGACGCTGAGATCAAGATGGGAACCGACCCGAACAAAGCAGACTCAATGCTAGATAAAGATGGTAATGGCTATAAAAACATCGAAGATTGGGCAAATTCTCTTGTTGGGGGTGGTTCAGGCACCACTACTACAACTTCAAAGACGACCACAACAGCCTCGAAGACTACGACAACTGCGATAACATCGTCGAAAACTACTACTACGGCTAGCAAAACTACTACTACTAGCAGCAAAACTACGACTCCTGTAACGACTTCCGCTCCTACTGGTCCCGCCCAAACTCAATGGGGGCAATGCGGTGGCTCTGGGTGGACTGTAAGTTACTTTCCGAACCCCTCACATCATACTTGGTGTTTCGTACAAATTACGCTGACATTTGAATATCATTTAGGGCCCGACCCTCTGTGCGGCACCCGCTACCACATGCTCTTCCCAAAATGAGTGGTACTCTCAATGTTTATAAATTGTGTAATCAATTACAAAGAAGGACAACTGTATGGTCATAAATATATTCCTAGTTACGATTGTATATAAAAACCAAGCGCATGAGCGCATACTATATATAAATATATATGCAGCCTAAGGGTTCCATTCCCTTCTACATCCTACATTGAAAATATTGTACTCTCGGTATTGTCCGATATTTACTTCCTAAACAAGTTAGCCGTTCTTTTGGGCTGCAAAGCAGCTCACTGGAGGCAGATGATGCTCCACATATGTACATCTTTATTTATTTAATGTACATGAACATGATTAAAAGGTTGTGTTGAACTTTTTCTACTATCGACTTTTCGTCGATAGAGGCAAAATTATCCCAATGTTCAGAGATATCAGCCCTGTTTATAGTATTTCGGCGGCACAAACGGCATCTTTGTGATGACTGCTTTCCGTACCTTGCCTCTAATCTGCACCCCAACCTCCGTTCCTGATTTCTTATATCCTTCCTCGACATAACCCATTGCAATGTTCTTTCCTAAAGTCGGGCTAGGGCACCCACTCGTAATATACCCTATGGGCTCGTTCTCTTTAGCAGGATCCACAATTACAGTGTTTTCCCTAGCTGGGGCTCCAGTGACAATAAGACCGACTCTCCTGCCCTTGCTACCCTCCTTAATTTGCTCCAATATTTTGCTCGCACCGGGGAAATCCGCTCTAGTTCTTCTGCTTTTCGCGATAACCCAGGTCAATGCTCCCTCAACGGGGGTTGTGTCCTCGGTAAGGTCATGCCCGTAAAGACACATTCCTGCTTCTAGCCTCAGCGAATCTCGGGCACCCAGGCCGGCAAGTTTTGTTACCCCTTCGTTGGCTTTGAGTAACGCTTCAGTGAATGCCTCGGCTTTCCCCGCAGGCACAGAGATCTCAAATCCATCTTCACCAGTGTATCCACCTCGGGCGATATGCACTGAAACCGAATCGCCTGCACCGAATGTTGCAGTAGCAAACCTCGACTGGCCAAAATACAATGTGTCAAGCGACTCGGTAGCGGGCAGGAGTCCCTGTAGCACGTTTTTGGCCTCAGGCCCTTGCAGTGCGACGAGAGCGTGGTTGCTCATAACATCGTGGCGCACTCTTTCGTTTTCTCCAACTTTATTATTCCATTCTTGCAGATGCTCGGAGAGATAGGCAAGGTCTTTATCGCGGCAGCCGGCATTGGTAACGACGTAGAACGCATTGTCGAAGTGTTTCGTGATAACTGTGTCGTCGAGTATGCCGCCGGTTGGCAGAAGAAACACGGATAGTGTTGAGGTGAATGGTTTGAGAGATGCAAGGTCGGAGGGAGTTAAAGACTCTAGGAAAGCTGTGGCTGTCGGACCTGTAAATTGATGTTGCTATTTTAATCATCTCAATTAGCATTGAAAACTGCCGTGGTGGGAATCGATTCCGCTATATTTGATAGACATACCACCATGTGCGATACATCGAACAGACCACACTTTTCCCGCACATGCTTGTGGCTCTCACCAATTCCCTGGTCGGCGTATTGAACCGGCATATCGAATCCACCGAATTCAACCATCCTACCACCATATCGAAGGTGTAAGGCATGCAGTGGGGTCTTTTGTAGCGCACCCGCCGCATCAGACGCATATCGGACCTGGCGTACAAGATGTGACCCAAGGCAGTGCGATTGCCGCGGAACTAGGTGTAGCGGGAGCGGGGTAGGCAGTACCCGCGGTCGTGGGAGAGTATTTATTGCTCGCTGCTGAATATGGTATTGTCGCGAGAGGTCAATGACCAACCTGCGATTGCGGTTGAACGTTCTGGATGCCATTGGGGATTCTTCTGATGCTGTCACGAAGATGCGAGTAAATTTCGACTGGAGTCAAGCGGCGTTGGATGTTCCGGCGGGGTGTTCCCGAGGCCATCTCTTCCCCGGCGAGAGCCCCTGGGTCTAAGCACGTGCGTCCGGGGTTGGACCCTGTATTACAAGCCAGCCCGCCCTTGAACCCAACACACTTAGAAAAGCAGAACAGTCGAGACGGTATGCCATGTCCTTAAACACAAGTGAAACCGTGCTCTATCAGTGAATAGCTCGATGATTTCTGGGAGAGGAAGCCGCTCATAATGCCTTATTGTCAGGCCATAACCGTTTTTTATTTATCAGTGGAAATAGGACGGAGGCGGTGATGTCCGAGTGTCAGTTTTCATTTCCCGTTAGGGTAGACATGCTCTTCTTGCAAGCCGGAGATACGCCAGAGATGGCTGTTGGATTTGTCTCCTCTGGTTTATTAAACCTACAGTGTTTGCTTGTTCTATACCCCATGGGGGTATATTATCTCCGAAGACATGGGCGCACAGGTCGTCCGCAGTACACTCGGTAGCAATTTCGGTACCAATGCCATGCATAGCCAGACATGCCATGTATCGCAATCTAGAGTTCTCTGGATGCTAGACACAGGGTTTGTACTCCGTATATGGTAGTTTTTTTTACTGCCCTGGAGCCGGCTCGTTTGGATACAAGATAAATTTATAGCTCCCTTATATACGAAACTGCATTTGCACTTGCAGTCAACAAATAGATACCTAGAAGGATGATAAGCTGAAAACTTGGAATTTTCTCGCAAGTTTATGTGATATTTTCCATCGGTGTAACTATGGCTCAAGTTGTATTGTGCTTATAGATACGGATATAGCTAAACTATGTCTAGTAAATACAATATTAATTGTTGCTGTGGTTAACCAGGAGGCGATATGTTTTAAAACCCATCTCTATCGGGAAAACGACTAGGAAGCACGTCTGTAGTAATCAGAGAGTTTCCTAGTATGGAAGGGACAATTAAATAGGTTGGCTTCGCATAAATGTTTGTGTCGTCTCCAAATCTGATGATGGCTTATTGAAATTTTTAATGCATGCGGCGACATTTGACTCCCTAAAACCCTCCGTTTCGATAGATTATCATCTACATCCGCCAAGCTCTCTCCATCCTGGCAGCAAAGTTAACCCTAGCTCAAATAATATTCGTCTAGAACTGCACGGACACGGTAATCCTGGAGCTAACGCACCCATTTAGGTAATACTAAAGTCCGGCTGGCTATCGGTTGCAGGGATCCGCTAGCTCGTGCATTATATTACCAGATCAGTGATCTGTTGGCTTCTAGTGAAATCTCAGAGACGCAGCCGAATGGAGACAAGCCAATTAGTTCTCAAACCAGTGAAATTTAGCTTAGCCATTTGCCCAGGCCCTCCTATTTGTACCATACCATAATACAGAAATGCACATGTATCCTAGACGTTGAAAACTATTCCAACACCTTACTGACGAGGCTCGCTTCAAAACGGTGGTAGCCGCCCGTTATGTCCCCGTGTGGATAAGCGACGCAACTGCAAACAATGGGAAACGAGATGCAAACGGCAGCTACCAATACTTATAATACTTAAATATCCATTTGCAGGGCCGTATCGTTGGCACGTTTCAAGGTTTCCCGGGTTCTCCAACCCAACAAGTTTCTTTACAGGTACCAGATTAGTCTGACGGATCCCTCATGGACCAACGAAATTAGCGACTCTAGTTTGGATACCCCAACTATTAACCGTCTCATACTAGCATCTAGCATCAATTACTACGTAGTATTGTGTTAGTGACACCTGCAACTGGTTAATACTGGGCAACGAGCCCTTGAATCAGCCAAGATTGGCCCTTAAGACCCAAGGACAATGGATGCATCGATCCCGCATAATGCTATTGTAGGTGTGGAACTTGCCGACCTCCTATCTAAAGATCGCGAAGCATTGAATTAGTAAGTAGACTGTAATCCGCCACAATGTATCTGTGGATAGCCGTACAGGCTGATGGTTTATAAATATAGCATCGATCCCCCTACTTGGAAAAAGATGTGGAGAGAATTTGTTATATTCTTGTTCATCAGCGGTACCGTTCTCTTCTTGCTCACCAGTAGCACGCTTCTTTCACTACAGTCTTGGATTCTCACATTCTTTACGTTCAAACTTTTGCAATTGGCTCATCGACTCCGTCCAGTCTTTCCTTATTTGGAACCATTTCTTGAATATCTTAACTTTTATAGAAGAATTAGCCTCACTGGTCATAGCAACACGTATATCCAGGGCAGAGGTTAAAATTGTTCAATGATCCCTTCTCGCGCTTTCGCATTCCTCTTATCCGTTGGATTTCTAAGCCTCCAGGCCAACTCTAGTCCTTTATTCGATAGGGCCAAGCCAATTCCAGCGGCAAAGCTACTTCATGAAGAAAGCTCTTCGGATGCAACCCAAAATTTTCCGCGTGGTCTTTTGGGGCACCATAATGGCAACAAGGCGACCATTGGTGGAAATGGCTCCCGCCCTAAGGGAATGAGCCCCTTGCAAAAACGCGCTATCGCCAATGCCATGGACAATGCGATGGTATTAGTACCGATCCGCGAGGACGATCTACTACCGAGTCACCTTCAGAAAAGAGGCGATGACTTGTCGAGGCTCGATCTCCAACAAAATGTCAACTTAATATATGGAGACGCTGTTGGTAAGATTCGGATTCGACTTTCTTTCTTAAAAAAAGGGTTTACTAATATAAAATTCCATTAATCACATAGTAAATGAAGAGATGTATCTAGCAAACATGACACTTCATGCTCCGGATCCGAGGCACCCACTCATTATGATGGAGAAGTTTGATAGTCTCGCTTCAAGTTTAGCATGTTCTCTCCCGGAGAGGACTATCAACGTGAAGTTCAAGTCGAAAGAGGCTATGGACCAAGTCCTCAAATCTTGGAATTGGGTGAATTCAGAGAAAAGTTATTTCTTCTTAATCGCGAATCACCCAAGCTGTTGCCCAGATGGCCAGCGAAATCCGTACCGGATCGATGCCTTTAAGTCCGACGCGACGGCCCTCACTGTCGTTCTTGGTATGCAACCTATCTCATGGAACGATATTGCCGGCAACTTCGAGTTGGACCTCGGTAAATTCGATGTTCCAAAACACCCTAGACGCCATGCACAGGTTGCGGGACTCAAGAAGAGGTTTTTTGGTCTCGAAAGCCTCGGAGAGGCAGGTTATAAGCTTATTGATGCTCTTGACTTGGTACCAGATATTGACTATATGAAGTCTATTTATATGGACCTTTCCATGGGCTCTAAAGAGGTGACAGAGCTGTTCCGTGACCCCTTCCACGAAGATCCATATCTCGAGCTCAACTGTGACGGCTGTTATGTTAGCGGCGGGATTGAGCTTAGCCTTCGCGTTAAAGCCGAAGATGGAGAAATCAAACATCTTTTCGTGGTTGCCCAACCCAAAGATCTTACAGCTAAGTTCGAACTTGAGTACAAGCTCGATCTGCCCCTTGCGCAGCCAATAGATCTCGCACACTCCGTAATACCAGATATAGCGATACCTGGTTTTTCAATTCCAAGATTATTTACCTTTGGGCCTTCATTCCAATGGAATGCCGGGGTTGAACTTTCTGGAAACGGGATTGGTAATTTTAGCATAGGTGTCGATGTCAAAGTACCAAACTCTGCTTTGATAATTGGCGATATGGTGGGTGACAAGAGCGGAGTCAGTGGATTCGAAGACTTGGTAGTTGATCCCTTCGTCCGTATAAGCGCTGTTAGCAGGAAGCTTGAGGCCGGGGGTTATGCAGGGCCGTCCCTTTCATTCGGTATCAGGGTCCTTGATGTATTCAGATTTGGAAGCGCTTTGGAGCTTCGATTGCCATATTTATCTGCTAAATTGCACGCTGGATATGAAGAAGAGGGCTTCTGTCCAGATTCAAAAACAGACAAAACAACTGCAACCGGTATCAAAAACTCACTTACCAGCCATCACCAAATCTGGTGGAAGATTGGGGAGATGAGTGGGCTAGTGCCGATGCCAGATTGGATTCCCGACACGGAGAAGATGCTATGGGGCGAAGAGAAACCGTTTGCAAAGCAGTGTTTCCCAGTTGTAATGCCCGGGCTCGAAAATGGGGAGCCAGAGCTCATGCCAAAAGAGTCTCTTAAACTCACCGGCTCCATTACGAATTATACCCCTCAGACTTTTGCGGCGATTAAGACCGCTCCACCGATGACTATTACACGGGTTGAAGGACCTAATGCCATCGTCACGCCTGCTCCGGTTACAGCAGCGCCTGTCCCACCTGCGACCACCCGCCCCATATTTGAGTTTACCAATGTGCGTGTCATTCACCGGACAAAGATCCATACCGGTGTCCCTCTGTTTGACATTGATTGAGTATCCATTGATTGAGATAAAGCATTATTCGGAGTTTCAGATATCATTTATGTATAAATTAATTTTCTGCATCAACACCTTGAGCCGTAAATATGGTTTTCGGGACTAGTCCCGGAAGCTGATATGAAATTCAATTAGCATTGCAATAACGACGTTTCTAGCACTAGATGGTTGAATTATCCAATCAAGTTCCAATGTAAAAGTGGCCACGATACATCAAATAAAGCGGCACCGTAGGTTTACCCCTCCCAACTATTTATAGGGCATCCCCTTTAGGGATTTTTCTTGCATAGGGACTGATTTACACGAGCCAGCTTCTGAAGCCTCTTAAGTTTATCTCCTGATATTGTTGTATTTTCTGTGTTGCTAGCCATCGGTTCGCCAAGGCTTTACCGTCGCACCGATTATTTTTTTCTGCGCGCGACAAGCAGACACATTACATCCCCAAAAGCCGGATCCACAAACATCCAATCGACCGCGTCGCAGAAAGATGGCAAAGGACTCAAAAAAGAAAGTAGCTTCTGCTACTCCCCATTCAGCGACACCGACTATCGAACCTCCGAGCTCCAATTTCCTCAGCAAGCTTACGCAGCGTATCGAAGCTGGTGTGCAAGAATCAAGTGCATCATCCCAAGCGAAGAAGAATTCAAAAGAGCCGAAGTTGAAACCGAACACCAAGCCACCACCTCCTCCAACCAAGCAGCACGGTACGAAAGTACGGATCAATGGCAAATCGAGCCAGTTAACGCAACCAAGCGATGCCGGACGAGGGAAAAAGCGAGACAGGAGTGGCTCCATCATCGAAAACCAGCCGTTAGCTTCTGCTCCTCCTCCCACAAAGAAAACGCATATACGGTTCGATGAGGATGGGGCAACTGCCTCTACAACCAGCAAGCCCCGGGCAGCCCAGAAGGATATCAAGTCGCCCCCGACAAATAGCGGCAGTGGTGGGCGTAATGGATCTAAAAAGGATACTCTGTTGCAGGAAATCGTAGCTTTAGGTGGAACCGAGGACGATCTAGTCCTTGTAGAGGGAATAGATACGGACTCGGATGAGGAAGAGACGGTTGTACAAGAGAAAGGGAAGGTCAAGAATACGAGCAGAAAGGACATTGAGGCATTCATGAGAGAGATTGGGCTCAATGGTGCAAGTTTTGACGATGCCAAGATTGTCGATGATGCCGACTTGGAAGAGGAGATTGAAGAATCTGGAGAGGAGACCGAAGACGAGGAAAAGGGCGACTGGACTGATGACAATGGTGAAGGCGAAGATGCCGACGCTTCAATTCCTCCCGCTACACCCAGCCCTCCTGTGCAGCTCACAAAGCTACCAACCCAAGGGCCTCTAACCCTTGAGCCGCGACAAGACTGGCACAATGTAGTCTTAGAGAAACTGCCTTCTTCATCAGAAGCTCTAGCGCCACATGCGATGTCAGCACTACATGCCCGCGGTAAAGACTTCTTGTCTTCTGAGAACAGCTCGTACATGTCATACAATCTTTCTAAAGACACCAACCTCCAATTTTTGTCGCAAATCATGACCTCGGGCACTGTCGAGGACAAGATCTCCGCGCTTACAATCGTTTGCACGGATTCGCCATTGCATACAACTAAAACTCTCGAGTCATTGCTCAATTTGGCCAAAAAAAAGTCACGGAATCAAACAATCGGTGCCCTTACTGCCATCAAAGACCTATTTGCCAACGGCGCGATCCTACCCTCTGGCAGGAAGCTTCGGGCATTCACAAAACAACCGCTTTCAGAGCTCGCCAAGTACGAAAAGTCCAATGGCGAAAACCAAACCTTCAAAGCTTATTTGCTCCTGTGGGTCTTCGAGGATTGGCTAAAAGATTTCTACTTTGAGGTGCTCAAGACTTTAGAAATCGTTGCGAGTGACACAGGGGTCACTTGGGTGCGGATGAAAGCGGTTCAGATGGTCTTCGAGCTATTGAAAGAAAAGCCCGAGGGCGAAGCAAATCTTATGAGGCTACTTGTGAATAAATTAGGCGATCCGGACAGAAAGGTTGCATCGAAAACTTCCCACTTGCTGCTACTGCTCATGGTGGCGCACCCTGCGATGAAGTCGACCGTCATTTCCTCCATCGAATCAGACGCTCTGCTCAAGTCTAGCAAGAATGCCCACGCAAAATACTATTCTATCATCACCCTCAACCAGACGATTCTCACCCGAGCAGATGATTCTGTCGCAAATCAACTATTAACCATTTACTTTTCGTTATTCGCAGACATCTTGGGTCAAACGAAGCTGCCACCAAAGCAGGCCAAGCCTACAGATAGCAAACTATCAAAGAAGGCTAAGAAGAGGCTCGACCAAGAGAATAAAGACGCCGCCTTGGATGAAGAACACAATTCTAAACTGATTTCGGCAGTGCTCACTGGTGTCAATCGCGCATTCCCATTCACCTCCATTAGTGACGATATCTTCAACAAACATTTAGATACATTGTTCCGAATAACGCACGGCTCAAACTTTAACACAAGCCTGCAGGCACTTACGCTCGTCTTCCAGGTATCGAGCAGCAAGCAGATGGTGTCTGATCGCTTCTACAGATCGTTGTACGAGTCGCTAGTGGATCCCCGGTTATCGACAAGCTCGAAGCAGGCAATGTATCTGAACTTGCTGTTCAGGGCTCTCAAATCGGACCATAAACTCGCCCGCGTGCAAGCTTTCACCAAGCGGATAGTGCAGGTTGCTACGATGCACCAGCCGCCCTTCATATGCGGCGTACTATATCTCCTTCGTGAGCTAGAGAAAGCCTTCCCAACGCTCAGGAACATGATGGATAGGCCGATAGAATATGATAGTGATGACGAAGAGGTATTCCGGGATGTCGATGACGGTGAGAGCGAAGGGGTTAATAAGGCCGTGGAGTCCTTAGCCGGTCAGACGGAATCCTCTACAAAGATATCACATGAATACGATGGAAGAAAACGAGACCCACTCTTCTCAAATGCAGATAGAAGCTCGCTATGGGAATTGGTATGTTCACCTCACGGGTCAGGATCTCTCGTCTTCTAATCTTTAAATGCTAACACAATATATTTAGATCCCATTTTTATCTCACTTCCATCCGACTGTTGCGCTGTACGCCAACAGCCTGCATGGAGACACGCCTATGCCATCCAAGCCAGACTTGTCACTACACACGCTCACCCACTTCCTAGACCGCTTCGTTTACCGCAATGCAAAGTCTGCGTCGGCTACGAAAGGATCTAGCATTATGCAGCCGCTTGCGGGTGGTGACACCCGAGGTATGATTCTGAACATTAAGACTACTGGGCGAGGCTTAGTACCTGTGAATTCCGAGGCATTCTCAAACATGAAAGCGGAAGACGTCAAGGAAGATGAGGTGTTCTTCCACAAATTCTTCACAATGCGGAAGCAAGGTGAAGCTGGGAGAGCGCAAAAGAAAGCGAAGAAGGACGATAGTGATGATGGTGAGAACGATAGCGGGCTCGATGATGCGGAGGTTTGGGATGCAATGGTGGAGAGTCGTCCAGATCTTGATTTAGACGATGATTTAGACAATGATGTGGACATGGACGATTTTGATGAAGATGAGTTGGATGAAAATATGGATGACATCGATGATAGCGAGGAGGAAGAGGATGGCAGTGATAGCGATCTTCTGGAAGGGGCAACCCTTACCACCGATGCGTTTGGTGATATGGGTGAAGAAGATACAAAGGATGATGACAGCGAAGACGGCAATGAATTTAATGGGTTTGGATTTGACGATTCAGACGCAGACGCCGGTATTAACAGTGACGATGAAATACCCTCTGACATTGACGCAAAACTTCCGAAGGTTTCAGCTGCGAAATCGAACAAAGTTGCTGCGTCTGATGCAAGGAAGGAGGCGAAAGAGAGACGCAACAAGCTTAAAAACTTACCGGTGTTTGCTTCAGTAGACGATTATGCTGCTTTGCTTGCCGATGAGGACGATGAGAACTTGTAAGATAGATTTGAGTGTACTATATAGGAATTGTCTGGGCTTTTTCAGACACAATAGAATCCTGGCGATTTACACCAGCCTCAAGGCTAAGCAGAGTTCGCCGCTCGTTTTCGTGCAGTGATGGACACGTTTAACAACCATACGCCAATTACTCCCATTTCAAAGTGCATAGCCATTCGGATCGAATAGATTAATCACTGACAGATAAAATCGACGATATCATCACCCCAAAGACGGAAGGGGCCAAAAGCCGCACACATATCCGCCTTTTCATTCATATAGCAGTGAAATTTATACATCCGGTTCTCCCATCTCGCGTTTAGAGCATCAGCCACAATTTCATCCGATTTTGCCGCTCCAACGTCCGGAATTGATCTCATCACATTTTTGATGTTAAGGCGTCTATCGGCTGTGTACTGAATATCACACATAACACGACAATCCTGTGCCGCTTGTCCCTCTCTCGAATCTCTCAATGGCTGGCAACCGGTAGACTCATGCCACGATTCCGCACACGTAAAGTTAAAATGGAGTAGCTGAACAGCATGATCATGAATTACGCACAGCACTGCATTCCAATTTCCTCGCGCAGATGGGCCTAGTTGAACGTCACTAAATGATAACCCTAGAAGCCTTGGGCCGTTGTCTTGTAAAAATTGCATGAACGGCTCTACGGGCCTGAGCTACAAACCAGAGAGCTGCACCAGGCGCAGAGCTGTAAGGGGTTGCAGGCTGCACAGCTGTAAACACGGTACTCGCGCAAAATTCAGAAACAGCTCACGTAATCGTGAGCCTCCCGGTGCGGCGGCTATCGACTGTAGAAAAGCAGCAAGTTGGTCTGGCTTGTCAGGCCAGACTCAGGATCCATATATCCGTCGTGTTGGATCCTAAGCCTCGTCACTAGGCTGCTGATACCAGGTATCGCTACCTCGTAGTTCAGCCGGAAGCTGTCTAGTGCAGATAGAATAAGGTCATCCTTGAAAACGGCAGGGTCGGGCAAGCCGATTCCGTTATACATTGTGCGGATGAGTGCTTCTTCTTGATCTCGTATTGGTACCTTTAGTGAGCTCTCAGCGATTGGTTCAGACGTCTGCTCGCCGTTCACAAAGACGTTGATGCGCTTTAGTTTCCCCAAACGTGCCCCTTCGTCGAATACTTGTGCCAAAAGGTGGACGTGCCGGACTAGGAGGTCCCGCGGAATGTGGTTACAGATATCATTCCCACCACAAGCCTCGCATTAAAACCCCGGGCCGCGCGGTCTTATGGTTGAGAAGTGGGGATCATTGGTGGGCCTGCGCAAGTTCAAATGTAAATTCAGGCTGATAGTCTTGAGATAAGTATGGTATCACCTGGCAACAATATTATCGAGGCATTCGAAGGTGACGCTGCTGTATCTTTGGTCATCAGTGTCGTCTATGACGTCGGACACAAAGGAGGCGAAGAGGAATGGAGTCGCTATGATACGTAGACGGACACACATTTAGCGCAGAGCTGTGAGTTCTCTAACTGGTTTGAACTCTTTTTCCAACCAGCGGCAGTGCCTGAATTTGTAGAAGTGGAGGTGGTGGACTATCTGGAGCAAAATTTCGTCCGGAGGGAGAGCACCGAAGTGGGCATCGCTGCAGACCATCGGTTTTGCCGTATCTTTCTACCCTTTTCTAATTCAAATCGTTTTCTCGTGAATCACCCAAGCCCTTGAGTCTATATAAACTGCCTTAGGCTTGCTAGTATTTTGGTGATGAAGTGTTTTGCATTCTAAGGGTCCTTGCGTAAAGAATCTGAGCTATATAGATTGCGTTTGAGGGATGAGTCGTGGTAGAGGGTTTACTTAGCCCACCCACTAGGATTCAAACGCCATGTTCTCGACCGCCAAGATCAGTAACGTCACTCCGGTTTCCAAGACCATTCACACCTAATTGATCCAACTATTCCCAAAGCTTTTCGATGTAATATATAGGTACACACTCAGGTCCAATATCGATCGCGAGTAACAAAGGCCCTCCAAAAGCTTATTTAACTACAGGTAGTCAATCAATTCAAACCTCCTTCAGACAGCATTGCTCGCATACGCCACTGCCTCCATGGTATCAAACTCTTCTTTAATGCTGCGCACGTTTACAAATCTCAGCAGCAAATTCATGCTTCCCGCTTTATCATTCGTTCCGCTCGCTCTACCGCCCCCAAACGGCTGCTGGCCGACAACAGCACCGGTGCTCTTGCAGTTGATGTAAAAGTTACCAGCGGCATCACGTAACTTCTCTTCTGCGTAACGTACCACCTCGCGGTCCTGGGCGAAAATCGAGCCAGTAAGTGCATACCCACCACCCGTTGTATCAACAGCCTTCAGGATGCTCTCAAATTCTGCATCTGGATAAACGTATGCCGCAAGGACTGGGCCGAACAGCTCACGGTTGAAGAGTTCGTGCGTTGGGTCGTCCGTCTGGTAAACTGTTGGATGGATGAAGAACCCTTCAGAATCGTCATATTTACCACCCGTCACTAGCGTCAGGCCGCTCTTTCCGGTATCTTTAGCATCATCGATCACCTTCTTCAGCTTGTCAAAGGAGGCACGGTGGATAACTGGGCCGACGAACGTCTGGAAATTTTCGCTTGGACCGACGGTCAACGCCTCCGTTTCTTTGATGAGTTGCGACTTGAATTCTTCCCAAACGGAAGCAGCGACGTAGAGCCGGCTGGTAGCGCTACATTTCTGCCCAGAATACTCAAACGCACCGCGGACAGTGTGCATGACCGCATTCTTGATGTCCGCCGAGTTGTGTACAACGTGAAAATTCTTACCGCCGGTTTCGCCGACGATACGCGGGTAGGACTTGTAAGTGCCGTCAGCAACGCCCTTTGCGATCTTGCCGTAGAGGTGGCGAAAGACGGCAGTGGAACCAGTGAAGTGCAGACTGGCAAAGTCCTTGTGCGAGAGGACGGTGTCCGTGATCGCTTCAGCATCGCCAGGGACAAATTGGATGACATTAGGCGGAAGCCCAGCCTCGAGGAGGATGTTGTAGAGGAGGTAATTGGAGTAGACAGCGGATGGAGATGGCTTCCAGACGACGACGTTACCGAGAAGCGCGGGTGCGCAGGGGAGGTTGGCCGCAATAGCTGTGAAGTTAAAGGGGGTGATCGCGTAGACGAAGCCTTCCAAAGGACGGTACTCAACACGGCTGTTCAATTGCATCAATTAGCACCTGAATAAGTCTCGCGCAGAACTAGATTAAATAGGATACATACTTCCACACACCAGGCGAGTTCTTCGCCGGTTGTTGACTATAAAGTTCCTCCGCGTATGCACAGTTGAACCTTAAGAAGTCGGCAGCCTCGGCCGCAGCATCGATCTCAGCCTGCCAGGCGTTCTTGCCCTGGCCGAGCATTGTGGCAGCGAGCAGATCATAACGGTACTTGCCCGAGATAAGGTTGGCTGCCTTCAGGAAGATAGCAGCACGATCTGCAAAAGGCAGAGTGGACCATGTCTCACGGGCCTTTAGGGCTGATGCAATTGCATCGTTGACGTTCTGAGTAGAGGCTTGAGAGCATGTAGCCAGCTTTGTTGTATGGTGCGAGGGCATCAACTGGGTAGATTTTTCATTGCTGGTAATCTAGAACTCCGTACTCGTTAGCAATCACGATATATACACTCCGGCAAAGGGCAATAATATGCGCACCGTCTTCCCGCCGACGATAACGGGGATATCGATCGTGCCCTTCTTCTTAAGGACGTCGAGGGCCAGCTGCAGTTTTTCTCTTTCGGCCGTTCCCTTTGCGAAGTGTTGCTGTTGCAGTTCTGCACATTAGCCTAAACGCCCGTCAAGTTAAATTAAAAGCTGCCGCAGGGATATTTCACTGACGTTGGGCTCATTGGCAACGGCTGGCAGCTTGAAAGTTGCGAATGTGGACATCCTGGCGGTGGTATATAGCAAGAAGTTGTGGCTACTATGAATGGGTCTGCGATGGAGAAAAGTTGTTGAAGGTTTAAGTTTGGCAGCACCTGCAGCTTGACGACAGAAAGCGATACACAATCGAGATGACATTTCCCAGCGCAAAACAGCCAACCAATTGAAGACAGCGATGCCTCAGCTTCCGTAAGTATCCTCTCGGGTTTGCCTCTTCTATCTGCCCATCGACGGAATCTAATGCTTCTCTTTTAATATTTTCGCGGGGCTGCACAGTTTGTCGAGCCGTTGATATGCGCGGGGTCCAGCCGACCCAATGATAGGCCTGCCCGCAGCTGCGCGCAATCGACATCGGGCGACTTGCCGCATGCATCGGAACCATCGACAGGCTCGCGACCTGCCCCGTTCATGGCCGAGCTCACCAGCCGATGCAGCCGTGACGCTAGCCCGGGCTAGCCCGGGCTCTACAGTGCGATATTACGAAAAGTTTATTATTATTATTATACCAGCTGTATAATAATATATAATATATTATATTGCTATTATCATCCTGCCCGACGATTCGGCCGTAGACGCGCACACACGGCGTCTACCCAACTAATGTCTAGCTCTTAGTCCTCGGTAGAAACGATATATTCAAGGCAGCGTTAGCATCGCAAACGTATGGCCGTCGTACATGTCCAGCCACTCGCTGTGGGAAGGTTCTCCTGGGACAGATATGACAGCAAAAGTCCGAAATTCGAAAGAGACGCGGAAGTGCAAGTCTATAAGCTTTAGGATCAGCGAGCGGAAATAAAATAATGGTGAGATATACCAATCTTTCATCCACGGCGAGAATGCAGAATATCGAATATCATCCTGCGACATGATGCTTCGAAGCAATGCAGAATATTCCCGGACGACCCACTCTTCATCCTCCCCGAGATGACCAGTGAGGAAGATAGACAGAAAGAGAGTTGGGAAGGTCCGGAAGGCAAAGGGAATCAGCAATGGCAAGGGCAAGGGCAATAGTAAAGGCGATGATGCGGGACAAGGGACGAAAGAAGCTGCTGCCGCCGGCTTTGGGCCCCCACGCTAATCATGTCATACGCGAGATAGATACCTCAGAGCCAGAGAGAACTTAGAATGGGAATCAATGAACCGCTTAATCAAGCATTGGTTCAGTTTTATACCATTGGCGAGCCCCTTGCCGCCAGGGTCCGATAACAAATTTGGCGGATGGCATATGCTGTCAGCCTGTCGCACATACTTCAAGGCTCATTCTAAACCTAGAATACAAAGGGGAAGATATATCTCCGACAAATGTAGAGATATCAAGCGCGAGAAGCCGTCCAATGATAGCGTGTACTCAGCTAAGGTAGATAAGGCCGAATCGCAACCTAGAAAGTTGTTTGTATCAGAGAAGACATGGATTTCAAGCGCAGAAGTCTATTGGGCTGTTCCCAAAAATCGCGGGTCGCAGAACGTCGAGCCGTGGTTCGATATCCATCTCTAACATTGAATTGGCAATATGCTTCGCAAAGCAGGTATCTGCAGAGCTCCTTCAAAGGCTTCATCCCCGGTTATATTACGCCATCAGATGATTCATAGTCTGCTGCACTTCTTTTTAGCCTGGCCTTTATCCGATCAACACAAGCGTCTACAAATTGCCGCATTGTCCTGGCAATTGGCTTCAACAGATCATAATTCTACTCGCTCGCTCCTCAAGAAACAAAACAAGGCTATCCTACCAAAGATTCACTTTCCTAGGAATCTCAAGTCAAAGCAACGATATTACGTTGACTAATTCTCTACATCATCTTGCACAATGGCTGAATCTACCTCGCAGCCCTCATCCGAGTCGGTACCCCTCGTCTATGCCCCACCTTACCGCATCCCTCTGCTGGGACTCGGCGTATTCGAGAATCCCCAACCGCAAGCCGCCGTCCTAGCTGCCCTCAAGGCGGGCTATCGCCACTTCGACACTGCGCAAGTCTACCGTAACGAGACCGGTACGGGTTCCACCGTGACCGAATTTGTTGCTGCCAATCCTAGCGTCCAGCGCTCGGACATTTTCATTTGCACCAAGCTATGGGAGAAACCCATCGACAAGGAGGGCAAACAAGATGATAGCGGTGCAACATACACACGCACGGGTGCCATTGAGGGCTTCCAGCGGTCATTAGATGCCCTCGGACCAGGGGTGGGATACATTGATCTCTATTTGCTGCACACTCCGCGTCCGGGACCAGCAGCCCGCCTAGAGGCATGGCTAGGGCTGCAGGAGGTCATGGAGAAGGGTGATGGTAAATTACGCGCGATCGGCGTGAGCAATTGGTCTAAGGCACACATTGAGCAGTTGATTTCGCATCCGGAAGTACGGATTACGCCCGCAGCAAACCAGATTGAGTTCCATCCGTGGTGTCAGCAGCGGTCGTTGGTAGAGTACTGCCAACAAAAGGGAATTGTGGTAGTGGCGTACTCGCCGTTGTCGAGAGGTGCGAGGCTGGGAGATCCGGTGATCGTAGAACTGGCAGAGAAGTATGGCAAGACGCCTGCGCAAGTGGTGCTGCGATGGTGTCTCCAACGTGGAGTGGTGATAATACCCAAGTCGGGAAGGGAGGAGAGGATCGTCGAGAATAAGGGGGTGTGGGGGTGGGAATTGGCTGAGGAGGATGTGGCGCGGATCGTGCAGCTGGATGAGGGGATAGGAGCGAGGCTCGGGGAGTGGGACCCGGACGCGTGGGAGTAATAGACCAAGCACCTATTTTTACTGTGTCCCGAGTCAGGGCCGAGTGTATTTATTGTATCTACCTAGGTATCTCCATATAACAGTACACATGCTCTATCGAATGATACCGTAGATCTAGATGCATATGCATATGGAGATGTCTACGGCGACGCATTCGGGTGTGTGTAACGTGGGCAACCCCTGCGGCCGCCATCGAAGCTTACATAACCCGGCCGCTCTCTCGCTCCCTCGGCTATCGCTCGCAGCAGCCGTCTCCACTTTTCTATCGTGAACTCTGGCTCGAGAACGAAAAAGCAGGAATGGCAAAAGTGGAGAGCGATCGAGGTGGACTTGGCGCAGGTCTCCAGGTTTCAGTACTTGTGCTTTATTCCTCTTTCGGCCGGCCTTTCTCCCCCGTGCGCCAACATGAACAGCTACTAACTTCAACCTGCTTTGCTTTTGCATTTTGCTACTGCGCTCCCCCTCTCGCTTTGCCTCCTCTCCTTGCGCATGCCTCCTCTCCTTCTCGAACCTCTCTCTCTTCTCTTCTCTTCTCCTTTCTTCCTCTTCGATGCTACTGTCCGCTCGTCCTCTACCGATCTGGCGCATGTTCTTCGCTCGTCCTGCCCTTGCGCAAAGTCGCCTTCCTCCATTTCTGTTCCCATGTCTGCTCGATTAGCGCAGCATTAACACCAAATCGCCTATATATATGAGATACATATAAATTAGTATTATTATCATTATTATTATTATAACAGAAAAATAATAACACCAAGACCGTTGGCATTTATATCGTACCGGCCAGCCAGCCACTCCACAAAAGCGCCATCTCACAATACATCGCATGCATCACAATGGGAAACTGTCTGTCGTCTCGCAAGAGCGGCCGCGAGGACAACCGCGATAACGGCCACCACAATAATAACCAGCCCCAGCTCCCTCTTGACGATTTTGACGCAGTTGCAGCTGCCTTACGTCGCGATGACCGCACTGCTGTCCCTCGCGCCTCTCGCTATCGCAACCTCCCGCTCGACCAGCGCCCAGATAAGAAGCTTCGGCGCCATGTCTGGACGCATGACGCCGCCAGCGAGGGCCCACCTCCAACCTTGCAGGCGCTAGATCGCATGCGTGAAGAGTTCTGGCACACCCGCGTCACCGGCCGCGAGGAGGTTTGGCATACGGTCAAGACCGTGGTCGAGTTGCTCATGGCAGACGATAGTGAGGATGCCCTGCTAACGGCTAGGGAAATGTTACGGGCGGCCGAGATCACTGTCCCTTCTGGTTAGCGCATACCGACCCCGATTCTTCAATAACCCCTTGCAGCTGAAGAAAAAAAACTGCTTCTAACCTAATGCATAATGTGTGTCAACTGTTACAGGTGATTTGGCGGGCTCTGTTTATGACGTCTTTGGGAATAAATACAAGTTCCCTCCTTACATCATCTCGAATCCAACAAATGTCCGAACCCAAGAGGACGAAACAGAAATTGCCGGCACTCCGCGCAGCTCCAACGACAGCCTACGCTCCGGTTCTTCGTGCAAGTCGGGTCTCAGCGACGGCGCTAAGCAACGCCGCCGCCTCCACCGCCGCGATGGCAAAGGTAAAGGCCCCGCAGGGGTATCTGTCACAGAAACGCGCCTAGAAGTCTCTTCTTCGACTGCAACCTTCAGGATGCCCGACGGAACAGACTATAAGGTGGAATTCTGGTCAGATGAGCGCATGAAGGATATCGCACCACGGCTAATAGAACTGGCTGGGATTGATACCCGGACGCACCGGCTCAAACTGATCTTGCGGGGAGCGGAGTAAGTACAGATATTTGTAGCCAGGAATTCGCATATATGCTAACGCCTCTTCTGAAGGATGGACATGGATAAGACTTTGCAATATCACCATTGGCACCCAGAGATGGTCATCATCGCCATAGTGCAGGATCTTCGCATTGTGGCTCCGCATCTAGTAAAACCAGCACCAGTCGCACGTCCCACAAATGTTGAACCACCCGTTCTTCCCCAAGTGATGGCTGCAAAACAGACGCCGTTGGCGGATAGCGGTCACAGGAATGAGAACAAAAACCCAGTTTCCGTTGCCTCGAAGGCGGTCCCTCACCAGGACGACTAGGATGCTTCTATCGACACATTTCATTACCCTCGGCCAGGTTGGCCACATATTGTTCATCTTCCAACGGCATTGAATACCTCAAACCTTACCTGCTTTTCTAATGTGTAATATTGTGGCCGGTATTGAGGGAACTAGGTATCCTTCTCTCTTTTCTCTAATACCCATCCATTTTGATTTCGGTATCTTTGGCGTTGCGGATGTTGTATATGTTACGTTATTGCGCGTGCTTGGATGGAGTCTTCTGGTCCTGTTTTTCTGCGGTGATTAGTTATCCGGTCAGCGTTGGGTCAGCTGGATGGCAAGCACCTGCAAGTGGGAAATGGTAGTCCCTAGTGTATTCATCGGACAACGTTGAACCCTACTTTGAACCCTGATGACCGCGTCTATGCATATTGGATTTGCTAGTTGTCACTAAAAAGCCTTTTTGTCCGGTTTTGTGTTCTGCATCTGAATGATTGATTACTCGTCGCTCTGCTATCGATTTCTTGCATTATATGATATAGCCTGGCCTTCAAGCGGTGATGTTACAGTCCGGTCTTGTTTTCTTGGGGCTCCTCGGGATTTCATGCATGCTTACGGTGTGTGGATTAATTCTTCAATGTTTAATGCAGTTGCCGTATCTAATTTTCGACATGACTTGATCGATATTTTCGATATCTTCTATGCTGCAGCGCTGGGTATCATTTCTATCCCTGCCACCACAACAGGCCGAAATCTAAGTATGCAAATATATCTACCGGCGTAGAGAGTTTTGTACCAACATGGCCTAAACCCAGTCATCGCACTATACGTACGAAGGTATATTACCGTCTCAAAGCTCTAGAATACACAATTGATGCAGGCATATACCAAATATGCGCGGGCCAACTACACTACTCTGTAACCGTTGTTACCTTCTCCCAAGCACCCTGTAGATTCTCCTTCCATAGCGTCACCTTGTTGTCACCACCACTAACCGCCAGCACATTCCCGCTCAAGCTCCAACTCACGCGCCACACGACCGCATCCATCTCCAACACCTTCTTCTGGAAGGGCCCGCCTGCGTCGGATGTCCAGATTATCACCGACTTGTCCTGTGAAGCGGACGCGATGTACGTCTTGGCTAGGATGGAGGGGGCCCACACGACATCGCGCACCCAGTCGTGGTGGCCGTCGAGTACAGTTTCGACGACGTAGTTGTCCTGTTCCGCACTGTAGCTCCAGATCTTGACGAGGTTGTCGGAGCCACCAGTGACAAACTTGCGTATACCTGTGGGAGACGGCGTCGTGCCCGAGGAAGCCGTTGTGGAGGACTGTACGATCGAGCCGGGGGAGACATCGGGGGCCCAGGAGACGGCGTTGCAGCCAGTGGGGTGGGCTGTGAAGATACGAAGGTCCCAGCTGTCGTCCTTGAATTCTAGGACGGAGACTTTACCGTCTGTGGAGGCGCAGGCGAGGATCGCGCCGAGGGTATGTGGTGCCCATGCGACCATGTTTACTATCATCCATTTCGACTGTAAGTATTCGCTAGGTTTGTTATCTGGGCGAGGAAGCCGTGATTGGGGACGTACCGCTCGCCTGGTGGTTGGTGTGCTCGGTGACCTTGCCCCATTGCCCGTTGGTCTCTCGCCAGATGATGACCTTCGCGTCGTAGGACGCCGATGCGAGGATATTGCCGAACTTGGGGTGCGCCCACGAGACGCACCATACTGGGCCGTCATGTCTTGTAATCCAGGTCGTACGTCAGCTCAGCTGGCCAGAATTCTTTTATTTTTTTTCCGCTCTTGCTCGGTTGTGTGAACGCATCCGCGCGTGTGTGGGATTGTACGGTACCGCATACATACCCCTTCAGCGTATCCACGAGCGTATGGTTGTTGCCGTCGACCTCAAAGATTTTAATTGTCTTGTCCGAGGAACATGTCGCTAGTCGGTTCCCATAGAAGTTTAGGACGGCATCGTGCTAGAGTGCGCGGGGCGGAAACCGGTGTTAGCAGGCGCTAGAGCTCGAGCTCGGAAGCATGTTTGTGAGGGCGGAGTGCAACCATACGATCATGTCCTCATGACCACCACCTGATTGCGCCATTGTGAGAGATGTATGGATGGATAAATAGGTGGATGTTTGAGGGGTTTGTGTATTGTACAGTGTCGAAATGTGTCGAGGTGTGGATGTGGGATGTTTGGTGGAGTCGCGGGATAGTCAATTGCAAGGAGGATACAGTAGCCCGAGCTTGACGACACGTTTTGGGGAACCGCAGCAGCCACATGCGAGCTTCTCTGCTTGTGGCGCCCGCAACGCTTAAAATGCAACAACAGCCGCCCTGTCATCACGAGCTCTGTGAGATCGAATCAGAGTTCAATACGTAATAACAATATTACAAATGGTAATAGACCCAGATATAATAGACGTAAATTTTTATAAACGCAAAGGCTAATGAAGCATATGTACAGAATTCAAATGCTGCAATTACAAATCACTAAGGTAGAAAACATCACCAGCCCAGATTGGTATTTCTTCAAAACATCGTCTTACGCAAATTCATGCCGCTCTCGAGATCTCATGAAAATTGAAACGCCCTCTCTTCATCAATGCTCAGACTGCAACGCTGACAAACTTATCCTCACCCTTTAGAGACGACTCCGCAACACCTTCTGTGCTGTTGGCGTCATCCGGTCGCTCGCCCCTGAGTTCTTTCACTCCCATCAGGGAGACATCAAATCCGTTAGCGGAGAGGTAGTTACGGAATTCTACGTCTTCCTCCGTAATGGTCTCCTGTCCAATTTCCGGCAAGCAGAACCATGCCAAAACCGCGCTGAAAAGGCATAGCGAGCTGCTGACCCAGAACGGCGCTTGGTTGCCGTGAATTGTATCACTCCCACCAGCATTCTTGATAATAATAGGGAAGACGTATGTGCCGACGAAGGCGCCAACCTTGCCAAAAGCTGCGGCAACACCGTAAAACTGTCCGCGGAGAGCAGTAGCGCTGGCCTTAGACGCGAACAGGCCAATGTTGTCTCCAACACCGAGCTCGCCGAGGGTGAGGAAGATACCGTAGACGACAACGAAGGCAGCGACGTGCTCTGAGGTAGCCAGTTTACCGTAGAACCCTGTGGTGACATGTTAGTACATATTTTACCATTTGAAACCAATTAATGAGTTAGTGAAAAACTTACCAGCCATGATGAACCCGACAGCTCCCTGACACACCAATCCGATGGTCATAGTCTTCCTGGCACCAATCCAGTCGCTGATGAAAGAACCGGCGATAGCACCACTGCGTGAACAATATATTAGCATTTTCACAAGTCAAATGAGATAAAATGCACGATAATGACTTACGGGATGTAGAATAAGTTGAGAACGACGTTCCATCCGAAGGGTTTGTATAGACTCTCCTCCTTTCCAACGACAATCTCAAGAATCGACGAACCATAGATACCAAAGGAGTAGGCAGAAAACTATCACACGTTAGCTTTCAGACTCCAACTATCTCAACAGAATTTATGTTATTACTCACATCATAGATGAACCAGAGTGTGCTGATGACAACGAGTCTCCACCAGTAATACTTCAGGACCAACACCCACGGCATCTTCGTATCCTTCATGGTCTCCTTCTTGAATTGTTCCGGCTCCTTCAGCTTTGTCCGGAGATAGAGAATCGACAGCGGCGGGATCACGCCGAGGCCTAGAGACACACGCCAAACAACGCCGAGCTTGCCCATGCCAAAGATCCAGAGAACGCAAAGTGGCGCAAACGCGGAAATGACAAATCCCCAGTCGATCATGACATTCGTGAAAATAATAAACCACCGGTTGCGTGTACCGCTCTTCAAGTCTTTCGTCGCTTCGGAGCACGCAACGGATCCAGCTGGATATTCACCACCAATGCCAATACCGAGCAGGAACCGATATGCCGTGAGAGCAGCAAGAAGGCCGCCAACAGTTCCATTTGCACCATAAGCACCAGCGCAAAGTGCAGCAAAGACGATCAAGATGGCAGTCGAAGAGACCATGCCGATTTTGCGGCTGCAGTTGTCGCTAATCCAGCCGAATACCAGCATACCAATGATAGTACCAGCGAAAGCAATCGAGGAGACGTTGGACTGCGCGTGGCTGTTCTTGTACTCGTCGCCGTAGATACGGCCAAGTAGCGTGTTTACGGTTCCGATGACGCCTAAAAGAAATGCGTATTGGTTAGGCGACATCATCATATAGAATTATAATGCGACGGAAACTATGCCACAAACCATTAAGATAACCATCAGAGAAGAGCCCGGAGCCGCAGACGATAACGGGCATGAGAACCTCCCATCTCGTTCTCTGTGGGGCTGTTCCTGTCTCGGACATGGCGCCGACGTTGTTGAATCGAACTATTTAAGGGAAGGCACTGATTGTCGTTTCTCGGTCGTATCCTTCAGGGTACGTGTATCTTATCGGAGTAGTATATAGACGGTAGCCTACGCCTCTCGTCGAGTCCACCTTTGCTGTAGAATGTTGTCTGGGAAGCAGAGGGAAAGAGAATGGCAACAGAAGAACAAGCAGCGCTCAACAGAAATTGGGAAACCCCAGGCCTTTTTATGATATTGAGCGGGTGATCTAATACAGGGAGCCTAAACAGGCAGCATAACTACGAAATTTCCATCTGAGTTTTCGTGGGGTTCATGCTGTTGGGCTGTTCGATGTTTGGCGGGTTCCGTCCGGGGCGCGGCTTTTCGAACTTAAAATTTTTACACACGCACACAGCTACCAAGTTCAATTTTGTCTTGTGAAACCTTCTCACTCTGTAGTACTAGTCGTCCCCCACTGTCTCCATGATCAACAGTTCGCACCACATAGGAATAACCTCCCTGTGCAGAGGTGAGCGAGTGACAAGGGAAGGGGCTAGGGTCATCTTATTTGCGGCGAACCGCGATCGATTCTAGACATTTTAGTTTCGAAGAAAGAATGCTGATCCGAAATGATACACCAAAGGCAGCTAGCAGCAACCGGAAATAGTGAATGGAGGCAGTTGATATCGAGTGTTTATGATCTGACGGCTGTCCAACCAGGGTCCTCCCCTCTGAAGATCGTTCACGTTCAGGGACAAGTGCCCGTAGCTTAGCTTCAGATTCTCCATGTAAGGCCAAGGCTGCAGCGACGAAACTAGCGAGGACAAGCAACTGTTCTATGCATGCTGCATGTCTCTGAACATTGATTCCGCTTGACGCGTGCGCTTCCTCCGAAAATCCCGAGGAGTGGGCGGGTCTCATGATGTAATGCCGCAAGCCTCCAGGTGCCCATCGCGCGACCGAGGTATATGCATGCCCAGGCAGCCAAGATTTGAGACGTTCAATGTCCTTCGGTTGAGGCAGTTGCGCATTGACCAATGCACCGTCTGTTGATCTGCAGGAACTGCGCCGGACACCACGAAGGAACGGGAAGGAGCAACCTGCTCCTTTGAATGTATGCCAGAGACAGTCTTCACCGGCAATTGTGCCGAAGACGCGAGAGAAATGCATAGCAGCGCCCTGGTAATTAAGTAATTGTAGGGTGTAAGTGCATGGGCAGTCTCGTAACCGAATCCATTCGTACGATATTGGTTTTTATGCAGTTCCCTTTTGTTGAACTTTGCAGCAGCACGGAGACTTCTGGTGAAGCTTCTTTAGGTCCACCGAGCCTCAGATTCTTGGAACTTTGCCCTACGCCTTGGCACACTGTCGTTTGGGAAAAAATTATAGGTGCTCGGGTGACCTCTGGCGACTCCGAACGTCGACGGTAGGCGCGAGCCAATGAAAAGCCGGGATGTAGCCCACATGGTCGGAATAGGGCCTCCAGACGGGCAACCGAAATGTCTTACTCTTCTGAATTTTCAATCTTCCTAGTGTTAGTGGGCCATTTTGTCTGGGTCACCTTCTTCTGTCGAACTGTTTGAGACTGACAGGGTGGTTATGGAATGTCGTAGAGAAATTTCCGAACATGCGGGACACAGACTTCCAAGCACCGAGGTCAAAATCGCAACTTCTCTTCTGAGAAAACCTCACTCGATCCTGCGGTACCGCTCCCATTTTCCCAGAGCGCCGGCTGCAGCTGGCCACTGGCATGTTTCGGAGTGGGACGATATGGTTCCAGGGCGCTGCTGTCTGGGCTTGACGTTTGACAATGAATAATATGATAGCTGCGTCGTAGGCGTTGACGTGAACTGTGTTGGTACGACCTGCCAAGAAAAGTCGGCTGCAGGACAAAACTTTTCTAGCCAACCAGGGTTGCTCCACCATGTGCACCACGAAACAACAGCCACGGCACGGCAAAGCTTTCGCCGTAGACTCTTATATCTTTGCATACATCGGCGTCACGTTCTTGTTTCTGCATCACCGACAGCCATGACAAGCATAAAGCGAATGCTGGTCGATGCGTCCAGCCATGACAGCATCACCTCCAAGGTCTACATCCGGACAGCCAAAAGTGGCAAAGTGACCAAGATTGTTCGCGAGATATACCTCCGTACCGACATTCCATGCTCGTCGCGAATATGTCGGGCCTGTCTTGCCAATGCTCCAGTGGACTCGAGCAACAGATGTATGAGACGGTTCGATTAAGCCCTAGATGGCCAATCAATATAAATGTATATGATCGCGTGCAAATGCTTACCGTGTCTTGTGACGCCGCGCAGCTCGTCCTTTCGTTCTATCCGAGACGCCCGCAGGCACAGCTACCTACAAGTATGGCCACTACCTGATGCCGGACACCAACATCTTCTTGCAGTGTATGGATGCGATTGAGCACAAGAGTGCCTTCTACGACGTTATCGTGCTGCAGACCGTCCTCGATGAAGTTAAAAACCGGAGCCTGCCGCTGTACAATCGTTTGGTGTCTCTCACAAAATCAGATGAGAAACGGTTTTACGTGTTCCACAACGAGTTCCGGCAGGAGACCCACGTTCGGCGCGGGTCGGAGGAGTCGATTAATGATAGGAACGATCGCGCGATCCGCGTCGCTTGCAAGTGGTACCGAAAGCATCTTGAGCAAGCGGCTGCCGCCTTGGGTGTCAGAGCTCCCGCAATCGTCATGTTGACGAATGACAAGGCCAACCTGGCAAAAGCTAAGGGAGACGGGATCGATTGTATTAATCGTGAGTTAAAAGAACCGTTTGAGAGGTGTGAATCGATAGCATACTAATCTATAATATAGTCCAGGATTATGTGCGAGGGCTGAAGAATGCAGATGAGCTGTTGGATATGATCAACTCCTCTCTACAGGATTTAGAAAAAAAGTCCGGTAGAGGAGCGAACATCTACCCTGAGGTATTTTTATAAGGTACTATTTGATACAAAGATAACACTAACGACGACTAGTACTTTTCTATATCCAAGATGAACACCGGTGTTCGGAATGGTACTCTACACCAAGGTACTTTCCACACCTCCACATATAACAGCTTAGAGGTATAGTCAATCACATCTTGGTCGAAAGTGAAATGCTTTGCATGCTGATTATTTCTAGGGCACGGTTGGCGTTCCATCCTTTGACAAGCATCTATTGGTGACGGGTCTCGAAAACATGAATCGTGTTGTTGAGGGAGACCTCGTGGTTGTCGAGCTGCTTCCGCAGGACCAGTGGAAGCGCCAATCAGACAAGCTCGTGGACCAGGACACATTAACGAAGAATGAGAATGCTGATGACGACGAGGCTGAAGCTATTGTCACGGAGCGGGAGCGGAGAGCACTCATTGATGAAGCCAAGCGGATTCAGCGCTCCCAGGACGAGAGCCTGAAGGTTCAACCAACTGCAAAAGTTGTCGGCATCGTAAAGCGCAATTGGAGGTCCTATGTTGGGCATATTGATCCGGGTTCTGTCAACCGGTCAAAATCTGGAGGTCAGCAAGTCGTGTTCTTCCGCCCTCTGGATAAAAAGATCCCCAAGATTCGCGTGTTCACTCGCCAGGCTACTCAACTGCTGGGGCAGCGGATAGTTGTCAATATCGACAACTGGGATCGGACTTCCAGATTCCCTATAGGCCACTTCGTCCGTGCCCTAGGCGAGCTTGAGTCCAAAGAGGCCGAAACGGAAGCTCTGTTGCTTGAATGGGATGTCCAGTATCGGCCATTTCCAAAAGCTGTTCTGGACTGTTTGCCATCTGAAGGGCACGACTGGAGGGTCCCCGCAGAGAAAAGCGATCCTGGTTGGAGCAAGAGAATGGACTTGCGTGACCTCCTTATTTGCAGTATTGACCCTCCTGGATGTCAGGATATCGACGATGCCCTACACGCACGGCTGCTACCCAACGGAAATTACGAGGTTGGCGTGCATATCGCGGATGTATCCCACTTTGTCAAGCCGAACAATGCCATGGACGGTGAGGCAACTCAGCGGGCGACGACAGTGTATCTCGTCGACAAACGTATCGACATGTTACCACCTCTCCTTGGAACCGATCTGTGTTCGCTGAAGCCATATGTTGAGAGATATGCGTTCTCAGTACTTTGGGTATGAGTACCACTGCAAGATATTTGTGGTTGTATTATAACTAATAATGCTGTGATATTAGGAAATGACAGACGATGCAAAGATTGTGAACACTACCTTCACAAAATCTGTGATCAAGTCAAGAGAAGCATTTGCGTATAAGGCCGCGCAGTTGCGAATTGATGATAAGTATGAGCCTATAAACCATCAGAAAACCATTTACGATTCTAACATTAAAGATAAATAGGTCACAGATAGATCCTCTCACAGAGGGAATGCGGATACTGCTCAAGCTTTCCAAGAAGCTTCGACAAGCAAGGATGGATGCTGGTGCGCTGAATCTCGCCAGCCCAGAAGTCAAGGTTCACATGGAATCAGAAACATCAGACCCCGCTAGCATCGAGGTCAAGGAGTTACTGGAGACCAACTCACTCGTTGAAGAGTTCATGTTGTGCGCCAACATCAGCGTTGCACGTAAAATATATGAAGCGTTCCCACAAACCGCCATGCTCCGGCGCCACGGCGCCCCTCCCGCGACTAATTTTGACGACTTGCGAAGCCAGCTCCGCGCCCGCAAGAAACTCGACCTTCACGTTGAGTCTTCAAAGGCGCTGGCGGACTCACTCGATGCATGTATCGACCCTCAAGAACCATACTTCAACACCCTTGTCCGCATCATCGCAACCCGCTGCATGGTTCCCGCTGAGTACTTTAGCTCCGGCACACAGGCGTACCCAGAATTCCGACATTACGGACTCGCGACTGACATCTACACACATTTCACTTCTCCTATTCGTCGATATTCGGACCTGGCAGCGCACCGACAGCTCGCGGCTGCGATCGACTACGAATCACTGGACGAAAGTTTGTATAATAAAAACAAGATGGACGCAGTTGTGAAGAATCTCAACGTGCGACACCGGAACGCGCAGTTTGCTGGCCGTGCATCGGTGGAGTACTACGTCGGGCAAGCGTTGAAGAACAAAAGCACCGAACAAGAAGGCTTTGTGGCCAAAGTCTTCTCGAACGGTTTCGTAGTGTTTGTGCCGCGATTTGGAATCGAGGGCACGATACGGGTGGAAAATGCGAAGACGTATGATGCGGATGAATACGTGCTCGAGCTGGAGGATGGGAGGCGGATTGTCCTGTTTGAGAAGATCCAGGTCCGGGTAGACGTGGTGAAGGAGCAAGCCACTGGCAGGCGGAAGACGGAGCTGACCTTAGCGTGACTGAGTGAGAGGTAGCAAGCGAGTGGATAGCAATCTTTTGCCTCTTTTCACTCTCACAGGCCCGGGGGGGTCCAAAGCTGAAGCTGAGGCGAAATTCTAATTCTGATCCTGTCAGTCTCAGTTCAGCAAGCAAAATTTTTTTCTTCTGCGATCCTATCACTCATGCATTCTGGCTCTCCGACAGGAAGAATTGATTGCAGGAAGGACCGGCGGGCCAGGGAAGATGAATTACAATTACAAAAGGGAAAGACAGCCATGTGTGCAATTTCGGCAGACAAGGGACGCCTCGCCGTTATGAGAGTGGATGATACGTATTATTATATCAGGCTCGTAATAAAAATTTCACACGAGAGACGTCACAGCCGTTGACCAGCACTAAGAGCCGATATCATTTTATTATATTGTGCTCTGATACTCCGTACTTTTCTATCGATATATTGTCAACCTGAGCGGCCTATCATTTTCCTATATATCAGTATTATATATAAGTACTTAGTATGTATGATTCTCAGGGTGCTCCGATATAGGAAATTTCGGCATGAGATTAAACGTGCAACCAACAGATTGGGCATGGGACAAGGACAGCGATCCAAGCCAAGACCAAAATCAAGTCAATGTTAGGGTGCTCAGCCGAGAATGAAGGAGCCCACATTTGCCTCGTGTTTGCGATGGGTCAGCTCGGCTACGCAGAGGCGTGGGAATGCGAAAAAAAAAGTGGGTCGAAACAGCATCCCTTGTCGACATGCCACTCTCGATTCGATCACAAAGAGGTACTTGTATAGATTTTAGGAAGAAGCTATATAAGGATGCTTGACGACAGAGTATCCTTTCGGAGGCGCGACCCCAACTGCGGGTTTTTCTGTCGAATCTGCTTTTGAAAATTTTATTTCCTTTCCCGCTGCGTTTCTTTTTCTCACGAATTTTTATGATAATCTTTCTTTCCAAAATATGCAAGAGCAGGGGGTCTCGTTAGAGACGTTTGATATGAAATGCGCGGATGGACTGATAGCGTTAGCTCGAGCGACCTCCAGAGCCCATGTTCCGTTGCCCCATATCATCCTTTCTTGCATGCATCCGAATAAATATCAGCTGACGAGCGAGGAAAAAGAAAAAACACAGAAGTCAAGCAGCGAGTCGAAATCAAGGAAAGCGGCACTAACCAGCCTGAGCTTTGGAGGGTGTCCTGCGCTCGGGGAAGTCGAGAAAGAAGAAATTATATATGCAGGCTGCATATCGAGTGGGCCCAAGGTTGTTGGTTGATTGGGTGTGGACGGCTGGCTGGCCAGGGCCGATGGCCGGGGTGGGAAGTGTCATCTACATCTCTCGGGACATTTTTGCTGGGTTGGCTTTGGTAGACGGTACATTTTTATACGCTATGTCGTACATTTTTCTTTTTTCTTTGTCTTTTTGCGAAAACTCGAACTACAATGCATTAGGTGACCGATCACAAGATGGGTGCGTAAGGGCGAGTTAGCCTGTCGACCCTCAGAATGAATGAATGCTACGGCAGCAGAGGAGGCGCATAAGATCTGAGCATGACAGAGACGACAAATATGTCTTAATCTTTCACTGTTTCATTCTTTCTTTCCTTTTTTCTTTCAACTTGAAAGAGATCACTGAGGAGCCAAGGAAAAAGAAACGAATTACTAGATGAAGCGAGGGAATACGGTCCCTCTATCGGTTCATTGTTGTCTCGAACTCGGACCATCCTTGGCCCTGCTGCGGAATGTGGAGTTACTCATCTGCTCTCGGACGGCGAGAGCGCTTACGCCATCAGTGATATTGTGATTGGTTGCTGATGGCTGTCCGGCCGGGAACAGGGCCACTGGCGATGTTCAGGTGAGAGATGACCTGAGACCGCGCCCGCCGGCCGGGCTGTTCAAAGATATCTGATTTGCCGGCTCGAAGCGGTTGACGAGCGGATACCCGGCTGGGTTTTAATGAAGAGAATCGAGATGGTCAGGGTAGGCATTTTGAGAGCTAAGCTGGCTGACTAAAGCCGTATTTTGGCTTGAGCACAGGTTTCCGTACAGGGCATTGTGCAGGCGGTCAGATGCTCGGAGTGCTTCGCATTACGCGGCGGCCATGCCGGCTGGCTGCACTTTTTTTTTTTTTTTTTTTTTTTCGCATTTATTCGAAAGATAGATCCGACTGATCGATTGATTGTGGTATAATAATATGATGTCTCTCTATGGTGTTATCGATAAGCACGGTCCCTCTTCTTGACTGTTGCACCCCGTCCGCCGTTCGTCTCGAATGACTTCCATTGCGTACTATACATGTACCGTCGGGCATTTTGAGACTTTGTCGCATGAGGCTAAATAATATTTTGCGAATGGGTGTGCTTGTGAACCCGAGTCCCCGGGCGCCAGCCCAACGTTAACGTCTTTTGCTGAATGAACACAACGCTCACGGATGCTGTGCATGGCCATGCTGATTTGCCATTCATGATGGGAGAGAGGTTTCAGCAGTTAGATTACCCTCGCTTAGAAGCGTGCATGCAATGTGTGTAATAATGTATCTTGGTGGCACGTTCGGCCGTCTGCGCCGCAGGACTGGGATTCGATTGTACCCGCTGAGCCAACTCTTTGATATTCACGTTCTCAATGTCGATATACTTCCTGTCATGGGTTTGTATGGTATCGATTAGTAGATTCTTACATAACCGGCCATGCCTGTCTTTCTGGAATGCCTGCTTTTGCGACTGCTATCTTTGACAGGATTCTATTTAGAACGTTACTTCAGTAGTTACCTACCCCGGGAGCTCGGGCTAAATTTACTTACATAGCAGCAGCGGGTAGACGTATTCAGCTGCATATTCGCAGCGAAGAGCTCGTCGAGTCCGACTGGACGGTGAAAGCGCCTTGGACTCGGGTACAAGCGTCTACAGAGTAATATCACGCTAGCAAGTTTGATATGATATATGTCTCGGCATCTCATGCTCTGATCGGCGGCAGCTTTTTTTTTTTTTGGGCTGTCTTCCCGCTAGCTGAAGAATTTTCGAAGGTGGATTCGATATCTCACCAGGCAGACAGCGAAGCGCTTCGAGGCTGATCGTGAATGGACGTGCGGTGTGCAAGCTGCTGCTGATTGACCAGGTTGACCCGAGGATTTGGGCTGGTGGTGGATCTCAGCAGTGGGGACGACGGGGCAGCCTGAATATCCACGGTTTGGTTTCAGGAGTGCGGGTGAGCTTCGCTTTGAGGGATGGGATGATGAAATCTGCCTGAAGTTGTTTTCGAGGGACGGTGTCGAGGAAGCAGCGGGAGCAGAGTATATTATATTATGTCATGTGCTGTTTCAGCTTCTTTATCGATAGCATTGGAGACGACTGCACGCTTCGTGATATTCATTCCATCATCACCCACAACCAACCCTTCGCCCCGCCCGGATCTAAATCGAACCTGTCACGGATAAAATCATCATTCGGTTCTTTGGGCAGACGTGCATGCAGTGTGCATGCACTATTGACAAGCGACGGCCAAGAAGAATTCGACGTTGCACTCGGGGAGGAGGGAGGCCTGCAGTGGATCGTGGCAACTAGTTCTTACGAACTTCGCTTGCTCCTGTCGAAGCCACGGTCGAAGCGACATCACACCTGCCGAATCGATCCAGGCAGCTTATGCGTCCATCGTCTGTGGGCATTTGTCGATTTAACCGCTGTGTTTTCGTCATTCAAAGATATAATATAGGATCATTAAGGCACATCGAAGCTTCCGGCACTTCATGCGATAGCAACTTGAAACAAGCGATCACAAAGGCACAGCAGTCGCGATATCTGCTTGCAGGAAAGGAGACAATCGGCTCTCGAGCTCGTTCAGCCGCCACTTGCATTTTGGGGTTTCATTCCAACGGGATCCCATCGTTGTCGCGCGCATTTTATCGAACGGCTGAAAGATCAACTTGAATGCGATTTGTTGGAATCACCAGCCGTTAATCTTCTTCTGGCTGGATTTTGATTTTGGAGTTTGCTTGCAGATGCGCATGGGTCTTGAAATGCTTCTTGACCATATGCGGCCTGGAGTTACGCATTTTGACAGTCTGTAACCGCGATCGAGGTACGTACCGATATTGGCGTCGAGGTATGTTATTGCATGCACATGCAAATGTCAAAATGCACTTTCCCTTCTTCTTTCTTGAGCCCTTTCATCTTTCATCTCTGTATCTCACCTTGGTGTTTTTTGTTTTGCCGCTTGGTTGTACGTGGGTTGAATCGGCGGGTTCATTTTCATTTTCTATTTTCTTCATTTCCAATTTTTTTTGCTTCTTTGTTTCATTCTTCGGAGTCATCCAATGTCGCCCGTGATATTTCGACCGGCTCTCGGGGTTTATATTGTCACAATCAGATGTGTCTACCTGCTTACCTGATCAGTAGATTCGGAATATCCTGCTCAAAAGACATTTCCCCAACCCCCTCTCGCAGACCGCGTTCTTTTTCCCTTTCTCTAAATCATTAGGGTTTGGTTTTTTCATTTCGAAAAAGAAAAGAAGCAGACATCAAGGTTCGTCTTTTAACTTTTCTCCCTCATCCGTATTAGAATTCATTCACGCCGTCTGAAATATTATCTCCCTCTCTGTTGGTCCGCCGCTCAAAAGATCGAATCTCGGTCTGGGTCTCGTGTCATCTGCATGGTCGCACCGTGGTAGAGCTGCGACGACAACAGAGGGCTCGCTAGTTTGGCATCCCTCGGCTGTCGTCTGAAGAGAGAGTGTGAGAGATCGGGCCCAGGCAAATCTTAGACTGAATCGAATCTTGGGCTAAGAGTCTTTTTTCTTTTCTGATATCTAGTCCTAAAAAAAGAGAGTCAGATAATCATATATTCGATCCTGTTCCCTGGAATTTATTTTTTTTAACCCTCCCCCCCGCCTTACCTGCCTTCCAGGATTAAGGCTGCTGCTTCTGATCCATTTTATTTTCGGCGGGCTGTCAGCTCCCTCCTCTTTTTATCATCTGTCTACCGACCACAACCATCTTCAGATCCGTCTAAGGGCCATTTCGATTTGCGAACGGAGCACAAANAAAAAAAAAAAGGTACGTACCGGTCACACACACACCCTCACTCCTCCAGACAGTCCACACCCCTCCCTCTTGACTCCACTCCACCCATTTCCTTCTCTTTGCTACTCTCGTCTCGTTGTGCGCGCACCCCTCCCTGCACCCTTTCTCAACCTAGAAAGCAGGCAGACGAAGAGCAGGCGGAAAAAGCACACATGCGAGCGGACGGTGCATGCATGCAGACGGGTTGTGGTGGGGAGCAGGCCGGTGAGCGCCCCTCCTCGCCCTTCGCTCATTAAATCTATTCATTTCTTTCTGTCATTTCAGCCTTTTTCCCTGCCCGGCCAGCCCAATAAGCTGTCACCATCCACCCCTCCCCGCTCACCCACACACTTTGCAGGATATTTCTTCTTTTCTTCAATTTTTCTTTCTTAGGAAAACCAGACACCCTCTCACGCGGCTCTCTTTCCTCCCGCTCCTCTCCTTCCCTCTTTCGTGTTCCGGGGCCACCATCCATCCCATCAGCCTCGTTTCCTGTAAGTAGTTGGCGTCCAAGAATCAATTGAGTGATTGATCGATAGATAGATCGATAGATAGATTGATCTTGATATCACTGTCTCTCATTCTATTCTCTATTCGTCGCCGCGCTTCCGGCCTACTTCTGCTCACGGGCTCCCTCCCTCGCTTTCGCACTGGTGCTCCCGTTGGTGGCTGTTGTGCGCTCCTGCACTCCGTCAGGCGGCCCTAGCTGGTGGATAAGAGATACAGGGCAGGAGAAAACGTTACCGCCCTCCACCATCGACAGGAGAGGGGCAGGCCTGTGCTGTTAGGACTCGGTCGAGAATCGATTCGAGATTCGGGCCGGGCTGGGCTATCATCATCGCGCCTTTCAAGCATTGATTATTTTCTTCTGAGGGTTCACGGTACCGGCGACGGCGGGCATGCTAGTTGCTTTATTAGACTAGTATATTATTATCCCTATTACTATTGCTATTACTCTACCAGCACTATTATTAATATTGCTATTGCTGGTTTGATTTATTCTTTTTCAGCTTTCGCATCACCATCGTCGCCTCCACCACCGTCATACCGTTCTCCCCACCACAACCCCTCTCTCTTTATCACCCCAGTCGGCTGGCATGCACGCCGGCGCAAGCCTGTGCGCTACCCGGTCGCTGTGCTTCTTTTTTTCTTCTGTCGAACCTGTCCGTCCGTTCTGAGTGCATGTTCTGGTGGTGTTTAACAGAAACTGTGTCCCCCTCCATTCACCCCCAGCCAGGCTCTCCCACACCCCTCCACACTCTTCTCCCTCGATTTCCACTGCTGGCACCACGTTATGTTTCGTTTCCCAACTGTATCGCTCCCTTCCGTTAACGCGTCTTGAACTTTTCCCAGACTGGCTCGCCGTATCTACTGGCTGATGCTCTGCCGAACACAAAAATAAAACATGCAATAAAAATAACCAAAAGGGAATAGAATTCTAATACACTCTCGTTACTTTCCCCTCTGTGGAGAAAAAAAACAGCAGACAAACAAACTCAAGAATCATAAAAACAGAAAAAACAAAATATCAGCAGAGGGACCTCAGTCGTCAGTCCTTCCGTCGCTGTCAGTCTTGCTATCGCGATAGCGTTTCATCTAGGAAAAAAAAAAAAAAGAGAGCAAGAAAGGGAAGCATACCGACAGCAGGCCCGAGGATCGCATCTGCAGCAAGCCGGCTTCCTTTCCTTTTTCCTTTCTTTTTCCTTTCTTTTTTTTTTTGCCTTTCCTTTTCTCCCTATCTCTCCCTTTCTCTTGGGGACGGCTGTTCGTCTTTGACGTTGGACGGGACGGACGGAAGGCGACAGAAAGACGGGGCCTCAGCAAATCGGATCGCTGGTTCCCAACAACGTCTATCCTTATCCCTTCCTACTTCAACTTCTCCTTAACCATTTGTTCTGTCGTGAACAAACCCACGGCGATAACTTCGAATTAGGCATCGCCTTTGAGATCTGGATCCTGATCCTTGGCCCAGCCTCGTCCCGATTTAGCGCCGCGCTCTGGTGTCATCGGCTGCAGCGATCCTGCATACTTCGCGATCACAAACTACCCGCCATCTCCCCTCCCTCTCACCATCCGACATGAATCCGCCACAGCCAGCAACATACCAACAGCAGCAGCATCTGTTCACCCCGCAGCCGTCGCCGCTAATGTTGAACGCAGCATCTCTCGATGGATCTGGAACCATCAACCCGGCGACACTGAACCCTGCAGGTGAGCGACTACTAATTCTGTCCTCCTAACTCGTGCTTGCTCTGCATTATTATTTTTTATTTTTTTGTATTTGGCCTCTCTCCATCGCAGCGACACGTGTCATGCAGCATCGCGATGCATTCTTCGCTTCCTCGGCTCGACCAAGGTGCCGGGGAATTGCGTGATGTTCCACGCGCGCGACATCCTTTGCTATCTTTCATATTCTTAGTGACCGGCTTGCTGACGTCGCCTCTCTCTTATTTTATTTCACTGCCACGTAGTTCTCTCGAATACAAGCCCCCGTGGAATCAAGCGGAGTAGATCTCCGGACTCGTACAAAGACACTCCGTTGAGCGAGAGTGCCGGAAATGGTATGTATATTGCATATTCTTTGGTCCGAGGTTTGATAGATTTTGGACTGCTCTCTTTGGATACCTGATGCTGACGTCCCGAGACCCTGTAGACGGCGAACCTCCCGCGCGACGGAAACGCGGCCGTCCCCCAAAGGCCAAGGGCACAAATTCTGCTCAAACATCTCCCCAGCAAGTACTGAGCACACCTCTCCAGCCCCAGGCGCCGCCACTAGTTATCCCTCCTCCGTCGGTTTCACAACAGCCGACAGTCGTCCCACAAACAGCACCACAAACAGCGGCACCTCAGACCCCGGCACAAGCGCCAGCTGTTACTCCAGCTACACCTACCCCAGTAGCTCCTGTCGCAAAACCGACGCCAGCAAAACCTGTCATCAAAGCCTTGCCAACAGTCCGTGATCACACAACGGATCAACTAACCCCTGAAGGTGACGAATATATTCCGCGTGAAACTGATGAAGATGGCGAGAAAAAGGTGATGCCAACTGGCCACCTCAAGAATGGACGAGAGTACAAGTGCCGGACATTTCTTGTGCCAGGACGCGGTGAAAAGCTATTCATGCTCGCAACAGAATGCGCCAGGGTTCTGGGCTACCGTGACTCGTATCTCTTGTTCAACAAGAATCGATCTCTGTACAAGATCATCGCAACCCAGAGCGAGAAGGACGACCTCATCCAAAAGGAGCTGCTCCCCTATTCATACCGATCCAGGCAGATTGCAATTGTGACTGCAAAGAGTATGTTCCGACAGTTTGGTAGCCGAGTGATTGTGAACGGCCGACGAGTTCGAGATGATTACTGGGAAAGTAAAGCCCGTAAGCAAGGCTTTACCGAAGAAGACCCAGCAGGAGAGAAACGTCCAGGTGCCGCAAAGCAAAGGGCTCAACAGGCTAGCGAAGCTGCAGCTGCAGCTGCACAACATCCAGAACCTCTCTACACCAACGACCCTGTCACTATCGATACACAGCCGCAGCCACAAATGGTGCAACCAGGTCTAGGAGGTCCAGCTCCCATCAATTTGGCACCGTTGCCGATGATCCATCTCATTTCTGAGGACAGCCGCCTGAAGGATGCCTTCCCAAATGTCCCCCGACCTCGCCAGGAGATTACTGGGCCTCCATACATCGACCGAACGTCCACGACACCCCATTCGCAACTGCTCGAACAAGGTCAGCAGGCCGCCAATTGGAACAAAGACTTTGGGAATCAACGTGCTATCCGACGACAGATGTATGCTGATGGCTACTGGAAGCCCAAGTCGCCGCCTCCGATGGCAACACAAGCTCAAGGTCAGACGGGACAAAGCGTGCAGGCACAACAACAGATGCCAACTCCTCCAACGTCTCTTCACGGCCAACACGCACCGATGCCATCTCATCCTCAGTTGACACAGGCCCCAATGATGAGCCCACAACAGATCACGAATATTCACCACCAGCAGGTTCAAAGCCACCAGCTGCCTGTCACCCAATCACCTGTAAGGATGCAGAATATCAAGGCGGAGCAGCTTCACCAGTCGCCAAATCCATACTTGCACCAACAGCAGATGTGGCCACCGCAGCAATCTCACCACACACAAGCACATATGTCTCCCCCCCAACCGGGCCACCCGCAAACCCACCACACCCAGCCTCATCTAGCTCAAATGCCCCAAGGCTACCAGATTCATCCGCAAGCTCAGCAGTCGCACTACCAACAAGCCATGTATTCTCCGCAGCACTTCATACCGCAGCAGCAACAGCAATGGAAGCCTCAGATGCAACAGCAGCATCAGACTCAATGGGGATACCCCGGCAATCCATAGTTTGAACAAACTACTACATATGTCGAAAAATGGCCACAGTTATCTATGATCTCACACGAAGCGATGCAAACTTTCCGACCCAATCAACGGAATTCACATAAACCTTTCTCACCCATCTTCTATCTACCCATATTGGATCTTCGATAGCACATACCCGACTTACTACTCTCTCCTAATATCAAGAGACTATATTCATCGGGGCAAAATGGATTACTTTTGTCTTCCTACTCTACAATCATACTGAAAAACAATGCTGGCCATGGTTACAGGACCAAGCTTTAAGGAACTATCCAACCGTCTTTATAGCAGCCCCTTTGTCTGTTATTATAGCAACATACACCTTTCTTGCTTCTCAACGGACCTTTTCATATATTTTCCTTTGTTAGTTGCTATTTGCTGAATTGCAAGCATTTTCCCATATCAGTAGAGGCTCAGACCTCTACGAAACGATACGCTTCTGGAATATATTTATGAATTATCGAAGCGTGTCGTCGTTCTCCCCACTGATCCTTCAACACCCTACTCTTTTATTTTTCTACTTCTTTCTTTACATACTTTTCCTAGCAAGACTTTTTCTTTTTCTCTTCCAACTTTACCTCACCAGACATATTTATGGAGTACGGATGTTTTCCTTTCTCTTCCACCTCTTCACTATTACTATTATATTAGTATTATTTCTATTACTATATCTATTTCTTAACGGGCAGACTCATTGACAGGTACATCTCATTTGATTTTAATTCCTTACACGTCCGTCTCCTCGATCGCAGTGCAACGCTTTGCTTTTGTTTTTAACTGTCTATTGGACTCATTACTTAGGGCTTTTGTGTTTTCTGTTGTACGGTTTTGCTTTTGCTGGTTTTTATCGTTTGTTTGTATCATTTCCAGGGTATGCACAGTGCGATGGGCTCATTGGTTTTTTTTAAGTTTCGCAAGTTGGGATTATTCCGGGTCTTTCGTCTATCGTTTCTTACTATTCCTTCCTATCTCTAACTGAGATTTCTCGCAGCACGCTTTGCTATGGTTGAATTTTTTTTTGAATTTTTTTTTACCCCGTACAGTATCTCCTTTTATTAAGAACTACTCCTTACTTCCCCACAGAAGACGCAAGTCCATCTCGGGGAGCTTTTCTCAAACCAATTCAGTTTACCACCGAGCTCCTATCTCTCTTTTTATCCCCTTCTATTCGATATTTCTTTTTGGTCCCTCAATTCTAGCTTCTTAGTGATTTCAAGGTAATGTTTTATCTTGTTGCTTGCGATTACTGGCTTTGTGGATGTTTCTATTATCCTCCCTTGTGCGTATCCTTATTATTCCTTGCGTGGGCTTTCTTGCGGCTGCCGGAAGCATATATTCCTTCCCCTCCTCATTCCTCCCTATATATAAAAATACCAATTCCTTTTGTCCATATTTTATTATAAAACCGATATATCCTAGTGCGCCATTGATTTGAATTATGGACAATTAAGTATACATATCTCGTCTACTAGATCGATCATGGATATGTACAATGGGGCGATTGGGAGAGTGGGGGTTATTGAAGACTAGTTCTATTCCCCTAAAGTAGTCTCTATACTAGCCGAGTTATCATCAACAAGACCTTCAGTTAGTCATTGGCTTCTGGCGAGTCTCGTTTGTCGCTTATCGTGTTTGCACCTTCTTGTAATTACTTTCAAGTAAGGGGGACAGGTGTGCATGTATAAGTATATAGATTTCTTCCTTTCTTTCTTCCTTTCTTTTTCTCCGCTGGATGGCCATGATGCGTACGTGTATATAGCTGATAGGGTATTGGGACGTTATTCTCTTTAAACTCCGTCGCTAGTTATTTACAACATGATGAGCCTCTATCTTATATACATATAAACAAGGTGCTCAGTTTACGAGACAAATTATCGTCCTCTTAAGGCCGTGAGCAAGCTAAAACGCTAACTTTAAGCATTGTATGGCGGTCGATACCATTAATCCGAAAATTTAGGCTAAGTCGTTTCTCTTTTCTCTCCTGATTAGGTTTTCATCAGCTAAATGCTTAGCGCGAGTATGTTATAAGCTAGAAGTCGGCTATCGATAGATTTATCAGTTCTTAGATATCACCATCCTAGTGGTTGTATCTAGCAGCGGATTAGAGACAAAGGGCTAGTAGAGACTGTGCCGCGCCAGTTGCCCTGGCAGATGAGTGAGATTCGAGGACTGGGACAATGCATGATATGATATCATCGTGAAGAGCTCAGCTCCCGATCATCCTTCTTGCGGCCACTGTCGTTGCCTTGCCTTGTGACGTCAGGAGTAGCTAGCGACCACCTAGCTCCTACCCACCGCCCATTGCGACGAGTGTCTCTGGCAGCTCGCATTCCGATTGTTTGATAGTTTTGAATTGTCTGTTGGCGAATACCGGGACGATGATAATGCACATTGCACCGCCATGGTAGCACTACGATGTTTGGTCGCTGTTGCTAGCGCTGTGTAACACGAACAACAACACAACACAGCATCGCCAACAACAGCCACCCCGAAATCCTAACTTGACCTCAGATCGTCCCGAAACTATCGACGGAGATGAAGCCTCCCGTCCGTCGGCACGACCATGTTAATTACTTAGATCGTCTCGGGCGAAAGAAAGGTCATAGCAAAGGGGTATTTCATTGTAATAGACTATATTGCGGCTGCATGCTGCGCCCCAGTTGCGTTCCTCGGGCGAGGTCCGCTCCTCTCGCTTTGCCATTGATCAATTGAAGAACAGAAGCCCCTTGGAAGCTAATACGGCTAACACAGGAGGCGAAAATCGCGTTGACCAATATAAACGCGAGAAAGCTGTCGGCGTCGTCTAATTCGCACGCAGGAACATACGCAGGGGGAGGCAAATCCATGACAGCGAGAGAGGACTCAGCAAGGAGCTAGCAAGAGTTGCAGATAAAACCTGCACATCCTAGCCCCGCACTTTTCGCGAACTGGCTGGTTGGCTTTCGAGCCGTGTCGTTTCTTGTGGGTTTTCGAGCGGTCGCGACTTCAGACAGCTCTCCCGACGCTGCATTCCAGCGATGGCTAAGCCAAGCAAGGGCGTGCGACGAGCAATTAAAGCCTCTCAAATTGCAGCCCCTAAACACTGAATCCCCCTCAGCTAGGCGCGAACGTTGCGGCCATGGACTGAAATCTCTCTCTCTTACGCTCTCTTAGGTAAAGTGTTTCTCTGTGCCTTCTCCCACGCGAAAAGGCCATGGTCAGGACATTAGTGACACAAGGGAACTAGAACTTAGCTTAATATCACGATGGGGGGTACAAAAGGACACGGCCTTCGCTCCATCTGATTGATCGTGGCCAGTACAGTCGTCCCATCCCAAGAAACCAACAGTCGGCTAGCTAGCCCGCTGCGCTCTCAAAGTGGCGTGTAGCAGCAGCGACGGTGCCTGTGTTTCGTCCATTCTTTTCGTTGTCTTGTTACACTTCTATTCGATTTCTTCTTCCTATGTTTCTTAAGTTTTAGATTTTGCCTACCATTCTTTATACTCGCTCAATTACCCTCCCCACTCCCTATCGAAAGCGTTTTTTTTTTTTTTTACTTCTCTTACGTATTTTCAGGTTAACTTGGACGGATTCTTGTGAGGAATTTGCACCCATCATCCGATAGACAGGAATGCAATTTTGTCGGCACGGTATCTAGAAGAATTTCCACAGGGTTATCATCTTTCTCTAGCTTTGCGACCCGCCCATCATCCCACCTCATCTCATCTCATCTTACTGTTGCCTTTTATAACATTCCAAGTCGATAGCCGTGCCTACATGCATGTATGTATGTACGTACGGATAATATTGACAGCTGTCAAGCACGTTATATAGACTAGACTAGTGAACCCCGGGCTCCGGACGGACTTGTGCAAGTCAAGCCTGGAAACTTCCACTTTGGGGTGCCTTCTTTACCACTATTCAATCGGCTGCCCGCTTGGTGACCTTCTCTCTCTCTTTTTTTTTCTTTCGAATTTGTTTCTTTATTTGCTGTTTTGCAAGCTGTTAATTGCACCCTTGCGAATACACTGCAGCTACCCGGTGTAAAGCTGGCTACGTTGACCGCCAGCTCATAACCGTGTACTAGCTGCCTGGTTTCCCTTTGTTCGAGAATTGGATGAACACGGCACTGTTCGCGTCGGGGAGGATTTTGAGAACAGGTTTTTCGAGATAGCTTCCACAGCAATCGATTACCTGCTGCTGCCGGTGAGATTTAAACTATGCTGTCCTTTTTTAGTTGATGTATATCTTAATTGACGGTAGCACTAACAAAACGGTCTTGTGCAGTTAAAATTTCATGCTGGCAGCTATATATACCGCCTTTGAAATTCTCTTCACTCGATATGAGTCCTAGCATACCATCGGTACCGCGTATGCCAGTGGCGTTGCACCACGCTCGAGCAGCATCGAAAGACGGTACTATAGACCCGCAGTTCTTCGGCACCGACGCACCCGAACAGCCCACTCTCTCATCCACAGCCGCTACACCACCAGCAACCACATCATTGAATCCTCAAAAGTCGCCATCTCTGAAAACACCAATCCCCGCGAAATCACAATACATGTCTGTCAGCATGGCTGCTGCAGTAACACCCACCCTAGTTCCAACAAAGATAGGCAGCAGCGGTGACAGCAGCTCTAGCGAAGGCATCTTTGGCTGGGGTGTCCCAGCAGAAATCGCATTCTTCGTCTCCGTCTCCGTCATTGGCGTCTGTCTCCCACTATTCCTCCTCTTCTGGCTACGGCGGCGACGACTCCAAGCCCGAAAGGCTGCAGAGGAAGCCGGCACGAACTCAATCGATATGGAGGGCATCCTCTGCGAATCCACGCCTACCTCGACAGGAAATACCCGTCCACCCACCGCATCTAGTTGGCTCGAGATGCTCAAACACCGTACTGAAACACCTGCACCACCGCATGCCAGTGACGACGAGGTATACTACGAGCCGCCAAAACCAATCAGCTTTGCACGCCGGAAGTTCTGCACGCGCCGCAGCGCACGACTGTCCGAGGCTGAGATTGAACGGGAAGTCAGAGAGCTCGATGAGGAGGTGAGACGGAGAAGTAAGGCTGCTAGATCGCGGGCACAGAGTGTCGGTGTTCTCCCTGACATGGACGATCCGTGCAGCGAGTGCGCCATGGCGTATACGCATGACGACAGAGGCCATACGCAGCCTGTAGAAGGGAGGAAGTGTACGCCTATACCATTCTTGGCGGAGGCGACGGAGAAAGAGAAGGAAGAGGATAACGACAAGAGGGATGGAGTCGATAAGGAGGTTGAAGGCGGAGTCGCAGACGTGAGATGCGACGGGTTAGAGATCGAAAGAGCTCCTGATGCTGCGACTATAGAGGATACGCCGAAGTAAATTGGAGGCCTGGCGAGAGAAGATAATGGCTCGGTAGTATATGGTGTGGTTTGTGGTAATTATGTATCCGTTTGGCTTTGAAGCCGAAGCCTTCGCTCATGATCATGGAAATCATGATTCTACTTCTTGTATCTATAATGCTGGTATGGATGGATTGGCGTTTATAGGCTATTATGCATTGACTGTATTTTATATTACTTATCCTTTAACTGCCATGCCATGTTTGTGCAGAAAATAAAAGAACTATCTACTCCCAACCTCACCGATGAAGCTACAAGCCAGTATTATAAGTCAAGAGAGGGCGTATATCATAAATACCCTAAGACAAGATGCCTAATTCCAATTCCACCAACGATTGGTAGCCAGGCAGGTTGTGAAGAGCTTATCAAAGCAAAATTTATTAAACCAGCCTGCAACCTTCGAGCCACCATTAAGACGGTTGGCTAGCTAGCTCAGATGCTTGTACAGTCTGTAACCAGACTTGTGTCTGCTTCGAGCGCCTGGTCGAAAGGCTATAGTCCTATAACGTCTATAACAAGACTGGGATGCTTAGATGTTGCATTTTAGGGCGTGCGTTGCTGGTGTTATAAGAAACCACTCTGCAGTGGAGAGAGACCTCCACTACTACATAGCTGAAGACTCTATCGCTTTTATTTAATTTATCACCAATCTCTTTTACTATTCCCACACTCCTCACCCCTTCCTCACCCCTTCCTCACTCCCTACTGTGCTATATCCTAAGAGCTATCACAAAAATGGCTTCCCTCGCTTCTAAGAACGTGAATAACACCGAAATTTACCCTGATGATATTGCTGCCCAGATGCTAGAGAGAACAAGCGCTCTCTTCATTGACGTCCGCAGCTGTGAAGCGCTAACTACAGAGATCTTAGGCTCAAACTCGTAAGTAGATACGACCAGTAACAATAGAATTACCAACATTCGATGTTGCCAGGTAGCAGCTATATATTCCCATTAGTATCAGTGCTGACAATTGCCGTGCATCTATGCAAAATAGAACAATCGGACATCTACCCGATGAGACAAGGGTCGTCATCCAAATGCTTAACAATGGCCCAATGTCCCTTATTACAAACAGCTTCTTCCAGCGCAAAATCCACGGCAAGAGCATGCCCTGGCTAAACGGCCAGACTATTTACTTCCCAGAGGCGGACAAGTACAAACCCGCCTGTTTCCTCCCGATGGGTGAGGATCTCTCCGAAGGCCATGAATATGGCGTCAATGTTGCCTTTAGAAAATTCAAAGGTGGCATCTGCCTACTTCGGGTTTGGGGCATCGCAGAAGTGCCTCTCTTCATCGGCGGGGTCCCTCTACGCATATCTTGTCTGATCGTAGACTCGCTTCCCATACATCGCACTAAATACCACGCCGAGACGCCAGACGTGCTCCTACTCGCAAATATCTTCAACGGCAAGACTGTGCCACTTCGTTTCCATAACAGTTTGGTCCACCGCCCAGCAAATGTAACTGCCACCATTGTCACCAGCGTCATCCCAGACTCTGGTGGCGTGGCACTCGAGATATATGCAGACATTGCAAACCCCAAAACGCATAAGCGAGGCGCACTCTACGACGTTGGCTACGGCATCTGGTTTGCTGAAGATTCAATCTTCAATACTAGCGGCACAATGGAGTCTAGTACAGCCAAGGTTGACCCGTGTCTCGAACTCCGTGGCGCCCTACAAGTCGTATACGCCGTTCGCGATATGTCAGTGTACGTCTATAGTCATTTCGACTTCACAGACGTTGCGGTATACTGCTCCTCGAAACACATAGTTAACTGGGCACCTGAATGGGAGGCGCACTGGGAGAAAAAAGGCTGGATGCAAAGCCTCAAACTTGACCAGCGCATCAAGGACCTTTGGGATGAGCTGATGCACGCGCAAAGGGTCGCCAAACGCACCTTCAAATGGATACACTTAGAAGCAAAGTATAATGAGGAGGCAAGCTCACTGGCCCGGTGCGCTGCCATGGGGATGAGGGCCCCCGATTGGACCATATTGATGAATGAGACACGCAGTGTGAATGAACTCCGAAAACTGATTAAAGCGAAGCAACGACCTGGAAACTACTTCCAGGGACTAGCATTGGAAGGCGGCATGTGTCGAAAGAGTCATCCGAAAGGGTTTAGGGTTGAGACGTGTTGCTTATGCTCAAGTGGTCGCACGGGGTGGGAGAAGCACATCCACTTTTAGCGGCATGCCGTTGCATTCACGTATCGAGGCTTGAGGGAGGTGCCTATATTGGTCGGGTTGATGACAGACATCTCAAGTTTCTAGAACTGGTCGGCTATTGGAATATTCATTTCTTGCCCTTTCAGCACTTTAATTTGGCTTAAGCCATCGGTCAGTCAGTCTTTAGAATGAAGCATTATCTACCATGGATTATGCGAGATATCGTATAGTTTTAGAAATGCTATTTGGTTCCACTCCGGAGGGAATAACATACAACATGAAGATAACATAGTTTCACGATTTTACTTCTTGATTGGCAGCTAAGCCTAAAAATCGGTACCTTTTGAATTGGGCGGGCTACTACTATTGGTACTCTGAGGATTAGGATTCGTATCTCCGTTGGTTTCTTGCTGGGCTTCAATCTCATCAATCTTCCTCAACAAAAATGCGATGGTATTATCTCGCGCCTTTTCAATTTGCTTTAGTCTCTCCATGGGAATGCTCTCATAATCAACCACTTTCCCAGCTGCCTTCTCTCTTCCCACATCATCCTTCACTTTCTTCATCTTTTCGTCCAGCAGACTTCTCAAGACTACAATACTCTCATCCCGCTTCTTCAAGTCCTCCACTAGTTCATCCTTGTCCTTCTCCTTCTGCTTATGGTCATCGTTCTCTTCATCGGAGACTTTTACCTTCTTCGCCGCCGCGTCTAATCCCGTCGCACTCTCGAGTTCTCCGTCCTTATCTGCTAAATATGCACGAATCGCCTCTCGCGCCGCAGTTTCGATATGCTGGAAGCGTACGGGCCCCAGCATCGTCCCCCCGTACCATCGCGCAACCACTATTGCCCCAGGTACTTTATAGTCATCAAGAAGTTTGAGCAACCGGCGGCCAGCGTAGGCCTCACCATCATCATCGAAACCTGTATGGTAGGTTGGTAAGCCGGTAAGCGTCTTTTGCGACGTGGAGGGCTTGCGCCAAGCGAGGATGCGATGCGTTGCAGTTGTCAAGTCTGCATGCGCTTGCAGCTGGCGCTGCGGCACTGTCGGGGAGAAGTAAGCAGTGAAGGTGGACGAGCGGTCGTGGATTGTCTTGGAAACGTAAAGGGGAGATGAGGCGAGATCTGTCGTTGAGAGATGTCTCTTCGGTGGCATTTGGAGAGGTTAAAAAACCATGGGGGAGGTCGAGACTTTGGGTGTCTTGATGTCGATGCGATGGCTGTCTAGTCTATTGTAGCTTGTGGGTATCTTCTTTTTGGGCTATGGGGGCGATGGATATGAAGACAAATGTTGGAAACAATGCAGCCCAGACTGAAGGTTGTTAGATTTATCCTGTTCTAATCGAGTAATATATAAGACGGATGTATTATAAAGGTATCGAATGAAGAGCAACTTCAAAGACCATACAGTCACCATGGGATACTTTTGGATGTTCCGCCACAAAACGCCAGCAAACTATATATGCCCTGCATGACAACGTGAAAACCAACGACCCCACAAATAAGCAGCATATCTATTCTGTAATTGTTGCATCATCACCCCACAAGCCCTCGATCTTGAACTCTTCAGCCCATTGCGATACGATCTCCTTCGAGTCCTTGAGCTTACCATCCGCCGCAATAGTATCGCTGGTTCCATTTGCTTCGATCTCTAGCTTAGGCGCTTCTACCCAGCCGATTATTCTGCCGTCTCTCCAGTCTGTTACCACTGCTTTCGCTGCACTCTCAATATTTGGGACACCACCCTTGCCCAATCTTCCCTTCTTCCTAGCCACGTGGATCAAAAAGTCCATAGTAATGTCCCGTTGCGCACCCGATATAGCCAACGATGGCAGATCGTAGAGCTGCCTCAGATGCTCAAACTGGCCTGGTTTGTCTTGTAATCTTGATATAAGGAGGGTCACCGCGGGGACGGTAGAGGCTGGCATCTGTTTCGGAGGCAGCGCGTTCAGCAGCGTCAAAGCGGCAGCATCAAGTTCCTTACCCGGGAAAACAATACCCGGCGAATCGAGCAATTTGAGCTTAGAATCCAACTTGACCTCCCGGACCGACGTTGTGACACCGGCCTCCGCACCAACTGGACATGCTGCCTGGGTAGCGCTACCCCGTGATAGGATTGCATTAATGACAGATGATTTGCCAACGTTTGGGTAGCCCACTACGCCGACAGTTACGGCCCGCTTCAATTGTTTAAGTTTTGCGTATGATTTCAATGCGTTCACTACAGTCCTAGCTGTCGCTGCAGTTGTGAGCTCCTTATGATCGAAGGTGTGAGCTCCAGTAGCGGGCTTGCTCGCTCGAATGGGCAATGTGGGAAAGTATCTCCGGAGGTGCACCAGCCAGTCTTTGAGTATTTGTGTGGGCACAAGATCGATTTTGTTTAGGAGAAGGATGAGCCTCTTGGAGCCAAGTGAATCTGCACGGATCTGTTGCTCGATAGCTAGTGATCGAGTTCCAGCTGGGTCGCGGGCGTCTAGTACATATAATATGACGTCTGAAGAGGACAGAACGGTCTGGAAATGTTTCGAGAAGGATTTTAGAGACGAATCGGGACGATTAGAGGTGATGGCAGCCGGTATATGAGTTTTTCCTGTTTCCTCGTCCGCGTCCTCGTCCTCGTCCATCTCGTCATCGTCATCGCCGTCTGAGCCTTCAAATTCTCTCGCTCTCGCTCTCGCAGACGCTAGCAATGCGGCCATCGCGTTTCCGTTGCTCTAATGTGACCATTGTTAGTTTCTTGCCAATAATACCTCCAACAAAGTCGTCCTACCTGGCCGATGTCTTCGTCTTCGTCCATTCCGTCAGTTTCGCTATCCGACATCTCCTCGTTTTCAACATCCACCATGTCCTCGGAATCTGATTCATCTTCGGCACCAGGCTCTGCAGCCTTCAGCTTCGCCTCCTTCCTTCTCAATCGATCCTCTTCTTTCTGACGCTTCGTTTGCTCGATCTCCTCGAGCATCTTGTCTTTGTACGGGAAAAGGTTAGGTATCCCAGGGTCTTTCTTCAAGCGGCTTTTCCATGTCGGATCTTTCTTGGCGAGCTTCCGGTCCTTTTTTGCCTTGGCTGTGACTTTCTTCTCGATCTTGTGCCGCAGGCGGACCGGCACCCGCTTGCTCTGTTTCTCTGCGCATTCGAACAGTGATTAGATTCTATGCGTAAATTAATTGAAGCTCCGATAGAAGTATACGTACTAGGGCGAACCATTGCTCAGCGACTATCAAAGTGTGTTCTAGCTGCTCATGCGACGAACGAGTGTGGAGATGTCGCAGAAGTTCGTCGCGGCCGATTCGAAAAAAAAAAAAAAAAAGGTATGGGTGGACAAAACGCCAAGACCGCGGATCTGCTTCCAACATCCCACAACACAATGCTCCATCCCGAAGTCCCGTGATACCAAGAATCCAGCTACACCCGAGAACAGCATGCCGAAGCCTTGTAGCTCTCTACGTGAGAGTACGTGGTGTGTGATAGAACTACGCTTCAAGGAGACCCTAGGGCAAATGCATTTGATATGCAATTGTCAAGATTGATTACAATCTGCAGATACGAGTGTTTGTCGGTGCAAACCAAAGGCATACCGTGCATCTAACAGCACGGCTTGGGCCACGCCTCCTGCATTAGCTGAATCGAGTCTATCCGAGATTTAGTCTAGTAGAAGGGAAAATAAGTGCACGGGTAATTAAATGCAACTTCATTCTTCGTTTTAATCCTGGTATCGTATCACGACCAGGAAACCTCGTGCACCGCCGGAAGCTACGCTCGCAGAGTGATCAGGCAAGTCAATCACAACGTGGGCCTAGCGGAACTCGTTTGTGAAGGAGCCATTGCATATACTAAAACTGTTTACGAATTCGGCCATGGTCTTATAACGTTTCCTGAAACGGGTGCAGCAAGTATTAAATCGATTGCTCTGTTGGCCTGCCTGGTCTTGTGTTTGAAAACGAATGTGGATCTCTGACACTGATTAATCTGCTTCTCCGAGAAAACAACAGTACGTCTTGTATTAATAATGTTTCCGGCAATAAACAAATACAGGGAGCCTCAGCGCAATTTAATCCACAGTTGAACTTGGATGTATATTACACAAAGAAACACACTAATATGCATCGTGGCGTTGAGGCTTGCGCAGGGAAAATTCCGGTGAGTTGGTTGCAGGACGACAGAACAACACATATAGATCAACTGAGGCACATCTCGAGATCCACCATCCAGCATCATCATATCAAAAACCTCCGAGCTAGGTAAGATCATCAACTGTAACTGCATCGCCTCATTCGCTATTGGATTGCTTCGGGAAACATATTCTGACCCTCAGCTGACTGTCCCCTTTAAGCTACAGCCCAAAGTCTCGGGTACGTCATAGGCAATCAAGACTTAATTAAGCCCCACAAAAACCCACCGCACGCTATTTCATCGCTGTAAAAAGTAACAGCGATATCATGATGGCAACACTAGACCATGTCAGAAGCCGTATATTGCGTTTTCTTTGCCATTCCTGTCCCCCTCGGCGAAATAGTTTGGCTTTCTCGGCTAACTCTTCAGGCGGGAGGAGAAGAGTTCTGTTTTCAATTTCCTGGTGCATCCTCATGATCTCCTGCGCTCGTATACCCCCTGGCGATGACTCCAGTTCATCCCTTCGCTCTCTTCGCTCTTTCAACTCCCGCTCTAAATCCTCTAGCAACTGTCCTTCTGATTGCAGGTTCTCACGCTCGTCATCCGAAAGCACATGCGGCCTGTAGCGGTTTCATAGTCAGCCACGCTGTGCTTGTATCTTATGTCGACGTGCATGCATCGCAATCAAAGGCTGCGACGCTAAAGCTCCGCTCTATACCTCAACATGAGCTCTCTGATGCATCGCTTACTACTCTCGATGGGCTCCTCCAAATTCCTGATCAGCCAAGTAATCCGCTCCATTTCCCTGTGGTATGCTTGTACCTCCGCTGCGAGTTCGGAGCCCGCGATAGGCCCATTCTCCGTCACCATTATTGAGGTTACTTTTCATCGTTTAGACTCTGCAAATTCGACATAGCATTCTGAGGCTGATCTCGATCTAATCAACCGTTGAAAATTCTTGCGGACTTAAGAGAAATGCCAGGGATGTTATGATATCAAGAGCGGTAAGGCAAGCCGCAGGCGATAATCTGCAGAATCAAGCCATCGTTTGCCAACCCAACAGCCTTGGCTTTTGAAAAAAAAAAAAAAAAAAAACCCTAAACTTTCCTGCATGTTCTCGACGATGGTGGCCAAACTCTTGGTGATTAAGTGACAAAACATTGCACCGCCATTATTCCAGATAAGGCTAATCGCATCCGATCAGTGTAACATTTTGATCGCAAACAGGCAGACGGCGACGCTCAAATAGGAGATATGACGCGGGTTGAGTTGAGGTCAAAACACCTGACCCCTCGTCTTCGCTTTCGAGCCGTGTTTGTCGATATCAGATTGCGGGTATGATTACGCTCCTCAGACGAATCAGAGGCTGCAGAAAAACGGCAGAATGTTCTCAAACATCTGCAACAGCGTTAATGATCCCTCCCTGTGTCGGATTTCCTATCGTCACTGGCTGCCGGTCGAGTTTCTGACCACACCTCCGGGTAAAAGCAAGCAAAGGATCTTCGGTAGGCATTCTGCCTCACCACCTGCTACGATATTCGCGAAGCGTGGAGGTTCAGCATCTAGAATCAACTTCGGGGGCGACGAATATTTTGTCATTACTCAGGCTCAACCCCTCCAAAGGCAACAACTATGGTTAAATTGCACCTTACATTCTTTTAGTGCAGGAATGTCCGCTTAGTCAATGCAAAATACCAGCCCAACCTGAGATAGTGAAAATATGCGGAGATTCGATAAAGCAGAGTATTTGATCGGCCATGTTCTATTGCGATTGTGCCTGGCATGTAAGTGTTGAGAAATTCCATCAAAGTGGGTGCTGATCCAACCGCAAAACAGAACTGGGAGTCCGAACTAACAAGGCCCACCCATCGTTCGCTCACTGGCTGTCAACCCCCTGGATCGGGACGCGGAAAAGGAGCGCAGCATCCTCTTTGGGAAGCCGGGCATATAGTGGCTCGGAGTCAAGGGTGGCTCTGTGCTGTTGCAGAACCGAACGGACCAATTTGACAGACCCTGGTCCATAAGCGAGACACACCACTGTTTCCTGGAATTCTGGAAGCTCCCCCACCTACGGAATCTCAGGCTCTTGGGTCCCAGAGACCTGAAGGTGCATTCCCGTAGTCAGGTTTCATCATGATTCTCGATTGATGAAGGCGAGTACAGGAGGCTGTTGGTGAGTGTTTAGACTAGCTTTCTTATATTATGTTCACAGGAGGTCGATAGGCACCACTGTTGCGCACATGATACGTGCAGACCAAGATGCACGTAATAGCTGAGAACAGGCTTCAACGAAAAAACCCCTACGTTGAATCAAAAAAAAAAAATTGCTAATTTCTCGCGAAGATGAGTGTCATCTAACCATTCCTCAGAAAGCTACCCTGTACACCAACACCAACTGAGGCATCCTGTGGGGCGACGCTAGCCAATGTTAACGCAGATCTTGGTGGAAGCCCTGTTGCATCGAGTGGGTTTGCAGGCCAAAGAAACAAAGGAGACTCTTTGGGACGACCGGCTTTTTGGGCCAAGAACCTCCAAATTTGGTTTGCTGCAAGGAACAAAATTCGAAAAGAGTGAAGAAACAAACAAGTGTGCTAGACCTCCCGAAGCCGCGCAACCAGGCTCTGGAGTACGCCTATCAGGGAAGCTTGACTGTCTCTTGAGATGGGGGTCGTGACTCGGACTCTCTGGCGCAGACCCCGCGGTCCCCGATGAGGGAAATATATTAATATTTCAACCCTCCCCGGGCATCCCAACTTCTGTTCTTCCAAGCCCGCCAAATCCTCTCATTCTTACAACATCGATCTAGTCTCTCCTTTACGTTAAATCAAGAGTCGATAGCTATCCTTCTATTTTTCTGATTTTACCTCACGGCAGTCACTCCCTTCGCGCAACGGCCTATATCAACAACGTCTATAACGTCTCGACATCGCTCTGATTTGTTGCGCCGAACCAATTTCTGTTGTCTTGTGAAACGACTCCACCAGTTTTCCGCATCGCCCGATCCACAAAACCCTTTCCCATCGGCTTTTTACATATAATATCACGTGTTGTGATATTTTGTTGGCGAAAGTTTATAATTTATTGTTAGGTACGTATCTACGTCTAGGCTCTACGGTGCTTAGTCGGTTTACTTTCTATCTTTTATCCGAAACGCAAATTACATCACGGCGGCAGCATTTCGTATGTCCGATGTTGCGTCTTTCGCGCAAACTGTGCAACCCTGTTCCCTGATTCGGCAAGTGAACAAGCATGCATGTCCTTGCCGATGCCTTTACGTTGTGCAACGAAAGGAGCTACTGCCGATACATCAAACTAGTCCATCCATGCATAACTGGCGAAATTCCCATGAAGACCATTACATCATAAACAAGCCTCCTTGATCCCGATTCCGTGTAAAATTCGGTAGTTGCAATAGCGAGCTATGTCCTAAAAGGACTGTTAGACCTGCAGCTGCCTTTCGTCTGCGATAACGCGACGACTGAACGGGTGGCGAAAGGCTTAGAGTTCGTTTCAGAACTGAAGATCTGCCCGTTCTAACGTTACGCCGTTGGTGGAAAATGTCTTTGCAACTTCATAGATGACATCTCTCTCACCCTCACCTTCTCGTCGGGATTCACCAATTACGAAAGCTCTCTAGCTTGGTTTAGACATCGATACAACCGCTAGGGGGGATCATGAAGGCTAACATCTTTCCAATGCTTCCGCTTAGTCTGCTCAGGCCGGATTCGATCTCTGATCGACCCTATTGGGACCGCAATCGAATACGGCGAGTCTACGCGGTGCTCAAGAAGGCCGTTGGCCAGGATTCATTGGCCAAGAAGGCGTACCTTGCATCTGCATCATCATCAGTCACTGGGAGAAGCAAAACCCACAGTAGCGATCTCCGATCTCAGGAATAGTCTAAGCCTGTTGGTGCGTAAGACTTGATTTTAAGAAAAAGTATGGACGTGCTTCCGTATGAGAATAAAGGCGGCGTGCCTCCGAGCAATTCCAACGTGCCCGAGAGATCCGATGCCCACGTAACCCAAGGTTCTTCCGCCCAACACATAAATTTACCCCGACCCCAAGCAGCGGCGCCGCATATCGAAACCTTCATTGGGACTCACTACACTGCTATCCCTCGCTTTACGCCGCCAATTTCTGGTCCAAACGACGAGGCTGTCAAGGAAACACGTCGTTTTAAGTGCAGCCGCGAGCAGACACTTGCGCTGGAGAGATTGTATCAGCAGTGCCCGAAACCTAATCAAGCAACAAAACGCGATTTAGCACATGCAATAAATCTTTCGCCTACTAGAGTCAACGTAAGAACACCCTCACAGTCTCACCTTCTCTCTACTTTTAGATTAATCTTTCCCTGAATATCCGCTCTAACCTATTGATAGATTTGGTTCCAAAACCGAAGACATCGAGCAAAGAAGCACAAGGAAATTCAAGAAGCCAAGATGGCGAAAATCCTGGAAACCGCTGGACGGAAAAGAATGGCGAAGATTGCTCTGGAAGGCCCCGGAATGTCTGATTCCGCTTCAGAGCTGGAAACACCGACTTCTGCGACATCCTCTCAACCTTCTTTGCCGCTGCTTACCACCGAGTTTAAGCCTTTAGGTCCTGAGAATCATGCCTCTCAGTACTCATCACCGAAGGAAGCAGCCGCCGCCTCTTTGGCGAGGTCTCTCGCTATGGCAAATGCATACGCTGCCACCTTTAGTCCTGGTGGTGACGGCGCCGTTCATGAATATCATACTCCTACCGGGCCTTACGATGGCCCACCGCCTGCAAATTATTCATTGGACCCATACCATCCAAACTTTTATCCCGTGTCAACTTTCTCGGACTGGGGCTCTACATATTCTTCTGTTGCCTACACTCCGACTCCAGCGGGCCAACCGGAAGATCCATTTGAGTATGACAAACTTTCACATCTAAACTCGCCTTATCACAATGGTCCCATGTCAGGCTTGCCACCGGTTTTTCACGATGACTATTCCGCCTTTGCAGCTGCTGTGCAGATGAATGCTATGCCAAAGGCCATGAATATGAATCTGAAGTCAAAGGAGTCGGTGCCATCTGGGCTTGTTCTAAAGAATAACAGCATCGACGAGCGGCCAATGCTACCGCGCGTAGCTACTTGCCCCGACCTATCGAGCATGGAAGCGCTTTCCATGCAACATGGACACCGACCAATGCAGACTTCTTCGGAGGCATCCTCCCCGGTAATGGAGAACGGATCAAAGCTCCTTGCTCCCCAGATGGAAAGATCGCAATCATACACTGACAGGCCGACACTTCAACAAGAAATTGCGCTTCGGAGATTGAGACCGATTCCCCCTGCCCTTGGTGCCAACACTCGGAACCAACGGCTATTCCACAGTAAGGTGTCGCCACAATCACCATTTAGACAGGAGAATTGCACTCCGCTGCCAACACCGCCTTCGGATGCCGACTTTGCTACTGCCGCCATGAAGCATAACCTCAACCGGAAGCCCTCCGACCTCTCGAAGGAACATTCGCCCGACGTTCCAGATCTTGAAAGCGATGGTGGATTTACGAATTGCGAAGAGCAGCCAACCAAACGGAATCTTGGGTCTCCACCGCCTACCCCGGAAACAGCAGGATTGGCACAAGCAGCATCAGGTCACTTCAAAGAAGAAAATCAAGAGCAACAATTCACAAGTTTCACCAAGATGCTGGAACAGAATTCACCGGTTTTGGCTGGCACCGGGTTCGGCGAGCATCCACACCAACAACCAAGCGTTGAAGGCTGGATCAATAGCCACCACCACCACCACCACCACCATCACCAACAACAATATTGGGGCCCGGAGCATACCAACAATACTGATACTCGTATGTCCTACGATATACCGAGTGTAGATGTTCAGCACCTTCCCCCGCTGGCGTACGGGATGCATGACGGCCGACAACACTAAAGCAATTTACATTTATCATAGTATACAGCAGATCGATTCTTCCCTTTGTATCTCTTTCTCATCGTGCACTCTTAGCGTCTCGTTTCTGTGCTGCTGCCAAAAAACTCAAAATACCTTCATTGCTTTGTCTCTTTTGTATTGCGTACTACATTTGCAATTATCCGGCGCAAGAGTTGTGGTTGCCTTGCTTTTTTGCATTTCGACAACGTTTGCAATTTGACCTGGGGTTTATAAAGTCAACAAACAAAAAGTCGATGGTGAGTTCATTGTTTATTTTCCTATTTCCATCAAGATGTTGCAGGGTCGCCCCTAAGTTGTCTTCTGATATTCAGTTTGGGTGGAATCACTGCTTGTTACTACTGCTTTCTACCTTCTTTTTTTTTTTTCTTATATCAGTAAATCTAGATAATAATCACTCTTTTTGTTCTAAAAAAATTCTTTGTAAACTCGTATCATCTGCATGTAAATCTCAGTATATAGATCTATATAGCTAGCAGCACAATGAGTAACTTTTTACTCTGACATGATTTGCTTTTCTTCCAAAAACCCACATGAGGAGCGGTCTACAGCACTTCGAAGCTTCTCGAAGTAGTACTCTAGCACCCAGGAGTATCCACTTTGATCACATGTTCACGGGAACACGACTGTGCAAGGACCTCGGAAAGGCTTATCCAGGAAAAGGGAATTTTGCGAGAGCAAAAACAAAAAAAACAAAAAAACTGTGTGTATATTTAAAACATGATAGTGTAATGGCCTGCAAGGCGTCCTGAGTGAGATGAGCTTATTTTTCCTGTTGGAACCTCTTACGTCTCCGGGGCCATGGGAAAGCTCTCCAAATGGGGCTTGTATTCCTGCCCTGGTCTTTGATATTAAACGAACCGTTGACAGTGCTGCTGAAGAGGAATACGAACTCCTGATGTTTTTGCCAGCCAATGATCAATTCGGGTCAGCCTATTTTCTTTTCGACTCTGGCCTCTTTCATTGGAGATCAGACATGCAAAATTCTGCTCTTGTGGGTCACGAGATTTCGGTTTCTTTTTCGGGTTTTGACTCTTGGTATATAACCAACCCCTTATTACGGTCCTATTAATTCCCTCCGCTGGGTTTGAAGCCCGAGAAGGTGGGAGGGCTTGCCATCAGCGATGCATCTTTTTTTTTTTTTTTTTTT